>CM062813.1:67992667-69313917 GCA_031772625.1 Pinus tabuliformis | reverse complement strand
AAAAATGTGATTCCAATCACGTTTTTTCATGTATTTCTCATTTTTCGTGTAGCAGGTTCTATCGAAAATATGAAACATGGGTACTCCTTGGATGAGGAATTATATTTTGCATCCAACGAGTACTCCTACTCGAAATTTGAGTAAAACTTTAGGGAGATAAGCTGAAAATACAAGTTGAAAAAGTAGTTTATTATTTTATTATTTTTTAATCTTTTTACTTTTTTACTCCAAAAATGGTGAATCATCCCCCATGGTTTACATCATCATCTTGAATCCTATTGGTTCTTATAAACTTTATTTTTCTTGTACATTTCCCTTAGGAGGCCCATTTTAGACCTCAAAAATCCCCTAATGAGAGGCTGACGTTGGGCTGAAGAGGATGCGTTGAGGAGGTTATGTGGGGTAGAGTAAGAGAATATCAGCTGGGAGAGGGTCACGCAGTTCCAGAGAGGGTGACGTAGTTTCAGAGGAGTGTGTGGAGCAGCTTTCGTTGTCCAACACAGGGAACAATTAGAGTCACTGTGGGTTTGATCATCCGGTTGCTGATTTGTCGGAATATCTATCTCCGGATAGAGGTACCACTATCGAGGATATTCTTTGAAGGGTGAGCCATTTATGGCACCCTAGTTGTATTCAGAAATATGCTTAATAATAAAACCCTCATATATGTTGCACCGATTTTCCCGCATTGGGTTTTTCCGGGGACGATTTTCCATAAATAACGATGTCCCTTATGTTGTCTCGGCTTATTTCAGTGGTTGATCTGTATATTTGTGAGGGCTGCAATTGTGTTTACTTCGATGTTTATGTTAATAAATAACTTGTTAAATTAAAGAACAAGTAGGAGATAGTAAACTAGATATTGCAGTAGGGGTTTCTGATGTGTTAGATTCAGAAATTTTCACAAGGGGATTTGGGTATGTTTTGGTATGATTCTCATTTCAGTTTAATAGATAGTTTAAAAATGCGGAATTTGATAACAGTAATTCTTGAAAGAAAGGACACAAAAGAGCGCATTCCATTCATCAGTGTTTATGTTCCAATGTTATATGAACAAAAATTTGACTTTTGGGACTCCCTCAATTCCATACATGCATGGAATACCAACTGCATAATGGGGGGGACTTTAACACCATTTTGAGAGTTGATGAAAAGTGAGGAGGATGACCAATTCGCGATCCCTTCCGGTAAAATATGGAAGATGTAATCAATGATTGGGACCTAGTGGATATCCCTCCCAAGGTGGGGAATTTTACTTGGTCGAATCAAAGGTGTGGATCGAATCACATTGCAGCCTATATCGCTAGATTCCTTGTCCACAATAGTTGGCTCCTCAAAGGCCTTGAATGTTACTCTGAGATCAAAATGCAAGGGGACTCTCATCATCGTCCCATCTCCTTGGTCATGGAAAGAACGCATTATATAAGCCCAATCTCATTCAAATTAAATTCAATTTGGTTATCGAAGGAGGGAGTAAATGACATGATCAGGGCTTCTTGGACGACCCCAGTGACAGGGTCTCCAGCACTTTTTTGGGAAGAAAAAATAATGGTGGTTAAACAAGAATTGAGGTTGTGTCTATAAATGAAATTCCAACCCCTTGGTAAAAAGTCCATGGATCCGATTAAGCTACTAGGGAAACATCAATCAATGATTGAAAATAGCGTAATGGAGCCATGGCACTTTGAACAAGAAAAGGAGCTCACCAAACAAATCTTGAGACTAGTAGAAAAGAAGAAGAAACTTGGCGATTGAAATCAAGAAGTCTTTGGTTGTAGGTCGAGGATCAAAACATAGCATTCTTCCACAAGCAAGCTAAAGTGAAAGAACTCAAGAACACGGTTAAAGAAATTATTCCTGAGGGAAAGACAAAGATCATAAACTTCGAAGAAATAGAAAATGAAGCTCTTTAACATTTCCAATTGCTCTACAAGAAGACATAACAATCGACAGGGATCGGGCTCAAGTATTTCTTCGATGTGTCCCCACAATAGTGTTGGAAGAAGGGAATCTAGAACTAATTAAAGAAATAACAGAAAAAGAGGTGTTGGAAATTATATCAATCATTGATCCAGATAAGTCCCCTCGGGTGGACGGGTTTACAATCAGCTTCTTCATAACATATTGGAGCTTAATTAAAAAAATACCTCCCCTGAATGTTAAACAACACTGGGAAAAAGGATAAAATTGGGGGAACCTCAAATTCATCCTTCTTGGCCTTAATTCCAAAAGAATAAAATCCTCGTAACTTCTCCAGATTCAGACCAAGCTCTCTATGCAACACTGCATATAAAATTTTAACAAAAATTATTGCTTCCAGACTCAAAAAATTTCTCCCGCATATCATTTTTGAAAACTGAGGTTTCATGTAGTAGAGGAATATAATGGATAAAATAATACTCGTGCAGGAAGAGATTCATTCAAGCGCGGAGGCAAGGGAATCTAGAATGGTTATAAAACTAGATATGGTCAACGTATTTGACTGGTTAAGGCACTTCTTCCTCTTTCTCATGTTGGAGAATTTAGGATTTAATAAAGATTTTATCTCCTAGATAAAAGCATGTATTGACTCCCCTTTGATTGCATCATTGATTAATGGCAAACCATCTAGATGTTTTAAAGCCTCTAGAGTACTAAGGAAATGGTGGTCGTTGTCCCCTCTCTTATATATTTTTATGGATGAAATTTAAGCAGAAATTTGGAGCAAGCAAGGGTGGAAGGGAAGTTGGTTGGGTTATCTATACCTTATTGTTAGGAGTGATTCAAAGATAATTGTACGGAGATTCATGCTGATGGATTCAAACCCAAAATCCTCAAAGGAAAAATGAGTATCATTAGAATGGACCATGAGGAATTTCAGGCCCGAAGACTAAGACAAGGGACCTCTGCTTTATTCTTTGACGGAGCCTTGAAAGGAAACCCCAGGGAGGTGCGATTTTTTTTTCCTTGGGGAAGCAAAGGAGATCAAATTTGAGATCAAATTTGCCTGGGTTCTAGGGGAGGCATCCAATAACTAGGAAAACTATTTGGCATTATGGAAAGGACTGGATTTGGCTTGCATCTCTCGATTTTTCCACTTACATGGTTATAGAGAATCAATGATAGTTATAATTCAGGCAAGTAAAGCTAAAAGTAGCCCTGAACCAATCAAGCCTCCAATGCTGCATCGAATAAAGCTTCTCTTGGATAAATTTGTAAGGGTTGATCTTTATCGTATAAAATGAGAACTAAACTCGGAGGAAGACTCCTTGGAAAACCAAGGGGTGCATCTTGAACAAGTTCAGTTAAGAGTAAACGAAAAGGACATCACCAGGAACCCAATTCCATGACAGGATACCACAGGAAATATAATTGGTAGGCATCCACTCTAGGACAACTTCAAGAGTGAAACGAGGATCATTTATTTAGATCTGATGGAATAATCATTGAGCTGGCAAAATTTGCACCAAACACCCTCGCGCCATGGAGGAGAAGGACATCCATTGGAGATCGTAATAGCGTTGGCTTTTGAAAATTGTTCGTAATGCAACCACAGATAAGGAACAGGTGGAGGTAGACATAAACAGGTCACAAGGAATTTAAACAGAATAATGTGAGCACTGAGTTGAAGGAATTTAATCCAAGTGTGCTTCCTCCTTGGAGATTTCAAATAGTTACGGTAATTGTCCTAAGCACAATGTCAATAGATCTTCTCACTTGCATCTAGCGTGGGAAGGCCTGCAGCAATAAAGGAGAAGTCAGAGAGCCGATGCGAATTGAGGAATGGAATGGAAAGTATAAAGAGGGGGTCAGCAGGCTGAGGAATCTTTGTGAAGTAGGAACAACGGAGCAAAGGGTGATTGCAATGGTAGATGTTGGAGGGTTAGATGTTGGTGCATAAATTCAATAGGAGGGTGAAATGGGTTATGCAATAAATCTCTCATGCGTGCTCACAGTACTTTAATTAACCAAAAAATCGGCCTTCTAGAAACAAAGGTTGACAGGATCCAACTTTCAGTCAACGGGTTAACATCACATGTGGAAAGAGCAGCAATCTGTAAATGTCTAGACCGGCGAGATAGAGGAGAAAGCGTAGAACCTTCAGAACCCATGAGCACAGAATGGGATCTCCCTCACTGGAATTACCAATTAAGATGAGCCACTCCTCCAGCTAAAGAATGAAGAGGAAGTTGGAAGAATGAAGAGGAAGAAGCTCACGTCAAGGAGGACAATGGGAATATGTAGTTTTTTTTTCATTATTTTCAATTGTAAAGTGTGTGTTGCAAGTACGTAGAGATCTTAGGTGTTTTGGAAATAGTATGAGAAGAATTTATATAGAACAGAGGTACTAGGAATGGATGCAAGATGTAATAGTTGCCAAAATAATTTTTTGAAAATAGTGGATGAAGCATGGATAGAATATGTAACAGGTTATGGCCTGCACTCCAGAGTTTTAGTTAATAGCAAATGATACTGGTTATATATACATTATTCAAATCAAATTTTCATTTTTTTTTATGGTTGATTAATCAAAATTTTCTTTATCCCCTTTGACTTGACATTTAACAGGTTTGTTATAATTTTTATAATTTTTATTATTTTTCCCTAACGGTTAATTAATTTCTTATATATTTAAGGCTGACCAACACTCGTATGTTATCTTTCAAAATTCTATAATCCCTGATAATTTTATAATCACTGATAATAGGTGGATTGTCAAACATTGGACAGGATAATAATACTATACACTGTTCCATCCAGAAATATTCTACAAATATAATTTTAAACAATAATAATAATTAATTCATATTCAATTAAAATATTATATTTTCTAATTATTTATTATTACTAAAAAAATTCAATAACTAAAACATAAGATTATTTTTATTATTAAAATTCATATATTGTTTCTACCAAAAATAATGTGCTAAATATAATAATTTTCAAATCATATTTATAACAAATTTATAAATACAAATATTTATTGCAAATACGAAATGCAATTTATAACATGTTTTATTTTGGTTTCATATTTTAAATAAGAGTGGTAGAGTTTCAATGAATTTTAAACCTAAAAATATTTGAGATAATATAAAAGTTTTTGATAATTTATTACACAGTATTTATGAAGCCTCCTGACACATTTTCAAATATCCCCTTCTATAAGTTCCTTCACATATTTTCAAATAAATCATTCTTTCAAGGATGACAAAAAAAACTCAAAAACTCTTAAAACATATTAAAATATTTGTTTTTGATATAGAAAAATGTAGTAACATGTTAATGTGGTTTTTTGTGGTTTTATTGGTGGTTTTTGTGATGGTTTTCATTTTAAATTAATTAATTATTTTATTTGCAAGAAGAAGAAAAAAAAAATCATAAATGGCAGAAAACCACCTCTACTTCCATACATCTTTCATTTCAGTGGAGTTGTCTCCTCGATCGAGCTATTGAGTGGTTGGGACAAACTTTCACAGCTCATTCAAGCTCCTAAATATCTAGTTCGAGCATTTTAATCCAGGGTTTACACAAAAATGTCTTGCACAGAGCATGCGCAGGGGTTTTATAAAAGAAAAGAAAAAAAGGCTCAATCGAGCCTATAGCTTGATCAAGCATTTGTTTACAAATTTTGCACCTAGTTTGGCTCGGTGAAAAATGTGAAACCATTGCATGATCGACCTTGTGGCTTGATTGAGGCATTATCTCAATGAATCCCTTAAGTAACCACATGTTACAAAGGAGCTCGATCAAGGGTTTTTTGTATTTCTTGATCGGGAAATATTTAAGCCCTCGAATAGCTCGATCGAAGGCTGAAATATTGCTCGAGCAAGCAATTTTTAAGTTCTTAATCGAACTTATTTTGTTCATCCCCAAGCCCGCGTGCTTGCCAAAAACTGTAAACCTCCTTCGTGGTTACACACGAAAATTATAGCAAAAAATCCAAAATCACACTTTTGAAACCAGTTTCAAGACAATTCATAAAACCTAACTTCCACATGGCATATCTCCAAAACTATAACAAACCAATATAAAAAAAAATTACAAGTTGTACATTAATATATCTCCTTAATTGTTAAAAGTTTCTAAGTCTAAACTGTACCCAAAAAAAAAATTATAGAAAAAATGTCAAAATCTCTCTCAAATTGATTTCAGGACTATTCACAAACCTAAATTCCATGGAGTGTATCTCCAAAATTACAGAAAAATATAATATGAAAAATTGATCATATATACATTGATATCGCTTCTCAATCCACTAAATATATCATGGTTTGAATCTTCCTAGAAAAGAAAAAATTAATTATATCAAAAATTTCAAGATCACTCATGTGGGACTAAATTCAAGGTCACCATTTGCAAACCTTAACTTCCATAGTGTATATCTCTAAAATTATAGTGAACTGGAATCTAAAATTTTGATTAGAGTACATCAGTAACTCTCCTTAATCAACCCAAAATTTCATCATATGAAGCTTCCTAGAAAAATGTTATAGTGAACTTCCCATGATGGAAAAACTCTAGGATCATAGCTCAGATGCTAAATGTTATGAACCATACACCCTAGAAATAATAAGAAACCAATAATCCACTTCAAGGGAGAAATCACATTTTACAATAAATACAATGTATAAGACAAGATTTGATGATCTTGAGACTAGGTCTCTGTGGTATATATATAGGGGACAAAACGTAATTATAATGAAATGGTACAATGGAACATTTTTGTCTAGAAAATATAACAATACGAATATAATACCTCAATATATGAGGCTCAATAATAAGTTTTAGGGTTAACATGGAGCTTGTATAGGACTTAATAATTCATGAGGAAGTCCTCCATCCTACACATTAATTCTTCAATCAGGTGCCTTCTTGGGAAACTACAAAGTTAAAATCATGTTTCAACACCATTTTTTAAGCAATATTTAAAGCATGTTCGAACAAGTTTACCGAGAAAGTTTAATTCTTGTTTTTATGCTAGTTCTTTACGTCTTTATCATGTTTGTAAATTTCCCATTCTACACGATTGTGGTATCTCTTAGCATATTATCTCTATTCCCTTGTGGTATCTCTTAGCATATTATCTCTATTCCCTTTGGATGTTTGATACAATCCTGGTCCAAATCTCTATGTAAAGAAACATTGTAAGTTTTATAAGCAATGTGAATAATTTCTCTAACAATGGTTCTATTAATCTATGTGTCATTTTTTATTTCGGATCTTTCAAGTATTGCATTTGCATTCCTCTTACAATGTGAATAATTTCTATAACAATCGTTCTATTAATCTATGTGTCCTTTTTATTTGAGATCTTATGTGTCCTTTTTATTTGAGATCTTACAATTATGACACTAGCATTCCTTGTGATAAATGGATTCTATTCTTGTAACCTATGCCTCATCACAAGAAATCTTGGGATGATATAGTTATCTCAACAGTTACAATGCCTCATCACAAGAAATCTTGGGATGATATAGTTATCTCAACAATTCTAAAGGCTTTAGAATTGTTAATTTTATCAATTTATAAGGGCAATTTGTGAGACTAACAATTATAAGATAAAGGAGGGGTAGCAAGTACAAGGGGTCATTAATGACTTGATGGACAATAAGAGTTATCTTTCAGCTAGGGAGTTGGACAATTAACCAATAAAAATGTTGTACCTCTTGTAGCATTCCAAGTAGACAAACTCCTAGGAGAGAAGATTAGTTGATATATTTTTCTTAGAGGCTTTGATATCATCCTTCGCAACCCTCAAAAGAAACTCTCACTTTTCCCCATCTCACATTAGCAATACCCTCTAGAAAATGATCCCCTCCACCAAAGTTTCAACAAATTAAATCATTTCACATTAAATGTCATCTAAATAGAGAAGAAAATGCAATGGCCGGCATAAATGAAGTTACTGACTTAACGAGTATTGTACCAAGCTCTTGTTTTTAGAAGTCGCAAAAAATCATGATTTTCGTGCCAATAACTTTGAAAAGTGTTCATGTAGCATCAACCCTTTTATTTAGCATATTTTTGACACTTGAAATTTTCTAATGTATTAAGTATGGACATTTTTTTTAAATGTTAGTGATTTTCATGGAGATTTTGAAAAATGGCAATGCAGCATCAACCCCTTTTTTGGAGATATATTTTTGGCACTTTAAATTTTTTATGTATTAAGGATGAATAATTATTTTTAAATGTTCGTGATTTTCATATTGATTTTGTCAAGTGTGAATGCAACATCAACTATTTTTTGTCGGGGGCCTATTTTTTATACTTTAAATTTTCTTATATCTTAATTATGCACATTTTTTTTAATGTTGGTTATTTAACCATTTTTCAAGTGTTTGTTTTTTAAGGGTTTTTCAAGTCTGTATTTTTTGTAATTCTTTACAAAAAAAAATTAATGAAATTTTCAATTTTTTTGCAAAGATTAAAACAAATAATAAAATTAATATTTTGAAATTAGGATTTTTTATATATTTATGTATCATTAATTGATACTTTAATACACATAAAATAATTGTCACTAAAAAAAAAATTTTCGATATTTAATAAAAAAAATACACATTTTGCATATAGATATAATTAAAAAATACACATTTTCGCTAAAAATGGCATTTCAAATAAAGGACTTTTATGAAAAAAATTGAACAAAAAAACATTTGAAAAATAACTAATTTTATGAAAATTTTAAAAAGACCATAACTTTTGAAGTTTTTTTTTCCAAAAATCATTATTCACATATAATTTTAATTAAAAATAAACAAAAATATTGTTTAAAAAAATTAAAAACAACTTTAACCAAATAATAATAAAAAAATTATTAAAAAACAAACAAACAAAAAATTAAAATTCAAAAAATCAAAAAACATTTAAAACAAAAATTTGGAAAAAACAAAAACATCTAAAAAAATATGAAGAAAACAAATTAAAACGATATAAATTAATGATAAGTTTGTATTTCGGATTAATCACATTGTAGAGATTTTTGTATTTCGGATTAATCACATTGTAGAGATTTAGATTAATATGGATCAGAAAAGTCTAAAATTAATCAAAATTTATTTTTAAAAAATAGAATAAGAAAATTTAAAAAATATAAATTATAAAAAATAAAAAATAAAAACAAAAACAAAACAAAATTAAAGAAAAGAAAAAAAAAAAAAAAATATATATATATATATATATATATATATATATAAAAAAATTTAATAACAAAATTAAAAGATAAAAATAAAATTTAAGTCAATTGGAAAAAATCTCAAGACTTAGAAAAAATAAAAATAAAAATCTTATATACCAAAAAACACACTAAACTACCTTGAAACAAGTATTTGGTTGAAAATTACATACCATACTTATTATCATAAAAAAGCAAAACAGATATTAGGTGAGGACATGATTTTGGGAAAACTTCATGCTTATGCAAAAACCCTTGTGATTGAAATATCAAATTTTGTTAAGAAAGTTTCATGAGAAAATATAGAATATCATACTTTTCCCTTAATAAGATTATAAGTTAGTGAGACATTTCAAAAATATTTTAGTGCATGTGACATGTTGTTTTTTTGTTTTAGTTTTTAGTTTTTTTTAAATCGTCAATTGAATAAAATAAATTTTAACATCCAAGAAACTAAAAATAAAATTTATTATTCAATGATTTATTTCAGCAATATTTCTTTGTAACCCAGAACCTCATGGTCGTAGGGACTTCTTCCAAAACCTCGTCCACCTCTTCCCTATCTATACAACAAATGGTTTTCGTCCACCTCTTCCCTATCTATACAACAAATGGTTTTCGTTAGTGATCTCCGGTTTTTAGGAAGAACTTACTATTGGGAAGGAAGAACTAAATAGGAAGGGGAAACAAGCTTAAAAAAAAGTCGATATCCATCTGATTTTACTTTTAATTTTAATTTATTTTTTATTTTTTATTTCATTTTTTTAAATGCGTTTTATTAATATTTTTTTATTATTTTTAAGTATGGTTTTTTGAATTTAATATTTAAAAAAAATGTTTTTATTATAATAGATTAAGTTTTGGATGGTTGCTTTTTAAATTTCATTATAATGTGTTGATTTAGGGTAAGATTTTTAAAAAGCTATATTTTTATTATTTTAAAAAAAATTACTCAAGATATGATAACTCTTGGATGTAGGTATTTATTTTTTAGAGTCATTATATTTTTTTAAATCCTATTTCCTAAAAAATGTTGGAATTTTAACCCAAAAAAAAATGTTGATGCAGCATCAAGTTGCATCAACACTTTTCATTTTGAGGTGTTTTTTTATGTTTATTACACAAAAGTTTTGATTTAAAATGTCTTTGCTAAAATTATTTTGGAAGTTTAACAATAAAAAATAAATAAATATAAATATAAATATAAATAAATAAATAATAAATTTAAAAAAAATAATAATAAATAAATAAATTTAAAATTAAAATTAAAACTAAATATATATATATATATATATATAATAAAAAGGTGTTGATGCAACATCAACACTTTCCATTTTTTAGGTGTTTTTTAATATATTTTGCGCAAAAATAGGGGTTTTTTGGGCTAGAGTTCGTAGGGGTGGCCCTAGGAGAATGCAAGACTAACCTTTAAAACTAAGAAGGATTATAAATGGCCATCTAGCATATCACATGATCATAGTGCTTTGTGCAAATTAAACTCTCAAGTTAGAAAGGGTTGCCACGAATAGAGATTGTTTTAAGGAGAGGCCTCATCTCTTTTCGCAAGCCTTAAAGAGGCATGCAACCTCCCTATCATAAAAAGATTACAACTCCTTCCCTCACATGTGTAACTCCCTCCTTGAAATCCCCCATTTCTGATGCAGGAGCATCCAACTAGGGCACCATGACCAGGTGTTGGTCTCCGCCAAGATGGAAAGTTGTATTAGCGAATTGGTTTCTTTATGTTCAGTTTGTCAAAGTAGGATGTAGGACTTTTTTTTTTTCTTTTAATCTCAGTATTAATTAGGGACAGTTTGGTCGGTTAGGGTCTCTATTTTGTTTGTCTTTAATAAACAATAGGTTAATAACTGTTCTTTCATTTTAGAGGAAAAAGACAAATATGTCTAATGTAAAATCTTGCAGTATAGGCAGAACCGAATACATGAACAGTTGTGTAACTAATAGAATAGCAACTAAAAAAATAACTACACACAGTTCAGATAACTGTGAGCAGAGGATATAAATGTAAAGGGAAAAATCATTCAAAAGGTTCAGCATTTAGCATACAAGTATTCATAATAAAAGAGCAGACAATTTATTCGAATCCATCTGTGTAATCATAACATTTTCTTTATTGTTTCCTATTCACCGAACAACCAGAATAATCGACATAGTACATGCAGACTGTCTTGTCTATTTTCTTTTCCTAAAGAAACAGAGTTCGGACAACCAAGACTGTAACGAATTTCCAGAACGAGGGTTTGTAACCCATGAAGAGAAATCAATATTGAAGCGTACAGGAACAATTGCAGTTCGAGTGAATTAAGCACATATGCACAGTCATACAAGCCACATAATACTTTCTCAATTTCGAATCCGTCCACCTGAACAAATACGAGTATGTCTACAATACTTTCTGGTCATTGAAGTAACTACGAAAACAACCACAGTGCAGGCACAGTTCGAGGGCGTCCAAGCCAGAACAAGAGAAACAACAGTCGAACAATCACCATTAAAACAGAGGTAATTCAAAGCCAACGTTTCTCTGAAATTTCTTTTCAATTATAACATGAAATGCCTGTATATACATAATAGTGCCTGAACATAACCTACAAGCAGTCACAAACCTAACGGCCAACAAACCCTAGACGAGGGTTTTGGGGACGGCTCCCATCTTATATAAAATTACAGACAACAAGCATTGAAACTTAAGAAGGCCTGCATTAAAAATGAACCAGGACACTGGACTACAGCAGAGGGACGCCAACGAACAAGCATTGAGGAAACCAAACCCTCAGAACTTACAGGCCCTAACTCTAAACCAAAAAAATCAGTGACGGTGACAGAGCCTACCAAGCAAGAGCGAGGTGACTACTCCAGGCACACCCAACTGCAAACCCACAACCTGCAAAAGAACCAAGACCAGACTGTGAGCATAACTGCTGACTATGGAAGGAAAAAGAAGTGGATAAATGCATACGAGAAAGGGATAGTTTTCCTTACCTGGAGGGTTCGCAGCGTAGACAGAGCGCAGGCCATTGAGCCACGAATCTCAGACATCGACTGAGACAAAGGAGCAAATTCATTAGAAACAGAACAACAGAGAGAGCAAAGTGAATCATGGACGGATGAAATTACCTGAAGTGAAGCTGAAGATAGGAAAGCGCCATCGTTTTGCAACCTGGATGCATGACAAAACCACTGAGATTTACCAGCAAGACGACCTCATACCAGAACAGTGACCGTGGAATAAAGACAAGTTAAACAACTGCAGAAGAATTACAAGCGTATACTCACACAGGCGACAGAACCATCATTCTATGCACAACGAGCCAAGACCACAAATTACCCAGGTGAATGCAAGAGCCAAACTTTCAGGCAAAGTAGCCCCTGACCAGCGCGCACAACAGTTGCAGCGTAGCTTCATGCACAGGCAGCATAAACCTTACCAGAGCAAACCCTCGACACCAAGAAACAAAGAGAAGAAATGACCGAGCGATAGTAGGAGGGAAGGTTTTGGCGAGAACGAGGAGCGGGAAACGCAAACCAAGGCGCAGTACAGAGCAATAACTACGGTCATAATTGCCACCACACCAAATTCCAGAAATATCCGAGGTCAAGTCACAAACCATAATTTAATCCACAGTTTAATCATTATTTAAATCATTTAATTAGTGATTAACATAAATAGTGTGTTAAGTCTAGTCTTATTGTGCGGAACTGTGTGGTGTGTTGGGCTAGTCCCGTCAATTTCCCCTCTCTCACTCCTTCCAAAACCTTCATCCCCTCGTTTATTTTCAAGCCACCTCCATCCGCTGCCTACTGGCAATGTCTTTAGCATCCAAACTTCCTACAATCCCCCATCTCGTCATCCCTATACAAACCCTAGACTCCCCTCTCAATTGGTGATTACACTAATGGCTTCAAGTTGTTAGAAATACTAAGAGAGGGGTGATTACACTAACGGTTTCGTTAGCGGCTCTCGTTTTTAGGAAGAACTTACTATTGGGAAGGAAGAACTAAATAGGAAGGGGAAACAAGCTTAAAAAAAAAAAATTCAATACCCAGCTGATTTTACTTTTAATTTTAATTTCATTTTTTTATTTTTAATTTTTTTTAATTAATATATATTTTTAATTTATTTTTATTTTTTATTATTTTTTAAGTATGTATTTTTTTAATTTAATATTTAAAAAGAATTGTTTTCATTACAATGGATTAAGTTTTGATAGTTAATTTGATGGTTTCTTTTTAAATTTTCATTGCAATATGTTGACTTAGGCTAAGATTTTTAAAAAGTTATACTTTTAGTATTTTAAAAAATTTTACTCATGATATGATAACTCTTAGATTTAGGTATTTATTTTTCAAAGACATTATATTCTTTTAAATCCTATTGCTAAAAAATGTTGGAATTTTAACCCAAAAAAAAAATGTTGATGCAAGATCAAGTTGCGTCAGCACTTTTCATTTCCAGGTGTTTTTTTATGTTTATTACACAAAAGTTTTGATTTATAATGTCTTTGCTAAAATTGTTTTGGAATTTAAAATAATAATAATAATAAGGTGTTGATGCAACATCAACACTTTCCATTTTTAAGGTGTTTTTTAATGCTTTTTGCTCAAAAATAGGGGTTTTTTGGGCTAGAGTTCTCATTTTAGGGTTACAATTCTCATTAAGTTGGTAATTTTGTTCGTAGGGGTGGCCCTAGGAGAATGCATGACTAACCTTTAAAACTAAGAAGGATTATAAATGACCATCTAGCATATCACATGATCATAGTGCTTTGTGCAAATTAAACTCTCAAGTTAGCAAGGGTTACCACGAATTGAGATTGTTTTAAGGAGAGCCCCCATCTCTTTTTGCAAACCTTAATGAGGCATGCAACCTCCCTATCATAAAAAGATTACAACTCCTTCCCTCACATGTGTAACTCCCTCCTTGAAATCATCCCCCATTTCCCCTCTCTCACTCCTTCCAAAACCTTCATCCCCTCATTTATTTTCAAGCCACCTCCATCCTCTACCTACTAGCAATGTCTTTACCATTCAAACTTCCTACAATCCCCCTTCTCCTCATCCCTATACAAACCCTAGATTCCCCTCTCAATTGGTGATTACACTAATGGCTTCAAGTTGTTGGAAATACTAAGAGGGGTGAATCAGTGTTTCTCTTCGGTTAGTATTTTTAACTTCAAATAGCATTAATTATCATTAATCTTTCATTCAACATAAATCAATACCACATGAACAATAAACAACATCATTCAATTACGCACAACCATCAAGATAGTAGACAACATATTTTTAGGTGGAAACCCTTTTAGGAGAAAAACCACCAAATGCTTCTTAATATTTTTCTTCAATAAAATGTACATCAATATTTTCAACTCTAGCTGAGAGAGGCTCCAACCCCCTTGTTTACAAGCTCTAACCTGAAGGGCGTTCAAATGCCCTATTTTACTAGTTGCAACCAGAAAAGAGCTTCAACGCCCTAGTTTACATTGTCTTACCAAAAGGATTCTCTAACACCCTATTTACCAATTGCTACTAGAAGGACGCTCCAACACCCTATGCAGGATCCAACCTACCCTAGTACCACCATGCCATCTTAATCAATCGGCAAACCACGTTTCACAATTTTCAGATTGGATCCACTTATGCTAAATATCAATATAAAACAAACTGCAACATAATCTTTGTTCAACAATGAGATCTTCTCTGCATCAAACCTCGACACCAATCAAATCTGCTTTTGTTCAACATCAATACCAAAACCCTAGCTGGATAATGTATTAGTACCCAACACTCTTTTTAACAATTGTTATCAATAGCATTGTCATACTACCTTTGTCATGTCACACTTCACTGCCTTTGCTTCTACTCAACATTCCACAACCGAACTGACCTCAACAACAGGTTTCTCATTAAGAAATTGCAGAATGCAAACCCTAATGGCAGTATACATTGGTATAACACTTGCTTATCAGGTTAGTGAATAAAAACTTTTAATAACTCTGCTCAACATGTAAACACTAGAAACAACTCAAATATGTCTTCAATGCTCAAACCTTGGTTCAACAATCATTGTAAACCCTTTCACAATCAATATAGCAATGTCATTGTCACAACTAGAAAGTGCTTTCATCAATATTCTAAACATGGCCCCTGTCTGAACTCTAATTTCAGTGCATCTTCAGGCTTTTAATTTGGATCAATAATGCTCTCAAAAACCATAAAAGGCATAACAAACTTAAAAGTTTGATAGAATATCTATTTCCAAGTGCATTATACAATTTGGTCCCTTTCCTAATGCAACAAATTTCTCATCGGAACTTATTTTGATTGATTGAAAGATTTCTAAGATAATGGAAATAAAAATATTTAGTTTTGTCAATTTCGTAAATTGAACTTGCGGTCTCATACGATAAACACACACCTTTTAGATATTTCATGACGCTTGTAACACCCTTTCACTTGCATTCCTTTATTAAAAGATAAATTGAATACATGGAAAGTGATTTTTCGTCAACATGTAGTGATAATTGGTCATCGGTCTCCACATGAGCGTTATATCTATCAGCATTAAATTGCTTTAAGAATGCCCACAAATTAAATTGATCTTTACATAGTGTAATGTGAAAATGTAAACCCTTCCTTCACCGAGTTCCAATGATCAAAACTTGATCGATGAACACAAGCAAGGAGCTATCAATTCATCATCTGGATCAAAGCCCTCTAACTTGAGACAAATTTAGCAAGAAGCATCGGATGAGCTATCACTTGTTGGAAATAATACTGAGAGGGGGGTGAATCAGTATTATCAAATCAATAATTTTATTTCCCAAACATATTTATATATGCTACTTCAGTGAAGTGAACTAGGGTGTACATGCGATTGTGACTAAGGAAATCAGTGTATATCCATAGAACTTGTGATTTAGACAATTTATCATGTGTTGATCTTAAATTAGTATATCAGAGATTTATTAGACAGTGCAGTAAAAGTAGAATAAATCATCACACATAAGCAACACCCATGAACACCAAGATGTAAGGTGGAAACCCAATGTGGGTAAAAGCCACCTGCTGTTGTCGTCTTTGTCTTCTTTTAATAATAAGAAAATCTGTTTACAATCTTGTACTGGTGCAAACTCATACCAGTACGCAAGCTTCTACCTATAGAAGGTTACAACCTTCTCTCGTTCTCCAACTTCTACTAGAAGGGAGCTACAACCCCCTAGCTCTTGTACTAGCCAATATGTTTACTAGTACATAGGTTTCAGCCTACAAAAAAAACTCCACTCTTCCACCAGGGACCACGTTTCATGAATTTTCAGACTGGATATTCCTGGATCACAACATCACAATCTGAAGGCCGCGTCTCATCAAATTTTCACACTGGACCCATCATAACTTTTAAACTTAAACTGCATAAACCAATATTTAGATAATCTGAACAATCAAATCACTGACACCAGAACACTATGCTGAACCCAGAACCTTGCATCATCATTCAAAACCAGTTGTAACCTCAAAAATCATGCATTAGAGTGTATATGCTACTTGGCTGCACCAAAACTGTGTGTATACACTACTTCCATTAATTGAACCTACGTATACCTTTAAAACTACCGCAAACATAAACTTTTGAATCAAGTCTGTACCAACTATCAATATTTTGAATATCTATTGTCAACTTTCAGAGCTTTACACAAGCAGGGACAGAGATCACTTCTTCTCACTTATACAATCAATCAATCAAATGCCAGCCTCCTTATGAATTTAGTTTTATATTCAGATCTAAGAAGACTTCATTGACAGACAACAGTAAAAATAACATAATTTTATCAGATAGATCAATAAGATCTGAAAAGAAGATTTTCTTTAGTACATGCTACTTGAAGGGACTGAACATGCATGTATACGCTCTTTGGTTGAGACGAACTTGCGTACAGGTCTGCAAATATTGACTCAGAACTTTGTTGCAATTCCAGACTTCAGACAAACACAGATCATGATAGATAACAAATAGAATAGGCGCAAAACATCAGATCTAGTCTCACCCAATATCAGATCATTCAAGAATAAGTCATTTCAAGTCTCATGATTCCTGATCCAATATTGAACTCAAGGTGCACATGAATATTTCAAATCTAGTCCCAAACATAACCCTGCAACATAAAATATACTTCAGATAGAAGTATTCCTTAGAATCTTATTGCTTGCACACTTGGCCTAATGATCTTCTCCTCCTTATATACTCTTAGGCCTTTCTCAATACCTTGGACCAAAACCACTTAGGATCAATAACTTGGACCAAATACCTAGGGTCAATACCTTGGACCAAATACCTCGGACCAATACCTTGGATCAAATACTTGGTTTTCCAACATGTACGCACTTTTCCTCCTGTGAAAGTGCGTGTATACGTTATACGCTTCTTTTGTTCTGTTAACCCGCGTGTATACGCTTCTTGGACAAAGTGAACCAGCGTATACCTCTCTTTCTTCATTCTTTGGAGTTTGATCTGTAATCCTTTGTTGTTAACCTGTTGCACTGTGAACTGTCATCTGAGAGAGTTGCCATCAAGGACAACCCTTATATCATAATGTAAACAATCTTCCCCTTTGGACTTGATGGCAACAACAACACCAAGACACTCTCCCCCTTTGACATCAAGGGCAAAGGGCAGACCAAGATATTCTCCCCCTTTTGACATACATTATGTTGTCCATGCTCCCACTGAGTACATGCTGAATTCTCTGATTGAGCTCCCCTTTGTACATGTTGAGATGTACTAAAACTGTCCATGCTCCCACTGAGCACATGCAGAGTCTGCAAAAATATTTTCCAAAAGAACAACATGACTCTATAACTCAACTATTTGAGTATGACCTTCCTATCACCAAATAGTCATACAAACATCCATCTCCCAACCAAGTGGGGATATACCAATTGTTTATACATGACAGAAATACAAAAAATATTACATCATCCATCCCATGCAAAGTGGGGATACAAATTACATCATTTGTTCAATAGGACTCATTCAAATGTATGAGAAGACATATCACACCCTAGACTTTTACATGACTTAAGGAACAAAAGGTATAAATATCTGAAGCCATAGCTGGACTCAGCAACCATAATGCCAACAATGCAGAATGCGAGTGAAGGCTAATGCTCCCCCTGAACCTGTGCTACCTGTGCATTGTTAACAAGTCAATGATCAAGGCATCTTTGTCAGTCAGATAAAAATTAATGAAAAAAGCATATCGATAGACTGTAATCATCAACAACAAATAGAGCACCCATATCAGAGTCTGCCCCACTGTTTTTCTTGACTGAAAAACATATACGCTCCTTCATCCACAGAAACCCGCGTGTATACGCGACTATACTTCATGAAACCCGCGTATAATAACCTTTTTCTGAAAGAAAAAAAAACTGGATTTTAACAGCAGGATGATGCAGCAACTACTCCCAGTTTTTGTCTGAGATATTCAAATGTTTCTTTGGGTAGTGGTTTAGTGAATATATCAGCAACCTATTCTTTGGAGGGAACATACTCCAATTTGACCTTTTTTCAAGCACTTGTTCTCGTAGAAAATGGTACTTGATGGGTATGTGCTTGGTCTTGGAGTGCATGACTGGATTCTTTGAAATACTGATGGCACTTATATTATCACATAGAATGGAGATGGGTGGAGTATATGTGATCTGTATGTCTTGCAAAGTTTGCATCATCCAAAGTAGTTGTGTGCAGCAAGATGCAGCAGCCACATATTCTGCTTCAACTTTGTATAAAGCAATTGAACTTTGTTTGTTGTTGAACCAAGACACTAACCTGGAACCCATATGGAATGCACCACCACTAGTGCTTTTTCTATCATCAACACTTCCTGCCCAATATGCATCTGTATATGCATGAAGAGTGAGATCTGCATCTCTAAGGTACCATAAACCAAAGTCTTGAGTTCCTTGAAGATATTTGAAAAATCTTTTGACTGCCTGAAGGTGTGATTCCTTTGGATTTGCTTGGAATCTTCCAACTATTCCTACTGCATGCATGATGTCAGGTCGAGTACCTGTTAGATAAAGCAGACTGCCAATCATGGATCTGTAAGTTGGTTGATGTAGATTTGTTGATTCATTATTTGAGCTGAGACTGCATCCTGTTACCATTGGGGTACATACAGGTTTAGAATCTTCCATTCCATACCTTTTCAAGATCTGTTTGAGATATTTGGTTTGTGAAAGAAAAATACCATCTTTATTTTGTTGAACTTGTAGACCAAGAAAATAGGTAAGTTCACCAAGCAAGGACATTTCAAATTCTTGCTGCATTATTGAAGCAAAATTCTGACTCATGGGTTCTTCATTGCTACCAAAAATGATGTCATCAACATAAACAATAATAATTATCAGTTTATCAGTTTCAATCTTTGTATATAGAATGTTATCTATTGAACCCTTTGTAAAACCTTGTTGGTGTAGATGTTTGTCAAGGCGGTAATATCAAGGCCTTGGAGCTTGTTTCAGACCATAGAGAGCCTTTTTGAGTCTGCATACAAGTTTTGCATCATTTCAAAGAATGAATCCTTCTATTTGTTCAATATAAACTTATTCTTCTAAATCTCCATTAGGGAAAGTTGATTTTACATCCTTCGTAGCTCAAAATGATTTTGTCCCATATTTCTTTGGTTGATTTGAGCTGCATGACTTTGACAAACTCTCGTTGTGACAGACTTCCCAATAATGTATTGACAGCTTTGGTATTGGTTTCATATTGCTTTTTACCTGCCACATCTGTAGGAATTGTTGTTGGAAATGTATATCCTCCTTCCACAATTTCCCAGACATCCATTCCAAGCGATTGTAGATAGGTTGTGGTTCTTATTTTCCAATAAACAAAGTTGCTCCCATCGAATATTGGCAGTCTGATGGATCCCATGCTTTCTTGATTATTCATGATTATGGATTTCCCTTCAAGCGATCAATCTTCTTCTGAAGGACCTGCTCTGATACCAATTGTTGGAAATAATATTGAGAGGGGGCTGAATCAGTATTATCATATCAATAATTTTATTTCCCAAACAGATTTATATACGCTACTTTAGTGAAGTGAACTAGCGTGTACACGTGATTGTGATTAAGGAAACCAGCATATATCCAGAGAACTTGTGATTTAGACAATTTATCATGTGTTGATCTTAAAGCAGTATATCAGAGATTTATTAGACAGTACAGTAAAAACAGAATAAAGCATCACACATAAGCAACACACATGAACACCAAGATGTAAGGTGGAAACCCAATGTGGGTAAAACCCACCTGCTATTGCCATCTCTGTCTTCTTTTAATAATAAGAAAATTTGTTTACAATCTTGTATTGGTGCAGACTCATACCAGTACGCAGGCTTCTACCTGCAGAAGGTTACAACCTTCTCTCATTCTCTAGCTTCTACTAGAAGGGAGCTACAACCCCCTAGCTCTTGTACTAGCCAATATGTTTACTAGTACGTAGGTGCCAGCCTACAGAAAAACTCCACTCTTCCACCAGGGACCACGTTTCATGAATTTTCAGACTGGATACTCCTGGATCACAACACCACAATCTGAAGGCCATGTTTCATCAAATTTTCACACTGGACCCATCATAACTTTTAAACTTAAATTGCATCAACCAATATTCAGATAATCTGAACAATCAAATCACTGACACCAGAACATTGTGCTAAACCCAGAACCCTGCATCATCATTTAGAACCAACTGTAACCTCAAAAATCATGCATTAGAGTGTATACGCTACTTGGTTGCACTAAAACTACGTGTATACACTACTTCCGTTAATTGAACCTGCATATACCTTTAAAACTACTTCAAACATAAACTTTTGAATCAAGTCTGTACCAACTATCAATATTCTGAATATCTACTGTCAACTTTTAGAGCTTTACACAGGCAAGGACAGAGATCACTTCTTCTCACTTATACAATCAATCAATCAAATGCCAGCCTCCTTATGCATTTAGTTTTATATTCAGATCTAAGAAGACTTCATTGACAGACAGAAGTAAAAATAACATAATTTTATCAGATAGATCAATCAGATTTGAAAAGAAGCTTTTCTTTAGTATACGCTACTTGAAGGAACTGAAGTTGCGTGTATACGCTCTTTTGCTGAGACGAACCTACGTACAGGTCTGCAAATATTGACTCGGAACTTTGCTGCAATTCCAAACTTTAGAAAAACATAGCTCATGATAGATAACAAATAGAACAGGTGCAAAACATCAAATCTAGTCTCACCTAGTATCAGATCACTCAAGAATAAGTCATTTCAAGTCTCATGATTCCTGATCCAATATTGAACTCAAGGTGCACATGAATATTTCAGATCTAGTCCCAAACATAACCCTGCAACATAAAATATACTTCAGATAGAAGTATTCATTAGAATCTTATTGCTTGCACACTTGGCCTAATTATCTTCTCCTCCTTATATACTCTTAGGCCTTTCTCAATACCTTGGACCAAAACCACTTAGGACCAATACCTTGGACCAAATACCTTGGACCAATACCTTGGATCAAATACTTGGTTTTCCAACATGTACGTGCTTTTCCTCCTGTGAAAGTGGATGTATACGTTACATGCTTCTTTTGTTTTGTTAACCCGTGTGTATACGCTTCTTGGACAAAGTGAACCAGCGTATACCTCTCTTTCTTCATTTTTTGGAGTTTGATCTATAATCCTTTGTTGTTAACTTGTTGCACTGTGAAATTTCATCTGAGAGAGTTGCCATCAAGGACAACACCTGTATCATAATGCCAACATCACTTTCTCATCATAAACTTATTTGCCTTTATTTTGTTAATTTTCTAGTGTTCAATGCTTAACACAATCACTTATATCAATTCTTCTTCAATTAGCAATCGATTTGTCCAATATAATTCAATATTCCAACAACAATGAGCAATTGTAGATAGAATAGTAAATAAAAATGCACAACAGAAGAGAACCAAGAATAATAGATACACGGTGTTTGGTCAAAGACCAAGGGAAAACCCCAAAAGGGGGAAAATTGTTTCAAAATTCTTCTTCTATTAGATTGTCATCAAATGTTCAGCAGAGAGATACAATGTTCAAGTTCATCAACAAAGAGTCAAAGGTTAAATATTTGACTATCCCAAATACCAATCCAATATCAAAATCAAAGATGAGCCCAAAAATTCAATTATGGTCAACAAGTCAAATTTGCAAATTTTGTCAAAGTCAACAACAACGAAGGATGCCCTAACTAATCTTGGTCAATGGTCATATTATCCTTCAAAAGTATCGGTCAAGCAATTAAGGAAAACGACCTTCTTTCTTTAGTCGAACCCTGTCAAAGCAGCCTCCAAAATTTTGGTCAAAGGAGAGATAAAGTCGATAGTCAAACCTCCACAGATCCGCATTCAAATTGAGTCAAAGTCTATGTTCAAAGTAGGTCAACTTGTCCAAAAAAAATTGGTCCTTTTCCCAATCAATTCGATCTTATAAACAGAGATAAATTCAAGTCAAATGAACCCAAGTCAAAGATAGTCAAAGGTTGGCCAACATTGTTGCACAGAAAGTCAAGGCACAAAAAAAAATCCACTTCCCTTCACATGTGTGAGCTCAGACCTCCTATTTCAGACCTATACGAACCAATCAAATCAAGAGAGAGAAGATGATGCGATGTGTGATGATGTCCTCTAAGTGATGTGACATGATGTATATTTATGTGTCTTAGGGGGTCAAATTTCCTTGCCTAGGCCGACTTGAAATTTTGTGAACATGTGGGTTTCACATCAAAAAACATATTTTTCCTAGACCAAATTAAATTCTTCCAAGGGCTAATAGGGGCTTATGTGGATGAGGAAGGCTTCCCAATGGAAGGAATTTCTCTTAGAGTTGTCGAATTTTAACGTATTCGCCAATGTATTTGATGGTGGTTGCGGAAGAGGAGTTAAATGTATATTGCTAACATCGCTCTCACTATGATGCTCCATTTGCACTTCTATTTTCATCGCAAGAAAAGGTCCCAAGCTACCACAACTTTAATGTTTTGCCACACAAGCATTCCATCACAATGTCTTAATGCTACACATCCCACAAGTTCTACTTTTTTCGATTTGTGATGTAACCCAATCATGCATCGAACAGATATTATAAACCATTACAAAAGGTTACATCTGTGCAGGCTCATTATGATGGCTTACACAGATATCATATGATAGAACTTAAAAATTCTCATCTATTTACACTTTTGGTCTTCCACAAATCGTTGTCTTGATCATTGACCAACGTAGTGTCCTAAAACATTCCAATGTGACTATCATGGCACTAATATTTCACATATACTAGGAGGATAGGGCTTCAAGACATTCGGCATATACTCTAGTTATGTGTACCTAGAAAAGTGTAGAGATATGTCCAATCTAGTGCATAGAACTTGCACGAAAACGCCTCAGAAGCTTGGAGATTTATCTCAAAAGAAAGAACGAGAGGCCTCAAAAAATGTTATAGTAATTAAACTTAAGATCAGAAGTTTGGGTTCCATATTTTTCCCAACAAAACCCCTCGCAAGCTTATGTAGCTTCAAAAGTTGTGTGATATAGGTCATATAGACCAATGCTCCAAGGTTGTTTCAAATCTACGTGCAAAACCTAGCGAATCCCAATACCAAGAAATATAGCATTTAAATTCCAACAAGAACTTCAAATATTGACCAATTTTAGAGTATTCTCGACTACACTGGCCGCAGATGATTTCAGATCATTCTATCTTTTTTTTGTTCAATCAAATCATGTCTTTGGAGAGCAAACGATTCTCCTTTTACAAAGGTCGTAGCGGCTTCTAGGAAGGGATCCAACTTCAATACGCCTTGCAAATTGAATTTGTAATTTGAGGTCGTCTTTCTTTTAGGAGGGAAATCCATAATTTTAATATTCAAATTATTGGAGCGAAAAATATGGTCGACTTTTATTTAGGCCTTGATTCAGTTTAATCCGTTTAACAAATTATTTTAGCCATTAATATTTAATTTAATAAAGATTTCTTTTAACCTCTTGAGCTTCCAGCTAAGAAGAATATGCCACATCATTCATTTGTTTGGGATTTTTACCACAAGGTGGCATGCACCATCTTTCACTAGACATATTTCTCAAACCGTAAGGGCCCAGAAAGTGCTCCACATATCAACAAAATTGGCATGATGAGGAGATTCCAATGAGTATGGTCTTGAGCCAAAGATCCATGATCTTCACCCCCAAATGCTTCAATAAGTGTGGGGATTTTGGGATATTCCAGGGGCTTTTACCAATGGAGCTTCCAATTGATGACAAATATTAAGAGAATTCAATCACTAATGTTGGCATCAATGAAAACACCATTCAACACAAGTAGCTATCTATGTTGTTGCATGCTAATAAGAGAGGTTTGGGCGATGAAATGAAAACTCTATACCAACAATCGAAATTCATTCAATACAAAGGAAAACCTCAATTACATTGCTTTGTAATTTGCAAGGTGGAAGGATTTACTGGAAAATCACTTTAGGGAAATGGAAGTGAAGAGAGAAGAATACAAGTTGAAGAAAGATGGGCCACTATAAGTAGCCTCTCTCTCACTTCTTACATAACCTTTATCGCCTCCATTAATTTCAAGCCACCTCCATCGTCCTCCTACCTGTGATGCCTCTAACTTCGAAACTCCCTACACCCACCCATCTCCTCATCCCTCTACAAAGCCTCTCCCCTAAGGCAATTTTGCCCACTTTACTTGTCTTATCTCACTCGTTGCTTTGAATATTAAACTTATCCTTAGTTGCTTAATATCAACCTCATCTCAGCATCCTGATACTCCTTTGACTTGTCCTACAAATGTTTTTCTTTCATCTCCCTTGCTTGAATATTTTCTTCTAGCTTTGAGAAAAACCCTTTATGCTTCTCAACTTGTTGATTACATCTAAAGTTGAAACCAAATACATAAGAATCATTGTTTGGTCTTACTTGAAAACCTGTGGTAGTGGAAGTCAATGAGGTAACTAAACTAGTTCTTCACAGTACTCCATTTCATCTTGCTATTAGAGAGTGACACAAGGTCATCTTTAATTTCCTATCAGCTACCCCAATCTCGAACCAAAAAAAATAAAAAATAAAAAGGACGAAAAGAATAGAGATTTTTCTTAGAGGATATCCTTTGCAAGTATTTAGCTATAATACCTTGGTTTAATTCATGGACAACAATGTTAGTCAAATACTGCTTGGCATCCTCTGGAGCAAAGAGTTCACAATATGATATGAGTCTCATAATCAAATCATACTCCAAATGCAACCCAGATTCCACTTTACAGTAAAAGTCGATCAATGCATCCTACAACCACTTCATTGATTCTGTTGATGCCATTTTCACTCAAAACTAGGTGAAACCAAATGTTGAAATCCATAGAAAGATTCCTGGAATGTGCTAGTTTAATTTAACCGTAAACTAAACTGACTCCTAATTTTTGTATGCTAAGGTCACCATTGAACCCTTCTCTGATCTTCAGAAACAGCCACCCACTATGCAAAAAATTGGCAGTCGATTCGAAGGGATTGCAACAGCTTCTATTCATTATGAAATGCAATTGTTAAATGAACACGGGCTTATTGTCAATGCTTTGTGACCCTAACAATATAGAGACTCAACTCGATGGAAGAAGCTAAGGACCAAAAATCTTGTTTTTTAATAGGGTTTCTGAAAGTAGTGAGCAAACGGTAGAAAAGAAAGATGGAGAAATGATTGGAGTTAGCTTGATGGAAAGTGAACACACCTTTCATCACTCGAGCATAAGTGCCAAAGATGTTTTGCTCAAGTTAATTTCAAGCGTAATTCATCATGTGTTATTGGGTATGTAATGAAAAAGGTGAAAATAGTGATAGTTATCTTGGCTTGAATAAGGGCTATAAGTAATATTTGTAAGAGGTTGAAAGTGTTTACTTTAGTATTTGTTCAAAAAAAAAATTAAAATCTTCATCATAGTATTGATAAATGAACAATCAAGCTCAAATTTGTAGACATATCCTAGACCATCCTGAAATGGAATAAGGGGGCCTATGGTAGTTTATATTAGTGTTATTTTAATGCTTGTTCTACTACAATTTTAAAATTCAAGACATTGCAATCATACTTTAGGGTGCATGATTGGTATTGCCTACACCTTGATGTAACATAAAATCAAGCAAGCGTGAAAAATAAACATAAAATCAAGTGAGCTTAAATAAAAAAACTGAGCGAAAGTGAGCAAGTCAAGTGAAAATTGGGTAAAGGAGAAAAGCGTAACAAAACACATCTCAAAAATCTTCATCATAGTATTGATAAATGAACAATCAAGCCCAAATTTGTAGACATATCCTAGACCATCCTGAAATGGAATAAGGGGACCTATGGTACTTTGTATTAGTGTTATTTTAATGATTTTTCTACTACAATTTTAAAAGTCAAGACATTGCAATCATACTTTAGGTGATTGGTATTACCTACACCTTGATGTAACGTAAAATCAAGCAAGCGTGAAAAATAAACATAAAATCAAGTGAGCTTAAATAAAAGAACTGAGTGAAAGCGAGCAAGTCAAGTGAAAATTGGGTAAAGGAGAAAAGCGTAACAAAACACATCTCAAAAAATCAAAGATTTGCAAGAGTACAAGCATGGACTACAAGATTAAATTAAACTACTTGCGTGGAACTTACATAATGAACGAATCATAATTGATCGAATGGTTGATACAATACAGTCATTTAATAATCTTCAAAGTGATCTAGACTTGAAGGATCAATTAATTTATGCACTTCAAATAAAATTAAGAGAAAAGCAAGATCAACTTCATGATATGCTTGATGCAAAATCTACAGCAAAGATAGATGCAATTTGTGCCATAGAAGATCTAATCCAAATAGTATATGCAATTTGTGATTCAGATGAACTCATCCAAACAATTGATGTAAGTTGTGAAATAGAGGAGCTAATATAGCAGATTGATGCAACAAGTTGTATAGAAAACCTTATCCAAAAGTGTGATGCAATATGTAACACAAATGTGATAATGCTTGATGCATCTTATACAAAAGACCTAATGTAGATGAAATATTTTAGTTAATTCATGAAAGAAATAGTGATCGCAGATGAGTCAAAAGAACAGAAAGATGATAGCAGTAAATGTGAAAATGTCAAAGAACAACATCAAGAGTTTTCCAAGATGGTTGTCAAACCATGGGAATAAATATCAATCAACAAAAATCGGCATGAATTGGGATACATCAAATAAAACAGCGTTCACATTATAAATTACTCTACACCAATTCAGTTTGTGAGTGTCGGATTTCTTGAACAAGTTAGGAATATTGATAAAAAAGTGTCAACATTGTCAAAGAGATAGTCATATTGAGAGTTAGTGTCTTGATCTCCATCCTTATCTTCATTACGGAAAGACAAATAAATTCTCAGAAAAATATCGAAAGCGGGAGGTTAAGAAAAATACCTGATTATAGATGGATAAATTCTTTAAAATGGAATCAAGAGGTAAATTAATTGAGTCAGTCTTATGGCATGGTCAAAACATAGGTAAAGACAAAAAAAAAAAAGAGTCGCATATGGTACTCTTCACATCTAAAAGGTGGGGAGCACAATGATAAAAGAAACTCCCCTACACCTTTGGGGGGGGAGTAAATTGATGAAGTGAAGACAGTTAATTGTAAACCAAAAACCATCACATTATTCAAAGAAAATTGGTTAGTGGTCATCTAGAAACCACTAGATTTCATGGAAGATGGTTCAACCAACAAACCCACCACCTAACGAATCAAAGGTCCTAGCTTGGATCATTTTCATAATGAACTATTGAAAAACTTTTCACCTTGCACCTAACAAGGGGAAATATCATATATCATGATTCAAGATTTGAAGTCAATCAAAATCAATAAGCATTTGAGAATTTCAGCATAGCAACTTGTCTCCTCAAAAACACTAATTTCGGTTATTCATTGGGAATGTTCAAACATAGCAGTTATTCACTTCCAAACATCCAGATATTCGTATTTTTCAGACATATCTTCATCGAAGCTCAATGTAGTAGTTTCAAATTGAAGATGACAAAATTTATTGATAAAATCATTCAGACTTGTGATTTAGAGGTGGGGGGGGCACGGAATGTTAGATTGTGAATCCCTAAGCAATCAAAAATTCCATGACCATATTTTCATTAGTTGTAATTCTTATCTTGATGAGGTGTTGTCATGATCCATTGATAAGTTCTCAATGAAATCTAGATCTAGATCTATAAGATCAAATTGATGTATTATAAATTCATATCATGGGATCAATACAAGGTGCAATAGAATGGTTTAAGGCATTTTCCGCCACTTTGCTTGTCTTGTATCGCTTATGTCTAATTCTTAACAACCCAGTGCATGCACCAATGTCTTCAAGTAAATACCTATGTTGTCGCATGCTAACAAGAGAGATTTCGTCAATGAAATAAACCCTCTACCCCAACAATTGAAATCCAATCAATACAAAGGACAACCTACATTACATTGCTTTGTAATTTGCAAGGTGGAACACCTTATTGGAAAATCATTTTAGAGAAATGGAAATGAAGAGAGAAGAATGCAAGTTGGAGCAAGATGACCCACTATAAGTGGCAGTGAACCAAGGCATGGAAAATAAGGCCTCCTTGGACCACCTCAAAGAGAAGAATGTGAAATTAGAGGGGTTGGTTATGGCCCTTTCAAACTTAGTTATACAAGATCCCAATTTTATGGAACACCTTGCCATGGAGTGAATTTTGCCTCACCCTACGATGCTAAGCCAATGGAAGAACCTAGCACCAAAACCTAGGTGGAATTAGTTGTCAGTGTTGCCATGAGGTTCAAATTTATCTATCTTGGATGTGTATTATCATTTTATGTTTTAATTGGTCAATATGTTAATGTACATACCACCTATAGGGTAGAAGAATATTCCTATTTTTTATTAAAAAACCTCACAGAATGGAACTTCTACATACAAGACTTATATTTTTGTAACCTGTTTTGAATGTTGAATCTTGATGGAGTTAGACTGAGTGAAGTTTCTATACCTTGTTGCGGTTTAAAAAAACAATTATAAAATTATGTTTATTTTTTAGCTAAAGAATTGTGTTTGTTCTTAAACTTATAGTTAGTCGGTGTTATATAGATTAGATATGTAGTATTGTTCTTATATTTTTTACACCAAGGTTTTTATATATAATATATATTTTCAAAATATGTGACAATAATTATGAGCCAATTCATTTATATTTAAGAAATCATTTTTTGCCAGCGTAGATCCATCTTAACCCTCGATCTATCAAGCACCGAGAGGGATCAAATCTCTTTTCACTTCTCGGTGCTCTATAGATTTGGGCTTAAGATAGATCTATGCTAGTTAATTAAATTTAAATATGGTCATGAAATCATTACTAGTCTTGCCATCTATTAATCACTATTATTTTAGCATTGACCATGCAAATTATAATAGGTACCTAACATATCTACCACCAGCCTAGATCCATCTTCAACTCCTAATCTATAAGTGCCTAGAGGGATCAAACCTCGCGAGGTGCAAACCTCTTTTCTAAGTGCAAAACTTGAAGAAAGGTTTGCACCTCGAGAAATTTGATCCCTCTTAGAGCTTGATAGATCTGGAATTAAGATGGATCTAGGTTGGTTTAAATATTGATTTTATTTTTTAAGTTTAATTTCTATTTTTATATAATTTTAGTGAGTCAATATGTTTTAATTAATTATTTTATTTTTTATTTTTATGTAATTTGGCCAAGACTGGACATTACAACATTTCTTCCATACTATGGTGGAGAGTATCTCTGGGCCCAAAAATGTAATAAAATTAAATAAAATGAAATATTTATAATAAAAAAACACAGTGAAATGAAGATTGGATTGTGGGCATGTGGTATTGATGAGCCATTATATTGGCCCATGGTATGGTATGGTAAATAATATCTATGGTAAAGTGAGGTGAGTATCCATGGTTAAAAGTCTTGTTAATTGTAAGTATTATTTTGATTGTGAAATGAGGGATGGTTTTTGGGCATGTGGTATTGATGAGGGATCATATTGGCCCATGGTATGGTATGGTTAATAATATCCATGGTAACGCAGTGGTGAATATATATGGTTAAAACTCTTGTTATATTGTAAGTATTAAGTTTTTTGTGCTTATTAATGAAATTTAAATATGGTTAAAAATTTATTATTTTAATTTATATGGTGAAACGATCTTAATTTATAACTACTATTTATATTTTATATATTTTAATGTGATAGAGGTGTAGATATATCTCAAAAGTAATTATAGTATTATTTATTTTAAATTTAGTAAAACAATATTATAAAATTAAATTCAAATAAAATATTTTGAGTGTGAAATGAAAGATGGTTTGTCAGCATGTTGTATTGATGAGCCATGGTATTGTAATAAAACCTATTTACAAGTTAATAATATCTATGTCAAAATGGACGTGAATATCTATAGTTAAACATATTGTTATATTGTAAGTTTATGTGCTTATTAATTAAATTTAAATATGGTTAAATAATCATTATTCTATTTTATAAGATAAAATGGATCTTAACTTATTGTTGTTAGTTATATATTTTAATGTAATATGTATATTCTGATTTTTTTAATCTAGAAAGTTATTTGTATAACCTACATGCAAATGTTTGCCAATTTACATATTATAAATTCAACATATTAAGCCATGTAAAAATGTTTACAAACTTGACTGATCAATTACTTCCCACCATAATTTAAGCAAGTCTTTGCATAAGAAATGGTAGGAATAAGATGTAAAAAATATGCTTAAAGTGGTTACTTCCCACTATTATTTATGTTTTCTTCAACACTTACGGAAAAGTAAAATTGTAAATGTGTAGACTTACTAGTGGTTACTACCCAGCATTATTTATGTTTTCTTCACCACTTGTCTAAAAGTAAAATGGTAAATTTATGCACGTTGTTACTAAACACCAAAATTTATGCAAGTTGTTCTATTTGGGAAAACAATTTACTTATCCACTCCACAACTCAATTTACTTTTAACATTTTATTATTTTTAATTTAATCGACATAAAAATGTTAAACATTAACACCTACACATCTACCCTTATACGGGGTTGGATTGTAGAGCACCTCTTGGCTCAATCATAATAAAATTTACTAATTATAATGTTTCAACATTTTAAATATATTCATCCACTATCCAGTAAACTTATTAGATAGAATACCAACATTATTTTTTTTTATTTTTTTATTTTTTTCAGAAGAAAAAGCGGAATAGTTTATATTAAGAGAATATAAAGATCATGGATCAATACAAATGGGTGGCATTCAGACCCATCAAAACATCATTGGTGACATATAACAATAGATATAAGGACCACAGACAGTATAAAGATCATGGATCAGTACATATGGGTGGCATTGCAGGCCCATCAAAACATCATTGGTGTCCTATAACAACAGTTATGAGGTCCACAGACAGATATAAGCAGATTAAATAGGTTGTTTTGAGAAAGTTCAGGCAAAAAACAAAATTTCAGGAGTTCGATACTGGATTCAGAACTAAATCCGTCAGACAGTAGTCGCATTTTCATGGATATACCGAAGCCAAAAAAATGAGCCTATTTTGTAGAAATGGAGTCGAATATGGAGCTGATATTGGGCAAAATGCACTGATAGGGAGCCTTGGAGTTGTCGAAGATCTTGTGATTCCGCCACATCCATGCACACCATATCATAATGACAAGGATGGGGCGCCTGGATTCGCTTTGACTACACCACCATTGAAAGGCTACATGGACAGAAACAAAGACAATATGAGGAAAATCGAAAAGAGTGGCAAGGTCATACCAGATTTCCTGAGAGGAGGGGCAATGGAAGAACATGTGTAGATTGGTTTCCTCATCATATTCGCACATCGTACACCTGCTTGGACCGTGCCAATTTCTCCTTCGCAAATTATCCCATGACAGGTTCTTATTATTGTACACTAGCCATGCAAAAAAGATCATTCTCGGCAGACAAGCAGATTTCCATAAAACCAATGGAAACTTTGAACCTGTGGTCGGCGCTCTAGAGGAGATGAGATCAGTATAAATGTCATTGACGCAGGCCGGCGCATCTGCACTTGGTATTGACCAGCATAGGTGATCCCGTAGCCCTCCACGTAGAATCCCGCAGGTTTGAAGAGATGATTTGACCAAATTCCATGAAGGGTAGAGGTGGGCAGGCAGACCAATTTCGTGAGCTTCCTTCCAAATAGGGATAGGGCCAGACCAATCGGCGATGAGTTTGTCCCAGGAGAAGACGTCGATTCTGTGAAGGAAGAATAAGACGTATTCTGGAAAGAGGTAATTACGGTTGCAAGCAATAGGATCAAGGCCGATTAAGAGCCTATTACCAGAATGAATCCGCCAACTCAAGGCCGATTAAGAGCCTATTACCAGAATGAATCCGCCAACTCAATTTTGACAGAAAGTATTTCTCAACCTTCTTGAAACTTAGCCAAATGGCCGAACCGTTTCTGATTCCAATAGAGCCAGTTCTGTACCAGGATTCCAAGCATTTGCCTTTTAAATATTTTTGTTTTATGGTTCCGCTCCATGGACCGTCCCCGAATAATCCTCTCCAGAGCGATTTACACAAGAGGGCCTTTCCAAAGATTCTCAGGTCCTTTAATCCCCATCCGCCCAAGCGCTTTGGCAATGAAATATTGTCCATCTTTGAAAGGTGGAACTTCCTCTGTTCAGAACAACCTCCCCAAATAAAGTTAGCTGTAATCTTGGTCATCATTTGGATAATGCTTGCCGGGAGAAAAAAAAGATGAGCCCAATAGACCGCCATCTGCATCAATACAGCTTGTGAAAGAGTAACCCTGCCAGCCAAGGAGAGGCTCCTGTTTTCCCAAGCAGAAATTTTTTTATACAAACGCTCTATCAGCCATAGCCAATCAGATTTGGAGTAGCCTTTTGCTTTGAGATGGAAACCTAAGTAATTGATACCCTGATTAATCGGTTTGGAATCTATACCAAAAAGCTGAGAGATCCACTGCACCATCTCCAGATTGACGTCATTGTGATACAGTATAGATTTAGCTTTGTTAATGAAGAGCCCTGTGGCTTTTTGAAATCTGTCAAGGATAACTTTGAGGCACATCCACGAAGATCTGCGGAGCATTGCAAATAAGAGAACATCGTCAACGAAAAGGTTGTGAGAGATAGAGATGTGCCTGCAGATCTTAATGGGACAACATCTATCATCTGCAACTGCTTTGTTGATGTGAATGCTAAGGGAATTCATGACCAAGATAAAAATGAGAGGCGAGAGGGGACATCCTTGTCGCAGGCCTCTCTCAGCTTGAAAGAAATGAGAGGGAAAACCGTTGACAATGATTGCATAATTAACATTCTCAATGCAAGGCATGATCCATCGGATATTATTTGACTTCAGGCCGATCTTTGCAAGCAGACATTTAATAAAACCCCAGTCCACACAGTCGAAAGCTTTCCAACATTATATCATTTCACATTGATTTAATAATATGTTATATTTTTAACATTAAAAAAATCATATTTAAATACTCTAAACAAAAATACATAAAAACTTATTATCCAATTTTCAATTTAAATTCAGTACACATTAAAAACATTCACAACACATCATGTTTATATGAACTTATTATTCTAGTTTCAATTTAAATACATATACATTAAAAGCATTCACAACAGATCATGTTATTTTATTCTCAATTTGAATATCACATTTTGTTGCATCTTTTACACAATAAAGCATTCCCAACAGATCATCCTATTTTTTTTTGTTTAGTACGTGGGAGATGTCAAAAATTCAAGATTTTTGACGAGATTTCAAAAAAATAATGTTAAACATATTGAGTTCAATTTCCCTTTGAATATTAAACACTGGTCTTGATCTGGATGTCAAAAAACCATCCTAAAAATTATTTTATCTGAGATATCGATTAGAAAATACCAGACTGAGATTCAAAATATTACTTTCATAAGCCAAATAATGTAGTCTAACAGTAAAATGGCTCAAAGCACAGATGCGTGTTGCAAGTTCCATCCCTCTACACTCCAAACTTGTTGGAGGATGTAATCAAAGCCATGGCAGCCACTGTTAGAATCTCCTTCATAAGCGTGCTATACTCATGCTAATCTACCGCCTCTATGAAACTTTTGCACTGCTATTGTGCTATGAACTTGCATGGTGAATAGAAAGGGTGATTGGGGACAAATAGTATGGCTGGGCTATTCACTTTTGAATGGTATCATGTACCTTTGGTGCTGACCAAAATAAAATGGTATAAATCCATGGCTGAATAGCAAAGCTTTGCTAGAGAGACCAATGGAGCAACATAGCTACACATCTACTTTTATACTGGGTTGGGTTGTACAGCACCTCTTGGCGCAACCATAAAAAAATCAAAATTGTGGATAAAATTTACTAATTACAATGTTTCAACATTTTAGATATATTCATTCAGTAAACTTATTAGATAGAATACCAACATTATATCATTTCACATTGATTTAATAATATGTTATATGTTTAACGTTAAAAAAACCATTTTTAAATACTCTAAACAAAAATATATATAGACTTATTATTCTATTTTCAATTTAAATGCAGTACACATTAAAAACATTCACAACACATCATGTTTATATGAACTTATTATTCTAGTTTCAATTTAAATACAGTATACATTAAAAGCATTCACAACAGATCATGTTATTTTATTCTCAATAAAACATTCCCAACAGATCATCCTAAATTTTGTGTTTAGTACGTGGGAGATGTCAAAAATTCAAGATTTTTGACGAGATTTCAAAAAAATAATGTTAAACCTATTGAGTTCAATTTCCTTTTGAATATTAAACACTAGTCTTAATCTGGATGTCAAAAAACCATCCTAAAAATTATTTTATCTGAGATATCGATTAGAAAATACCAGACTGAGATTCAAAATATTACTTTCATAAGCCAAATAATGTAGTCTAACAGTAAAATGGCTCAAAGCACAGATGCATGTTGCAAGTTCCATCCCTCTACACTCCAAACTTGTTGGAGGATGTAATCAAAGCCATGGCAGCCACTGTTAGAATCTCCTTCATAAGTGTGCTATACTCATGCTAATCTACCGCCTCTATGAAACTTTTGCACTGCTGTTGTGCTATGAACTTGCATGGTGAATAGAAAGGGTGATTGGGGACAAATAATATGGCTGGGCTATTCACTTTTGAATGGTATCATGTACCTTTGGTGCTGACCAAAATAAAATGGTATAAATCCATGGCTGAATAGCAAAGCTTTGCTAGAGAGACCAATGGAGCTAGCTAGAAAAAATGTATTTGCCTAGATTATCTGACAAAGGCAACAAGATAATATCTCTGTGGTAAGTCACTCTAAATATAGCGCTTGGATACTTTTCCAAATAGCATGTCATCTTGTTGTAGCTCATGATATTCCTGCCTGGCACCCTAGATACGCTCGTACATTTGTTCTGAGTCATCACTGTAAATTTTACTTTCCAATTTGGTGGCTTGTTGAGACTTTCTGGGAAAAAATTCATAACGGTGGTGAATTCTTCCCAATCCTCTGACTTCTCACCTTTACATATTTATTACTCACTTGAATGGCAAGAAAAATGAAGCCCTAACTATGACTGCAGTTCTAAACAATGCCAGAAAACAAGTTCCTAAACGTAAGGGTACAAGTTTCATCAGAAATTTTGAAGAGTTCGAACTGCTTCATAATAAAGTAAATATTAGAAATGTTAGAAATAATCTTGAAAATGAATGCACTCCAGCGTAAATTTGGAATAAACATCTAGCTGAAGGGAATCCTAGTAACATAATTAAATCTCATCACACAACACAGCAAACAACATGGAGCTTTCTCGCCTCTGGTACGGGTTGACATCACAAATATGAGTGTATTAAGGATTTCTCTAAAAGCCTATGCAATGACAATGGCCTCTAACTTCTGACTCCCCATACCAAATTTATTTGCAAGGTAGTTGACGAGGAGCTAGTCATTCTAGAAAAACAAAATGCAGAGGTCTCAGAAAGTGAAGTGCATTTGTGAGAGGAGGATTGTTGAACTTCATGTGTGGAAAAAAGTATGTGACAACATGCATTCGAACATAACAACTAAAAATTAACAGTTTCATCCATTATTTATGGTACTAAATCATTAAAAAGAGTTTCTTTTCAATCCATAAACCGCATGAGCACTGCAGCATAGAATACAATTTCACGATACTGCCATTCGTTATGGCCCAAGCTGAACTCTACACCAATTCTCTTGCAATGTATGCAACTAGCTCTGCCCTTTTTAATGCAATGCATTACTTTCTCATTCATCTGGGCAAGAGTCATGCTGAAGTAATTCATCTACCATGCAAAGCAACATGAAATTTCTGGTGTGTGATTTATATTTTAAATGTGTCACCAAATATCTTTTGCACAATGTTGGGAACTTGTTGCCATCACAAGGACAATGTGCATATTAAAAACTAAATATGCTATCCAATAGAATGAACTTGAGAAAAGGCTAGGAAGTAACCAAAAAAGACTTAAGGAACCAAGTTTATAGTCTTTCTGTTCTGGAAAGGAAAGAAACTGGTATTGCAACAAAGTAAAGCCAGCCTGTATCTGTAACTTTGACAGCTATCCATAAACAAGATACAAGGAAAACTCTGATACTATCAAGACTTATACAACAATTCTATTTGAGCTTCTTTGATCTTTTAGGAAGTTTACTGGGCTTTGAATCTTCTTCTTCAGATGAGCTCTCTTGGACTTCATCAGGTACATCTGTTGGAGCATTATGGCGAACCAGATAATCCTTAAATGTACTCATGCACTGTTCTTTGAGTTTAACAAGTCTATCTGAAAGCAATCCATCATGCTCAAAACCAGTGAAATCATACTGCTCTGAGCCAAGTGACAGACTAGCTTTAACACACGGTTGGGGTGCCTTATTTAAATCTTGACTGTCCATTGCATCGAGAGTAGTAGCACACAGCTATTGCTGCCAAAAGCTAGCCAATTAGAACAACCAGTCAACACAGTTGCACCACACATAAATATTGATGTTCGGCAAAGTACAGAAACTTTTGAAGTGTAGACCAAAATAGTGATGCTATTGAATTTTTTATTTTGCCCTTTTTCTTCAGCAAAAAAAGGCTCTTATATTACAAGAATTAAAAATACAGAGAAGGGCTTCATTTTGGAAGAAATAAATTAAGACTATCAACAAGATAGCTGATATGAGCACAACATCAGCTGTGGAAAGATGTGTAAATACAAGTAAAAGATAACAGGACAAGTATGCAAACATGAGAATATTGTCCAAACTGTACATACTATACATGATTTACAGTCATTCGTCCTGTCTATATGTAGAAGTACAAATTGCGAGAGTGATCAAGTTTGACCAAGTCTCCAACTAAATACCTATGTTGCCAGGAAACATGGGTTCGGGGACGGGTACTGGTACGGGTACGTCATTTTTTGAAACAGGGCGCGTGGGTTCGTCGGGGGTATATTATAATTTATATATATAATATATAAATATTATATTTTATAAATTATAATATATGTAAATTTGTATATTTTTCAACTTTAAACAAGAAAAGTTAAAACTAAAATACTTATGATTTAAACTTTAAATATTTAAAGATGCACATCATTGAGCATTCAACATTCACAATAAAATTTCAAAATTTCTAGTTTGATATCAAATGCAAATTGGAGTTTACATATTAATAAGAATCATGATATATGTCCATTGTCACACTGCATTGAAAATTTGCTTTAAGGCATCTCCAAACAATAAATAGGAAATTTTAAAATATTAAAATATAAATAAGCATAGCTAATAGTGAAAAATGGCTTCCTCAAGCCATGTCATCAACATCCATGTCATTGGCATCACTCAGATCTTCAGTTAACATGCTCTCCATGTATGAATCACGGCTCTCCATGTATGAATCACTCTCATCTTGAGGCTCCTGCTCATTGATAGCAATTGGAGGTAGCTCAATAAGGCCATCTGGTTGTATCTCCTCGTTCACACACATAGCATCATTTGCATAGTGGTCCCATCTCTTGAAAGCTCTCCTTGTACCCAAGGTCTTTCCGAGATATGAGACGAAATGTGCTATGAATGTACACTAAGTTCTCTACCTTCTTTAAGCCCAATATATTTCTCTTTATTGGATGGATAAAGGCATAAGTACTCCAAGTCCTCTCGCAAGATGAAGAACTAGCTACCTGGAATATTAGGGAAAGCCCATTAAATTAATTAAAAATTTAAAAATAAAAACTAAAATGAACCCCAAAGAACCTGATTTTGGGGTTCCAAGTACCCATCATCAGGGTTCTTCGTACCTATCAAGACAAAAGAACCCAATTTTTTTTAATGGAGAACCCAGTTCTTCATAGAAGAACCCATAATTCTTCTCAGAAGAACTTGTACCCAAATCCGGCACTTGGGGACGAGAACCTGGGACGGGTTCGAGAACCCCACCCCCGGGTTCGCGAACCCGTGCAACATAGCTAAATACAATAAAAAAAGGTTAGTGATCGATTTGAGCCAAGTCACCCAAAAGTACAAAAGATAACAATCTGGGTTGGATTGAGAACAAAAAGAAAGAGCATGCACTATTGCAGATAGAACACAAATACATTATTGAAAGCAAAGTATTGAAATGAAAACCAGCTTCTATTGATGAATCAAATAATGAAAAACAATGCAATATACATAGCAATACAAAATGGCTAGAATGGTGGCAGCTTATTATTGAGAAGAGATGTGATGGCTACACTCATTCACAAAATAACCCATAACGAGAGGCTTCAACTACATTTTATAATTATGCCAACAAAACCAAAGGAAAAAAACCCTAAAATGCAAGAGCCCTAACCCTAGCATGATTAGGGTTGAGCGGAAATGCTGAGCTTGATGAATCTAAATGCCCAAGAAAAGGAGAAGCTTTGTCAAGATCATGACTTTTCACTCATTTGTTGTATTTTGGGTCTTCTTTAGATCATTAGAGAGAATATTAGTACATTGAGTTCACTCCTTGATCTTTGGGCATAGGTGCCCCCAAAAACACACAAGGGAGCCCTAAAAAATGTGTTAGAAAATCATGACCGAAAACTGCCAGTATCAAGGTCATTTTTGAGAGAATCTCAAATGGTTACCAAGATTAGTCCTCCTTTGAGTAGCAATGGTCCCCACTGCATCAAGTTCCTGTACCAAATAGGGTAACTTCAGATAAATCCAGTTCCTAGTAAACCACTTAACTTGGTGAAGAAGTTGCGCTCATTTGTCAACTCGATAAAGTTGTATGTCCTACTAGAAAGTGCTCTTCATCTTGGTTCCATGCTTTGGTCCACAAAAGCATGCTCAATGCAGTCATGGTTGATCTCTACAATAGCCAAATGTTCCACCACCTTTTAGGTGTCCAACAAGGGTAGAAAGTATGGTCGAAGCAGCGCTACATTAAGCACAAGATGTAAACTGAGAAAGGGTGGAAGATTCAATTCAAAATCATTCTCACCCACAATATTGGTTATAGTGTAAGACACATTTCAAAGGGATATAAGCTTCCCATGGGGGCTAGTGAGTTGCTCTTTCTACAAGTGCAACCATACCTTGTCACCAATGTTGTTAGACTCAGATGCTTTTCAAACTTGGCTCACTTGTGACTCAAAAAGACTCGATGACTCAACAAAGACTCTTTTCAAACTTGGCAAAGAGAAAAAATAAGAACTCAAAATATGGTAAATTTTGTGCATAAGAAATATATTAAAAACCTTCCAATTTGAGGCCAAGACTCGAGTTTAGAAGGTAAGGAGTCTACCAAGCAAGAATCTAGGGAGTACTTGTCCCAATATTGACTTGGTGAGACTCCGCCAAACTTGGAGTCTAAAAAGAATCCAACAACATTGTTTGTAACCAACTTGAAACTTGTGTGGAACCATATGTTGATTGTGTTGTCGTTTGTACTATTTTTGTAAACTTCTTGTTAAATGTTATGGATTTGTTCAATAGATTTTGTTGCTATCTCTATCTCATTCTAAGCATGAGAGCACTCGTCTTGTGTTGATGCAATGGATGTAGCTACATGATTGGGGTAACCAGTAATGTTCGGAATGTAACACCTAAAAAGGGTTGTCATCAATAGAATTGTAAAGGAGTTCTATTGTAGTTGCATTGAACATAAGGAAAGCTTTCATCTCATGCGCATGGAAGCTTTGAGTTGTACATTCTATGGATATGTACAATCATCTTGTCGACTACCTCTATCCTCGAACTAGGAACAATCATGTACCAAGGTTACTTAAAGTGTGCCCTCCCCCACTCCAGGTGAGGATTCACACTCCGAGTGGATGCACTCAAGGAGAGCCCTTGGAGCACGCTCTGAACCTTTTGGGCATGGTCCTTGCCAATTTGAAAGCATGGTGCTCGCAAAGCTTGGAATTGTGGTCACTCCATGGTCTAAGGACACCCCCTACATGGGAGTGTCCGTTAGCCTGTCGAACACTCCCATGCAAGCTTAAAAACTATATATTTTTTTATTCTAACTTTTGAGTGGAGGTGGGACCTAAGGTAGCTTTAGGGCTGAGGGGCTAGTGAGTTGCTCTTTCTACAAGTGCAACCATACATTGTCGCCAATGTTGTTAGACTCAGATGCTTTTCAAACTTGGCTCACTTGTGACTCAAAAAGACTCGATGACTCAACAAAGACTCTTTTCAAACTTGGCAAAGAGAAAAAATAAGAACTCAAAATATGGTAACTTTTGCGCTTAAAGAATATATTAAAAACCTTCCAATTTGAGGCCAAGACTCGAGTTTAGCAGGTAAGGAGTCTACCAAGCAAGACTCTAGGGAGTACTTGTCCCAATATTGACTTGGTAAGACTCCGCCAAACTCGGAGTCTAAAAAGAATCCAACAACATTGTTTGTAACCAACTTGAAACTTGTGTGGAACCATATGTTGATTGTGTTGTCGTTTGTACTGTGTTTGTGAACTTCTTGTTAAATGTTATGGATTTGTTCAATAGATTTTGTTGCTTTCTCTATCTCATTCTAAGCATGAGAGCACTCTTCTTGTGTTGATGCAATGGATGTAGCTACATGATTGGGGTAATGTTCGGAATGTAACACCTAAAAAGGGTTGTCATCAATATAATTGTAAAGTAGTTCTATTGTAGTTGCATTGAACATAAGGAAAGCTTTCATCTCATACGCATGGAAGCTTTGAGTTGTACATTCTATGGATATGTACAATCATCTTGTCGACTACCTCTATCCTCGAACTAGGAACGACAACGTACCAAGGTTACTTAAAGTGTGCCCTCCCCCGCTCCAGGTGAGGATTCACACTTCGAGTGGGTGCACTCAAGGAGAGCCCTTGGAGCACGCTCCGAACCTTTTGGGCATGGTCCTTGCCAATTCGAAAGCATGGTGCTCGCAAAGCTTGGAATTGTGGTCACTCCATGGTCCGAGGACACTCCTTGCATGGGAGTGTCCGTTAGCCTGTCGAACACTCCCATGCAAGCTTAAAAACTATATATTTTTTTATTCTAACTTTTGAGTGGAGGTGGGACCTAAGGTAGCTTTAGGGTTGAGGGGAAAGTGAGGGTAAGACTAAAACACCTCTTTCCCCCTCTCTTTTCCTAATTCTTTCATCTTGTTTGCTTGAGCTTGGAGGAGAGAGGAGCTTTATGAGAACTTGGAGAGAGCAAAGGAGAGCTTGGAGGAGTGAACAAAGAGGAGCTTGGAGGAAATAACAAAGGCTATCATCTATCTCCAACTTCTCAAGAACTAAAGAGATAAGTTGAAACCCCAACTCCTCCTTTCCTTGTATTCTTTGTTTGTGGTTTGTCCTTGTTCTCCTACTCTTTCCCATTCCTTATTCTCCTCATTTTATTGCAAGTTGTTCATCTAAGATATGAGAAAAATGGTGTTATTTTGGTTTATCAATACATTTTTGGTTCTCATAGTCTTACTGGGGAATAGATATTTTTACTACAAAATCTAGCAACCTAGTGCAAAGCCTCACTAGGCACTCTAGGTTAAGGGCAACAATAGGATCAACCACCATTGTCGCCTTAGTAGTTGTTCCCTTGTTGTTTTGTGAATGGATGTTATCCCCACAAGGGAGACTTCCCTAGCAGGGCTCAGAGATTTAAATAACCAAAGAATTCCTAGAATAAATACCCTTTGAGAACTCTATTAATTAGACACCCCAGAATAATATTCAATAAGGTAGGGCACTAGGTGAAATCAAGTAGCGAGTTCAAAAAACCTATGGCTAAGTCTAGAGGGCTACGATAAGTACTAGAGATGCTCAAAAAGATTCAAAACACATGCTACCATAAATCTAATGATTGTTGTTATAAATTAGGGTTTAAATTTTTAAAATAAAGACAATTTATGGCACGCAAAATTAATGACAACAATAGCAAAAACAACTCACAATTAATGATAGCCCCAAGGGTTAGCTCAATTGGTCGAGTTCCTGTTGCTAAGTACCTTGCCAGTTGGGAGGTCACAGGGTTGAATATCCTCGACGCCCTTAGGGATAGCCCCTGCTTGTTTGGACGGCAAGTAGATCCCTTTGGGTTGGCCTAGATTTTCCCATGGATGTAGCAGCCACCCAGTGTTCGTGAATCACCTTAAAAAAATCCCCAAGGGATAACTCAATTGGTCGAGTTCTCGTTGCTAAGTACCTCGCCAATGGGGAGGTCAAGGTATCAAATCTCCTCTACATCCTTGGGGTTAGGCCTTGCTAATTTAGCTAGTGGGTAGATCCCTTTGGGTTGATCTGCCAAGATTTTATGTGGATGTAGCAGCCACCCACTGTCCGTGAACCACATTATAAAAATAAATAAATAAATAAATATTGGATGAGCTAACAAGTGAAACTATTGCAACTTTTCAATCGCTGAAAATGAACAAAACAACAACTAAACCCTAGGATGTCACCCCAGAGATATCACTGAAATAAGCATAAAAATCATATTTTTCCTTTTTCAATTTAAGAGATGCAAAGCCTAATCTTAGGACTACGATATTTAAGGTATTTTATGTTATTTAATGCATATTTTACCATAATCTAACCCCAATTTACCATGACAAAAAAAGGGAAAAAAATTCGAAAGATTGACACGCAAAAACTAGTGCCTTTATCAATCTTGGGTATATGGAGTCAATAAGGGCATTGTCAAAGGTGGAAGACATTGATTGGAGTGAGAAAGAGAGAAAAATGTCTCAATCAAACCCTGAAAACTTTTAATCAGTTGGAGATTTAAAGTCAAGGAATGTTATTCTAAGTTTCCTTGATGGGTATTAGCCTTTAGGTGACAAATCTTGGAAAGGAAATTTTAGAGCTATGAAATATTCAATATATCATGAAAACTTCATAGAAAATCTAATGCTACAACATTGCAAAATGGAAGAAGATACAATAAAATAGGACAATTCACCATAGCATCACTTCTCATCAATCCAGGAGAAAATAACTCCAAGCAATTTATCCCCAAGACAATTCACTATCTTTAGCGATCCACTGCATCCAAGAGATAAGAACTAGTGCACATTCTTTCAGAAGAGAAAGAATTAGTGTGTGTCAAAATGATCCTCTGAAACTGACTTCCCTCTACTTATATGAGGGAAGCCAAGTCGAGTAGGGAAAAATTAGACTAAAATCACCAAAAATAATACTTAGTGTTTACAAGTTACACAGGTCACAAATCGGCCTAAAATATAGCTATCTCAATGAGAAAACATAACAGAAAGCCTCCTTTAGCCCACAAATGTGAGCAAAATGTTGAGAAATCTAGGGCATCAAGATTAGGTGATTTCTCTATGATAGATAATTGCTTGTGAATGCTTTTTACTTCTTAGATTAGAATCTTCTTTTACTTATGTTATTATAGTGTTCTTCTTCATCAAACAATTACCAATGCATAAACCATAAAGAGACAAGAGACACACAATGTAGGCTATCAGCCAGGGCCAAAACCTCTCCCAATTGAGAGGAAAACCCAAACGAATTCTTCTTCTTATAGAGACTTCAATTGACGAATACCAAGACCAAGACCCTTGACCTATTTGCCACTCGAAGACCAAGACACAAAGCTTCCTTAATGAGATCCCTCCTCTTTGGTCAAAGATAGTCAAACCTCTGCTCCTTCCTCCTTCTTGGCTACCCTTTAGAATTCGGCTTCCTTCAACTTCAGACCTGCACTCTATTTCGGCCTCCTTGGAAACCCTAGTTGCAGCACATGTGAGAGAATCTCTTTGTGTGGACTAAATGGCTCTCTTCTCCAACTTGGCTTGATGAATTGACTCAAATACTTCTTGATTCGGCTTCTAGCATAGAAAGGAAGACTTCAGCCCTTTTTCTGCAACAGTGACACTCTTTTTTTCGCATGTGTGAGTGGAGATCAACCCTAAAACAATCCCAAATAATCTCGCTCTTCCTTCCTTCCTTTCGATGGCTATAATACTCCTTTCTAATTGTTTCTCGCACTCCTAATTGCAAACTTTCTTGACCCAAAATCTCTACCTCAAATGAAAGCCAAGTTGCCCTATCTATAGTGGTTTTCCCATCAAATAAGCCGACTTAAGTGAGGGTGAGTCGACATGTCCTTTGGTGTAGATTATTTACTCCATCTTGTAAACGACTTGAAGGAGATGTTTTTGCTTGGTCTTGGAGGGTCTTCTTCTTCTTTTAATGACTCATACAAAAATGTAACATGCCCAAGAAGGGTTCTTCATACATGACATTGACTCAATTTGACTTTATGACCAATCCTGAGAGCTCACAATGGGAGCCTTACCTAAAAATAAAATTCCTTTTTCATGAAACCCATGAGACAAGCATTACAATAATGATTTTATTTTTCTTCTTTGCATCAATTACATAAAATCACAATTACACATGTCATTATGAAGACCAAACCTAGTTACACTTTTCAACCCTCCCTCTTAACTAGAGAGGTATTCATAATAGTACTTTGTCATTCTAAATCTGAAGAATTCACATAAGACGAGTCGGATTGGTAACACCTCTGTATAGCATCATATCAACCAGCATTGTCACATAGCAAGGCCTTGACTAATAACTGTATCTCTCCACAAGATCTGAGCTCAATGTTGGCGAGACCAATGATGTATAGACACCCTCATCATTGTCTTTCTCAGAACATACCCCACCCGGGTTCTCAGGGTGTGTTCCACCAAGACTATTCTTATCTTGGATTCCCAATCCTCAAAGAATATCAGTCATCTACGACTACTGTTATCTTGGATGCCCTAACTCATCCTCAAAGAGCATCCGATGTCAGATGTTTACCTAATCCTCCACTCTGTCTTCCCAAGTGAAGACAAGAATGATGTGTCTATCTCTCCCTCTTAATTAGGGAGGACATACCTATTCCAATGTGTTAATTTTTGCAACTGCGATAAAATTCCACCTTGGACAGCTCAAATCACTGAGATGGTGATTGAATTAGATTCCTCTTTTCGAGAAGACCAAAATCGACCTAAAGATCACCCAATTTGGCTAAGCCGAAGTTGAGTTATGAATTATTTGTTCCTACATTTATTATGGAATGGGTCGGCACTAACCACACGAGTAACTGCTTGGGTCAGTCTTAACCCCAAGTGACCCCTCTGGAAAGCCTATAAATAGAAGAGACCTCAAAATCATTTTGACATGCCTTCTCTTCTCTTTTGTCTTAGTTCGCACAAGTTCGACAAAAGGAGTTCGCGCAAGGGTCCGAAAACAGAGGCGAAAGGTTCGCTCTGAGTTAGGGTTTCTGGATCTCGGATGCTGGGACATAACAGGGTATTTTGGTCCTTGGACGCTAGCACACAAGCCTATGAGAGTGACCAGAGACCCTTAGACGTTGGCACAGAGGCTTATGGGAGAGACTAGGGCTTCAGAGGCAGATCTGGAAGTATCAGTCCCCGGTTGCTCACACAGAGTAGTCGTTAGAGCGACCAGGTTGTCCCGAATGCATGCACAGTAACTTCAAGGGAGCGACCAAGGGTTTTTGTGTAGATCTGATGAGTTGGTCCCCGGACGCATGCACATAATGGTATGGGAGCATCCGGACTCCCACAGTCGCTGGCACACAATTCTCAGAGAGTGTCCAAGGCTGTTATAGTCGCTCGCACAGTTCCTCCTCCCTGCTTTCAAGACTCAAAGATGAGATTTCAGTATTCCAAAGTTTCCGCTCAATGACAGAAGTGTTCAGCAGTGTTCGGCACAGTGATAGCAGTTGACATTAGTTTGTGACAGCACATTACAGCCATCAGTATGAGGGTTTTGATTCCTAGCATGATTAGATCTGTTTCATAGATATCATTATTGTTTTGTTGCATATATAAAGTTATGGATCATTGTACTCTCTTTTGCTGCATCATTTGATGACGATCTAAGAAGAAGAAGATTTGCAAGGGTTTTCCCCATAGTGGGTTTTCCCTTGGTCTCGAACCAATCCTGGTGTCTCTATATGTATGCATGCTTTCTTCTACTGTTCCTTTTATGTTCCGCCGCTGCACTGATGCTGATGATGATGTTGTTGCTTCTTTATGTATAATCACATCTGCTGATGTATAATGGTATAGATCTGAATAATGTAATGATGATATGGGGTGAACTTAATGTATTAGTGGTGAAATGCAATTATCAAAGCAAAGAACAATGTTGCCCTAAGAAAATTTAACAATGTATCAGAGTTGGGTTGAAGAAAAGTCATGGAGATCAACCTGATGATGACACCTTTAATGGAAGCAAGAAGAGGATGGTGGAGACCTAAAAGAATTCTAGGGTTTGAAGAAAACCCTAGGCATCTTGATGATTAGGGTTTGATGGATTATATGAGGTTAGGGTTGGAGAGAAAACCTTGGTTTATGGCAAAGACTTGAGATTTGATGTATGAAACTCTAACATGGTCTATGTGAAGATGCTCAAGCACTTGACGAAGATTCGATGAAGCCCTAGATGGGATAATCTCTAGCAGACCTGGTTGGATACTTGAAGGCAACATTGGTATATGGACCATGGACATTGATGGCTCTTGAAGATTGGTTCAAGAGGGAGAGGATCACCTCTCATTGAAGATAAGTATTTCTTGACTTATGATGCTTCTTACTTGTTAGACTTATAGATCTGATGATTATGTTTATTGCTTGCACTTCCTGCATATATATTTGAGTATATGGATGTTTCTAACCTCCTTGATGAGATGTGATGAGTATATCCTCCTTGAGGATCACTTTGAGATGTAGATCTGGAAAGAGATAGAGGTACTTGATGAAAAGATGACAAAGTGCTTCACGCAGCCTATGTCTAATGAAAAGGTGCACATGTAATACCACAAGGTATGCATGGTATGTTTTAGCTATTGGCTTATACATGTATATGAAAGTGACTTGGATCTATGTCTCCTATAATGAAATGTTGCTCCTAGTATTGAACTTTTGACCTTGAGTTGTATGAGGCTATCTAAAGTTGATACACTGATACACTTGATGTTTGGCTAACATCTATGATCTATCTGTTGGATATCTAGATCCTAGAAAGAAGGTTAGCACCTTGACTCTAGTAAATGACACTCTTGATACTTGTCATGATGGATTTCATATAGAAGGATAGCTCATTGACTCCTATACTTGAGTCTGTTGATAATGCTTGTGATAAGCATGATAAAAGCATATGGAAAGAGAGAATTTGACACTCTTGTTGTTTTGATAAAGCTTTATTGAATGATCTTGCTTGATCTTATTGACAATGAAGAGCATGATAACCTTGATGCCAGAGGTATAAGTGTAAGATTGATAAGTAGATCTCTTACTAACTATGGTCATGTCTTACTGGATGTTGTAACTTGATGAAGTGACTCGAGAAAGTGTTATTGGGTTCATAATCTTTGAGATGTGATCCTATATCTATCTACTGCTTTGAGTCTAACCTTTGATGAAAGATTGATGTCATGATGTTGATAGCCATGATAGATATATGTTTATGATCTAACAGATCTGTTGTTGCATGACTCTAGTAGAGACAGGCCGATGATATGAATGAAGATGAATGAAGTAGATCCCCAATGAGAGGGAGAATCTCTTCTCAAGACTCTTACTCATACTACTATTTGCATTTTGTGTTGTTGAAGTATGATTTATGTGCATCTGACAGTATTGATCTGCAACAGGGTCTCAGATCTGAAGCCCGTACAGAAATTAGGGTTTCTGCTCCGGACGCAGTCACTGATCTGGGAGATCTTGTCCCTAGACGCACGCATGCTAAGGCCTAGACAGTGTCCAAGCAGCTAAAGTCGCTCTCATGCTAACTTGAAGGGAGTGACCAGAGGTTTGACTACAGTTGACCATCATCTGAAGCTTTTTGAAACTATCTGAACTCTGAATCAAGATGTTTCTGACATATCCTGCCACTGTAATCTAATTTCTGAAGTTGTTGGGTTACATTGTTGATCACATAATGAAGTATTGTGCATGAAATCAATTGTTCACCTGAAAGATGTCAATACCATAGATGTGTTGTAGATAACAACAAGATCTACAAGCAAGAAAAGCTTGAATGTTTTCCATAACATGAACATGTAGACTGAACTTGTGTTTTCAGGTGACCCGGACATACTTGTTGATATGTCACTATGCTTGTGCTACATGAGGATGGCATGATTTGGCTTACTGATATATATGAACAATGTTTTGTCATGATGCTTGACAATAACTTTGAATTGATGATTGAGAAATGCTTTGACTATAGTGTTGGAAATACTGAGAGGGGGGCTGAATCGGTATTTCATTTTAATTGTTCTAGTTATTACCAAAAGCATATATATATATATATATATATATATATATATACACACAGAAATCAACAGCTGAAATTAATGCTTTTATTAAACACAACACAGTGCAATGAAATAAATACAATATAAGTATATATCAGATTGTGATTAGTTGCCAAGCTCCAACTTGGACTTCAGTGAGACTCCAACCTCCAGAGCACCAACTCTGTTTTGCAATGGTTCTGCACTTACGAGCACCAACCCCTAAGGACTTCAGTCCTGTTCAGTTCTGAGGCTCCAACCTCTTGGGCTCCAACCCAACCTTGGTATAAACTAGTATGCTGCTAATCTCTATTCAGCTGAGGTTCTCCTTCACTCCTACCCTCCTGCCTCTGCTGCCTCTGCTGCTTCTGCTGCCTCTACTGCTTCTGCTGCCTCACACTCTAGTTCTTCACCACAACAACAGCAACCACAGTTCTCTGTTTTTACTGTTTTATTCATTCCCATGCCTCTGTCCATTCGTTTCCGCTTACACCACCTCTTAGGCTTCCTCCTCGGTCGTTGCGGCTTCCTCTGCGTTGTGCAAGTTCACTAACTCTCTGGGGACGTGTAGATTCATTAGACAGGTCCAAACAATCCACGGAGAACACATCTTCCCGGTTTACCATAATAGTGCTCCTTTTGGCAATGATTGCGGGCATACACAGAGTTCTTTTAGTTAAACGGAGATGTTTTGTCCCGAGCGAAATCATAATCGCCATGATTCACCCCTGTTAACTGACGTTTAGCCTTCTAAACCATCGGAACAGCCATCGTAAACCTTTCTACTTAAACACCCCGCGCAAGCCAAATATTTCGTTACACAGAGAATATGAGAAAAACAGTGAAACAGACTAAAAAGGTGGACTTCATGAAATATTACAATCGCACCTATTCCTCTATCGAGTCCGTGCTTAAATCGCAATCGGCGATTCGTGACTCTCGGGGTCCTTTATATATTGGACCCATAACTCCGCCGATGGCCTCGCAGTCGACGCTTCCAATGTGGCAAGGCTTTACGGCTTGTGATATGCAGTGGATGCGATCATAGATTAAGTCATATTGTAATGTGCGGCGGGTCCGCGTGGATATGCATTGCAGTCGGGAGTTGCCCCTGGCGGAGGTCCGATGCGATATCGCTATCGGCGATCGCAATGGACCACTAGACATATTGTAGCTCCCGCTTCCGAAGTGCCGATGCGATACTCGCTATCGGCAATCACAAGTCGCACAGGATCAAGACTCAACGTTATCGTAGACCCCTCATAGCGATGCGATGTGCCGGACCCGATACAACTCAACACTCCCATGTATAAAGTTTCAAGTCCACAATCCGCCTCCGATAGTGTATTTGCCCTAGAGCCAAGTCTTTCGCCTCCAATTGTATAGGCTTTTTGTCCGCCGATAGTGTTAAAGCATGCATACATGGGTTTTACGAGCCCGATAGTGTGTATATATATAGATATATAAGGTTCTGTGCCTCCGATAGTGTAAAAACACATATGTATGATATATGCTCCTCCGCCTGTATCTTCATGCATATAATTCTTTTGTGGCCCGATAGCTCCCGATAATATAAATGCACCCATTGCTCCTCTGATGGCTCTGTCTGCTTCCTTATAGCTCTGCTTGTTCCTCTGTTGCTCCGATGGTTGTCTGCGTCCTCTGTTAGCTCTGTTTGCTCCTGTACTTTGGCATATATGTATGGTATATATATGGCTCCTCTGTAGCTCCGATAGCTCTATTTTGGCATATATGGTCCCTGAACACTGTTTAAATGCATGCACACACACACACACATATATATATATATATATATATATATATATATATATATATATATATATGTATGTATATATATATATCTGACTTCTGCTCCTCTTGGCTCCGTCTGCTCCTCTTGGCTCCTCTTGGATCCTTTTTCTCCTCGAATATTGCCATATTGACATTAATGACAATCTGTGTCCAACATATAGATCCCTCTACGGAAGCGAATTTGGACTTGACCTTATGACTAATGATATGGTTTGACGATTGTTGACTTTCCCTTATGTCTATGCTATGTGGGCATAATGACTTATGTGAGTATTTGGAAAAATGATTTTGTATTAGCCTCCTCATTCCTAGCACAATGGTTGAAGTATTGATAGCTATGATTCAGCATGAACATGACTCATCCTTGGTGTATGCATTTGCATCTAGTGACAAAAATGACTTATGTTATGATTATGACCTGATAAAGTTTGAATTGATATTGCATAGCTGATTACAACTTGTTGGCATGATGAAGTCATGATTTGATATGAGCTCTACCTGTCTCCTGGTTGAAAGTATTGATACTGTGATAATGATGACTTTGATAATGGTCGTGATCGGACTTCTAAACTCTGATGAGATGACTTTGCTGATATGATACAACATTGATTTATGTAAGGCTGATTATGCTGGCTTAGCAAGACATTATGCTTAGAGCATTGCAATCCTAATATGTCTATATTTGACAGTTATCTGATGAATTCAGGATGATGAGTTCCAAGGTATGGCTTTGATATTGATTATGGTTTTGGTTTTATATCCTAATGATCTACTTGTGACAGGTGATGAGCCTTTGATGATCTAAATCAAAGGGAGATGGCTTCTGAAGCCCAAAATGATGTATCATGGCATGATGAATCGATTTTTGGAATTTGGGAAAGAAATTCCATATTGCAAAGCTATGGGAAAATGTTTTTGAATAATGAAAATGTAAATCCTTGGATACTCCGATTTGTAGTTCAAGATGTTGTTGAACTTGACATGGCACCCGACAGTTGATTGAAGCATTGATGTTATGTTTTGAACATCCATCTGTATATGTATGATGTGCATAGAACCTGATTAAATTCATGATTGAGCTGCTTCACTCACATAGAGTTGCCACCGAGCATCCTTTGAAATATCTGCATAAGATATTCTATTTTGAGAATGAGATATTTCTCCTATGATATGTGTCTGCATATATGTATTGCTGACATTTGAGATTGTTGTTGGTAAGCACATTTGGATGCTACTTTAGCATCAGATCTACCATGATATCTTGGACAAGATGTCCATAGTACAATTGAGGATGAGTACAATGTTGCTAGCATGGCTAGCTGTGAGGCAGGATGACGAAGCTCCTGAGCATGATCTGGATATAACATGGATACACTGAGATCCGATTAGCAGAAAGTCTCAAATTTATAGTTGGGACCAAGATACTCTCATATATTGAGACAATGCAGTGGTTTGAAACAAGCTCAGGCTTGTGGTTGGCACCTCCTTGAGAGGGAGGATGATCATGGTATCCTTTTGCAATTTATGAGATTATATATGATCTGACATGACATTTGATTTGATATTCTGTATGAACAAGAAATAGCTACTATTGAGACAAGCAGATACCAAATACGAGTATGATGAGAGCAGCGCTGATCGAGGACACTGAGCCAACTGTTCCCTCCTATTTGAGCTCCCAGGGTGAGGAATTGAGGGAGAAGAGCTCCTGGGGCTGAGAGAACTCTGGACAATAGGGCGTTACCCCTATCTGTTACCCATAGGGTTGGAGAATGTTGCTCCACTATCTTCATAGGGTCGAAGAATGCTACTCCCCTGTTTGGTCTTTGCAGAGTATACCCCAGTTGGCATCATACCCACAAGTAGGCCAGCTTGTCGGGAATACCGCTCCTCGTTTGGTCAACGAGTTGAGAGTATACTTGGGGTGTACAACACAAGTCGATTATGATGTAGGTGTTCTACCACATGACTATTTAGGGTCATCGATGGGAAGATTAGTAGGCAATAGGATGGGTTGAGGGTAAGCTCCCCGATGAAATTCCAGGGTCGAGGGTGTACTCCCCTGTGTGATCCAAGGTCGAGGGTGTACTCCCCTGTGTGATGAGTTATCCTATTGCTCGGTATGGGTGGAAGTTATTGCTCCCCGATGTGGTTCCAAGTTGAGATGTGCTCCTTGATGATATGCTCTCCGATGACGATTGATGATGATATTCCGGGTAGTAAACCGTTTGTAGAGATTCCAGATAGCAGCCTGATGGATAGAGGGTGGTAGATTAAGCTCCCCTCCAATAACAAATTCTTCTTCTTCTAGATCCGAGAATGTTCAGCATATGAGCAGGAACAATCAAGAGATAAGCAGGAATAAGCAAAGGATAGATCGAGATGTACAATGATGATTTGTGATGATGAGACACTTGAGATGGAAATGGCATGACGAACTACATGACAAAGATGATCTGTTATTATATGTGATGACACTTGAAGATTCCAGAATGGCATATTGATCGATGGACAGATATTGGCAGGTGGAATTCTCCCTAGTTGAGAGGGAGTGTTAATTTTTGCAATTGTGATAAAATTCCACCTTGGACAACTCAAATGACTGAGATGATGATTGCATTATATTCCTCTTTTCGAGAGGACCAAAATCGACCTAAAGATCACCCAATTTGGTCAAGCGGAAGTTGAGTTATGAATTATTTTATTCATACATGTATTATGGAATGGGTCGGCCCTAACCACATGAGTAACTGCTTGGGTCAATCTTAACCCCAAGCAACCCCTCAAGAAAGCCTATAAATAGAAGAGACCTCAAGATCATTTTGACACATCTTCTCATCTTTTTGTCTTGGTTCACACAGGTTCAATGGAAGGAGTTCGTGCAAGGGTCTGAAATCACAGGCGAAAGGTTCGCTCTAAGTTAGGGTTTTCTGGATCTCAGACGCTGGCACAAAACAGGGCATTTTGGTCCCTGGACGCTGGCACACAAGCCTATGAGAGTGACCAGAGACCCTTGGACGCTGGCACAGAGGCTTATGGGAGCGACTAGGGCTTCAGAGGCAGATCTGGAAGTATCGGTCCCCGGTCGCTCGCACAGAGTGGTCCTGAGAGCGACTAGGTTGTCCCGAACGCACGCACAGTAACTTCAAGGGAGCGACCAAGGGTTTTTGTGTAGATCTGATGAGTTGGTCCCCAGACGCATGCACAAAATGGTATGGGAGCATCCGGACTCCCACAACCGTTGGCACACCATTCTCAAAGAGCGTCAAGGGCTGCTATAGTCGCTCGCACAGTTCCTCCTCCCTGCTTCCGAGACTCAAAGATGAGATTTCAGTATTCCGAAGTTTCCGCTCAGTGACAGCAGTGTTCAGCAGTGTTCGGCACAGTGAGTGCAGTATACAGCAGTTGACATCAGTTTGTGACAGCACATTACAGCCATCAGTATGAGGGTTTTGATTCCTAGCAAGATCTGTTTCATAGATATCATTATTGTTTCACTGCATATATAAAATTATGGATCATTTTACTCTCTTTTGCTGCATATATAAAGTTATGGATCATTGTACTCTCTTTTGCTGCATCATTTGATGATGATCTACGAAGAAGAAGATTTGCAAGGGCTTTCCCAATAGTGGGTTTTGCCCTGGTCTCGGACCAATCCTAGTGTCTCTATATGTGTGCATGTTTTCTTCTACTGTTCCTTTTATGTTCTGTTGCATTGATGATGATGATGATGTTGTTTCTTTTTGTATAATTGCATATGCTGATGTATAATGGTATAGATCTGAATAATGTAATGATGATATGGGGTGAACTTAATGTATTAATGATGAAATGCAATTATCAAAGCAAAGAAAAACATTGTCCTACGAAAATTTAACACAATGAAGGAATGTACGCATTCCTACTGAAGGAATGTACCTAAGCTCCCTCTTGGCTTAGGAATTTTCGCTTCCAAGTTTCTACCAAGTAAGAAACTTGTTTCCAGGCTCCCTCTTAATTAGGGACCTACAACAGCTCTTTAGGTGGAGATGATGGGACAACCAGCTGCTTGAAGAACTCCTCCTCACGATGTCATGAACTTCTTTTCTTTATTCAGGAGTCTTCATGTTTTGGGACTTCTTCATAGGGCACAGACCATCCATCACTTTCATCCATGAGTCAGTCATGTCATTATTCCTTTCATCAGACAGTGATCCCTCGGTTTCTATCTAGCCTTCCATCATGCCATGTTGCCTTCTTCATGTTATGTTTCCTTAAGGATCTTTCATCCTACTACATGGACATCAATGGTGGAAGATATCCATAGCTCTTCCCTTGGCAGCCCTGCATAAGCCCATCCAAATATTTTGTTCACAAGTAAGAAATGAACACTAAATCAAAATTACCTTTGATGGTCTTTCGTCGTGACATCTCCTAGTCTGCATCAGCATCCTGCATATGTATTGACACATCTCCAAAATATATATACTGCCAAGGGTCTCTTTCTTTTTCAGACTTTATCAGAGTCTTCATATCTTTCATGGAGATATCCTAGTCAAAAACTTCTAGTCCTTGGATGTTGATTGCCTTTTCCATGGTTGCATATTCCACGATCTCTTCCTTCCTTTCTTTCTTCACACATTTTTCTTCCCATGAACTTTTAATCAGAGTTCCTCCAATCACTGTCAACCACCTCATATTTCATATGAGGACATATTATGTTGATTTCATCTAGACAATGTGTGACCCATGCTTTCATGCATCCTTTCAAAGGAGGAGATCCTTTCTTTTGATCATGCTCTCGAGATAGAGCATTTATCCATTTTCATCTGCAACCATATGACATGACTCTACAATATTGAATGTAAGCATACATACCTCATTTTCCTTTATGTCATCCAAACTTCCTTTAGCAGCTTCCTTCATTGAAAGAACTTCAATCCCTTGGTCTGCTTCACCTCTTTTGTCATCATCCCATGAATTCCATAAGTTTGGAATTCTTGATGAAACCCTTGCTTCCTTTTGATTGGTGAACCTTCCAACGAAGATTCCAATAGAGGATCTTGAGTATCCTCATCCAACAGATGTATGATGAGCCTTGTACTAGATGACCTTTTCTTTCTTTTCCCATAAGTACCACCTATGTTACTAAAGAGGTTGCCAAGAGCTATATCCTTCCATGGGTGACTATCATGGATTTCACATGATTCCTATGATGATATCACGAGCTCTTGCTTCTAATGCTTCTATGATGCCATGATGCATCCCATCATTTTTATTAGTGAATCATGATAGCCATATCTTACAACAGAAGACTTATGAATAGGAACTTGAAAAGAACATAGGTGAGGAACACTTAGTCATAGTAGAGATCTCTTACTTCCTCTTTCTTGCACTTCTTCTTTTCAGCTTCCTCAGTGATATGGGCTTCTTCTCTTCCTCTTTCGTTATTGTCCTTCTTGATCTTAGGACAATCTCTTTTGTCATGCCCATATTCTTGACATCCATAGCATTGAATCTTAGCCATGTTCTTTTTCCTTTTCTGAGAACTAGACTTTCCAAATTTTCCTTTTCTTCTTGTCATTGTAGCATAAGCTTGATTTTTCTCACCTAATCCTACATCAAATTTGGCCTTTAGCCTAGATTCTTCAATCTTGCATAGTGACCATATATCCTGGAATGGAGTAGCTTCTTTCTTCCCATAAATACTTGAAGTAAAGTTACCCCACTCCTCCGGTAGTGCATTTAGTACAACTGTAGTCATTTCTCTATCAGACATGACTTCTCCCAGATCTTGAAGTTGATCCCTGATTTCAGATATCCTCATAAAGTATGAGGCTATTCCTTCTTCTTTTGACATCTTTAGCTTGTAGAGTTCTTGCCTTAATGAGATAACTTCTCATCTAATGCTTACGGAATACAACTCTACCAGTTTGTCATAGATTTCTTTTGAAGTTTTGAGTTTTGATACATATGGAATGAGGGGATCCTTGATGGATTCTATGAGAATCCTTTGAGCCCTAACTTCCCCTTTCATATACTTTGCAAGTGCTTGAGCATCTTCCTTTGTTGGTTTGGTGATAGATCCTTTGACATGTTCCATAACCTCATTTTCAATAAGATTCAAATCTGTCATTTTCCTCCATGCAAGATAATTTGAAGCCCCAACCAATTTGTTGCTTTCCTTGCAAAAAGACATTTTGACAGATTCATATGTGGACATAAATATACTTACTTGATAGGATGCTCCTTTTCCTTGTTGTTTCCTTGATGTTGATGATGATATAGAGGATAGAAAACTTCTCCTTGATGAAGGTAGTTTTCTTCAAGAATGATCTTTGATCCCACAGAGAGGGAGACCTCTTTGGATCCTTTTAATAGTCATGCCTTTGTTGATGATGTCTTCAATGCTAAGGACCTTGCATCAACGAGAAAGAGATCACCTTATAATCTTGATGACAACATTCTTGGTCTTGCTTTTCTAGAAAGGAGCTTGATTTATAAGTCCTTCAACTTGAGTAGGGTCTTTGAGGTCTCTTAAGATGGCGTGAGGGTTCCAAGACTTCTTTCTAGTGTAGACTTCTTCTTTGATCTAAGGTTTCTGATACTTCTTTTGTAGATCTTGACTTCAAGACGATGTCCTAGATTTGCTATGATGCCTTCCTTGAGATTTGATCCTTGAGTGTCCCTTGATAAGATGCCCTTCCTTGACTTTGTCACCTTAGCTCTGATACCATGTTGAAAAATCTAGGGCATCAAGATTAGGCAATTTCTCTATGATAAATAATTGCTTGTGAATGTTTTTTACTTCGTAGATTAGGATCTTTTACTTAAGTTATTATAGTGGCCTTCTTCATTTTGAAGAGTTACCAATGCATAAACCATAAAGAGACAAGAGACACACAATGTAGGTTATCAGCCAAGGCCAAAAATTCTCCAAATTGAGAGGAAAACCCAAACGAATTCTTCTTCTTATAGAGATTTCAATTGACGAATACCAAGACCAAGACTCTTGACCTATTTGCCACTCCAATACCAAGACACAAAGCTTCCTTGATGAGATCCTTCTTCTCTTTGGTCAACGATAGTCAAACCTCTGCTCCTTTCTCCTTCTTTGCTGCCCTTCAGAATTCGGCTTCCCTCTGCTTCAGACTTGCACTCTATTTCGGCCTCCTTAGAAACCCTAGTTGCAACACATGTGAGAGATATATGGTGATTCAACCCCTTAATCTCTTCGCTTGGACTGAATGGCTTTCTTCTCCAACTCGGCTTGATGAATTGACTCAAATACTTCTTGACTCGGCTTCTAGCATAGCCATGAAGACTTTCGCCCTTTTCTTGTTGCTGTGACACTCTTTTCTTCGCACGTGTAAGTGGAGATCAACCCTAAAACAATCCCAAATAATCTCGCTCTTCCTTCCTTCCTTTCGTTGGCTACAAGACTCCAATCTAAGTGTTACTCGCACTCCTAATTGCAAACTTTCTTGACCCAAAATCTCTGCCTCAAATGAAAGTCGAGCTGCCCTATTTATAGTGGTTTGCCCATCAAATAAGCGGACTTGAGTGAGGGTGAGCCAACATGTCCTTTGGTGTAGATTATTTACTCCATCTTGTAGCCGACTTGGAGGAGATGCTTTTGATTGGTCTTGGAGGGCCTTCTTATTCTTTTAATGACTCATACAAAAATGTAACATGCCCAAGAAGCATTCTTCATACATGACAATGACTCAATTTGACTTTATGACTGTTGAAATTTGGTACCGGAGGACAGGTGGTTCCCTTAGGCTTTGATCTTTGGCCTAGGGAAAAGTGTCCAAAAGAATTTAATTTTTCTCCTAAAGTAACTTTATAATTTTATAAAGTTAAATCTAATTTAAAAGTGACTTTAAGTGATAAAGTTATTAAGTCTAATTTTAAAGTGACTTTTATAAAGTCAATGAAAAATTAGAAAGGAAAAGTGACTTTGGAAATAAATGACTAAGTGGGTCTTTATTAAAGTGGGGTGAATTAAAAAATAGAAAGTGAGATTTAAATGAGCATTTAATCTCAACCATTGATCTAAATCTATTTCAGCCATTGGATTTAGAGATCACCCAAAAGTCACTTGGATCACCCAAAAGTCACTTGGAGTTATATTAAAGGAGGAAAAGGTCATTCATTCTTTCATGAGCAGATTGGGAGAAGGAGAGCAAGAGAGCAAGAGAGATTTCTGAGCAGGAAGGAGAAGGAGACAACAGCTTGGCACACATTCCAAGGCAGCAGTTGAGCAGATTTGTACAGCTGATTCAGCACATAGTGAAAGGCAGATTTTTGCACAAAAATCGAGGAGCAGTTTGCTGATTTTTCTGCACACAAAACGGAGGTCGTACAGCATTTATTGCTGTCCTGTTTGCTGTAATTTCCAGATTGCTGTGAGGCACGGGAAAGGAGATAAGTTGTAAATTTGCTTGCTGATTTTTTGCTGAATAATTCTCACTGTAAAAAGACAATTTTCAGAAATAAAGAAGAGCTCTCAAACTGGTTTTCCCCAAGAGTTGTAGGGGGTTTTTCCAGGGTCAAGTTGACCAAAAATATCAGTGTTTTAATGTGTTTTAATGGCTGTTTTTAATTGCTGATTTTTAATTCTGCAATTTCCAGCATTCTGAAAAATTTCCAGAATTTGTGTTTTCAGCAATATTTATTTTTTTCAGTCTGTTAAATGTATGGTTATGGGAATGGGCATTTAACTACATGGGAGAAATAAGGAGAAACTGAAAACCGGGGTGGGAAAACAGAAATTTTTACATGGTAACGGAGCTTGAGTGCTGAAGGGCAGTTTGGGACAGCAAAAGGAAAAATTACAGTTGCTGATTTTTCACTCAGAAAATTCCAGCAAACTGATTTTTTCATAAACAGCAGTTTTATCTTTACTACAGCAGTGCTATTTTTCAGTTTTAGGACAGCAGGATGTCATTGGGATTGAGGGTGGAGGATAGGCTGGATGGGCATATAAATTACAGCGTTTGGAAGGAGAGAATGCAGAGTATCTTTGAGGAGGCAGAAGTCTGGGATATCATGGTGCATACCGCACAGAACCCTGTTGTTGTGTCCACTGATGTTACTCAGTTGGCTGAGTATAAAAAGAAGAACAATAAGGGTAAGAGGCTGATTCTAGACGGAATCAAAGACCATTGCATTCCTCATGTGAGAGGAAAGAGCAATGCCCATGAGATGTGGACAGCATTGTCCAATCTCTACCAGAGTACCAATGAGAACCGGAAGATGGTCCTGAAGGAGAAGCTGAAGAACATTAAGATGGGGAATGATAGTGCAGCTGGATATCTCACAAAGATTACCAATGTGAAAGATGAGTTGGCAGCGATTGGAGAGGCCATTCCATCCACTGAGTTGGTGCGGATTGCAGTGAATGGCCTCCCCCGTTCATGGTTGAACTTTGCTGATGAGGTGTGTGCACGTGAGACCCTTCCCACATGGGAGAGGTTTTGGGATGATTGTATTCAGACAGAGATCAGGAAAGGAAAGCTTGGGGCAGCCAAGCCAGTTGAGCAGGATGAGGACGTAGCACTGGTGGTAGGAGGTAAGAAAGGCAAAGGGAAGAAGCAGGCTTCCACAAGCGGTGGTGGGGGCAAAGGCAAAGGTAAAGGTAAACAGGGGAACACACAGAAGGACTATTCCAAGGTGAAGTGTTGGAATTGTCAGAAGATGGGACACTATGCAGTTGTGTGTCCGGAGAAGAAGAAGAAGAAGGGGAAGAACCAGGACGTGGCAGCTTCAGCAGAGATTGAGGACTTTGCTGGTCGTTTTGACCGAGAGTTTGCGTTCACTACGTGTGAGTCCTCTAGTGCAGGATCACCTGCCACACAGGTTCAGAGGGAGCATGCTTTTCCCTCGATTAGCGGAGCATCTTCAGGTATCTGGTATGTGGACAGTGGGGCTTCACGTCATATGACAAGAGTCCGTGAGTACTTCTCAGAGCTTTCAGAGAGTGGCACTGATATTGAGGTAGTACTTGGTGATGACAGAGTTGTTAGAGCAGTCGGGGTGGGGACAGTGACATTTCAGAGGGAGTCCAAACCTCCCTTGAAGGTGTCAGAGGTTCTTTATGTGCCAGGGATGAGGAAGAACCTCATATCCGTCTCAGCTTTGGAGGACAGAGGATATGAGGTACTGTTCAGGGGAGGACAGGTGTTGATGTATCCCAGGGGCACTCCAGCTGATTCAGCTAGAGTGATAGGTGTACGCCATGCAAAGGTGTACAAGTTTGCATTCCAACCCCTTTTGGCATTGAGCAGTAGTACCGACAGCAGAGCTAGCAGTTCTGAGCTGTGTGAGATTTGGCACCGCAGGATGGGACATATGTATCATGGAGCCTTGAGGACATTGCGGGAGATCACTACAGGTGTGCCAGATTTCAGTACTGATCACTTTGATACTTGCAGAGGTTGTGCGATGGGCAAGTTTGCCAAATCCCCTTTTCCCAGCAGTGACAGCAGAGCGACGGGAATACTTGATTTGATTCATTCTGATGTGAGCGGTCGGATGTCTCATGTTTCCTTGAGTGGATATGAGTACTATGTTTTATTCATTGATGATCACTCCAGGAGGACCTGGATTTATTTTTTGAAGACCAAGAGTGAGGTCTTCAAGCGGTTTCAGGAGTTCAGAGCTCTTGTGGAGACTCAGACAGGTCGAAAGATCAAGTCCTTGAGGTCGGACAATGGAGGAGAGTACACCCTTGGAGAGTTTGTTGACTATTGTGCGGAGGCAGGCATTAGGAGGGAGTTCACTGTTCCTTACAACCCCCAGCAGAACGGGGTTGCGGAGAGGAAGAACAGATCCATCATAGAGGCTGCCAAAGCCATGATACATGATCAGGGGTTGCCATTGTTCTTGTGGGCAGAGGCCTGCAACACAGCTGTTTACTTGCAGAACAGGAGTCCGCATCGTGCCTTGGGGCACATGACTCCTGAGGAGGCTTTCTCTGGGAAGAAACCTGATCTTGGTCATCTTCATATCTTTGGATGCATTACATACTCCTATATACCCAAGGAGGAGAGGACCAAACTAGAGCCCACCGCAGAGAAGGGTATCTTTGTGGGCTACAGTGAGACCTCAAAGGCCTTTCGGATTTACATTCCTGCACAGAGGAGAGTTGTTGTCAGACGGGATGTGAAGTTCGAGGAGGACAGGGCCTTTAGGAGGTCACGGGAGTTAGAGTATCTGGATCAACCAGACCCTCAGCAGCAGTTGAGTCAGTCGCAGGGATCCAGTGGGCAGGGATCAGGAGGATCCGGAGGTACATCTATGAGGATGTCAGGTCCGTCAGTGAGCAGTGGCTCATCGAGCCAGAGGGGTGGTGCTCCGGGCAGCATGCAGAGCAGTTCACAGAGCAGTTCACTAGGGAGTCCACTGATGGACAGGTCACACGGTACCTCAGCTTCTACAGGTTCAGGTGCAGGCAGGAGGACAGCAGACAGACAGTCAGGAGTTCAGGCTACTGATGATGATGAGGAGGAGGAGTTTCATTCTCCGGTGGGAGAAGTGCGCTCAGGGAAGAGGAAGCCCAAGTGGCTTCAAGACACCTTGAGAGATGCCACATCTGTTGCTGAGCCGAAGAGGCCGGTCAGAGAGAGTAGACCACCTGAGAGGTTCTGTAGCTATATGGCGATGGTTACCAGCATCCTTGACTCTGAGCCTTCTAGCTATGAGGAGGCAGCTAGCCAGCAGGTCTGGAGAGAGGCCATGCAGGAGGAGTATTCTTCTATCATGAAGAATGATGTTTGGGAGGTGGTGCCGAGGCCTGAGGGCAAATCCGTGGTTACTTCCAGATGGCTTTACAAGGTAAAGCATGCTGCAGATGGCAGCATTGAGAAATTCAAAGCGAGGTTTGTGGCTAGAGGGTTCTCCCAGGTAGAGGGAGTTGATTATGAGGAGACCTTCGCTCCCGTGGCTCGATATACTTCGATCCGCTCCATTATATCGATAGCAGCAGAGATGGGTTGGAAGATCCACCAGATGGATGTGAAGACCGCATTTCTCAATGGCTTCATACAGGAGGAGGTGTACATTGAGCAGCCACAGGGCTTTGAGGTGCATGGGAAGGAGTCCCATGTGTGCAGATTGAAGAAGGCCCTTTATGGCCTGAAGCAAGCTCCCAGAGCTTGGTACTCCAGGATAGATGCATACTTGCAGGGGATGGGTTTCACAAAGAGTGAGGCAGATCCGAACCTTTACTTTATTGTGATTGGTGAGGAGCCTCTCATTCTGGTGCTATATGTGGATGACTTGATCATTACAGGTGCAGAGAGACTCATAGAGCACTGCAAGAGAGATCTTGCGGCGGAGTTTGAGATGAAGGACATCGGCTTGATGCATTACTTTTTGGGTTTGGAGGTGTGGCAGGAGGAGGGGCATTTCTTCCTGGGGCAGGGGAAGTATATTGTGGACATCCTTAGCAGATTCCACATGGAGGATTGTAGACCCATGTCGACACCGATGATCACCAACTGGAAGAAGCTTCATGCTTCGGATTCCGAGTTGGTGGATCCCACATTGTACAGGCAGCTGATTGGTTCCTTGATGTATTTGGTCAACACTAGACCAGATATCTGTTTTGCAGTCAACACGATGAGTCAGTTTATGTGTGAGCCTAGGAAGGTTCACTGGGTGGCTGCAAAACACATTTTGCGGTACTTGCAGGGGACAGTGGATTATGGTCTGGACTACAGGCAGGGAGATGGAGTGAGATTGGCAGGATACATTGATTCTGATTGGGCAGGTTGTGCTTCTGATAGGAAGAGCACTTCAGGGTGTTGTTTTGGGTTGGGTTCAGCAGTAGTGTCATGGTTCAGCCGGAAGCAGCAGTCAGTAGCACTGAGTTCAGCGGAAGCAGAGTATATGGCAGCCAGTCTAGCTAGTTGTGAGGCTATCTGGCTTCGCAAGATGTTGTTTGGCTTATTTGGTCTGCCGTTGAGACCTTCAGTGATTTACTGTGATAATCAGAGTTGCATTAAACTCACGGAGAATCCAGTATTTCATGACAGGTCAAAGCATATCGGGATCAGATATCATTTCATCAGAGACTATGTTCAGAAGGGAGCTGTGAAGCTTGAGTATATTTCCACTGATGAGCAGGTTGCAGATATCCTTACCAAAGCCTTACCACGGGGCAAGCATGTCTACTTCAGAGACAAGATGGGTGTGGTGAGGAACACCTTCCTCGGTAAGAGGGAGTGTTGAAATTTGGTACCGGAGGACAGGTGGTTCCCTTAGGCTTTGATCTTTGGCCTAGGGAAAAGTGTCCAAAAGAATTTAATTTTTCTCCTAAAGTAACTTTATAATTTTATAAAGTTAAATCTAATTTAAAAGTGACTTTAAGTGATAAAGTTATTAAGTCTAATTTTAAAGTGACTTTTATAAAGTCAATGAAAATTAGAAAGGAAAAGTGACTTTGGAAATAAATGACTAAGTGGGTCTTTATTAAAGTGGGGTGAATTAAAAAATAGAAAGTGAGATTTAAATGAGCATTTAATCTCAACCATTGATCTAAATCTATTTCAGCCATTGGATTTAGAGATCACCCAAAAGTCACTTGGATCACCCAAAAGTCACTTGGAGTTATATTAAAGGAGGAAAAGGTCATTCATTCTTTCATGAGCAGATTGGGAGAAGGAGAGCAAGAGAGCAAGAGAGATTTCTGAGCAGGAAGGAGAAGGAGACAGCAGCTTGGCACACATTCCAAGGCAGCAGTTGAGCAGATTTGTACAGCTGATTCAGCACATAGTGAAAGGCAGATTTTTGCACAAAAATCGAGGAGCAGTTTGCTGATTTTTCTGCACACAAAACGGAGGTCGTACAGCATTTATTGCTGTCCTGTTTGCTGTAATTTCCAGATTGCTGTGAGGCACGGGAAAGGAGATAAGTTGTAAATTTGCTTGCTGATTTTTTGCTGAATAATTCTCACTGTAAAAAGACAATTTTCAGAAATAAAGAAGAGCTCTCAAACTGGTTTTCCCCAAGAGTTGTAGGGGGTTTTTCCAGGGTCAAGTTGACCAAAAATATCAGTGTTTTAATGTGTTTTAATGGCTGTTTTTAATTGCTGATTTTTAATTCTGCAATTTCCAGCATTCTGAAAAATTTCCAGAATTTGTGTTTTCAGCAATATTTATTTTTTTCAGTCTGTTAAATGTATGGTTATGGGAATGGGCATTTAACTACATGGGAGAAATAAGGAGAAACTGAAAACCGGGGTGGGAAAACAGAAATTTTTACAATGACCAATCCTAAGGGCTCACAATGGAAGCCTTACCTAAAAATAAAATTTCTTGCTCATGAAACCCATGAGACAAACACTACAATGATAATTTTATTTTTTTTTCTTTGCATCAATTATGCGTCATTATGAAGACCAAACCTAGTTACACTTTTCAACACAAAAGGCACTCCAAGGGTGATGTCATCCTCTAACGGTGAAGATTTGTCATGTCCCTTCTCAAATACATTTGTAACACAATGTTGCTACACAATTTTGCACAATTTTGGCTAAGGAAAAGAATCTAGCATTTTCGACTTAGGAACTTAGGAGGAAATTCGACTTTATTTGGTTGCTACTGGAATGTGGGGGCCACCGACATGTGAATTTGAACTAGGCCATTTGAATGGCTTGGAGAAAATTCGAATGGCTGGATGGAGGGGCCCACATGAGGCAAGGAAGGCCCAAGGAGATAAAAGCCTAAAGGAGGAAGCTCTCATTTGGATTCATTCTTACACCTTGCAAATTGAAATTACTTGACTATTCGCTTTGTTGTTTAGCTGAGTCAACCAGCTGTTTAGCCACGAATCTCTGAAGTGGGAGATTCAACCTTTCCTTCGGGGGACCTTTCGTGCCTGCCCTAGGGAGGCAGTTCCATAAGCATCTCAAGAGATCCAGGAGTGTGTCACAACACTACCATTCAACCACATACAGGGAGTGTGTATTTTTGGGCTATCTCGAGAATATGCAGGAAGCGTTGAAGCCAACATTAATCAGTGATTTGCCGAGAGAGTCAGAGGATTGGGAGAGCAGCAGTAGGCCAGCATTTCTTGTGAGTTTTGGAGAGAGTAGAGCCAGCATCCCAGCAATTCGAATTACTAGGCTTGGGGACAACGTAGAGGGCCAATCCAGGATTTTCGTGGGGCATAGCAGCAAGTGCTACAGGCCAGAAGCTCATCCGAGAAGTCAAGGGATTTGTAACAGGGGTCAGCCCAATACTTTGGGACATTTTCCAGGAGGATTTACAGGCAGAATCCAGCAGGTCAAGTTTTGCAGTTGCAGCAGAAGTTGGGCTCCTTGGGGGTCGAATTTCAGAAGGCTAAACCAACTAAATTCCTTCATGGGTTTTTCTGGGTTTAGGCCAAGGAGTCTGGGGCTCAAATCTTATAATTTTATGAGCATAGGAAATGATGTTTCCAGCCATTCAAATTTAACAAAAAAGGCGATTCCTGGGCAACATATGCAGATTGGTGCAGCAGTTGGAGCAATCATCAGTTCAGCCATTTCTCACCCGGGTTTGGTCATGCTTGTCCATTGAGACAAGCCCATGTGCACCATTCTATTTTCTATTTATTTTGCCCTCAAAGAAGTAATAAAATGGCTCAGCAGTTCTGTTAAGTTATGGTATGTTCTATGCTTAGAGCAGTTTACTTCTTTTTATTATTATTATCCACAGATTAGCAATCACATGTACATAAGTAAAGTGCAGATAGAACATTAAACGATCGACAGAAAACAAGCCAAGACAAGAGACACAAGATGTGGCGGCTAGCCAGGGACAAACCCCAATATGGGGAAACCCTTTGATCAAATCTTCCTTTATCCTCAATAATTCAGCAGAGAGAAATAGTACAAAAATCTGATTTGCATTAGCAGCAGCAAACCCTAGATCAGCCCTAAACTAGGGCAGAAAATATCTTGCAAACCGACCGTCGGATTGCCTTGATTCCTTCACCAAAATGTACGGCCTTCTGAGGAGAGTCAGTTCCACCTACAGCACAGTTCTGAGAGAGAGTCTGATGGTCAATGCTGGTCAAACTTCCGAGCTGTAGTTGCAGCCCTAAATTCTGCGTCTTCCTTCCACACGCGTGAGAAAAGAGTCCCTTTCTGCGCATTAGGAGAAGAGCCTCTTTTCTGCGCAGGGGAGAGAGAGAGAGATGTGATAAGATGTGTGTGTCCAAATGAGGAAAAGGCCTGTATTTATACACAAATGTTGATGATGAATAGATGCGTCTGTTGGGCTTCTGAGCCTACATGAGTTGCAGGTCGGCTTGATAATTATTCCATAATCAAAATAAATTCATATCTCCATAAATACTTATCGGAATCGGATGATCTTTAGATCAATCCTACACCTCTCGACGAGAGGAATCTAATAAAAATATTATCAGCCATGAATAAGATGACCCACATGGAGTTTGGCCCTAGTTGCCAATTTTAACACTCCCTCTCAACTAGGGAGAACTCCATCTGCAATTCGTCTGTCGGTCGCTACTATTCATCCATCAAATGCACTGCCCTGTACAGCTTGACCCCTGCTCTGCTCTGCTCTATTCTGCCTGCTCTGCTCTGTTCTGTTCTGCACTGCTCTAATCCACTCTGCTCTGCTCTGCTTTGTCCCAATTATGAAGAAGAGGAAATGATCGAGGATGTATCATACCATCCTCCACTGACTCAAAGTCAATCTCAGAGTGTGTACCATTGGTCCCAAACCAGTCCTCAACTGACCCGAAGTCAGTGTCATAGTGGGTACAATTCCTACCACTGGTCCCAGACTAGTATCATTGATCCCAGATCAATGAAGGTCATCCTAGCATAAGGAGCACGATAGATACAGCGATGCATCCATCGGTACTACTATGGTCCCTATCCTCATTTCCCTACTCATTGATCAGATGAGAGGTACTTCCCATGAGTCCCACACTCCATGGGTAGGATACCTCGACAAGAGAACTAATCAATCCTGTCCACAGGAGAGTGAATCAACCTATCCAGTGAATGCCACGGAGAACTAATCATCCTGGCCCACAATTGCCATGGAGAACACATCATCCAGGCCTCACAGGAGAACTAATCATCGTGGAGAACACATCATCCAAACCTCACAGGAAAACTAGTCATCTTGCTACACAATCGTCATAGAGAACACATCATCCAAACCTCACCGGAGAACTAATCATCCTGCCACACAATCGTCATGGAGAACACATCATCCAGACCTCACAGGAGAACTAATCATCCTACTACATAGTCGCCAAGGGGTGTCACAGGGAAAGTTTTGATTCTTTTACCCTCTACACGTACACCACCAAGGGATGGTGAGTCACCCTGTGGTCATATGTCTCTCCTTCGGGTTGCTCCACGTAGACCTCTTCTTTGATCGAACCATGCAAGAATGCGGTCTTAACATCCATCTGATGTAGGTTCCATCCTTGTGAAGCCGCAAGGGCTATGATCAAGTGGATGGTGGTATATCTGGCAACAAGTGCAAATATCTCGTCATAGTCTATACCTTCCTTCTGGGAGAAGCCATGAGCGACAAAACGAGCCTTATACTTTTCCGTACTTCCATCTATTGCATGCTTTATCTTGTAAAGCCATTTAGAAGTGACAATTGTCTTGTCTTGGGGTCTAGGAACTACTTCCCAGATATCATTCTTCATAATAGACTCATATTCTTCGGTCATAGCATCCTTCCATACTTGATGCTTGACGGCATCTGAGAATGATGAAGGCTCATTTTGTATGATCGTGCTCATGATGGTCAAGTATCCCTGATACCTGTTAGGTTTCTTACTTTCACGAAAGGTTCCTCGAGGTGCAGTGTGTCCTTCAGCATCATCGAGTAGCCCTCTAAGCCAAGAGGGCCTCTTCCTAGAAGAGGAAGGCTCAAGTGGATCAATAGGATCCATGGGTTCATCCACATCGGGCATTGTTACATCATCTTTTTCTTTTGGTTCCCTAGTGTCAGCGTCTTGAGGGCTCCTTAAAGTAGGAAGATTATTCACCTTTCTGAGAGCCATATCTTCGTCAAAGGTGACATCATGACTAATCACGACTTCCCTTTGACCGGCTACATAGATTCTATAGCCCTTAGCATTTTCATCATAGCCCACGAAGATTCCTTTCTTTCCAGATGCACCCAATTTGTTCCTTTTCTCTTTCGGCACATGAAAATATACAGGGCTTCCAAAAATTCTAAAATGAGATACGTCAAGTTTCTTACTGGTGAACATTTCTTCAGGAGTCTTGGAACCCAATGCTTGATGAGGGCATCGGTTTTGTACATATACGGCAGTGTTTGCAGCTTCGGCCCATAGAAACTTCGGAAGTCTTTGATCATGGAGCATGGCACAGACAGCTTCCACAATCATACGGTTCTTCCTTTCCGCCACACCATTCTGTTCAGGAGTATATGGTGTAGTAGTCTCCCTCTTAATGCCAGCCTCTTTACAAAAGTCATGAAACTCGTTAGATTCATATTCAGTCCCATTATCAGTCCTTAAGATCTTGATCTTCTTTTCGGTTTGATTCTCGATCAAGGCTTTGAAGTGTTGAAACCAAGAAAACACTTCATCCTTCTTTTTCAAGAAGTATATCCAAGTCTTTCGAGAATAGTCATCTGTAAAAGTAAGGTAATATGAATATCCTCCCAAGGAGTTCACAGGCATCATACCAGATATGTCTGAGTGAACCAATTGTAATATATCGGAGGTCTTGCTTTGGCTTGAGGGGAATGGTCCCCTTCTGAGCTTTCCTTCAGCACATCCCGGACATACACCTTCTTTCTCTACTTGAAATTCGGGCATCCCTATCACCATTTGTCTTACATCGGGTAGAGCTTTATAATGAAGGTGGGAAAACCTCCGATGCCAAAGTTCGAACTAAAGAGATGTGTCACGACTCACAAGACATGACACCTAGCGAACTTCCACCGACCTGATATAATGAATCAATTTGAAACCCAAGAGTAAAGGCATCTTTAATATTGTTTTTCCATACACGTACCTTGCCATTGCTAAAGGTCACCTTGTAGCCTTTGTCTTCCATCACCGAGATGGACACCAGGTTCTTTTTGAGGTCAGGTACATATAATACATCCTGTAAGTGGATCTTATTACCTTGATTCAATTTAAGAGAGACATTTCCTACACCTTTCACGGGATATTTCATATTATCTCCAAGGACAATTTCCAGGTTAGTTTCTTTCTCTATCAGATTATGGAGAACTTCTTTGTAACCAGTGAAGTGCCTTGAGGCACCACTATCAATAAGCCAATTTCCTAGCGAGTCCGGAGGAGCAAAGGTAGATAGAGCAGTTGGTAGATAATATTCATCCTGTTTATTGTCAACAGTGTTAGATTCATACCTGGAATTTCTAGCCTTCTTGAATGGTTGTCCTCTTCCTTGATTTCCAGCACTCCTTTTACCTCTACTATAAGATTTGCCATTCCTTTGATTGCCATCAGAGGGATTTTGATCGTCGTCCTGGTGAGAGTTCCTTCTATCAGGGCATTCCCTTACATAGTGACCTGCTTTATCACAAATGTAACATCGTCCTTTTCTTCCACCCTTAGGTCCAGCCTTTCTTTTTTATTTAGTCTCGAAATTATTTATTTTCTTAGCGTGAGAAGAAAAGGTATATAGAGGACCTCTACGCATGGGCATTTCTTGCTCTTATATCCTTGTTTCTTCTTGAATGCATCTTGCCATTAATTCCTCGAAACCAAGAATTACATTATTGTTGAGAAGAGTAGTCCTGAACACATACCATTCGGATGGTAATCCTCCAAGGGTTGAGAGTGCCATTTCCCTATCAGTAATAATTTCTCCAATAGATAGGAGATCGTTCTTGATCTCGGTGATTCTTAAGAAATATGCTTCCGTGCTCTCATCTTTGCCCTTCTTAATTTCCTTCAGCTTATTTCTAAGAAACAAAACTTGATTTGCATCATTAACTTTAAATAAACTCACCAGTCTATCGTAGATTTCCTTGGAGGTGTTCAGATCAGAGATGTAGGCCACCAAATGCTTGTTGATAGAGTCCCAGATGATCTTCTTTGTTTTGACTTCTACGGTTTTCCAGTTGTTCTTGGCAACAGCGGGTGCATTTGATGGAGGCTCAACAATATTGCCTCTCACATGGTCCAACACTCCCTGATCTTTTAAAGCCAGATCGAGAGACATCTTCCATCCGTGATAGTCAAACTTCTCACGGAGCTTGTCTTCGGCGGGGAAGAGTGTCGAGGACCCCATAGTTCTTTTAGGATAGCCTTGCCAATCTTCTCTTCGGATTGCTCTTGCTCTTGCTTGGGCTTTGTCTTCACCTCAGCTCTGAACCCATGTTAAGTTATGGTACGTTCTATGCTTAGAGCAGTTTACTTCTTTTTATTATTATTATCCACAGATTAGCAATCACATGTACATAAGTAAAGTGCAGATAGAACATTAAACAATCGACAGAAAACAAGCCAAGACAAGAGACACAAGATGTGGCGGCTAGCCAAGGACAAACCCCAATATGGGGAAACCCTTTGATCAAATCTTCCTTTATCTTCAATAATTCAGCAAAGAGAAATAGTACAAAAATCTGATTTGCATTAGCAGCAGCAAACCCTAGATCAGCCCTAAACTAGGGCAGAAAATATCTTGCAAACCGACCGTCGGATTGCCTTGATTCCTTCACCAAAATGTACGGCCTTCTGAGGAGACTCAGTTCCACCTACAGCACAGTTCTAAGAGAGAGTCTGATGGTCAACGTTGGTCAAACTTTCGATCTGTAGTTGCAACCCTAAATTTTGCATCTTCCTTCCACACGTGAGAGAAGAGTCCCTTTTTGCGCAGTAGGAGAAGAGCCTCTTTTCTGCGCAGGAGAGAGAGAGAGAGATGTGATGAGATGTGTGTGTCCAAATGAGGAAAAGACCTCCTGTACTTATACACAAATGTTGATGATGAATAGATGCGTCTGTTGGGCTTCTGAGCCTACATGAGTTGCTGATCGGCTTGATAATTATTCCATAACCAAAATAAATTCATATCTTCATAAATACTTATCGGAATCGGATGATCTTTAGATCAATCCTACACCTCTCGACGAGAGGAATCTAATAAAAATATTATTAGCCATGAATAAGATGACACACATGGAGTTTGGCCCTAGTTGCCAATTTTAACAAGTTCACTATTTCCAGCATTTTTATGGGTGCTTAATACATATTTCGTTTTTATATTTTGTTGAACGGATTATTTGCTTTATATCACTAGTATTCCTATTTAGGAACAGTACAGTGGTATCAGAACCTATTTCTTGGCTCAGTTGTGGGGGTTTTCTCCTATGAGAGAAGGGGACCAGCAGAACATCACATACCGAAGGTAGAGGTACCAGAGCAGAGAAAGAGAGTTGGAGATTACTCCAAACATGGAGGACAAAGGGAAAGTAGTGGTATAAGAGGACATGGTGGAACCTAAGAGAAAGGAAGAGATGGCTTTTGGCAGCCTCTTGAGAGCCCCAAATGACTTAGCCAAGGGCCAAAAAGATATGCTAGAAGAGATAAAGCTGCAGAATAGAGAGAGGACCACTCGTAGAGGGTTTCTATTTGGGGAAACTTCTGGAGCCTCTCAGCTGTTCGATCAACCCTCACTAGTAGCTCAACACCCATCAACTAGTGGGCCAACTCGTGCCACAGTGCCCTCTTTCGTACCAGTGGCACAAATCGAACCAACAAGGGGTGAAGACCCCATTCAGATGGGAGATTATTTCAGAGAGTGGCAATCTATGGATGCAGACTTCATGGAAGCACTCTCTTTCAGAAATTTTTGCAAGCTCAAGCAGTGCGAGAAGAACAAGGGTTATGGAGGACAGGTAACCCAAAACTATGAGCTGCAACGGACCATAGGGAGGACGTACTTCTCTATTTTCGACGGCACTGCCAAGTGCACGGCTAGGGCTTGGGTTGAGAAGATGGACACCTACTTCCAGCTCAACCAGATGACAGAACAGGAAGCCATCAAGATAGCCACACTGCACATGGAGGGGGAAGCCTGTGACTAGTGGTCTCATGGCTTGACCACCCTAAGGCATGCTAATGTGGCTTCTTATGAGGATTTCACCAGGAGGGTGGTGAAGCATTTTGACCAGAGAGATCCAGAGGCCCATTTCAGAGGGTTGACCCAATTGTGCCAGACAGACAACTCGGAGCAGTACATCTCAAAGTTTTTGCGAGTATCCATGATGGTTCGAGATCTATCAAAGGCTAGAAGGGCATACACCTTCATTGAGGACTTACTTGAGCCCCTGCATGGACTGGTGAAGTCACGCAGACCCTCCACGCTGAAGGAGGCAGTTTTGTGCACTAGAGATCTACAAGGGGCCATCCCCAAGACTAGAGCGTCTTTCCCTGCACAGACCCCTTTTCCACAGAGGGGGCATGAGACTAGACCTCCACCTCAGAGGACCACACAAGGGCAGGGGCAGCTAGATGATGAGACACGAAAGGACCTCAGGAGGAGGAAGTTGTGCTTCACATGCAGGGAGCCCTGGGCACCAGGCCATCGGTGCACTGCCAACAGAACACACTATATTGAGGTTTTTTCAGACAGTGACCAGGAGGATGAGGTGGAGCAGGAGTGTGGTGTGGGAGATGGTGAGAGTCCGGCAGATAGAGGGCCACCACCACCACCTCCACAGGGAGGGGCATCCCTTGCCTCATCCGGGGGAATCCTTGCTTCCTTATGTTGGGTTCCCAAATTTTTGACATTGAGGATCAGAGGCACCGTATAGGGGCAACAGGTGCCAGTCCTAGTTGACAGTGGGGCTACCCACAACTTCATAGATGCCCAGTTGGTTCAGAGGAGGGGCCTCACCACAGTTGAGTTTGGGTTTTTCAGTCCTGGTACCAGGTGACCGCACCATATAGTGCACTCGGTATGTGCTTGCCTTGACAGTAGTTATGGGGAACTACTCGATGACAGACCATTTCTTTGTGGTCGATGTGCCAAACAGCAACGTCGTGATGAGCGTCCGGTGGCTATACTCCCTTGGGCGAGTCACTACAGATTGAAGGAAGACAGAGATGGAGTTCAATGGGCCGGATGGAAAACTGGTAGTTCTGAGAGGCATGCGGTCCTATCCACCTCAAATAGTCTCGGCCCACAGGATGGAGGCAAATTTGCCACATTGGGACATTGCATGGGCAGTAGAGTTGAGGATTTCGGAGGTTGAGGGACAGGCCCAGCCACCACCACCAAACATACAGGCTTTGCTAGACAGATACACAGTTGTGTTTGGGGACATTCCATCAGGGCAGCCACCAGATAAGGGATTCGAGTGCACTATTGAGTTGTAGTCGAGTGTGCAGGCGGTGATCACCACCCCTTATAGGCATCCCAAGGCCTATAAGGATGAGATAGAGAATGCCCTATGTTGCAGGAAACGTAGGGCAAGGGGGCATTTCCGTACGGAAACGGGTACGAAATGCTGAAACGCGTATGGTACAGCCCTGAAACGCGTTTCAGGCCGTACTGCCACATTTCACGAAACTGAAACGTGGCTAGTACGGCCTAAAACGCGTTTCAGGCCGTACGACTCACGTTTCAGCTTTTTACTTGTGTTTTTTTTTTTTTTTTTAGGTTATCCTAGTGACTTCTAGTTGCTTCTAAATGCCTGTCTAAAGTTATAAAAGTGAACTTTTGCCCTAGTGTTGATATGCAGTTCATGGTAAAATCAAATTCTTAAAGTAAAAGGATGAAAATGAAAAATAATATCCTTTTACTTAAATTTTTAACATTACCATGAAATGACTCAGGATGTTTGAGAGTGGTTTCGCCCTCATTGGATTTCATATGGAGAAAGTAGAATTTTAGATCTCACTCAAAATCAAGCAGACTTATCTGTTTTTCAGGATTTCAGGATTGGGGGGGTTGCAATGTTTCCATTGGATTTTATCATGTACTAGGGTATGGAACTTGTATTTAATCAAGAGAACCAAGCCCTCTATGCAGAGGAGACTCCCAATAATGAAGAGCATGTAGGGTACTAGGGTATGAAACTTGTATTTAATCAAGAGCACTAAGGTCATTCGACTATGTAGGAGGAGACTCCCAATCAAGCACGAGACAAGAAATTAGAAATTTCTCGTGGTTGATTTTGGATATTTCTATTTTCATTATGTGATCATTCATGAGTGAATGTGATGTAAATTTAGAGACTTATAGTTTATGCATTGACAATTGACAATTTTATAATAATGTAATAAATTAGAATGTATCATATATGCTTTATGATTCCACATATTTCTTTAAATGTCCTAATATATATATATATATATATATATATATATATTCGCGTTTCCCCGTTTCCAAAATTTGGGGAGGTCGTGTTTCGTATCGGTTCCCGTTTCGGAAACTCGTCCCTGTTTCCCCGTTTCGTGCAACCTAGAGAATGCCATTCAGGAGTTGTTAGCATTGGGCCATATCAGGCCAAGTTCCAAACCCTTCGCTTCTACAAAAGTACTGGTGAAGAAGAAGGATGGAACCCTTCGCATGTGCATTGACTACCGAGCCCTCAACTGAAAGACATTGAAGAATCGGTACCCCATTCCCCGCATAGATGAGCTGATGGATGAGCTTAAAGGAGCCATGTACTTCTCTAAGATCGATATGCGTTCAGGGTACCACCAGATCAGGGTGATAGATCAGGATATCCCTAAGACAGCTTTCCGGTATGGGCACTTCGAGTTCCTGGTCATGCCATTTGGATTGACCAACGCTCCGACCAGTTTCTAGTCATGCATAAATCATGTCTTCCGAGGACAGTTGAGGAGGTTTGTGTTGGTTTTCTTCGATGACATTCTGATTTACAGTCGGACATGGGAGCAACATCTCCAGCACTTGGAGGAGGTACTACGCATCCTGGAGGAGCAGCAGTTTTGTGCCAAACTATCCAAGTGTGAGTTTGACTTAACAGAGCTGCTCTACTTAGGGCATATCATCGGCACTGATGGGGTGAAGGTACATGAGGAGAAGATACGGGCCATCCGGGACTGGCCAATACCACGAGATGTGACTACGTTGAGGGGGTTCTTGGGCATTTGCACCTACTACAGGAAGTTTGTCAAGGGGTTCTCACAGCTTGCAGCGCCCTTGATCGATTTGACCAAGAGAGGGGCTTTCGCATGGACTGATGGAGCACAGGATGCCTTTAATTACCTCAAGGAGGTGATGAGCAATTGCCCAATCTTGGCACTTCCAGATTTTTCCCAGCCTTTCACCGTGGAGTGTGATGCATCCAAGGTGGAAGTTGGAGCAGTTTTGTCACAGGATGGGCATCCCATTGCTTTCGAGAGTCGAAAGCTCCTACGACATGAGCTGTCATATTCCATATATGACAAAGAGATGTTGGCCATCATGCATGCATTAGCCAAATTTCGACAGTACTTGGTGGGCAACAAGTTTCAGGTGAAGACTGATCACAACAGTCTTCGTCACTTCATGGGGCAGCAGAGCCTCAATGACAAGCAGGAGAGATGGGTCAGCAAGGTGCATGCCTATGACTTTGATATAGAGTATGTGCGAGGAAAGCACAATGTGGTGGTCGATGCTCTATCTCAGAGACCAGCTGGTCTATCACTCATGAGAATCTGTCACAATTGAAGGCTTAGCTACTGGTGGAGTACTCCAAGGACAGGAGGGCATGCGAGGTCTTGGAGGGTACCCATGCAGATGAGCGTTACTAGGTGATGGATGAGGTCATCTATTACAAGGGGCACATTTTCCTGGTACCCAACTCGCAGTTGAGAGAGAGAGTGCTCCAGGCAGCACATGCCTCGCCATTGTCCGGGCGCCAGGGGTTCTAGAAGACATATATGGCAGTTAGGGAGAGATTCACATGGAAGGATCTCAAGGGGGATGTGTTGAAGCACGTACAAGAGTGTGAGGCATGTCAGCGGAACAAGGGGGAGTTGATTCACCCTGCAGGATTGCTACAGTCGCTTCCCATCCCCGAGGGGAAATGGGAAAGCATATTTATGGATTTCATCACAGGGCTCCCCATAGTGAAGGGGAAGGACTGCATTTATTTAGTGGTCGATAGGTTGACCAAATATGCCCACCTTTTTGCCATCCCCACAAGATACACAGCTGCACAGATTGCAGAATTGTTCTTTCAAGAGATCTTCCGTTTGCACGGGCTCCCCAAGAACATCATGAGTGACAGGGACAACAGGTTCATAGGAGGTTTTTGGCAGGAATTTTTCAGATTGGTTGGGACCAAGCTCACTCCTAACACCAGCGACCACCAGCAGACAGATGGCCAGACCGAGAGGGTAAATCAGTTGCTAGAGGGGTACTTGAGGAACTACGTGACAGGTCAGCAGAGGGCTTGGATCTGGTGGTTGCATCTGGGCGAGTACTGCTACAACACCACCCACCACATGTCCATTGGTATGACTCATTTCCGTGCTTTATATGGATATGATGCATTATCTTTTGCTAACGTTATTTTTGGAGACAGTCAGGCCCCAAAGGCCAAAGATTGGATCCAAGAGAGCCAAGACATCCTCAAGGCTCTCAAGGATAACTTGGTGACAGCCCAAAACCAGCAAAAGGTGTACGCAGATCGGCACAAGACAGAGAGGCATTTCAAGGAGGGGGATTTGGTGTACCTTCGACTACAACCTTACAAGCAATCCACATTGAAGTAAAAGGGGACTGTGAAGCTACAGCCCCGCTTCTATGGGCCATACCGAGTGATCAGACAAGTTGAGGAGGTGGCCTATGAGCTGGAGTTGCCTCCGAGGAGCAGGATCCACAGTGTATTTCATGTCTCATGCCTTAAAAAGATATTGGGACAACAGGTGATAGCAGCAGCAAAATTACCCCCACTGGGTGATGAGGGCCACATGGTTTTGGAACCTGAGGCCATCTTGGAGAAGAGGGAAAGGAAACTGAGAAGCAAGACCATCAGGGAGTTCTTGGTGCATTGGAAGAACTTTCCAGATGAGGACGCCACCTGGGAGGGTGAGCATATTTTGGAGCACCCAGCTTTGAGGTTGCTTGAGGGAAAGCAACATTTGGGAGGGAAGGACTGTCATGTCCCTTCTCAAATACATTTGTAACAGGGTGTTGCTACACAATTTTGCACAATTTTGGCTAAGGAAAGGAACCCAGCATTTTCGACTTAGGAACTTAGGAGGAAATTCGACTTTATTTGGCTGCGAGTAGAATGTGGGGGCCACCCACATGTGAATTCGAACTAGGCCATTCGAATGGCTTGGAGGGAATTCGAATAGCTGGATGGAGGGGCCCACATGAGGCAAGGAAGGCCCAAGGAGATAAAAGGAGGAGGAAGCTCTCATTTGGATTCATTCTTACAACTTGCAAATCGAAATTACTTGATTATTCGTTGTGTTGTTTAGTTGAGTCAACCGGTTGTTTAGCCACGAATCTCTCAAGCAGGAGATTCAACCTTTCCTTCGGGGGACCTTCCATGCCCGCCCTAGGGAGGCAGTTCCATAAGCATTTCAGGAGATCCGGGAGTGTGTCACAGCAATACCATTCAGCCACATACAGGGAGTATGTATTTCTGAGCTATCTGAAGAATACGTAGGAGGAGTTGGAGCCACCATTGATCAGTGATTTGTCGGGAGAGTCAGAGGATTGGGAGAGCAGTAATAGGCTAGCATTTCTTGTGAGTTTTGGAGCCAGCAGAGCCAGCATCCCAGCAGTTTGAATTACTGGGCTTGGGGACAGCGCAGAGGGCTAGTCCAGCATTTTCGTGGGGCTTAGGAGCAGGTGCTACAGGCCAGAAGCTCATCCGAGAAGTCAAGGGATTTGTCGTAGGGGTCAGCCCAACACTTCAGGACATTTTCCGGGAGGATCTACAAGCAGAATCCAGCAGGCCGAGTTTTGCAATTGCAGTTGAAGTTGGGCTCCTTGGGGGTCGAATTTCAGAAGTCTAAACCAGCTAAATTCCTTCGTGGGTTTTTCTGGGTTTAGGCCAAGGAGTCCGGGGCTCAAATCTTATAATTTTCTGAGCACAGGAAGTGGTGTTTCCATCCATTTGAACTTAGCAGAAAAGGCAGTTTCTGGGCAACGCAATGCAGATTGGTGCAGCAGTTGGAGCAATCATCGGTTCAGCCATTTCTCACCTAGGTTTGGTCCCAGGTGCACCATTCTATTATCTATTGTATTTTTCCCTCAAAGAAGCAATAAAATGGCTCAGTAGTTCACTATTTCCAACATTTTTATGGGTGCTTAATACATATTTAGTTTTTATATTTTGTTGACCAGATTATTTTCTTTATATCACTAGTATTCCTATTTAGGAACATTACAAGATTTCCATCAACACAATGCTAAGGATGGGTCACATGAGTGCTCCTCAATCAAAGCCATCTCCTCATCAACCAGTGTAAAACATCAAACCAAACCCTCCTCATCAAGATATCACCATTAACCAAGCCCACATCATCACTCTAGGCCCCATGAGTGTGACATCGCAAGGCTAGGGCATGACGTTAACATCCAAAAAAATGCACCATCCCTTCCAAAGGGATCTCAATTCATCATCATAATCAGATTGATCCAAGAACATGGCAACGTCCATCAAGAAGGCGCAATGCTAATCTAGGAGCACCTTGTGGTTTCTGGGGTACATCCTCTTTCTAGGCAACATCTTAGCTTCAATAAACAACGTTTCAGGCTCCAAAGGGAGCGGAGGAGGTCGTCATCAATGTTGGATCCATCACAAGATCAATGCTCTTCTCAAAGCCGTCAACATTCTGACTATGGTGCCTTGAAGTGTCATCAAGTGGGATTGCACGTCCTCTTTGAAGTGTTGGAGAAGTCTCAATCGATACCTTAAGGGGTAGCAGTTGTACCGAGGAGAAAACATCTAAAACATACCCTCAAAATCAAGTGAGATCGTCATCATAGATAAAGTGACCATAAGAGTGTCACAATGGACCATATCTTATTCAAAAGGCACAAGAATACTTCAAATAAGAATCATCTTCAAATGTCTTTCCAGCTTAGGGTTTCTAAACAAGTTACCATGGCTAGATATGGGAGGGTTATTCAAAGGCCCTATTAGGTTTTTCCAACCCTAAGGAGAGGAACAATTCCTAGGTCAACCCATCAATCAATAGAGTGGATAGTGTTATGGTGGGGGTTTACTTCATAGAGGATGCCAGCATTTGTGCACCGGCTATAAAATACCATCATTCTTGACCGTTATAATGTGAACATGAAACAACCATGGGACCTAAGTTACCCCTTTCCTCAGCTTATTTTTACCAACCCTCTTGTGCGCCTTTTTCTTGCATAGCTTTGGTTACAACTTTCACTCATGCATCATTTTCCCCTTATAGATGAAGCGATTTATTGTTCATCAAGGTTAGGAAATCAAAGTTCCTTTCATTTTCATGCTCATGCATTAGCCAAGAACTGGGTGAGGGCTAATGAGGGGGGTATAGCTTAGGCTAGTCCTTTGTCCACGCACTTTATTATATCCTAGCCAATATTTTGCTTTTATCATTATGCCTCATGTTCTTTCGTTTCTTTATGTTGCATCAACCTCTTAGGGAAAGTTTCAGGACCCCCACTCTAGAATGAGGAAAACAGGGAACCAATATAGGTGACACATAGCAATCAACCCAAAGATGGGGTGTGGATATAAGGGATAGATGGAAAGTGTTAAGTATGGATTAGAATGTGCATACAAAATCAATCGGTGCCTCCTATTTGTGCCCCTCCTGGACCATGTAAAGAAAGGCCTTAAAGAAGGTCACACTGGACTAGGGGTTGGGTATAACTACCAAGGTGAAGCATGGGAACAAGAATACAACCAAAAGTTGTCAATTATCTAATTCAACCTGTGATACATACTAGAATTCCCTTAAACATTAAATGAAAGCACTTGAATACAAAACTGATTGATGTACCTTACAATGTATGCCCCACCTTCATCTAATAAAGTGAGCGAGATGTCATAAGCACTGAGCGGAGCATGTCTAGAGAGCCTTTGAGGCTAGCTATCTGAAGATCACATAGCGTTGTTGGTTGGCAAGCTAAAACAAATGGGAGAAAAGTTTTCTCCTAGGGATCACCCACTTGGGTGGGTAACTGTTGAGATTTCTAGGGCACGAGCTAAAAACAATTTCCTACCACAGCGAACTACTTCCAATAATTCAAATAGCATTAATTTCACATATCATTCATCCAATATCATTAAGCAATTATACAGAAGAAAATTCAACCATTAAACATGAAAGAGCAGTAAATAATCATGATACGATGAGACAAGAGACATAGAAATTAGGCCTGAGGCCAGGGAAAAACCCACAAGGGGAAAACCCATAGAATTTTTTCCTTATGAGAGAGAGAGTTCAATGTCCATCAATATATTTATAAACAGAACATCAAAATAGCATCTAACCAGAACATAAGATAAGTACCAAGCCCTCCTTTTCTTCCACAGAATTTGGCCTCCTTTCCTTCTGTAATCTTTGTAGAATAGAGCTATGTGTGAGAGAGTTCGATGCCCAAATGAGGAGGGCTTTCATATATATAGCCTTCAATAGGGGTTCAAATAGGTGCCTCAAAGGGGCCTAGCCGACTTAAACAAAGATGAGGCCAACTTGAGAAAACTTTGGAGGCAAAATATAATTTCAAGTTTTTCAATTTCTTTTATGATGAAAATACCGACCATGGCTAGCATATTTCCAACACTCCCTCGTAGTCAGGAACATACTTTTCATTCTCTCTCTTAAGATCAATCTTCCCGACCAATCCATAAGTCTCCTGGCCCACAGCCTAAGGGAGAGATCACAAGTACAAGTCTCTCTCTCTCTCTCTCTCTGTCAAGATCAATCTCCTCGACTAATCCAAAGGCTTCCCTGCACATAGCCTAAGGGAGAGATCATTAGTCTCATCATAAGGAAAGATACATAGCATCCATCACAACAAGGGGAATCAATCAATCAGGCCAAACTAATCATATCCACACGGTACATCTCCTCGACCACAACAAGGTCTCCCGGCCCACAGCCTAAGGGAGGAATCCCTATCTCAATCCCTGACCACAAATGTAACGACCTATTTATAAAAGTAATATTAAATAAATTATATTAATCAATTAATAAAATAATAAAAATAAACTAATGATAAAGTATTTTAATATAAAGGTTAGACTTATATTAAAATACTTTATCATTAGTTTATTTTTATTATTTTATTAATTGATTAATATAATTTATTTATTAAAATTTATTTAATATTACTTTTATAAATAGGTCGTTACATAATTAAAATAAAATCAGAAAAAAGGAAAGCTAATTAAAAAAATCAATATACCCTTTTTAAAAAGAAATGTATATCACATGACATGGGAAGGGTGTCATGAGGAAATGAAGCGGTGGGTGTTGGAGGAAGGATGGCCACCGCCAAGAATCAGTTTATAAACCAGAAGGAAGAGTTTGGGAAGAAAAATACTTTATCATTAGTTTATTTTTATTATTTTATTAATTGATTAATATAATTTATTCATTAAAATTTATTTAATATTACTTTTATAAATAGGTCGTTACAACAAACAAGGTCTCTCAACCCACAACCTAACGGAGAGAACTCAAGATCAATCTCCCTAACTAATCCATAAGTCTCCCAGCATGCAGCCTAAGGGAGAGATCACAAACTTAGTGCCTCAAAATCAACCTCCCCGACCAGACTCACTGGTCTCTCGGCCCACGGCATAAGGGAGTGACAATCTTCCTGACCAATCCATAGGTGTCCCGACACATAGCCCAAGGAAGATTCATGATGTTATGTAATCAATGCTCCCTCTACAAAGGGATTCTAATCCATTATAGTCTTCTCACATAATCATCAGCAACCAACTAAATAGCAAAAAAATAGCCATGGCGGACTTCAACACTTTATCAAACATTCCAACAGACAACATATAGTTATTCATTCATCTTCAACTGAGGCTTCTCACAGAAGCAAACATCAGCAACCATGGTCGAATCCAACAAGTGGCTTCTCACAAAAGCAAATATCAACAACTTGCTCATCAACAAAAAAGCTTGCCATAGTCGAATCCAGTAGACAATAAGTGGCTTCTCACATAAGCAAATATCAACAACCTGCTTATCAATAGCATATCAAATAGATCAGCAACCAACTTCACAAATTAGCTACATTTCTAGCTTCAATTGTGCTACATGTAGCAGGACTATCCATGTCATTCAGACCAATACAACACCTAGAATACATCCAGTTCAGATAGAGTCTGTAATTCCATGTATCAGGTGGTTCAACGAGCCGATCAAAGGGATTCATCAAATCAACAGCAAAGTCTCACACCTTTTTCAAATTTTACTCAAGCAAGTGTCCATGGACTCACAATACACCACAACCTCAGCAAGGATTTCACCATGCTCGTGCCATACTTTCAATCTTAAAATTCTTCAATCAACTCCCTCTTACATTGGACGAAGAGGACCTCAATCCTTGTGAAAAACATATCATCAACACATAGTAGAAAAGTCACGGGCTCTTCTTTAGTAGATTTGGATCAGCATTAATCTTCTTGACTTCAAGTCATCTTCACAAATGACTTCTTTACATCATGGATCAGAACAAGCTTCAATCAAGTTGATCTTGTCTGCACTCTCTGAGTCCAAAGGCTCATCCAATCGTGGGTCTTCTTGTCACTTTGTTCTTCCATCTTTTCAACAATTGCCACAACCTTGACATACTTCATCATGTACCTGTAATCCTCACTAGGAGGCCATGGAAGAACAAATACAACCAAGCAAGACATACAAAGACAAGAGACTCACAATGAAACAATAATAGAAACAATCAAGAAAGTACTCATCTCTTGTGAGTGTGTCAGCTCCAACTTGATTTTAACCTTTTCAGATTCAGTCAACTTCATTCACATCATCATCAAGGAGTCCATATCATCATCAAAGAGTTGACCTTGTCCACATCATCATCATCATCATGAAGGATTCCACATCATCAGGAAGTCCATATCATCTTAAGAAGTCCACGTCATCAAGGAGTTCATCATCAACATCAAAGAGTCCACGTCCTCAAGAAGTCCATATTATCAACAAGGAGTTGACATCATCCACACCATTAGCAATAATTTAAAAATAAAACAAAGTACAAGATACTTATCTTTTGAGAACTTGTCAGCTCCCTCTTAATCATTAGCCTTCTTGCATCCAACTTGCAAATCAATCTTATTATCAAGATGTCAAATCTTCTAGAATATAGGGTTTCTTCTGATCCGGACGTAAACAGGAACGCAAAAAATTACAGAGATAACCATAAACACAGATATGCAGCGGAAATAATACTTCATTTCATTAATGTAAAATACTGAAATATGCTTACAAACAGTAACGGAAATAAACCAGCTAGGGCGCTGGTAGCTTATCTCTGAGAAGAGATGTGGTGGCTACATGCCTCTGAACTGTCTTACAATGAGGCTCGAAGGCCTATTTATTGTTGAGAAACAATGGAAAACCCTTGACATTCCAAAACCTAACCCTAGAAGATGAAACGCCAAACTGTGGGCCCCGTTTGGGTAAATTGGTACATCCACTTCCCGGGGTCGTAACTTTGGCATACAATCTCCGTTTGGCGCGTACAATAGCTCGTTAGAAAGATCTATCCGAGCACTACCACTTTGGACCCATGTTGCCCCCAAATTTCCCAAAAAACGTCGTTTAGGGCCTCAAAACGGCTCCGGAAGTTCAGGACCCAAAAAACTGCTAAAAATAGTAAGTTGTGCTACAATTAAGGAAACTGAAAACGGATTCTACAAATACAGAGCAATCTTTGTATGGATCCATGTGAGGGACAATTCTAAGTGACAGGTACAAACCTAAGAATCTAGGCGTAGCAGAGAGCTTAGATCGGAAGGTACGGTCTTGATGATTTTAGGAAGGGCTGGTCAAAGATGGGACGATTGGTTAGGAAGGGACGGATGGTACGAGTTTCGGTCCTCGAGGGGCCTCGTCCGGTCATCGGATGACCTACCGGGCTTCGGGACATGCCTGACCTTGATCAACCTGGTTTTTCTTTTCTCGAGATGGAGCATTGTCCCTCAGTCTCTGGACATTACAGATACAACTCGGCGATAGTTGAAATATTGGCCCTTACTTTCCATCATAAGATCGCCCGAGGGACATGACCGACCCTTGATGTCCGTTATGCTTCCCCCATAGCTCGACTAGTTTGACCTACTAAGAGAAACAATGGTGGGGGTCCAGGTGGACTTGGCAGGTGGCCACCAATATCCACCTGGATCATTCCTCCCCCCTTAGGAAGCAATGGTCCCCATTGTGTTGAGTTCCTCCATGAGATGAGGAAACTTTTGCTGAACTTGGTCCCTGGTGAGCCACTTGCCCTGGTGAAGGAGTTGGCCTACTTTGACAACTCGATACAGTTGGATATTCTGTTGGCGAGTGTTCTTGATCTGTGTGTCCATGATCCGATCAGTTGCAGCTTGTTCCATGCAATCTGGATTTAATTCTGTGGGTGTGAGCTGTTCTGCAATGTCCGATCTGTCTAGTAATGGTGGAAAGTATGGCCGAAGGCAGTCCACATTGAACACTGGGTGCAGGCCAAGGAATGGGGGAATGCTGAGCTCAAATGCATTGTCTCCCACAGCCTTAGTAATGGTGTAAGGACCATATCGGAGTGGTCTCAGTTTCCGATAGGCTCCAGTAAGCCGCTCCTTTTGCAAATGCAACCAGACTTGGTCGCCCACCTAAAACTTGTGTAGCACCCAATGTTGATCATGTCGCTGCTTGTACTTGGCATTTGATTTCTCCAAAATGTCATGGACCTGCTGGCGAATATGTTGGATGTGCTCGATGAAGCTGGTTGCCTTATCTGTTTCGAACTGGACATGAGCTGAATCTATGTGAGTAGCTACAAGTGGCATGGCCATGTCAATGGGGCATACTGGCTAGAATCCCAAGCCCACCTGAAAAGGGTTGTGGCCAGTCGAGCTATGAAGAGCTCGGTTGTAGCTGTGCTGAACATAGGGGAGGCTCTGTGCGTGGATGCTTTGAGTTGTACATGTGCAGAATGTGCACAATCATCCTATCCTCTGTCTGGCCATCAGTTTGAGGATGGAAGGCAGTGGACTTAGTGAGTTTGGTGTCCAGCATCGACCAGAGACTGGACCAAAATGTATTGAGGAACTTGCTATCTCGATCTGAGATGATAGACTGTGGGATCCCAAAGTGTACCCACACTCGTTCAAAGAAGAGTTTAGCAGTGGCTTCTGCTATGATATTCTTCTTGCAGGCTGCCATAATGGCCATCTTCGAGAACCTGTCGATGACCACAAAAACACAGTCGTTTCCATGCTTAGTGGAAGGAATGCTTGACATGTAATCCATGGAGATGGATTCCCAAGGTCGACTAGGGGTAGGCAACGGGGTATAGAGGCCTTGCTTCTTGACGATCGATTTGGCAATGGCGTAGGCAGTGCATGATCTGATGTACTTCCTGACATCCTGTCGAAGATTCAGCCAATAGAAATACTTCTGCAGTACTGCCACCATTTTCTCAACCTCGAAATGCCTAGCAGCCCGACCGTAGTGTGCTTCCCAAATCATCTTGGAACACTCGCTTGAAGGAACACAAAGGTGACCCAGGTGGCATGATAGGGCATCCTGGAGGTGAAATCTGGAACATGCCGACCCTCCAAGAGTGTTTGGTATGTGTGGCCGAATTCTGGGTCGCTTTTGTAGAGAAGTGGCCAATCAAAAGTCTCGTGCCCACAAGAGTTGAGCACGGTGGTTAATGCCATGATCGGTGGTCGACTGAGGCAATCTGCAACATTATTGGTGCTGCCCTTCTTATACTTGATATTCAAATGGAACTGTTGTAGGTATGTAGACCACTTCTGATGGCGATCATTCTGCAATTTCCCTTGGGTCTGTATAAACTACAGGGGTCGGTGGTCTGTGTGGATGACCGTTTCCTTCCCCAAAATGTAATGCTTCCATTGTCGGCAGGCCTGCACAATGGAATACATCTCTTTATCATAAGTGGGATACTTCCGGACTGTGTCTGAAAGTGTTTCACTGTGATATGCCACTAGATGCCCGTGTTGAGTAAGGACTGCCCCAATAGCATAGTCAGAGGCATCTGTCTCGACCTCAAATGGTTGTTGTAAATCTGATAACGCGAGCATTGGTGCCGTGCAGAGGCGATCTTTCAACTCTATGAATGCCTTATGTTGAGATTCAGACCAAATGAATTTTGCTTTCGTTCCTCCCTTGGTGACTTGACTCAAGGGCCAAGTGATATGAGAAACCCTAACATGAACCTGCGGTAGAAGTTGGCAAGACCTAGAAAGCTGCGGAGCTCTATCAGAGTGGTTGGAGATGGCCAATCCTGAATGACTTGGATTTTGGCTGGATCCACATGCACCCCCTGTTCATCAATAATGTATCCCAGATACTGAACCTGGGTCATGCCAAAAGTGCATTTCTTCAAATTTTCACATAGCTTGTGTTGCCGCAGTGTTTGGAGAACCTGTCAGATATGGTGGAGGTGCTCTTCCCAACTCTGGCTGAAGATCCGAATGTCATCCAAGTATACCACTACAAATGAGTTGGTGAATGGGCACAAGATATCATCCATTAGCCTCATGAAGGTTGTAGGAGCATTCGTCAATCCGAAAGGCATAACCAACCATTCGAAAAGGCCCTCCTTGGCTTTGAAGGTAGTCTTCCACACATCAGAGGGTTCGATTGGTACCTGGTGATATCCTGACTTCAGATCGATCTTGCTGAAATATTTCGCCCCCTTTAGTTGGTCTAGGAGGTCATCAATCCGCGGGATCAGGTACCTATTACGGACAGTGATCTTGTTCAGCGCCCGATAGTCAATACAGAGTCTCCAAGTCCCATCCTTCTTCTGTACCAACACGATCGGGCTCCCACAAGGTGATGAACTCAGACGGATGTGACCTTTCTACAAGAGCTCCTGAATCTGCCTCTTGATTTCATCGTTCTCCAGAACGGAGCGTTGATAAATTGGTCCATTGGGTAGCGGCGCACCTGGGGTCAAATCAATGGAGTGCTTGACCTGATAGTGCAGAGGAACCCTTGCGGGGGAGGTGAAGATGTCCTCGTACTCCTCCACGACCTTGTCCATTTGTAGTTGCCGTGCGGAGGGGCCCTGTCTGGAGGCCGCGGCCACCATCTTCTTCTTTCCTTGAGGGCGTATCATCAGGAAAACAAATTTCCCAGTTTTGGAAATGAGCTTACTGCATTGTTTTGCAGTAATCAAAGAGATGGCGGTAGGCAGTGCTACCTCTGGTATCCTGTACAACTTATTTCCCAATGTAATAATAACAGCACGGGGCCTTGATTCATACACAGCGTGTCGGTTCCACAAGTATGGTTGTCCTAATAATACATCACAAACTTCAAGGGGAGCAATGTCACACAATACCTCATCCGTGAAGGGCTTGATGTTGTATGGAAGGCGACTCTGCTGGCTCACGCGAAGATCCCGTCCTTGGTGAAGCCACTCGATGGTGTACGGTTGTGGATGGGATGTGGTCGGTAAGCCCAACCGCTTCACGACCTCTGCCGAAATGAGGTTCTTTTGGCTCCCGCTATCGACAATGAACTGTAGCGGGGAGCCCTTTACCCACATCTGGGAGTGGAAGAGACGCTCCTCCTCCTCTGGATCTTCGGGTTCATTTTTCCGGATCTTGGCGGTAGCAACAGTGACGTTGGGATCCGCATCAATGATCTGCTTCCCTTTGTCATTCCCCTTGTCAGGTTCTGATTCAAAGTCGGAACATGCATCTGATTCTGAAACCTTTAGCTCAGCCACCAGTGACTGCTTGGCCTGACACTCACTTGTGTTGTGAGTAGAGCTCTTATGGAACTCACACCATTTTCCCGTGTCCATTTTCGGCTTCGCGGCGTTGTTCTTTGCTTGCAGCTTCGGCAGGTTGTCTTGGGTTGCCCTGCCTTGGCTTTGTCCTTTGTTTTGTGGTTTGGGGGCACCTTTCCCTTGCTTTGGATTCGCAGATCCAAAGTCTCACTTCTTTTGTTTAAACTTCTACTCGACCTTGACGGCATATCGGTATGCTGTGCCAAGCAAGGAGATGTTCAGGAATTGTATTTCTTCCTGGATGTACTTGTGCAGGCAGCCGCGGTATTTGAGTATCAAATGCTGCTCCGAATCCTTGATACCCAACTTTGTGCGAAGGGTATGGAAAAGATTGGTGAACTCCAGCACGTCTTGGTCCCTTCCCTGCCGCAACGTGGTCCACTTTATGTATTCATCCTCATAGCTTCTGACAGGGTAGTACTGCTCCTTGATGGCCTCTCGGAATGAATTCCAGGTGGTTGCGGCTGAAAATAGTGAGCCGGTACTTTCATCCTTCTGCTCGCAGTAGGTTTCCCACCAGTCCTTGACGTGGGAGGCTGCTTTGAGAAGAGCGAAAACAATCTTTTCCCGACTCGAAAATTCATGAACAAAAAAATAACCCTCTAGCATATTTAACCATTTATCTACGGCATCTGCGTCTATATGACCCTCGAATATGGGGATTTCAAAATTAACTTGTACCTTAAAGGGCGTGGCGTTTCCAGAGTAGCTGCTGGAAGCCGATGCGTCGCTTCTGAATAGTCGCTAAAGGATTTGGGCAAAGCTGTCCATCATTGTGTTCCGTTGTCGCTCGAGGCTTCTTCGAGCAATATTTTGATAGGATCTCCTACCCCCTCGTATTTCTTCTCATCCGCCATGGGAGGCCGTCGGGATTTGCGAGGCTGGTCTTGCAAAGGTTCGACTAGTTCAAACCCTAACTCCTTATATCCCGACCTCGTTGGGGACATGCAAAGAAAAACAGAAAAAAAGCAGACCGCTCTGATACCACTAGTCCGACTTAAATAGGAACGCAACAAATTACAGAGATAACCATAAACACAGATATGCAGCAAAAATAATACTTCATTTCATTAATGTAAAATACTGAAATATGCTTACAAACAGTAACAGAAATAAACCAAGCTAGGACGATGGCAGCTTATCTCTGAGAAGAGATGTGGTGGCTACATGCCTTTGAATTGTCTTACAATGAGGCTCGAAGGCCTATTTATTGTTGAGAAACAATGGAAAACCCTTAACATTCCAAAACCTAACCCTAGAAGATGAAACGCCAAACTGTGGGCCCCGTTTGGGTAAATTGGTACATCCACTTCCCGGGGTCGTAACTTTGGCATACGATCTCCATTTGACGTGTACAATAGCTTGTTAGAAAGATCTATCCGAGCACTACGATGTTGCCCCCAGATTTCCCAAAAAATGTCGTTTAGGGCCTCAAAACGGCTCCAGAAGTTCAGTACCCGAAAAACTGCTAAAAATAGTAAGTTGTGCTACAATTAAGGAAACTGAAAACGCTGAGAGAAACAATGGTGGGGGTCCAGGTGGACTTGGCAGGTGGCCACCAATATCCACCTGGATCATCTTCTTAAGTGAAAGCAATTAATCCATTAGACTTTGATCACCAACCCTAGATAGGGTTATCAATTGATTGGCTAGGATTTTAACTTCAAGCCCTAATGATCTTTTAGGTTTAATCTAGTGTTTACAAACCCTAGATGAGTAACACTTATTCTTGACATTAGCAATCCTAGGGTTTGACAAACCCTAGGGATTTCTTGATCAAACCCTTACTAGGGTTTTGCAAACCCAAATTAGTCCAATAAACTGGTCGGTCTTTCAAACTTAAGTTGATGCAATCAAGTCTCAAATCCTCTGCAGACATTCAGGCTTTTAAGGGAAGTTTACATGCTTCAGATCAAGAAACTCTTATCATATCTTATCAATAGATTCCATCGTTCATCCCTAAGGTTTATGCTCAACTATTTGCACAAGCTCTTAGTTATTTACCAAGGGAGGTATTGGTCTTTAAAGAGCTTCCAGCCTTGGATCAATACTTCAAATTCCAAAACTTTGCATACCTGTAGTTTTAGATACAAAGTCACCTATCATTGTTGACTCATAAGATATATGACAATGTCTTTCACAACAAGTTTTGGTTGTTAAACCTTCAAGCTTTACTTCACTACAACTTCGCAGGAGCTCGAGATGGATCATCAATTTTTAAGAAAAAAATTGACTTAGACATTCGAACTTCACTTCAGGAATGCAAGATTTTGGATATTAGTCAGCTTCTTGGATTCTAGTTTAATCAAGTCGACCCTTTTGTGATGACGTCCTTCTTATATGTATAGTACAAAGGATTTCTATATTGTCATCAAAAACTTTTGATACATTACATCCTTATCACTAGTGCATAAAAAAAGGTTTTTGCATTATTATTTTAGTTTAGATGCCATACAATAACATGTATTATAGAGGGATAATAAAACTCAAAATCTTCTCCTTGGTCTTCATGAAGATTCTTCACTTGACATTAGCATTTACTTTGAGCAGTCGGGACTTTCTTTATTAGGGTTCAGCCAGAGAAGATCGGATCATCATACAAAACTCGGATTTGCATAAATGATGCAATAGGACCCAGAGTAGTGGCCTCAAGTCTGCAAAAGGAGAGTATGCCTTAGACTTCGTACAATGTGCCTCAGAAACTTGATGCTCAGACTTGGTCTTTCTTCAGTGTAATTCGTCCATCTTTCAAGCAGTATTAGAACACCATAGATCTGAATACTACAATAACCTGTGACACAATGTTGAGCTCAAACTATTGGTTACACAAAGATGATCTCAGGCCTTGTCAAATTCAGATACCTTAGATTTGTAGTTCCAATCTCAAACACTTTGTCATGAACAAATTCACAACTCAAATTATAATCACAGAGATGGCAACTTATGGGGGAGCTCAGACTTGTCACCATGGATTTAGAAAAGTAAACTTCGATCCAGAACTAAATCACAAAAACTCGGGTCACTTCCCTCCATAATTTGGATTAGTACGCAGCATTTTAGATCCTTTCTACAAATCTTCGAATAGTGCTACACAACTCGAATCAAGTTCCTTAGACCATATTGAACTCAGATCACAATGTTTGGATGGATCTATTACACAAACTTCGGAGTTGAATCATGCATGTTCTAGAACTCGCACAGGACAGACTTACTCGGATGGTCCTTCTTCCACAAAGACATGGCACAGACTTGTGCTTCCATAGAGATTCTTGTCAACTGGGATTAGACTTTGGTCATTATTTGGCATCTCTAGAAGACTTAGCCCTAATCTTGGATATGATTCCAAATGAGCCACAAAGAAGCTCCGATTGTCACTTAGACCTCAAACTTGCACTCAATAGAGCCATATATCCACACAGTTTTTCACAGAAAAAGGGTTTGCAAGATTTCACAGATATACTCGATCCTTCAATGAATAGAGGATGCCTCAATAGGGTTCGAGTGACTTAAATAAGCCTAGTACTACACTTAGTCAGAAACTTCACATAACCATAAGTAGACCGAGCCTCAGAAAAACTTGGCCAAAATACAAAGAGTCTGGGATTTCACATAAGTCACAGAAGTTTATTCACAGAGTGTTCCTCCCAAACTACCCTTTGAACCCAGCTTTGATACCAGGTTGAGATTTCTAGGGCACAAGCTAGAAACAATTTCCTTCCACAGATAACTACTTCCAATGATTCAGTTACCATTAATTTCACATATCATTCATACAATATCATTAAGCAATTATACAGAATAAAATTCAACCATTAAACATGAAAGAGCAATAAAACAATCATGAGACAATGAGACAATGAGACAAGAGACACAGAAATTAGGCCTAAGGCCAGGGCAAAACCCACAAGGAGAAAACCCATAAAAATTCTTTCCTTGTGAGAGAGAGAGTTAAATGTCCATCAATATATCCATAAATGGAACATCAAAATAGCATCTAACCAAGACATAAGATAAGTACCAAGCCCTCCTTTTCTTCCACAGAATTCGGCCTCCTTTCCTTCTGTAATCTTTGCAAAACAAAGCTATGTGTGAGAGAGTTCGATGCCCAAATTAGGAGGAGGGCTTGCATATATATAGCCTTCAATAGGGGGTCGAATAGGTGCCTCAAAGGGTGTTAATTTCAGTTAACAATCGTATGTTCTATGTTTTGAACAATTACTTCAATGTCCTTTAGTGCCTAATGACAATTTCCAATAGCAATCACATTAACCTTCACATTGACAGTAACTGTAGATAGAACATGAACAAGAAATGCAGAAGACAAGCCAAGACAAGAGAACACCAGAATTTGGCAAATGCCAGGGAAAAACCCCAAGATGGGGAAAACCCTTTGATCAATTATTCTTATTATTATATCAAATGTTCAGCAGAAGAGAGAGACAGAGAGTACGATAAATTCAAAATTGACTTGCCAATAGAGATAAAAACAGCCCTGTCAAATCTGCAATTTTGTCCCTAGTTAACTGCAGTCAAATCAGCAGCAATGTTTGCCCTAACCAGTCAATGGTCAAGGGTCAAAACAGCCCTTTAGCAGCTCGGTCAAAGTGCATTCAACTCGAACTCCTTAGTTGGTCAAACAGCAGTGAAAAAAGTCCTTTAGAGCGGTCAAACCCACTCAAACAAAGGTCAATCCTGTGGTCAACGCAAGTCAAACAGCCCAAAAAATCTTGACTTTTGTGCTATTGAATGCGGCCTACTGAGACAAAATTTCTCCCTGAAAATCAAAGTCAAAAGGTGCCCAATACATCAGATTCTACACTGGTCAAACCCTGGTCAAACTGCAGAAAATTTCAGAAATTTTGGCCTCTAATTTTGTCCTCCTTCTTGCCATACCTGTGAAGAAAACAATCGCCCAATGAGGTGTACAAACCAATCAGATGAGGAGAGAGAAGAATGTGTGAGTCAATGAAGTGCCAAATGAGGGTGGAGGTCTCTCTTATTTATATAATCCATTGAGGGTCAAGAGACATGTCCACTGGGCTTCATGAGCCTACATGATGATGTGGCCGACCTTGACAATTTGCACATGTGTGGGCTTGACCTCAAAAACACATTTCTCCTTGTTTGATTTGGTTGATCTTTAGGTCGATTTTGGTCCTCTCGAAAAGAGGAATTCAATGCAATAATTATCTCCATCAAATGAGCTGTCCAAAGTAGAATTTCGTCGTAGTTGCCAATTTTAACAAAGGGGCCTAGCCGACTTAAATAAAATGAGGTTGACTTGAGAAAAGTTTAGAGGAAAAATATAATTTCAAATTTTCCAATTTCTTTTATGATGAAAATACCGACCATGGCTACCATATTTCCAACAGTAACAGCATCAAAGAGAAGAAATGGAAGAAGAAGATAGTAGTCACACTCATACTAACCCACTATATAATGATGAGGAAGGGTTTGAACTTTGAAGGATCAGGGAACAAAGAGGGAGATGAAGGTGGAAAAGATTCAATGACAACCTTGTGCAAATATGTGACAAAAATTGAATAGGGAAAACATGGTGGAACCACTAAATTTCTACACCCTCATGATTGCCATCAAGGAAAACCTTATACCAGTTCATATACCCATGTGAGGAGGCATCTTAGTGGGGTAATGGAGATTGATGACAATAAGGATGCCATATCTCAATTTACCCTAAGATATCAAAGGAAGAAAGGAAAAAATACATCATAGTAGAGAAGGATGCACAAAAAAAGCATGGTAAAATACAAAAGTTTCAATCCGACGCAACATCTAGATTTGGTGGCCACCCATCTCGATATCCTCATGGAACTTCAACTTCCCAAACCTATAAATCCAAAAGAACAATAGCAAAAGTGGATGAGGTGGATGCAAAAGTGGTGTGTTTTCTATATGCTTGTGTTATATCAGTCAATGTGCTTTGTTGCCCCTATTCACATGATGTGATTAAGGCCATCAACAAAGCCCCCAAAGGATACAAGATCCTCAACTATGAGAAACCTAGAATTGTGTTATTAGGCAAAGAAAAAGCAAAAATTCAAAGGGCTCTGACATGGTTTATTGATGAGTGGGAGGACTTTGGGGTATCCATTATATCAAATGGTTGGAAAATGTTAAAAACCAACTTTTGATAAATGTTGTTGGTGTTTCTACTGCTAGCGTAGTGTTTCTTGCAACACATGACCCCTCCTTAATCATTGCATCTCCTCAAAACATTTCAAATCTCCTATTGAAAACAATTAATGATGTTGGTCCTACTAATGTGGTATAAGTAATCAGTTATAATGCAGTAAACTGTAAGGGATTAGAAAAAATCATGGAGTGGTTTTATCCACACATCTTTTGGTTTGGGTACTTGGTGCACACATTGAACCTTTTGATCCATGATATCGTCAAGAATAAAGAATGTGGATGGATTAATGACCTATACAAGAGAAGGGAGAAACTCATCAAATTTATCACAGGGCATACAAGGGTAAATTACTTTTCCGACACTTACTCCAAGTCATAGTTGCTTAAGATTGTAAAAATTAGATTTGCTAGCTATTACCTCACTTCAGGCACCTATTGAAGGTGAGACAAAATTTGGGTGCTAGGGTGATGAGGGATGCATGGGATGAATTGAGCACCAATGGAGATGGTGCTAATACAGTGGAGGAGACTATTCTTGACACTCATTTTTGGTCACAAGTTAGATATGTTGTGCAATTCACCAAGCCAATTTATCACATGGTCAAGTTTGTAGATTCAGATCAGCCAATCATTTGGAAGGTGTATGAGCATATGGATAGCATGCTAAGTTATATTAAAGACATTCTTGACCCTAGAGATGTCAACTTGTATAATCATATTCATGTAGAGGTAGAAAAATAGTGGGAAATATTAAATATTCCACCACATTCCCTAGCATATGTTCTTACACCTAAGTACTATCATGTATTATGGCTTTCATCACCAACACCTAGTGGGGGGATCAAGAAAAAACCACACCAAGATCCAAAGGTTTAGGCTAGTTATATGAAAGCATTAGACAAATTGGTCCCTAATGAGGAGTAATGTGAAACCATACGGAGACAGTTGAGCCATTGCATCCTTTGCAATGGTGCCTTTGGGACCAACCATGCAACTATAGATCGAGCAAATATGTTTTCTCTCGAGAGGTGGAACATGAATGGCAATTCCATTGCATCGCTACAAAATTTGGCAACATTAGTGTTTCCACAGGTGATGAACACTTCTTTCACAAAGAAGTGTAGGAACACCTACAGTTTCATCCTTAGCGTCAAAAGAAATAGATTGAACATAAACCAATCAAAGAAATTGGTTAATGTTCATAAATCATTACAATTTGCAATTGTTGTCCCATTACTATGAGGCAAAGACAAATAAAGGCTTGAAGGTTTGGGACAACAGTCTAGAGGAGGATAATTTGGAGGATGGAGTGTTGTATTTAGAGCAATTCAAGAATGCTCTTATGGATGATAATAATCGTGTTGAGATGCCACCAGCATCCAGTGCCATGGTCCCCATGTCCAGGATTCCAGCTACAAATGTAGGGGCTTCATCCTTGGTCTTACTTCCATTACTTCACTACCACCGCATGAAGGCCCATGTATTAGGCGTGGTGGTGTAAGGAGGAAAGAAAAGTAGATAGAATCATAAATATTAGAAAATTGTTTTTCCTTTTTCACTACTTTATATGTCATAGATGATAGGTTAGTGTTTTGGACCTTTTGGTCTTCATACTTCAACATGTAGATGGCCTATTTGATAAACATTACTATTTGGTCATGCTAACAATTGTTACTGGACTACTTTCTATTATATGGCATAAAAATTTGCATGTTTGTTTCTAATTGATAGAATCTAGATGGTTGATGCTCAAATGATTAATCATTAATATATTATGGATGCCATTTCTATATTCATTAATGTACAAATAGGCATGTTTTCATATATTCTACAAATAATTTGGCATTCTACATGTTTTTTTAATATAAATGCAATATATATAAAGCTCTCAAGATGCTCTAATGTCGAGGATTTTAGGAAAATAGTGCTCCCAACAATCCCTCTCCACTCCACACTCTGGCAACCTTGTTGGAGAGGCTAGCCAATTTTAAATCTACCTTGTAAGAATCCCAATGCATGAGGATGACATCTATAGCAAGTCAACCTCCAGAGTCATGCAAAGTGCTCATTAAGAAATTTGAGATGAATAAGAAGAATGAAGAGAAAGCAACTTTCAAACTTGAAATTACAATTAGAATAGCAAGAACCACAAGCATATCAGAGACAAGAGTAAGTGAGAGAAACTTCATGTGTTCACCTTCCATAAGGCCCCCACCATTCTTTGTTTCAAAGAATCAAACTTGGGGCACAACCTTCCATAAAATTAATTGTTAAAAGAGAAGAGACGGAGACAGTTGAGCCATTGCATCCTTTGCAATGGTGCCTTTGGGACCAACCATGCAACTATAGATCGAGCAAATATGTTTTCTCTCGAGAGGTGGAACATGAATGGCAATTCCATTGCATCGCTACAAAATTTGGCAACATTAGTGTTTTCACAGGTGGTGAACACTTCTTTCACAAAGAAGTGTAGGAGCACCTACAGTGTCATCCTTAGCGTCAAAAGAAATAGATTGAACATAAACCAATCAAAGAAATTGGTTAATGTTCATAAATCATTACAATTTGCAATTGTTGTCCCATTACTATGAGGCAAAGACAAATAAAGGCTTGAAGGTTTGGGACAACAGTCTAGAGGAGGATAATTTGGAGGATGGAGTGTTGTATTTAGAGCAATTCAAGAATGCTCTTATGGATGATAATAATCGTGTTGAGATGCCACCAACATCTAGTGCCATGGTCCCCATGTCCAGGATTCCAGCTACAAATGTAGGGGCTTCATCCTTGGTTTTACTTCCATTACTTCACTACCACCGCATGAAGGCCCATGTATTAGGCGTGGTGGTGTAAGGAGGAAAGAATAGTAGATAGAATCATAAATATTAGAAAATTGTTTTTCCTTTTTCACTACTTTATATGTCATAGATGATAGGTTAGTGTTTTGGACCTTTTGGTCTTCATACTTCAACATGTAGATGGCCTATTTGATAAACATTACTATTTGGTCATGCTAACAGTTGTTACTGGACTACTTTCTATTATATGGCATAAAAATTTGCATGTTTGTTTCTAATTGATAGAATCTAGATGGTTGATGCTCAAATGATTAATCATTAATATACTATGGATGCCATTTCTATATTCATTAATGTACAAATATGCATGTTTTCATATATTCTACAAATAATTTGGCATTCTACATGTTTTTTTAATATAAATGCAATATATATAAAGCTCTCAAGATGCTCTAATGTCGAGGATTTTAGTAAAATAGTGCTCCCAACAATCCCTCTCCACTCCACACTCTGGCAACCTTGTTGGAGAGGCTAGCCAATTTTAAATCTACCTTGTAAGAATCCCAATGCATGAGGATGACATCTATAGCAAGTCAACCTCCAGAGTCATGCAAAGTGCTCATTAAGAAATTTGAGATGAATAAGAAGAATGACGAGAAAGCAACTTTCAAACTTGAAATTGCAATTAGAATAGCAAGAACCACAAGCATATCAGAGACAAGAGTAAGTGAGAGAAACTTCATGTGTTCACCTTCCATAAGGACCCCACCATTCTTTGTTTCAGAGAATCAAACTTGGGGCACAACCTTCCATAAAATTAATTGTTAAAAGAGAAGAGAAGGAAGATTAGATAAAGTTGTCGCCAAACATTTTCGATGAACCAACATATTATTTCGCATTTCCTAAAGCAATCCATTCTACCAAGCAATGTTTGATATTTTTATTGTTGGACTAGAATATAAGGGTCATTGAAGACTAGTTGAGGGAGGACAATCCTTCAAAAGGAAAAGGCCACTATCACTACTAGATTGAAGGACCTTAAAAAGGTATGGGAAACCACTAGATGCACAGTAATGTGTTGACACCTAATCATAGGGATTGGGTGAACAATTGTAAATAGTGTAAATAATGGAAAATGAAGAGTCATCGAGACATAAAACTCAAGAGTCACTCCCTCATGTATATAACTATGAACAACCCAAATGAATAAACAGATTCTTGTTTGAGGAGTTACCTCATGGTATTAGAGCCAGCACCCTTTTTGGCTTCCCTCTCTACTTTGTAACTCCAATTTTGCCTATTCTGCCTATTCTGCCTCCATTCTGCATTTTTTTGCAGACTGACAAATCACTATTGTGCGTTGAATGTTGTTGGCAGAGTCATTACAAGCAAATGGAGTCGTGGAGGGCCGACTATGGAGTGCCATGAAAAAGGCAACGGCGTGATATGCATGAGAAAGGAGTCGTGACTGTATTGTAGGTAGCAACCTGCTCCTAGTATATTCACAAGTAAATTGCAGGAATCGGTAGATACGTTGCTCCTCGGCCCATACGCTGCCTGCTCCCATACGCCCATACTACAGTCGCTACTCCCATACGATTGCTCGTCGATACCTCCTGGTTTTGAACGTTGCTCGACGCGCGGGTTATATTCCAAAGCCCTCCTCCATACACAGTCAGCTCCCATCGCCTCCTTTCACCCGCATACCATATCCTGCCCACCGGGCTACCATACACAGTCCATACCTCGGCCCTTGGCATATGTGAATCCGCTCCAGGTTATATACATTAACGTTGTCCGGTTATATGCATTAGCGTTGTCCAAGTTATTTAGTACACAATTTTTCATTAGTTGAATGTTGTCCTTCAAATACCACCATGGGATACCACTCATTTCATAATCGTGGGGCCTCCCTCTTCATTACCACAAGTTAACGCAGTTGGTAGAGATATAATAACGTTGTCCAGATTTCAGGTTTCGTTGTCTGCTTTCATATACAAGTCTCATATACATAGAATGCCTATATGCATTATATTGTTTCATAATTTCATTCTCTTGGAATTATAGTATAACATTGTCTCTGCTTCTTATTATTGGTATTGTTTCAACAGTGTTTCCTTTTTGGTATCATAATATGTTGTTGTCATAATTCGCTCGGTTCATGATACCAACCTCCTCCCATAGCGCGTGTGCCTCTCCATCATAATAACGTTGTCTGGCATGGTATCACCCCATATACCCCCTACCACATATACACCTTTCCTCCAATAACACATTCCCAAATAACACCTTACATAATACGTCTGTCTTCATATATCATAATTAGATTTTTTTACTATTAGGAGTAATATTTTGCAGCAGAAGTATTTTTTCCACAGTTCACAGATTTTACAAGGCATTCATTAGTGGGAGTGGTTCTCAATGGGAAGGAGAATTATCCTGAGTGGTCTTGGAAAATCAAACACACTCTCATTTTTAATGAGTTGTGGAAAGGAGTGTGTGTTGGAGAAGGAGACAAAGAACCACAACAGCCTACCTCAAACAAGGAATTCGCCATTTGGGAAAATAAGAACAGCAAGGCTTATGCCATGATTGCAGCATCAGTAAATGAAGAGGTGAGTCGCCATATTTCGCCATTTTCAAATGTTATCGAAGCCTTACAAAAATTGAAGGAACTCTATGACTCACACTCTGCACTTGAAGTTGTTCAACTAATGATTAAATTGCTCAACCTTGAATTACAAAATGATGATCCTCTTGCTCTTGCATCAGAAGTAAAATCTATTATGCATGATATCAAAGTCACTAATGTTGAACTGGACATTCCTCCGATAGCTTTTGTCAAGGCACTTTATCCCACTTACTCAAATTATCTTGAGTCATTGCAAGCTAATGGAAACATCAAAGAAATTACCTTTGACTCCCTTGTGAATAAATTTGCTGAAAGAGAAAAATCTTTTGGGAAGAAGACAACTCCTCAGTCTTCTGAAAAGGTTGTGTGTCTTGCACATAGAGAGAAGAATCTTGCTCAAGATTCTTCCAAAGGAAGAGGTGGTCGAAGAGGAAGAGGAAGAAGAAATTTCAGAGGCAAGGAGGGCAGACACTTTCAAGGAGAAAAGTCAGATTTGCATTGCATATGTTGCAATAGAGATGGATCACATAATGCATCCACATGCAAGTTGCCTTGGGACAGAATTGAGCAGGAAAGAAATCAACCTAAAGGTAAAACTAATCACAAAGAGAAAGGTAAAGCATCTAAATCCGCTCACTATGTTGTGGCACATTGTAATATTGGAGTAAATGAAGACTTATTTAATGCTTCACTTACTTCATGGAAAAATGATTGGTTGCTTGATTCGAGAGCAACTTGTCACATGACTTTTAGAAGAGACTTTTTAATGAATTTACTGACAATGTTGATGGAGAAGTATACATTGCAGACAATCAAAACTCAAGCCATCAGGGCTTGGCACAATCAGGCTCAAATTGCCTAGTCTTCCAGACTTTCTTCTGCATGATGTTTTATATCTCCCATAGTTGAGGAGAAACTTGTTGTCCTTGGTCCACATCCGCCAGCAAGGACACTCCATTCATATGTTTGATGGCAAGGTTGAGGTGAGAAAAGCATCAGATCACTCACTTGTCATGATGGGGATAGAAGAAGAAAGGCTTCTCAAGCTGCAAGGTACCTCTGCTCGTGCACAAAATTTCTCATACAATTCTCATTATGATGAAGGTACATTTCCATCAAGTTTATTATGGCATGCTAGATTTCGACACTTGAACTATCACAACCTCTACTTGTTGAAGAAAAATGGTGTTACTGGTTTGCCTACAATTCCTAGGAAACTTAAGCAATGTGATGCTTACATTCTAGGAAAGCATAGCAAACAGTGTTTTCATGATTCGCATTCCAGAGCACATAGAAAACTTGAACTCATTCATTCAGATTTATGTGGTCCAATGCCTGTTCCTTCTGCAAATAGAAATAAATATATGATGACATTTATTGATGACTACACCAAAATGTGTTGGGTTTATTTATTGAAGAACGAATTTGATGCTTTTGAAACATTCAAGAACTTTCATACATGGATTGAAAATGATGCACAATCTCATACTGGCTCTATTCGCACTGATAATGGAAAAGAATACACTTCAAATGAATTTGAAAACTATCTTCGCCAATATGGGATCAAACATCAAACAACTGTGCCTTATAATCCCCAACAGAAAGGAGTAGCTGAAAGAATGAATAGGACAATCTTAAATATGGTGCGCTCCATGATGTTTTTGAAGAATGTAAAATTGATGTTTTGGGTTGATGCAGTTCTATGTGTTGTATATGTAAAGAATAGATGTCCATCTAATGCTATTAGAAACAAGACTCCTTATGAAATGTGGTATGGGCACATTCCTTCGATAAAGCATCTCAGGGTCTTTGGTTCCACCTGTTATGCCTTGATACCAAAGGTACATAGAAACAAACTAGGTGCAAGGAGTCGTAAGTGTATCTTCTTGGGGTATTCAAACACCTCCAACGCATATCGTCTCTATGATGAAGTCAATAAAAAATTTGTTGTATCTAGAGATGTAATCTTTCTTGAATCATCCAAAGCTAACAATGTTGTTGAGCAGCAACTTGATCGTCGGGATAGATTCGCAAATGCAAAATCATTTCAAGAATTTGATAATCAGATTCCACATCTTGAAGGGGGGATTCCTATACTGGATCAACCTGTGGAATCTTCTTTTGAAGCACTCTCTCCCCCGCATGAAACTCCAACCACTGATAATACTTTGAGTGATGTGATTGACAGAATTGGGAGACTCAATCTTGATTCGGTCCCAACTCAATCAACCGAGTAGCCTAGACCATCTCAGAAAGGTCCCCCAAAGTGGCTGACAAAGACACTTGAAAGTGTTCATCCTGATGAGGTTGGAAAGACAGGAACAAGAAATTCAACCCAGCAAAATGGAAGTGATGTAGATGACTCTAATTCACCTGTTGATATGGATGTTTCTTATGATTGTGAATTGAATTTGTCTACAGATTTTGAACCAACTTCCTTCAAAGAGGTCGCTTCTCATGATAAATGGAAAGAAGCGATGCAAAAGGAGTATGATGCCTTGATAAAGAATGGCACTTGGAAGCTAGTTGATCCTCCATTGGGAACAAAACCAATTGGCTACAAGTGGGTCTACAAGAACAAGTATAAAGATGATGGCTCACATGACAAGCACAAAGTCAGGCTTGTGGCAAAAGGTTTTGCACAGAAGGAAGGGGTCGATTATAAGGAGACTTTTGCCCCCACAGCAAAATGGGCTACCATACGGACACTCTTTGCCCTCGTAGCTCAGAACGGTTGGAAAGTCCATCAAATGGATGTAAAAACTGCTTTCTTGAATGGAGATCTAAAAGAGAGTGTTTTTATGTCCCAACCTGAAGGATTTGCTGTGAAAGGACATGAACATAAAGTATGCAAACTTGTGAAATCCTTGTATGGCCTCAAGCAATCACCGCAAGCCTGGTATGAAAAATTAACTGAGCACCTTCTGAAACTCAATTTCAAACATTAGGATCTTGATGATGCAACTTTGTTTGTCAAGAAAGTTGGCAAAACAGTTGTATATCTTGTGGTATATGTAGATGACCTTTTCATGACAGGGAACAATGAGAGCTACATTGCATCCATAAAGAAGAATTAAGGAAAGGTTTTGAAATGACTGATTTAGACTATGTTCATGACTATCTTGGTATTGAAGTAATCCAACTTCCGAAGTCCATATTCCTTTCTCAAAAGAAGTACATCGGAGATCTGTTGAACAGGTTTGGCATGACTGAATGCAATCCTCTAACTACTCCAATGGAACAAAACTTAAAGCTCACATCCGTTGAAGGAAAAGAATTTGAGGATGCAACAAAGTATAGATAGCTTGTAGAAAGTCTCAACTACCTGACTATTACTAAACCAGACATTTCGTCTGTTGTTGGAATACTCTCCAGGTTTATGCAAAAGCCTTGTGAGGGACATTGGTCTGCTGCAAAAAGAGTTCTAAAGTACTTGAAGGGTACTCAAGACTTTAGACTCAAGTATACACAGGTGGGCGACTTCAGCTTGATTGGATACTTTGATACAGACTTCGATGGAGACAAGGAAACTAGGGTATCTACTTCTGGTTATGTTATGAGTCTTGGATCAGGAGTTGTCTCCTGGAGATCACGCAAACAATCAGTTCCAGCAGATTCCACAACAGAGGCAGAATATGTGGCAGCAGCTGAGGCAACAAAAGAAATTGTGTGGCTCAGGAAAATTTTGGAAGATTTACAGGTAAAACAAGTACATTCAACTCCACTCATGATTGACAACACCTCTGCAATAAAGTTGGCCAAGAACCCAAAGTTCCATGATCAAACGAAGCACATCAATACAAAATATCATCTGATTCCACATCATGTTGAGGCCAAAACAATCCATCTTCGCCATTTTTCCACTAATAAGCAAATTGCAGACATCTTCACTAAAGCGCTTGGAAGATAAAAGCTTGAAAGACTCAGAACAATGCTTGGACTCACCAACATCCCTTCAGATTAAGGGGGGAATGACGACACCTAATCATAGGGATTGGGTGAACAATTGTAAATAGTGTAACTAATAAATAAATGTAATGACCCAACTTGAGTTACTAATTATTAGCATGCTTACGAGACGTGTGTATGATAGCTACATACACATGCATCGCAAGCATTGCATTAGTATACATACTAATTTAATTACATAAATGTCTATGTAAGAAAATGAATTAGTTTTTAAAAAGTATTAATTAATACCTTATTTATTAAGTAGTACAATAAAATATATTAATTTATTTTATTAATAAAATTTTATGTAAATAATAAATGATTATTATTACAATGGACAAGATTTATATTACTTCATAAATCTTTGGACAATTCATGATAAGGTACTTAAAAGAAAATACTTTTCTCGAAGTCAGTTAAGATGATAAAGATAAAATCTCATTTAATGCATAATGACCAACTCAAGTAAAAATATCTTAATGGATAAGGTTAAATCTTAAGATTAATTGGAGGAAAGGGAGGTGGGGTTTCTTGGGAGGGAAGAAACCTTCCCTATATAAGGAAAATCGAAAGGAGAAGTAGGGGAGAAAAAAAATACAGAGAAGGGTGATGGAAAATCAAAATGTTTGAGGGATGAGCCAAGGGCTGAAATTTGGAACTGAAAATTGGAAAATCTTCAACTGTTCTTGGAGTTTTGGGCACGGGGGCCAATGGACTTCCATTTCGAAGTTCTCTGGATTTGGGAACCGCAGAGGTTGATCCCAGATAGGGAGGGAGGAATCAGTTGGTTTGGTAACGGAACTAGAAAATTTGGGGCAATGTGATCGACACCAGATGGGAGAATCAGGTACACAAAGAATCAAGTACGCAAATGCATTTAATTTGACAGAATAGAATTTTACGAAAAGGAATCTGTCTAGGAAACCGGATTCGTCCTAAACCCCCTGCGAATCCCGAATCCGGCGAATCCGACACGATTCGGTCCGGATTCGTGTCCAAATCACAAGACACGTCGTGTCCGTTTCGGACACGTCGTGTCCGAGGGCGTGTCGTGATTTTCAGGGGCGTGTCGCGATTTTAGGACACGTGTCCGATTTCCAGGACTCGCTAAGCTCAGCGCGGGTATGAAAAGGGCGTGTTTGCTCATTAATATTTTCATTTGGTAAGTGATTTGTGTTGTTGCAGCAAGGAGTAGAGCATTTTGGCAGCTTCATAATCAAGTCTAGGCCCTAGTATTGATATGCTATTCATGGTAATGTTAAATTCTTAAAGTAAAAGTGACATTCTCCTTAATCTTCATTTTCATCCTTTTACTTAAATTTTTAACATTACCATGAAATGACTCAGGATGTTTGAGAGTGGTTCCAGCCTCATTGGATTTCATATGGAGAAAGTAGAATTTTAGATTTCATTCAAAATCCAGCAGACTTATCAGTTTTTCAGGATTTTAGGATTGGGGGATTGCAATGTTTCCATTGAATTTTGTCATGTATTAGGGTATGGAACACGTATTTAATCAAGAGCACCAAACCAAGAGCTTCTGAATATGTCGCTCTCGCTCCCGTTTTCGCTCCCGCTCCCCGCTTTCGCTCCCGCTCCCAAGTAACACTGTTCCTGATGATATGGGTCTGGACACCATTGTTGAGTTGGCATTGGCCAACATGGATCTCAATGATCCAGTGCTAGATCCTGTTAGATTTGATGACTTAGAGGGGTCAGCCTCCATACCAGCAGATGCAAAGGCGACTATGGATACAGGGGAGGAGGAGGATGTAGAGGAGAGCAGTGGGGACCATGATGATGGGGACAATGATGCTGATTCTGATGCTGATTGATGCCTTGAGGCTTGTATACCTGTAGTTGTTTTATATTTTCTATTTCTATTTGCCATTGGCATTGCACCAACACTACCTATGTAACACATTTTGATTTGATGACTTAATGAGAAAACTACAGTTGTCAATGTGTTTATCTTACTATCTTGTAGTTGTAAGTTGTCTTTCAGTTATGAATTATGAATCATGATTTAAATTTTTAATAGATTTATCATTTATGTGACCAGTACCACTGACATTTATTTGAATTTTGTATGTACTATGCATGCTAATAGCTATAGATGAAGATCTATGTTTGAAATCAATAAATTTGTATCATTAATTAAAATTTGTGTAAGAAATATGATAATATCTAATTTTTAATATATATATATATATATATATATATATATATAATATATTATATATATATATATATATTAATAAAATAATATATAACGTGTCCTAACGTGTCCTGTTCCGGGGGGTCAGCGTGTCCCGAATCCGACACCACGAATCCCGAATCCTACGTGTCCCGAATCCCCGTGTCAGGTGACTTAGGAATCTGTCAATCTTGTTGAAATTTAATATCAGTCTTTACATTTGGTATCAGAGCAAGTTTAAACACTTGGGACCTTAGTGGCTACCATCATATAGCTGGAATTATAATTAACACTGAGAGAGTTCTCCTATTTAACACTAAGTGTTGAGTTTACAAATTCAAAACTTTTGGCACAAGGGCAATTAGAAGGTCATAACTGTACAAAGAAGTTGACATTCTGAGCATAACTACATGATTAGGCCACAGCCTGAACAAGACAGTGAAGTAATTTCAAGAGTAAAGAAGTACTGTTTTTGAAAGGACCAAGAGGCTAGATTAATAGCCCATTCAAGGTCGAATCCTTTAATAAAAGGAGCGAAATTCTAGGCATAAATATTAAGATAGTGAAATTCTGGGTATAAATATTAAGATCTAAAATCACCTTTCAAATTAAGAATACTGTGTCACCTCAGTAATCCGAAATCTTCAAAAGTCTATGCATTTTCTGTGGATAGTCACATGAAGGAATAAAGAGACATTTGAGGGCTAGTCAGCTAGTAAGTAAAGGATTTAGTGTCGAGTTGATTGGAGGCACTGTAAGTATAGTTAAAAAGATCAACTTGAAGCTACAGTCACAAAAGACCAAAACCGAACTGTGGAAGGTCTGTTACAGCCATAGTGGATTAATCCTGGAAGCAGTGTTCCAACAAATCAGATTTGAAGTAGCAAGCCCAAAACAGTGACAAACTTAGAAGTAAAAAGGTTGTCATTAACTACTAATGCATAAAAAGGATTAGCAGTGAACTTTAGTAATGGAAAGGATGTATCAGACTTCAATAAATCAGATCAGATTGCTTTAACTATGAGATTAATCCTAGAATGGGCATTAGAGGCCAGAAAACTCAATAAAGATTTAGCCTTTAGTTAATGTGTGTTAACCTCTCACGTGTCTTAGGTTTATAATAGCTAAATTTTAGGCTGATTATATCATTGTATGCTTAACTTCAGTTCTGAATGTGATCATGACAGTCAACAAGAATAAGAGAAAGTAGATCTTCAAGGCCAAGAGACCTTCACCCAAAGAGTGAGATGCCTAAAAGACCAAGATATGCTAATGAAAATACCACCGTGAGCTTGAAATCAGACCTCTGGAATTTATATCAGACTACTGCAAACTAAGAATCAGTGACAAGAATGATAAAAAAAAAAAAAAAAAAAAAAAAGTGAAAATTAGCACAAGATCAATTATTTGCAATGTTCTTAGAGCTCAATCTTATTCATATTCAGATCTGATATGTGTTGAAAATCTATAATGAGTGACTGTTGTTAAAGAAAACTTGTCGACCTTTATTCAAGGTAATTACCAATATGCAAGGGACAAATGCACAAGACCAATCTTAATGCCAAGTACAGTGTCCTAGACTTCAGAGATGCCTCAAAACAAACCACTGTAAACTTAATATCAGTCACAGTGATTTCAGATCAGACCTCAAATCAGTTAACACCAGATAATAATCATTATAAATCAAACCAGAGTGTTTTTAGGGCTTATTACAGCTATCCCTCTTGAGATTTAAGCACTGAAAAATCAAATACTCTGGACCTAGTTATGATGATAATGAGTAATAGGTCAAGGTTAGAGAATAAGCAATGCAATTGATATCTGAATTGACATTGACCAAAAGTCATGAACACTTTGAACCATCCGACACATTGAATTCTCATCAACCGACATATAGTTCACAATTTTTCCCATTCCATGGCTTTGTCAAGCAGAATTTGAAAGGCACAAACCCTTTTGGTAAACCATACAAATTAGCGACGATTGCAACGACAGCCTAAGTTTACCACAAAGAAACTTGTATTGATAATAGATAATAACTTCAGAAAATTTAGCTAGAAACAACACCGGTTTGCGCGTTCAACCTGTTCTTTTCTTTCCAGGAGGTGAACAGCCAAAACCGGCAGTGATCTAGTGTGCATAGTTGAGTAACAATCATCTGAGGAGTTTGCATTGCTTAGCTTATTGTTTGATCGAGATTGCTGTTTGGGATGCTTGGATCCCTCATATTCTTCAGAAGAGCCCCCATCACTGTTGCTTATATCCAACATATTGTAATGATCAATCATCATCGCTATAAACCCAGCTACAGATCCAACTCAATCAGGAAGAGACAAGTAAGCCTTGTTCATGCTGTAAAGAGCTGCGACTATTTCAGCAGTCCTACTATGGACAGATGAAGCCACCTTTTTCCAATCCATCCCATATTTGCGGTAAGCCTTGTAGAAATTTTCTAGCTCCTTCTTACTCCACTGAGAGCCCAACATATCTGACAGTTTGCGCTTCTATGGCACGCTTTGTTGGTCTTCCTTCTTCATTTTGGTCTGGAGTCTCCCTCTTGTATATCGACGGTGTTTCTTTGTTTTCTTACGGAGACCATTTGTCGCACTGAACCGCAACTGTTGCCTTGACGAAAAACCCTCGATTCACCTAATCAAATTAGGACGCTCAACTCAGAGCTTCATCTTATAGACTGAACCAATTTTATAAGGTTTGCTCAGCCCGTCAATCCCAAGCATTCGAAGCCAAGAAAATCATCTGTCCAGCTTTTCTGATTTTTTTTTGTTTGTTTCTTTTGAGTACCAAATGTTGCAGGTGGTGTATTCTCAAAGAGAGCAATGATTACCTCACAGGTGTATGATTTTGCCAGCGATTTGTGTACAAAATATAGACGAGTTTAATAGATTTATTATTGTTGTCACGGTCTATGGCCACTTGGTGGAAGATGCCTAAACAAACCGAGCTGTAGATGTAATCATGTTACTATATTGTGCTAACTTATAATACTACGTGTAAAGATGGGACAAAGATGAGTGTGCTAACAAAGCATGAGTGACAGACAAATATCTAATGGTCAAGTAAAAAAAAAAAGGGGTTAATGCCGTGTCAGTGAAAGGGTAGTGCAGCTGTTAAAAAAAAAAATCAAATCCTCTTAAATTGAGATAATAAAGTAATCAGTTAAGATGCCCAATAGTGCTTGCCACAGTGCTATCATATTTAGTTTTGCGCTTTCAACATTTCACGAGGCGGCCTTCCTATGATTGACATCTAAAATTGCAAAATAATGTTATGAAATCATTGCTGCCAGCAATTGCAGGAACACTTTCTGAACTTTTTTTCTGTCAATTGTCGGGCGATGTTGAATGGGGGGAAATCGAATGTTACCAGGCACGCAATCCATTATGAGCAGGTATAAAGTTATTAACCATTATTATCGGGTTTAGCATCCGGCGTGATGCAGTTCCAGCGACACTAAGTCGTGGTGTATACCAAAGCTAACGAAATCAACATTCCACGGATTTAATGTCCGCATCTTAACTTTTTATGGTTGTCCCTTGAATCATTAAAATTTGTATTTGGCGGTACATTTAATCTTTAAACTTTATTTCAAAAAAATTATTTTAATATATTATGTTACCTGATACTCGTTCCCACGTACCTAAAGTACCCATGTATAGGAAACTCATGCAACAGACTTATTAATATGTAATTGATAATTAATATATTTATGGGGCACATAATGTATTCTTTAACTAAATGAAGGTAATTGTACTATCATGTCCATGGTCTCACTTGAACATGATGTTCACGGTTGCTTCTGTTTTAGTTATATTAACTTACATTTGACACATCTAAAGGTCTTTAAATTTAATTGGCAATCCATGAAATTACCACCAAAGCCGTAGAATATCACCGAGGCCACATATTACTTCACGATTATCTTTTATTGGATTGTCTTATGCCGCAGTTTAATTGGCAATCCTCGAAAATACCACCAAGCCACAAAGTATCAAATGGTCGTAGAGAATGCGATAAAAATAAATTGATACGAACCACAAAGTATCAAAATCCTTATAGTTTGTTCATGTATAAAGGCATATGCTGTAGAGATAATGCGATAAAATAATTTGTTATGTGTGCGAGGTATCAAAATAATATTAACTTAGCCGCAGAGTTATGGATATTAAATTCGTCGCAGAATATCACAGAGATTATATCAATTTCAAAAGGGGGAAATCAATTAAAAGTGGATGAGAGAATTCATTATAAAATAATGTCTGGACAGTATATACAGATCAAATGCACTGAGTCTGTTTTCAGTACCAGTATAGTTGGTCAAATGTTGCTCTGTGTAAGGGACAGACCAAACAGTGACATTCCTAATCACAATGTGATAGCTATGACGACACTTGACATAAAGTCACATAAATATAAATAAAAATAAAAATAATAATAATAATAATAAAATTGTGCAGATTACAACGAATGAGCCATCATTGTCACTGTCGGTAATCATACTTTTATAGATAACCAAGTCATATAATTTGTGGATCTAGTTGGAAGGCATGTAGTGAAACTACAGTCACCTTAAAAAGGATCTGAGAATCATGTGTAGAAGGAAAAGTCCTATAGTAGTATCAAGTCATAAAGTCATCATCTCTGTGATTTAATAAGAGTCTGCGCTTATATATATGCTCAAGAGATCCGAACCTTAACAGCAATAGAGAAATTCAACTCTTGAATAGAATCATAGTGTTTATGAGATATAACAAGCCTATTCGAGAAGACTATGTTCATTGGTTGATGAAGCCCTGTTCAAAGGGTCAATCTCAGAAGCATATAACAGTCTTTTGGTAGATAGTTAAATCTATGACAGAATCCCTAGACCAAGAGTCTAATCTGCAAAAGAAAGCTACAAGGACCAGATTTACTACAGAGAAGTAGTAAAGGAGATCTCTGGATAGTCCTCTACTACAAACAAGGAAGAGCATCAAGCATATAATCTTTGTCTACAGGAAATTTCTATACCTATAGCAGCTCTTAGAAGTTGAAAAGTAGTGATATTGTCTCTTGTTCGTGTTTGATTCTTTTGGAAGAAAATCTTTGGTAGAAGCAACTAGTATCTTGAACTAGCCTTGAGCAGGCCGAGGTTTTTACATTTTTAAGTTTGTATAAGTTCTTCTGTGAAACCTTTCTTCAAGTTTGTGTGAAAACTTCTGTAGGTGTTTTCTTAATAGTTTTTACTTCAGAATATATATACAGTGGACAAATAACATTTAAATGAGGCCTCTAAAGAGTCAAATATGATATCTTCATTACTCAGAAAATTACCCCAGCCGTTATACATAATTTAGCCATATTATTATCACAATACCACAGTAAAAGATCTAGGATTCCCTCCTGTATATTCTCTTAATTTCCAATAAATTTCTGAGTTTGTGTGAAGGTTACAGTGATCCCTTTTTGCACATCAGTTTGTTATCTGTTGGCTGTAGGTGAACAATTTTCCACTATATTTCCAGTTAAATGATAACAGAACCAGACAATTAAGCTCAAGTGGTTATATATACCATTCACAACTCTTCAACAAGGAATACACTACTATTAAACACCATATGATGAGGCACTAAACATCTTTCATCAAGGAGAATAACTCAGAATTGCCAAGCTGATTTCTTAAATTTCATGAACAAGAAATGGCCGAGCTAGCACATAAATTGAAGTAAGAGTGGTACTCTGAGTTGGATAATTCTAGTGATTTTGATTCAAAGCGTGGTAGCTGGAGAGATAAAGATAGTGCTCCTGACATTTCTATGAGAGTAAATTATTGTCTCCTGTTAACACTCATAAAATTGAGATTTTACAAAACAGTATTTTGGGAAAGAATTCCAGAATGTACATTCTGATGCTGGAAAATCTCTCAGCCCTTCTGTAGAAACAGTTAGAGAAGACATTAATGATTCCTTAGTGCGAAGGCAACACTTTGGCAGATGAAGAAACACATTTGAAATTGCAGAACCGATATGTTGAAGCTTTTTACCATGAATCTCAGGATATAGAGAGAGGTTTCCTTAAAAGAACACTTCCAATTAAAACTAAGTGACGAATTAACTCATGAATATGTAAAATTTATCATTATGGAGAGAATAATTGAATTCACAGGTAAAGGTTGAATTCAGGTTCTTCAAAAGATTCCCATATCTTGAATAAAGGATAAAGATTGGGACTTAATGGATAATTTGTTTAAAATATAAAATGATGTCGACATAGCAATACAATTAGTTCCAATTAGTAGGTTATGTGCCTTATCTTCTGTTAAAGTAAAGTCTGAGAGCATTGACTTGATGAAAATAATGGGCAAACAGAAGTATACGAACAAGGGAGGCAAAGATGCTTCTATAGCAAAGTGAGGCATAAATCTAAAACAAAAGCATTGAAACCCGATACAAATCATAGGCTTCAGGATAGAGAGGAAATTTATGTGCAATGCTTATCACTTTGGCATGACATTTTGCACTAACTTTTCAAGGAATGATTGTTGGGACGACATTCAGACCTAATTTAGCACTTCTTATAATTGATGAACACAACCTGAGCACAGGTTCCATGAGCATAAATACAACCTATAGGGTCAAGGTATTGAAAGAGTACTCCCATTTAAACATAAAACAATGTATAGTGTATTATTGTCAGAGGAAATGTCTAGTACAAGATATGTTCCCCAAATGTTGTTGCATAACAAACAACATTATTGTTAAAAGAAATCAATTGAAGTCTATCTTTGCTAATGACTATACGCTTGATGCATTTGTTTACCAAGTAAGATAAAAACCCAGCTAGTTGTTACTGGAGCAAAAACATATAGATCAATGAATGTTTGGGACATAACGATATGTGCTCGTAAGATCAAATATCAAGTGTCAGTTAACAATCCAAAGTCACAAGTTTTATGCACGATCAATATACGAAAGAATGATTTCAAATTATTATGCTTAAACAATGCTGGTACATGGATACCTAGATAAATCATGACTTATGTTATGAATGTGATATCTATAATTTTGTTTTTATTTTACATATCAACACAAATGATGAAATGAAAATCGTTATCTGAATACAATTGATTTTGATTATATCGATGCATATGTTATAATTTGTGGGCAAGAGTTTACTTGGCAGATAGTATCCTTACCAAACCAACTACGTAATGACAAAACTCCAAGAACAATTGAAGCTCAATGAGATTCCATGATAGGGTATTGACCCTAATTCTACTAGGAGGGGTGGAGGTGTTGCCCACCGTTTATCCTCCAAAACCTGGAGTCATGGGAGGACTGTGTGAGTCACGCTCCCCTAGACGTGTGATGATGACTGTCGGATGCCTACGAGGAAATCAAGTTGATATAGTCGACGCTGCCATCCTTAGAGTTATGAATGGTTAGGTCAGTATAACTGACGCCATGACATACTCCAGTAGAATACAGATAGGATGGGAGCGGAAGAGATTAGGAAGGACAGAATGATTTTAGAATAGCTTGAGAACCTAGTTGGGACAAGGTATGACTATTAAAAAAAAAAAATGTTTACGGGACATAATCCTTACACAAATTATATTAATCGTTAAATTAATTACTGATATACTATATAAACTTAACTTCGAGACGAAGTTTTCTTTGAAGGAGGAGTGTATGTAATGACCCAGCTTGAGTTACTGATTATTAGCATGCTTACGAGACGTGTGTATGATAGCTACATACACATGCATCGCAAGCATTGCATTAGTATACACACTAATTTAATTACATAAATGTCTATGTAAGAAAATGAATTAGTTTTTAAAAAGTATTAATTAATACCTTATTTATTAAGTAGTACAATAAAATATATTAATTTATTTTATTAATAAAATTTTATGTAAATAATAAATAATTATTATTACAATGGACAAGATTTATATTACTTCATAAATCTTTGGACAATTCATGATAAGGTACTTGAAAGAAAATGCTTTTCTCGAAGTCGGTTAAGATGATAAAGACAAAATCTCATTTAATGCATAATGACCAACTCAAGTAAAAATATCTTAATGGATAAGGTTAAATCTTAAGATTAATTGGAGGAAAGGGAGGTGGGGTTTCTTGGGAGGGAACAAACCTTCCCTATATAAGGAAAATCGAAAGGAGAAGTAGGGGAGAAAAAAAATACAGAGAAGGGTGATGGAAAATCAAACTGTTTGAGGGATGAGCCAAGGGCTGAATTTTGGAACTGAAAATTGGAAAATCTTCAACTGTTCTTGGAGTTTTGGACACAGGGGCCAGTGGACTTCCATTTCGAAGTTCTCTGGATCTGGGAACCGCAGAGGTTGATCCCAGATAGGCAGGGAGGAATCAGTTGGTTTGGTAACGGAACCAAAAAATTTGGAGCAATGTGATCGACACTAGATGGGAGAATCAGGTACACAAAGAATCAGGTACGCAAATGCATTTAATTTGATAGAATAGGATTTCACAAAAAGGAATCTGTCAATCTTGTTGAAATTTAATATCAGTCTTTACAATAAGGGAAAATGAAGAGTCATCGGGAGATGAAACTCAAGAGTCACTCCCTTATGTATATAACTATGAATAGCCCAAATGAATAAACAGATTCTCATTTGAGGAGTTACCTCTTGGCCTGACATAATGCCTAATGGTTAGACAAATGGCAAAGGAGAGAGCCTCCTTAATATCTTCTTTAATTGTCCTAAAGGGACAATGCTCAACAAATACATTGATGCATCTACACATATTAAAGATGCAACATTGTTATGTGAATTGTTGGATGACTTCATCTAAGAGATAGGTGTGCCGCATGTTTTGCAAGCCATAAAAAACAATGTTACTAATAATGTGGCTACAGACATGGAGAGAGGCACCCAACATTGTTTTAGACTCATGTTACCCATTGCATTAATTTTTTTCTTAAGGATGTGGGAAAAATTTACTATATCAAGCTATGATTGATTCAACAAGGAGAATTATGAAATTCATATATAATCATGCATAAGTTCTTAACCTAAAGAAGGCATTCACAAGAAATAAGGAATTAGTGCATCCAATCATCAATTTTTTTGCCACTAGAGTTATTTCTCTTTAGCATCTTGTTGGTCGTATGCTGGAGATGAATAGAATGTTCGTTCCAAATGAGTGGCATGCTAGTACATTTAGCAAGAAATGCGAAGGGTAGGCCATTGCTACACTAGTGCAATGTCAGATGGTGCAGGTTCAAGTTTATGTTCGACAATGATTGGGTTCGGCTTGAGTTCGAATTTTTTGATGAGGTTCGCTATTAGGTTCGTCTATATATATATATTAAAATGAATTATAGGATAAAATAGTAACAAATCAACATCAATAAACATAAAATATGCTATCACAAACTTGGAAATTGCAAGGACAAAATACAAGCTTGAGTTGTGACATGAGGTTATGAGTTTTGATCTATGGACTTGGTCATTGGCTATGAGGTTTGATGAGGTTCATCGAACCTCAAAACATTTTTGAGGTTCGCCAAAATTCGAAACTCAAGGTTAAAGTTCGACGAACCTTGTGACATAGCACTAGTGTACCAAGACTCCTTCTAAGGAGTGGAGGAGGTGTGTAAAGTTAGAGAACCTTTGGTAAAGATTCTTCACCTAGCTAATGGGGCTAAAGCCTACAAGGGGCTACCTACATGAGACCATGGATAGGACAACAAGAAGCTATACATTCTTATCAAGTGAACAACGATAAACTTGGGAAAAACAGGTATTGATCTAGAATATCACCAATGAATGATGTAACAATATGTTTCATCATCCCATTCATGTATCAAGGCTTTACCTTGTTGAAAAATGGATGTTCTATGTTGCAACAATTACTTATTCCAAAACTTTTTTCTTCTGCAATATTAGTTAAGCAATTGTAGATAGAACATACACCATATAAACCATATGCAAAATAGAAGACAACTAGGAACACAAAGAGACAGATCCAAAGACCAGGGCAAAACCCACAAGGGGAAAACCCAACCAGATTCTTCTTCTATTAGAAATCACCTGTTCAGAAAAGATACATAATACAATGAGCGAAAGAAGAAGTTCACCCAAATCTGAAGAAGATCTCTGATAGCAGTAGTTCAAGCCTCTCTCTCTCTCTCTCACACACACACAATTCTTCGCTAGTCTCTCTAACTCTCTCTTTCTCAAATCCGTACTCTCCTTTTACAATGCACAAGTGAGTGTAAAGAGAGAGTGAGAGGCACACACATATATAGGAGGAAGAAGGTACGCATGACTTGACGAGGAGCAATTTGAGGAGTTACATCGCATGCCTTGAGGAGTAACTCGCACTTTCCATTTAGGGAGGAATCTTGCATATGTAACCCATGCCATAAGGAGTACGCATGCCTTAGTAACATATGCTATTAAGAGGAGTTACATGTGCATTGAAGAGTGTGTAAGAGAATATTTTTATGACAAGACTTTAATGTGTGAAAGAGGGTGTAAGAGGAATTACAATGAATCCATTAAGAGAGAGAATAATGCATCATTGAGTGAGAGAGAGAGGTACAAGTGCCATCAAGGAGAGAGAGAGAGGAGACGGCATGATTGAGTGCCAAGTAGGAGAGGTTACATGTAATTTCATTTTAATAATAATAATATTATAGTATCATAAGGATAATAATAATAATATTAAATATATTGATGATTGAATTAAAAATTAAACAATTGAGATTGATTAAGGATAAGTTAAGTGATTTTCCATCATATATATATGATTACCAATTGAAACAAGGTGACTTACTAATTTTGGAAAGTCATGGTTGCAATGATAGACATGACCAAGGTTACTTGGGAGCGGGAGCGGGAGCGACATTTTCAGAAGCTCCCGGTTCAGGAGTGAATCAGGGAGCGAATTTTTATATAATATATATATATATATATATATATATATTTTATTTTGATGTATATATGTCAACAAAAGCATGTAGAATGATGAATTAGATATAAAAAGCATAAAACCATAGATTGAACCATATAACATCAATCATCGAGAAGTTATTATCTTCATCAACCACGTCCACAAGTTAGTAACATACAACATATTGAGTCTCGTGATTCATCAATCTTAAAGTTTCAAACTTTCAAAATTCAATATATAACATTTATCATCATTGATCACCAAAGTTGTACTTGTAAGCTAAGTTTAACCATTACAAGAAAGAATATCTAACATGAAATGAAATGTTATAAAATGAAATGAAATGAAACAACTTTCAACTTTCATGAAGCATCATATTCAAAATTCATTACCAATGAGTTATAATTGCCAACTTCAAAGTTCAAACTTAAATTGTCATATATTGTTTCCAAAAAATATCATAATAAGTATGAAAGAGTCAACAGTTATAAAAACTACTAGAAACTAGAAAAGACAAATCTATTATCTATTGCTAATGCTTGGGCCTCTTGCCACCACGAGAAATGTCTATTTTTTTAGTCTTGTTGGAAAATCAGGATCTTTATCATTAATATCACCCTATAAGCATTAACATAAGATAGGAAAAACATAGCATGTCAAGACAAGATTTTGTTTGAGTGATGGGTACATTTTTAGTAGGGTCATGATAGAGGAGTTCGACAACCAATGTCACTAACATCAAGGTACATAGAGGGATTGGTGCTCTTGATTAAATATGAGTTCCATACCCTATTACATGACAAAATCCATTGGAAATATTGCAATCCCCCCAATCCTGAAATCCTGAAAAACTGATGAGTCTGTTGGATTTTAAATGAGATCTAAAATTCTACTTTCTCCATATCAAATCCAATGAGGTCGGAACCACTCTCAAACATCCTGATTCATTTCATGGTAATGTTAAAAATTTAAGTAAAAGGATGAAAATGAAGATTAAGGAGAATGTCACTTTTATTTTAAGAATTTAACATTACCATGAATCACATATCAATACTAGGGCCATAGGCTTGATCATTAGGTTGCCCCACTCAAAAATTATTTGTTTCTTTGAAAAAAAATTGCATTTGGAATGTTACTGCAAAAAACAAATTGCAAAAAAGGCTAGGGAGCGAAAATTTCGCTCCTGAAATTCACTCCCTACAAGGGCGATTTCGGGAGCGTGCTCCTGGAGCGGGTTCGGGGGGGGGGAGCCACTCCCTCGCAACCCTGGACATCACTTTCTATTTTTAGAAAGTCACTCTAGAATAGTTATAAATAAAATTTCATTCAAGGAAATTCATCCCTTAGGTGCCAATTTTCAACACTCCCTCTCAGCTAGGGAGGAATTGCTTTTTGACACATGGATCTCTATAATCTTTTCTTTGGAACAATGATGTTACAATCTAATGAAGATGAATCATCATAGAGGAGATTCATCCATCACCCTATATTCACTTGGGGGGATTGCCACTTGCCAACATATGATAAAGATCTCGCACAACGAGGTCTCATCACTGCTTGGGGGGATAACACACTTGTGAAGGGTCTCCACAACCAAGTCATATCTCTACTTGGGGGGATAACTCACTTAACAAGGATCTCCAACAACCAAGTCACTGCTCTACTTGGGGGGATCCACTTGTCAACATATGACAAGGATCTCGCACAACCAAGTCTCATCTGTGCTTGGGGGGATCCACTTGTCAAAACATGACAAGGATCTCGCTCAACAAAGTCTCATCATCCATGAGCACCCTCTCTAGGAAGGTCACATCCGTTAGTCCAAGCTGCTCTCTGAAAACCAAGAACTTCCCTTTAGGCAAAGGCTTGGTAAGAATGTCAGCGATTTGGTCATCAGTCATTATATGATGGAGTCTTAATACACCTTATCCCAGACATAGTGATTGATCTCAATATACTTGGACTTGTCATGGAACACTGGATTTTCTACAAGTCGAATCCCACTCTTATTGTCATAGTAAACTACTGTTGTGTCCAGAACATGCTCAAACCGCTCTCCAAAAAGATTCCTCAACCATACTGCCTCACGACTAGCCATGCTAGTAGCAATGTGCTCAGCTTCAGCTGTGCTGAGGGCTACAGACTTTTTCTTTCTGCTCATCCAAGATATCATGGCAGATCCCAAGTTGAAGCAACACCCAGATGTGATTTTTCTATCAGTAGAGTTACCAGCCTAATTAGCATTAGAGTACCCATGTAGTGTTACATCTCCGGCAGTATATTTCAATCCAAGATTGATGGAAGACAGTCTTCACATCCAATTGGTGAAGAAACCATCCTTGGTTCGCAGCTAGAGCCACAATGGATCGGATGGTTGTATAACGGGCAATCGGTGCAAAGATCTCATCATAGTCTATTCCCTCTTTCTAAGAGAAACCTTTGGCCACAAATCTAGTTTCTTGTTTTCAATATTGCTTGTTGCACCATGTTTCCCTCTTTCTGAAAGAAACCTCTGGCCACAAATATAGCTTTATATTTTTCAATATTGCTAGTTGCACCATGTTTAATTTTATACAACCATTTAGAAGACATGATAGATTTACCTTAGGGTCTTGGAACTACTTCCCATGCATCATTATGAATGATGGACTCATATTATTCATCCATTGTGTCTTTCCACACTTGATCTTTCACAGTTTCTTCAAAAGAGCATGGTTCAATTTGAATAATGTTGCTCATGGCTACAACATATCCCTGGAACTGACATGATTTCTTGCTTTCACTGAAGGTTTCTCTGGGAGCAGCATGTTTATCAGCATCTTGAAGAGTGTTTTGAAGCCATAATGGCCTCTTTCTAGCAGGGGGATCACATGGAGGAGGATCCAAGGGGTCCATGCGCTCCTTAGGTCATCAGCAAGATCAGTTTCAACATCAAGATCTTCTTGTATTTCAAATATACCATCTTGTCTATAAATAATTTCTCAATCCCTTTCTCTTGTGCTATAAAGAATTTATCTGCTAATCAAAGCTTGTAAATTTAAATTTTGTAGATATTGTATATACTTGTAAAATAAATTTTCTAACCCTTGTATTTAAATTTTAAATTTTGTATAGTACTTGGGGTTTGGGATTTTTTTATTTTTTGTATATATTGGGGTTTTTTGGAAATCGTTTTATTCATTTGTGCGGGTGAATTTCTCAAACCATCAAAGAGATCGAATCTTTTATGGAGAGACTAGCCTAAGGCTAGTGTTTGTGGGGTTTCTCTCCTCCAAGTGAGACGTCCAACTTCCTTGAGCAAAACCGTTGGGTTTTTGAGGTAGATCTAAGCCCAAGAAGGCAAGATCTAGCCTATAGCCATCCTCCAAGCTCAATGCTTAGCCAAGAAGGGGAGTCGTTCGCCCTAAGAGGTAATTCTTATGAATTTTGTGGGCAAATTTTTGAGTTTTCTCTAACTTCTCGTCTTTTGTCGGGGTCCGATTTTGTTTTGAGGCCCCCAAGGCCTAGAGAAAGCTTTTGTTACCCATGTCGCAACCCCATTTCTTCCCTTTTGGTGAGTCGTTGCCTTGTTTGGTTTTTCCTTCGAGTGTCGTAGGCCTATTGGCCTCTCATACTCTTGCAGCAGCCCTACTTGGGCCTCCTCTAGCAGCTGCAGGCCATTTTTGGCCTTGATCTCTTGTGCCATGGGCATTGAGGACCTCTAATCCCTCTCGGCAACCCTTATTGGGCTTTTTCCCTTGAGCCGCAGGCCATTTTTGGCCTTGAAACCTAAGTTGTTGCCTTTTTAGGCCCTAATCCATCCTCCTTTGCCTCAATTTTCTCATTGATTGGGTAAGCATTGGATTTTTTTTGCCACTAACACTTTGTTTTACAGGCACCCCAAGTGGTTTTGGAGCTAATACTTGTGCTCGCAGGTGGATAAGTCCATTGGAAGACTTCTAGCAACCTCACCAATCATCAATCAAGGCCATTGGGCCTAGTGGTTTGACCCTCTATCCCTTCTCTCTCATCCTTATTCCATCTACAGATATTGTTGACAATGGTATGTTCATGACATAAATACACCTAAAACAATCCTAAACTCATTAATTATTCACTTAAAGCAATAAACATTGATCTTGTGGTTATATTGGTGCCTTACAAGTGAAATTTGGAGGATAGTGTTTTGAATTTCAAGGTTTGATAAGTCACCTACAACAATGATATAAACAGATAACAGTGCCATAAAACTAATTAATAAATCATCTCATATCATTGGGAAAGCATTTGCATTTGTTGGGCTTGCTAATTGCTTGGTGTCTCTTGTGTTTTGGGTGGATTGTTGTGATCATTCCTTGGCTGCCTCATCTTGCATTTCATTGTCATCTCTTGCATCTCATTGCACTCTTGCATGCATAAGCATTCACTGTTAGCAATCTCATCTAAGTGATAAGATACATGTGCTCTCATTAAGTCAATATTCTCAATAAGAAGATAAAGGCTCTAAAATTGGTTTACTTGGATTGAATTAGCATTTCTTGCATAAGATTAACTTGCTACCCTAAATAAGTCTGCTCTTTCTCCATTAATATCATTAGCATAAACTAAAGAGTAATATTCTGAGTTGCAAGCATTCCTACATTGTCATTTTTGGATGTTTAGCTCTCTTCCTCTCATTGATGTTGAAAAGCATTAGTACATTGTCTAAAGGATTGCTAGCATTTGTGATGTTGGTTTCAAAGGAATACTTTCACTTGTCATTGCTATCATCGAAATTGGCTATTGGATAAGTAGTTACATTGCTTTTCATTGTCATAGTGGAATTATCATTTCTTGTAAATTTACTTAAGAGCACTAACTTATTGTGTTGCAAGTGAGCATCATATCTAAAATCATAATCTTGCAATATTTTAACTCACTCTTAAAGCACTTAATTGATCTCTATATTGTGATAAGAGTATCTTAAAGTCAATCTAAGTAATCTCAAGAATTGTCAATTGTGTTGAATATCTTGTTGAAGGATTGATATTGTCTAAATTCACACATTAACATTGTTAAGAGGAACATTGGACTTGTGCACTTTACATTTATTGTCATTTCATAAGCAATTGTGAGATTGTTAATCTTGAATCGCCTCACACTCGACTTAGCATTGGATATTGTAATTAAGTTCATTAAGCATTGCTTTTGGTGAAGATTGTCCTTGTAATTGTTAAGTACTTTCTTTCCATTGCTCTAAATCAGATACTTTTTGGGATAATTTGTCTTAAAGTACTTAAAACATTTAACAATCTCACCTAAGGCTAATCACTCATCTTGCACTTGCATTTTAGGAATAGCATTGCATTAATTAATTTACCTCCAAGCATAAGCTTGGTTGAAAGATGATAGGACCACCTTTCTCATCCAACTTGCAAGACTAGACCCTCACTTGTGGTTAACACAGTGACCTTGCAGTCGTCAGAGCCACAGTCTCTGCAACGCCGGAGTCATCAGGTGGTTAGAACTCCAGGGGAGGTATCGTTAATATAGCCTTTGTTATCTTCTCCTACGTTTCTCTCTACAACCTACACTTGAGAGTAGCTTCAAAATAGATGAGAGAAAGGATTCACTTAGATAGGTAATTAATCTAAAAGTAACCAAGAGTTTGCATTTCACTTAGTTTTAGGTGTCGCATCACATATAGAATAGTGTGCATCCTAACCAGCAACTGTTCATCCGATGACTTGGTAACTAATTTATACTTTGCAAGTGATTTGACTCCATAAGGCACTGGTCTCTTAAATAATATAATCAAATCATGCTAATAATTAAACTTGTTAATCATTATTAAACAAGTTTCTAGGCCATTCAGTTATGCCTCCTGCACTTAGATGGGTAATTAATCTAAAAGTAACCAAGAGTTTGCGTTCTCACTTAGTTTTAGGTGTCGCATCACAACATATAGAATAGTGTGCATCCTAACCAGCAACTGTTCATCCGATGACTTGGTAACTAATTTATACTTTGCAAGTGATTTGACTCCATAAGGCACTGGTCTCTTAAATAATATAATCAAATCATGCTAATAATTAAACTTGTTAATCATTATTAAACAAGTTTCTAGGCCATTCAGTTATGCCTCCCGCACTTGTCGATTCCCGACAGGCCTTCCATCCTCACATTCATAGGGACCACCCCCCATAGCCTTATGTAGGGAGACAATTAGAATGGAGAGGGCAAGGATCAGAGTGACAGCCCCTGCCTTGAGTCGTTGTCGCATTCACCTATACAATTTGGGCCACAACAAGTTGCAACAAGCAAAATACTTCACCAAGCTAGAGTTAAAGTCTGGATACCACCAAGTTCGAGGCAAAGAAGAAGATACTTGGAAGACTTCCTTCAAAACCAAACAGGGTTTGTATGAGTGGTTAGTCATGCCATTTGGCCTATGTAATGCACCGGATACATTTATGAGATTAATGAATGGTGTATTGTGTCCTTTTATAATTCATTTGTTATTGTCTACTTTGATGATATACTGATATATAGTACTACCTAGGAAGAGCACATCTCTCATTTGTTGCAGATGTTGGAAACATTAAAGAAGCACCAACTGCTAGCAAATCTCAAGAAATGTGAGTTTGCACAGCAGTGTTTGGTGTATCTGGGGTATGTGATCAATGGAGGAGAGCTAAAGATAGATCGTGTCAAGATGGAGGCCATCATGAAATGGTCGATGCCTACTAATGTTTCTGAGGTCAGGAGTTTCGTTGGGGAAGCTTAGTACCTGAGGACGTTTTCAGTGGTAGCAGCACTACTCCATGCCATAACAGCAAGTGGCAAGAGTTTCCAGTGGGAAAAGGGTCAGCAGAGGGCTTTCGAGGAGCTAAAGAAGATCATTCAAGCACCAATTTTGGCATTACCAAACTTGCAACAACCCTTGAAGTGGAGACAAATGGGAGTGGTTATGCTATGGGAGTTTCCTTGATGCATGGAGGAAGGTATGTATGCTACCATTATGAAGTACTTTAAGGGGCAGTTCTTAACTACCCTAACTACGATTAGGAGCTCTATGCCCTGGTGCAAGGTGTGACAAAGTGGAAGCACTATCTGATGGGACAGAAGACAGTAATCCACACAGATCACTAGCCATTACAGTAATTGCAGGCCCAGAGTAAGCTACAGCAGACCAAGCATTACAAGTGGATGGGGGTTTCTACAGCAGTTTCATTTGGTGATCAAGTACAAGAAGGGCAACACAAACAAGTTAGTTGACATGCTTTCAAGGCCACCCACATCAAATATCACAATTGTGGTACTCTTATGCACATGGAGCCATTTACTCATGATGCATACAAAGAGGCATATTAAAAGGATGAGGACTTCAAGGAGCTGTATCAATAGTCACAGAGTCAGAGTCATGTGCACGATGGCGATAGCAAGAGCACTGTTGACTACCATATCTAGGATGGGTTACTCTAATATGTGTTCCTAAAGGTGAGTGATTGCAGCTGATTAGACAGGCTCACACCTCCAAGGTTGCAGGGCACTTTGGTGTAGGGAAGATCGTGGCCAACTTGCAAAGGTATGTGTATTGGCCCAGGATGCAAGAGCAGGTAGCCAGGTTCATAAAAGGATGCATGTTTTGTTGTACTAACAAGCCTAGCAACAAGAAACAGGGTCTATATCATCCCTTACCTGTACCCACTCATCCTTAGGAAAGCATTTCCATGTACTTTGTGGGAGGTTTACCAACAACTAGGAAGGGACATGACTACCTGTTCATTGTAGCTGACAAGTTCAGCAAGATGTGTGTTATGGTGCCCTATAAAAAGACCATCAATGGGCAAGAAGCAAACTTGTTCTTTGGAGTCTGGACAGGTGTGGGTGCACTTTGGGATACCGAGGAGCATCATTTCAGATAGGGATACAACTCAGTGCATTCTAGACTACATTGTGGGAGAATATGGACACGAAGTTGAAGAGATCTACAGCATTCCATCCACAAACAAACGGACAGACAGAAGTAGTCAATGGGACTTTGGTGCAGCTTCTAAGGGGATACAACCAGAAGCATCTGAATACCTGGGATCAAAATCTCGTATATATACAACATTCTTACAATAGAGCAGTCCACACTTCTACAGGAAAGTCCCCATTTGGAACCTAATTTGGATATTTGTCGCCTTCACCTTTGGACATTGCATATGGGCAGCAAGGAGGAATGAGGTAAGATCTTATAGGAGACGCCTTGAGGGCTGAAAATTTTATAGAAAATTCAAAATATCAGATAGATCCATCTACAGGTACAAGAGACATGGCAGAAGTCACAGGAGAAATATAAGGCCAAGCATGATCAGCATAGAATAGAGAAATCATTCAAGGTGGGAGACAGAGTATGGCTACAGTTGAACAAGGAATGACTACATGGGCCTAGCAAGAAAATCAAGGCTCTAAGGTATGTTCCCTTCAAGATAATGGAAAAGGTGGGTGTTAATGCCTATCGACTCAATTTACCACCATATATGCGCATTTACTCAGTTGTGTATGTAGAGAATCTGAAACTCTATGAGCCTTCAATGCTAGATCAGGAAAAGGAACAAGTCCTACCTTTTGTGGAGAATTTAGCACCGGATGCTCAAGCAGAGTTGACAGAGGATACAGTTTTGCAAAAGCAGTTTAGAACTACAAGGCAAGGGCAGCGTGACCTTTGGCAGATTGGGTTGAAAGGACAACTTCCAGGCAAAGCTAAATGGTAGACCAAAGAGAAGGTGGAGGAAAAATTTCCTCACCTAATTTAGTATAAGCTTTTGGGGACCAAAAGACTCCGAAAACAAGGAGGTGTGATCCAGATTGGATCATTATATTGCTTGTCATCCACTTCGATGCATTCAGAGTGGAAAAAGTGTAGGAATCAACTCACAAGGCCGCTTTTACCGGGGGGACCTTGTTTGGCAAAATATGGTCTGAAACCTTTCGAAAGCATTTTGAGGCATCGAACGACGTTTTTTAGGGGTAAAACTTTGTCGCTTGAATGTTGCACCTTTTCCTATTATTCTACACACAAAGGTCTTTCCAACGACACAAGAAGCGCTTCAATCGGAGTCCGTATGTGAAAGTTATGCCACTTAGGAAGGGACATGATTACCTGTTCATTGTAGCTGACAAGTTTAGCAAGATGTGTGTTATGGTGCCCTATAAAAAGACCATCAATGGGCAAGAAGCAAACTTGTTCTTTGGAGTTTGGACAAGTGTGGGTGCACTTTGGGATACCGAGGAGCATCATTTCAGACAAGGATACAACTCAGTGCATTCTAGACTACATTGTGGGAGAATATGGACACGAAGTTGAAGATATCTACAGCATTCCATCCACAAACAAACGGACAGACAGAAGTAGTCAATGGGACTTTGGTGCAGCTCCTAAGAGGATACAACCAGAAGCATCTAAATACCTGGGATCAAAATCTCTTATATATACAACATTCTTACAATAGAGCAGTCCACACTTCTACAGGAAAGTCCCCATTTGAAACCTGATTTGGATATTTTTCGCCTTCACCTTTGGACATTGCATATGGGCAGCAAGGAGGAATGAGGGAAGATCTTATAGGAGACGCCTTGAGGGCTGAAAATTTTATAGAAAATTCAAAATATCAGATGGATCCATCTACAGGTACAAGAGACATGGCAGAAGTCACAGGAGAAATATAAGGCCAAGCATGATCAACATAGAATAGAGAAATCATTCAAGGTGGGAGACAGAGTATGGCTACAGTTGAACAAGGAATGACTACATGGGCCTAGCAAGAAAATCAAGGCTCTAAGGTATGTTCCCTTCAAGATAATGGAAAAGGTGGGTGTTAATGCCTATCGACTCAATTTACCACCATATATGCGCATTTACTTAGTTGTGAATGTAGAGAATCTAAAACTCTATGAGCCTTCAATGCTAGAACAAGAAAAGGAACAAGTCCTACCTTCTGTGGAGAATTTGGCACCGGATGCTCAAGCAGAGTTGACAGAGGATACAGTTTTGCAAAAGAGGTTTAGAACTACAAGGCAAGGGCAGCATGACCTTTGGCAGATTGGGTTGAAAGGACAACTTCCAGGCAAAGCTAAATGGTAGACCAAAGAGAAGGTGGAGGAAAAATTTCCTCACCTAATTTAGTATAAGCTTTAGGGGACCAAAAGCCTCTGAAAACAGGGAGGTGTGATCCAGATTGGATCATTATATTGCTTGTCATCCATTTCGATGCATTCAGAGTGGAAAAAGTGGAGGAATCAACTCACGAGGCCGCTTTTACCGGGGGGACCTTGTTTGGCAAAATAGGGTCTGAAACCTTTCGAAAGCATTTTGAGGCATCGAACGACGTTTTTTAGGGGTAAAACTTTGTCGCTTTAATGTTGCACCTTTTCCTATTATTCTACACACAAAGGTCTTTCCAACGACACAAGAAGCGCTTCAATCGGAGTCCGTATGTGAAAGTTATGCCACTTAGAAGTTGATCTTCCTATTTTCACAACCATAATTCGGGAGGATGTCATGTCAGCTCCCATTATTCATGGAAAAATGAGTAGCCACGTGATTATGGTGTAAAAGACTCTAGAAGAGTCTATATTGTAACTCTGGCTAAGAGTTGAGGTAGTCAAACCTAATCATTAGTAGGCTATCGGGTTGTGTTATAACAGGGCCACTAGGAAGAAGAGGCATTCCATTCTTTCGATTGCATTTGTTCCATAGTTGAACAAAGATAGCCAAGAGGGATAGGAGGTAGAGCAAACAGAGAGGATTTGTGCACTGTAGCAGCCCATAGGCCACACGCCATTACTTCTTTGTACTTGCAACTAGATTTCCATCAGAGAAAGAGAGCAAAGCGGCCTCACCTTCCAGCTGGATTTTTATCCCGAAAGGGTTTCCCAGAGCAAATCTTGTGTCTAATATGTGTGTGATCTTTTAGTTTGTCGTTCTCTATTTTTTGCATAAGTTTTATTTGCATGCATGCACTATTAACAATAAATCTACACATCCAAAAATCTAATAAAATTGTAAAAGTGTAGAATTTCCTATTTTTAATATAATATTATCAAATTTGTTGTGACGAACTGTCCAGTGGAATATCCACGGCACTTTACGGATCAATAAATTGACAGAAGTCAACGGGATTGGGGTTGGTTGGTTAGTTAGTTTTGTCAGTTGGCTAATGAATCATTTGGGTATTGTTCTAAGTCTGTAACTTTGTAATGCTGAACTTAGTCAGTAAGCCATGGGGAACTTTGTGGTAACGGCAAATGTATTGCATTTGGCACTTTTTGGTAATAAGAAATTAGAATAATGGTTGGAGTTTTGCTTGTTGTTGTTCTGTATTTGCATGATGATTACCTTTATGAGCAGTATTTATATGTGATAATCATGGTTGAATGGATAAAATGTCTTGTTAAGAGTAATTGGTGCACCCCTTCTTTAAATTTTTGTTGATAATAATGTTAGGCATATGCCACAAATAACGGTAAATGGATTTTATATGCAAACTAGAGCATATGTGTGGTAGAACGATAGCCCAAAATAGATTCTCATTTCCCTTCTAGCTGCAGAAATCTATTTCTCACAGCGCCCCTTAGGTTCCTCAGGTGAGACCTCGCCCGTTCCACAGGCGTTGCCACAAGGATCAGTACCCAGTAGGGATTTTGTTAGTCGCATCATGGGCAATAACCCAAGTAGGAAAGTAAAAAGCGCCAATAGGATCTCGACAAATAGACGAGGATAAAAAGAGAAAAAATGATGTTGCAAGTATAGGAATAGAGGCATCCCGAACGTTAAGACAGTGTATTTATCCTTCATCGCAATATCTCACACATTTATTGCCCTTGCCCTTGTCCTCTAAAAAATCTTTCAAAGACCCCCACAAACAAATTTTTACCTGTCCAAGCAATGTATTTAACATACAACTGCCAAATGTTTATTGATGCAGAGAGCATGATGGATGAAAGTTCAAACATTAATCTCTGCAATGACAACCTAAAGATTTACTAAAAAAATATTCACAAGAACTGTAAAAGGGACATATATTCTTTCAACTTCTTTTCTATTTCTCCTCTTTGTCCTCTACTGTAAATTTTTGGTATGTTCTATGCTTAAGAGCAATTTACTTCAATTTCTTTATTAGCTCGATATCAATATCCAGTTTAGCAATCACATCAGCATGATAGTAAAATGCAGATAGAACAAAAACATAAACAGTAGAAGATAAGCCAAGACAAGAGGACACAAGATGTGGCACCAGCCAGGGACAAACCCCAATGTGGGGAAAACCTTGATCAATTCTTCTTATAATCATCAATAGTTCAGCAGAGAGAGAGAGAGATAGTACAAATATACAAATCTGATATTTTATGACAGCAACAGCAAACCCTAACCAGCAAAGTCAACGCTAGTCAAACAAGTCAGATTTTACCTCCAAATAAGCTCAGTTAACTCGACCTTCAACAACGAGATGTATCAGCCCAAAAATCCCAATCAAACGTTGGTCAACTACAGTCAAGCCTGCGGCCAACCCTAGGATAGTCAACATTGGTCAACGCATCATCAAAGTGGCCTTGAAAATTGTGTCCAGAACTGCGGCCTACCAAGAAGAGGCAACCTTACCCAATCCACAAACAAGGAGAGGTCAACGCTGGTCAACGTTGTCCAAAACAGCACTTTTGCACCTCGGTCAAACTTGGTCAACGCTGCCCTAACCAGAATGTCCTCCTTCTTCCTTTGCACATGTGAGAGATGTTGCCCCAGATCTGCGTACCCAAACAAGTGAGGAGAAATAGATGTGAGAGGATGAGATGGTGAAATAATGCCATGAGGTCTCCTCCTTTTATATGCCACGTTGAGGATGAAGTGGGGGTAAAAATGCATGTTTTGCTTGTTGGTCGACCTTGACAAATTGTCAATAATATAAATAAATTCATATCTCCATATATACATGTCGGAATCGGGTGATCTTTAGATCAATCCTACACCTCTCCAAGAGAGGAATCCAAGAAAAATATCAGCCGCCATAAATAAGGTGACCCATATGGAGTTTGGCCCTAGTTGCCAATTTTAACATCTATTTTCGAAGTTAGAGATCGAATTTTGTAAAGGTCTTACACAGAGTTTAACAGAAAAGCATAACATTAATCAGCAAGGAAAGGGGATGAAGACATATGGGATTCGGCCATGCTCAGGAATTGATATTGAGACCACTTTGTTAGGCATATAAATGTAGCTGAAACAACTTAGTCACTAAAAACTAACTAAAAATTATTTTGCCCTCAGTAGTGGCCAACCACAGAGGATGACTTCAGCATCTAGATCCAAATAATATAGAAGGTTCATTGATGCCATATCAACATTCACATTGACTAAAAACTCCCTATAAGTAGCATCTAGCACATAGCAACCTACAGATAAGACAGCTCATCATAAGAGGAGGATAAGCTTGAGAATACCATTTTTGACACGCGACATTGCAAGATACAATACAATCAATAAGCAAGGGAGGTAACATGGTCAAAAATTTAGGGTTAGAAAGACCACAAATTGTGGCAATGTTCTCTGCAAGGCAGCAAACTTGAGGTCAAGACTCAAGAATACCAACCACCAATACAAATTGCAATAAATGGTGACTACATATGATTGCAGACTTGAGAAACACTTGGATAACTAGAATTCGTTGATATAAATTGGACCAAAATTTATGTAATATATGTGTGTGTGTGTGTGTTGGGGGTAGGGGGGGTGAGGCAATGATCAGCAACATCATTATTATTCAAGCCAGTGAGCTTTGACGTTAAGGATCAAAACTATGCATTCACATGGACCGATAGTACCCTATAATGCATCAGCAAAGGAAAGAGTTGTCGATAAGGAAAGAATTGTCGATCATTTTCCTAGTCATAATCATCTCCACGTGCATCCTCGGGTTACCTCTCAAACTAGAGAATCTTAGGTCAAGGTATCAATGCCTCCATTACAAAATCTCGTATGAGATTTATCTGAATGGACATTGCACAAGTAAAATGGTGCAATAACATGAAGATTGTCCATTTACCTGGACCAATGGCGTCCCCTAAAGCATCAATGAAAGAAAACTTTGTCCATGGCACATGCTTATTCTTGTCTGTAATCTTGTCCATGTATGTGTATAATCAGGTTACCTCTCAAGTTAGAGTATCTCATGTGAAGTCTTTAAGGCATTGATGCTTCTATCACAAGACCTTACATTAGATTCACCTCTGTGCATAAATAAAATAGTTGTTTTGCAATGATCTTAGCTAGCTATTATATAAATAACCAAAAACATCAAATTGTGGGGATAAGACATTGAGGGTTGATCTACCCTGCAAGTGTTAACAGCAAGCACATGTTGGAAACTTATTAGATATATCATCATAGTTAGGCTCGCAATATGGATATCCACGTAGCTAGGTCAAAATATAATGTTTTCCCACTTCTGAGAAAGCGTCGGCTCATACAGTCAAATCCTCATCTAAGATTGATCTCAACTCTACGGCCCACATTGTAGCCTGCCCACAATGACAAACCTACGAAGTAAGTTGCTACAAAATTTGCATCTACCCACTTCTCTTATGAAGCAACTTAGCTTTTTTACAGGACTTTTCGTCCTACCCACTTCCTCCCAAGATTCCAAAATGGTGATTGGGATATCATTTAAGGTAATGTTGCAATTGTGTTCACAATGGACACTTTTTTTCTCTAAGATAGTAGAAAAATGTATAGAGCTTATGATTTTATTGAAGAAAATTCATTATTTTGCAATAAATACTTTCACTTTCTAAGTTGGCTTAGTGTTTTCTTTTGAACCATACACACAACTTTTTCTAATTAGATAACAAATGAAGGAAGAATGAATTAATGAAGAGATTTTAATGACGTCCACCAAACCAAGCGGTCTAAAGGACCTAGAATCTTGACCAAGAAGTTTGCAGTTTTGATAAGCCTCACTTCCTCAAACAGCTTCAATCCACCTTCAGAATGCTTTTAAACTGATTACGAATATCCTCATAAGCCGGACAATCCATGATGTAGTGCCATTCTGTTTCAACCTCTCCTTTCCTACAAAAGATGCAGATTCTTTCTTCCCACTCTTCTTTTGGAGTTGTCCATCTACTTGTTTCACATCTGAGATGATGAGACCCAATCCTCAAACGTGATATTAATAATCTAGCCTTTCCCATGATTTTGGCACCTAGATATATCTTTTCATCATGAGACCATGTCGGGCTTGAAATCTTTGACATATAGACATTTTTTTTGACTAATCCGTTTTTCCCACATGGTAGTCCTGAATTTTTCAAGCACCCATCTTTTAACTTCATTTTTAGAGTTAGGAAAATCTTGCCACTTAATGCCCCACTGTCATTTTGTTTCCCCCAAGTTTTCTTCCTCCTTGTTAACTCCTCTGCAACAACTATTTTAGGCCAGTGATGCTCATCCATGCCTTCAACCTTTTTTAAGTAACTAACAAGCGAAAAACCACCTCAACCTCCATCAAAAATAAATCAGACTCAGTTAGCAAGATCTCAGAAGGAACCGTTGATTTGACTTTGAAATTATTAGTGATTACGTGCTTTTGAATTCTTTCTAATTGCCTCCACTTGTGGTCTGACATATTACTCCCCCAAACTTCACATCCATAGAGTACAGCCAATGTAACCAACAACCCAAAAAGAGTTTTCTTGGTCTTCTAGTCCCATAATTTTACTTTCCTGCATCTGTTCTGCAGAAGGTAAAAGGCTCTCCATCCCCCTTGAATCCTTTTAGCTCTACATGTCTCCCAATTGATCCTGTTGTGAAAATCAATTCCTAGATACTTGTATTCTTCCACAATTTCCAAGGGTTTCCCCTCAAAAATAAAATTAACCTGTTGTTTTTTCCTCTTCAAGGAGAAGATCATGATCTTGGTTTTGCTAATGTTTACTTGCATCCCAACCTCTTCAGAAAAGAGCTCTAAGGCCTTCAAATGTTGTCTTAGACCATGAACCGATTTCGCAATTAGGATAAGGTCATCAGCATACAAGAGAAGTCTCACCACATAACCTGCTAACTGAATACCCTCCCCACTGTTACTGCTTAACCATTCTTCCAGCTTATCAATATATAAGCCAAACAATGTGGGGGAAAGAGGGCACCCCTGCTTGACCCCAATGTCACTACCAAAGCATTCAGAAAAGCCTTCCTTAGTTCTGATTTTAGCTCTAACTTTCTCGTAGAGCTTATGAACAGCTGCCCTATATTCGCTTGGAATTTCGATCTCTTCCATCCTTCTCCAAAGCTTGTCTCTAGGAACAGTGTCAAAAGCTTTCTTGAAATCAACAAAGCAACAAAAGGCCTCCTCACCCTATATGTCCCATACTTTTTCTATGAAATGCCTAAGAGTGATACAATGATCAATGGTAGAATGTCGCGGCCTAAAACCAGCCTGTCCTTTTGCTCTTTTACCTTCCTTTTCTGCCCAACTACTAATTCTATGCTCCACCATGCTTCCAAATAACTTTCCAAAAAGAGGATTAACCATAATAGTGCGGTAATTGAAGGAAGCTTAATGTCTCCACTTTGTACAGGGGGATAACAACACTAGTTGTCCATTCAGTTGGAAATCTGCTGTGTGTGACGATGTTGAAGATCTTTTTAATAATCGGAGCCAAGGTTTCAACCCCCCACTTTAAAAATTCTACTTGCAATCCATCAATGTCTTGAGCTTTACCATTTGCTAACTTTTTTATACCATGCTTGACATCTTCTAATGAAAATAACTCAGTTGAAGTGTTGATTATGGGAGGGCTACTTCTCTCTTGTTCTCTCTTGTAAAGAAGCTTTGCATACTCTAACCATTGAATAGCCGAGATATTATTATCCATTTGTTGTTTCTTTTGTGTAATTCCCTCCAAAATCTTTTGGGATTAAGTTTTCCCAAAGAAATTAATTCATTCCTTCTTGAAGTCACATACCTGTTATTACACTGTGCTCTTTACTTTCTAAGTTGACTTTTGCCACCTGAAATTGATGTTCCAAAGCAATTGTAATTCCCTTCAAAAGCTTTCGGGATTAAGTTTTCCCAAAGAAATTAATTCATTCCTTCTTGAAGTCACATACTTGTTATTGCACTGTCCTCTTTACTTTCTAAGTTGACTTTTGCCACCTAAAATTGATGTTCCAAAGCAGCAGCAAAGAGCTCTTGATTTTCTTGATTCATAGTGACTACCATTTGCATGAACTTTCTTCTGTCTATGTTGGTTTTGCTCTACCTGCATCCCACTTGTGTGCATGCCCAACTTAATACAGAGGCATATGATCCAATTTCAACTCAATAGGACAAGCTCCAATATTGAACTCTGACAAATTAGAAATAAAGCTCTGGGAGCAAATCACATAATCCACCACACTTTGACCATTGTAAGTTTTACATGTAATGTCACCGGATCTAGGCCAAGCTTTCATGCCATTGCAAATGACCATGTCATAGAGGCTACATAAGCCTAACAATTCAGCACCAAAGTGTGAAACACTCCCTTTTCCATCTTGAGAAGACCTTTTCCACGTGTGATCCTCACTCTCATTTAGCCAAAGAGGATTGTTGTCCTTATTCTCATCACTACCTAACTGCATAGACTGATTGTTTGTTGTCCTTGCATTAAAGTCACCGACCAAAACTATATCTCCCAAAGTCTTGAAGGCAAAATGTCTTTTTTTAGAGCAGCATAAGGGTCTTCACTATCTAAGTTTGCCTTCTTGTAGAATTTCGAATTTTTTGGAGCAAAGTAACAAGCAGCCAGCCTAATTGTTGCATTGTTATCTGTTATATTAAGCCATATAAATTGCTTATTTGGGTCCTCTTTTTCCACTTTTACAATTCCACTCCAACTTTCTCTTATTAGAATTGTGATCCCTCCATGCCCTTTACCTGTTCCAATCTCTTTATTCCATACTGAAATTTTATTGTATCCCTCGAATTCTGGAACCCTGCAACCTTCATGCTCATGAGTTTCCATAAGAAAAATGATGTCTTTCCCTTCTGCTATGGGCCCCAAACCCGGTCCTCTCCTCCATGGATAACCTCTACAATTCCAACTTACCATGTTTAGATATTCCTGGGGGCCCAAATCCCTATTTATGATTTATTAAATGCTCGTTGATTTGAGCTTTCCCATTTTTTAGCCATGCATGTTTCCTTGCCTCCCTTGCTGATTTCACTTTCTCCCATTCCTTCCTTCGCTCTTCTTGTTGTTCAAATGTCAAGTCATCATCCAGGTAAATATGAGTACCTCTAAACATCCCTCTATTCTTTAGAATAGCCATCTTATCCTCTATACTTACCAAAATAACTCTCACATGTTTGCAGCTTCCAGTTTCTGTTTTCCTGCCAATCCTATTTGGATGTTGAATATAGCCTGGCCATTTCAACTCTTCCTTGAGAAAGTCCCTGACCAGCATATTTGTCCTCTCTTTCTCTCCAAATTCCTTCAAACCTTTGATAATTACATTTGTAGCCTTGACTTACCTGTCTTTTTCTTCTCTTACTTGCCTCTTGATTTGCTTCTCCATGATTTCCTTTTGCTCAGTTGATAGTTCCTTTACCACTTGTGCCCAAGATTTAGCCTCTTCCATTTGTTGTCTTAGTTTGTTTTCTCTCAACTCCATGCTTGCCAAAGTTCATTGAAATTCTTCTATTTGTTTTGTGTTTCCAACGTTCCTTGCCTCCGAGCCTTTTTTTCAACTACCTTGGTTTGCTCTAGTTCTTGTCTCAAAGCGATCAATTGTTGCTGCCCTCTTTCCATATTGTTTTGCAAATTTATTATCTGCTCTTTGAGAACCTTGTTTTCCTTTTCAAGTTTCTAACTAACTGCTAACATTTCTTTTATCTTTGAAATAAGCTCGATAAGCTCAATAAGCTCCTTTGAGTCAATAAGCTCAATTCTTCTTTTCATGTTCATGAGCTCACTTACATAAAGCTCCGACGACCACAAAAGCAGAGTGGTTGTGGGGTTGTATGTGTTCTTACTGCTTTCTTCTTTGTTTGCTGCTAAGGTTTCACTTTCTCCTTGCTTTAGCCTATACTCCTCTTGCTTAGACTGCACCCCTTTACCTTTTGCCTTATCCACCCCTTGACTTCCCTGCTCTTCCTCTAATGAGTTCATTTTGACAATGAAAGTTGCCTTATTATTGGTTGATTTTGGTAAGATTCATGTGAGTTTCTTCTTTGTGCCTGTTTCAATTGTTTAGTTTGTCTACGCCTTAAAATCCCTTTGTATTGTTTTGCATTCACAAATATCAGTCTTTCACTTGTACCAAATGTATGAGATGAAACACACCCTGTCCCTCTTACATTCTCTGTCAAAATGTTAGGTGTAAGACCTGGAATTTGAAGAGGGTGAATCCAAGGAATGCTCCAACTTTCCTCATAAAACCTCCTTGAAACAGAACACAGTGCTTGGTTCTGGAAAATGTTTGGTGTTTTACACCCAGCTGAGGTAAGTTTCCCTAACTCTAGGTTACATGGTTGCTTGTTTTTCACCAAACCAAGTTCTTTGTCTTCATTGGACCCTCTTGTCCCCATGCTTAAGATAGATAGACAAGCACAATATATATAAAATAAAGAGAGGAGAGAAAGATGTAGAGGCCCAACCTATTCCTCACGGCGTGCCAGTAGAAATCGGTCTCTGCCTTGCTCCTCACTGCTGTTGCTATCCGTTGCCTCCTCCGGGAACTCTGCCTGTCGCTGCCTGCCTGCTATCCGCTGTCGCTGCCTGCCTGTTTTCCGCTGCCTCTGTCTGCTATGCTATCCGCTGCCCCCTGTCTGCTATGTCTACTATGCTATCCGCTGCCCCTGTCTGCTATCTCACTGCTATATGGAAAGGGGTTTGAGACGCTTGCATCGAATCTTCTCCAGCGTACCTGCAAATGCAAGAAAGACCCGGAAGCAGCCAGTCGACTTTCTCGTTGAACCTGCAGAAAACCCCAAAGAATAGATCCGGCAACAAAAATCCCGGCAAACACACACACTCGGCTCGCTTGCTTCACGATCCTGCGCGCATCATTCACTCGGCATTCACTCGGATCGATTGCGGTTTCTTAGCCAAAAGGGCGAGAAATTGTTTTCACTCGGCATTCACAATGAAAACATCTACAAATTGAAGCCTGCGTTATATCATACCTCTTCAGAGTGAAAATGTCAACGTGTTCATGCAAATACCAAACCTCTGGTCAGCTGGTACGCTTAGTCTTTCCCTGCGTAATGGTTTCGTCTCCTTGTCCTCTCACTCTATTGAGCTGCGCGATTGTGTTCCCTTTGGAATTTAGAAGCCGATCAGGCAGCAACTTCTGGATGACCCACTGACTCACCAGAGCGGCGCAGTGCCTCGATTTTGAGTTAAAATAAGAGTTCAATCATTTTTACATTCACGTCCATGCATTCCTCTCCCTACAAGAGATTGGGCATTATTCCTTACCTCAATGGTGTGACTTTTTCTAGGGTATTCGAGATTAACATAGAAGTTTTATCTTCAAAGTATCCCATATTAAAATAGCTGAAATTTCCTTGACCACCTCAATAACAAAGAAAATCATTATTTCGGAATCAAGAGTGACAGAATTTGTATCTTGCTTGGGTTTTTATTCAAGGGTCTTAGTTTGTTATCCTTGGCCTTGAATCTGTCCTCCAAAGACTTGTTACGAGGGTTGCAATGAGAGGCGAGCCATATTTCCCATGCTATCAGGCTTTAAATGAACGGCCGTTGTATATGCCGACCGTTCGATTTTGCTAAGGCCGAAATCGAACGGTGGGCATCTACAGCTGATATTCATTTAAAGCCCGATAGCATGGGATTTATCGGTTGCCGCAATGAGATGGCACAAGCTTTAAGATGGTGTTCCCACGTCTCAAATAGGGTCATTTCATCCTACTTTTCTCGAAAAGGGACTTTCATCTTACGAGTTATGTTAATGGGAAGGGTTATTTCATTAAAGATAAAGATAGTTTCTTCACAAGTAAGCTCTTACTCTCATTCTTCATTGTTATTTTTAAGATAGGTTGTCATTTTTGTAACAAAGCTAAAAACATACTTGGTTCAAAAGAGAAGCAAAATACATTTTGGTGTACAAGTTTAGGTTGATTCAATAGCTTGTTAGTGTCAGTGTTTGCATCTTGCCATCAGTGATCAAAAATCCTCTTTTCATTGCATATTAGGGTCTCATTCAGAAATTTTGTCATTCCACTAGGTTGCATTCCAAAAGTCACTCACTGATGGTAGTCCTAAAATCAAAAAATCATCACTCTCCCTCAAATTTGATTACTTGCTGACACACTTCCATACATTGTTGAGTATCCATTATCCATAAAGTTAATGACATCATGCTATCACATCAATCACGTCATCAAAGGTCAATCTAGTAAGGTTTTCATTAGGTCATTAGGGTTTCCAAGGTTCCAATAAAACTCCATTCTATTGCATAAGACCAACAAGTAAAGGGTGATCAAATAACATCTCTTCACCATGTGAAGATGATTTGTAAAGAGAAATGCTTATTTCATCATGTAATTTCGAGTTCAAATGTAATATTTTTAATTTTAATTTTGTAATTTTATGTCATTTAAATGTAATAAGTACAAGGTTCCCAAGTTAACTCATTGTTCATAAGATGCCAAACCATCAAAAGATCAATTTGTCAAAGGAAATAAGTGAAAGGGTAAAGTTTCAAAAGGTTAAGTGAATGCCAAAGGGGGTTGTCTTTTCCCAAGGGTGCCTAAATCATCATTTTCCACAAGCACTAAACCCTAATTTCCTCTCCCACTGAGCTAGGGTTGGCTATGGAATCAGAGACATTTGAGCAGAGAAGACATAAGGGAGGTCATATCAGAAAATATGAGATCATTTCAGTTCATAAACATCATGTCTCCTTTTCAAGAAGTCATTCCAAGGGACAAATCATTTGCCACACATAAGGCCGGTTTTGCTTCAAAGTATGTTTCTGACCAAACAAAGATGAATTTTACAAAAGTGAAAGAGGTTTTTGTCCATCATAGGCCAAGGAACAAAAACCTCCTTTAGTTTTTACACAGGTGTTATGGCTTGGGAGAAATGTCAAAAATACAGTTGTTGCACTTCTAGAATGACCTTGGGAAAATCATTTTTTCTCCTAGATGGAGTGTCCACATGACTTACGAGCTCAATTTGGAGTTGAGGAAGACCTCCAAAAGTTTCCTGCAAGAGCACACTTCATTTTTGCACCCTCATTTTGCACTTTTTTACCAGTCTTGGGAGAATTGGTTTTTGAGGGGCTATACTTGATCATTTTCAGTGTTTGATAGGTCCATTGTGTAGCCAAGAGAAATATCTTTGCAACGAGCTATCATGAGATCAATTTGGATTTCGAGAAGGCACTCAAAACTTGATTGAAGTCAACGTTGCGCGCATGTGTTGTGGAGGGCACGCCTGTGTGTTATGTTGCGCGTTTGTGTGTTACGCTACGCGCCTATGTTGTGCGCTGCGTGTTTGACCAAAATTGTTCACCAACCTCTAAACAAAGTGCCATCACTCCAAAAACTTCAAAATTGGTTGTCTTCACCTCCAGCAAGTAAGTAACATTCAAGATACACCCTCTTAGCATTCCTCAAGTCATTTTGTGGTGTTTTAAATGTCATTGTAAAATTTAATGTTTTCCTTAAGATAAACCCTAGTATCATAATCAAATCCTAACTACACCTCCAATTTCACTCCCTAGTACTTCTATTCACTTCCTATATCGCTATTAAACCCTTTCCCAACCCTCATATCATATCACTACTTCCCAAAGCCCTTTATTCCCAAAACCCTAAGACCTAGGTGTTTCATTTGTCTAGGCTCCCAAAACCCCTAACCTGTAATAAAATTCCCTATCCTAAATCCCATCATATTCCCACTCCCTGTCACTTCCTTTAAAATATAAACACCCTCCCTCATCTCTCTGAATTTCCTCACACCATTCCTAACTCCCTATACCTATATTCCACTATTATTTCATCTCCCTAGGGTTTTAAATATCAAGACACCATGTCAGAAGAAGAGAAAATAAATTCCAATGAGCAGGAAGAAAGAAAGAAGAGGAAGCCAAAAAAATGAGGGAGAATCCTTAGACTTGAGCCCAGACATACCAAGGAGCTCATGGCATATCCCATGACTGTGACATGTTTTAAGCATCTAGTATGTTTTGAATCGTGTGAGAAAGTACAAAGGGTCCAACATCATCCTATGTTGAGTAGACTATTCATCTCCAATCTCCATGACAACCAGGTAACCCTTGTTGGTGTCACTTTCACTGTGTCCACTACCATCATATCAGCTACTACTGGAATCCCAGATGTTGGGGAAAAATGGTTTAAGCAAACAGACTTGGAGGAGCATTACTATGAGCCATATATCAAACCTAGATACAAGAATGAAAGAAAGAGGCTTTTTCCTTTCTCTTACCTTGTGGAAAGATATGTTCCCATGATGAAAATCATCATGAGATACTTTACTTGTGAAGGAAGGTTCTCTAGAATGTATACCTGTCATATCCGCCTACTCATGCACTTCACAAGGGTCAAGATGCTCAATATACCTTATTTTCTCTTCTGGAGCATTGACAAGATGGCATATATTGTCCAAAAAAGAGAATATGAGCATCAAGTGAAAATTATTTTCCACCACTCCCTCATCAAAATCATTGTCCTCCATTACCTCAAACAATTCAACATTTCATGGAGTACTTTCATAGCTAATGACATATTCATTGATCCATCTATTCAACATGTTCAAGATGTCCCTTCATCATCTCATCCTACCACATCCATTCCTCCATCTCAACCCATAGTTCATGCATCATCATCAGATCAGTCTCCTTTACCATCACCTCCACCATCACCATTTCACGAGCACATTGAGTCACCTAGCAAAGCTAAGATTAGTGAGCCTGAGCAGACTAAGCAGGTTGAGGTCATCAAGCCTAAGAGGGCTGATTTGGGCATATTGGCACATACTTATCATAGAGGTCATAGGTAGGTGTTTGCCCCACAGATTGTGGGAGGGGCCCTGCCTTCTTCACCAACAAAATAAGGACACAAAGGCAAAGAAAAAATGACAGAGGCGGAGATTCAGGCAAAGATCAACCATGAGGAGGAAGACCTCCATGACACAGAACATGATTTTGACCTTGTTGACCTAGATGAGCATGATGATGATGAGGACATTAGCATAATCATCAAGGAAAAAGATGCATACATCAGGGAGCTCCAGGCCAATTTAGGGAGATCTAAATTTGTTATTTCATATTATGAGCAAGAAAACCAGTAAATTCAAGCCAAACATGATATCATGGAGATTCAGCTCATCAAGTCAAAAAGAGAAGAAATGAGATCCAAGGCATTGCTTGATGAAGCCTATGGAAGGTATGGTGAACCTTAACAAGAACCAAAAAGTAGACCTAGGACTAGAGGGTTGAAAAGAGCTCTAGAACTAGAGAGACAAAAGGAGGCTGAGCTTGCAAATCAACTCACATGGAATGAACAGTTTGCCATCATGATTAATGAGAACCAAGAGCATTGGCTTGACAAGGTAAACCAACATTTGGAGAATCTCCTGGACAAGGCCAACAAAGAAAATGACATTCAGAGAAAGATGGCAAAACATTATGCCATGAGGAACAAGATTGCAAGGGCAAAGCTTAGAAGAGCTAATGCAAAGATTGAAGCCCTAAACAAGCAAGAAGAGGAAGGAAGACTTGATATCCTTGTTGAAGCCTCACTCCATGCATAAACCACATGATCAGCAATCATTTCACCAATTTTGAAAGGTTTTGGGGTAATTTTGAAGTTTTTTCTTTGTGTTTTTCAGCAATCATAGACAGTTTTGTGACAGCTAGAATGCCAGAGGCGCAGCGCCCTAGGCATTGTGCTTTTGTTTGAGGCACTTTTTGGCCAAATGAAGACCACCAGTGGATGCAAAATGATGAATACATGCAGGAAAACAACTTTTCTAGCCTTGGTTTGCACAACTGGCAGGTGAAAAGGTGAAAAAACACACAAAAAATCAATGTTCTGCCTCCTTTTCACCTTGGCACTGCACGTTGAGCAATCTTGGGAGAAACATTTTTTTAGGGGTCAAATCAAGTCCATTCTGAATAATAAAGGTAGATTTGGAAACTAGACAGGACAAGCTTTCCAATGAGCTATCCTGGGCTCAATTTGGACACCGGGAAGGCATTTAAAACTTGGCTGCAAGATGGATGGCGCACTTGGCAAAGAGATGGCACATTTGACACACAAATGGCGCATTTGATAGTTTTATGATTTTTCACTGTTTTTTCTGCAAATTTGATTTTCATCTTGGGAAATCAAGTTTTTACTTATGTAATTGATGACGTAAATGTAAGTATGGTTTTTTTACTATTACCTAGGGTACATACATTAGGTAAATGAACTCAATGAGGTGTAATGAATCAGTTTCATTTTAATTAGGGACGAGTTACTTTGACCACCCTATACTCTAGCTATCAGTTCAGATTTTGGTGGAACTGCTCCTCCACTCATGGATTCGACCCCTGAGGTCGGGAGAGTTTGTTTGAGGCCTATATCATGTAATTTTTGACTCATTTAATAGGTTGGAATCAGTTGGATGTTGTTGTATTAATCAAAGACACTAGTGTAATCAGTATTTGGCAGAATTTAATGAATGAGTTGCAACTATTTTGATTGAATACCTATGGTATGGCATTTTGACATAGTTTCTTCTTATGTTGCATATGTTTGAATGTTTTGCACTCCCATGTTTCATTTCACTTCTATGATATGTTGATTTTAAAGTTGATGAGCATAATACATCTTACATGCTTTGTTTTGGGGAAATCTTCATAACTTGTCCCTTTTCATCAGTTTAGAAAGAATACATGCTTGACTTGCTCTTTCTAGCACCTCACCAGCCTGATCCATCTCACTCAAGAACCTTAAAGTGTTTGATTGCCTACCTACCTTGTTCCATCAAATGTCTGTAATCATACCCTTATTTGCCCTGACCTAGTCTCTTTGACCTAATCCTCATCCAGCAACCCAATTTCAAACAATCAAACCCTTCTCCACTTTATAACTAGCCTAAAACCCTAATTTATCCAGCCCTCGTGGTTGTGATTTTGTGGAGAGAGCCCTCTCAAGCCTAGTAGGGCTAGCTACCAAGCTAAAAGGTTGGTTTGTGGTTACCTCAGCTGGACTCTTCCTCAGTCTTGGAGATCCGGAGGAGTGATAACATAGCCTATGGCCAAAGTTGAAAGGCAACTAAGATTGGATATTTGATGTTTGGGATACTTTCTCGAGGGATACAATGATGACTCATCCTTATGCAAGGAATTTTTCCTTCTATAATTTCTCACAACCATGAACATTTATGTTGTTCATAGTGTAGGCCCTCGATTGATGGGTACAGTGGATCTCTTCTTAAGGTAGTGGACTCCTGGCTCCAATTTACATTTTGAATTTGCTTTTATTAGTTTCAATATATGTAAATGTAAATCTGTGTATACTTCCTTTAGAATTTTAGAATTAAAAAAAAAAAATCATAGTCATTAATAGTACTTTAGATAATTTTATGACATTGAACCCTTAGAAAGGGGTTGGGATAGCCTTTATTGTTACCTAAATCCAGGTCATGCTAATTTCAATGAGGGTCTCCCTTGAGAAAGTATGAGGGAGTAAGAGAATAGAAGCTACAAGTATTGGATATGAGCATGTGTCTTTTTGTAGCAAAAACTACTTCGAGGAAGGTTACCTTAAAGCTTCTTGCCCAAACCAAAAAGCATAAAAACCCTAAACTCACTCGGTGGAAGGAGTCAACAATTGAACACCTTTAGGTGGAATCAATTAAAAAACAAGATGTGTACATGCCAGTGGACAATAAAAATGGTCTAAATGAAGTTGATAGTCCAAATGACCTTAATCTACCCCTTGATAGGGTTTATATGATTTTGAGCCAATGAAAAAGGAGCATCTCTCACTATCCTACATTTTATGCATTTAGATTGATGAATTTGGTACCTTGCCAATACCCTACAAAGTTCCCCTATCTTCCTTAATTTTCTAAATCATAAAAGGTATTAACCATGCCTTCAAGACTCAATATGATCCCATCACCTCACTAGGAATTATACCTTAACAAAAAGGACCAAACTAATAGAGTTATCCTTTGGGGTTCTCACACACAAATAGCCTAGTGGGTTAGCTCAATTATTTGAATGGACTACTTCAAAGCAAAGTTAGCCATGACATATGTAGTTCTAGTCTGGTGAAGGTTTGAGTTTGGTTGAGTCCCACTAGGTTACTAACTAATATTGTGGATGGTAGTTGAGTTATCCTCCACTTGGATATTCTAGAGAAGAGGGGAGGATCCTACAAGGTTTTCTTTGAAAAAAAATGTCTACATATATAGCCACAAAGTTTCAGAGTCAATAGATTAGGCTAGTTGTCTTCATTGTGTTGGAAAATGCAATGTGCCAGCTTATTAATTCCAAATTTCCTTTAACCTTAATATTTGCTTATGAACTTTGGTTAATCTTCTCTGGTTCTTTAGTTAGATCTTTTCATCAAACAAATATCAAGAACAAAACAGTGACAATAGAGGACACATAAATTAGGCTCTCAGCCAGGGAAAAACCCCTCCAAGGGGAAAACCCAAAAAACTCTTTTCTTCTTATAGAATCTACTTCAAAATGAGACAAAAAGACCCTAACCCTACACCAAGCCCTTCTCCAAGTACCAAGTCATCCCTCCAACAAGTATTTCCCTGATCCTACACCAACTAGCTTCAAACTACAACTTCGACCTGCCAGCTTCAATACTGCAACTCATCCTGCAACTCTAACCTTATGACTTCAGCCTTGTAGTTGCTATAGAAACCCTAATCAAGCTTCCTCCTAAGACCTTCTTAGAGCAAGACAGCTCTTCCCAAGGTCAATGAGGTCAAGGTAGGGTATTCTTCCTTCCAACTACAAGATATTACACTTCATCCTACTACAATTCAAACCTGCAACTTCAGCCTCCTTTTGCAAGCACCAAAAACCTTAGAACTTTGCACGTGTGAGAGAGATAGAGCCCAAAAACAAGATTTTTCGTTCTCCTTTCTTCTCCTATACCTTCACTCTTCCTTTTTCAGTGTCCCAGCTTCAAATATAATTCTTTCTTGAGAGATCAAACTTCTTGAGTGAGTATGTATTAAATGAGGTTGAACTACCCCTTTATATAACCTTTCCAAGGGGTCGAATTCCCTTCTTTAGGTTGACTTGAAGTTGTCGAGACCAACTTATACTTTTGGAGTTTCCAGGATCTTCTAGACTCAAAATAAATTATTTTTCCAATTACATTTTTCCCGGAAGGGTCTTATAAACACGATGTTGACTCATTTGACTCATGACAATAAATCATGAGACTTAACAAACCCCATAAGCATCAAGAACATGCTTTTACCTAAAAGACCATCAATAAAGAACATGAAACCCGTGCTTTAATAATAATAACATTTTTCATATGTAAATGTAAATGGGTTAAAACACTTGGAACAATTGAAATTGAATTCTAATAGCAACTAATGAAGTGGTGGATCCTTGATATGGACCATGAAAATCCATGAGAGGGGAGAAAATTCAACAAAAGGGATTAATGGAATTAACCCTTGCCAATAAATTATTTAATTAAGTCAAATACTCATAAAGTCTAAGATTTTCAACTTTCCCCAAGAAAATATCCAATGGGGAGGTGTTGTAGTAGCTTCCATGTTTATGGAAGTAGTTGGGTTGTATCCCAACTATCTCATTAAAAGGTATGGGCAAAGTACTCATTCAAAGACTTTTGGGGTCTAACTAGAAGCTTCTAATATGACCATGACCAGCAGATCTAACACAAAAATCTATCAAAGAAGAAAACCTTGGAGAAAAGTCATTCATGAGGGATAATTGAGATGAACACTCATGGGGGGTGCTAGAGAGCTAAAGAAGAAAAGTGTACAAGGGATAGAAGATTGTGGGCATCCACAAGTGTGAGTAGAGGAGGCTCCCATGTAGAAAAGAAACAAATCACAAAAGGGTTTTGAGGCCCAACCAACACGTGATTGTAATCTGCCTGATTTGGTGAGAGAGTGTTGAAGTCTTTTACCAGAGCTAGAGAGTTACGGATTGCTAAGGAATTTGTTTGAATTAAACACAAAAATAACTCAAAGAAGGAAAGTATTAAAGAATTTTTTGGATCAGAGAAGGACTCCCTTTGTGATGTGCATGCTCATTGTGGCCACATTATCAATGATAACATGCCATGGATAAATAGGTTGAAAGACATCATACTAGTTTCTGTGTGGATGAAGGAGAATGACCTTCATCCTTACACCATCGATAACCTAAGAGAGAATTTCCCTCTGGGTGCTTGTTTTTAGGACAGTTAAGAAACCACCCATAATAGTTGGGTAGACTCTAGGTTTAGTGGAATTTCAAGAGAACTAATGAGTTTAACTAGATGAAAAAGAGAATGGCCTTCATCCTTACACCACACATAGCCTAAAAGAGAATTTCCCTCTGGGTGCTTGTTGTGTAGGATAGCTGAGAAACCACCCAAACATTTGGGCAAACTTTGCATTTAGTGGGATTTCAAGATAAACTGATGATTTTTATTTAATGGAGGAGAATGGCCTTCATGACTCCATTGTGTAATGTTGAGTCAAAACTTCCCTCTTGACTTATTTGTCTGGCTTGAGGGTGGCTAGTTGCAGAGGATAGAACTTATAGTTGAGCCTATGGTGGCGAAACATGGCTCGCCCTTCATTAGTGGAAAATAGCATTTGATCTTGACTAGATAAGTTCCCTAGTGGACATAAAATATAATGATGTTCATTGAAATAGAAGTGATGATTGATAAAACTATGTATACTTATGTGCTCGCCTACTAAATAGACATTTTGGTCTGTGTGATACCTGATCTTGGTATAAATGGTAAATTTGGCTATGATGATTTTGTAATATTTACATGCATGCTTGTTATGCTTGATGTGCTCTTGTGATGTGTTGTCATGATTTTGAGCATGGGACTAAGAGATACTTAGTCCTAGTTATCTTTAATGTTTATGGTTGTGTTAGGCCTTTTGCTTAGTAAGACGTCATAGCTGAGAAGGCAAGGGATGTTAGGCCCTCAGCCTCTTGGATATCCATGATAGTTTTTTGGTTGTGAAAGGAATCTTAATGAGTCTCAACCAAGAGAGTCTGGTCTAAAATGGTCAGATTACAGAAGCTTTGAATCTTATTATTTTTTATTATAAGTCCTTATTAGTAATGGGGATGTAGGTGTATGAGTAACAACCTTGATTGTGAAATGAGGACTCAGAAGATAGAGCCTTCACAAAAATTCTGTTGTGAAGTGTTAAAGAGTTCACTACATAACTCTTGACCAGTAGAAGTTGATCGAAGGGCTCAAAGTAGACTTGTGTAGCTTTTAAGTGATTGTCAATGGTCTTTACTAGGCCAATTGTGGTATTGAACACTTATGTTATATTCTTGCTTAATTACTAACTAGTTGTGAGGTTTCCCTTCTTAGGATGAGAAGGTCTAAAGGCCTCAGATGGGGGTAAATTGTTAACAACAGAGTCTTTGACTCCTTCGATGAAAGCCTGGTAAGTGGTTGTGAAATGAAGGTTTGGATGTCTTTATAGGATGATGTTGTAATACCCCTACCCGACCTCTGTGATGTAAATATATATATATATATATATATATATATATATATATATATATATATATAGGGTCAGTGCACTCGTGGTTATATGCCTTTAGAGGCTATGAGGTCGAAGAGCCTGGAATTGTAAACATGATGTAGACTATGTAAATATATTAATAAATAAATTGTTGGTTGTAGACCAACTCCACGAAAAAGAGTATGGGGGAGCTCAACACCGGGGAAAAGGTGCAACGGTTCTAGTGTGATGATGTTTTCAGTGAAAAGGCACTAAAGCCCATGTGGCTTAAGAGGGTGTCACATGGCAAGAGAGTGTCATGCATATAAAAGGTGTATGTTTGCCTCGAAAGAAGGGAGAATTCTGGGATTGTTGGCTAGTATGTGAGTCACAAGTCGGGCTCTAGAACCCTCTGAGGCATGATTATTCACTTAATCATGCAGTGTAGGATGCATCCTAATGAGAGCCCTAGAGGCTTTGGATTATGGTTGGGGAGTGGAATCGGCAGATTCACCCTAGCAACCATGGAGTTCTTGTGGAACTTTGTTTGGTGAAAATTTGGTGAGTTCGAGGTTTTGCGCTCTATATTCGATTGGTTGTTCTCTGGTTTGGCCTCGAAGGTACCTAGATCCCAGAGAGCTGCAGGGCTAAGATTGTCCCCAACTAGATGTAAGGCGCCTTGGAGGGTGGTGTCACCCCTAAGGCACTGTTAGGTGTAGAGAAGGGTTGCACCACTTGGGCACAATCTGGTGGGAGTGCAACACCCTCCTCCCACATCTACCTAATGTAACACCCTCCTCCCACATCTACCCAAGTAACTAGCAAACTAGAGTAAACATGAGACGAGAGGCTACTATGATTGGATTCGACCTTCTATGTGACCTTAAGGAAGTGGAATCAACGGAAACATCATAGACAATCATCCAAAATCAGCTTCAGAATCCTCAGGAGATAAGTCAGCCACTTAGACAACCTGTCCCTAGGTCCCACTGATGTTCTGGACATCTTAGGCCTCAATCACTCCCATGCTATGGGCAAGAGAGCATCCAAAAACCCAAAGTCGCTCTCATAGGCTTGCCTGCCAATGACCAGAGACTAAAATTACCAGTTTTGTGCCAGCGACCTTGGGATTTAAGCCACTTTTTCAGGCCCAGAGCCCAGATCACTGCCCAAAATAGAGTGATAGCTTAAAATCAATAAAAGTACAAGGAAAAAATGATGCTAAAGCAATAAGTTGAACAAGACCTTAACCAGACCCCTACTAGACATGACAGGCATTTCGTCAAACATATCATCAACATGTAGCCTATAGGTGTAAACAAAAAAATTAAGCGTAGGGATCTCATACTTATCTTATAATCGCTATGAACCATTGTTCCCTCATGTCATTTGTTGCATTATCATCTATTAGGCCATAGATACATTATCCATTTATTTACAAGTAAAAACATGTTGAGAGGCATACATAGTTGTTGTCATAAAACATACATATAACCAACATAATAGGGAGAGAAATATCATAAGCATATTAGCCATGAAATCCACATATGCATCAAAACATTTACACATGAAAATCAAGGGAATGAATTTCTCATTAATGAATGCAATAAACCAACCAGAGATGGGACTACCATGTTCCACCCGACCATAGAATGGTTGAGCCAAATCTCTCTTCGTCCTTTCACCCTCGTGCCATATTCCAAGCATGAATGTGGGACTCAAACCAAAAGAACCAGCCAGGGCATATCGAGGCTAAACCACCTCACCCTCATCAATAGAAACTAGGCTTTACCGTAATCCATCCTGGATCACTAAGCCAACACAATGAACATATCATAATAGGCTTTATTGTGATCTCCACCTGATCACTAGGCCAAACAAGCATAGATATCACCAGATTTCTCCACCTACACCATGAGGAATTTCCTGTCTCTCAGGCTTTACTGCAATCCAAACCCAGATCACTAGGCCCTAAACCAAGACCCACTCTCTAGGATTTACTACATATCCCAAACCTGAGATTACTAGGCCAAATGAAGAGCAAACTACCTATTAGCTTTACCGTATATCTTTCCATTCACCGACAAGGATTCCTAGGCCCACCGAGGCACAACAATCCTAGCTTTACCACAACCCACAGTCTGGCTCAGGGGTCACTAGGCCAGTGGCTTTACCGTGATCCACAGTTCGGTTTAGGGACCACTAGGCCATGTGCTCTATCATTCAGAGATCCAACCCACTCAGTTCTGAATCCATCCGACAATCCAACTCAACCAAAACATGAGAACCCCATCACACCATGGCTATCTGGAAATTGCAAGGCTAGGCAGAAAACATTGTTACACCTAGAAAAGAACCACATGCAATACCATGCGTGCCAAATATAGCAAGTAAAATACACATGCAAGTTGATACCTGCAATGAAGCATGTTGTAGCCACTTGATCCTGCCTTTACCTGCTTGATCTTTGCTTCCTCTTGCCTTCTTTTCCTTTCTTTCTCCAATGCCAAAAATTGCTCCAAGAAAACTCTAAGTGTCCAAGAGTGAGAGAGAGAGAATAACGAGAGAGCTCCAAAACTCCACTGATAAAAGGTTGCCAACTGATCCTCAGAAGCCTTTTTATGAATGAGGCCTCTATTTTCTTAATTTTCCATTATTTTCCTTCAATTTCCTCCTCACATGCAACCTGTGACCTTTCACCTTCCTTTTCTCCCAATTTCCTTTATTTTCATAAATAAAATGCCAATAAATGCCTCATGCCTTTCCAAAGCCTTAGTCATTGCCTATGCTGATTTCCTTAGCCATAAAAAATCAAGTGAACACCCCACACTAGGATGTCTTGCCCAACATTAAGCTTGGAATAAGTGTCCCATCAATCGTGGTTATTGTTTTTAACTTTTATTACATGGAATCTTCACCAAGACTATACACCCAAGTAACTAGCCAACCAAGGTAAACATGTGACAAGAGGCTACTATGATATGATTCAACCTCCTAGGTGACCTCAAGGAAGTGGAATTGGTGGAAACACATCAAACATACCTTCCACATAAGCAACAACACTCCCAAGAGCCATCCCAACCACTCAGGTATCATGCCCCCGGGTCCCACTGAGTTTTTAAACCAATTAACCCCTGGATACTCCCATGCTATGGGAATGCAAGCGTCTAGAGAACTCTAGACGCTCCCGCAAGCCTACATGCATGCGTCCATTTCCAGTAGACCTGTGCCAGAGTCTGCGAGATTTAAGGCACTTTTCAAGCCTAGAATTTTGGTCATTGCCTAGAACTTGATGTAACTTTTGGAATCCATTAAACACATGATGACAAGACTAATAAACCAAAAACTAACTCCAGGACTAGGCCTGACCATCCCCAACCGAGACTGACATTCTGTCAAACACTTGGCATGAATGAAATCTATAGGTTTAAATAACATATCTGAACATAGGGGTCTCATACTTATCTGAGAATCGCTAAGAAGCATTGTTCCCTTACATCATTAGTTGCATTATCATCTATTAGGTCATAGATACATTGTTTATTCATTTACAAATAAAAACATGAGGAGAGCCATACATCATCACTATCAGAATACATGCTCATAACCAGCAAAATAACAACATAAATACCATGAATACATCAACCATAGAATCCACATATAAACCAATACATTTACACATGAAAAGCCAAGGGAATGAATTTCTCATTAATGAATGTAGAAACCAACCAGGGATGGGACTACCACGTTCCACCTGACCATAGATTGGCTGACGAAGCCATATTCCAAGCATGAATGTGGGACTCATAACCAACCAAAAAGAACCAATCAAGCATGAATGCTACCTGATTTCTTCGCCCACACCGTGAGGAATTTTAGTGCCTCCTAGTCTCTCAGGCTTCAATATGATCCACTGTCTGATCTAGGGATCACTAGGCCCTACACCAAGACCCACTCTCCATGCTTCACCGTACATCCCATCCCAGGACTACTAGGCTCAACGGAGAGAAATCCACCTCTTGGCTTTATCGTATATCCCGCCATTCATCGACAAGGATTCTTATGTCCACCAAGGCACACAATCCTGGCTTTACTGCAACCCACAGTTTGGCTCAGGGGTTACTAGGCTAGTGGCTTTACTGTGATCCATAGTCTGGTTCAGGGACCACTAGGCCATGTGTTTGTCATTTCGGAGATCCACCTCCTTCGAATCCATCCGGCAATCCAGCTCAACCAAAGTATGAGGACCCATCTCATCAAGATTATGCGGAAATGGCAACACTAGGCTAAAAACACTGTCACACATGGAAAAACCCATGCCATGACAGAAAAGAACCACATGTAATACCATGCATGCCAAATACAACAAGGAAATCACACATGCAAATCAATACTTGCAAAGAATCTTGATGTAGTTGCTTGATCCTGCTCTTCCTTGCTTGCTCCTTCCTTCTTCTTGCATTCTTTTGCCTTTCTTGCTCCAGTACCAAGCGCTCCAAGAAAACTTTAAGTGTCTAAGAGTGAGAGAGAGAGAGGGAATAGTGGGAGAGCTCCAAAACTGAACTGGCAAAAGGTTACACTGACCAATATTCCCACTAATCCTCAAAAGCCTTTTTATTAATGAGGCCTCTATTTTCTTCAATTTTCTCCTCACATGCCACTTGTGACCTTTCACCTTCCTTTTCTCCTAATTTCCATTATTTTCATAAATAAATGTTCCAAAATGCCATTTTCCTTTCCAAATCATTTGCAATTGCCTTTGCCAATTTCCTTTAGCCATAATAAACCGAATGAACACCCACTAGGATGTTTTGCCCACCATTCAGCTTGGGATACATGTCCCATGGCCGTGGTCTTATATATATTTTACATGAATTTTTAACCAAGGTTGTTACAGAACCCTCCCCCTTGGGGGAACACTGTCCTTGGTGTTCAATTACACCTATAACCAACAAGATTGCTGAAAACAAAACATATTGTCCATGGAGCTTTATAACATAGCTCGTTGCAGTATTTACAATGACCATCTGCTAAAACATGAAAAACATACCGTTTACTGGAGCTTTATAACATATCTCATTAGGGTATTTACAATAGCAACCACATATACTCATGCACATTTGCTGCAACCAACAAATAACCATACTATCTATGGAGCTTTATAAATAAGCTCGATACAATATTTACAATGATATACACATATACACATATATACATTTGCTCAACTAGAAAATAAAAGGATACGATGCCTGCATCCGCAACAAGGGAATCCAGTGGCTCACCCCTCCACCCTCAAGTAAATCAGGGTTCACCTCCTTCCTAGGAAGTCCATAATCCATTGCAAGGTCAAATCTACATCCAATTTCCAGCGCTACAATACAATGCCCTTGTCCTCTTAGTGAACAGTTACCGACCCATTGTTCCAGGGCACACACCCAATGTGCATTTGATTCCATCTGGAAATGCTAATGACTAAAACAAATATTACCTGACCTTCCCTTCTCTGGTACACAGTTCCTCGAGAAATCCGGTCACCCCCTTTCGTGTAGTCACACACCTTCCAAGTTCCATTGACACCCCCATCCTGGGCAGTCCATCCCTTGGCAAGGCTTCCTTGCATTGGAAGCGACAAAAACCAAGGCATATCCCTGCCTCAAACCATCATACCGTCATAACATACTCATGGCAATCAATGGACACTGTTTGGGTACCAGTGTCCCATAATGGCCCTACTCCTGAATACTTTACCAACACACTGCTGCATTTTCCAATTCCTTTTGTTGTTGCAAATTATTGTAGTTAATTTCAACCACCCAAACGGGAATTTCATGATTTCCTGTACCATGCACATAATTTCCATTAGATTCAAAATAAATTGAATAAATTCAAATCATACCTCATTGGTAGCCCGTCAATAGGGTACACTTGCAATTTTGTTCGCTTCCTATCACAACAAGTCAAACTAGCATCTTTGACCAAATCATCATAACTAAACATATCACATTAGGTTAGCTCAAAACACACATCATAGATCAAAATCATAAATCACATGAAACCATCATAAACCAAAATCATAGATCACATGTAATCATCATAGACCATAATCATAAATCACATGCATAATAAAACTAAAATAAAATATTGATACTTATCCTTTAATCAATCCTTAGCTTCTACCTTTGTACTTATTCCGTACACACACCAGATCGGTTGCCACACCCGACAAACACCAAATGCCTTCTCCTCACCCATGTGCACATACACATAGTGTTCATCACACACATACAACCACACACAACATACAACACCATGCAATACATGCATCTACACTTGACATACAACACATACACCTACACTTAGTGTACAACACAACATAATACAAACGCCTACATCCGGTGTACACCACCACACAATACATACGCCTACACCCGATGTACAACATAATACATACATCTATACCCAATGTGCAACGCCACACAATACATGTACCTACACCTGGTGTACAACACAACACAATACATCTATACCCAATGTACAACACCACACAATACATGTACCTACACCTGGCGTACAACACAATGCAATACATTTACTACACATAGTACAACAGAAGGAGTACACATGTCATGATACCACAACTACACAATGCACATACATAGTACCGCATGTACACAACACAACATGTATGACAGGCACATAATACCACATATACACCAACACCACATGTACAACATGTATGCAATATCACCTATACACAACACCACCTGCACAACGTGTACACAACATCATATGTACATGGCACCACCTATACAACGTGTACACAACATCACATGTACATGGCACCACCTATACAACGTGTACATAATACCACATGTACACAGTACCACATGCACGACATGTACACGACACCACATGGACACATCACCATATGCATGACATGTACACAACATCACTTGCACACAACACCACATGTACAACATGTACACGACACCACATGCTCACATCACCACTTGTACAATCATGCACACAACACCATATGTACATAGCACCACTTATACAACATGCACACAACACCATATGTACATAGCACTGCATATACAACATATACATAGCATCATATGTACACAACACTACATACCCAACATGCGCACAACACCATATGCACACAACACAACATATCCATCATGTGCACAATACAATATGTACACAAGACCACATATACATTATGTACATATTGCCATCTATACCGAGCACTGCATATGCAACATTCACACAACACTATCTGTACTACCATGTACATAACATTTCATAAACAACATGTACACACACTATATATACACTACACCACATGCGCACAACATCACAGATGCAACATGCACAACATATACAATATATGCACAATATTAGTACCACACATCCAAAACTACACTGTCTCTACCAAGCAACCTTGCTTCCAGTGTCTCTCCACCATCCATGCTTATCCTAGCATGTTGCGCATCACGTTGTTTTCATTTCGTTGATGTATCTCTCAGCATTAGCTTGTCCATAACATAAACATAGACATATTATAATCACATAATATCAATTCATATCCACATGATACTAACCTGAGAGATATGTCAAGCTACTCTTCCCACTTGATTCCTCATGAACCAGGAACCTCTTCATGTCATTCATCTGCATAAGCAATCATTCCTCCACAAGAACAATTCCTGATGACCATGTCAGACAGTGACATACATACATACATACATACATACATACATATATATATATATATATATAACATTAGCACAAAACAGTCATGATCTCGTCAGAAAATGACATACCTACATACATACATGTATACATATATATACATCGACACAATCATGACCACGACATAATTACCATATATCATAAGGTCAAGGTTAAGAGAACTTCCTTTATCTATGCAAAACATGCGCAACATCGAGAAAAACAGTTCCCAACATAGCCAAGGCATATGAAACCTCAAATCCATTCACCTTACCTTTCTTGATTACTTTTCCCATCATTGTCTTGCCATCGTCCATTTACACTAGTGGACCCAACCAGTCCAACTGGTTGTCATAATCTTGCCTTCAACTACCCTTATACATGCACTGAGTTTCATCCAGGCCTTACATCACCTATCGGGTACCACACAAGTCTTCCCGAGCTCCATTAACTTCCTCCTTCCCAACCAATTCCCAAGGCTCTCAAAATAATAAAGGCAAGACCAAGAAACAAACAAGAAGAAAACCATGGCAAACCAACAACAATATGACACCATAACCAAAGTGGCATGGCCATGCACAAGACGCAAAAAAAACCACAATCAAGCACAACAAATCACCAAAATACCAAAATCACAAGACTAACAACAGACACCATGACTCAATCCCCATGGTTCCCAGTGCTTCCAAGGGAAAGCTCAACCTGAGCCTTCTTCAAGATTCCATGGCAATTTATTTTCCATGCAATCCCTTGCATCATACTGCCATCAACACATAATTGTCAGTGCTTAAATAAACATAACAATACATTGGTTACCTTACCTTGTTGTGCCAAGCACGTTGCTTGCAACTAAACACATCCACACCATCTCTCAAGGGACTCCAATTCCCTTGACAGATCCACCTATAACTAGAGACTAGCTAATATACCTGTCAAATACAAGTTCATGAATCTAGCACATATCCACATAATGTCAAACAAGATTAAGGTTAAGAAGACTTCTTGTATGCAAAACACTCATTCATTTGGAATTAGGGTTTCCAAACATAGCCAAAAGAATTCTTGCCCAATTCCTTTCTTTGACCTTTTCCTTGCTACAATTGAGTGTTACTATGCACTGTCACATCACCCAACTGTTAGTTATATAAACACATCAACTATTACCTTGTCATGCTAATACCAAGCATGTTTCCTGCACTATTTACACATGTCAAACACATGTTCCAAATATCAAGACAATCATATATATCAATTTGAAATCAACCTTTACCAAGACTAGTAATCATGTCATAATTCACAGTCAACTCATAGTCATTAGACATAATACTCAATTTGTCACCTATTACACTCAAGTACATATCAGTTGTCTCAACGCATATGTGTGAGTAAAACCATCTTAAAACAAGACAATTTCTTGATGCAATCTTATAGACACATACTCATATCATGTGATTAATCAAACATTCAACAACAGATAGACGACATAATAGACACCAACACTCAAACACCAAATAGACGACATAATCAAACATTCAAGCACAAAGTAGATGACATAAGCAAGATCATACCTTAATGTATCTCAGGGGAGGCTATTTTGTTTGCACAATCAATCCAGATTAGCATAATATAACTTCACGACATATCAACTCAAAACTAAATAAGGTCATGATATCCATAATAGTCACTAGCTAACATGTTCACATCATAAACTTATAAACATTTGTCATTTATGCATAGCAATCACATATGTACGATCAATCTAGATTAGTACAACATAATGTCACAAACAAGTCGACTCATACCTAAATTTCATAACCCTAACCATCTGCACAAGCCAATCTAATTTAGTACGATACATATAACATCAAAATCTTAATGTAATAACCCTAATCATCAAATTACTAGCATATAACAACAATAACTTAACATATAACATATTCATCAACAACATATAACATAATCATCAAGTTAACTATCATAAAACAACAATAATAATGCATACAACCACAGGTTACTATCATTCATGACTATCTCACACATGTGCATATGATTACAATAATAAAAAAATCATTTAGCATATATGTAACCATAACATCAGTAGACATGTACATAAATCAAATGTATATAACCCTAATGCATATAGAAATCCATTAACTAACATACCTGCATGCCCAATTGTTGTAATTGCTGCAACAAGCCCTCCGAAAATCCTAAAACCCTTAAAATTTTTGGAGCCCTTGTATCATGCGGAACCTCTTGCATTGTTGAGATTTTCTCAAAGGGTTCAACAATCCAGAAGAACCCGTAAAAGACTAAGTATAGCTAGGTCGCTAGATCCTGCCCAAAATCAGTCAATCGCAGATTTAGAGTGCGACTAAGCCTAGATCTTGTGACCATTACGACTGTTGCGACCCATGTGGCCCGCTAGTCTCATAGGTCGCATCAGTCTCACTTGCCCATCAATGCGACCATGTGACCCTTGCGACCTCAAGACTACTTGGTCACATAGGTTGCAAGGTCGCATAGACCTCACTCGCCCATCAATGTGACCTCACAACTACCTGGTCGCATTGGTTGCAAGGTCGCATGTTAAACCCATGTGACTTCGCACGTGCGACCAAAGCTATAATAGGGGAGGTCGCCCCGTTTCATTGTAACGACTCCTTTGGTCACACAGAAGACGAGGAAGGTATGCGACATGGGCTCGCGCGCAATTTTCTCTAGGTAAGTGACCTTTTGCCTTCTTGGCAACCATGATTTTCTCCCAAGTGTCATTTTATGCATCCCCGACCTTCTACATCCCATTCCTAAGGGGTGCTTATCCCATTTACTTGGTTTTTCACCTCAATCCCAAAAGAGTCGTTACCATGGCCCCATCCACTCTTCCTTGACCAAACCTTGGCCATTCTTCAACCCTAGCCTTCTTGGTTTTTGCCAATAAGCCTTAACCACCTTGCTTGGAAGAATCCTAGACTTCCCAAAGCCTCAAATTGTTTTCCTTGGTCCTCTCAAAACCTAGTTCACACGGCTTGAGACCGTGTTACACAACATTTTTCCACTGTCTCTGTACTCCCCGTTCCACGATCCTGGAGGACCTCTATAGTGAACCCTACATGCTTTCCCATCATGAAGAAACTCCCATCATGTCCCTATTCATGAGCAGAACAATTCCCTTTTGCATCATTTCCCAAGAATCTTCCTTTTACCCCAGTTTACAAGACCCGCGCTAATGACTAGTTCATCCCCCATGTCGATCTGCAGAGTTTAACGCTGGAAATAGCCCCGATCAGCACTACTGAGCTTTGTCTCAGTCGCACTGATTCGCTTTTGGCAAGTTTTTTAAATATGGAGTCGAAGCTTCCAGGTCTAGAAGCTTCGTAATGGAAGTCCGGTAAATGGTTGGGCTGGATGGAGCCGAGGAAGTCAGTTTGGGTTCCTTTCCCCTATTAGGATGGAACAAACCCAAGAGATAAGGCCTCTCCCATGATAAGAGGAACCATCTCCCCTCCATCAAAGCTATATAAGCCCCTCCTTTCCCAAGATGAACTATTTTTTTGGATGTAGTTTCAATCTTAGTAGTTTTGGAGTGAGTTTGAATGATCAGCAAGACATCTATAGCTTGTAGCTTTCTAGTGTATGTTTGAGGGAGAATAGTGTGTTTGGTTTGGTTTGAGACTAAAGGGAAGAAACCTTAAAACTTCCATTGTTGGGGCTATCCATGAGATGCTAGCAGAAGTGTGGGAACCCAGATACGTCGGAGGAGACCAACAACATCGAGGCACTGGTTGTAATCACTTTCTGAATTTATATGAATACAACTATTGATTGATTTCCTACATGCAGTGTTATCTTACATCTTTATGGCTTAATGTTCCTTGACCTGTTAAGTAGGTTGAATACAATTTGTATGCTATCACGTTTGTAGCTGGAGTGAGGAAGCAAGATCATTACCAAGTGGAATAACGTTCTAAAAGGTAGGCCCTCTTATTTGATTCTAGCTTAAGGATATTTTCCATAGATTGTTTGTTTGTGGCCAGACCCGCTCTCTCAAGCTAGAGGAATTGTTTATGTCCGCACTGAGAATTTACCTGCACCACAACCCGCAATACCTATTTTTCCGCGATTTCGGGACCTACGACTTCGCTTCCGCCGCGACCTTGCGACCTGCGACCTTGCGACCCCATCAACCCACGACCTTGTGACCTCCATCAACCGACAACCTTGCGACTTGCAACTTTGCGACCTCCACAACAAGTCGCTCAGTCACCCTTCTGGATTTGCGACCTTCTGACTTGTCTCCTTTTGCGACCAGTCTCCTTATGCGACTTGCCTATCAACTTCTGAAATTCCTTTTATTTTCATAGTTTTGCTTGATTTTTCATGTCATCTCTCTCATCGTGGGATTGTATTTTCGACATGTCAGGTGACGTGGACCTCGAATGCATATCCATCTCCTCCTTCAAAGATGAGATGGCTCCCCCAACTACAAAGGCTACTCGCAGAGGCTCAGGAAGCGGGTCATGGGATATCTACCAAGACGGGGAACCGCCCATCTTCGGGGACACAACTTGCAACATCAATAAAACCACAAAACTCTCCTGGTACAACATCTACGAAGAGTTTTCGAAGCCAGATATTCTAGAAGCCCATTAGGATTTCTTGGAATACATAAATGTCAAGAGGTCAAAGTTACACAAGGTTGCAGCACACCCCTTGGTCTTCCCATGCACAGTAACTATTGAATGGATCTTGCAAAATAGAGATCCGAATTCATGGGCGATCAAGGATCATGCTGGTGCATCCGTAGCCGCAATCTCCTCTTCAGATATCACTGCCTATTACAGACTCCCGGAGGGACAAGAGGTTTTCAATACCAGGTGGCTCTCTGAGTTTGTGACCCCAGTGAAAGATATGCTAAGGGAATGGTGGCAGGACCCGTTAAAGTTTCGGGTCAGACCAGATCAGGCATACAAGACGGAGGGGTTGTGTAAGGTATATTAATTAATCGTTGCGATGATGTTCCGCTTATATGGTAAGGTAGACTACAATGTATTTTATGCCACCTAGGTTCCTCTCATGTATGACATTGTCACCCGATGAACTACTTTTAATTAGTCAAGCATTCTCGCATCATCGTTGAAAACAAACATAGTTGCGGCCAAGCTCCCACAACTGGAACAACTTGTAGAATTCTATATGGCTTCATACATCCTAGACGCTGTCTGTGCAAGATGCCAATTTGAGCACTAGAGCTGTAACTGGGATTCATCAGCAACCGACCCCGTGCACCACCACTATAAGGTTTTCTGGGACACGACTTACAAAGGTATGATAGATGTAATTTCTGAGTCTTTTATAGCCTCATTGTACCAGCTGTTATTTCGGGAAGAGCCACCATGCATGTCAAAGAGGGATATGAAGATTTTGGTCAAGGTAGCACATTGGTTTCCCATTCAAGAAGGAACATTCATAAGAGTGTTTGGTACCCATAAGGCCCCCCATGCCCTACCAAGGTTCATCACAAACAAAACGCTCCTGCGAGAGGTCTACTACCAAATGACGCAAAGGCTTTTCGAGGGTGTTGAACAAAGGCAAAAAGAAACCATGGCCCACCTTCCCTCTCACTATGGGAGCATATGTCGTGGATAATTTTAAACAATTAGAGGCAGAGGCCGAGGCATTGAAGGGGAGCCATTTTGTGAGCCTCAATTACCAAAAATACGATCCTGAGAAGGTCATGGATGCCCACTGCAAAAAGGCAAATTTCAGCTGGTCATATTCTCACACCAAACAGGGTCACGGGAATGGGGTAAAAAATTGGTATAACTCTACGAGGGAACTTAGCCCAAGTAAGTAGCAGGCCAGAGATGAGGAGATCCTCGACAATTCCCAGGAAGATGTGAGCCTTAAATAAAGAGCTTCCACCATCAAGAAAAAATAGCACGAGGCACCGAAAGGCACCAGGGAATCCGAGAAGCGAAAAGGGAAAGAGGTCGAAGACATCTTGAGCGACCATGAAGAGGCGGACATTAATGAAATTCTGGAACAAAGGATCACCACCTTGACAAGGAAAAATCAAGAGCTTAAGATGTAGAGAGAGCTAGAGATCAAACAATCTCAAGATTCCAGCGACCAAGGCGAGCTCAAGAAAAGGAGGCGATATGAAGAGTGAGAAAAGGAGAAACAACTGCAAGAAAAGCAACAGGAAGAAAGAGGGCATAGGAAGAAGTAGAGAAGAAAAAACAGGAGGAAGAAAGGAGGGCACAGGAAGAAGCAGAGAAGAAAAAACAGGAGGAAGAAAGGAGGGCGCAAGAAAAAGCAGATAAGAGAAAACAGGAAGAGGAACATAAGGCTAGAGAAGAGGAGGAGAAAAGGAGATTAGAGCAAGCGCTGAAAATTATGGAAGACGAGCTAAAGAGGCAACAATCGTTCGCAGATCAAGAAAAGAGGTGACAGGAGGAAGAATTAAGGAGGAACAAAGAAAAGGAAACTTGGGAAAGCAAACAAAGAGAAACTTAGCAAAATAGCCGAACTGGGTACCAGGCAAAGTGAACTACCACCATTGGCTGTGCCCCCTTCTACTCCCCTCATTGGCAGACACCTCCCCCTGCAGGAACTGGGTTTCTCGGAGAGACAAGAAGAGGAGATCTTAGATCTCACAAGGCTTACTTTCGACGAAGTTAGCCTCAAGATTGTGCAAGAAAGGAAAAAATATTGCACCAGGAATCCAACTGAGCCGTTATCAGTCGCCATGGCCAAGAAAATTGTGCCCAACATCACAGCAAACCCATAGATGGTCGTCTCGGCTGGGACAACTTTCGTTGCTGCCACATAACATAATGTGGCCTTAATGAGCAAGCAGATTACAGACCTTCAGAACAACCTTTACACATCTAAGCTAAGGGCCACCATAACAAAGAAAGAGAAAGAAGGTAGAGGAAGAGAATGCGACACTCCGCTTAGTTCACTCGAGTGTGACAAAATTTCAGGCAGCAATCGAAGCAGAAACCGAGACCTTGGGGGAGGCCATGGAAATGGTCTACGAAGAAATGTCCAAACTACATCACACAGTGGCCCCAATCGTGGCAATCCAAGCCCACACAAAAATAAAGGGTCGCGATGCTAAAGGAGGCTATGATTGCTCTAGATAAGATAAATGAATGGTGCGTCAAGTACCCAAGAGCACCAATGATGGTCCCTAAGAAGGATTGGATCACCATGCAGAACACCAAGGTTCTGTTAGGGTCCTATAATAATAGGATTCATAATTTGAATTGCTTGTGGTTGATCTTGTAATATTGTACATACTTTTGCTTTCTGCAAAATGCTTTTCATATTAAAAAATAAAAAATGAAAAGAGGGTATGTCCTAAAAGAAATATCAAAGGACAAAAAGAATAAGAAAAGATCAAAAAATGAAAAAATATGAACCCTAAACAAAAATAGATCATGAAAGTGTGCAAGTCTAAGTGCCACTACTTTTTACTTTACTGTACAAAATAATGGTTGTGTGTAGCTTGTCATAAATGCCACAACCCATGATAGTCAAATAGTTTATTCTTGACTAGTTCATGCTTTAAATTTCATGTTTATAGATAGAGAATAAAGATCTAGCCAAACTATTTAATCTTGGCAGATGAGTAGTTAGGTAGAGAAATAAAATGTGCTCAATAGCTTAATCTGAGCCATTGGAAGATATAAGGTTAGAATTACATAGTTTTCTTTTCAAAAGAAAAAGGAAAAAAGGATCTGCTAGTTTAAATGCACCCAATAAAGTGAAGAAAAAATGTTAGGGTAAGTAAAGAGTAGGTACAAGAAAGGTTGCAGAAGTACAAGGTTGTTAAATCAAAAGCACACTTATCATGCTTAATCATATGTTTTCGTGTGCAGGAACAGTTATGAAAGTGAAAGGATTCTCACAAGTTGATTTAATTAACTTCCCGTCATTTTGTTTCACCCCCCATTACATGATTACTAATTTCCCCATTATCCCATCATTTCTTGTTAAAATACCATTTTTCCCTTCATTTTCACCCTTGCCCCTTGGTTTCACACATTTCCCTAGCAAATTACCTTCCAAAAGTCATTTCCCAACCAAAAACCCCTTTTCCCTAGTGTGAAACCCATTCCCCTTTGAAAAAATCATTTTCCCCTTATTAATTTCCATATTTTTCCTAAAAAACCCATAAAACCCCTTATCCTAACTTTTATCCCCCCCTCTGCTTTATTTAATTAAACTCCGCAAATCACATTTCCTGATATAAAACCTTTTAACCAACCACCCTTGGTGCGGTTAACAAACCCCACCGCATTTAACCCTGGTCCCACTTTATTAGACCCACTTATATTTAACCCCGCCTTATTCATTAATTAATTACAGTTAAGTGTAATTAATCCCCTCAGGCCCCGTAAATCTCCCCCCTCATTCCCTCTGTGCATTCCTACCGCGCGACAGCCATTAGATATTGCACCCCCAGATTTGACGGCACACATCCATATTGCGTTGACTCCCATTCCCATCTTTACCCGCCCGAGAGCACGCGAGATTCGTGGTTTTTCTTGGGCCCCTTTCAGTTACATGGCAACATTAGGTAAACTCGCATGCACTCGAGGAAATACTGCCCGACTGCCAAAAGCGGTGTAATGGCCCTCAAAGCCGCCTCCCCGCCAAAAGCTAAAACCACCCACTATTCATTATGAATTACGGGCCAAATTCTAACCATCGCCGATTAAAAGGCCGAAGACGCTCATTTTCACCCTTGACACTCATTTTCTCTATGAAAGCTTCCTAAGCAATCCTGCACCACCCTGAGTCTCTGGAACCGAATTTCACCACCAACTACCTCCTGAACATGCTCCAGACGCCCAATTCAGCCATCCAATGCACAGCTGAAGCCATAGTACCCTCTGTAGCTACCTTTGAAACCAGTTTGTAGCCTATACCACCATTTCCAGGTATTTTGACAAAAAACCAGAACGAATATCTCAAATTTAAAAATGCACAGTGAATTCAAACGTTAAATTGATTGAATTTAATTAATTTTCCCTAAATTGAGAGTATTTCCCCCCTGAATACCCAAACCCCTCTTTTCCGACCTGCAAACTGCCCTTTCACTCCACCAGAGTTGTCAAAGCTTCACTTCCACAAGCTGTATAAGCCTAATGCCCACATTTTATCCTAAAGATGGCTGCCCAGACCTCTCTGGATGTCAGACGTGTGTCAACCCCTCACCTGGACATTGACCATATGGCCCTAGTAGACAGGGATTTCCAAATAAAAGACACTGCAACTCCAACCCACCTTCTGAAGCTCCACTGTTGGAGTAAGGACAAATTTCTAAACCATGCAGATGACATCCACCTTTGGGAATCCAATTTACCCAAATACCTATTCCCAGAAATTCACCCATTCCCTGATATTGTACATTTTTGTCATGCCTGTTATCCCTAGTCAAAGGGCTATTGTTGCCCCAAACCAAGAGTTGTTATTCACCATTACACCTGAGTCAATCAACCAAATGCTACAAATCCAATCTAGCCCTAATCAGACCCCTCTATCCATTGGAAACCTATTGGACTTATACATCACATTAGACTAGGTGAAAATCAAGCAAATCTTCCAGAATTTCATCATTGAAGACCGCCATACTCCTACAGATACCCCACCCTATGCTTCCACCATTTTCTCATAAACTAGCAGACACATAATCACCATGCTCTCATGCATCCTAGGATACACATCAAATGAGCATGTGGATGAGGTCATCCTGGCCTTCCTGTCCATTTTCACTCCAAGCAAGCCTCTTGCTATCATGTATGATTATGCTCAGTTCATTGCAGACAGAATGCATGAACAATTCACTAGACTACCCACTGAAAGAGTTTTAAAATACTCTTCAGTGTTGTTTTATATGTTTTTGTATTACTAGATAGATAAGTTCCCTGTGAGCATCTAGACGTTGGACACTAGGGGAAAGGAGAGATCAGTGGTCTACTGGACACCCTTGGTCTAGAGGTTTTCCACAGCATTCACCTACAAAGACTTCGTAGATTCCTTTGTATACCCTGTCATGAACATGTTGATTTCTAATACTCAGCCTAGAATCAGTGAAGACATCAAGAGAGTGCTACAATTGGCAAAGAAGAACAAGGTGGGAGATTGGTAGCTCTACCAAAACCACACTAAGATCAGAGTTTATGGCTGCTAGTTAGCCCCTTATAAATTTCCAAAATACATCCCTATGAGGATATTTCCCTTGAATATTTCAGATAAATAATCAATTCGGATGAGGTCCACTTTCTATCTTCTAGGAAGAAAACCTAGTTCAAGGTAAAAACCAATTAGGCCCATTCATTTACAAGAATAGAGAGGGTGGACCAGAGGCTGACAGGTTACTACAACAGATGAAATTCAGAAACATCTTCATATGGCAGTATGACCCTCATGGGGTCATAAACAAGTTGAGACTTAAGGTCAAGTTGGGACCATACATCCACCACCCGAGACCTAACATTGAACAATTTGCTAACCAATCTGAGTGGGTGGAGAATACATTGATTGATATGGACATCACAGTTGTGGATGTTGAGAACACACTGATTGATCTTGAAAAACAATATGCCCAGAGCTATTTCCTGCAAGTTCCAGATATAGGAGAAACAATGAATGTTCATCCTGTGTTACAGACCCCAGCCAGTGAGGAGAAGAATCCTAAGAGGAACAGGGAAGAGGCATCGAGATCTGCCATGGACACTACAGATGAGCTGTTTGATGTAAGAAAGAGGCCCAAATTGAACCCTGTATCTGAACAGGAGGAGAACATTGCATCAGAGGAAATAACTGACACTGAGACAATGGGGCAGAGAAGTAAAGAAGCCGTTGCATCAGGTGAAACACAACAGCCATCAACCTCCAACACACAAATGATAAAGAGACAACAGAGTGTGGAGTTTTCTTCCTTTGTTAGGCCAGTTGACAGGGAAAAGAATATCAAATACATATTCAAAGAAATAAAGATGAGGAATGAAAAGTTCAAGGCAAAGACATATGCCCAATACCTCAATCTTACACCACCAAACCAGACTAGATTGATGTCAGCCTTTGACATCAAAGCAGGCAAGATGCAGGTGTCGTTTTTGCAGCCCATTGTTCAACAACCAAAAACCTCTGCTGACTATAAAAAGACAAATTTTGAGGTGTTGGCCAGGGATGTTCATCCCATTGATCAGATAGAGTTCCACAAGTACGCTAGAGAAATGATTTACTCCACCCTTACAGGAAAGGACATGGCTTCCCACAAGCTGCAAGATTTATTAGATAATATGACAGCCCAATACAAACTGGAAAAGGCCTCCTCACAGGCCAAAGATAACAGGATAAAATCATTGGAGGACTTGGTCATTGAACTCGGCCATGATCCAAGTGACATTAAGGTTGCTGAACAAGTGATCAAGAAGAAGAATGAGGACATAACAACCCTCAACAAACAACTTAAGCTGCCTCATTCACAACACCCACATACAAAGGAGGTCCTAGAAAGTCAGAGCAATCATGAAGAGATGATGGACCCAGTGCTGCAACTGAATGATCAGTTGAAGGAAATGGAGAAAGAACTTGATAGCTTGATGCAACTCAAACAAGCTAGTCTTGATGATGTTTCTGCAACTGTCATTCCAACAGTTACCACTGTTGTACCTTCTACTTTGGCAGCATCCTTAGCTCCCATTGCTCCAATGGCCACTGCACTACCAACATCTACACCAACTACATTAGCAACAGGATCGACAGCAACAGGCTCTACAGGCGATGAAGCAAACAGGCTGGTCAAACAAATGGAAGAAATGTCCATTTGGACCACGGAGATGAACAGACTTAAGGAAAAAGTCACCAGCCTGGAAACAGATTACAAATTGGCCCAAATCATGCACAGAGAAGAACAACAGAAGGCCACAAGGATGACTAAAAGAATTAAAAGCTTGGAGAAAGAACTGACACTGAATGAACCTCTAGGTCAGGCTAAGGAGCAACTGTGGGCCAATATCATTGACTCTATCAATGATATTTGGCCATCCATCCAGGTTATTTTTGAACAAATTGATTTGATAAAGCAGGCTACAGAAGCCATTCAGAGAGTCAAAGAAGAACTTGGAGATATGCCAGAGGAAGCAGCAAGGATCATTCATTTCCTCAACTCCAAGAACAAGTATGAGTTGCAAGAATTAGAGATACCTGACAGGACAGGTACAATTTTGGAAGTTAAAAAGGTCCTCACCAAGAGGAATTTGATGTCAAACCATGCAACTGGCCATTGACAGGTTCATGCTTAAGTTAAAACTTATGAGGCAAAAGGGATTACCAAATCCCTTAGTTATAAATGATAAGCTAATGACATAGACAGATTACAATAATAAGATCATGGAAGTGGCCAAAGATCAGTTAAACACTTCATCCATGAAGGGCATACCAACAGGCAAAGTATTATACTAAACTTTTGAAAACTTGTTTTACCTCCAGCATGAGGTAAAACACATTTTTATTAATAAGCCAACTTTTGCCAAGTATACAGAGGTAGATGAAATTTACACAAAGATGCTCGATATCCAATTGCCAGATGCTGAGACATGGGAAAAACTCAATGATATATTGTAGGAATACACAGTAAAAATATGAAATGTATAGTAAAAAGTAAAAAAGCACAATAAAAGGGTATTGACAGGACATCAAGGTCAAAGAGTATCATATGCAAGTGTATAAGATGAAAGGTAATAAGTAAATATGACATCTAGCGTGAAAACCAAACAACCAACAACTTAAAGGGAAAAAGATCAAAGACTAAAATACAGTAGAACCTAAATAACGGGGACAACAAAAAACACTTCAATAGTTGTCTCTATCTTCTTGCATGACGATATTTCCTTTTCCTAGATTAGTTCTCAATGCAATTTGAGATATTTTGTAAATTCTTTTTGTATAAATACTTCATAATTCGAAGTATTGAGGGTGGATTGCTATACATTTATAGAGTTATTTTGATCTTAAACCTAAGGGTTATTGTACCAATTTTCAAGTCAACAGACTGGACCAAGTAATAAAAGCATTGCATTACAGGATACATGAAATGATATATTTGCAGTGAAGTATCTTCTTTGTCTGATTTTGTTACTTTCGTATTTGTTTCATAAACTTAAATGTTATTCAAATTTGAATGGATTAACTGGAAATATAACTCAAAACTTGTTTACGTACACTCTGTTTTGTACAGTTAGTCATTTATCTGTTTTCCTCTGATATCTGGATTTGAGAACCCTTAATTGTTCTCCCATCCCTGTTGACCTCTTTCATTCTCTTCATAATCCGGCCTAAGGAACCCTTTAATTACTCCCTGGATCCTATTAGAAACCATTTCACCATCCAGCCTTTGAGATTTGTAATAACTCACCTATCTTACCCTGTAGACACTGTTTTTAAAGCTTGATCCAGTCCAGTTTGTCTAACTTTCGACCCCATAGCCCAATGGTAAAAGCAAACCTTTGTTCATCTTACTAAGTGATCCCACCACCCAAATTCAAATAAAAAACCCCAACACAATCATAACTAACCTAAAATCAATTAACTAAAACAAAGTTACATCATAAAGAGAGAGCCCTCTCTGAGATTAGGAAGGCTAGATCTTGATCTCCAAAGTTGGTTTGTGGTTACCTCTATCATCTCTTTTTCTAAACAACTTACAAGAAATTTTGGAGTGATAACATCATTGGCGACCATACTGGGGACCACGACCCTCAGTCTTATAAAACTTTAAGGAAACCCTAAATTTAATCTTAAGCCCCTTAAGGTCATTTTCGAAAGTTGTTCTTGAAAAGTTTCATAAAAAACAGTTAAAAACGTTAAAATTCTGGCTCCCAAGAAGACTCACTATACTAGGGAAAATCCAGATCCAAACCCTGCTAGCATAGTTGATGACCTAAACAAAATTTAAAAAAAAAAGCCTAAAAAGTTAGAAACTTAAGCAAGTAGTATCCAGTTAGTCAGAGCAAATTCACTCCCTGAGGAGTTGTCAACTTTAGAGGAAATCCCTTTTGATTTGTCATTTGACCTCTTATTATTTAGAAATAAATATGAGAATGCCATCCATGAAACAATGTTAGACCCTGAGTTTATTCAACTGATTGAATAAAAAAGGGTGATTATCCATCCAGATTTAGATAAATTTTGTTTTAGAGACTTTTGAAAAGTTAGAAGCTTTGACCTCTACATGTATAAGCCATATAGATGATGCTTACCTTCAATAATTTGTTGAACAAGCTGCCCTCACTGCCACTGCCGCTGAAATTTCTACACAATCTTCATTCGATGTAAATACACCTTATTTTACCACAACCTCACCTATAGTATCCGCCACAATCCAATCCCCTGAACCAGTTATTCATCAACCATCCTCATCCTCAACCTCATCTAGTTCATCTCCATCTAGTTCAAGCCCTTCCTCAAGCACCACTTCTTTACCCCCTAGTCAAACCGGAATCTCAACCATGGCAGAACAATATGCACCTCTGGTTTTACCTGCCCAACTCCATGCCATGCCCCAAGATTATCAGAGCAAAATCTTTTTGTTTGATGCTACTAGTTAGTACGCTGCCCAACAACATGTAAACAAGATGATTGACTATTTTGAGTTACATGAGATAGATGAATCAGATATCCAAATGAGGTTGTTTGCCGAAACATTAACTGGGGATGTCAAGAAATGGTTCAAATCTTTGCCTGCCAATCATATTGCAGACGTAGATAGTTTTCATAGATTGTTCATTGATAGACGGGAGATAAAGAAAAACCCTCTGCAAATACTTTCTGAATATGCCAACATTAGAAGAGCTCCTAATGAGTCAGTCCAGGATTGTTGTACTAGGTTCAATAGTATCTACAACACAATGGCAACGAATATTAAGCCTCCACCTAACCTAGCACTAATTAAATTCCCTAATGGTTTTGACACTGACATATCATACCAATTAAGGGAAAGAAACCCTGAAACATTGGAACAAATGCAAAGTAATGATGTTAGTGTAGAGGCCAACCTATTAGCCAAGAAATCTAGAATAAGAAATGAAAAGGGAGTTGTAATTAAAGAGGAAACTTCCACTTCTAATGGAAAGATAGATAGTTTAGCCAAGAGTGTAGAGAGAATAATGGATAGATTAGAAAACATGGAAAGGAAAACTCAATGGGAGAATCAACGACCACCCCTAATAAGAAACCCCAACTTTAGGAAGAACCCTAACACTGGAAACAATGTTATACCAGATCAACAAATTAGGCCCCCTTTCTAAGATAACTATGTTGAGGGTTCATAGAGCCAAGAAGGAGAGGATGATACTCAGATAGACTTATTAGGAATAAAAAATGAAGATGTTGTTTTTCTTACTCAAGAAGAACATGAGTTGTACATGTTGCAACAGTTGCAGTTAGAATCTGGTGAATCCTTTGACTTTAAACAAGGATATGAGTTAGCTATATATGAGGTACACAAACAATATAGCTTAAGAAGTAAAAAGAACAATGAAGCTCCCATTAAGAGATCAATCCAGACCCAGACTAAGAAAATAACAGAAGCTCCTATCACTAAAATTTTACAAATCCTCCCTAGGGGAACACCAGAGACTTCTACCCCAAAAATTGTAGATATAACCTCCACTGAAACTCAAACTGAAACAATTACTGAAATCAATCCAAACAAGAGAAATCAAGGCAAAACAGCTAAAACACAGACTGAAATGCCTAGTATTGAAAAACAAGATAAAAACACACACACTGCATTTTTTAAGGAAGATCTCATCCAAACAAACAAAACTCAGCTCCCTTTCAACATCAAAACTGAAATAGCAAAACTAAAGATATCAGTTCCTTTGACCGAATCAGTAAAAAATGAATCCTATAGATCACAGATAACTGAAACTTTAAATATAGGAGAGGGAGAAGATGTTGTCAATTTGAATGATGATTAACCTGAATTATTGTTTGGCCCTGTGGTGAATGGTACTCATCAGCAAGGGGGAATCCCTCCTTTCTACATTAGCCTAAACATTTCTGACAAAATATTACATAATGCTATGTTAGACTCAGGGGCATCCCATAATTTGATGCCAAAAGCAATCATGGAGAGAATGAACTTAGACATCACCAGACCGTATAAGACTTGCTTTCCTTTGACTCTAGCCAAGTTAGATGCCTTGGTTTGATCAAGGATTTATGTGTAACTCTAGTCCAATGCCCAACAAAAAGTATTGTAATGCACATAGTAGTTGTAGACATCCCACCCAAATACGGAATGTTGTTATCTCACTCATGGGGAGAAAAATTGCAAGGGTCCTTGCAGTTAGATATGTCTTATGCCACCATATCTATTTTTTGGCCAACAAAGGAAATTATATAGAGAGACCTTGATGAAATACATGGTGAGTAGTGCTGAAAAACCACAAAACTTTTTTATATACTCCATGCATTCTGATATGGACTCTTTCATCTTGTACAATTCAGAACATGACAATAATCAAATCACAACTGAAGAACTGAAATATAAAACAGTTGATAGTGAGAACATTTTTCATGAGTCCCTATGGCATCTAGATTTTGATGGATCTGTGAATAAACTATGGGTTGGTGCAGGAGTGTGGATCCATAATATGGAGAGTAATCATTCTGAGGGACATGCATTCAAATTAAACTTTAAGTGTACAAACAACATGTCAGAGTATGAAGCTATGATATTAGGGTTACAAATGATTAGAAAACTTGGAGCCAAAACAATTTCTATACTTGGAGACTCATAACTGATTATTAAACAAATTAATGGTGAATACTCTGTAAACAATCCCAGACTTAGTCAATACAGGGAGACTGTCCTAGATTTGATTAAAGACCTCCTGGAAACAAACTTTGTTGCCACTCCTAAAAAACAAAATATGCAAGCCCATAGTCTTGCCACTTTTGCTAGTACCTGCAAATTGCCCTTTCAACCCAACCATTAGTACACTACAAAAGTGAGATATAGGCATGTTATACGAGACAACTTGAAGTATTGACAAATTTTCTCCCACGATTCTCAGATTTATAACTTCATGAATGGTAAAGATGAGTTTCATAATTGTAAAATAGATACAGACTGTATAGTAGAAAATAACATAGGTAGTGACATAAATAGTGGCATAGATGTAAATATTTTAGATTTAGGTAAACCCACTAAATTCACTAAAGTAGAAATAGATAGCTTAGAAAATATGGAAATAGAAGAGATAATGAATGGTGATCCTGAAATTCTGAACATTAAAAATAATTTTTTGCCTAAGGGATTAGTCCCATTAGAAGATTTGTTTGACTCGAACGATGTAGCTAGTGTTAGTTCCAGTCTTCGCAGCCTGTCACCAGGGATCAACATGAGCTCTTACTATGTCTGGTTTTGTTAGATGTTTTTCACATGATGTTCAACACAAAACATGTCACAAGTGTGTCCATCAGAAGAAGCTCAGAGAAATATTTCTAACGGTATATCGCACTCCCATAACCGGCTCCCAAATTAGAAGATATGATTGAAATGAATGAGTGATTCTTGGTTATGCATGTTTTGAGGTCAGTTGCTGCACACAATGACAAGTTTAGTACAAAATCAGTTTCTGAAATAATGGTAAGGAATTTTTCAAAAGTGAAAGAGGTTTTTGTTCATCACATACAAAATAACAAAAACCTCCTTCATCTTATGCACAGGTGCTAATATGTGGGAGATATACAGTGATATTTGGAGCCTACATTAAAACAAAGCAAATTTTTCATATTTTTTACTGTTTTAGTCATTTTAGTGTGGGGTCATTTTACAACAGATGGAAAGTAATTTTGTAAAACCCAAGGACGTTTTTGTTAACCACAATCCATACAACAAAAACCTCTTTCAGTTTATTCACAGGTGCCATGGATTGGGATATGTGACTGGATCTTTACAGCTCATTTTCACAGATTTAAATTTTTAATGATTTTCTGTTTTAGAGATGATTTTGTGGAACAGATTGCGAGCAACTGGAAATGAATTTCCCAAATTTGAGAGATTTTTTCTCCATCATGACCTTATATTCAAAAACCTCTTTCAGTTTTGTAACAGGTGCTATGGTGTAGGAGATACGAGTTCATCTTCAACACCTATTTTTAGAAATTTGGCCCAAGTTTAATGTAATTGATTCTATTTTGAAGAAAATGGTTGAGATCAATCCCTTAGTACAAGGATGAGAAAATGTATATATTTTACGAATTTCATAGTGTAGGGGTTGGATTTTGGCAAATGGTTGGACTTTTGAGAAAGCCTTGAGCTTCATTGTACACTCATATCAGCATTTTGGCTAAGGAATTGAGACCAGGATTTGCATCACTCTTTGGGATCCATGTGGCAATTTGTCTTGGTACAGTGCTTTCATTTGTAATTGTGAATTTGTTTATGTGATTGTATGCCATTATCTCTCTTATTTCTTCTCAGCTAAATCAAACAAGAGTGTAAGTAGAATCCATTGAAGTTGCAGTGCTCTACTTGAGGTTTGCTTTAGTCTTTGATGTTTTCAGCTGTTTGGAGAGGATCCATTAGTTTTCTTGCCCTCTTCAGCTCCTCACCTGTCTAATCCTTCCATATCATTCAATTTTAAGTACCAAAACAATTGCCTACCTTGCCCCATTGAGATCTCTGCAAGACTGAGCCTCATTCCCCACACCCAAAATTTGCCTTTCCATTAGAGCCAACAAAACATCATTTCATTCAATCAAACTCTTTCACACATATACCTAGCCTAAGATCAGTATTTCTATCAGTCATCTCAAGCCCTCATCGATCATAATTTGCTGAGATTGACCCGGAGAGAGCCCTCTCCCGACCTGGTAGGGCTAGCTACCAGGTTAAGCGTGGTTTGATGTTGGCCCTGGATCCTACCTTCCTCAACCTAAGGTAGATTTAGGCGCTAACATAGTGGCGACTCCACTGGGGAAGAAATTGTTTGTTTGTTAGTGTTCTCCGTTTTATAAACTACAGACGGAGCCTGAAGATTAGCCAGGTAGCCTTCGAAACGCTTTTCCTTTGCATTAGCGCAACTAGATAAAAGCTACTTAAGTCAATCTCCATTCTAGTTTAGAAACTGAACATCTGACTTACAAATTGCCCCAGTACATGTATCAAGTTAGTTCTGATTGTTGATGGTGGACAACAGTCAGACACATATGAAGGCTGAAACATTCACCCGACGACTCCAACTCAATCCAGAGATTCCAGTGCTCACTGATCCATTCATGCACTAAAATAAAATGGTAGGGTATGTGGCAGACCCTGTGCTTTGTGAAGTTTTAAAAGAAGTTAGAGATCAGTTAGAGGATTTTGAAATTGATGAAGTATTTTTCATTGCCGTGCTTCAATTTTTGAGATCTCCGAAGTTTCCTCCTAAAGCTAAAACTGGTTTCTTTGAGTTAGTTTTTGAAAAATTTGAGAAGGAGATTCAGTATTTAAATGATCAGATCCAATCATATGAATTCCGAGATCCCAAAAAGTTCTTGGAAACTCTCCCTCCTTCAAAACAAGAAACAAATAGAGCTACCCGTGGATGTTTGCATTGACAGTTTGCAGTTGGCGGTCTGTGTTGAGGAGTTAGGGCAGCAAACAAAGTCTAGTTTCTTTGATCCTATTGTCACATATATGTAGTATTTTTTTAGTTTGAATGATAAGTCAGATTGTCTTTTACATAACCAGACTCGTTATGTGCATGTATGGCTGTCAGCATTTACATCTGTGTCCTGGTTGAAACACTTTCAAGCAACATCCTTGTCACAGTTACTTGATTGGTTGATATGGCATTACAACATCACTTGATCTATCAATTTTGCAGTAAAGTGGGTTAGATTTGTACATAAATAAGCTGCCCAAGGCCGCATTTCAGTTTGCGGTATTTGTTTATGTACATGTTGCAGTGTGTATATGTTTTTGGATTGGTATGAGTTGTTTTGGGTTTGCAGTTGTATGACCATCCATGCCCAATGGAAGAGGCAATGTCTGCTTTCCAAAGATATGTAGTTCTTGGCACCTCCAAGGAGCTTTCATCCCCAATGGAGCCGATGTTAGTTCCAGTCTTCACAGCCTATCACCAGGGATCAACATGAGCTCTTACTATGTCTGGTTTTTTTTAGATGTTTTGCACATGATGTTCAGCACAAAACATGTCACAAGTGTGTCCATCAGAAGAAGCTCAGAAAAATATTTCCAACGGTATATCACACTCCCGTAACCGGCTCCCGAATTAGAAGATATGATCGAAATGAATGAGTGATTCTTGGTTATGCATGTTTTGAGGTCAGTTGCTGCACACAATGACAAGTTTAGTACAAAATCAGTTTCTGAAATAATGGTAAGGAATTTTTCAAAAGTGAAAGAGGTTTTTGTTCATCACATACCAAATAACAAAAAACTCCTTCAGTTTATGCACAGGTGCTACTATGTGGGAGATATACAGTGATATTTGGAGCCTACATTAAAACAAAGCAAATTTTTCATATTTTTTTACTGTTTTAGTCATTTTAGTGCGGGGTCATTTTACAACAGATGGAAAGTAATTTTGCAAAACCCAAGGAGGTTTTTGTTAACCACGAGCCATACAACAAAAATTTATTTCAGTTTATTCACAGGTGTCATGGATTGGGATATGTGACTGGATCTTTACAGCTCATTTTGACAGATTTAAATTTTTAATTATTTTTTGTTTTAGAGATGATTTTGTGGAACATATTGCGAGCAATTGGAAACGAATTTCCTAAAATTGAGAGAGGTTTTCCTCCATCATGACCTTATCTTAAAAAACATCTTTCAGTTTTGTAACAGGTGCTATGGTTTAGGAGATACGAGTTCATCTTCAACACCTATTTTTAGAAATTCGGCCCAAGTTTAATGTAACTGATTCTCTTTTGAAGAAAATGGTTGAGCTCAATCCCGTAGTACAAGGATGAGAAAATGTATATATTTTATGAATTTCATAGTGTAGGGGTTGGACTTTGGCAGATGGTTGGACTTTTGAGAAAGCCTTGAGCTTCATTGTACACTCATATCAGCTTTTTGGCTAAGGAATTGAGACCAGGATTTGCAGCACTCTTTGGGATCCATGTGGCAATTTGTCTTGGTACAGTGCTTTCCTTTGTAATTGTGAATTTATTTATGTGATTGTATGCCATTATCTCTCTTATTTCTTCTCAGCTAAATCAAACAAGAGTGTAAGTAGAATCCATTAAAGTTGGAGTGCTCTACTTGAGGTTTGCTTTAGTCTTTGATGTTTTCAGCTGTTTGGAGAGGATCCATGAGTTTTCTTGCCCTCTTCAGCTCCTCACCTGTCTAATCCTTCCATCTCATTCAATTTTAAGTGCCAAAAACAATTGCCTACCTTGCCCCATTGAGATCTCTGCAAGACTGAGCCTCATTCCCCGCACCCAAAATCTGCCTTTCCATTAGAGCCAACAAAACATCATTTCATTCAATCAAACTCTTTCACACATATACCTAGCCTAAGATCAGTATTTCTATCAGTCATCTCAAGCCCTCATTGATCATAATTTGCTGAGATTGACCCGAAGAGAGCCCTCTTCGGACCTGGTAAGGCTAGCTACCAGGTTAAGCGTGGTTTGATGTTGGCCCTGGATCCTACCTTCCTCAGCCTAAGGTAGATTTAGGCACTAACAACTAGAAAACCGAAAATGGAACCTTTAAGAGCAGATATAGAAGAATGTAACATAGGAACTGAGGAAAAATCAAAACTCATTAAAATATCAAAATCCTTACCTCTAGAGGAAAATGTTAAATACATAAATCTGTTTAAAGAATTCCAAGATGTTTTTGCCCGGAGTTATGAAGACTTGAAGTCTTATGACACCAGCATAATTCAACACAAAATACATCTCAAAGAAGATCATAAACCTTTCAAACAGAAACTTAGGAGAAATAATCCAGTTCTTATGCCATCTATTGAGAAAGAAGTTAAAAGAATGTATGATTCCCAAATCATAGCTCCCATTAGATATTCAGATTGGATTTCAAACTTAGTCACTACTAGGAAAAAGACTAGAGAAATCAAACATTGTGTTGATTTCAATAATTTAAACAAGGTCTCATTGAAAGACAACTATCTTCTCCAAAAGATGGACCATATCCTTTAGAGGGTAGTAGGCTCATCCAGAATTTCATTGCTTGATGGATTTTTTGGATATAATTAGATCTTAGTTCAACCAAAGGACCAACCCAAAATTGAATTTACTACTCCTTGGGGTACCTTCATGTATTTGAAGATGCCTTTTGGATTAATGAAAGCAGGAGCTACATTTCAAAGAGCTATGGATATAGCTTTTGCCAAGGAGATCCATGACTTCCTAGTGGTATACCGAGATGACATAGTTGTATTTTCTAAATCTGATAATGAACACCTAGATCAATTAAGAAGAGTTTTCATCAAATGTAGGAAATTTGGGATTTCTTTAAATCCCAAAAAGGCACTCTTTGGTTTAGAAGAGGGTAAACTGTTGGGACATATAATATCCAAAGATGGAATTAGAATAGATCCTACTAGAATAGAGGCCATTTTGACCATTGCCCATCCTAGAAACATTAAAGAGTTACAGTCATTTTTAGGCAAGATAAATTTTCTTAGGAGATTCATTTCAAATTTAGCAGAATTGATTAGAGAACTAAATAACATGTTAAGAAAGGACTCAGCACTTAAATGGATAGTGGAGGCCAAACAGTCCTTTGAAGCCATCAAGGAAGCCTTAACCAAAACTCCAATCCTTATAAGTCCTGATTTTCATAAAGACTTTATAATTTTTTCTTTTGCTTCAGAACACACCATTGCAACAGTCTTGTTGCAAAAGAACGACCAAGGATATGAACAACCAATTGCATTTTTCAGTAAATCCTTAAGAGATGCCACACTCAAATACAATATTATGGAAAAACAAGCATTAGCTTTAGTAAAGGCTATCAAATATTTCAGAGTCTATATTTTGTATTCTCACATCATTGCTTATGTTCCAAACTCAGTAGTTAAGGACATTTTGACACAAAATGGGCCTGAAGGCAAAAGAGGGAAATGGATTGCCGCTATATTGGAATATGACATAGAAATAAAGCCTACTAAACTTATCAAAGGCCAAGGTTTAGCCAAACTCATGGCTGAATCGAACTGTCAGGCCCAAGATATAAATTTCATTGGTGTCCTTGATGACCAGGAAGAGATGGCGACTCCACAGATCAGTGAACCTTTTACAGATTCACCTTGGTATGCAGATATCATATTTGTATTACTAAAATTACAAGCTCCTCTTGGTTTGACAAGAACTAAAGCTAGATTTTTGAAAATGAAGTCACTAAAATATTGTATCGTAAGTAATGCTTTGTTTTGGAAAGACAATAGTGGTATTCTTTTGAACTGTTTATTAAAAGATGAAGCTGATAAAATTATGCAATAATTTCATGTAGGGGATTGTGGAGGTCACTTGTATTGGAAAACTAATGCTAACAAAATCCTGAGGCCTATTTTCTACTGACCCACTCGTTTTGCAGATGTTAGAAAACATGTGACTTCCTGTCATAAGTGCCATATATTTGAGGGAAAAAGAAAGATTTTACCGTTACCTCTCAATCCCATCTCCACAGAAATGCCATTTCAACAATGGGGGTTAGACTTCATTGGAGAAATACACCCAACCTCCTCAGCCCAACATAAGTGGATTTTGATAGCCACTGATTATTCTACCAAATGGATAGAAGCCATCCCTTCTAGACAAGCCACAGACATTGTCATTATCTCATTCCTAGAAAATAATATCCTGTCAAGGTTTGGATGCCCCCAAAAGCTCATTACTGATAATGCAACTACCTTTAAATCCAAGGAAATGATAGACTTCCGTAACAAATACCACATCACCCTTGGCCACTCCACTGCCTATTACCCTCAAGGTAATGGACTTGCAGAATCCTCTAACACAATCTTGGTGAATATTGTTAAGAAATTGCTGGAAGACAACAAAAAGACATGGAACAAAAAGTTGGTCAATGCCTTATGGGTAGATATACTAACTACAAAGAAGTCCATTGGCACATCTCCCTATCAGTTAGTATATGGGATGGATGTTGTTTTTCCATCCTTTTTGGGAGTGCCAGTGATGAAGATCATCCAGGAGTTGCAGGTAGAACCAAATGATATCCAAATAAGGATAAATCAGACCATACACTTGCAGCAGACTAGAGAAGAAGTATATGTAAAATCACAGGTAATCCAGGAAAAAATAAAAAAGATATTTGATAAAAAGACCAAAGTTGATGATTTTTACATAGGTGATAAAGTTCTTAAGTGGGATTCAAGAAGAGAAGGCAAAGACAAGCATGGAAAATTCGACTTCTTATGGCAAGGGCCTTATGTCATTTATGGTTACAGGGGTAACAATGCATTTTTCTTGAGAGAGATAGATGGATCAGATCTACCAGGAGGACCTCTCAATGGTGGAATGCTGAAGCATTATTTTTCGACAGATTAACAATAGTTCACTTTACTTTACTCTTTATACATAACATTGCAGAGTATATATTAGATTGGATGGTGATCTTTTGAAGTTGAAGCTCGGAGAGAATGCCCTGAGCTTTGAAGGTTTCACCATCATAAGTATGAATAAGGCAGAAATCACAGAAGAACAGTTTACAGGGCAACTGTAATCACAATTCAAAGGCTACTGATCTTTAGAGTTCTTGACATTTCACTAGGAAATGCCATCCCCTTGTGGAGCCACTCTTAGGGTCCTATAATCATAAGATTCATAATTTTGAATTGGTTGTGGTTGATCTTGTAATATTGTACATACTTTTGCTTTCTACAAAATGTTTTCCATATTAAAAATTAAAAAATGTAAAGAGGGTATGTCCTAAAAGAAATATCAAAGCACAAAAAGAATAAGAAAAGATCAAAAAATGAAAAAATATGAACCCCTGGCCACGAGTTGCCCACAACACGAATTATGGTTTACTCTCTAAAGATTTGCCTTTGCAGAAGCATCACTGGAAGAAGGACTAAGGTATCTTGGTTACAGGCTAAAACCTCACGGCTACAAAATTGCAGATTGGACTTGGCTCATAACAAAAGTCTAGAGGAGACTAAATATCTAGTATCACAAATATATGTCTAGAGTAGGGAGGCTGGTCCTCATTAAAGCCGTTCTGGAAGCAACACCGGTATATTGGATGTCATTGGCATGGATCCCTGGAGGCATTCTGGCCCGCCTACAAAACATTTGCTGCCATTTCTTATGGAAAGGGAAACAGCCCGAGACAATTTTTGCATGGGCAAACTGGGAGTCTTTGGCACTACTGAAGTGATGGGGTGGATGGGCGATCAAGTGGCTGGATATATTCCCAAATGCATGGGCAACAAAGTTAGGATGGCAGTTACTCAACAACCACAGTCTATGGACGAAGGTGGTCGTCTCTAAGTATATATCCCCCTCTAACACCATTGATTGGATTAGACAAGACCACAGGAATACTGCCAACATATCTATCATCTAGAAGGGAGTCATAAACACTAAGGAACTAATCCGAAATGGATTGACATGGAGGATCCGGTCTGGAGCACAAGTGTGGTTAGGCATAGACCCCTGGGTGGGGTGCGGCAAAGTCCTCAAGCTATCCGAGGAGCTGAGAACACACCTTTCGGAACAAGGCATATTGCATATCAGTCATATTGTTGATAATGTACACTCCTCTTTGTTACATCAGGCTTGGAAATTAGGGCACGATCTAAATTTACTGCAGTGTTGGTAACAGGAGTGGCGGGATTACACAAAAGCATTAATCGAGGCCCACATAAGAATAATATAGGGGGATGATGAACTTATTTGGGCGTTTGCCAAACATGGAGTATACTCCCCAAGATAGGATATTAGGTGCTGATGGAACCTAATAAGCCACCAACCTCGGAGCTATGGTGGAAGAATTTGTGGAAGCTGAAGGCGACACCCGGAACGAGACTCCTTATGTGGTCCATTCTCCAGAACAAGGTCCCGACTGGTGCCAACCTGATGAAACGATCCTTCTTAGGCCCCTTCTGGTGTCACCTCTGCAAGAGTGGTAGTGAAGACATGGACCATCTTTTCCTATTCTTTCCCAGCACACAAGAGCTTTGGAACAGCCTCCTTACTTCGTTCTCTTCCTCACACCGATGGTAGGGTACAAATTTTGCAGACACTTGGAACTGCTGGTGGACTTTAGCATCTGATAAAGAAAAGAACATCCCTCTCCTTATTTGTTGGGCCATCTGGATAGCCAAAAACCAAATTATCTTCCAGCAAAAGGGCCCCCGTTGGCCCTCCATAACTACCAGAATCATATCCGACTACAGTTCTATTCCTGACGAGGGTACCCAACCATCTCATAGGATAATAACTTTGGAATCCATCAACACCTCGCAGCCATGGGCTTATTTTGATGGTTCGGCTCAGGAGACCGGATGTGGAGGGGGTGCAATTCTACACCTATCTGAAACCCACTCCTACAAAATACAAATGGGACTGGGCAGGGGGACAAATAACTATGCTGAGCTTCTAGCAGCCAAAAACCTCATTCATTATGCATTGATCAAACAGTGTCTGCATTTACAGCTTTTTGGTGACTCTAAAATAATATGCAATTGGATAAACAAAAAATCACAATGCAATGCATATTCTCTAAAGCATATTCTGGATGAAACTCATAGACTCATAACAAATTTTGACTCATTCTCTTGCCACCACATCTACAGGGAATGCAACTCAGCTGTTGACCACTTATACAAGGAAGCAGTGCTCAAGTATGATGCTACTTGGTTGATTCAGGAGGAACGCGACGACAACTCATATCAGTACTACCACAGGCTATTCATAGACCCCAGAGCATAAACATAATTTTTGGATCTGACTCTTAATTTATATGATCATATGTAAATATTCACATAGTTTTTATGCTTTTACTTCAATACTGGTCTCTCTGCGAAGAGTACATCAACATTCACAAATGCTTATTTTTTGAACAGCTCCACCTCTGAGGTGGTATTTCAGTTTTTATTTTTTGGATCGAAAGGTATGGTTTACCATATGAATATGCTGTGCATCTACAAAATGTAATTTTCTTATTAATAAAGGAAATTACAACTTTTTCCACGGGGAAAAAAAAAGAAAAAAGAAAAAATATGAACCCCAAACAAAAATAGATCATGAAAATGTGCAAGTATAAGTGCCAATACTTTTTAATTTACTGTGCAAAATAATGGTTATGTGTAGCTTGTCATAAATGCCACAACCCATGATAGTCAAATAGTTTAATCTTGACTAGTTCATGCTTTAAATTTCATGTTTATAGATAGAGAATAAAGATCTAGCCAAACTGTTTAATCTTGGCAGATCAGTAGTTAGGTAGAGAAATAAAATGTGCTCAACAACTTAATCTGAGCCATTGGAAGATATAAGGTTAGAATTACATAGTTTTCTTTTCAAAAGAAAAAGGAAAGAAAGGGTCTGCTAGTTTAAATGCACCCAATAAAGTGAAGAAAAAATGTTAGGGTAAGTAAAGGGTAGGTACAAGAAAGGTTGCAGAAGTACAAGGTTGTTAAAGCAAAAGCACACTTATCATGCTTAATCATATGTTTCAGTGTGTAGGAGTAGTTATGAAAGTGAAAGGATGTTCACAAGCTGATTTAATTAACTTCCCCTCATTTCATTTCACCCCCCATTACATGATTACTAATTTCCCCATTATCCCATCATTTCTTGTTAAAATACCCTTTTTCCCTTCATTTTCACCCTTGCCCCTTGGTTTCACACATTTCCCTAGCAAATTACCTTCCAAAATACATTTCCTAACCAAAAACCCCTTTTCCCTAGTGTGAAACCCATTCCCCTTTGTAAAAATCATTTTCCCCTTATTAATTTCCCTATTTTTCCTAAAAATCCCATAAAACCCCCTTATCCTAACTTTTATTCCCCCTTCCGCTTTATTTAATTAAACTCCGCAAATTCAAATTTTCCCGATATAAAACCTTTTAACGCACCATCCTTGGTGCAGTTAACAAACCCCGCTGCATTTAATCCTGGTCCCACTTTATTAAACCCACATATATTTAACCCCATCTTATTCATTAATTAATTAAAGTTAAGTGTAATTAATCCCCTCGGGCCCTGCAAATCTCCGCCCTTATTCCCTCGTGCATTTCCACCGTGCAATAGCTGTTAGATCTTGCAACCCCAGATTTGACGGTGTGCATCCATATCGCGCAGACTCCCATTTCGACCTTTACCCACCCGAGAGCACATGAGATTCGCGGTTTTGCTCGGGCCCCTTCCGGTTACGTGGCAGCACCAGGCAAACTCGCATTCTCTCGAGGAAATACTGCCCGACTGCCAAAGGCGGTGCGATGGCCCTCGGAACCGCCTCCCCGCCAAAAGACGAGACCACCCACTGTTCATTATGAATTTTGAGCCAAATTCTAACCGTTGCCGGTTAAAAGGCCGAAGATGTTCATTTTCACCCTTTTCGATCATTTGCTCTATGAAAGCTTCTGAAGCCTTCTTGCACCACCCTCAGCCTCTACAACCGAATTTCACTTCCAACTACCTCCCGAACATGCTCCAGACGCCCAATTCAGCCATCAAGTGCACAACTGAAGCCACGATACCCTCTGCAGCTACCATTGAAACTAGTTTGCAGCCTATACCACCATTTCCAAGTATTTTGACAAAAAACCAGAACGACCATCTCAATAAAAACATACAGTGAATTCAAATGTTAAATTGATTGAATTTAATTAATTTTCCCTAAATTGAGAGTATTTCCCCCCTAAATACCCAAACCCTTCTTTTCTGACCTGCAAACTACCTTTTAACTCCACCAGAGTTGTCAAAGCTTCACTTCCACAAGCTGTATAAGCCTAATTCCCATATTTTATCCTAAATATGGTTGCCCAGACCTCTCTAGATGCCAGTCCTGTGTCAACCCCTCACCTGGACATTGACCATTTGGCCCTAGCAAACAGGGATTTCCAAACAAAAGACACTTCAACTCCAACCCACCTTCTGAAGCTCCATTGTTGGAGTAAGGACATATTTCTAAACCATGTAGATGACATCCACCTTTGGGAATCCAATTTACCCAAATACCTATTCCCAGAAGTTCACCCATTCCCTAATATTGTACATTTTTGTCATGCCTGTTATATCCTTATCCAAAGGTCTATTGTTGCCCCAAACCAAGAGTTGTTATTCACCATTACACCTGAGTCAATCAACCAAATGCTACAAATCCAATCTAGCCCTAATCAGACCCCTCTATCCATTGGAAACTTATTGGACTTATACATCACATTAAACCAGGTGAAAATCAACCAAATCTTCTATAATTTCGTCATTGAAGACTTCCATACTCTATAGATACCCCACCCTATGCTTCCACCATTTTCTCAGAAACTAGCAGACACATAATCACCATGCTCTCATGCATCCTAGGATGTACATCAGATGAGCATGTGGATGAGGACATCTTGGCCTTCTTGTCCATTTTCACTCCAGGCAAGCCTCCTGCTACCATGTATGATTATGCTCAGTTCATTGCAGACATAATGCATGAACAATTCACTAGACTGCCCACTGAAAGAGTTTTCAAATACTCTTCAGTGTTGTTTTATATGTTTTTGTATTACCAGACATATAAGTTCCTTGTGAGCATCCAGAAGTTGGACACCAGGGGAAAGGAGAGATCAATGGTCTATTGGACACCCTTGGTCTAGAGGTTTTCCACAACATTCACCTACAAATACTTCATAGATTCCTTTGTATACCATGTCATGGACATGCTGACTTTTAATACTCAGCCTAGAATCAACCAAGACATCAAGAGTGAGCTATAATTGGCAAAGAACAACAAGGTGGGAGACTAGTACCTCTACCAGAACCACACTGAGATCAGAGTTTATGGTTGCTAGTTAACTCCTTATAAATTTCCAAAATACCTCCCTATAGGGATATTTGCCCTTGAATATTTCAGACAAATCATCAATTTGGATGAGGTCCACTTCCTATATGCTAGGAAGAAAACCTAGTTCAAGGTAAAAAACCAATTAGGCCCATTCATTTGCAACACTAGAGAGGCTGGACCAGAGGTCGATGGATTACTACAACAGATGAAATTCAAAAACAGCTTCATATGGCAGTATGACCCTCATGGGGTCATAAACAAGTTGAGACTTAAGGTCAAGTTGGGACCATACATCCACCACTTGAGACCTAACATTTAACAATTTGCTAACCAATCTCAGTGGGTGGAGAATACATTGATTGATATGAACAACATAGTTGTGGATGTTGAGAACACATCGATTGATCTTGAAAAACAATTTGCCCATAGCTCTTTCCTGCAGGTTCCAAAAATAGGAGAAACAATGAATGTTCATCATGTGTTACCGACCCTGGCCAATGAGGAGAAGAATCCTAAGAGTAATAGGGAGGAGGCATCCAGCTCTACCATGGACACTACAGATGAGTTGTTTGAGCTAAGAAAGAGGCCCAAATTGAACCCTGTATCTGAACAGGAGGAGAACATTGCATCATAGGAAATAATTGACACTGAGACAATGGGGAAAAGAAGTAAAGAAGCAACTTCATCAAGTGAAACACAACAACCATCAACCTCCAACACACAAATGATAGAGAGACAACAGAGTGTGGAGGTTTCTTCCTTTGTCAGGCCAACTGACAGGGAAAATGATATCAAAGACATATTCAAAGAAATAAAGATGAGGAATGAAAATTTGAAGGTAGAGACATATGCCTAATACCTCAAGCTTACACCACCAAACCAGACCAGATTGGTGTCAACCTTTGACATCAAAGCAGGCAAGATGCAGGTGTCATTTTTGCAGCCCATTGTTCAACAACCAAAAACCTCTGCTGACTATAAAAAGACAAATTTCGAGGTGTTGGCCAGTGATGTTCATCCCATTGATCAGATAGAGTTCCACACGCAGGCTGGAGAAATGATTTACTCCACCCTTACAAGAAAGGCCATGGCTGCCCACAAGCTGCAGGATTCATTGGATAATATGATAGCCCAATACAAACTGGAAAAGGCGTCCTCACAGGCCAAAGATAAAAGGATAAAATCATTGAAGGACTTGGTCATTGAACTCGACCATGATCCAAGTGACATTAAGGCTACTGAACAACTGATCAAGAAGAAGAATGAGGGCATAACAACCCTCAAGAAATAGATTAAGCTACCTCATTCACAACACCGACATACAAAGGAGGTCATGGAAAGTTAGAGCAATCATGAAGAGATGATGGACCTAGTGCTGCAACTTAATGATCAGTTGAAGGAGATGGAGAAAGAACTGAATAGCTTGATGCAACTCAAACAATCTAGTCTTGATGATGCTCCTGCAATTGTCATTCCAACCGTTACCACTGTTGTACCTTCTACTTTGGCAGCACCCTTAGCTCCCACTGCTCCAATGGCCACTACACTACCGACATCTACACCAACTACATCAGCAACAGGATTGACAACAACAGGCTCTATAGGTGATGAAGCAAACATGCTGGTTAAAGCAATGGAAGAAATGTCCATTCAGACCAAAGAGATTAACAGACTTAAGGAAAAAGTCACTAGCCTGGAAATAGATTACAAATTGGCCCAAATCATGCACAGAGAAGAACAATAGAAGGCCACATGGATGAATGAAAGAATCAAAAGGCCGAAGAAAGAACTGACACTGAATGAACCTCTAGGTCAGGCTAAGGGGCAACTGTGGGCCAATATCATTGACTCTGTCAATGATATTTGTCCATCCATCCAGGTTATTTTGAACAAATTGATTTGATAAAGCAAGCTACAGAAGCCATTCAGAGAGTCAAAGAAGAACTTGGAGATATGCTAGAGGAAGCAGCAAGGATCATTCATTTCCTCAACTCCAAGAACACGTATGAGCTGCAAGAATTAGAGATAACTAACAGGACATGTACAATTTTGGAAGTTAAGAAGGTCCTCACCAAGAGGAATTTGATGTTGAACTTGGAGGATAAGTGTCAAACCATGCAACTGGCCATTGACAGGTTCATGGTTAAGTTTGAACTTTTGAGGCAAAAGGGATTACCAAATCCCTTAGTTATAAATGATAGGCTAATGACACAGGAAGATTACAATAAGAAGAACAGGGAATTGGCCAAAGATCAGGCAAACACTTCATCCATGAAGGGCATACCAATAGGCAAAGTATTATACCAAACTTTTGGAAACTTGTTTTACCTCTAGCACGAGGTAAAACACCTTTTTATTAATAAGCCAAATTTTTCCAAGTATATAGAGGTAGATGAAATTTACAGAATGATGCTCAATATCCAATTGCCAGATGCTGAGACATGGGAAAAACTCAATCATTTGTTGTAGGAATACACAGTAAAAATATGAAATCCATAGTAAAAAGTAAAAAAGCACGGTAATGGGTATTGACAGGACAACAAGGTCAAAGAGTATAAGATGAAAGTGGATCATATGAAAGGTCATAAGTAAATATGACATCCAACATGAATACCAAACAGCTAAGCAGCTTAAAGGGAAAAATATCAAAGACTAAAAGACAATAGAACCTAAATAATAGGGACAACAAACAACAGTTCAATAGCTGTCTCTATCTTCTTGCATGAAGATATTTCCTTTTCCTAGATTAGTTCTCAATGCAGTTTGAGATATTTTGTAAATTCTTTTTGTATAAATACTTCATAATTCGAAGTATTGAGGGTGGATTGCTATACATTTGTAGAGTTATTTTGATCTTAAACCTTAGGGTTATTGTACCAATTTTCAAGTCAACAAGCTGGAGCAATTAATAAAATAATTTCATTACAGGATTCATGAGATGAGCTATTTGCAGTGAAGTATCTTCTTTGTCTGATTTTGTTACTTTCGTATGTGTTTCATAAACTTAAATGCTATTCAAATTTGAATGAATTAACTGGAAATATAACTCAGAACTTGTTTAAGTACACTCTGTTTTGCACAGTTAGTCATTTATGTGTTTTACTATGATATCCGGATTTGAGAACCCTTAATTACTCTCCCATCTCGGTTGACCTCTTTCATTCTCTTCATAATCCGGCCTAAGGAACCCCTAATTTCTCCCTGGATTCGATTAGAAACCATTTCACCATCCAACCTTTGAGACTTGTAATAACTCACCTATCATGCCCTGTAGACATTGTTTTTAAAGCTTGATCCAGTCTAGTTTGTCTGACATTCGACCCCATAGCCCAATGGTAAAAGCAAACCTCTGTTCATCTAAGTAAGTGATCCCACCACCCAAATTCAAATAAAAAACCCCAGCACAATCATAACTAGCCTAAAATCAATTAACTAAAACAAAGTTAAATCATAAAGAGAGAGCCCTCTCTGAGATTAGGAAGGCTAGATCCTGATCTCCAAAGTTGGTTTGTGGTTACCTCTATCATTTCTTTTTCTGAACAACTTACAAGAAATTTTGGAGTGATAACATCATTGGTGACCGAACTGGGGACCTCAACCCTCAGTCTTATAAAACTTTAAGGAAACCCTAAATTTAATCTTTAGCTCCTTAAGGTCATTTTCGAATGTTGTTATTGAAAAGTTTCATAAAAAACAGTTTAAAAAGTTAAAATTATGGCTCCCAAGAAGATTCACTATACTAGGGAAAATCCAGATCCAAACCCTGCTACCATAGTTGATGACCCAGACAAAATTTTAAGAAAACCTAAAAAGGTAGAAACTCAGGCAAGTAGTAGCCAGTTAGTCAAAGCAAATTCACTCCCTGAGGAGTTGTCAACTTTAGAGGAAATCCCTTTTGATTTGTCATTTGACCTCTCATTATTTAGAACTAAATATGAGAATGCCATCCATGAAACAGTGTTAGACCCTGAGTTTATTCAACTCATTGAATAAAAAAGGGTGATTATCCATCCATATTTAGATAAATTTGTTTTGGAGACTTTTGACAAGTTAGAAGCTTTGACCTCTACATTGATAAGCCATATAGATGATGCTTACCTTCAACAATTTGTTGAACTAGCTGCCCTCACTGTTGCTGCCACTGAAATTTCTGCACAATCTTCACTCACTATAAATACACCTTCTTTTACCACAACCTCACCTATAGTATCTACCACAATCCAATCCCCTAAACCAGTTATTCATCAACCATCCTCATCTCCATCCTCATCTAGCTCATCTCCATCCAGTTCAAGCCCTTCCTTAAGCACCACTTCTTTACCCCCTAGTCAAACCAAAATCTCAGCCATGGTAGACCGATATGCACCTCTGGTTTTACCTGCCCAACTCCATGCCATGCCCCAAGATTATAAGAGAAAAATCTTTTTGTTTGATGCTACTGGTCAGTACACTGCTCAACAACTTGTAAATAAGATGACTGACTATTTGGAGTTGCATGAGATAGTTGAATCAGATGTCCAATTGAGGTTGTTTGCCGAAAATTTAACTGGGAATGTCAAGAAATGGTTCAAATCTTTGCTTGCCAATCATATTGCAGACTTAGCTAATTTTCATAGGTTATTCATTGATAGATGGGAGAGAAAGAAAAAGCCTCTGCAAATACTTTTGGAATATGACAATATTAGAAGAGCTCCTAATGAGTCAGTCCAGGATTATTGTACTAGGTTCAATATTATCTACAATGCAATCCCAGCTAATATCAAGCCTCCACATGACCTAGCACTAATTAAATTCCCTAATGGTTTTGACACTAACATGTCATAGCAATTAAGGGAAAGAAACCCAGAAACATTGGAACAAATGCAAAGTAATGTTGTTAATGCAGAGGCCAACCTATTAGCCAAGAAAGCCAGAATGAGAAATGAAAAGAGAGTTGTAATTAAAGAGGAAACTTCCACTTCTAATGGAAAGATAGATAGTTTAGCCAAGAGTGTAGAGAGAATAATGGATAGATTAGAAAACATGGAAAGGAAAACTCAATGTGAGAATCAACAATCACCCCCAATAATAAACCCCAACTTTTGGAAGAACCCTAACACTGGAAAGAATGTTATACCAGATCAACAAATTAGGCCCCCCTTCTAGGAGAACTATACTGAGGGTTCACAGAGCCAAGAAGGAGAGGATGATACCCATATAAACTTACTAGGAATAAAAAACGAAGATGTTATTTTTCTTACTCAAGAAGAACAAGAGTTGTACATGCTGCAACAGTTGCAGTTAGAATCTGGTGAATCCTCTGACTTTAAACAAGGATATGAGTCAGCTATATATGAGGCACACAAACAATATAGCTTAAGAAGTAAAAAGAACAATGAAGCTCCCATTAAGAGATCAATCCACACCCAGACTAAGAAATTAACAGAAGATCCTATCACTAAAATTTTACAAATCCTCCCTAGGGGAACACCAAAGACTTCTACTCCAAAAATTGTAGATATAACCTCCACTGAAACTCAAACTGAAACAATTACTGAAATCAATCCAAACAAGAGAAATCAAGGCAAAACAACTGAAACACAGACTGAAATGCCCAATACTGAAAGACAAGATAAAAACACACAAACTGTATTTGTTAAGGAAGATCTGATCCAAACAAACTAAACTCAACTCCCTTTCAACATCAAAATTGAAATAGCAAAACTAAAGATATCAGTTCCTTTGAACGAATTAGTAAAAAATGAATCCTGTAGATCACCGATAACTGAAACTTTAAATATAGGAGAGGGAGAAGATGTTGTTCATTTGAATGGTGATCAACCTGAATTATTATTTGGCCCTAAGGTGAATGGTACTCATGAGCAAGAGGGAATCCCTCCTTTCTACATTAGCCTAAACATTCATGTCAAAATATTACATAATGCTATGTTAGACTCAGGGGCATCCCATAATTTGATGCCAAAAGCAATCATGGAGAGACTGAACTTAGAGATCACCAGACTGCATAAGGACTTGTTTTCCTTTAACTCTAGCCAAGTTAAATGCCTTTGTTTGATCAAGGATTTATGTGTAACTCTAGTCTAGTGCCCAGCAAAAAGTATTGTAATGGACATAGTAGTTGCAGATATCCCACCCATATATGGAATGCTGTTATCTTGCTCATGGGGAGCAAAATTGCAAGGATCCTTGTAGTTAGATATGCCTTATGCCACCATATCTTTTTTTGGCCAACAAAGGAAATTATATAGAGAGACCTTGATGAAATACATGGTGAGTAGTGCTGAAAAACCACAAAACTTTCCCATATACTCCATGCATTCTGATATGAACTCTTTCATCTTGTACATTTCAGAACATGACAATAATCAAATCTCAACTGAAGAACTAAAATACAAAATAGATGATAGTGAGAACATTTTTCATGAGTCCCTATGGCATCTATATTTTGATGGATCTGTGAATAGACTATGGGTTGGTGCAGGAGTGTGGATCCATAATACAGAGAATAATCATTCTGAGGGACATGCATTCAGATTAAACTTCAAGTGTACAAACAACATGGCAGAATATGAAGCTATGATCTTAGGGTTACAAATGATTAGAAAACTTGGAGCCAAAACAGTTTCTATATTTGGAGACTCAGAACTGATTATTAAACAAATTAATGGTGAATACTCTATAAACAATCCCAAACTTAGTCAATACAAGGAGACTGTCCTAGATTTGATTAAAGACCTCCTAGAAACAAACTTTGCTTCCATTCCTAGAAAACAAAATGTGCAAGCCCATAGTCTTGCCACTTTTGCTAGTACCTGCAACTTTCCGTTTCAACCCAACCATCAATACACTGCAGAAGTGAGACATAGGCCTGTTATACCAGACAACTTGAAGTATTGGCAGGTTTTCTCCCAGGATTCTCAGATTTATAACTTCGTGAATGCTGAAGGTGAATTTCAGAATTGTAAAATAGATACAAATTGTACAATAGAAAATAACATAGATAGTGACATAGATGTAAATATTTTAGATATAGGTAAAACCACTAAATTCACTAAAGTAGAAATAGATAGCTTAAAGAAGAACTTGGAGATATGCCAGAGGAAGCAACAAGGATCATTCATTTCCTCAACTCCAAGAACAAGTATGAGTTGCAAGAATTAGAGATACCTGATGGGACAGGTACAATTTTGGAAGTTAAAAAGGTCCTCACCAAGAGGAATTTGATGTTGAGCTTGGAGGATAAGTGTCAAACCATGCAACTGGCCATTGACATGTTCATGGTTAAGTTCAAACTTTTGAGGCAAAAGGGATTACCAAATCCCTTAGTTATAAATGATAAACTAATGACACAGAAAGATTACAATAAGAAGATCAGGGAAGTGGCCAAAGATTAGGTAAACACTTCATCCATGAAGGGCATACCAACAGGCAAAGTATTATACCAAACTTTTGAAAACTTGTTTTATGTTGAGCATGAGGTAAAACACCTTTTTTTTAATAAGCCAACTTTTGCCAAGTATATAGAGGTAGATGAAATTTACAGAAAGATGCGGAATATCCAATTGCCAGATGCTGGGACATGGGAAAAAATCAATGATTTACTGTAGGAATACACAGTAAAATTTTGAAATGTACAGTAAAAAGTAAAAAAGCACAGTAAAAGGGTATTGACAGGACAACAAGGTCAAAGAGTATCAGATGAAAGTGTATCAGATGAAAGGTCATAAGTAAATATGACATCCAGCGTGAAGACCAAACAGCCAAGCAGCTTAAAGGGCAAAAGATCAAAGACTAAAAGACAACAGAACCTAAATAACAGGGACAACAAACAACAGTTCAATAGCTGTCTCTATCTTCTTGCATGAAGATATTTCCTTTTCCTAGATTAGTTCTCAATGCAGTTTGAGATATTTTGTAAATTCTTTTTGTATAAATACTTCATAATTCGAAGTATTGAGGGTGGATTGCTATACATTTGTAGAGTTATTTTGATCTTAAACCTAAGGGTTATTGTACCAATTTTCAAGTCAACAGACTGGAGCAAGTAATAAAAGCATTGCATTACAGGATTCATGAGATGAGCTATTTGCAGTGAAGTATCTTCTTTGTCTGATTTTGTTACTTTCGTATGTGTTTCATAAACTTAAATGTTATTCAAATTTGAATGAATTAACTGGAAATATAACTCAGAACTTGTTTAAGTACACTCTATTTTGCACAGTTAGTCATTTATGTGTTTTACTATGATATTGGATTTGAGAACCCTTAATCGCTCTCCCATCTCGGTTGACCTCTTTCATTCTCTTCATAATTTGGCCTAAGGAACCCCTAATTGCTCCCTGGATTCGATTAGAAACCATTTCACCATCCAACCTTTGAGACTTGTAATAACTCACCTATCATGCCCTGTAGACATTGTTTTTAGCGCTTGATCCAGTCTAGTTTGTGTGACATTCGACCCCATAGCCCAATGGTAAAAGCAAACCTCTCTTCATCTAAGTAAGTGATCCCACCACCCAAATTCAAATAAAAAGCCCCAACACAACCATAACTAGCCTAAAATCAATTAACTAAAAAAAGTTACATCATAAAGGGAGAGCCCTCTCTGAGATTAGGAAGGTTAGATCCTGATCTCCAAACTTGGTTTGTGGTTACCTCTATCATTTTTTTTTTTTTTTGAACAACTTACAAGAAATTTTGGAGTGATATCATATTCAACTTCGCATCAAGATTCAATCTAAAGACAAATTGACCAAATATGTGGACAAGGTATTAACATCTTACAGGCATCTTTTCAACGGCTTAGAGTCTATGATCCAACTTCATGGGGTCCCTTCTATAGGAGATGATGTAGCCTTAGCCGCACATACCCACAGTATGCATATAAAATGCATGTCATATACATGTCCCAGGAATTTTAATATTCCTTCTCAGTAAAACCTTCTTAAACCAAGGTTTAATGCTCCTTTAATAAATTCTATGCGGAAACGTTTGATTTAACTATCCAAAGTCTGGACCTTTATAAACCTTTGAGCGGAACCTTATACAACGATTCATAATCTTTGGTTAATTCGTATTACTCGCGCATATTAACCATAGCATGGATTTTAGACTTTGGTTAAAACTCAACTTAACCATAATACATTTATTATGCTCATTTATATTATAACTCTTGTATAATAGAAATATTTCATAAACCACACTTAAACCTTACCTTTCCTCAATTCCAAAAACCTTCGCACATATATCGATGCTCTCTTTAGCACATCAAATCTTCGCTGTCGATCTCATTCCTAAATCCGATGGTTATCGCACAATAACTCGTGCCAACTAGCCTGGCCAATCTCCACCATCGATCAATCTCATTCGATCCAATGACTATCGCGTAATCTTGCATGAAATCTTGCACGACCGATACCAGGTCAAGAGCACACGAGAAAAGTAGTTTTCTCGTGCTACGTGGCTCCTGCTAAGGGTAATTGCGTGATTTTTAGGAATACCACTTACCACCTTGAGACCGCGTGAGATACTACTTATTGCCTACGAAGACCACACCACTATTCAGCTAACACGTCATTTTAATCTCTACCATTCATCTTCTTGACTTTAGTTTGTGCGACTTAATCATAGCCATCCATCGCACACAATCTCGTCCATTGATCTGAATGATCCAACGGTTCCTGTGAAATAGCCCATTCTGCTTCTTACCTGAGTATTTATTCTCGCCTTACGGTCTTCACTTGTTATGATCTCGATCTTTAGCTTCGTTACTTAACTTCTTCGTACCTTTACGCTTCCTTCGTAAATCCTTAGGTTTTTAGGAAACCTTACATTTATACCTTCGCTGTAACATTGCAGGTTTTCTCCAATAATGTCTGTGTGCAAGCCCATAACACTCCTCTCTGTATTTCGTCTCTGGTTCTACACACCTGCAAACCTATGTTACGCAGAATTACTCTAACTCACACATAGTTTATCGTTCAATTACTCAATCCACACTTGCACAATTCAGAATTAAAATCTCTGTGTATATATAAACAAATAATTACATAATGAGTCTCTCTCTCTCTCTCTGGCCTAATTTTCTGATCAACACCCTTTTCCTTTCCCGCCCGTAGGCTTACAGTCAAACCCTATCTAATCTCTGAACTCCAATCTCTAACTAGCTAACTCACTAACTCACTAACTCTCTCTATGCCTTTTAGGCTTACATTTATACAAAAGGTTCTGTAACCCATTTTGGTTCAGATCCTTAATCTTTTGAAGTAAATCCTGAATATCCTCTAAGTCCACTTTTGACTCAACTAATCCCTAAGGATCCTCTCTAGTTCCACAAACCATGAAACCAATTCCTAATCTAGGATTTACAATTAATTTCCAAATCTCTCAATCCCTATGGAACCTCAACTAGCCTAAATCTCTCATGTTCTCCAACATTCGAGAACATTTAAAAATATGCCTTACAATACTGAATTAAATCCTATTCTTAATATCTCTCATAAACTTACTTAGAAACCTTAATAATTACATTAATTTAATACTCAGGAAACCAACTTCTTAGAAAACACAAGACCCCCTATGTCTACTAGAATACAATGAAATTGCTGAGCTGGATGTTCCTGCATCAGAAGAAGTCGGACATGTAAGGAGGTAGGATGAGATCTCCAAGGAAGTACAAGTCTTTGTAGATACATATAAGCAAGTAGCCCATACAGAGGACATGCCAATCACCAAAGAAAATGTCATGCCTTATGTGGTAGAACCAGTGAGGATTTACATCGAACTAGTAACCCTGAACAACCAGGTGCATGCCAAATGGACCACCCTCATCCCGCACGCACTCAAGTGCCTGCATCGACATGATGAAGATCAGCCACAGATCACTCCCATCGCAACAGAATACAACCTATGACGCACCTATTTGACAGAACAACTCGATCTAGACATCCCAAAACTTGACATTGTTAAATTAATAAATTAGGTTGATAGCTTATTTTTGTGATGTATGTACTTCGGTAGCATAGAACATTTTTTGAATACGAAAGGTCATGTGGAATACCAAAAGTCATCAGGTAGATGAAGAGTCATGAGGAAGTTCAAGAGTCAAGGGTAGGCCAAGAGTCACCCTCACTCTATAAATACACCCTCATGCCTCATTTGTAAGGACCTTTTGCTAAGGACATGGAGATATATATATTACTTAAGAGAACTTATGCTCTTCTGATTAATACAAGGATTGATTGTATGATTCCACTATTGGATTCCTCAAATCTTTTACCTCGTAATGCCATGAGTATTTTCTTCACTTGATGGATCAGATGTTCCTGAGAGTCCTTTGATGTGCGGTCTCTTCATATGTTGTCTCACACTACAAACTTTGTGTTGCTCCGCATGGATGGTATTTGATTCGATAAATCTATGCTTGTGCTAGTGAACTATTTCATTGGTATTGGTATAATCTATTTTGACTGCACATTTATTTGTGCTCATAGATGTTTGATCATTGTGGGTTATTTTACAATTGTTAAGCACTTTATCTGGTCAAACATGAGTCTTATTTGAAGCCCGCTAACAGTTTCTCTACATAAGGTTTATGTTGTTTATAGTCTGGCAATTCAAGGTTTGTACATTATAAGATATTTGTCAATTATTTCCTTGTGTTTATTGAAGTCCATGCTTTCGATTGAGTTCACATCCCACCTCCAGTTGAAGCAAGCTCAAAACACTTGAATGACAGTTGGGGCCTACATACCAGAAGGGATCCCTAACACAAACGGTGCAAGCTCTAGTTGGGAACCTACACCAGGGAGATCCCCTTTGTTGTTGGTGGAAAATTCCAACCCGTCAATAGATTTGGCACTAGAAGGAGGGTCATGGCAAGTACTAATCCATGCCCTCACACTGAAACTTCTCATCAAGCTAGTAACCAACCTCGTCCTCCCATGCCCCCTGAAATACCATACAACCCCCCTTATGGGCTAGCCTTCACGAGGCCACATCAAGAAGAATCCCAACTTCCCCCTCTTGAAGATGCTCCCAGAGGAGAGGAACTTCCCATGTTTGAAGTCACCAATGAACAGCTCAAGTCTATGCGCCTTATTACTCGACAGTTCGCCAGGGGTTTGAAATGCATTCTTGCCACTAACTCCCTATCCAATCCACGCACCTCCATGCTTCATCACACACGTCAAGGCATCCTCGTTAACTCCATATCGCAGTTAATTGGCCTAGCGCTGGATGACTATGCGGATGCTGTTGAGAGGCTCTCTATCGAAGGGTTGGAAAGTCATCCCAAAGATGAGGGGGGTGACCCTAGGAATACCTTCACTGATGAAAACAATCAGTCAGAACGAGGGGAGATGCAGGGAAATGATCGATGCCTCATTGAAGAGACCCCAATTAACAATCAACCTCTCACAGGGAATACTCAAGGGATCCTGGGGCAGGGAACCGGGGATTACCTTAGAGACTGTATAAACTTCTACAAAAATCAGCGTCTCATGAGAAACCTGAGGAATACCAGGAATGTGAGAAACACTAGAGATCTAGGACACCTCAGAGTACCTCGAGGGGAAGCCAGGCAGACCCCTCACACCAATAGGGGATCAAGCACAAATAGCGAATCAGAGGGTAAAGACTGTCGTCTCCTTTTCCACCCTAGAGGTAATCACCACCAACAACCATTGGCTTGGATGGCTCAATCCCTATTAAACATTAGAGGCCAACTCCATGACATGCCCCGCCATTCCAAGAAGCACCTCCTTAAGTTTGACCTCAAAAAGGGGACCTCGACCGACCATATTAGCAATTTTTACCTAGCATTTAAAATGATGAAAGTGTAGTATGACGATGTGGCTTGTCGTCTATTCCCTCACACCCTTGAGAATAAGGCAACCACTTGGTATCGGTCGCTGCCCATCACCTCCATCCGAACTTGGGATGAGTTCTGAAAAACCTTCCTTGACAAGTTTTCAGAAGACAAGACACCTTATTTGCTCCTCACCAAGCTTAGCATGCTGAAGTGTCATAAGAAAGAGAAGGTGAAAGATTTCAATCAATGATTCACCACCATTTTGAATAATTTCTCGATGGACGTATTCCTTGATGATTCCACCACGATTGATTTTTACACAAGAGCCCTACCACAGGATATTGTAGTGTTTGTTAAATGTGAAGAAAAACCCACCCTAGTAGAGAAATTCGCTACTGCACTCGAGGTCGAAAATGACCTCCTTTCTATTGGCTCCCTAGAGCATGAGTCCCAGGAGAAGGAAAAACCCTCCGGTAAGAAGAATCAAGCCTCATCAAGTAAAACTGCAGACAAAGACAAAGATTCCTTCGATTTCGAGGGACTGGCCAAATCCTTAAAACAATTGACTAACGAAGTTTCTAAATTAAAGAGAAGAACCAATGACACTTCGAGAGGAGGAAAACCCGCTAAACCTTTTTCCGGAAAACTAACAATCCCCCCTAAAGTGTCGCAGACATCCAGTTTGAACTTCAATGTGGAAGAGACAAGAAATGATAACTTCTGCACTTTCCATCAAGCCTCTCACTCTGGGAAGACTTGTCCACAGTGGCTCCATAACATGACTGTCGTAGTCACCCAGCTGTTAGAGGATCAGGCCACAAGAGAGGGTGAAGAAGAAACTAACGATCCTGAAGAGGACGACTCCCCTCCCAGCGATGGTGCTCCATCTTCTGTGTTAACCTTTGAGGTCATTTGTGGGGGAGAGGTGTTGACCTCTCAAGAGGCCATTGTTGGAGATTCTCCCCCCAAGCCCCCAAAAAGGTACAACCTCAGGAGTAAAGGTCCTGTGTCGAATGCTACGCTGGAAGATAAGAAAAGGGCATTGTTATGGAGGATTCTGCCACCCACCAATACCAGCCAGCCATCCACCTCTTCACCCAAAGGGATGAATGATCTAAGCTCTAAGTAGTCACCAACTGATACAAGAGGAGACTCATCCACACCCAAAAGTTCGACCAAAGGGGTGACGGCTAAGCCTACCTTGGTAACACAATGCTTGGCACAAGAGCCTTCGTCCATAGACTTGGATTACAATATCATCAAATATTTGAAGAAGAATCGAGCTAATATCTTGTTGTACGAGTTATGCAAGTTGACTAGTTAGCATGAGTTGATTTCCAAAACCTTTTCCATCTACCCCTTCAAAACTCTCCGCATTGAGTAGGGTGAACTCCACAGGCGATCCCCAACTGTGATCGACCATGAAGCCATAGTGAATGCCGCAAACGCAAACTCGAGAGGCTCGACCCCTCCTTTCCTCTTGACCTTCGAGATGTTCAATTTTAATGTTCACAATTACCTCGTCGACTCTGGCGCGTTGATCAACGTCATGCCCTGGTCAGTATGCAAAAAGCTAAAAATCCAACTAGAGAAAACTTACGCTAAAATCATCCAACTCGATAGGTCTCAAGTTCTGATTGTCGGAGAATTAAATAACATTATTATTTGGTTGTCTTCTGAATCTCAAGTTCACCAGTGCATTAACATAATCGTTGTAGACATTCCAGAAGCCTACGGTTTACTTCTTAGTAGAGATTGGTCTTGTAAGCTTCAAGGCTACTTCGCCATAGACTGGTCCCACTTATGGCTACCTTACAAGGGAAGGAATAACCAGATCAGGGTGAATAGTGAGCCTTGCATGAAGCACACCATAACTGACCTTGAGGGCTCTAATGAGCTGATCAGCTACGCCCAACAAGAGTTGTGGGTGTGCCTCCTCGAGACCTTGTCCGGGTGCTATCAGCCTCAGACATCAACCATTCCCCCGGATAGCCAATTGGAACTTCCAATGCAAGCCCCAAGACATGATAGTGAAGTCTATGCCTTAAACTTGCATACTTCAGGTCTCCCTTCCCTCAGTGCCGAAACATGGATGTTGTATTATGACGGATCCAAGACTCATGACGGAGTTGGAGCAGGGTGTGTCCTGCTAGACCCCAAAGGGAATAGATTTTTGATCTCTTGCATATTAGAATTCCAATGCACCAATAACACTATAGAATATGAGGCAATAGTCCTCAGCCTAAAAAAGGCCATTGACCTAAAATCACGCTGTTTGAAGGTAATTAGGGAATCTGAAATTATTACGAGGTAGGTACGCAATACAATTCAGTGTTTGTCCCCTCACCTCAAGAATTACCAGCAAGAGGTATGAAATCTAATAAATTCGTTTAAAGATTTCAATATCATTTTCGTTGCTAGATTTAATAATGTCACCACTGACACTTTCGCTAATGCTTCAACTATATTCAAACCCCTTAGGGACGGGTTTTCTATTGAAATTATGTATAAATCGACAATGCCTGATAACATAACTAACTTGTGCATTTTCAACTATGACCAACGGATTCTGGAGTTCATGACAAATGAGGAAGTGTTCCAAGACGTATCCATCGACGAAGAAGAACATGAGAGGTCCCTACAAGAAGAAGCATATTCGCAGAAAGGAAACCCCTTACCTAAGGGGGTGGTTACGTTAGAGAAATTGTTCGACTTACAGAACCGTTTCCAAGGTCCGCCAAAGACCAAGACTCATAGTTCCACTCTCTCGCACGAGCAGATCAACCTCGGGACCGAATCTGACCCCAAGTGTCTCAAGATAAGGTTGGGATGCACCCTTGAGGAAAGACAGGCATTCATCAGCAAATTCAAAAGGTACTGCGATATTTTTGCTTGTACATATGATGACCTAAAAACGTACAATACTCAAATTATTCAGCATGTCATCCCTACAAAAGAAGGGTCCAAACCCTTTTAGAAAAAATTGAGGAAAGTACATCCCGCGTTAGGACCCATCATACAAAAGGAACTCAAGAAATTGTTATATTCTTGCATCATCTTCAAAGTCAGACACTCTATGTAGGTATCCAATCTGGTTCCAGTGCGAAAGAAATCTGGAGAGATACGTTTGTGCGTCGATTTCCGAACCTCAACTGGGCATTATATAAAGACAACTACCCAATCCCCTCCATGGAGTAGATTCTCCAAACTGTCTCGGGATCTAAAGTCTTCTCCTTGTTAGATGGCTTCTCTGGATACAATCAAGGCCTGGTAGTTGAACTTGATCAGATCAAAACAACGTTTCGAACAAAGTGGGGGATGTTTGCATTTCGCCGTATGCCTTTCGAACTGATAAATTCTAGGGAAACCTTCTAGAGAGCAATGGATATCACCTTCCAAGGTCTAATGGGTCAGAGCATGGTGGTCTACCTTGATAATTTCACCGTTTTCTCGAAGAAAAGGGGTGACCACCTTCACCATTTGAAGCATTTTTTTGAACGATGCCAAAAATATGGAATCTCCTTCAACCCTAAGAAGAGCATATTCGTGGTTTTTGAAGGAAATTCTCTTGGTCACATCATCACCAAAAACGGAATCACCGTAGACCCTGACCGCGTAAAAGCTATAGCACAGATCCCTCAGCCGAGCACCAAAAAAGGTATGCAATATTTCCTCGGTAAAATTAATTTTCTTTGCAAATTTATTTCAAATTTTGCACAAATTGTCAAACCTTTACAGAATATGATAAAGAAAGATGCAATATTCAGAATCAAGAAGAAAAGTAATTTTTGATCGCATTAAAATAGTAATCACAGAGGCTCCTTCCCTTGCTAGCCCATATTTCAGAAAGGAATTTATCTTATACAGTTTCGCCTCAGACTCGTCATTGGCCGCGTCCTCACACAAAAGGATTGTGACCACAATGAACGTCCTATATCCTTCATGAGTACAGGGCTTACCCGAATATTGATAAGCATGAATATGCAGTCTATAAAGTGGTGAAACACTTTAGACCATACATCATAAAAAACCGCGTCACAGTAATGGTTCCACACCCGGCCGTCAGATCCCTCTTCGTACAACAGGAGTTGGGTGAGAGGAGAGCCAACTAGATGACCTCCCTCTAAGAGTACGATTTGGATTTCAAACCCTCCCACACTGTGAAAGGACACAAACTCTATAAACTAACCGCCGAGGCGACATATATGTTAGAAAATTATATATTATGGAGCAATGGAACACATAAAATATTGCAGAAATATACACACAGAAAACACATAAAACAAGAGAGACAAAGATATACGTGGTTCACCCAGTTTGGGCTACATCCATAGAGAAACAGCCAGTCCTTCCTTTTATATTATCCAGCAAACTGAAGAGATACAACCTACAACAGATCCGCTGTAACACCATCTTTGCTCTCAATCTCCTCTCCCTTCTTCACTCAGAATACAGATATACTCAGACGCGATACAGTTCCCTCATATATAGTGAGGGGTTGCCTTCTAGGGCAAAAAACCATAAGTTAAACATAACTTCTACCATCAGATCATCCGCCTAATGAACGCCCCCTGCACCCCCCCGCGTGGAGGTGTGTACAGTCTTCCTAGGGTATACATCTGGTTGAAACCTTTGAATACAGAAGATAATCAGGCTCCACTCCCAACAAGATAAACAAAATGCGGAGTCCGATCGATTGGTTCCGGAGGCAGAAGGCTGAGAACATGAAATTGAAATGTACTAGAACGAAATCCTCGACCCAAACGACTTCTCATGGTACTCTGACTTAAGGCAATACCTAATGCAAGGATCTCTACCTGAGACCATGCCCGCCAAACAGAAGAGCGCTGTCAAGCTTAAGGTTGCCTCATATCAAATGGTTCAAGGAAACCTTTTCAGAAAGTGCCACCTCAACATACTACTAAGATGTTTGGAATATGATGACGCTCAGCAAGTTCTGAAATATCTACATGATGGACTCGCAGGAGGTCACTATGAAGGCGAGACCACCACCCATAAGATCATGCAGGCAAGTTTCTACTGGCCCACACTGTTTAAGGATGTGCATGCCTACGCTTAGAAATGTCCCATCTGCCAGAAGCACGTGGGTAGGCAGGCAAGATCATCCGCTCCACTCCAACCCATAGCAGTTGAAGAGCCTTTTTAGCAATGAGGGTTGGATGTCATAGGTGAGATCATGCCAAACTCATCAATACAACATAGCTACATACTCACGACCACTGACTATTTCACCCAGTGGGTAGAGGCAATTCCGTTGCAGAAGGTCAACAATGTCAAGGTAATATCTTTCATTAATCAATACATCATAGCCAAGTTCAGTGTTCCAACCTCACTTCTCTTCGATAATGCTACATATTTTTCATCTTTAAAATTGTATGATTTTTCTTTAGAAAATAGTATCGTGTTAAAGCATTTAGCCAACTACTACCCTCAAGGGAATGTCCTAGCAGAATCAAGCAATAAAAACCTCATCCACATCCTCAAGAAAGCCTTGCTTTCTCATCAAAGGAACTGGCACAATGCACTCAGTAACACCCTATGGGCCAACCGGGTTACCTGCAAACCATCCATTGGCACATTCCCCTACTTCCTGGTTTACGGGAAAGAAGCCATCTTGACACCTAATTTATACCCCCCGACCCTCAGACTAGCTCAAAAGCCGCAAGACTCCGCGTGTCCTGCCATTCAAATCCATATCAATAAACTTGTGAGATTGGAAGAGGAGAGACTAAAGACAAAAGAGAAATTTTCCATTCATCAAGCCCAAATTAAGAGGTGGTTTGGCAAGAAATCTGGAGGGACTTGTGAGTTTAATGTGGGCAACCTAGTTCTTAAATGGGATTGGACCCATGAAGATAGGAGCAAACACACGAAGTTCCAAGCTTTGTGGATTGGCTTCTTCCAAATCAAAGAGAAAATTGGCTACTACACCTTTAAGTTGCAGACCTTAGGATGGTGAGTAGAACCCCTCCCTGTGAATGGCCAAGATCTTTAGTTCTATTTTTACCTAGCAGCCCTAAGGTTGCTAGCCCCATCTTGTACCATAACTCCATTTTTTTTCCTAGCTAGTCGTTGTTTTGTTTTCAACATAGTTTGCTGTTTCATTTACTTTCAGAATAAAAGTTTGTGATGGTAGGTAAAGCTTAGAACGACCCTGCACGTTGGATTCCGCAGATTATCCACGAAATTGTTTGCTGATCGAAACTTAAGCCGCAACCAAAATCCAGTGTGAAATATTGGCAGTAGTGGGGAACTCAATGGTAAACACAACCTCCGTTCTTACTTGCGTCGGTCTGTCCGAGCGGCTTACATGGACGATAAGATTTGAATTGTTCTAGCTTACCTGTGGGGTTGGGAATGAAGGGGAAACTAAAGAAACCTTTTGAGCATACATATATTTCGGGAAAACAATAAGGTCTCTGAGAAACCAGAAACAACCTCTTTATAAGTCAAATAAGTCGGGATCCCTCGTCCACCTAGGCTTTAAGCCACCATCAAATAAGTGCACATAAACACAGACAAATAAGTGCCAATGAGCACACACATCCATTCATAATAATGGGTAAAGGACCAAGAAAGGCTTCCTGTGCAAAGAGGTGAGGCAACGACTTCGTCGGGGTACTAACTAGGGCTGTTGGCAGTGGTGCAACTTTAGGTATTTCTAGGTAGTGACTCCACCGGGGTACTGTTCAGGCTCACTGGCAGCAGAGCAACACTAGAGTACCATGACCACTATACTGAAAAAACTTCAAGCTCATATCATAACTTCAGGTTCCCTTTTCCTTCCCAGGACAGCAGGAGGTACCAACCTACCTTGTGTGATAAAGTTCAACTTTTGCAGGATGGGACAACCAATCAGTTCAAAGGAGAGGCCCGAGTACCATCAGCAGGACCCACAACTGTATAAAGCAACACTTATTTAATTCCCCTTAATCTAGGCCAAAAGGCGTCAGAGATCTTGGAGTTCTCCCAGTGAATCGCCAATTGTTGTAGCTGCTACAACAAATCGTCCAAAAGTTTTGAAACCCTTAGAATTTTCGGAGCCCTTGTATTGTGCAGAACCTCCTGCACCATTGAGATCTTCTCAAAGAGTTCACCAATCCAGAAGAACCTCGTAAAAGACTAATTTTTCTAGCTAGGTCGCTAGATCCTGCCCAAAGTCAATCAGTCGTAGATTCAGAGTGCGACTAAGCCTAAATCTTGTGACCATTGTGACTGTTGTGACCCGTGCGGCCCACTAGTCGCATAGGTCGCAAGGTCGCATCGTTCTCACTTGCCCATCAAGGTGACCATGTGACCTCGCGACTACCTGGTCGTAAGGCCGCACATTAGGTCATGTGATCTTTTCACGTGCGACCAAAGCTATAAAAGGGGATGTTGCCCCATCTCATTGTAATGGACCCTTTGGTCGCACGAAAGATGAGGAAGGTCTACGACTTGGGCGAGCGCGCAATTTTCTCCAGGTAAGCGACCTTTCGCCTTCCTGGCAATCATGATTTTCTCCCAAGTGTCATTTCCTGCATCCCCAACCTTCTGCATCCCTTTCCTAAGGGGTATTTATCCCATTTACTTGGTTTTTCACCTCAATCCCAAAAGAGCAGTTTCCCTAGCCCCGTCCACTCTTCCTTGGCCATTCTTCAACCCTAGACTGCCCGACTTTTGCTAGTAAGCCTTAACCACCTTGCCTGGAAGAATCGCATACCTTCCTTGGTCCTCTCAAAAACTAGGTCGCACAACTTCAGACCATGATACCTCTTTTTTCGCGACTTCGTGACCTGCGACTTCACTTCCGGCGCGACCTTGCGACCTGCGACCTCGCGACCCCATCAACCCATGACCTTGCGACCTCCATCAACCCACGACCATGCTACCTGTGACCTTGCGACCTCCACAACAAGTCGCGTAGTCACCCTTATGGATTTACGACCTTGCGACTTGTCTCCTTTTGCGACCTTGCAACCTGTCTCCTTATGCAACTTGCCTATCAGCTTCTGAAATTCCTTTTATTTTTGAAATTTTTCTCGATTCTTCGTGCCGTCTCTCTCATCGTGAGATTGTATTTTTGACATGCCAAGTGATGTGGACCTCGAGTGCATATCCATCTCCTCCTTCAAAGATGAGATGGATACCCCAACCACTGAGGCTGCTTGCATAGGCTCAGGAAGCGGGTCATGGGAGATCTCCCAAGATGAAGAGCTGCCATCTTTGGGGACACATCTCGCAACATCAATAAAACCACAAAACTCTCTAGGTACAACATCTACGAAGAGTTTTCGAAGCCAGACATTCTAGAAACCCAGGAGGATTTCCTGATATACATAAATGTCAAGAGGTCAAAGTTACACAAGGTAGCAACACACCCCTCGGTCTTCCCATGCACAAAAACTATTGAATGGATCTTGCAAAATACAGATACAAATTCATGGACGATTAGGGATCATGCTAGAGAATCCATAGTCACAATATCCTCTGCAGATATTGCCACCTATTATAAACTCCTAGAGAGACAGGAGGTTTTCAATACCAGGTGGCTCTCTGAGTTTGTGACCCCAGTGAAAGACATCCTAAGGGAATGGTGGCAGGACCCGTCAAAGTTCCGGGTCAGAATGGATCAGGCATACAAGACAAAGGGGTTGTGTAAGGTATATCAATTAATTGTTGCGATGATGTGCTGCTTATATGGTAAGGCAGACTATGATGTATTTTATGGCACCTAGGTTCCTCTCATGTACGTCGTTGCCACCCGAGGAACTATTTTTAATTGGGCAAGCATTCTCACATCATCGTTGAGAACAAACATAGTTGCGAACAAGCTCCCACAGCCGGAACAACCTATGAAATTCTATATGGCTTCATAACTCCTGGATGTTGTCTGTGCAAGATGCTAATTTGAGAAATGGAGCTGTAACTGGGATTCATGAGAAACCGACCTCGTGCACCACCACTATAAGGTTTTCTGCGACACGACTTACAAAGGTATGATAGATGTAATTTCTGAATCTTTTATCACCTCATTGTACTAGCTTCTATTTGGGGAAGAGCCACCATGCATGTCAAAGAGGGCTATGAAGACTATGGTCAAGGTATCACATTGGTTTCCCATTCAAGAAGTAACATTCATAAGAGTGTTCGGTACCCATAAGGCCCCCCATGCCCTACCTAGGTTCGTCACAGAGAAAACGCTCTTGCGAGAGGTCTGCTACCAAATGACACAGGGCTTTTCGAGGGTATTGAACAAAGGCAAAAAGAAACCATGGCCTGCCTTCCCTCTCACCATCAGAGCATATGTGGTGGAGAATTTTAAACAAGTAGAGGTAGAGGTCGAGGCATTGAAGGGGACCCATTTTGTGAGTCTCAACTACTAGACATACGATCCTGAGAAGGTCATGGCCGCCCATTGTAAAAAGGCAAAGTTCAGCTGGTCATATTCTCACACCAAACAGGATCATGAGGATGGGGTAAAAAATTGGTATAACGCTACGAGGGAACTTAGCCCAAGCGAGCAGCAGGCCAGAGATGAGGAGCTCCTTGACGATTGCCAAGAAGATGTGAGCCTTAAAGAAAGAGCTTCCACCATCAAGAAAAAACAGTACGAGGCACCGGGGATTCCGAGAAGCGAAAAGGGAAATAGGTTGAAGACATCTTGAGATACCATGAAGAGGTGGGCATTAATGAAATGCTGGAATAAAGGAACACCACCTTGGTAAGGAAAAAGCAAAATCTTGAGAGGCAGAGAGAGCTAGAGATCAAACAATCTCAATACTCCAGTGACCAAGGCTAGCTCGAGAAAAGGAGGCGATAGGAAGAGCGAGAAATGGAGAAGCAACTACAAGAAAAGAAGCAGGAAGAAAGAAGGGCACAAGAAGAAGCAGAGAAGAAAAAATAGGAGGAAGAAAGAAGGGTGCAGGAAGAAGAAAAGAAGAAAAAACAGGAGGAAGAAAGGAGGGCGCAGGAAGAAGCAGAGAAGAGAAAAGAGGAAGAGGAACAGAAGGCTAGAGAAGGGGAGGAGAAAAGGAGATTAGAGCAAGAGCTGAAAATTATGGAAGATGAGCTAAAGAGGCAACAAGTGCTCATAGATCAAGAAAATAGGTGACATGAGGAAGAGATAAGGAGGAACAAAGAAAAAGAAATTGGGGAAAGTGAACAAGGATAAACTAGCAAAACAACTGAGCTAGGTACATGGAAAAGTGAGCTACCCTCATTGGATGTGCCCCCTTCTACTCCCCTCACTGGTGAACACCTCCTCCTGTAGGAACTGGATTTCTCGGAGAGATAAGAAGAGGAGGTCCCAGATTTTACAAGGCTCACTTTTAATGAAGTTAGCCTCAAGATTGTGCAAGAAAGGAAAAAATATTGCACCAGGAATCTAGCTGAGCCTTTGTCAGCCACCATGACCAAGGAAATTGTGCCCAACATCACAACAAACCCGTAGATGATCGCCTCAGCCGGGACAACTTTCGCTGCCGCCACTGAACACAATGTGGCTTGATTGAGCAAACATATTATAGACCTTCAGAACATGCATTACGCATCTGAGCTAAGGGCCACCATAACAGAGCAAGGGAGAAAGAAGTTAGAGGAAGAGAATGCGACACTCCCCTTATTTCATTCGAGTGCAACAGAATTTCAGGCAGTAATCGAAGCAGAAACCGAGACCCTGGGGGAGGCCATTGAAATGGTCTACGAAGATATTTCAAAACTGCATCACACAGTGGCCCCAATCGTGGCAATCCAAGCCCACACAAAAGAAAGGGTTGCGATGCTAAAGGAGGCTATGATTGCTCTAGATAAGATACATGAATGGTTCATCAAGTACCCAAGAGCAGCAATGGTGGTTCCTAAGAAGGATTGGATCACCATGCAGAACGCCAAGGTTCAACTCCACATCAAGATTCAATCTAAAGACAAATTGACCAAAGATGTGGACACGGTATTAGCATCCTACAGGCATATTTTCAACGCTTAGAATCTATGATCCAATTTCATGGGGTCCCATCTATAGGAGAAGTCAGACATGTAAGGAGGCAGGATGAGATCTCTAAGGAAGTACAGGCGTTCATAGATACATATAAACAAGCAGTGCGTACAGAGGACATGCCAATCACCAAATAAAATATCACACCTTATGTGGTAGAACCAGTGAGGATTTACACCAAACTGGTAACCCTGAACAACCAGGTGCATGCCAAACATACCACCCTTATCTCGGATGCACTCTAGTGCCTGCACCGACATGATGAAGATAAACTGCAAATCACTCCCATTGTATCATAATACAACCTATGGCGCACCTATTTGACATAACAACTCGTTTTAGACATCCCGGAACTTGCCAATGTTAAATTAATAAATTAGGTTGATAGCTTATTTTTCTGATGTATGTACTTCGGTAGCATAGAACATTTTTTTAATATGAAAGGTCATATGGAATACCAAAATTCATCGGGTAGATGAAGAGTCATGAGGAAGTTCAAGAGTCAAGGGTAGGCCAAGAGTCACCATCACTATATACATACACCATCATGCCTCATGTGTAAGGACCTTTTGCTGAGGACATTTTTGGAGATATATATATTGCTTAAGAGAACTTGTGCTCTTCTAATTAATACAAGGAGTGATTGTATGATTCCAACATTGGATTCCTCAAATATTTTACCTCATAATGCTATGAGTATTTTCTTTACCTGATCGATCAGATATTCCTGAGAGTCCTTTGATGTGCGGTCTCTTCATATGCTGTCTCATACTACAAACTTTGTGTTGCTCCACATGGATGGTATTTGATTCGCTAAGTCTATGCTCGTGCTCGCGAACTATTTCATTAGTACTGGTATAATCTATTTTGACTGTACATTTATTTATGCTCATAGATGTTTGATCATTGTGAATTATTTTACAATTGTTAATCACTTTATCTTGTCAAACATGAGTCTTATTTGAAGCCTTCTAACAGTTGCTCTACATAAGGTTTATGTTTTTTATAGTCTGGCTATTCATGGTTTGTACGTTAAGATATTTGTCAATTATTTCCTTGTGTTTATTAAATTCCATGGTTTCTATTGAATTCACATCCCACTTCTGTTCGAAGCAAGCTCAAAATACCTGAGTGACAGCCTGGTCTACATACCGGAAGGGATCCCTATCGCAAATGGTGCAGGCTCTAGTTGGGAACCTACACCGGGGAGATCCCCTTTGCTGTTGGCATAAAATTCCAGCCCGTCAACACCAACAAACAAACCTACATGATGACATGCTCTTGCCTTGAGGTCCAATGTTGCAACTTCACTTTGATGATATGCATCTCCTACTCTATCTCAGCCAACACATATGCATCTTCTACTCTATCTTAGCCAACACATTAGCATCATAACATGCCAATATTATCATGATGACGTAATTGCATACAATGACCTTGAAATGCATGTCTGACCTACCATACATGCATAACCATAACCATGACAATGCATGCATAACAACATATAGACACCGACATGCATAACAAATGCATATACAACCATACACTCATGATGACACATCCCAAAACAACACCAACAACCTTCACATGGCGACATGACTACAACCATGATCAACACCATGCAAATGCAATAAGCACGTGAACTACAAGCATAAGGAACACGTATGCAACTGACATGAATGCATGACCAACACACAACCCATCCAGTTTGAGGGGTGAACCATGCTCTAATACGACTCTATGGTATCAGATATGACCCAAAGAGAGTGCAACCCGCTCTGATACCACTCTGTAACACCCTCCTCCCACATCTACCCAAGTAACTGGTCAACCGGGGTAAGCATGTGACGAGAGGCTACTATGATATGATTCAACCTCCTAGGCGACCTTAACGAAGTGGAATCGACGGAAACACATCAAACATACCTTCTACATCAACAACAACACTCCAAGGAGCCATCCCAACCACTCAGGTATCATGCCCCTAGGTCCCATTGAGTTTTTAAACTAATTAACCACTGGAATCTCCCATGTTATGGGCATGCCAGTGTCCAGAGAGCTCTAGACGCTCCCATAAGCATACATGCCCGTGTTTATGGAATATTTCCAATAGACCTATGCCAGAGTCTGTGGGATTTAGGGCACTTTTCAGGCCCATAATTTTTGCCATTGCCCATAACTTGATGTAACGTCCAGAATCTATTAAAGACATGATGATAAGACTAATAAACTAAAAACTAACTCGAGAACTATGCCTGACCATCCCAAACCGGGACTGACATTCTTTCAAACACTTGGCATGAATGAAATCTACAGGTTTAAATAACATATATGAACATAGGGGCCTCATACTTATCTGAGAATCACTAAGAAGCATTGTTCCATTACATCATTAGCTGCATAATCATCTATTAGGTCATAGATACATTGTTTATTCATTTACAAATAAAAACATGAGGAGATCCATACATCTCACTGTCAGAATACATGCTCATAACTAGAAAAATAACAACGGAAATACCATGAATACATCAGCCATATAATCCAAATAAAAACCAATACATTTACACATAAAAAGTCAAGGGAATGAATTTCTCATTAATGAATGTAGAAACCAACTGGGATGGGACTACCACGTTCCACCCGACCATAGATTGGCTGAGCCAAATATTTCCTTAGCCAATCACCCCTGTGCCATATTCCAAGCATGAATGTGGGACTCATAACCAACCAAAAAGAGCCAAACAAGCATGAATTCTACCTAAGTTCTCTGTCTATACCGTGAGGAATTTTTGTGCCTCTTAATCTCTCAGGATTTACTGTAATCCACAGTCTGATCCAGGGATCACTAGGCCCTACACTGAGACCCACTCTACAGGAGTTATTGTACATCCCATCCCAGGACTACTAGGCCCAACAGAGAAAAATCCACCTCTTGGATTTACCGTATGTCCCACCATTCACCGACAAGGATTCCTAGGCCCACCGAGGAACATAATCCTGGCTTTACTGCAACCCACAGCCTGGTTCAAGGGTTACTAGGTCAGTGGCTTTACCGTGATCCATAGTTTGGTTCAGGGACCACTAGGCCATGTGTTTTCCATTTCGGAGATCCACCTCACTCAGCTTCGAATGCATCCGGCAATCCATCTCAACCAAAGCATGAGAACCCATCTCATCAAGGCTATCTAGAAATGGCAAGGCTAGGCTAAAAACATTGTCACACCGGAAAAACCCATGCCATGACAAAAAAGAACCACATGCAATACCATGCATGCCAAATCTAGCAAGGAAATCAAACATGCAAATTAATACCTGCAAAGAATCATGTTGTAGTTGCTTGATCTTGCTCTTCCTTGCTTGCTCCTTCTTCTTGCCTTCTTTTGCCTTTATTTCTCCAATGCCAAGTGGTCCAAGAAAAATCTAAGTGTCCAAGTGTGTGAGAGAGAGAGAATAATGAGAGAGCTCCAAAACTGAAATGACAAAATATTACACTGACCAAGCTTGCCCACTGATCCTAAGAAGCCTTTTTATTAATGAGGCCTCTATTTTATTAATTTTCCATTATTTTCCTCCTCACATGCAACCTGTGACCTTTCACCTTCCTTTTATCCCAATTTCCATTATTATCATAAATAAATATGCAAAATTCCATTTACCTTTCCAAAGCCTTTTCCATTGCCTTTTCCAATTTCATTTATCCATAATAAACTGAATGAACACCCACTAGGATGTTTTTCCCACCATTCAGCTTGGAATATGTGTCCCATGACCATGGTCTTATATATTTTTACATTAATTTTTAATCAGGGTTGTTACCTAGGGAGGGTACCTAGATTCCCAAAGAGTAACAGGAGATCCTAGAGCTGCAGGGCTAAGACTATCCCCAACTAGCTATAAGGCACCTTGGAGGGTGGTGCCACCGTTGAGGCATTGTTAAGTGTAGAGAAGGGTTGCACCACTTGGGCACAAGCTGGTGGGAGCGTGAGCCTGTGGTTGGAGGTTGAGATTTCTAGGGTTGGTATCTTGCTCGATGCTTGTTGTCTGGTACTCGATGTATAGATTGTTTTCTATGTATTTGAGGCTCATCTTAGGGGTGACCCACATTTGAGAGTTTATAATGAACCGAGCGGTGACGTAGCCAATAAAGTCAAAGGTGCAACCACGGTGTTGGATAAAAAAAAATTAGGACGACTAGAAGGAGAGGGTAGAGAGTGGGCCTGACGCTGAGTTGTGGCCACACAAATCCTGCCACGTGGAAGTTCCGTGTGATATGTGGGAGGCTTGCATGGGCCAGCATGCAGAATATTAAGGGCATGATTTCCAAGTGTCAGAAGGACCTAGGAAAGTTAGTTTGTGCCCAATACGAACTGAGAAAAGGGAAGAAGAACAAAGAGCACAAAGAGAGATAGTACAGAGGGGAGTACATAGAGAGTAAAGTACAAAGTACAAGAGTGAGAGAAGAAAGCACATAGTACAATTTGAAAAATAGTTAGAGCACTGTTACATACAGTTAAAATAGGGGGAAAACACATAAGCCAAAAATTTAATTTCAAGCTACAACAACCAAGAGAAAATTGAAGAAATAGGTCAAAAATCATAGGGCCATAACTCTCCACCCGGAAGTTGGAATTGGAGAGGAAAATTTTACTGAAATTTCAGGAGAATATTCAGGAGTTTTAAAGGAGAAAAATGGCTTGATAGGTTAAGAATTTCGGAGGGAAAAACTTTTAGACCAGATATCATAATTTCACAAGTAGACAGTCAATAGAAATCTATTGACAAGGAGAACACATCAACATACCCATAGCTCTGAAATTAAGTGAGAATTTGGGAAAAATTCCTTAGGAAACCTACAATGCTAAAAAAGGGTAAAATTCAAAATGAGGACTAGAAGTGCAGAAGATGCTCAGGGACCTTATAATGAGGAAGAAAAGGTCACGATTGTGAATGTCAACATGGAAAATGTTGAGATAGATTTAAATGTGCATGGAGTGACAAGCTCGAGATAAATATTTAGGGGAGACCATGGGAAGTTTCAAAGTGAAGGTACATAGCTTTAAGGTTGGCAATGAGAGGCTAGTGAAGGAGAAACAACAAATCTGTAGGTTTTAACCCCGTACATAAACTACCTTGCATACGAATTATAAAAATAGAAAATAAACAATGGCGAGAGCATAAAACGTAAAACATATATACACAAATACTTTCCCCTAGATCCCAAAATCGGGACTACCAGATTGATTTTTTCATTATTTTCCTTTCAATGTTACAATACATATATATACATGTCGAAGAATCCATAAACCTTAGATTAGAACATAACTATATTTCCCTTGAACAGATCTACAAAATACCATGGGTAGAAAACCATATTGTCGAAAATCACACACAAAAGCATAGGTAGGTCCTCCCACCTAATATGGGGTCCAATTTTTTTCCCCAGGGTGCTGCCTTGGACCCTGTAGAGGGGGGCTACCGCCCCCCTCAAACCCCCCGACAAGGGCAGTTTCCTCCCCCTTGTGACCCCCTCATTGCCCCCGATGCAACGAACCGGGGGGGCGATACGTGGAGCTAGTCATGGAAAGAATATAACACACACCCAACAAAATCAACACCCAAAAATTGCAAAGTATGAACATGATATAGAGGGAATTGGGTCAGCAGTTTAAGTCCAGATAAGCAAATGAGTATGATTCTAGAACCAAGGAAAGAGGTGTTGTAAGCTCAAGACATTCCAGAAGTGTTGCTCAACAACATTATCACTCAGAAAGGAGGTCAAGGAAAAGGGTTTTTACTATCTCAGAATCAGGTAGCAGCCCAAGTGTGTCACCAGTAAGAAAATCAAGAAGGAGATCATACATGGATAATTTGCAAGTTGAGCTCAGAAAAATCAAACCTTCCACATTCAATGGGAACATAAGAAAGGAGAAGAGGTTGCAGCTTGGTTGTTGGATATGCATAAATACCTACTACTATACAATTATTCCTCAAATCTCGAAGCCATAATAGCCTTTTTCCACTTGATGGAAAAGGAAAAATTATCGCGGGAACAACTCAAGGAAGTGAATCACTTGGATGAGAGGAAGGCTACATGGAGAAAATTTAAGGAATATCTACAAAGGAAATATTTTTTAGAACACTATTATGAGAGAAAAATGCAAGAATTATTCGATCTCCAATTGGGGAACATGACCATGGAGGAGTATGGTCAGAAGTTTACCAAGTTGTTGAGGTATGTGAATTTAATTAAGGATGAATAAGTTAAGATATAGAGATATTTCAATGGGTTTCCATCTTTTTATGGTGACAAGCTTAAATTTGATGAGCATAAAACTCTAGATGCAACCATGAGAAAGGTAGAGCGACTATATGAATAGAGCAAGAACAAATCAATCGTTCAAAGGGATTGGGACAACAAAAAGAGGAATTTGATGGAACAAAGGAAGAAAGGGTTTAAACCCTCACAATTCAAAAATAATTCTTAGGTAAAGTAGTAGATTTCACCAACTCTTAATAAGCCAAGATGGGGTGATTTTTCAAACAAGCAACCCAAGTTCCAACCCATTAAATGTTGGGGTTGTAAAGGAGATCATAGGTGCAGGGAATATCCTCACAAATATGGAAAGTTGAGGGCTATGCATAACTTGCAGGCAACCGATATAGTGGAAGATGTGGGCAGGAGCATGCCCAAGATCTATGCAACGTTGGATAACAGGCAAGTTGAGCACCACACACATATGATTGAAATTGAAGGTAATATAAACACTCAGCCTATTGTTATTCTAATTGACTATGGAGCTATTCACAGTTATATTGATTCGTAACTAGTTGAGAAATTTAATTTAAGGAAAACCAAGCATCCTAGGGCATGGTTGGTTCATTTAGCTACAAGTGCAAAGAGGAAAATTACAGAGTTGGTGAAGGAGTGTCCTATCAACATGAATGCGATGAACACAAGAGCAGAATTGAATGTGATATCATTGGGTTCTTATGACTCCCTAATTGGCATGGACTGGTTGGAAAAGCACCATATAGTTTTGGACTTCTACAACAAATATTTTATTTGTCTTCGTGATGAGGGACAACAGACGCAAATCTAGGGGATACCAAGGTCGATATCTATCAAGGAAATACCAGTTATGCAACTGAAGAAAAACATTAGAAAGGAATGTCAAATCTTTGTAGCTCACTTGGAGGAAGCAAATATGGATCAATAGTCAAGTTTGGAAAATTACCGAGTATTGGAGGAATTTGTATATGTGTTCGTTGAGATTCTGGGATTACCTCTAAGGATATATATAGATTTCTCCATTGATTTCATACCAAGAGTTTCTCTAATAGCTAAATCACCTTATAGGATGAGCACACCAAAGCTCAATGAAATGCAAATGCAGATGGAGGAGTTGTTAAAGAAAGAATACATATGCCCCACAGTATTGCCTTGGGGTGCTCCAGTTCTTTTTGTCAAAAAGAAGGATGGTACATTATGACTATGTGTAGATTTCTGACAATTGAATAAAGTTACAATTAAAAATAAATATCATTTACCAAGGCTAGTTGATTCATTTGATCAACTTTGTGGAGCTAAAATATTCTTCAAATTTGATTTGAGATCGGGGTAACACCAACTGCGGATTAAAAAGGAGGATATCAAAAAAACAACATTTCGAACTTGTTATGGTCATTATGAGTTTGTAGTGGGGCCTTTTGGATTATCCAATGTGCCAGGAGTTTTTATGTGCTTGATGAATGGAATCTTCAAAAATTATTTGGACAAATTTATTATTGTTTTCTTGGATAACATACTGGCATATTCCAAGTCTAAAGAAGAACATGAACAAAACTACATGTACTCAGGGAACATAAACTATATGCCAAGTTGAGTAAATGTTCATTTTACAATAGACAAATACATTACTTGGGTCATATTATTTATGAGGATGGAATAGTTGTAGATATAGAAAAGATTAAGGCCATCAGAGAATGGTCAACACTTAAGAATGTAACAAAGGTGAGGTGTTTTATGGGCCTAGCTGGTTATTACAAAAATATTATTGAAGGGTTTTCTAGGATAACCCATCCCATCACTTCATTGTAGAAGAAAGGTGTAACATTTGAATGGAATCTTGAGTGTGAATAATCCTTTAAGTATTTAAAGGATTTGTTAACCAGTGCTCCAATATTAAAATTGTAAATCCAAAACAGGATTTCATTTTATGCACAGATGCATGTAGGCAATGTCTAGGAGGAGTGTTGATCATGCAAAATGGGCATGTAGTCTACTGTGAGTCCATAAAATTGGAGGTGCACAAAAAGAATTATGTTGCCCATGATTTGGAACTAGCAACTATATTTCATGCTCTCAAAATGTGGAGTTTGAGTTGCAAAAGGATAATTATAGGTTGCAACATTTATTTGAGCAGCCAAATTTAAATGCCCGACAATTTAGATGGCTGGAATTACTGGTTGAGTATGATTTTGAAATCAAGTATATTAAAGGAAAAGAAAAAAAGGTAGTTGATGCACTCAATCGAAGGGTGCATAACATGCATGCTACAACAATGAGCATTTGCAGGGCTGATATAATGAACTTAATTGTAGAAGCTAGAAATTTAGACCAGTTGTATATTGAGATAAAAAGTAACCTACAACAAGAGAATGTGCAGTCAAGATACCAAAATTATGAGATGGAAGAAGATGGAATTCTTCTCTACAAAGGTTGAGTTTGCATGCCAAATGTACAAGAATTAAAATAATTAACTTTAAATGAAATGCACAAAGTGCTTTTATGTTGGACACCCAAGTTACCAAAAGACTGTTACAACAATTAAAAAGAAATATTTTTGGCCAAGATTGAAGAAGGAGGTGGCTAATTATATAGCTAGATGCCTGCAATGTCAAAGAGTTAAGGTTGAGCATAAGCACCCAGTTGGCTTGCTACAACCAATAACCATTCTTGAGTGGAAATGGTGGTGTCAATTGATTTCATCACTAGTTTTCCCATAACAAGAAAGGGGTGTGATTCTATAATGATGATGGTGGATAAACTCACCAAAGATGCCCATTTTATTCTAGTGAAGTGAGTGCACAAGGCAGCTAATATAGATGAAATTTATATGCGGAAAATTGACTAGCTACATGGTGTGCCTAAGATAATTATTTCAGATAGAGATCCAAAGTTTACATCCAATTTTTTAATGGGATTATTTAAAGGATTGAGTACTAATTTGAATTTTAGTACAACATACCATCTAGAGTCTAACAAGCAGACAGTGTGAGTTAATCATGTAATGAAGGATATGTTGCAGATGTATGTTATGGATAAGCCATCAATATGGGAAGTCTACTTGCATTTGGTAGAGTTCACATATAACAAAAGGTATCAAACATCATTGAAGATGAGTTTGTTTGAAGCCATGTATGGCAGGACGTTGTTGTAGTAGCTACAACCACCCCCAAAAATTTTGCCGTAGCCTGTTTTGGAGCCTCCCTACCAACCTTCACAACAGCTTGCTTTGCTTCGTCAAGTCCTCAAGCTTTAGTGTCTTTCTTTCTCAAAGGCATCCTGTCGATCACAATTTGATCTTTTCCCTTGACGGGTTGCTCACCCGGACTTGGTCCAGCTGCAGGCTGAGAAGATTCCCAGTGAAATTTGCACATTTATGGAGGGAAACCAACCTTTCCCTCCAGGAATTGTGAAATTCCCTCTGACAGCCTGCTAGGCTCCAAGATTACGCAATCCTTCCAGCCAACCCTCCCAGCAGGAATTGCGTAATTTTTCCCATAAACAGGTAGGTCAACCCAGGATTTGCATAAATCTGGGTAGAAGTCAGCTGTTGGGCCTAGAAATTGTGCAATCCCCTTGGGTATTCAACCCAACTTACAGTCAGGAATGCACATTTTCCCCAAGTAGTTGAGAACTTTCATGCATGGACGGTTCGGCTGACTAGTTCCACCGAGGAAACTTGACTTGCATGCATGCATGACTTGATCTTCCAGGAATAGCAAGAGACAACATGCAAAAGGCATCGCATGATTCAAGGAGCTATTTTTAGCAGCTGAGGGTTACATGCAAAGTTGTTTTAGAAGTTCCCCCCCAAGTGTTACTTTTTTCTAGATTTGTAGCATGCGCGTCCTGAGACCAAAATTATCTATTCGACGCATCAAAGCTCATTCATTCACATCGATCTTGGAGCTCTAAAATCCCATAGCACATCCATGACTCTTCGACACATCTGGCTCAACTATTCACGGGTAAGTGGCCTCAGCTTGTCTTTTTCATCATTTCTGTCACTTTTTGTGTATTCTCTTGTGTGAGTGTTGTTTGATTGATTTCTTTGAATGCCTATTGTTGTTTACGTATATTCTAGCTTGTCCTAGCTCTTTTTCAATTTTCATTGCTATCTCACTGCTACCGCATGCATGAAACAGTTTTGCACAGACGTTCGCCCAATCGGCGAATGACCTCACCCACATGCATGTTGATCTGTTTGCTCAATCTTCCATTCATGTTTTTCATGCACTGTTTATCACTTCTACTATCACTTAGTGTCGCCATGCATTTCATCGACTTACTTGCTTTCAGTTTCCCGTCAGCGAGTCGGACCTATTAGTGTCAGTATTTGCAGCCTTCCTCCAGTGATCAAATATGCTCTTACAAAGTGGTCTCAGAGTGTCAAGGTCAAATTTTGTCATTTCAGTAAGTCTTCAAGCAAAATTTGGTCACTAGGCATTAGATCTAGGGTTTGCTTTTATTCCTGTCAAAGTTGTCCAAATGTCGGTCCACGTCACCGTTCAGCTGAGTGTACCATCATTCAGAGGGTTTTCATTATCATGTCATATTCCACTGGGTCATTTTACACCTTGTTCATGCTTAAGTTGCGCCTAGGTAAGGTCATTTCCCTCTCCTAGGGTTTGGAAGGCAATTTATCTTGGACGGTCAAATCATCAGCAAAACTTGTATCCTGATGTTCATACACCTTCCCCTATCCTTAAAGTACCTTATCAAACACTTCCCATCACTGAGATCCCCCAAATTCCTCATTTTCGCACAAACCCTAGTTTCTTGCTACAACTTGGCAATTTTCTAGGTTGGACCTGTGTTTTTCCTTTTTGGACCCCTTCCCCTCACTCAATCTTTGAAATTCCACTTTCCCCTGCTTCTTAACATCCCTCCCTACTTCCAAGAATTTTCCCAATAATTTAGAAGCCGCTTATCCCCTTCATTTTGCTTCATTTCGACAAATCTCTTGTTCCACACATCGGGATAGGTTTTACTCCAATGATGTTTCTGAGAAATAAAAGATGAATTTGGGAAAAATAAGAGAGGTTTTTGTCCAAAATAAGCCAAGGAAGAAAAAACTCCTTCAATTTTTACACAGGTGTCATGGTTTTAGAGAAATGTCAAAAATACAATTGCCTCAGGAGAATTGATGCACCTCTGAATTGACCTTGGGAAAATCAATTTTTCTCCTAGTTTGGTTAGCCAAATGACTTTTTTAATGAGTAAAATGATAATTATACTCAAATACCTTTCCAACGAGCTATCCTGCGCCCAATTTGGACACCGGGAAGTCCTCCAAAAGTCTCCTGCAAAAAGCACTACGCACAGGCTCTATGCGCCGCGCCACTTTCCTATGCGCTGCGCACGTGGCGCGCGCTTATTCTAGGGAGCTCTAAATTGCAAAAAAAAAATATTTTTAGATTTGGCGTGAAAAATCATGACTGATGGCGCATGGCCAAGAAATTTGGGCAAGATTTGAGTCCCCAGACCTCTCCATCGGTCGTTTGGGTGGAAAATGCAACGCTGGCAAACAGTTGGCTCTTCAGCTTCAGTTCATTAATGATGATTAAAATGACTCCCTATTTTCACCAATTTGCTCATTCCTTGCGTGGATTTTCCAGAAATCCAACTATATTGCATTACAGCACAACAATTTCAAACATATTACAACAACAGTCCAAACAGTCTTGCGACCAACATTCATTTCTCCAAGCAGTTTTCATAGCATCAATTATGTCATCTGATCATTCATCCGATTATGAGGAGGAAACTCATAGTGACCCACCCACGGAAGAACGTGCACCCCAGAGGCCTCAAAAAAGTGGCAGACATGTTAGAGAAGAACCAGCTACCCTCACAGAATTGCAGGCCTGCCCTTTTGCCGTCTCTTATTTTCGGTTTCAGTCATGCTATGAGTTTTGTGAAAAGGTTGCAAATGTTCAATTCCACCATGAGTTGGCTCGCCTATTTGTTCTACATTTGCATGGTGCTCAAGTTACTTTGGCCGGTGTTACTTTCACACTTACACCGGACTCTATTTCATTAGCTACCGGCATGCCTAATATTGGAGAGCCAAATGGAATATGAAATACCTGGAGTAGAGGAACAAACAACTTGAGGAGTGGCAAGTTGAGATAGAGTTGCAATTGAGCAAGGAAAACCGGCAACACATCGTGGCAGCACGAGGTAGACCTATAGGAGCAAAGAGATGAGGACCGGGAGTATGTTTTAGAGAAAGTGAACGTTCACTTGGAGCAGCTGTTGGAGAAGGCTAAGAGGGAAAAAGCAATGTTGAGGTGCATGAATCACCATTACATGGCCCGAAACATGAGCTCCAAAGCGAGAATCAGGAGCCTAAAGGCGAAATTGAGGAAGGTGACAAAAAGACAAAAGAGGCAAAAAGAGCAAGATCGGCTCTGAATCTTGGCCGAGGCTTCTTTGGTCCAACACGACATATGATAGAGAAGGTACAACCCAAATTTCAAGAAATTTGAAGCACATTTTGAAATTTTGAAATTTTGTGTACAAAAAATAGGTTTTTTTCTCCCTGTGCGCCGCGCCACCTGGTGCGCGCTTTCGCTAGGGAGCTCCAAATGAAAAAAAGTTTACATTTTTGGATTTTCCATGGAAAATCATGACTGTTGGTGCATGGCCAAGAAGTTTGGGCCAATTTTGAGTCCTCAGGAGGTCAAAAACACCCAAAAAATGACCTCTCTGCCCCTATTTTGACACACATGAAGCAGTCTTGGGAGATTGCAGTTTTGGAGGGAAAATGGCATCCAAATTCAGAAATTCCACTTGGGTTGGAAAGTAGACAGGTAGGGATTTCCAACAAGCACACTTGGGCTCAATTTGGACTTCAGAAAGTGCCTCAAAACCAGCTCCAAAGTGGCGCGACGCATACAGTTTTTGGCGCGACGCACAGAGACCCAAAGGCCAAAATCACTTCCGCTCCACGAAATTTCGATTCGCAATTTTCTCCAAGTGGGCCCGCTCATTTACAATACATTTTTCCCGGCATCAAAGGCAAAGTTTAAAAAACATTTTTGGCTTCTATCCAAGTGGCCAAATGAAGGCGAACAGCCACCCAAAAAATCTACGCTCATGTTTGCTTTTTTCTAATTGGTCCTCATAGAAAATTAAATGTAACTGCTGATGGTTGGCTCTTCATTTCCTGGGTTGATCGACTTTCTCATGGAAAAGCTTATTTATTGTATTGAGAGTCATTCTGTAAAGGGTTGGAATTTCTGGGAGCAGTGTGGAGGAAAAACCCAGCACTCTCATTGGACAGTTTTGACAGAGATTTTAATGAAATGATGCAGCTCTGATTCCTGAGATTCCTGTGGTATGAGTTTAGCATAAGTGTTTTCTTTCTGTTTCATATGTGTCTTGTGATGTTTTACATTTCATTCATAATCACTCCCAGCTGAATGCTTTTAAGTAAGAAAGGTAGAATTCAGTTTACTGCTCCGCCTTGGGAAAGCGTTCATGTTCTGTGTGGTTTCTTCTGTCTGAAAAGGATTCATCACATATGCCCTTTTCAGCCTCTTAACTGTCTTTCCACTCCATATTATTCAAATTTGATTGCTAAACTTCCTGCCTATCTTGCCTCATGAAACAATCTGTGTCATTGATTTAATTTCCCAGCTCATGCGGTCTTGTTGGCCCCATACAGCCCAGAAAATTCAGTCATTCAAACAAATTACCTCTTTCATATCTATTTACTAGCCTAAAATCAGTATTCATCTTGAGTCATCTCAGACCCTATTGTGTATTTTTACTGAGTGTGACCCAGAGAGAGCCCTCTCCTGTCCCCGTAGGGCTAGCTACGAGGCTGAGCGTGGTTTGTGGTTATCCTGAATTTTGCCTTCCTCAGCCTAAGGCAGATTTAGGCGCTAACAGGACCAACGTTGGCTCTGTCTCTGCCTTCACCAAGGCTACATTACGCAATCTAGATAAGGAAGGCTCACCTTCCCCTCTATATTTGTTCATTCTGGCCCAACACTGGCCTCATGGACTGAATTGCGCATTTCTGGAGGTCAGTGGCTGCTTGGCCCAAAATTTGCGCAAATCTGTCCTTTGGCTAGTAGTCTTTCCCAGCTCAAATCACGCATTCTGCAATCCCAACAGCCAACTGCCCAACTAGATTGCGAATTTTGCAGTTCCAGTAGTCAGTTAGTCTCCCAGCAGCCCAAACTATGCCTTGTGTAGTCTTAGCAATGAGTCTCCCGACCTCTCGGCCGAAATTGCACAACTTTCATGATCATTCACCCAGACATGTTGCAAGTCAATTCTCATGTTCATTTTGGTTTTTGACTAACATATTACTTGCTATGAGTGTTGCCATGTCTCTAGGTATCACATGTGTTCATCTACCTCTCAGCAGTACAGGTACAATGCTTTCCAAGGGAGCAGAGACGAAGACACCGTTCATATCACGCTTGGGGATGCAGTCGATTAAGTGTCCATGGGCTTACCTACCCACAAAGACATCAAGTTGTTCGTGGAAAAGGACATCAAGCAGCACCATCACAATGAGCAACATCATGAACAAAAACTAAAGGTAGCATACTGAATGCAGTAAATGAAGCGAACACATCGAATGCAAGAGGAAGGTTGTTAAAAACATAGAGGCAGAGCAAAGCTGCAAGATCAAGCAGATCCACTGATAACGAAAGCAACTTTGGAGACTCAGGCTATGAAGTGATGGCGTGACATGAAGATCGTACGAAGGCAAAAGATGGAACAAATAAGGAGTTGCATGTGCTGAAGCAGCAACTGTGGATGAACATGACGCTGCACGAGTTGCCGTAGGAATAGGAACGACAGTGGGCGCAACATGCATTGACGGATGAAACTGAGCCAGTACAAGTTAAAGATCCATCCCAACAGCTGACACAAAGAAAACATGGTGAGCAGTGTTGTTGATCGCATGCAAAGGATCCAACAACATGCATGTCATTGATCGCACGCATGCAATCCAACCCATTCAACACACTCACCAAGGTGAAGACAAGAAGCAAGTTCAACTGGGGCTGAACATGTACTTTGGCAAGTTGATGCGGATGACCACCAACACACACTTGGAGATCAACACGGACACTATGCATCAGTGTGTTGTCGATTCAACCATACCCAAGAATACCATGCGGATGTTCGTAGATGAGTTGGATGAAGGGGTCGAATCAATGCACTGGTTGCAACAGAGGCAATAGTTCTCTTCAGCAAAATGTCACCGTGAGATGCACGCGCATCATCACAGACGACCGAGCTTGGCATCAACTCACCACCTTCACCATCACAAGCTTGTCAAAGATTTGGTCTCATCACAACGGATTGAGTGTTAGTGATGTCTTGCAAGGCTTACTCAGGCCATGTTGTCTCACATGAGTTCATGCGCATTGTAATGTTGAGTCATGTCAAGTGTAAGTCAAGTGTTAACAGTTGGATGTAACAATCATAGAATAGGTGAAGAGTCATGAGTTTAGTTGAATTGTCACAAAGGGGAATGTCAAGGGTCACCCCACCCTTTGCTATAAGTAGTCCCTCGTAACTCATTGTATAGGCTTTTGGTCAGCCAAGCTTCTACTAAGACTATCTTGAAGAAGGATTGGACAGTATTGTAACGCACCTTGGCTTCTCCACTACAAGGAGCTAGTACATCTCTTTGGAGGAGCAGGCGGATGTTACTGTAATGTTCTACTGATAGGGCTAGCAAGTTTACATGGTGTATTGTATGATTGTGCCTTACACTTCTTTATATAATAAAATCCATCACATTTTCATGCATATGTTGTTATTGTAGTTGGACTTACGTACTTGTGTATGAATTGATTCACATGAAATTATATGAATCTTGTTGTTAATGTGTTGCATATGTTGTTAATGCTGTCATCGTCCGTGTCGACTGCTCTACCGGACACCAGACAGACCTTTCTCTGAACCTTGTTAGATCAACTGTCACACTCGTCTTGAATTGATTCGTGAGTGTTGTTTGTGTTATCTTACCTTGTAGGTTGGGACTGCCGCATCCGTGTTGACTACTTTGCTGGAAGCTGTGCATGTCCTTTGTGTTGTGTGTTCCTAGATGAGTTGGGACTGATCCCTTTCAACCTGGAACTCACCTTCACCTTCCTCTCCCTTTGAAGTGTCGAAACCTCTCATACTCATTCCTTGACTCACTGCATCAATCACACCCTTGCTACTGATAGAGTTATCTTACTTGCCTCTGTGTGACATCACAGTCAAGGCATTACCTTATGACCCACTGCTGGGACTCCTACAGCAAATGGTCTGCGGTCTAATTGGGACTTCTTACCAGGGAGATCCCCTTGACATGTTGGCAAGTCCAACACCATCAACATATGTGTAATACTCCCATGAGTTAGAGTAATCCCGTGGAAAATATTATGGTTGGCTTGGAATTGGTCAAAGATATGGAAGAGTCAGTGGTGAAAATTAAGCAAGTTGAAATATGCTCATGAAAAGTAGAAAAGCTATGCTGACAAGAACAAGACAAATAGGGAATTTAAAGTTGGGGACCATATCTTCTTGAAAGGGAAGGAAAATAAGAGTTCATTTAAATTGGGTAATTGTGCCAAGCTAGCAATGAGATATTGTGAGCCATTCAAGATCATAAAGAGGATTGATCGAGTTCCATATAGGGTTACATTGGTCTCATTCATGATGTGTTTTATGTTTCTTTGCTTAAAAGGTAAGTTCCTGATACTAGTCATGTAATTTATTTGCATATGATTCAGGTGGAGCCCAAGGGATACTTGCAAGTCCATCCAGTGGGGTTTTTGGACAGGAAGATGAAGGTGCTTTAGAATTGAGCCATCGATATGGTAAAGGTACAACGGACCATGCTCGGTCTCAAGGATGCTACCTAGGAGAAAAAAGACATGATGAGGGAGCAATAACCTCATCTTTTTAACTTAACATAATGTATATATGTGTATATATGATGCACTGAGGACAACGCATAAATAAAGGGGGAGGACTGTAATATCCTTGCCCAAACTCGGTGATGTAAATATATGTAACTATGATGTTTAGGTTAGTGAGCCAGATATAGGTGATTAATAGGCTGTTAAGCTGAGGCATATTTTGGGGGCATGTGTGCCAATACATATATATATATATATATATATATATATATATATATATATATATATATATAGTGGCCAACGTGCCCATGGTTATATGCTTTTAAAGGTTGCGAGGCTAGAGAGCCTGGAATTGTAAACATGATGTAAACTTTGTACATATATTACTAAAATAAATGATTGGTTGTAGACCAAATCCATGAAAAAGAGAATGGGGGTACTCAACTCCGGGGAAAAAGAAGCAATACTTCTGGTGTGATGATGTTTTGGGTGAAAAGGCACTACAACCCATGTGTATTTAGAGGGTGCCACATGTCAAGAGATATCCATGCATATAAAAAGATGTATGTTTTCCTGGAAAGAGGGGGGAGAGTTCTAGGATCATTGGCTAGTCATTGAGTTCGTAGGTTAGGCTCTGGAATTGACTGAGGCATGATTATTCAGTTAATCATGAAGTAGATGATGCATCCTAGTGAGAACCTTCGAGGCTCTAGATTATGACTAGGGGGTGGAATCAACAAATTCACTTCGCAAACCATGACATTCTTGTGGAACTCAGTTTAGTGAAGAATTGGTAAGTTCGAGGTTTCACGCTCTGTAACCAATTGGGTGTTTGTTTGGTTTGGCTTGGAGGGTACCTGGAGCCCTAGAGAGCAACAAGAGCTCCTGGAGCTGCAGGGCTGAGACTGTCCCTGGTTGGTTGTAAGTTTCCCTAGAGGATGGTGGCATTGCTGAGGGACTACTAGGTGCAAAGAAGGGTTGGACCACATGGGCTGTCACATGGAATAAGTCGATCTTGCGGACAAGATAGACCTTCCTAGAATCTAAAGAAGACCTAATGACAAGCAAACCAATCACACACTATCTTTCTCTAAATATGATTTTATAAACAAAGGAAAACAAGTGTTAGAGGCCTATCTTAGGTCCAACGCAAGTTTGTGGATGCCCTCGCTCCTTCGATCCAAATGAGCTGCCTTGTCGCGAATATGCAAACACAAACAAGCAAACAAATTAAATAACACCTGAAAAGCCAATATCATAAAAAATATTTAACATGAAAGTCAAGTAATTCATGAAACAAATGACATGAGACAATTTGTTGAGAAAAATGAGTTTGATTGTATTAATTCAAATCAAGAAGAACTTTACAACCTGTGCCTTGACGCTGTACAAGCTCCTCCCAGGGTCTAGCAAGAAGTCTCCCCTACTTTGAAAAGTTTCACTCTCTTCCCAATGAAGCCAAAAAGGTATGTGATCTCTCCTCTTAAGCTCAACTAGGAAGTCTTAATTTCACCAGCATTTACCCTAAAAAATGTTCAGCTTCTAACCTCTCTAGCAACCAGCCCAATGCCTTAATTTATAGTGCAATGGAGGGAAGTTACTAGGTCCTCCTTCAAAGGGATAAAGCCCTCCTTCAAAGGGATAGCTCCTCTCATCAAGGGATTAGCTCCTTCTCTTTTGGGATGCATGAACCACCTAAGAGCGGCCAATCCACGTCAAAATTCCTTCTAGAATCATCTAGAATTAACCCAAAGTGAGTTTTTTAGAATAAACTTGCACCTTTTTGACTTTCATAGGGGTCCGCACCCACACCTTTAGGGACAGAGCGGGCAGGTCCGCAGTTTTTGTAAACAAAAGGTGCGGGACTGCAGGTAACAGTGAGAGAAAGTGCGGAACCAGAGTTTCATTGATTTTCAATGCCTTTCTCTCATTTTCAAAGCTTGACTTGAAGAGCTGAGGTCTGAGACTTGCTTAGGAGGACAATACAAGTGATGATAGACCCATACTGACTGCAAATAATCATGGTGACGATATTTTTGTGTAACAGATTGCCCCCTAAAGTGCGAAGTCTGTAGTAGATGAGGATTTCATTTATCATTTAGGAAGAGTGAAGTACTTTATCATTTCGAGGATCATCTTGTGGAGAGCCCGGTTGGAACCTGTAAAAACATTCAATGCAAGATATATATATGAGATCATATCATCGCTGAGGTAGGCATTCCCATACTCAGATCAAAACTGACTTAGAAAACTAACTACTGCTCTGATACAGGAATGATCTTGTAATACATCACAAGTATAGACTCATGTGGACACAGTATGGACGTAGCCATCTGTTTATGAATAGTCCATTATATAATGAATACAAAATTCCTCGCAGCCTGGATTGTGGGAACTAGATCTAAGGTCTTCATTTCTACTTCCTGAAACAGTACGATTCTATCCATGCGAATGAATGTATTGATGTCGAACATGGTAGAAACCACTTGATTACCAGTCAATGATGTAAACTATTAACAAGTGTGAGAGAAACCACCAGTGATGTCAATGGCTCTCAAAGTACCCAGTACAATCCATGAGATGTGAATAAATGTGTTGATGTCGAACATGTCACGGAATCCTTTGATCGAAGGTCAATGATGCAACTTGTCGTCAAAGGCGAGAAACCTGCCATTGAGGCATGCAAATCCCAAGGTACTGACAATTTCTAGATCATCTTTCTAGATAATGAGCTGAATTCGATAGAAAGCGATCCGTCGCAGGTAAGCCCACAACACGAAATCATAGATCAAGTTGAAGAAATTTAGTTGCAAGGACTGACTCAGGGATGGTCAAGATGGATGACAAATATTTTGCAGATGAATGGCTTATTGGCAGTGACCTCTTGAACACATAACGACATGACAGATGGCTTGGTGACAATTGACCCAAAGTTAATACCCAGAAACTGGCTGAAGACTTTCAATGTGGTTTGATCAACTGTTAGGCAAAGGATTTCCCAACCCAGGTGAATAAAAGTGTCTTGTTCAAGAGTGGTTACAAAGTATGAAAAACAGGCTCATTTTTCTCTCTTTTCCCCCACCATTTCTGGCAAGTACCTCTTTACTTTTAACAAGCTTGAGGAGGATAACATTTGCTTGATTATAAGCTCATCCTTCGGATGAGTCCAACTTAGTTTAAATTCGAACCCTAAGAAGGAGTGGTTCGTTCTTGTTTGTAATTGAACAGGTCCTTTACAGTGAAATTTTAACGGGTCCAGTATAGGAGAAACTCGACGTTTTTCAATTTTAGAGAGTCTGAAAAAACTTAAGAAGACTCCAGGGGTAACCTTTTTTGTAAATTTGTGTCTCCCAAGCCTGAAAAAGTATAAAATAATACTTGAGAGAACCGCTTGATCTTTACGACCAAGGAGTACTTCTCGTAATTAGTGCCCTTGATCCGAAAAAGTAAAAAAGCGATCAACGACACGTCGTTTTATAACCAATATCGAATTTGAAACGACAAAAATCCGGTAATCTTTCCATGTTTTTACGGTCGGAAAAGAGCTGTAAGTGGACCGTCTTTTAGTTCCGTTTTAATGAGTTTAAAAGAAAAACTCGGCAATCTTTTCATGTTTCAGGAGTCAGAAAAGAGCTTAAAGGTGACTCTAAATGTTTTTTCGTCGAAAATGATAGATTTCGCCTGAATAATCCGTTATCCTGAACAAAGACGCAAACATTACTCATACCTGTTTGAAATGGATAAAATGTTGCAAAAATACCTCTCCAAAGTGAAACATAAACAAATTTGCAATTTATTGACTCAAAAAACTTATAAAAAGGGCTTTCGTCAATTTATTTTTACCGTTTGAGTTTTGGGTGAGAAAATAGTGCTTTTGTTCAGAAAACTTCCCCTGAAGATTGTGGAAAATCCAACTATCGGAATCGAACGCCGTCTTCTCCAGGTAATCCACATCATCCTACTCTTCATTTTTGATCGTTTCATTTCTTTTTTTAGGCTTTCATTTCATTTTTTGGAGGGTTTTTAGGCTTAAAACCCGCGCGCGGGGGCCCGCAGGTGTACCACTGCCAGCCCGCGGACCCCGACTTTTTCTCAATGGGGAAAAAGTCAGGGGTCCGCACCTTCCATGTAGGAAAGGTGCGGACCCACGCACTGTGTCTAACCCGGAGGGTGCGGTCCCCGTCGCAAGGGTTTTTAACCCAAAATTTCTCAAAATTGGCCCAAACAAAATAATTTCTAGCATTCTAATTTATCTTTTTACTTGATGCAGAGAGTACATCATGCTAGATTGGCGTGAACGAGAGCATGAAGACGTGGATGCTGCTGCATGGAATCATCAACCTTCGCTTGATGCTTTGAAGGCGTGCGGCTTGTACAAATTCTGGGCCATACCTGGCATGAGGGCCTAGGTGGATTTTTTACAGTGGTTGGTTGACAGATGGAGCATACAGGACCAGTGCTTCTTCATTGGCGGCCACCAGCTCGAAATCGAGCCGGCAAATATATATTTCTTGACTGGTTTGGCTAAGAGAGGCGAAGACTTGACTCTATTCGGGGCTAGGCCAGGTGGCCAGTCTGTCGATAGCCTCCGGCTAGAGTTCTGCAACAACCACGCTAGAGACAAAGGGATAGACATAAAAACCATATCCCTTCCTGAACTCATGGTGATCACGTTTACTGTCACCAGACTTTGTGGGAGTGCCGCCTTACATGTTGCCACCGGATCCGAGATGCGTATGGCAGTTGATTGCTTTCGAGGCACCATCTTCAACTGGTGCGATGCTGTGTTGGCCAATGTGAAAGGCCAACTGACTAGAGCCAAGAACGGACAACTAAAGACCTTTGGTTATGGGGCTTTGGTTGTGAGCTTTGGTCTGGAGAGGGTTCCCATGTTGATCCCGCAGCACCTTACTATTGGAGCTGGGCTTCCTCGAGAGCCCAAACTGATGCGATGGGTCGCGATTATGGCCCGTAATCTGGACGAGGGGACAGAGGTTGTTCGATTCAAACCTGAGTATTTCCAATGGTTGGAAAACCAGGTTTTTTCTATTCAGGACTTCCCTTACACTAGGGTAGATTTTCGTGGTGACCCAGACATGGCTCTTCCACCAGGAGAGCAGTGAGATGACTCAGGTAAAATCATTTTCAACATTTTTCCTATTTTATTTATTTTTATTATTTTTCCATCGTCCAAAAACTGATAGTAAAAATTTCAAATGCAGATGTGGGTCCACAGCGACCAGCCACTCTCCGGCCTTACGAGATGAAACAACCAGTTGCAGCCGCGCCAGCCCCATAGGACGAATCAGCAGAGGTTTTGGCCGAGTTGGAGGGTCATCTCGAGTGCTTGACAGGAGATATTCCGGAGACCACTATAGATGACATTCCTTGTCGACTTCAGCGCTATGTGATTGGGGTCCCAGGACCTTTTAGGAGGTTCCTTTACAAGGTGGCCCATGGAGTGGTTTCTTATCGGGATCATCACCAGTGATAGGATGATCGCCTATTGTGGGCACATATGACATTTTGTTTTTTGTACTTATCATTTTTGCCTATCATAAGGTGTTTTTCAACCTATGATCGAGGAAGATGTATTTTTTGACACACTCCTATATATATATATATATATCACTATTATCGGCTTATCTTGTAAATCATGTTATGGAATGATTTTAAATTTACATGTATGATTATTGCAAATGTCTACTTAACATTTGAGAAGCAATTGCATCTGCTAATGTATTTAAAGATCTTGGAATATGTTGATATTCAATATAATCAAATTCACGTTCCAAGAGACGCACTCTCAAAAATAATCTTAATAACACTGGATTTCTAATGGCATACACTCTATTAAGCTGTAATACAACGAGTTCTGAATCTAACCTCACTATCAAACTCCGAATCCCAAATGAAATAGATTCAGATAATAACTCAATCACTGCACTATACTCGACAATGTTGTTCGTTGTTTGACTGAGGCTTACCCCATGCATAGATACTAACTTGTCAGAGGGCGAATAGATAACCCAAGCTGCGGAAGAAATGTTCCGTGTATTACGACAAGCACCATCAGCGAAACCAATGTATGTTTGGAGAGGCATCGACATCTGCAATATCAAGAGTAAAACCAAGATAAGGAGGAATAATGACGAAAAAAACACTCTCTAAGCTAAGCACACTATTTAAACTAAAACACACCAGCTAGAAAGGAAAGCTATCCTAACTAAAAATCTCCATACCCATTCTTTAAGCATAATACCTCTTTAGGTAAAGACCATTTATGGGTTTACCTAAAGAGTCCTCGTCAAAGTCTACCAATTCATAGGCCCCTTTTGCTAGCTTTCGCTTGACAACATAGGGACCATGCCACATAGGAACGAATTTTCCAGCGCCTAATTTATCATTAGCTTGATCGTAAACTAAGACTAGATCTCCTTCCGAAAAATTTCGAGGGGTCACATTTCGATCATACTGAGCCTTCATACGTTTTGCGTGAGTCTCGATCGCCAATGCAGCGTCACGTCGATTCTCATCTAATTGAGCCAAGTATAACAAACGCTTTTCCTCTTCGGAAGTGGCTGGAAGTAACTCGATGGCCATTTGCAGTGACAGGATTTCACATTCAATGGGTAACACAGCTTCCAGACCATAGACTAGTTGGAAAGGAGTGAACCCTGTTGATGTTTTTACTGAGGTACGATACGCCCAAAGCGTTGAAAATAGCATGTTATGCCAATTCGATCGATGAATCCCAATGATTCGTCGGATCATGATGACTAAGAATTTGTTGATGGATTCAACCAGACCATTAGCTTGTGGATAATAAGGGGTTGAACTATCGTGACGCAAACCAAGCTGGTCTGTAAGTTCGGTCATCATAACGTTTCGAAAATGAAAAGGAAAAGTTCCCAGTAAACCGGCATCTTTAGCTAGTCCTACTCCAACATCCTTATACGGGATAGTCATTTTACCGACATGCTGAATACTTTCAGAAGAAGCTGGGTCGGATGAAAAGTAAGCCAGCTGGTCTATTGTTACGATCTTTCCATTATGAGGAAACTTTATAACCCGAAAGACCGATGAAACGACCGCTGTCATAGCGTAAGACCAACTTCGACCCAAGAGAAGGTTGTAATCTAGAGGGGCATCAACCACCTCCACATCTAGATTAACGGTTTTTCCTTCAACCCCTATAGGCAAATCCTGTAGAATGCCAAAAGGATGAAACCCACGGCCATCAAAGGCCTTTAGAATCGTCGGGGATTGATTTAGCGAAGGAGAACCAAGCGATCTCCAACAATGTATCGACATAATACACGTTGAGGCTCCCTCATCAATCACAGTCCGATGAATAGTCCTGTTTTTGACTATCACTGGAATCTGGAAAGCCATTTGATGAGGTAAACGCGGTGTACTATTTCTAGATTGAAAATTATTAGGTTCGAGTCCTGAATGTCAACAGCTCCTATAGCCGACAAAAGTAATTTATGATGTGCTGGACATGATTGCAGCACTTCCAAAGTCGACATTGCTGAGGGTGAAACAGCTAAATCCTCAACAATGTTATAGTTCTGAGCCGCTCTCGCATGTGGATTGAAAGCTGACTTTCGAAATATACCCTTGGCGGGCGGTTTGATTACCAAGTCTGGATTAGGTTTCTCGATCTGTAGTGGATCGGAACCGGAAGCTGAGGTTGATGGATTAGAATGAGAAGATTCTGCTTCTTTACCATCAACAGGACTTTTACTACCATAATCTTGCGATCGAGTCGCAATCCTAACATGGGACATCATCAGTATGGGTTCTTCATTGGCACTCGAGGAAGAACCTATCATCTTACTGTCTTGAGCTGGAAAAGGATCCTTCAAAACAACAGGCGTTTGGGAACCTTTGACAATCTTTGCAACCTCTGCACGATGAGGGCAGTCTCTTGTAAAATGTTCATCGTCACAAATGAGACAAGGATAACGAGGTTTGCGTTTTTCATCATTGGATTCCAATTTTTCAGGTTTCTCCTTTGAATTTTTGTCTGTTTTATTCTTCTTCTTTCTTTTCTTCTTCCCACCAGATTTTGATTTGGCTGTAGATGACTCTACAACGTGAATTTTGGCGAAAATCTCCACAGAAGAATCTCCTGTCGGGAAATTAGGCAAGGTTATAGTAGGAGAAGAATTCTTGGAAGACTTCTTCTTACTCTTAGTGTTAACCGTACCAATCATACCATCAGCGGCATGAGATCCCGAAGGAGCTGCAGTGATTTGATTTTGCTTGGGAAGATTGGGGATTTTCTCGTGTAATGTACTTGACTGAGTATAGACCAAGTCAAGGTATTGTGCCTGAGCAATTACTTGCTCCTCAGTAACAACTTCAGCTTTAGCTACATCTTCAGTGATCTTTGGCAACAAAGATTTTACAAACCGCTCAGCCAAAATCTGATCCGAAATAAAAACCTTCACTAAACGCCGTCGACGTCTCCATTCATGAATATGATCTAAAATGTAAGTGGACGTCGATTGCTTTAACGAAGTTAACAATTCCGTGCCATTGTCATATCGGACTGGCAACTGAAAATGAGTTAAAAACGAGGTAGCTAACTGACTAAAATTATAAAAAGTGCCTCGTTGTAACTCAATGTACCACTTGGCCGCGAGACCAATTAGAGTGCGCTGGAAAAGTCTTAGACGGATTGAATCATCTGAAATGGAGTTAGACACACACCAGAGGTGATAAGTCATCACATGGTTCGACGGGTCCTCTCCTGATTTGCCTTCAAACTTAGGAATATCACTAGGCAACTTATTCGGCATTGGCGGCCAAAACAGAAGATAATTAATGGGATCGTTCGTTAGGTGCGACAAGTCAGGCAAGTCCAAAGTTGCGATAAACAGTAATTGACGATTAGGGTCCCTAAAACTCTGGGTCATAAGACCAGCCCAGGAGGAGGATATCCAGGATAACTAGGAATAGGAATTGCATTTGGGATATTGTATCCTCCCGGAAAAACAGGATTAACCGGACCGTACTGGGGTTGCTGAGGTTGTTGATATGTGTACCCAGGGTACGGTTGATACTGATAGACTCGTTGCTGCACAGCAGGACCGAATTGGTACTGTCCCTGGTACGGTTGATAAGTAAATTGTGGTTGACTTGTGAAAACCGTACTTGAACCAGGTTGTCCTACAGGCATCTGAACTGAAGTTTGAATCGTAGATCCAGACGGAGGTAAAGATGTCTGAGGACTAGATACAGGAACAATAGAAACCGGAACTGTCGATACTCCGGAAGTAGGTGGGGTAGATTGAACAGATGTTGCGGCAGTTGCAACAGTCGTTTGAGGCGGAGTACGAGGCGTACGAGGCCCAGGCTGAGAAACTACCGAAGGTACAGAAGTTTGAATATTAGACTAGACTGGTTGCTGGGGTGTACCAGAAACTAAGGGTTGTCTAGTTTGAGATGAAAACTGTACATTTGGCTGCAACACCTGTTGAGTTTGCGATGGATCCCACACTAAATTCATTCCGGGGTACGGACCCATAACAGGTTGAGAATATTGAGGACCATAACCGGGTTGAGGGTAGGATTGATAATTCAAAGGTACATTTCCAATTCCTTGAACATATGATTGACCGGAGGGTGGTTGGAAACCTTGGTTCGAGTACTGACCTTGGGGTCGATACCCTTGAGGCATGTACTGATACTGTGGTTGACCTTGAGGTATAAATTGATACTGGGGTTGACCTTGGGGTACATATTGCGTCTGGGGTTGACCTTGAGGAACGTACTGTCCTTGAGGTTTCCCCCCAGTCCCAAATTGGGTACCTTGAGGTTGCCCCCCAGGCGATAATTGAGGCTTCCCCCCAGGCGGTAACTGGCCACCTTGAGGTTGAGGATTGGGAATAGAACCTGACATCATGAGAATATCTTCTACGCTCAATGGATTAGTACCATTGCTTCCAGTTAATAACCCTTGCTTAATGGGTTGAGGAGATGCACCCAAAAAAGTACCAGAAAGTGACTAATACCCAGAGGGAACAGAAGGACCGCTGTACAAAAAGGATTCAGGCGATTTAGTAAACATGGACGACTGTCTTGACATATTTAACAGAGGATAATAACCTCTAGATGTTGGGTGATAAGGAACACGAGGTGGTGAAAAACTTAACCCTGGGTTTTCTAAGAAATTAGTCAAAGAAAGATACCAAGTACTGCTCCTTGGTGGACTGTAAAAGATTGATTCACGCTCCCTTAGCTCAATAACAGGTTGATTTTCAGGGATAGGGATGCCTACTTCTTCTTCGGGAGTAGCAAGTTCTTCAATAGCTATAAGTCCAGAAGGAAAATCTTGGGTGATTACTCTTTCTACACTAGGTGAACCAGGACCACTAGAAGCTGGAGAAGCAAACCTCGATGTCGAAGTAGCAGCAAATTCACTTTCAGGTTCGGATATTTCAGGTTCCTCACCAATATCACTAGTAGATGAAAAGCTACTAGTAACTTCGGAAACAGACATTGACTGCGGATTATAATCTGCTACTAAAGCTTGAAAATCAGGATGTACCACCAAAGAAGACTCTCCTTCTTCAGGTGACCTGACTCTACTGTCTCTAGGAGTTACGAGGACTTTCAAACCTTCAAGGTGGCTCGGTGAAAACTCAAGAGGTTGGCCCCGAACTCTACGGGAATTCCTCGGTAATTCAACCACGGTTAAAAACTTTTAACAACTTCACATGCAAACAAAGTAAAATCTCAATGAAAACCACCTAAAGCCTATAAAGAACCAAACAAATTTGAATCACACGCCTAAAGAATCTAGGAGATCAAACACACACAAATAGTAACTTTCCGTACTGAAAACACTAGTTGGTGATGAAATCCAACGTCGCAGAGTTCAATACAGAAATGGCGGTTGGAACAGTTACCCCGGCAACGTGCTTAATGAATAGACTGGCATAAGTTCCTCCACTTGACCATCTCGAGTGAAGAGAACCCCCCAAAAAATCCAAGTGAGTCTAGCCGACGTCTGCTCCAGGGACAGTGGGATCTTCCCACCACTGTCACCTTAGGAAGAATCCTAAAGAATATGGCCACTAAGGTTACCAACTGAAACAAATATACCTGGGGGAACAGTCTACGATCCGATACGCACGCAAGGGCAGAGTAACAAGCTCAATCCCCTTGAAGGCTCCTTGACATAATCCAAGGTTTACCAACAAGTTACCCCAGGCTCCTAGACAATGGTTAATCTGAGGTTTACCGTTTTTAATACGTGAATATCTGGCGTCGTTCCCAATGAGGAAGGATTAATTCCCACACTGGTTCGGACACGATCTCGTGCTTCTCCTTTAAGAGGAGCTTTCCCAGAGCATAAATGCAACAATTGGATTCCTTCCCTACCACAAGATACAACTACTTGTTTGTTTTTACTGTCTTGGAGAGTTAATTACTCTCCTACTCCAAGACACTAGCCTAAGCTAAGTTGGTGTATCAGAGCCCTAGAAATAAAAATGTTGCTAGATGAATTTTACTTTAAGCGTTATTTTTATTGGTCTTTGTTTAAGTCAAAAGGTGCGGAGATGAAACTCGTGGTATGAAGACTCGACTCAAAATCACTAAAAATGCACCTAAGATGATTTAAACAATCTTTTCTCTTCGATGAACTTCTAGCTAGGAAAGAGTTTGAGAATGCAAAATACTTTGCAAACACAAATCTTTTTTAACACATAAATTAAAAGAAGAGCTTTTGTCCTTTCCAATGCACTCAATACGAGACAACTAGTTATTTCACAAAAATTTCCCTTTTCTTTTCAAAGCACTCAACCACTACAAAAAACAAACTTTTTTCCAAAAGAGATATTTTTTAATTTTATTTTTTATAAAACACTCAAAACTATGCAAACGACTAACTTTGAGATCTATAAACTATAAAAATCTATTTGAAGTCAAAGCCTACAAGATGTATTTTTAAGGATGTTTTACTTAGCTAGATATAAGCTAAGAACCAATTTATGCAGAATCACGAATTAGTAAAAAACAACCAATTTTGTTTTCTTTTAAAAAATGAAAATCCAAACTTTTAAACACAAGCTTTTCGAAGTTTTGTAAAGAGAAAACACAAAGCGGATTCCTCAACAAGGGTAGATTTCATAAATGGTCAGACTCATAAGAAGGCTAGTAGACACCAAGGTGATCTAAGGTCCCTACAACTTCTAAGCTCAGAGCTACTACAAGACCAAAACGAAAAACAAACCCAACAGGCAAAACTCCTAGGAATTTCACCTAAAACCCTAACACTAATGAAATCAACCTAAGGAAAGCTTCTGAGAGGTTAAATGCAGGTCTGGGTAGTGGATAATAGCTTCTAAACAAAAACTAAGCTGACTAACAGAGGAAATCTTAGGTTTTTCAAAATTTTGACAGGGTCCGTAGGCCCACAGTTAACACAGGTGCGGTACCGCTCTGTGCTAAAAGCAAAAGTGCGGATAAGTACGCACTGTGTCAAAAGGCTAGGGTGCGGTCCTCTCCCAAAGCTATGAAAAACGAAAAATAACCCTGGATCTACAAACTCTACCCAATTCCACACACAACAAGCCAAAAACAGAAACAAAAACACAGTTTCTCAGGTCAAAGTAAAAACAAGGAAAAAATCAAGTCCCCAGTGGAGTCGCCATTTTGTCACACGGAATAAGTCGATCTTGCGGACAAGATAGACCTTCCTAGAATCTAAAGAAGACCTAATGATAAGCAAACCAATCACGCACTATCTTTCTCTAAATATGCTTTTATAAACAAAGGCAAACAAGTGTTTTAGGCCTGCCTTAGGTCCAACGCAAGTTTGTGAATGCCCTCGCTCCTTCGATCCAAATGAGCTCCCTTGTCGCGAATCTGCAAACACAAATAAGCAAACAAATTAAATAGCACCTGAAAAGCCAATATCATAAAACATATTTAACATGAAAATCAAGGAATTCATGAAACAAATGACATGAGACAATTTGTTGAGAAAAATGAGTTTGATTGTATTAATTCAAATCAAGAAGAACTTTACAACCTGTGCCTTGACGCTGTACAAGCTCCTCCCAGGGTCCAGCAAGAAGTCTCCCCTACTTTGACAAGTTTCACTCTCTTCCCAATGAAGCCAAAAAGGTATGTGATCTCTCCTCTTAAGCTCAACTAGGAAGTCTTAATTTCACCAACATTTACCCTAAAAACGTTCAGCTTCTAACCTCTCTAGCAACCAACCCAATGCCTTAATTTATAGTGCAATGGAGGGAAGTTACTAGGTCCTCCTTCAAAGGGATAAAGCCCTCCTTCAAAGGGATAGCTCCTCTCATCAAGGGATTAGCTCCTTCTCTTTTGGGATGCATGAACCACCTAAGAGCGGCCAATCCACGTCAAAATTCCTTCTAGAATCATCTAGAATTAACCCAAAGTGAATTTTTTAGAATAAACTTGCGCCTTTTTTACTTTCACAAGGGTCCGCACCCACACCTTTAGGGACAGAGCGGGCAGGTGCGCAGTTTTTGTAAACAGAAGGTGCGGGACCGCAGGTAACAATGAGAGAAAGTGTGGAACCAGAGTTTCATTGATTTTCAATGTCTTTCTCTCATTTTCAAAGCTTGAATTGAAGAGCTGAGGTCTGAGACTTGCTTAGGAGGACAGTACAAGTGATGATAGACCCATACTGACTGCAAATAATCATGGTGACGATATTTTTGTGTAACATGGGCGCAAGCTGGTGGGGGCGTGAGCCTGTGGTTGGAGGTTGAGGTTGTTGGGGTTGGTATCTTCACCAATTTTTGCTGTATGGTAGTCGCTGTATGAATTGTTGCCCATGGAGTTGAGGCCCAACTTGGGGGTGACCCATAGTTGATAGTTTATGAACTATGTGGTATATGGCTAGGTAGAACATGGAAGGTTTGCATCTAGTTGTCCTTTTGCTTCAAATAAGTATACATGTGAAATGATTTACGTTTATGTGTCGTGCTCATTTATAAACCCTAGCTTGGGTAATGTTATATGATTTCTATTGTCATTTCCGTTGTGCATAATTTAATTAATGTGAATGAACATTAATTTAGTTGTATACATGTAATGTTTAGGTATTGCATTACATAAGCATGTATACATGCATTCCATGACACATAGTTTATTTCTAAGCACCGACTTTGTCCATGGTAGTACTAGTATAGATAATTAATAGGCTAACATGTGTAACAAATTGACACATAGGACCAACTATGAGCTAGTGTGGTCATAGAGGCTCTGGTAGAGAGTCAAAGTTTATACCAGGGTTTTATGCTTCTACTAAGTAAATCACAATATTTGGTTACGGGTGTGTACTAGTGTTGCCCAAAAGGCTTTGTCCCTAGTCCTTAGTCATATGGTCTAGCAAGGGGGCCATGACCAAGAGCTTAGCTGAAAGGGGGCTTATGTATAAATGGTGTGTTAGCGGTATTTATTAAGTACGGGAGATCTTAACACTGGATTATATTGACAATGCGTAATCTGAGATTTATCAAGTGCAATGGACAATAATCCATAATATTTCAAGGAACAAAAGTGGGCACCAATGCCTATGAATATTTGGATATCCAAAAATCTAAAAAATCCTTATAAGTGGCTTTTTCCAAAAACCTGGATGCCATATGGTAGTACCCTTACGTGATGGAACTTGGAGGTGGTGGAGTCGAAGAGTCTAAAATCCATCAAGAGATGCAAATTAACACTAGATTTTATTGAGCGCCAGGGATGGATTATTAGAGTTTGTCGAAATCCAGATATTTAAGCATTCATAGAAAATTTGCAAAGGGATTTTTGGAAAAACCTGGATTTAGATGACAACACACTAGGCCACATGGAAATTACTTGGATTCCATGTGAGCACTCTTAAACCCTATGGGCATGAGGATGTTGATGTGGCACTATGATGTGTCATGTTTACATGTCACATAGGCAATATTTGATGATGTGGCATGTTGACGTGGTGATGTGGTACAAGAGATTCAATGTGGTGAATTATGTGTCACCTATCATGGTAGGTGACGTGGAATCTCGATGCCCAAAAATCCATTATTTTTTGAAATGAGCCCTTTTAAGTTTTCCTAGATTTTGGCAGATTCTGAAAAAAAGAAGGAATAACCACAATGAGAAAAAGGAAAATACTAGATCTATATGGATTCAAAATACCCAAAATCCAAAGCATCGTAATATGGGGATTTATGGAAAACCCTGGACCTGGATATGAGCAATAATTGATGTGTCTTATGAGGACATTCCCTAGGCGATAACAACACATGGGAAAGGCCTACCGTGTTTTAGCGATGTGTATTTGATGTGGCATTATACAATGGGGATACAAGGGTAAGGGATTTCCATGTGGCACTGGTATAGATGTTGACATGGAGTTTTGAAGGTTTCAAATGTGTGTAACTTTGTATCTAGAGCTCGGATTTGGATGAAATTTATATTATTGGAAAGATCTCGGCAAGTAGCAGACAATAGTAATTTAGAAATACGTTTTAAGGTGGTTAAAGGAAGAGGAGTTTTTATAATCCGACATCCTTAAGATGACTTATGGGTTAGGTCTCTTACAAAGTGGTATCAGAGTTGTGGTTCAAACAATAAATCTGGAGGGCCATAGATTTACCATAGGGATGAGTTTGTAGCAAGATAGAGAGCTTGTTGGTTTTATTTTGTGACATTAGCACTAATTGAGGTGACCTTAGATAGGTGTAGTTTCTTATATTTTAGAAAATATGCAATGAAAGAGTGTTTTACAGGAAAAGAAGGTCATGCTTGGAAAATTTGTGCCTTGAGAAAGGTTGTTTTAAGCAGTATGGACTCTTATAAAGGATGTTGATATAGGAATAAAAAAGGTGTAATTAAAAATGGAAAGTTTAGTGGATGCAATTGCATGCATGTTGTATGTATATGGATATGTGTATGTTGGACATATATTCTAAATGTTGAGGATTTTTTTCCTTGAAGTGAGCCGACGAGGAAGATCATGCCTAGAGAGAAATTTGCTTATTTGTGCAAACTAAATTGCATGAAGATAGAAGCATGATTCAATTGAACTAAGGATCAAGCAGGAGGTTAGTTGTTATGATTTGGTAAAAGGTGGTACTATTTATGTTGCTTAAGTCAGAAGCCATGTGGCACGTGGTGCTCATATGAGCAAGTGCGCTAGAGAAATATCTCATGGAAAAGAGAGTTATAATTTTGGATATTTATCCTCGAGTATTGTTGAATGATTAAGCAAGAAGGTGGATCCTTGCAAATTAGATTTTCTTTGAAGTTTGAGTAAAGAGATCATGTGTAAGATGATGCACATGCGATTATATGCGCATGCAAGGGTATGCAGGCCATACCTGAAGGTGCCTTGAGTACCTTGTATGATGCATGGCATGGATATATTGAAATAATATGAATGTTGATGCAAGTGTGGAGTAGGAGTTAATATTTTTGCCAGTAAGGTCAAGTTATGGAACATTGACCTTACTGAAAATTTGTGTTTGCAGAAGATGTTGATCTCCTTAAATTAATTATTGTAAGAAATCACATGGAAAGTGAGTGGGGTTGCGTATATCAGATTCCTCATGTAAGAGGAAAATTCAGTTGTGAACGTGCTTGTGTGGTTGTTGTAATAGTTTGTTAAGTTAGATAAATCATGTTTCAAGAACTTATTTTCACCAATTGGAATACTCACCAAAGTGTGACTTGCAATTGGTATATAACTTCAACTTCAAGCCATTGTAAGTCATTTATTTCTAATAAACTAACAGAGGTGTGTTGTTTTCAACACAAAAGAAGACTCATACAACAATAAAGGAAGGAAGGAAGTTTTAGAAGAATAGCACGGTACAATGTGGAGGAAACTTCACACATTAGGAGTGGGAAATTAGATAGGAGAAAGTTGTTAAAACCAATCCACATTTAATGGATGAGTTGAGAAGCCTAAAATATGAACTTGAGAGTTACAAGCTTAATAAAAATAGGAACCTTAGAGGCCAGGAGGAGCATAATGAGATCAATTTAGTACTACAACAAGTTACATCAAATTTATAGAGGTCGTTGCAACATATACCAACTGCCAGTAGTCTAGACATGCATCAGTCAAAGAGGATGCTAAGCCCATCAAAATTTTTGAAATATGGGCCAACAACTAGCAATATAGAAAAAGATATGCAAGGAAGAGGCATATGAGTGTCAAGAAATACACACCTAATGATGATACCCTATCAAATATCTCTATTGAGGAGACAAATAATTCAAACACATTGTTTGGTGATGCAACTGAGTTGGCTTGCTTAAGGGAAGGTAAAAATGCCTTCAAAGAGTTCCATGCTTGAAGACTTCAAAAAGACAAGTTCACCTACCTTTGGTTGTGAGGTTCAAAAGGAGCCATGACAAAGCTCTCTAAGATGATTAGAGACTTAAATGAAATCTCATTGTAGGGCCATGTAACTTGATGATAATTAATGATATTTTTATAATGTACTTTGAGATAATATATATATATATACACCTGTGCAAGGGGAAGGGCCTCCTTGGACTAATTAAGAAAACTTTAATTAAATTTGTTGCATATACTTGATGTGCTAAGTGATGTATGAACTTGCCAAGTGGCTTTGTTGAGTAAATGCAAAGTTCCATAAGAGGGTAGATTTTAATAATTAAATAAGGTGGACCTCAGTAGGCTATAAGCCTAATCATGAAATAATTTGAGCTTGAGAATGCTTGATTGCTTTGTTGATGCTAGAATGATATTGAAAATGAGTAAATGAGTAAAATGAAATTGGCTACTAAATTAAAAATATTATGATGAATGTTTTAATTGATTTGAATAACAATTGACATGTGAACAAAATCATGAATTGGGAAAAAATGCAGATTGTTCTCAAGAATTTGATATTTAAACATCCCTTGTTAGAAATTAAATTTGAGGCACTATAAGTTCCTCACATCATCAAAATAATCCCATTGATAATGAAAAGAGAATGCTTGTCAAGGAAGACTAAGGAAGGAGCCAGGTGAACTCCTCGAGGAATCATCAACTGAGTATATGTGGTAATGACAACCATGTAACTATGGAAATCAACCATACTACAATAGTTGGTAATTTGAAGGAATTGTGTAAGAATTCTCTCAAGGCGAGTTTGTATTTTTTTGATATATTTTCAATTGAATGCATATATTGAATACCCAACAGGGGTTATGGTTGAGGAAGAATTTTTCCAACACATAAGATTTCGTAAAAATATTAGAATTATCTGCATGTGTGAGCTATCATGCAGGAAAATAGTTAGATAAGTGAGTGATATGCTTAGAGGTCAAATAAATTTATGTTTAGTAATGCATCAACATGTATGATTTTCAAAGTGCTAGTAAGGAACATGAGTATAAATGATGATTATCCTTGGTGGATAAGAATAACCATGGAATGGTTGATATGTGAATGCATGCTTGATATAGAATAATTAGGAAAATATGATAGAGATGTGAAGCCCTTGATGTGAGAGGTTTCTAAAATTTGGTAATATATGTGATTGAAGCATTGAATGCATGCTTGTTTGTGTAGTACAAGCTTTAGAATGACTGAGTGTCATGGGAAGCAATGATTGTTAATATTTTTGAATGTTGTTGATTGTTGAAGTGAGTGGTGTGAATCCCTCACTCCCTTAAAAAGTAAAGTGAGAAAATCAATTTCTAATAAATTACGAGATGGATATCTCAGTGGAGAGAGTGAATATGAAACTCTTAGCCTTGAGCTAATTTGATTTGTTGGCATGAAAGGTCTAAGTACCATATGGATTTTCTAGAATGGTTGAGATGATATTAAATTAATACGTAGTGCAATAATGTTCTCCTTTTTATTGGTATAGAATGCAACTAAATTTATTGAATGATTTACCATGTGATGGTTTTGAAACCAATTTAGTGTGTCTGATGCAAATAGTGAGCTAAATTGTTACCTATGGAAGTGTTGTGAAGCAAAGGACAACCATATGGATAAGTATTGAGTTGAAACTTTTATTTGTTGAAATGCATGTTGCTTTTTGGAAATTAAGACATCATATGGAAAAATCAAAGGTTGTATATGAAAATGATAACACTCCCTCCCACCCCCTTATACTTCCCAAAGCATAGTGGGAGGTGTTACTTTAATCTAACCTAACTTCCATAGTTTCCTCATGGAAATGGGGTTGCAAAATTGTCCTTCCCTTCCAAAGTTGGCGAAATCAACTTTGGACAACACCATCACATCTAGCTCAATAAGAGCTTTCCGACAATATAAATTTTATCTCAATCTGACTCCAAGATCAAAAGTTATTCCCTTTTAAAATTTCACCATTTAAATCTTTCCACATAGGCAAGGGACCTACCATGTTTCACCCCCACCATACCTAGGTGGTCCCATGTCAATTCGAGCATCAAGTGCGGCCATGTCCAACACCATGTGGCACATACCACATCACCTAGACCATGGGCACCAAAGTTCGGCCCATGACTTGTTATTTCATTATTTTATGATATAAAAATTTATTCGAAAATCTAACAGTCAAGGGACTTCCTGTCATATTCCACCTCCATCTTCATTTCCCATGAAAAAGACTTTCCTGTCCCACCACCACACCACATTGACTTCTCAACCCAATGCTAAGGCAGGCCAAACATGGCGCGCTATGAATTTTTTGTCAATTAACGGGCTAGGTCATGTTCAGTGGCTTCCATCAGCCATGGCATCGTGCCTCCATTACATAGAAGACACTATAGAACACCTTTAGGGAGACGTGCTCCATGATGAAATGACCTTCGATCCCATGGACCCCACGTCAAAACCACATACACCTCCACCTGGACTCTTGGAGCTTTTTGGAATGGCCTAAGTCCAAACTCCAAATGCAGGTGTTTTTTGCCTTAACAACCTAGAACAACATTCTATGTTTCTTCAAGTGTTTCAAAGATTTGACCAAGGATTCTCCCCAAAGTAAAGTGTTATCCAAAACATTGTCTTCTATACGCAAGAAGACCTTCAACCAAATGATAAATTACATAGGAATAAAAACTCCATTTTGCACTAGCTTTATAGTCATAAAACATAAGCATAATAAGAGCAATGAAACTATTAACATGCCTATCACCTAGAATAGATCTCAGTTAAGAATTACCGAGGCTTAACTGTAATGTTGTTACAATAACACCCCATTATAACATAATGGTTTCAACAAGAACCATTAGAACCACTGATATAACATGCCATGTAAGCATTACTCACAAACTTCCATAGTAACAAGTAACCATCACGAGAATTGCGTATCAATAATGAAAACTACATATGGTGACAAATAGTTGAACCCATCTAATAAGCACATACACAATGTAATTTACCCCTATACTTAGAAAAACATCAACAGTCATAGGGATATGAAAATCCCCCTCAAACCATGAGAACAAGAACACATGTATCTCATTGAAAACAACCAGGTATCATACTATTCCTCCATGAGTATCGTTGATACATTCATTACCATTTACAACAATATTACAATTCATGCGCAGTAAAAATAAGTAGAAAATACAAGTAAGTAACATATCTTATCAAGTGAATGACAGACAGCTGAGGAGGAAATTCCACTCTCCACCCAACTATAGGCCAAATGCACTGCAATCTTTCGTGTAGTTGACCACCCTCGAGTCAAGTTTAAAGTCTGAGCAGTAAGTGCTAAATGGAATTAATATCGATGCCAATCAAATTAATCACATGGGACTCTAAATACCACCCCATATCCACCCACTTAGTTTAGGATTATATCCTCTAGTGTCTCCACCTATTCAATAAGGAATCTATATCACATTAATGTCCATTTTCTAATATTGTATATATCATGTTCCACTTGCTCCACCTTGTAGGGTTATATAAGGAACAATGTCCCACCTATTTCCTCTTCAACCATGATCCCTCGTTTTCTCCCGCTCCAATGCCAATGCTTGTTCCATCGTTCTTCCTTTTCCCCACAAGTTCACTCAAAATCCTTGTGTGCCTATCCTAACCTACAAGTTCCCATAACCCACAACCCGATTCTATGATTGTTACCAAGATCATCCACACTAGTTTCCCCGTGTGAATTTTTTCTTTTCTCATGTATGCATATCATAGTGTTGTCTCCATGTTCATGTAAATGATGCTCTTGTAATGAAAATCTCCCCCTCCATTTCCTATCAGTTCTTTTCCTCCTACCAACCCCCTCGTGACCCTTGTGTGTTGACCACACAACGCAACCCATGAGGAAAGACAAAAGGGGTATGGGCTTTCCCTCCATTTAGGAGTCCCATACTCCACCTCCATGCTTGCATTGTAGGCCATTAAAATCCAATCAGAAAGTTGGTGGTCATTAAATGAATAACCTTGACTTAACCAATTTCCCAAGCAACTCCTCCTTAAAACTATAAATCCAAGTCTACTCTTCACACCATGTCATTGTGTTTACATTTCCATAATATTTACATGAATTACAATTCATAAGGATAATTACACGGGGGGAACCAAAAAGGGTTGCTACAAAAATGGTCATAGCACATATGTTTTATTGGTTTATAATGTAGGTTCTAGGTGGAACACCATAAGTTTGGAAGTAACTAAAGTGTGAAGGAAAAGACCATTGTTGAAAACAATGGGAAATATAAAGGACATGAAAAATGATGATGATATGCAAGAGAAATGATGTTGGTGTAGCTGAAAGGAAGCAATCCACATATTGCTGCAGTGAATAAGAGACACCTAGAATGGTGTGATGACGGAAAAGACTCTTGGGATAATGTAACTCCATTGAGAAAGACACATGAAATGGTGTGAACACCTGTGATGGTGTTCCTTTAAGAGAGAGGGGATTGTAACACTCCAACCTTTAATCCCCCAAAGATATTGTGATTGTAACTAACTATGTTAATGATGCCCATGTGGATGTGTAAATATAAATAGGTTAAAAGATCTCACACATTTGAAATTCTATTTTGATAACAACTAATGAAGATGTGGATCCTTGATATAGACCATGAAAATCCATGAGAGGGGAGGAATACCAACAAAAGGGATTAATGGAACTAACTATTGCCAATAAGTTATCGAACTAAGTCAGATATTCAAAAATTCTAATATTTTCAACTTTCCCCAAGAAAATATCCAATGGGAAGGTGTGGTAGTAGCTTTCATACTTATGGAAGTAGTTGGATTGTAAAACGACCATCTCATAAAAAAGTATCGGTAGAGTACCCATTCAAAGGCTTCTTGGGTCTAACTAGAAGTTTTGAAATGACCATAATTGGTAGATCTGACACAAAAAAATATATCAAATAAGAAAATAGTGGAGAAAATCAATTGATGAGAGAGAATCGAGACAATCACTCATGGGGCTTGTGAGAGACACATAAGATAAGTGTGCAAGAGATAGAATAACATGGGCATTCATAGGTGTGAGCATAGGATTCTCCTATGTGGAAAAGAAACAGATCACATGAGAGTTTTTAGACACAAAAACCTATACGTGATAGTAATCCACTTGATTTGGTGAGAGAAGTCATTATTGAAGTCTTTAACTAGAGCTAGAGGGGAAGGGATTGCTGAGGAATTTGTATGAATTGGGCATGAAAAGCATTATGAAAGGTGAAGTATCGAGGGATTGCTAGATCAGAGGAGGACTCTCTTGTGTTGTGTAGGCTCATTTTGGCCACGCCATAAATGATAACAGACCTTGGATCAATAGGTTGAAAGACATAATATTGGTTTCTATGTGGATGAAGGAGAATGGCCTTCATCCTTACACCACTGATAGCCCGAAAGAGAATTTTTCTCTAGGTGCTTGTTGTGTAGGATAGGTGAGAAACTACCCATAATAGTTGGGTATAGTATGGGTTTATTTTGGTTCCAAGAGAATTGATGAGTTTGACTAGATGAAGGAGAATGACCTTCATTTTTACACCACTGATATCCTGAGAGATAATTTCCCTCTCTGTCCTTGCTAAGCAAGATAGCTAATAAACCACCCATAACAATTGGGAGGACTCTAGGTTTAGTGGGATTTCAAGAGAAACTAATGAGTTTGATTTGATGAAGGAGAATGACATTCATGAATCCATCCGATGATGTTGGTGAGGATTTCTGTCTTTGCTTCTTGGTTTGGCTCTGGGTTGGCTAGCTACAAAGCATATAACTGATACTTTTTCCTATGGTGGGATAGAACATGGCTCACCCTTCATTAGTTGTAGGCATTAATTGACCTTGATAATATAACATCCCTTATGCACTTGAAATTTGTAATGCAAATTATATTTATTGAAATATAAATGGAGGTTGATTCATTATACACTTATGTGTTTTCCCAATAAACAAATATTTCAGTCTATGTGATACCTAATCTTGGTATGAAGTGGTAGATTTGGCTGTGATGGCTGTGTATTATTTACTGCCTACCTTTCGGTCTTAATGTTCTTCTATGATGTGTTTTCACGATTTTTAGCATGGGACTGAGAGATACTTATTCTTGGTTATGTTTAAGGTTTATGGTTGTATTAGGCCTTTTCTCAAGTAAGATTTTATGGCTAAGAAGATAGGGGATAGCAGCCCCTTAACCTCTTGAACAACCATGATGCTAGTTGGTTATGGAAGTACTATTAATGAGTCTCAACTAAGAGAGTCTAGTTTGCTTTAAATGGATTATAGAGGCTTGAATCTTGTTATTTTTTATTAGAAGGAATTTTTAGTAAGGGGACCTATATGTAAGAGTAATGACCTTGATTTTGAATTGAGGACTCAAAATATAGAGCCTTCACAAAACTTCTAATGTAAAGTGTTAAATAGTTCGATACAAAACTCTTGACTGGTGGAAGGCTATCAAAGGGCTTAGAGTGGGCTTGTGTGGCTTTTAATTCATTGCGAATGGCCTTTACTAGGTTAGTTATGGGATTGAACATCTATGTTGTATTCCTTATTGACGATTGGTAAATTTTAAGGTTTCCATGCTTGGGATGAGAAGGTATGAAGGCCTCATATGGGGGGTAAACTTTGAACAATGGCCTTTTTTATTCCTTGGAAGAAAATCCTAGTAAATGGCTATGAAATGAAGGTTTGGAGGCCTTTGTAGGATGATGAGGATTTCAACATACTTTGAAGAATTTGGGCATTATATTTTCCCTATTAGGGTCAATTTTAGCCCTTAGAAATTAGCTTGTAATTACAGGCTATTGAAAGGTTGACTTTTGGAAATTTGGGGAGTGGAGACTTTGGCCCTAGCCCCTAGTCATATGGTCTAATGGGGTGATGTGACCAAGAACTTAGTCAAAAGGGGGCTTAAGTTCAAAAGGAACATTAGTGGGATCTATTAAGTATCAAATATCTGGGAAAAAACCTATTGATAGTGCATAATTTAAGATCTTTCAAGTGCAACAGGGAAAAAAAACCTCTTGATGGTGCATAATTTAAGATCTTTCAAGTGTAACAGGGAAAAAAGCCTATTGATAGTGCGTAATTTAAGATCTTTCAAGTGCAACAAAAGGGAATTCAGAATTTTTCAAGGGACAAAGTTGGCACGAGACTTGTTAAGATTCAAATATCTATAAATTTGCAAAAATTTATGTCAGTTTTTCCAAAAATCTAGATGTCAAAACCCTTGTGTGATAGAACTTGGTGGTGCTGCAGTAAGAGAGTCTAGAATCTATTAAGAGATGTAGACCTGAATTGGATTTTGTTAAGTGCTAATGACAAAATATTAGAGTCTATCGAGATCTAGATATCTAGGAATATAAAGAAAATTTGTAAAGAGAATTTTGGGAAAACCTAACTCTAGATCCCAACATAGTAGGCGGTGTGGAAATTACGTGAAGTCCATGTCAACACTCTTGGACTCTACAGGTAGGCGGGTGATAATGTGGCGGCCTATGTGGTAACCCCATGGAGGTGACATGCATTACATATATCTTAGTTAGCAAAAGTATAGAAATCGGGAATTTCCTTTTAAGTGGGAATTTTTATTTTTATCGGATCTAGATGTGACTATTGACTGGGTGAAAATTTGGAAGAAGAAGGAATAGCCATAGTGAGAAAAAGGAAGATACCAGATCTAGAAGACTGGATTTATGGAAAATATTGGACATGGATGTGAGTGAAAACTAATGTATCTTATGAGGATGTGGCCTCATGTGGTAATGACATGTGGGCAGGGACTATTGCATGCCAATCAAATGTAGTTGATGTGACATTGTGCGATGTGGACATGGGGGGGAAATGATTGCCATGTGATTGTCACATGGCATTGGTACATATGCTAACATGGTGCTTTGAAGGTAAAGTCTTCAAGTGGGCATAACTTTGTGCCTAGAGCTCGAATTTATAGATGAAATATATATCATTGAAAATCTCTTTATAAGAAGAACATGGTGGTAGTTTCAAAAATGAGTTTTAAGGTGGTTGGAGGAAGATGATTTTTGATAACCTTACTTTTTAAGATGAATTATGGGGTTGAGTATTTTAAAACATAATTGGTTTTCCTTGATTTTGTTAGGCATTTAGCTAGTTCCATGGTAACAAGTGCTTGGCTCAAATCCCTCTTGGTTAAGCATACTAATATACACTAATCAATTTTATAGGGAAAATGAGAAGCATTCCTTTGATACACACACACACACACACACACTTCCCCTAATTTTAAGAATGGTAATAAATGTAAATCCTAGATTCTTTTGGGGCACATGGACATATCAAAAACTCATGAATAGATCATTTATAACTCATCAACAATTGGCTCACTACGAGCAAACTTTTCCTCATTATCACTCGAGATACACCTAATTGGTATATATATAGCTTTATGTATAAAGCATTATCTGACCACTTATGGCAACTTCTTGCATAAATGGATAGAAGATAACTTTTTGAATTTCCCAAGATACTAATTCTAACTCTCTACTCCACAAAGTTGCTTAGGTTTTATACAACCGCCATTTACATTGACTATTGTGTCTCATGGGGCCCACATGGGGGGGAGGAGGAGGACGAGCCCCTCCTTCCACAATGTACTAGTGAGCAAAATTTCCCCATAAATAAAGAACACTATGACACATTATAGTACTTGTGACACCCATCAAAACCTGACTTCTGATAATAGACAACTTGAGTCTTCTACTGCAACCTCTAAAAAGCAGTTAGGCCCTATTAACAATGAAGTGAATACGTGCTTTTGCAAATGAAAAAAGTTCACCTCCTGGAAATAATTCCAGAGAAAATAGGCAGAAAGATAGATAAAAAGAAGGAATGCTCCATCATCCACAAATTCATAGGTATGTGGCCAACTAAAAGAACCATAATCACTTGGATTAGGAAAAACTGGGATCCCAAGGGAAACCTAAAACTCAAACTAAGTTCCAAAGGATTTTTTACCACTATCTTTAAAAACATAAAAGACCAAGTCAAAATATTTCAAGGGTTGCATTTCTTGAACTCAATAGGCCTCTTTATGAAACTCTAGACTCAAAAATTTAACACAAAAAAGAAGATTTCTCTTTTGTGCTAGTTTGGATTTGGATATACTCCTTACCACAGGAATATTGGGACCCAAACATATTGGAAAGGATAGGAAATGCGATTGGGAAATTTGTAATGATCTTAGACACCACAAAACATGGTAGATATACTTCCTACACCCAAATCTGTGCCTATGTAGACCTCTTCCAACCACTTCTAGCCAACATTATGCTAAGCGGTGAGGACACGGGTTGGGAGAAGTTAATCGACTACAAACTCGTTGTCACAAATGTCACGAGCATGGAAACTTGTTTAGAGATTGTCCAATGAACCAAACTTAGAAAATGTTTCAATGGTTGCATCACAACATGCAATAAGATTTAACAAGGTCATGCGCAACATGAAAATTGGTAAAATAGGAAGGATGGTACCATCTTCTAACACAAGTGAAAAAAAAAATTAAGTTGTGTCTTTACAAAAACTCTCATATCCATACTTAGCTTAATAAATGTAACACCTGCACTTAGGAAAATCGGGCCAAATGAGTCAGCCTCTTCATTCAAGATCAAAGGAAAAGCAACACTATACCGAGAACCAAAAACAACTATAATATTGGGAAATAGAGGAGAATATTCCATATCATTCTGATCCTGAAAAGATTGAAGCTATGAAGGTGTAGGACATTGACCTACAAACACTAATACGAAGAATGGCATAATAGAGATCTGCATCCACCCTCGAGGACAAAGTTCAACTTGTGGAAAAATACTACATTAGGAAGCAAGAACCACTTCTTCACCAAGCCAAAAAACCAGGTGAGTCTCCTCTCCCATATTCCTCTTTTTCATCTCAAGGTATGAAGAGAAATTCACCAAAAGGACAAGGACGTAATTCAAAGAACTGAAGAAAAAATGAAGGAAGAGAAATAGTCAGCTTTTGCAAGCCTTAGGTGACTTCCTAGTCAATTTAGGGAGAGCCACATCCATGAACATATTCCAACCCTCCTCCCATATTTCTCAATGAAATTCATTACTTGGAACATTAGGGGTCTGAATAGTAAATACAAGCACATACTCTTAAAGCATAAAATCAACCTTGAAAAACCTGAAATCCTCATGAAACAAGAAACAAAATGCTTAGCTTCAACCCTCCAAACCTACCTTAAAACTATTTGGAGAAGAAATTAACACCTATCCTAGGATGCCACACGTTCTTATGGAGGCATGTCCATCATTTGGAACCCATCCACTATTATTCCCAAAAATTCCTTCTCCATCCCCATAATTCTCTCTGCAAACTTCTAGCCTATTTGCTCAACCACTCAACGTTACGTCTCTAGTGTATACGACCCAAACCCTCCTTAGGAAAAACAAATATTTCTCTATGAAGTAGGAAAGTGTTCCCTCTGCAGATAGAGGCAACCCCTCTAGCCCTAGAGTGGGTCTAGTCACAACAAAGACAAAACAACAATTGATTCCCTTAAATAGTCATCATTGGAGGCCTACCTCAAACCGATGGTTGATGAAGTTCCATTGCGCTGCTCCAACTTCCGTTTCCTTCTCCTCAATGGGCAATCAACCTAAATCACCACAAGAAAACAACAGAGCACGTAACCGAGAAAAAACAATGATCTATTTATTCATAAAGTCAAGAAATCATGAGCTATCAAGTAAATTACATACGAGACATAGGAAATCATCATTGATTGTATTAATAATGAATCAAGAGCAAAGCTTACAACCAAGCCTTGATGTCGCAAGCCTTCTCGGAGGGTCCAACGAGTATGTTTCTTCAAGCATTCACTCTCAAGGATGGGTCTCCCAACACAAACAATATCTCTCTCTCACTCACAAGCTTTAATACAAAGTTAAGGGCACTCCACAACCTCTTACAAACTATTAGCAATCCCACACTTGTCACACTCACACCAAAGCTATCTGCCAAAATCAAAAGCACTAGCAGCACTGCCCAACCAAAAGAACTAGCAAATCATAGCAATGGCGAGTGATTTTATAGGAGAAGGAGTCTCCATGAAATGAGGGAGAGGGAGCTTATCCTCAAGGAATGTTGCACAAAAGACAGAACCACCTTCCCAGAGGAGAAAGGGCGCCCCAAACTGACCCAACAACCAGGTCTAGAGACATCCAGAAGGCTGACTATTGGAACAAATTCGGCCAATCTGGATCGTTGCTAGATGAGAACTAAGTCTCCACAACGGCATCGCTAGGAGGTAATGCACACAGACCCATCATCGCGATATATAGCTCATAGACTCGCGCCGGGCCTAGAAATCCGACCATTGCGGGAAACAGATGTACACCTGCGATGAGGTCGCGATGAGACCGTTTATGACTTGGGATCGTCACGTATATTAAGGGTTTACTCGCGACGAGGTAGAAACTTAGGGAAAGAGGGTCAATTTGCAGCATCAGAGAGAATTTGTTTAATCTCCTTGCATTGGTGGAAAGATATGAACATGTTTATTTGACACATGACACAATAGAGGGACTGAGATGAGGACAATGACAAATTACTGTGTAACATTCTCCATAACCTCCAAAAGGCTCATCAAATTATCAGAGACCAGCTCTGGATCCTAGGAGGTGATTTCAATATAATAAAAAGTATCAAGGAATAAAAGTAGGAATCGAATGCCTCGATGAATAAATTCAACTCTTCAATGATTCCATAAATGATTCTCAAATAGTGGATCTCATCCCTCAAAACGACACCCCCACATGGAACAACAAAAGAAAAGAAAATGCTCAAATAAAATCCAAGCTAGACAAGTTCCTAATTACAGAATCTTTATTGATCTTGAACACCAACTTCGAAACCACCATCCTGCCAAGCCACAATTCCGACCATTGGCATGTTCATCTATTCATGAACTAGATGAATAGCTCAAGGAAAACACCTTTCAAATTCAAAGCCTTATTTCTTCTCTAAAATGGAAACCTACTGGAAATACTCAAACATATTTATAGGAACAACAATGTTTTACTTTCAACAGCGACTCAAATTCCGCAAGGAAAAAACCAGGGATTGGAACACAATTTTTTTTTGGCGACATTCACAAAACTAGGACCCTTCTAGAGACAAAGATGACTAATATTCAGAAAACAATAATCATAGAAGGAAAAACATAAGAAATCAACCAAAGGGAGATAACCACCTCTCTAAAAATAGAGGAACACCTAAGGCAAGAAGAAATACTATGGAAGCAAAAATCAAGAATTTAATGGCTAAAAGAAGGGGAGAAAAACACTCGTTTTTTCCAAATATCCATGGTTAATTTTTGACAAACCAAAAAATCACCAGCATCTAAACAACCTCAAATATTAAATTTGAAAGTCATGAAGACATCACCCAAGTGCTATCAGATCACTTTCACACTCTTCTCATTAAGCATATCTTAGATAGAAGGTTGGCCATCAGGAAAAAAACTAGAAACATACCAAAATTGTCACTAAAGAAAAACATGATTTATTACTTAAATAAATAACAATGAAAGAGGTAGAGGATGTTGTTATGGACATGCCCCAAGGAAAATCCCCTGGTCCTAATGTTTTTACAACCGATTTCTATCAGGCTTGTTGGCCGATCCTAAAGAGTGAAATATGTAAAATCATAGAATACTCCATGAACTCCTCCTCTATTCTCAATGCCTTTGATGCTAATTTTATTATCATCATCCCCAAATCCTCGCACGCAAACTCTCCTTCAGACTATCGTTCCATAGCTCTCTACAACGTCATTTAAAAAATCATCTCTAAGGTCATTGCTAATAGAATCAAACCCATCCTTCCTTTGCTTATATCTCTAGAGAGAATAGATTGCATGGAGGGTAGAAAAATAATGGATAACATAATCCTAGCACACAAGAATATAAACTCCCTAAATTTAACAAAACCCCAGGCATGGTAATAAAACTAGACATGTCCAAAGCCTTTGATAAATTCAGTTGGCAATTCATTTTCCACACTCAGATGGATTCATTAGATCATGGCACTCATCACCAATTTTTTTTTTCCATTATAGTAAATGGATCTCCCTCTTCCCCCTTTACCCTATCTAGAGGCATCAGATAGGGAGATCCCCTCCCCCCCTACATTTTTATCTTAATGGTAGAAGGAATCAGGCATGGAATCTCGACTGCCCTTCATGAAGGCACTCTAAAAGGACTCCCTCTTAGATAAGTTAATCACTCATTTACCTACCAGTACTATATAGATAACACTTTACTCATGTGCATTTCCTCAGTCAAAGAAGTCACTGCCTTCAAAAACATCCTTAAGGCATTATTAGATGTATTTGACACATCTATAAACCTTGCTAGATCTCAAATATTTTTCTTCAACATCCATATAACTATCCAAACCCACAGAGCACTAGCTGCAAAATTGGGTTGGCAATTCCTCATTGCAGACAAATTGTGGATTAGGGTGGTCACAAGGAAATATATTAGTCCTCTTCTCCCCATTGATTGGATCAAGAGGCCAGTTGGGAACAGGGTTAACATCTCCTCGATTTAGCGTGCCATTCTTAACTCGATGGAACACATAAGAAATGTTTTAGCTTGGAGAATAGGATCGGGTAGACATGTTCGCATTGGGAAAGATCCATGGTCTGGCTGTGGCAACACACACACCCTCTCACCTGGTCTCATTCGATTTTTGGAACAAGTTTGCATCGCAACACTTGATCAAGTCACTGATCTGGTCAATATTTTGATATTTTCTCAAGCATGGAGATCAAAACCCGACCTTAACATCCCTGCAGAATGGCACCAAGAATGGACTAGCTACATCAGTGCTCTTACTGAATCGCATGTAAGAATCCTTGAAAGGGAGGATGAAATTATATGGGTTTTATCACAACATGGAAGGTATACCCCCAAGGATGGATATCCAATCGTATATGCTGATCATAAACCACCTGCTATGATTTGGTGGTGGCGACCCTTATGGAAACTGAAATTCACCCCTAAGGCAAAGCTTTTCATGTGGTGTATTTTTATCAACAAAGGTCCCACTGGTGACAATATTTAGAAACAATCCTTCCAAGGTCCCTCTTGGTGCATTCTGTGTAGGAATACATAATAAAACATTGATCATATTTTTGTACACTGCCCCACCATTACTACATTCTGGCATCACCTGCTGCATCTACTGAATATCAACATATATTGGGCTGGTTAGTCAATCATTTCTATCTAGGAAGCATGGTGGAACCAAGAAAACCCCAAAAAACTTCGGAATCTCCCTCTACTGGTTTGTTGGGGTATCTGACTCTGTAGGGATTCCCTATTCTTTCATGGTAGGAGCCCCAACTAGACCGTGGCTTCTACACACATTTCTACTCTTTATCATATGATTCCCAAGGATGACCCCAAGCGTTCCAATAGGACTGTCACTGTAGAGACCATAGACAAAACATCCCCTTGGGCATACTTTGATGGATTTGCTCAGATTGATGGTTGTGGAGGTGGTGTGATATTATATCTCAATGCGGATCATCACTTCAAATTAAAAATGGGCCTAGGAAGAGGCACCAATAACTATGAATAACTTATTAGTCTTAGACACCTTCTTTCTTTCTCATTAGAAAATGGATGAAAGCACCTTCAGATTTTTGGAGATTCTAAACTCATCATTAATTGGTTCAATCAACAATATATATGTCACGTGCACACACTTCGAAACCTATTGGATGATGTATTATTATTAAAATCTCAACTGGACACCATTTCATGTCATCATATTTACAGGGAAATGAACCAACTTTTCGATCTACTTTCCAAGGAGGCAACGCACCTACCATGTAGTCACTGGATGATTCAAGAACATAATGGATATGACTTCTACCAGTACTTCCACATGCCTTATGATGATCAACTCTCTTAAGGGGAAACATTTCCTTGATTTTGCGATGATATTTTTTTTGACTGATATATCTTGCTACACCACATAACTGTATATATTTTGGTTATCTCTTGTATATTTATCATGGGACATCAGGTTATAGACATGTAACATACTCTTTTCTATGTATGTGTCTTGCCACCCTTTTTTGATATATTATTATTGCAAAGCATCTACAACATGTAATTTTCTGAATAATGAAAGTTACGATTTTTCCTTAGGGAAAAACTATCCAAACCCACATCTTTGGACTGCTTGGATTTAAAAAGAATTCCCTTTTGGCCAAATACTTGCTCCCCCCGTTACCAGCAACCCCCTAAAGCAATCTATCTGGGAAAATCTTCTGAAAAATTCAAATTTTTCTCTCTAGTTAGACTTTCCAACTCCTAAATCCAGTAGGTCACTTTACTCTTCTTAAGTATGTCTTTAAATCCATCCCCATTTATCTTCTATTTACTTTTGCTGCCCCCAAAATCACCCTAACTAAAATCAGAACCATTCAAAGAAGATTCCTATGGGGATGTGCCAAAAGGGAAAAAAATGGGCTCTAATAGCTTGGGATAAAATTTTCCATCCAAAGACATCGAGAGGTCTAGGTCTAAGAGATCTTGAAACTCTTAATAAGGCTCTTTGTGCCAAATCTTGGTGGAGGTGGATCAAAAATACTGAAGGACCTTGGTGCCAAATGTAGAGACACAAATATACTCCCAACATTCAATAATATAAGCTCATTACGCTGAAACAAGATATCAAAGGATGACACATATGGAATGTTGCATGGGAAAGCAAGAAAATAATCATATATAATTTCCTCTAGGAGATAAAAGATGGAAAAAATGATCTATTCTAGGAACTCTCATGGCATCAATGGCCAAAGTTATCTAAACTAAATCACTTAAACTCCATTCAAATTTTTTTTCTGACCTAAGGCCTCAACCATGTGTCATAATACTGGACTACTTCCTCCTCCCACACCTCTCAATGGCGTACATGGATTGATTGGAAGTAGAGAAATGATCAGGCCCACTTTACAAAATGAATTGTTTCACAAAAAATTCTTATATATCTAAAAATTCTAATACAAGGAGTTGATATCATTCATTGGGGATATCAAACACAAGGTAATTTAAATCTCAAAGAAGCATGCATTCTCCTCATTGCTCACTCCTTTGATGCATAATACAAAATTTGGGAAAAATTGTTGCAACTCAAGTAATGGCAAAAATCCTCTCTCTTTCTACGACTTTTATTTTGGAACAAAGATCTCACCTGGTACAAGTTTCAATGTAGGGGATTTTTCAGAACCCCTATTTTCTTCCTCTACCTCTCTAACTCAGAATCCAACAATCATATCTTCGTCAATTGCACCTATACCACCTCCTTATTGATCCAGGGATATTTTTCTTATAGATGTATGAAAAGAATCACATGTAGAAATTGCAGCGTAACACAGAAATCGAATGTGCACACATAAAAGAAGAAGGAACACATAAAGGCACAAAAAGAAGACAACAAGACTTGATAACAGAGTTCGTCCAACTCAGACTACGTCTCCGGTACCTGCTTGATCAATGGAGAGGCCTTCATATATTAAATGGCATGAAAGAAGAGAATTACAATCACTTGTACATAAAGAGAGGCTTATACCTCCAGTATGGAAAATGGCTGTGAAATGGAGACCTCAGATGGAGAAATGGACAACACCAATGCGTCTGTGGCATTGAGAGGGGCTGAAAACATATAAAACTTGTCCAAATCAGACAAAGTGCACTATTGGGCCCCTAAAAGCTCTCCTGCCTCGAACAACGTGTTGGAAATACTCTCCCTCCGTACACTGCTGCATGCCTTGGGCTTTATAACAAAATTCCACCTAAAAATTGGATTTTTTTTGGTTATAATAGAGGCTGTTTAGACGAAAGGGTTGGTGGGCACAACAAACCCTTAAAATAGGCCTTTATCATTTAAAACGATATACACAAAAACCCGTCAAACACTAATAATTTCGACGAAAACCTTAAAAGCCGGATCTCAAAGTTTATCAAATCGGGCTCATAGACCCATCGGGTCTGGCCCCATATTGTATTCGACACATCACTCTGTCAAGAGTCCCATTAGCGGGGATTTTCAACCGCCGATCCCGACCGCCGATCTGCCAATCGCCGATATCGGCGTCGATCGATCGCATCGACATCTCACTCATACAACGGCCCAGGTTTCTTGTTCTGCCGATTAATGATATCGGTGTCAGTCGATCACATCGGAATATTGCTCATACAACGGCCAGGGTTCTGGTTCTGCTGATCGCCGATCAGTCGATCGCTTCGCTCGTCGATCGTGATCGCAAGTCGGTTCTGCCCGGTTCCGACCGCTCCATCCCGATATCACCAATTGCCTGCCCCCGATTGCGATTTAGTCAGAGATCGCTGATCGGGGGTTCCACTGCGCCTCCTTAAGTCTGCCCCTTTGACTTCTCCGATTGTGATTTTCCTTCATAAGGCTTAAAGTCATTTTTATAAGAAAAAGCCTCATTTTCTAAAGGAACAAGGCAACCTTCTTTCTGCCACAACTTCATCATCCGGACTCGGATTGGAGTGCCATTCACATCGTTGGAATCAGGGCGATGAGCACTTCGATATGATGTCAAGATAATTTCTTTTCTTCCACTTTGAATGTTGATATTTTCCATGCCATTGTATCTGAAGGTCCACCTGGATCAATCCTCCACATTGAGGAGCTTTTGGATCGCCAAAAGCTATCATTAGTCAATTGGCAAGTGAGGGAATTGTTCCCTCACCCTTTCCTTTTCCAGCCATTTGGCCTTGCTGGGGTGCATCCCTTTGAAACCAACTCGAAGGTATTCCATATCTCCTCGCCGTGAAGTCCTAGTCCTTCTTTCAAGGATGATGTCTTCAGGTAACTCATCGAGATATTTTGGAGAAAAATCATCAACTGTAGGAATTGTGCTCATCTCATCGGTGTCCATGATCAATGGAGGTTCATACAACTTTAGGTTCTCTACATTCACTACTGAGTACATCTGCATATATATCGGCAAATCAAGATGAAAGGCATTGTTTCCAATCTTCTCCAATATGGTGAATGGACCATACCGGATGGGTCGCAACTTCTTCCCTTCTCCCTTCATCCTGTCCTTGCTGATGTGGAACCACACTTTGTCGCCCACTTGGAATTGGTGGTCGACTCGGTGTTTGTCATGTTGAGCCTTGTAATGGGCTTGAATTTTCTCCAACTTCTATTGTACTGCTTGGTGAATCAATTGGATTCGTTGAATGAACTGCTAAGCTTTGTCCCTATCATTACGTCCACTGGAGCCATCTTCCCTTCCAAAGACCATATCAAAAGGGTCCTTTGGCAGGTAACCAAAGCATGTCTCAAATAGTGAACGCTTCATAGAGGAATGCACTGCTCGGTTGTAGGAATGCTGTACATATGGGAGATGTTCATCGCACAACTTGGGATGTTTCCCACAATAGCCTCGTAGTAAGTGTACCACGGTACGGTTGAGAACCTCTACCTATCCGTCAGTCTGCAGATGAAATGCCATGCTTCTTTTCAATTTGGTGTCAATCATCTTCCACAAGCTGGTCTAGAACTCTCCAAGAAAGCGAGAGTGCTGATCTGACCCAATTGATGTGGGTAATCCAAAATGGACCCAAACATGCTGAAAGAAAAGAGAAGTAGTCTTCTTTGTAGTGATATGCTTTTTACAAGGCATACAAATACACATCTTGCTAAAATGGTCAACGACGACATACAAATAGTCGTGACTCTTTTTAGACAAAGGCAAACCTCCTACAAAGTCCATTGACACACTTTCCCATGGGCGACTCAGAATAGGGAGTCACAGAGCACATCACACAACCCTTTACATAGCGAGTCACAATGTTTGTCATATGAGGCAAAAAACAAAATCTTTGTACATGACACAAAGTATTTTCGACACCAAAGTGTCCAGACACAAGAGAGGTGTGGGCCTCTCGAATTACATGTACTCTTTCCCCTGTGGGAATACATAATTTACCAAGGTGATACAACAATTTCCCTTGCAAATGATAGTTGTCCACCTGTAAACCATGGGTTAGTTTTGCATAAATCTCCTTAAAGTCATCATCGTTAGCATATTGTTCAACATAACTCTCAAAAGACAACGAAGCATTATGCAAAATAATAGAAGTAGAAATAGGAGGGCGAGATAGCATATCAGCCACTTTATTGCTAGTGCCCTTCTTATACTTTATTACCAGATGAAACTATTGAAGAAAACCCATCCACCTGAAATGACGAGATTGCTGCAACTTGGTTTGTGACTGAAGGTACTACAAGGGCTGATGATCTGTATGGATGATGGTATCCTTGCCGATTAGGTAGTGTTTCCACTTTTTCACACTCTGCACCAAGGCATAAAGCTCCTTGTCATAAGTGGGATAGCTTATCACAACTTGAGAAAACTTCTCCAAAAGGTAACAAATTGGCTTTTTTTGCTGCATCAGCACAACTCCCATGGCATAACCACTGGCATCGGTTTCGATCTCGAATGGCTGCTGGAAATCGGGTAAGGCTAAGACTGGCCTGGTGCTGATCTTTTCCTTCAATGTTTCGAAAGACTTCTGCTGTCTTCCTCCCCATTCGAAGACTTGTTTCACACTTGTCAATGTGCGCAAAGCTGTTGCAATAACTGAGAAATTAGCAATAAATCTCCTCCAATATTGGGCTGCACCTAAAAAGCTATGGACCTCGGTTACACTTGTAGGCTTAGGCCAATTTACAATTGCTTCAACTTTAGATGGATCAATCTTTAACTGACCATGACCAACAATATGACCTAGGTAACCCAAAGAGGTTTTCCCGAACTCACACTTTGACAACTTTACAAAGATTTTTTTTTTTTTCATTACATCAAGCACTTTCTTTACATGACACACATGTTCAACCCAACTTTTACTAAAGACAAGTATATCATCTAAATATACAAGAACAAATTCATCAATGAAAGGTTGAAAGAGATCATTCATGACCCTCATAAAAGTGGCTGGAGCGTTGCAAAGCCCGAATGGCATCACCATCCATTCGAACAACCCCTGTTTGGTTTTGAACGCGGTTTTCCACACGTCCTGCTCTCCAATTCGGACTTGCTGATAACCACTACACAAATCCAATTTTGTGAAATAAACAACATTTTAATTTATCTAATAATTCATCGATGTGTGGAAGAGGGTAGCGATTTTTCACCGTGATCTTGTTTAATGTGCGATAATCCACACACATCCTCCATGTGTTGTCTTTCTTTGGGACTAAGACAATCGGTGAGCCACACGGAGAAGTGCTCAGCCTAATGACCCCTTGGTCCAAAAATTCTTGCACTTGTTTCTTGATTTCCTCCATCTCAATGGTCAACATCCTGTACATGCCAATATTTGGCAAAGGAGTGTCATGCTGCAAATGGATTTCATGTTCTATTTTCCTCTTCGGAGGTAATCCCTTCGGTTCCTGAAATAGCTCATCATAATTAGAAATTAATTCAAATAATTCCTATTTATGTTCCTAATCGCAACCCTGGAAAGCATAAGCTAATTCTGCCTCTTTTTCCCTTACAACCATAAGCATGCAACCCTTATTGGAATTCACCAATCTTTTCATTTGTCTAGCGCTTACACGGCTGGCATTGATTTTATTTTGATGAGTCATTACTATATATTCTACCCCATCTTTTGTGATTTGGTATTTGTTTTCATGACGGAAAAATACTGGCTTTCTATCATATAGATACGTGCTCCCTAATACCATGCCACAAATATCCAATGGTATTACGTCCAGTTCTACTTCATCCACTAGCTTAGAAGTGATTACAAATTTGACTTTACACTGCTTGGTTACATTCAGTTTTGCTTTATCACGTATCCATCCAAGCGAGTAAGGTTTCGGGTGTGGTTTTGTCTTTAAACCGAGTTTCTTTACCAAGGATTCTGTGGTTAAGTTTTCTTGGGATCCAGTATCAAACAAAGTTTCTACTTTAGTATGATTTAAAACAACTCTGATATGAAATAGTTCAATTCTCTTTCGATCATTAGGAAGGGACTCATTTACAGAACTAGTGCCTTCATGCGATTTAGAATTAACATGAGGTGTAAGAGTGCCTTTTGTTGCTGCTGCTGTGATCAACGCTTCATCTCCGGAATCTGATCCAAGGACTTGCTACGCAGTTGCCACTGTCTTCTGCTTCCCTTTTCCTCCATATTTCTTTGGACACTTTTCTGGGTGCTGTGTCCAACAATGATTGTCATCATGGCCTTCCTTCTTGCAGTGATTGCAATACGACCTTTCTCCTTCGGTGGCTGTTGCCGCCTTCTTCTCCTTTGCTTTCCATTTCACTTTAGATTTTCCATTGGGAGGTTTGAATAGTGGTTTTCTGGAGTGATCATCTCTTTCATTTTTGCCCCTGTTCTCAATATGAATTGCCTTTACACTGGCTAAGTCAATAGTGGTTGGTTTAAACAACAACAATGAATGCCTAATGTAGTTATGCAATGAGCCAATATACTTAGTTACAACTTCAGGTGTATCAAGTACAGTACCCAAATTCAGTGCTTGCTTTCTAAACTCCTCTGTAAAACTCTGAACATCCTAACCTTTTCCTTGTCTTAAATACTGCAAACTCATTAAAGCTTTTTGCTTGTATCCTAAGGGATAAAACTGTTCCTTTAACGCAGAAATAAAATCAGGCCATCAGGAAAAGAGGTTACCTGTTGTGGGGAAAAGTATCCGACTCGGATGACCCTATCCCTACTCTAAGGGTGACAGTCCTTAGCAACAACTGAAAGTAAAGCTTTGATATTTTCCTTTATGAAAGTACAGAGAAGGAAGAAAAGATTGACCAACCGGTGTCTTTCGCTTTTGTCGATCCTATCCTCTCTCTTTGTCTCTTGTTCCCAGCTCCTTGCTCCCTTTGCCGGTCCAGCTACACAAAGATCCTGCACAAACAAGAGAAGGAAAACTACAAGAAACATGTACTCATAACTGATGCATGGATTAGAGTGAATCAGATATACAAGTAAATACAATACATCAATGCAATACAAGTATATAGGAGAACATTCAAAGCTTTATTGATAGAAGTAAAAGGGTTCTGAGAAGGTTACAACCATCAATGGCTCCAATCCAACAGCACCTCCCCAGCAGCAAGAAATCTCCTCTTCCCCTCTATAAAAGCAATCACCCAATAGCTCTAACTGTAAACCAACATCACTTCCTTACTTTGCACAAAATTCCAGCCTCCTTAGACCTCATAGAAGAGCTCTATATATAGGATAGAAGAAGAAAGGATGAGTCAGCTTGAGACTGACATAAAGCTGCCTTGTGTCCTCTCCCTCTTCAGTTAAACTTCAGTTCTTGAGTCCACTTGGAGATCCTTGCTTACACATGGAGATCAAGTACCTCTTACTCATCACAGGGCGAATCCCTTGAACCAAGTGTCAGTTTGGAAGCTTCCTGGGCAATTGACACCTTGCAGAATGACTATGCCACTTGGCCAATCTCGCCCAGCGCAGGTAGCCTTCATTAGATTTGACTTTCAGCGCAGGTACAAGGAGGAGCAGTTGCATTCCAGCGCAGATGCTCAGTGGAGCAGCTGACATGATCCAAAAATAGCCTGTTTTTGAGTGTTTTCAGGTGGAGAACTGATGGGAAGTGCTGTGGTTTGCTGACCTTGTTCTTCTAGGGGTAAGAACAACATGTTTAGGGACTGAGGATCCCTGTAATTATTGACATTTCATGCTCCATGCTGCGAGGCACAAAAATGTCTATAACAGTTGCCCCCTAAAGTATGAGGCCGTTTATCGGGTGAAATGCTTTATCTAGAGGGTCCGAAGTTCATTCCAGTGCTGAGGAGGCGCCCTGTAATACAATACAATACAATACATTATTTTTCATTTTGTTTTCATGATCTAGCTGAGGCGGGCATTCCCATGCTCAGCTTTATAAATACATTTTGGTACATAGAACAGACGATCGTCTGATGGTAGACTGATAATTTTCTGCTGAAATTATCATCCTTTGAGTAGGATGATCATCTGCTGCAATGATGTACATGACAAATGCTTTTATATTTCCTGAATATGTATCGCAGCCCGGATGGATGAAACTAGATCCGGGGTCTTCAAACTCGTTCGATCTTCACTCTAAGTACAAGTCGATCCATGTGAGAATTTCGTTGAAGTCGAACATGGAAAGACATCGCTTGATTACCGGTCAATGATGAAAACCGTTAACAAGCGCGAGAGGAATCACCGATAATGATAATGACCCTCAAGGTACTGCAGTACAATTCACGTGGTGTGAATAAAGGACTTGGCGTCGAACGCCACGCAAAATCTTCTGGTCGAAGGTCATTGATGTATACCTGTCGCCGGAAGTGAGAAACTTGCCATTGAGGCATGCAAGCTTCAAAGTACTGATGGGGTTGTTCCTAGATCAACTTCTTGGATAATGAGCTGAAGTCGACAAGAAGCGATCCGTCAAAGGAGGGCCTTAATGAATCCCACATCAATGACACGGAACGGAGCTAATGATTTTAGTGGAGGTGAAAACAAACTGTGATATATGATTCAGGGTGGCGATCATGAATGGATGAAGGATAATGCATGGCAGCGGATGGGACACGGTTGACACTTTCAGAATGACCTCTCTTGAACATATAACGACACTGATGCGATGGATCGGTAGCATTACCCCAAAAGTGGACGGTTTGGCGAAGACCATGGTGATGAGACCGGTGAATGAAACAACCCAACCCGATGTAGTACGGAGGAAAAGTGTCATGTTCAAGAGCGACTTGCTACCATTAAGCTTTGATGTTCTCCCAATTTTTCCCCAGTCATTTCTGACCAGTACCTCTTTATTTTTGTCAAGCTTGAGGAGGATAACATATGCTTGTTCTATAACCTGCCCTTCGGGCAAGCCCATCGCTATGATTTAACGAGCTTAGCGATAGGGAAACTCGTTCTCGTCTAAAGACAAGTTTGTCGCTATTTAATCATTTTAACGAGTCTAACGACAAGGAAAACTCGGTCCTTTTCATTTTTAGAGAGTCTGAAAAGGTACATAAAGTTAACTCCATAATTCCTTTTTCGTCATCTAATCCCTTAAGTCCGAAAAAGTATAAATAAATACAGAAGGGATGGGTGTTCGGTACTTTTAACGAGCCGAACAAGACAAGCGCTCGATCTTTTTGTGTAATAATCCCTCAGGTCCAAAAAGATTAAAGTCTAAATGAGGGATAGCTCTTCCGGTCCCTTTTAACGAGCTGGAAGGCCAAAACTCGGCAAAATTTTCATATTTTACGAGTCTGAAAAGAGCTCAAAGAGGACTCGTCTTTTGAGGAATGAGTGATGAACAGGGATAGCAGCAGATTCCAGGTACAGGTTGGAATTCTCCAATCACGGCAGTGTCACAAGGATGGCTAGGTGAAATCACTCTTCGCAGATATTCCTCAAAATGGGTAAACACACAAATGGAAGTGAATGATCGGCCAAATGACGGTGGAGGTGACGGTGCACAAACACGACCAAGGGCTTTTATGGCTGATGAATTTTCGATCTCAAAAGGGTATTTACCGGTTCATTTTTTCTGAATGAGCTTGAACTCTAAAGGAAAGCCTGCTCATGAACTTATGTTTATTTTTTTAACGAGCATGAACTATGCGCTAAAACTGCTCGGATCTTGTGTTTATTTTTTAACGAGCATGAACTATGTGCTAAAACTGCTCGAAATACTAGTCATAAAATAAGAATGCCTCCTCTAAGGATCCATTTTTTATAGAGCTTGCGCCTTACCACAGCTATGCTCCAACTCATCCTTCCTTTGTGTAAGTTCGGAAAACGGTTAATCTTAAAACTAGATAAATAACCGCCCCTAGCTTGCACTCCAGAAGGTTTGCATGCCCCCAGGTATAGGATAGAATTTCGAGGCTGCCCCTCCTCTCCCCCACCTCTGCTTTTCTTTGGGTGTTCACAGCTACTTGTCATCTTGCCAATCTAATGTTAACGATACTAGTCTTCTCGTTATTTTAAGGGGTCTTACGCGGTACTTGTCTTCCCGTCGGCCCAACTTTTAACGAACAGCTATTTGTGACAAGAGAAGAACACTACTCAAAGACAAAACATTGGTATTATTGAGGGAGGCTTGTCTCTTTCTTATTATCCGAAGAGGGTTCTATTTGCTGCCGCAAATCAATCTCTTTCTTCGGCGATGTCTATCATTGGGTTACTCAAATATGGTTACCCTATATCACAACAATAGAATCTCTTTCTTTGGAGGCTGCCCCTACTTATCCTTCAAAACATTTGTTTTAATGGGTGAGGCTTGCTTTTCCCCAAAGATGGTTACTACTTGTTGCAATAAGGGAATTCCTACTTGGGCAGTGCCCACCTCTTTAGACAAAGGTGAATGACTCTTTAGCCAAACACATAACTTTAACAAAAGAATACTATTCCAGAACAACCCCTCTTCCATCCACGGACGGGGTACGGACTAGTCATATTCTTCTGCGGAAATTCTACCTTATACCCAGGGTTTCTTCTGCCCGAAGCAGACCAGGGTGCATGCCCCCTGGGTTCCAGTCTTTCTTTCCGAATCACTCGCACTCATCGGGAAGGAGGACTGGGGCGGAGGCGAATCTTGTGTGAACAGACCATTTAGGAATGGTATTTGACTATTTGCGATGCGAGATCCCGGAAATGAAAGTTGGTCTACGAGCTTGACCATCCTTCCTTCGTGTGGAAAACACATTACTCTAAAGAGTGAGGAGACTATCGCTCCCATGCAATAAATATAGTCACGTCCAAGGAGTAGGTTATAATCCAAGGGTCCTTGGACGACCATCACGTTCAAATTGACGGTCTTCCCTTTCAATGTAACAGGCACATTGGGGAGGATTCCTAATGGTCGACTGGTTCCTTTATCAAAACCTGAGAGATTTCTTAACTCAGGTAAAAGCGCCGGGGAACCCAGTGCTTTCCAAGCAACAGAGGAAAGGATACTCACAGACGCCCCTTCATCGATGATAGTACCAGCCATGATCATTCTATAGATCTGGACAATGATTCTGAATGGTACACTGGCTGGTAACCGGGGTCTGCCTAGTTGATTCCAATCAAAGGATACAACCAGGTTGCTTGGTGGTGGGACCGAATATACGGCCGGATATGACCCTGATGATGTTCCTTCCTGCGATAAAGGAATGGGCGCATTGCCCTGACGCTCATCAGAGTCGGTGTTGATGAAAAGAACCTGGATGGTGTCATCCTTATTCTCTTCAGTGATGGTGTCGCATGAAGATGACTCTTCGGCGACGGTGTCATTTGAAGATGAAACTTCTGAAGGTAGAACCGAGTCAACTGCCGTATCGACCTTTGGACTTTCGTCCGGTCTGGATTCAGTAGGTTCATTTTCAGTGACTGACGCTTCAGCCGACCACTTGAGCAGGCCAGCTGTATTTTCAATCAACGAAGGACTTGGCACGAGTTTTTTGTATCCAGGAGGAAGTTTTACCGGTGAAACCGGACGATCTTCCAAAACTCTCTTCGCTTCGTCTAAGAAGGGACAACGGTGGATGGCATGACTGCCTTCACACAACTTACAGGGGAATCTTACTCCCCCTTTTTGTCTCGATCCTTCACTTTCGCTGGTTGACGGAAAGCCATCAACCTGATTGTCAGAGGTTGATGCCCCCGAATTGTGCAGACGAGGGGACCAGTCCCTTAGTATCCGGGGAATACAGGGACAATCTCTGTGGAAATGGTCTCCTCTACATATGACACATGGCGATTTAGGCCCGGTCTGTGCAGTGGGTGGGTTTTCGTCAGATGTTTTTTGCTTTCCCCCAGTCGCCTTAGGCTCCTTCTTCTTCTTCTCTTTCTTCTTCCTTTCCTTCTTCTCCTTGGGAGGCTGACTTTTGCCAGCTCTACCTTGCGAAGATGAAGGATCAGAGGAAGTATTGTAAGAAGTGGAAGGCTGGTGGGTAGCTCTAGACTGGTCTGACTGTTGATTCGATTGCTCAGGATTAGTGGCGATCTGGACTACATTAGTTGAAAAGAGCCATACAGGGAGGCCGATTGTCAATCCTGGAAGTGACAATGTTGCCATATGAGGCGCACCAACATCTCCCCAAGAGGAGAAGGGATTTGGACTTCCGCCAAGGTTGCCTCCTTGATTGGTGGGCTCCATACTTTTCAACTGAAAGATCAACGTGGGAATAACAGGTGATTTTGTTCCGCTTAAAATAAATTTTATTAACGACGCTTTTAGACACAAACTTGCTTTTTCATGTTTTAAGAGTCGAGAAAAAGCTAAAGATGACTCTAGTCGCCTTCGATGTATTAACGAGCCCGAAGTGACAAATGCTCGGTTGGACTTTTTCAGTTATAGAGTTTGAAAAAGGCCAAAAGAAACTGCTCTGGAGATCTAGGCAGAGGGTGTGCCAAACCTTTCGCGAAACCACAGAATACGTTTTACGGTACGGGTGGTCGATCTTCGTGAATGCTGTGTTCACTGCATCGCGATCAGTAGGGCGGTCGACACGGCTTCCTATGGATAAAGGATAAATGCCTATAGGGGTCTCCCAATATACGCGACGGTACGCGGGAGCACAAGTCCGTATTAGTGCCATCGACTCTCAGGAGGAATCACCCACCTTCGTAGAGATCGACAGTCACTATGTTTAACGACGCCGGAACACGTCTCTACCTAGACCTCTAGATGTTTGCGTTATGTTACAAAGCGTTGTTATGTAAATTGGATTTATTTTAATGTTGATCTTGCTTAGCAGTTTGCCTTTAAGGATCACCACGAGATGTATATATACAACTTCCTACATGCAATCTAAGATGAGAAGCAAAACTTTTCGATCTTTCAACTTTGAAAACCTTAATCTACTGAGGGAAAAGAGGATATCAACTTTTCTCACAGATCATAGAACACACACTAAAATGCAAATTTTCCTAAATCGTCAAGCACACAGTCAAATGCAAAATGCACAATGCAGATATTTCTTTTCGTTATCCTTAATGTTGATGTAAGACAAAAAGGAAACTGTTGTATAACTTTGGATCTAATTTCGAGCGAAAGTAAACAAGCTTGTCCAAAATCAAAAGACACCTTAAGATCGACTTGTTTAGACACTGAAATGTATAGATTCAAACCACAAGATGAAAAACAAACAAACTCAAACAGCCATGAACAGTAATAAAACTAGCTCTTAAGATCACAAAGACACTTTTACAGTTCAGGATCTAAGAGGCCACAGCTATACTGGTTCGCTTTTCACAATGGGAAACTGTAACTGAAACAAGAAATACTGAAAGAACAATCACAGTTTCATCACACAACTGAGGCGGAATAATGTCAAGGAAAGTTGGTTTACAACAAGTAGAATGACAAGCAATCAGCAGCAAAACAACAGTGAAAACAGGGCTAAGACACAGTGGAAACCTCAGGAAGACATAGCCTAACTGGATCAGCGCAGGCTCTGGTCTGTCAAATTGACTCTCAGCGCAGTTCCCGAAGGGAGTACCTGCGCTGGAATGCAGACTGCCTGTGGACAGCCTGCACTGAGACACGAGAGTTGCGTTTACAAGGATTTCCGGGTCATAAAAAGCTAAAAAATTCACTGTTTTTGCTGAAATAAAAAGCTATAGGTCAAGTACAAGCTAAGGGATGATCAAGAGGATGAAAAGCTATCACAAAGAGTGCAAGAGTCTTTTGTAGATCAGCTCTTCAAATCATGAATCTGCTAAAAAATGAGCAAGAGTAGCAGCCCCTCTACTTCGCTTTTGATATAGTCAAAAGCTTTTCGATTCGGTACTCTTTGGTTCAGGAAATGAATAGCAAAGATACTACAAACACCAACAAGATACTAGGCTCCCCAGCGGAGTCGCCAGTTTGTTGTGGGGAAAAGTATCCGACTCGGATGACCCCATCCCTACTCTAAGGGTGACAGTCCTTAGCAACAACTGAAAGTAAAGCTTTGATATTTTCCTTTATGAAAGTACAGAGAAGGAAGAAAAGATTGACCAACCGGTGTCTTTCGCTTTTGTCGATCCTATCCTCTCTCTTTGTCTCTTGTTCCCAGCTCCTTGCTCCCTTTGCCGGTCCAGCTACACAAAGATCCTGCACAAACAAGAGAAGGAAAACTACAAGAAACATGTACTCATAACTGATGCATGGATTAGAGTGAATCAGATATACAAGTAAATACAATACATCAATGCAATACAAGTATATAGGAGAACATTCAAAGCTTTATTGATAGAAGTAAAAGGGTTCTGAGAAGGTTACAACCATCAATGGCTCCAATCCAGCAGCACCTCCCCAGCAGCAAGAAATCTCCTCTTCCCCTCTATAAAAGCAATCACCCAATAGCTCTAACTGTAAACCAACAACATTTCCTTAATTTGCACAAAATTCCAGCCTCCTTAGACCTCATAGAAGAGCTCTATATATAGGATAGAAGAAGAAAGGATGAGTCAGCTTGAGACTGACATAAAGCTGCCTTGTGTCCTCTCCCTCTTCAGTTAAACTTCAGTTCTTGAGTCCACTTGGAGATCCTTGCTTACACATGGAGATCAAGTACCTCTTACTCATCACAGGGCGAATCCCTTGAACCAAGTGTCAGTTTGGAAGCTTCCTGGGCAATTGACACCTTGCAGAATGACTGTGCCACTTGGCCAATCTCGCCCAGCGCAGGTAGCCTTCATTAGATTTGACTTTCAGCGCAGGTACAAGGAGGAGCAGTTGCATTCCAGCGCAGATGCTCAGTGGAGCAGCTGACATGATCCAAAAATAGCCTGTTTTTGAGTGTTTTCAGGTGGAGAACTGATGGGAAGTGCTATGGTTTGCTGACCTTGTTCTTCTAGGGGTAAGAACAACATGTTTAGGGACTGAGGATCCCTGTAATTATTGACATTTCATGCTCCATGCTGCGAGGCACAAAAATGTCTATAACATTACCCACATTATTACTGCGCTGCAATTTTCTCTCCCACCAAACGAGAGCGGCGTTGCTCAGCTGTAGAGAGGCCAGTTGAATCTTTGCCTCATCCTCCATGATCTGCTGAATTGTGCAGTAGACTTCAATCTGCCTAATCCAATTATTAAGCTTCTCTGCGTTACTTTCACCATTAAACATGAGAAGATCAAATTTAACATCTAATTTAAAGAAAGGTTTCTTAGATGCATCCTTTGAATTTCTACGATTATGGTGGTGAGAGGAAGGAGAACCTTCACTCCCGGAAGGAGAAGGAGGGGGTTCTTCTCCACCATTCCCATGTGTTGAACCTTGTTCTTTTGGGTTTCTCTCCTCTGCTTTCTCCAGCCTTAAAACCAGCTGACTGATATTCTCTGCCATTGAATAGAAGGTCTTGCGGAAATTGCGCTCCTCTTCAAGATGAGCTTCATCTTTTGCCATGTTTCTCCTTCGATGTGCATGCCCTACTTCGGGATCGAAAGGCTCTAATTCCCCTTCGCCTCTTTGAAGTCTGTCTCTTGTTAGCATACAAACATGCAATTCACATCTAAAAAGACCTGCTCTGATACCACTTGATCCAGGGATCTTTTGCTTATAGATGTATGAAAAGAATCACATGTAGAAATTGCAGCTTAACACAGAAATCTAATGTGCACACATAAAAGAAGAAGGAACACATAAAGGCACAAAAAGAAGACAACAATACTTGATAACGGAGTTCGTCCAACTCGAACTACGTCTTTGGGCCCTGCTCGATCAATGGGGAGGCCTTCATATATTAAATGACATGAAAAGAAGAGAATTATAATCACCATTACATAAAAAGAGGCTTATACCTCCATTCTAGAAAATGGCTATGAAATGGAGACCTCAGATGGAGAAATGGACAACACCAATTCGTCCATGGCATTGAGAGGGGCTGAAAACATATAAAACTTGTCCAAATCAGACAAAGTGCACTATCGGTCACCTGAAAGCTCTCCTGCCTCAAACAACGTGTTGAAAATCCTCTCCCTCTGTACACTGCTGCGTGCCTTGGGCTTTATAACACAATGCCGCTTAAAAATCAAAGTTTTTTTGGTTATAATAGAGGCCGTTTAGATGGAAGGGTCGGAGGGCACATCAAAACCCTTAAAATAGGCCTTTTATCGTTTAAAACGATATACACAAAAAACCCGTCAAACACTAATAATTCCGACCAAAACCTTAAAATCTGGATCTCAAAGTTTATAAAATCGGGCTCATAGACCCATCGGGTCTGGCCCCATATCACAGTCGGCACATTGATCTGTCAAGAGTCCCATTAGCGGGGATTGCCGATTGCCGATCTGCCAATCACCGATATCGGCGTCGGCCGATCACATCGGCATCCTGCTCATACAATGGCTCGGGGTTCTGGTTCTGTTGATCGTCGATCGTGATTGCAAGTGGGCTCTACTTGGTTCCGATTGCTCCATCCCGATATCGCCGATTGCTTGCCCCCAATTGCGATTTAGTCGGAGATCGCTGAAAGGGGGTTCCGTTGCACCTCCTTAAGTTTGCCCCTTTGACTTCTCTGATTGCGATTTGCCTTCATAAGGCTTAAAGCCATTTTTATAAGAAAAAGCCTCATTTTCCAAAGGAACAAGGCAACCTTCTTTCTACGACAACTTTATCATTCAGACTCGGATTGGAGTGCCATTCACACTGTTGGAATAAGGGCAACAAGCACTTCAATCTAATGTCAGGATACTTGCTTTTCTTGCACTTTTGATGTTGATATTTTCCATGCCATTATATCTGAAGATCCACCTGGATCACTTATGGGATAAATTTGCAATTATTTTCCTCAAATCAAACCTTGACCCACCAACATAAATTCCACTTTCCTCTCCCAGTGACCTCTCCATTTACCAACCCCATCATGAATAAAGCTTCGATTTTATTACTTGGCTTCCTCCTATGGAATACTTGGAAATAACGAGATCAATGAATCGTTACAAACAAATCCTCTCCCCTTGGTGATCTATGGAATCTCACTCTCAAAAACCTAAGGGAATCAATCCTCTCACTCTCTTGGGCTGATAAAGATTGGGATTGTAGCCCAAAATAAAACCTCATTCTTATCTCCTTCGGGCTCTCCTCCCAACTCTCCTCACACTCTCTGTCCCCCCCCCCCCATTCCCAATCCCTCCACCTGTTCCCCTCCTCCTCCATATTTAATGAAACTCAATTCTAATGGGGCCTCAAAATGAAATCCAAGACCTACTAGTTATGGGGGAGTCTTTTGGGACACAACTAGTCAAATTATTCATATATATGTTGGCTTCATAGTTCATACTACCAACAATGTAGCATAAATTTGGGTGCTCTAATAATGTCTTCAAATTGGCATTAATAAGTGTTTCTATTGGGTGTTAATTTTGATACCTTTTTACCATCATGTTTAACCTTTTTATCCTTAATTTTGAACCAAAAAACTTCCTTTTTACCTATTTTATGAGGATAATGGCATGAAAATGGCATAATAAAGGTAATTATTTTCCATGGAAAAAATTTCTCTTTTTAATTTATAAATATTACATAGAAACATTTATTGAGTTACTAATTTGAAAAATCAATAGCTACATAAATTTCCTGCAATCATAGAATGTTAGCGAAGGAGAATTCCTACAATTTCTCCAAGGTTTATATGGTCCCACATTAGCAAGTCCAGATCTAACACTTGGAAGAAATCCAAAATATTTTGATGCAGGAGCATCCAGACTTAGCCAACAATGTGATTGTATGTTCACATGTTGTGGCTAAAATGAGATGAATTTCATTGACCTAAGTGGTCAAAGTCAGTGTTAGTGGAGAGGGTTGGACCTCTAGAAAATGATCTTTACTTCATTATTGTAATAATTAGAATATTGTATTATTTTTAGACTAAGAGATAAGTTGTTAGTATAGGTGTGTAACAGAGCTTGAGAATAGAGATTTAATTGTTAGATTGATTAAAATAGGGATCGAGTTGTTAATGCAGTTAGGATAGGATTCAATTCATAAAAGAGAAAAAGAATGTAATGATAGAGATTAGATGATTGAGAGATAGAGTGTGTAAGCGAGAGTTTGAGTGACAGAGATAGGGTTTGAGATTGAATAGAGGTCAGACAAACTGTTGTAATCGAGCCGAGAGGGCCAAGACTCTGTAATTTATATTTTGTTGAATAAATGATTAAGTGTGGTGTTGCGTGTTAATCCTGGTGCAGAAGTTCATTCATATCTGTGTATCGGCGTTCTGGACTTAATTAGGTATTTTCCTCTGTTTAAACATTTTATTCATAAATCACAGTCAATTAAGTGTTAAAGGTTAATATTGAGCTTAAGCGTTAATATTGTGGTTAAGCGTTAAACTTTCCTTAGGCACCTTTATTAAAAGGTGTGATTTAAACATGTGGTTAGCATTTGATAAGCGGGAAGTGGTATATCGCATGCTTAAGAAGTGGTAAGTGGTATTGTTACAAGTCCGCGCGATTAGCCTTAGAGGTCAACATGTAGCACACCAAAACTACTTTTCTTGCGTGCTTCTGAAATGATAACGATCGTGCTAGAGTCCGTGCGATATTGCGCGATGACCGTTAGATCAAGCAGGGTTAACCGACAGTGGTGATCGTTCGGCTAGTTAGCGCGTGATATGACGCGATAGCCGTTGGATCTAAAGGAGTGAAATTAACTGTGCATAGTGAAGCGCTCAGTCAGAGGAACAGTTAAAGTGGGACCGACGGTGATAGTACAACAAAGTGGGACCCTCAGGGGAAAATCCACGTAAAGAATATTTATTTGCGCACAGCTGAATGGTTATCAAGTTAACCATTAGTCTACTTTCAGACTACCACCTTAGTTCGTCAACCTCCTACGTCATTTTGGTATCAGAGCCCAGAGATTAAGTTTGTTACCATAAACATGCCACCGAGGAGAGGAGCTGGCATAGGTCGGGGGAGACGTGTAGCAAATGTAGTTCTGCTGGATGAGATCCGGAGTCTGCGTACAAGGATGGAGACAATGGAGACTGCTCAGAGGAGAGAAACTGATGAAGGAGATGCCAGTACGACAAAATAATCTTCCGAGGAAGAAGAAGATGTTGAAAGTGAAGCTGCCAAAGTTCTCAAGGTGTTGGCTAAAGCAAGTGGAAGACCAAAGATGGAAATACCTTTGTATGATGGGAATCTCAATGTTGAAGAGTTGATGGACTAGATCAGTTCATTAGAAAAATATTTTGACTATGAGGAGGAGGTTGATGACAAAAAGAAGCTGAAATTTGCAGTTACTAGATTTAAGGGTCATGCAGCTATCTGGTGGGATGAACTACAAACATCCAAAGCAAGAAAAGGGAAGTCCAAGATCAAACAATGGGATAAAATGGTAAGTAAATTGAAAGAAAAATTTATGCCAAAAGACTATCAGTTAAATCTTTTAAGACAGTTACAGAATTTGAGACAAAAAGGTATGATTGTCAAAGAATACACAGAAGAGTTTTATAAGCTGAACATTAGAGAAGGACATGCAGAGGATGATGAAGAGAAGGTAGCCAGGTATATCAATGGCTTGAGGTATGACATACATGATGAAATCAACTTGCTGAGTCTGAAGACAATTGAAGATGCCTATCAAGTTGCTTTGAAGGTAGAAGAGAAGATGTTGAGGAAACAAAACCAAAGGAACAGAGGAAAGAGTTCAAAAAGAGGTAGAGGAACTATCAGACCAATATTTCAGCAACATCAGAGTGAAGTAGGAAGTGTAAGTAGTAGACCGCCACAGAGAGGAGACTTTAATAGAGGAATATTTTCACCTAGAGGAAGAGGCCGAGGAAGAGAAATTCGGTGTTATACATGTGGAGAATGGGGACATGGATCATGGGATTGTCCTCATAATAAAGCAACAAGTTAGAGGAATGTGAATGTGGCTGAGGCAAAGGAAGAAAAACCTCAAATTGGAAACAAGGAAGAATCACCTAAAGAAGGAGAATATTTGTTGTTGAAAAGGGTATTGCTTAAGGCAGAGAAAGAGACAGGAGAACCAACTCAGAGAAAGAGTTTATTCAGAACTAAATGCAAGTCCAAGGGAAAATGCTGCAAAGTGATAATTGACAGTGGAAGCACTGATAACCTTGTTTCTACAGAAATGGTGGACAAGCTTGCATTAATGAAAACAAAACACCCCACTCCTTACAAAGTGTCATGGCTGCAAAAAGGATATTAGATTATTGTGACAGAACAATGCAATGTAGAGATCCAGATTGGTACTTATAAGGATGTGGTATTGTGTGATGTAATGCCAATGGATGTATGCCACATATTGCTGGGAAGACCTTGGCAGTTTGATCAAAAAACTATTCATGATGGGAGAAGAAATACTTACACTTTGGAGAAGGATGGAAATAAACATACACTACTACCATTGAAGGATGAAGCAGGAAAATAAGCACCTGAAAACAGTGTTATGCTGATGAGTGGGAAAGAATTGCTGTAAGAAGTTGGAAAAGGTGAAGAAATGCATTTTGCTGTCATAGGGATACCTAAGGTAATTTTAACTTCCACAAACTTAGATGATTTACCTGAAGAAATCAAAACTCTGTTGAATGACTTTGCTGATATTATTGTGGATGAGTTGCAAAATTCATTACCACCAATCAGTAGTATTAGTCATCAAATTGATCTAATACCCGGAGCAAGTTTTCCAAACAAAGCAGCATACAGATTAACTCCTAAAGGGAATGCAGAAGTTGGAAGACAAGTACAAGAATTGATGGATAAGGGATTGATCAGAGAGAGTCTTAGTCCATGTGATGTACCAACAGTACTCAGTCCAAAGAAAGGAGGTGAATGGCGTATGTGTACATATTCCAGAGCCATAAACAAGATTACTATCAGGTATAGATTTCCTTTACCACGCATGGATGATTTCATGGATTGTTTGAGTGGATCAAAGTATTTTACTAAGATAGATCTGAAGAGTGGATATCATCAAATAAGAATTAGAGAAGGAGATGAATGGAAGACTGCATTTAAAACAAATAGTGGTTTGTATGAGTGGTTAGTGATGCCTTTTGGACTCACTAATGCACCTAGTACATTCATGAGATTAATGAATGATGTCTTGAAGGAATATGTAGGCAAGTTTGTCATTGTTTATCTTGATGATATTTTAGTTTTCAGTGGAAGCAAAGAAGAACATCTGGAGCATCTTAAGTTGGTTTTAAGAACTCTGTAGAAAGAGAAACTGTTGATAAATATGAAGAAATGTAGTTTCATGAAAGAAGAATTAATCTATTTGGGATTTGTAGTTTCTAAAGAAGGTTTGAAAATGGATCCAGGGAAAGTCCAAGCAATTTGGAATTGGCCTACTCCAAGAAACATATTTGAGGTAAGAAGCTTTCATGGTCTTTCAAGTTTTTATAGAAAATTTATCAAAGGTTTTAGTCAGATTTGTGCACCAATTATTGAAACAATCAAAGAGACTAATCAACCATTCAAATGGACAGAAGCAGCAGACCGAAATTTTAAGTTGTTGAAGAAGAAAATTACAGGGAAACCAGTTTTAGCTTTACCTGATTTTGGGAAAGTTTTCCAAGTTGAAATTGATGCTAGTGGAGTTGCAATTGGAGCAGTTTTGAGTTAGGGACAGAGACCAATAACCTACTTTAGTGAGAAACTAAATGAAGCTAAGAAGAAGTATTCTTCTTATGATAAATAATTCTATGCTATTGTGCAAGATTTTAAAAAATGGAGACATTATTTGATACCAAAGGAGTTTGTATTGTATTCTGACAATCATGCACTACAATTCATAAACAGCCAGCCAAAATTGAACCAGAAACATGCCAAGTGGGTAGAGTTGTTACAAAATTTTAATTTTGTGATAAAACACACAAGTGGTAAGTTGAACAAAGTTGTCGATGCTTTAAGTAGAGTAAATTTCATTGTACAAGAATTAAAAGTTGGTGTTGTAGGATTTGAAGAAATGGTTGATATGTATAAAAATGATGCAGAATTCAAAGATATTTATGCAGTTGTACAAAATCCAATAGTTCATAACAAAATTCAGTGGTTATATTATCTTATCCAAGGAGGTTTATTGTTGAAAGGTAACAAACTGTGCATTCCCAAATGTTCTATGAGGGAAAACATAATCAAGGAGAAACACTGTGGAGGATTATCTGGTCACTTTAGACAAGACAAAACCTTTGGTCAAGTAAATTCTTTTTAATATTGTCTAAACATGCAAACTGATGTTAAGAAATTTGTTGAGAAGTGCAAGATATGTTAGCATGCTAAAGGGAGAAGCCAAAATGCAGGATTGTACCAGCCATTGCCAATACCAGACCGACCATGGGATGCAGTTAGTATGGATTTTGTTTTGGGGTTACCTAGAACTCAAAGAGTGAATGATTCCATTTATGTTGTGGTAGATAGATTTTCCAAAATGGCACATTTCGTTGCATGTAAAAAGACTAGTGATGCAACACATATTACTAATCTGTTTTTTTTTTTTTTTTTGTTTTTTTTTTTGTTTTTGTTTTTGTTTTTGTTTTTTTTTTTTTTGTTTTTTTTTTTTTGTTTTTTTGTTTTTGTTTTTTTTTGTTTTTTTTGTTTTTTTTTTTTTTTCAGAAGTTGTAAGGTTACATGGATTGCCTGTAAGTATTGTGTCTGATAGGGATACAAAGTTTGTTGGGCATTTTTAGAGAACTATTTGGAAGAAACTAGGTGTTAACCTTAGTTTCAGTTCAGCATATCACCCCCAAACAGATGGACAGATCGAAGTGGTAAATAGGAGCTTGGGAAACATATTGAGAAGTTTAGTGTATCAAAATCCTAAGCGGTGGGATTTAGCACTTGCTCAAGCCGAGTTTTCTTATAATGACACTCCAAACTGAAGTACTGGGATGATTCCATTTTAGATTGTTTTTGGAATAAATCCAAGAGGTGTGTATGAACTCAGAAATTTGGGTAAATAGGAGACAAGAAATGCAAAAGCTGAAGAGTTTGCAGAGCAGATGCAGAGATTATAGGAAGATGTCAAAGGTAGATTGCAGGAAAGCAGTGGCAAATACAAATAGAGAGCTGATATGAAGTGAAGAGAAAAATAATTCCAAGTGTGAGATCTAGTGATGGTATACTTGAGAAAAGAAAGATTTCCTGTTGGGACTTACAATAAACTAAAGATGAAAAAGATAGGACCATGCATAATTGTGAGGAAATTTTCAACTAGTGCTTATGAAATTGAATTGCTAGAAGGAATTGGAATATCACTTATTTTCAATGTTGCAGATTTGTATCCATACAAGGAGACAGATTCAGAGCTACATAAGAAACCTATAGAAGATGAAGTTCAAACTTTAAACTGGGAAGAACAAATGCCAAAGAAGTTCACGAAAGAAGTGCAAACTATTTTGGAGAAAAGAGTATCCAAAAGAACTAGAGGACAGGTTTATTTTCAGTATGTAGTCAAATGGAAGGGACAACCAGTGAAGGATGCTAGTTGGTTGACAGCAGCAGAGTTGCAAAAGTATGGAGTAAACCCTGAAAGTCTGAGGGATTATTCTTTTCTTCCCCAGGAGTTTGATGCAGGGGCATCCGGACTTAGCTAGCAATGTGATAATATGTTCACATGTTGTGGCTAAAATGAGATGAATTTCATTGACTTGAGTGGTCAAAGTCAGTTTTAGTAGCGAGGGTTGGACCTCTCGAAAATGATCTTTACTTCATTATTGTAATAATTAGGATATTGTATTTTTTTTAGACTAAGAGATAAGTTGTTAGTATAGGTGTGTAACAGAGCTTGGGAATAGAGATTTAATTGTTAGATTGATTAAAATAAGGATCGAGTTGTTAATGCAGTTAGGATAGGATTCAATTCATAAAAGAGAAAAAGAATGTAATGATAGAGATTAGATGATTGAGAGATAGAGTGTGTAAGTGAGAGTTTGAGTGACAGAGATAGGGTTTGAGATTGAATAGAGTTTAGAAAAACTGTTGTAATCGATCCGAGAGGGCGAAGACTATAATTTATATTTTGTTGAATAAATGATTAAGCGTTCTGGACTTAATCAGGTATTTTCCTTCGTTTAAATGTTTTATTCATAAATCACAGTCAATTAAGTGTTAAAGGTTAATATTGAGCTTAAGCATTAATATTGTGGTTAAGCATTAAACTTTCCTTAAGCACCTTTATTAAAAGGTTTGATTTAAACACGTGGTTAGTATTTGATAAGCGGGAAGTGGTATATCGCGCGCTTAAGAAGTGGTAAGTGGTATTGTTACAAGTCCACGTGATTAGCCTTAGAGGTCGACATGTAGCACGCCAAAACTGCTTTTCTCGCGTGCTTCTGAAATGATAACGATCGTGCTAGAGTCCGCGTGAGATTGCGCGACGACCATTAGATCAAGCGGGGTTAATTGACGGTGGTGATCATTCGGCTAGTTAGCGCGTGATACGACGCGATAGCCATTGGATCTGAAGGAGCGAAACCGACGGTGCAGATTGAAGCGCTCGGTCAAAGGAAGAGTTAAAGTGGGACCGATAGTGATATTACAACAAAGCGGGACCCTCAGGGGAAAATCCACGTAAAGAACATTTTTTTGCGCACAACTAATTGGTTATAAAGTTAACCATTAGTCTATTTTCAGACTACCACCTCATTTCGTCAACCTCTTGCATCATATTCACAAGATGGATAAATATCTATTTGGCCTCCTTGAAGTCAAACACAACCCTGAAATCAATGTTGAGCTAACATGGGGTGCCCATTCAGAAATTCTTGCAATTTGTTAAAGAAATCAACAAAATTGCCTCTAACAGTTGGAATTCGAGTGACCGTGCCTTAGAATCAAGGTTTGAAGTCAAAAGATATTAAGGAAGATTATCTAGAATCACATCAGATCCCAACTATCTAACTTTGATATTCTAATATGCTTCATATGCTAAACTAAACCCCATGTTTAGGAAAATTTGGTTCCATCTTAGTAGTTTTTGTATAAAAGGCATGAATTAGGGAGAAATAGAGTTAGTCAAAACTTTTCACTTGTTATTTGTAAACAATACTATTATTTTTTAATAAGTCTTTGGAGTTGGATTAATACAAAGAGACTCTTTCATGATATGGTGTAATGGTCTTTTCTAGTTTCTGAGTATCTTCTATCACAACATGTTCTAGGAGGACCTCCTGGTTTGTGTAGATTTGGTCAATTTTAGTTGTTTTATGAGTTTATGTGTGTTTGAAGTTACTTTGTTAATTATTTCTTATCAACTGGTATGTAGGTTGTGAATATTCTATTTTCTTGCAATAGCTCTGTTTTTCTTGTAATTTCTTGTAGATGCTTGTTTTGGTGACAAAACATTGGTTTAAGAATGAGATTCAGTTAGATTGATTTTCCATAATTACTATTATGTTTTAGAAATTTCGTGTTGGACATTGAATGAGTTAGAATTAGTATATTTTGAGTGATAACTATAATAATGGGTTGAAAGGAATTTGAGTTTCAAAGTTAAAAATATTTATAATTGTTTGGAGTGAATTTCCTTTGTAACTTTAGAACAATGGTTTTTACCTTAAGCTTTTCATTAGAATTTATAGACCATCTTGACTAAGTAGAGCATGCTTCCAGAAAAATGTCTAGTGTGTTGGTGTGATGTATTTATCTGGATCTATGATTTTGCCTTAGTAAGGTCAATAGTTGGACTTAAGATCACTAAAAACAATCTTAAACTTAAATAAACTATGAGTTCACTTGTCTTGAATTGTGTTTCATTTTGCATCGGAACTCCTAAATAACTAGTTTTCACACATAGTGTATTCACCTCATAAGATTACCTACCTTGGATTGACAAGTAAGTATTAAAGAATTTCTCCCACTATATGAATTGACATTTTGGCATTTTTGCTGGGGAGGTGTAGAAGAACTGGTGCTACGAATTCAGGTTGCTTAAAAAAAAACATTTAGCAATTCTCTTTATTCTACTTTACAATATAAAAATTTTCTAACATGGGATAGGAGGAATATAAGATGGGTCGTAAGAACCTCCACCACCACCATAGTGTGTCGTACAAAGCCAAATGTGTTAAGTATTGTATGTATAAAGGATACGAGATAGTATAGGAAGAATTATTAGAGCATCAATTGGTAAAGGAAGAATTCAAAGAAACATACTAGATACAAGGCTCCCCCCATATATTAACTTGACTACAAGAGAAAAAAGGGAATAATTTTTTTTAGTACAAGCACAAAAAGGTTCAAGTACATCAAGTGATACATTAGGGGTCCAATTAGAACTACATCCACACTTTGCTCCTGAAAGGTGGACTAGAGAGTTCAGGAGTCAGGATCTTCAGTTACCCTACCATAAAATGTTGGCATAACATACGGTGGGATGTTTTTCATTCTAACTTTAGCCCCTGGAATTTCCATAATAGGAAACCCAAATCTTACTTCCTTGTCATCGTCTTCATATTTTGGTTGTCTTTTTATTTGTTCTCCTCCACCATTAGATTTGTCACCTTCACCTCCTCCAAGTATACCTTATCTTGCATTGGATCCTTTGTCCTCATCTACCATATTTGCATTCCCAAAAAAAAAAAACATTTAGCAATTTTCTTTATTCTACTTTACAATATAAAAATTTCTAACATGGGAGAGTAGGAATATAAGATGGGAGGTAAGAACCTCCACCACCACCATAGTGTGTCCTACAAAGCCAAATGTGTTAAGTTTTGTATGCATAAAGGATACGAGATAGTATAGGAAGAATTATTAGAGCATCAATTGGTAAAGGAAGAATTCAAAGAAACATACTAGATACAAGGCTTCCCCCATGTATTAACTTGACTACAGGAGAAAGAAGGGAATACATTTTTTAAGTACAAGCACAAAAAGGTTCAAGTACATAAAGTGATACATTAGGGGTCCAATTAGAACTACATCCAGACTTTGCTCCTGAAAGGTGGACTAGAGAATACACTTTATTTTGGAATGAAAATATGGCAGATGGGGACAAAGGATCCAATGCAAGACAAGGTATACTTGGAGGAGGTGAAGGTTACAAATGTAATGGTGGAGGAGAACAAATAAATAGACAAACAAAAGATGAAGACGATGAAAGGAAGTAAGATTTGGGTTTATTATTATGGAAATTCCAGGGGCTAAAGTTAGAATGAAAAACATCCCACCATGTGTTCTGCCAGCATTTTATGGTAGGGCAACTGAAGATCCTGATTCATTTCTATTTTAATTTAACATTCTATGTTGCAGATATGCTTATAATATTTTTTTTAACAAATTCGGTTACTCGATTACTATTCCAAAAAAATAAAAAAGAGGGAGACATGCTCTCATTACATCAAGCCAAAATGGGAGAAGGCATCCTGGAAAAGAAACAAAGGGAAAACAATCCCTATCTTCCAAGCTCTTCCCCTTTTTTTTATTGAGGTTACTAATTGCACTATCCTTATAAATACTTACATATTGACTCAACAACAATTTACACCTACATAACATAAAAGACTAGTAGCAGTAGGACTTTATAGAAAAGAGGAGAATGAGGCAATTACGATTATTTTTTGTTGATTGAGGGTTCCTGATGGGGCAGAGTCCAATTCTTGTTGCTTTGAACGTTAGATTTTTCTCCTGCTGATTAATAAGTAAATTCTTCAGATAATTGATCATTTCCTCCAAATTCCTGCACTTTTGTTTTAGCGCAAACATTTCTTTCCTCTGCTCTTCCATTTGTCTCTTTAGGAGGGAATTCTAAGATTTTGCTTCAAATTTGCAGTATTTGATTTCTTCTCTAACCTGCTCAATCATGAATTTTTTAGCTTGAAATCATTCATAGTTTTGACACTTTGGGACATCTACAAGTGGGTTCCAAACCATTTTTCCAGAAGGAAGAAGACAACTGATCCAACAGAGAATAGAAGGGGAAATAAGACATAGAGTGAAGAAACAAAAGAAACCACTAGACAGTCCCGCGAAGACCCACAACTGCCAGAGAGAGGGAAACCGGGCTCCAAAAGTAGAAGCCACACAAGCTGCACGAAAGCTAAAAAATCTGGGAGCCGAGGGCCACCGGAGCTGTGCGGTGGCGAGGGAAACATGAGATGGACGAAGGCAAAAGGTTTGAAGCCACCTCTAGAGCCGCATGAGGGCCCCTAAAGCTGCACAAAGGAAATAAGATCTGGAAACAAACCACCAGAGTTGCGTGAAGGAGAGGGGAAAGGTTAAAACAAAGAATATAAGCTCGATCCCCATAGGGGTGCAACGTCGTATACAGGAAAAAGGATTACAACTTCTGGGACAGAGGGGGAGGAAAGGGAGGTGAAGATGATAGACATAAAATAAGATAGGTGGAGGGGAAGAATTTATTGCTGCGCAACTTGCCACATCAGGGAAGAGAAAATTAAGTTTTCATGGGAAGATTGAGTAGCTGCAGTTTGCTTGATAGTCGTAGACTAACTATCCTGTCTATTCTTGGGGATTTCGTGATCTTCTGAGATCTAACTATTCGATCTGAAGTGACTATTTCCCACCTTTATATTCTCTTTTTGGTTGCATTTCTCTGCACATTGAGGCGAGAGATTCGATGGGATCGGTTTTCTGAGCAATAACATTATAAATTCTTGATTCTCCCATAGGACGGTTGACAGCTAGATTGGCCTGCATGTCGGTGATATAATTATTTTCTCTAAGAATATGCTTGAAGGTGAATTCACCTAGAAACTGCAAATTTTTTCCCACCCTTTTTGTTATTTGTATCAGGGCCTTTTTCTTGGGGTTTATGCTTTCCACCAGCAAGTGGATTATTATTTAAGAGTCCCCCATTATTACTGGATTCTTCATACTTCGATGCCTTAATATTTTCGTTCCCAAGAGGAGGCCATATGCTTTTCCCTGTTTTTGGATAGTTCTCCTAATCCCCATTCATAAGTGATAGGATTTTTCCCTCCTAGATCAAAAAGTATACCTCCTGCTCCATCCTTGCCTGGGTTGGACTTAGAAGCACCATCAAACAATGAGCATGCACTATTTAAATTTTCTGTCCATGCTTTAAACTCCTTTTTTTTTAATTCTGATTTTCCAATTCTACATGCTATTAGGAGATTTTCTGATGTGAATTTTTTGTTGCTTGCTCATCATGAAGTAAACCCAGAATATTTCCTCGTGCTGCATGCATTTTACATCTATTTCTTTAACTCCTTTAGAGTTGATGAATTCAGATGACATGCTCAAGTTTTAGCTAGGACTGTTCTAGAATTTGGGGTGCGATATTTAAAGATCTTCTAGTTTCTTGCTAACTAGATTTGCCAACACATAAATGAGGGAAAACTCAACCAATATCTTTTTACTATTTCTTTATTTTTGAAGGAATATGGATATTTTTTCCCCCAGGTTGATAAAACTTCATGTAAAGGCAGCGAATGTAGGATACTAACCTCCAAGGGACTAACAAGCCCTTTCCAGCAGGCCCTAGAAAAGGGGCATCCTGCAAAAAGATGCTGAATCTTTTCTTCACTTCCTTGACACATTGCACAACGATATGGGCCTTCATATCATTTCTTTTTAAGATTATCAATGGTCAATATTTTACCTTTGAGCAACATCCACATGAAAACTTTGATTTTTGGCAATGTTTCAATTTTCCATGCCTCCCTCTAGTAATCCCAGTCTCAATTTCCATGTTGATGTAAAGTAGCATATCCAGATTCAACTGAGTAACCCCCTCCATCAGGATCCCATCGAAGGGAATATTTTGAGTCTAGACTTATTGGAGTGGCCCACCTAATATGTGTGATTAGGGACTGCCACTGAGGGACAAGGTTGTGAGGGAGGTTGAGAATCCTCCAATCTCCCCATTCTCCATCTCTCCAAAGAGATATGTCATCTAGAGTAATGATTCCTTTTGATTTCATCCATCTTCTCAGATCCTAAAGACTTTCTTCGTAGGCTATAGGTTTATTTACCATTATTCTATCCTTCCATATTTTTATGAGTTTTTCATTACCAGGGATCTTAGAAGAGTTTTCTTTGATGAGGGAAACACTTTTTTAATCAAATTCCAGAGATGGGAGCAGGGCCTGATTGGATAACCTTTTCTCAATAAGAGGGGTCTATCGTGGTTCACGTATTTTGCTTCCAGGATGTTCTTCCACTAGCTAGTCTCTCCTGTTATAAATCTCCATGTTATTTTTGCTCCTAGAGCCAAGTTCATTATCCCTGGGAGTCTTATTACCAACCCACATTTCTCATACGATAGAGTTACTTCATCCCATTTCAAAAGGTTATCCTTCTTTGTCTCCAACTTACCTCCTTGCCATAGGAACCCTATGGTTACTAGCTCAATTTGTTTGTGTATACTTGCTGGGGCTATTGTTGTTGCGCAATTGAGTAGGGCCTTTATTAGTACCACCCTTCCTGCCATATTGAGCCAAATCATACCCCAATTTTGCACTTTTTGTTTCATTTTCTCAATGTACTTATTCCATATTTCAGTCTTCAAATTTTCTTTTGAGATCGGGAGTCCAAGATATTGGAAATGGCTCCATTTTTCTTGAAATGGGATTTCTAGAATTTCTGATATTTTTTGGAGGGTACGAGAGGGTGTGTTCCATCCATAGATTATGCATTTATTATTATTTAGTAGTCCTCTAGAGGCTTCCAAAAAATTTCTTAGTACCTTTTTTATTCTTCTTGCCATTATGTAAGAGGCCCCTCCCATGACCAAGGTGTCATCTGCAAATAGGGAGTGGTTTATGCTTTTAACTTCAGGAGAGATTGAGAATCCTGTAATAGTCCTATCTTGTCTACATTTATCAAGACTTCTACTCGAAGAGTCTGCCATTATTATATATAAGAAAGAAGAGAGAGGGCAGCCTTGGCGAAGCCCCATTGAGCTCTGAAAATATTCACTTGGTCTTCCATTGACCAATGGCGCAATCCAAGGACACACAATACATGCTTTTATTATATCTATTACCTTTTTTGAGAAACCAAATCTCTGTAGAATAGCAGCAAGAAAACCCAAGTTGATCCTATTAAATGCATTAGCCATGTCGAGCTTGACAATCATTCCTTTTTCTTTTTTCATAAGGATAGAGTGCAATTTTTCCTACACTATTAGAATGTTGTCAAGGATTTTTGTTTTTGGGACAAATCCTCCTTGGTTTTCTGATATTATTCCGGGAAGCAATACTTTTATTTTGTTTGCTATAATTTTTGTTGTGATTTTGTAGGAGGAGTTACACAGAGAAATGGGTCTGAATCTACTAAAGGAGTTAACATTTGACTCTTCTGGAACAAGGGAAAGGAAGGAAGAGATTGTGAATCATCCAATCTTGAATTTCCCAAAAACATTTCTGATAATTCTTATCAAATCTTTTTTAATAATGATCCAGTTGTTTTTATAGAAGGAGATAGGGAACCCATCCGGGCCTGGGGCCTTATCCGGATGAAAATCCCAAACAACAACTGCAACTTCCTTTTCTTCAACTGCTCTTGTGAGTTCATTATTTTCTTCTTCATTGATTTTCCTGGGAATATGTTGAAGATAATCTTCATACTCATTATTTGAAGCTGGGGAAGATAATATATTTTTATAGTATTTGTAAGCCTCCTTCTTTATTTCCTCTTGACCTCTGACTTCTTTTCCTTCGTTATCTTTTATGCTGTCTATTTGGTTTTGGTTTCTTCTTATCCTGACTGCATTATGGAAAAACACGGTGTTCTTGTCTCTTGCTTTGAGCCAAAGACTTCACGATTTTAGCCGCCACTCTTCTTCTTCCTTTCTGTTTTGTCTATACATCTCCCAAGATGCTTGTTTTTCGTACCATATGTTCCCGTGCGATTCCTCTTGCTTCTCTTTTTCAACTTGGATTCTATCAATTTTTTCTGCCATTTCTAGCTTTTTTTTGTGTTTCTAGTTGGTTAATCCTTGCCCAATGTTTTAGGTCTCTCCTCAGTTCTTTTAATTTAGTTTCCAAAACATAGCTAGGAGAACCAGTAATTGGTTTTGTCCATACTTCAACAATGATTTTTTTAACTTCTTCACTGTCGTTCCAAGTGGAGTTGAATCTGAAAGGAACTGGGCCAAGATTTTCTAACTTCCCAAGGGTGAGAGCCACTAGTTTGTGATCTGATGCTATATTGTGGATGATTTTGGATTTTATCTCACTGAAGGCATTGACAACTTTGTCTTGAATTAGAAATCTATCCAATCTTTCCTTTATGTTATTTTCCCAATTATTTTGTTGCTCCATGTATACATTCCAATGCTAGGAGGCATGCCCGTTAATTTGCATGCTTCCATAATAGATTCTAACATTTACCTATATGGATCAACATTGTATATTCCCCTAAATTTCTCCTTTGCACTCAATACCAGATTGAGATCTCCTCCTATGATTATGTCTCTATTTTGGTCCTGCATAAGATAATTTTTTAAGGTGGACCAACAAACTTCCTTATCCCTGTAATGGTTTAGGGCATATATATTTATAATACAATATTTCTCTTTTGTTTTTTTGTTTTCCAAGTCTGTTTTTATCCAATGCAACTCTTTTTTTTGCTAAATGAGTTCCCAATTTTCGGTTTTCCATAGTGTGCATATTCCTCCTAAGGCTCTGGTCATTGGAATTGAGGTTCCTTGATAAATTTTTTTTTTTTTTGTGTCATTGTTTCCATTTCATTTTCATTTGTATTTGTCTCATGTAACAAAAATATATATGGTTTCTTTGAAATTATTAAATCTTTCATTGCCTTAATTTTTGGCATACTTCCCATTCCTTTGCAATTCCAGGAGACTATATTCATTATCACTTGATGTTATGGGTAGAGGGACCTTTCCCTATGTTAGGGTGGGCGATTTTATCCTTATTTTTTTCCACGAAAGTATATAGAGGTTGTTGGGTGCCCAGAGCCATTTCCTTTGCTACAACTTCATCTCTAATTTCTCTATTGGTTTTTCTGCCAACCCTTTTAGGGTGGTTGAGAGAGGAGAGGAGCTCTTTGGAGAGGGTACGAGTGATTATTCAGTCGAAAGAGGAGGGGAGAGGGATTCGGGAGGGGATGGGAAATGTAGGGAAGGGGTTAGAGGGGAAGGGTAGAAGAGGGGTGGATGAAGGTGGAGGGGAGGGAAGATCAAGGTCCACAAGGGAGCCAAAGGGATTATAAACCAAAAGATCCGATAAGGGGGGAGGGATAGAAGACGAAGGGAGGGGGGTAAAGGGAGAGTGGGGGTCATTAGATGAAATAGGAATAGAAGGAGAGGATGAGGGGGAGAGGGGGAGAGGGAATAGGGAGGGAGAATAGAACTAAAGAGGGTTTGGGTTTGGGTTTGGTTATTATATTTTTCTTCCTAACCTGCTCCCATTTTGGTTCCTGGTTTTCTACTTCTTATGTTTCCTATTTTTTAGTACATCTATTTGAAAAATGACCATATTCATGACATACCTTGCATTTGAATGGAATTTGTTCATAGTCTAGCTATTGAATGTGAACCCAACTATCCACTTTGATCTTGACTGCTCCTGGAAGTCCTTCCCCAGATCCACTTCTACACATATTATCGCGTAGGCATGCATGTTTTCCTTTGGTTCACTTCTGTCAATATATTTCCCCACAACATTTCCTATTGCTTTCACAGATTCATCTCCCCAGCAATGTAGAGGGAGATGGGGAAGCCTCACCCATACTGGCACTGCATTTGGCATGTCCAACTCTGGATCGAAGTCTAAAGTCCATCTGTTGAGATAAAGCCCTCTTGAATACATGAAATATGGCCCGTTTCTGAAGATTAAATCTATGTCCTCTTTTGTTTCAAAGTGGAAGGTAAAATATCCTCTTCCACAAAATCTGATGGATATGTTCCCCATGATAGATGAGGCCCTGTTTCTTTCTACCCATTTGAGGACCTAATAGGGCGAGGGCCAGAGGCCAACAAACTAACCAACCAAACCTCGTTCAGAGAGGGACAGAGCTGCATGATGAGGAAGGGAGGGAGGAAGTATTATTTCAGGAATTTCATCTATCTTCTTAACAAACTTTGATATGGACGGTTTGGGACGAGATGGTCCCAAGGAGGAGAGCAGAGAGGCAAAGGCTTCCACATTTTCTCCCAGCTGAGCTGAAGCTCTGACAGATGAGACAGGGATCGATGCACCCTCAGGGGGAGGGTCTGCATGATCCATCGCAAACCAGTCAAGGGAAGAAATCCCCGAGAGCAAGAGGCCACGAGAGCTGAAGAGGGTTTGGGTTTGGGTTTGGTTGCTATTTTTTTCTTCCTGACCTGCTCCCATTTTGGTTCCTTGTTTTCTACTTCTTTTGTTTCCTAATTTTTAGTACATCTATTTGCAAAATGACCATATTCATGACATACCTTGCATTTGAATGGAATTTGTTCGTAGTCTAGCTATTGAATGTGAACCCAACTATCCACTTTGATCTTGATTGGTCCCGGAAGTCTTTTCCCCAGATCTACTTCTACACATATTATCGCGTAGGCATGCATGTTTTCCTTTGGTTCACTTCTGTTGATATATTTCCCCACAACATTTCCTATTGCTTTCACAGATTCATCTCCCCAACAATGTAGAGGTATATGGGGAAGTCTCACCCATACTGGCACTAAATTTGGCATGTCCAATTCTGGATCGAAGACTAAAGTTCATCTGTTGAGATAAAGCCCTCTTGAATCCATGAAATATGTCCCGTTTCTGAAGATTAAATCTATGTCCTCTTTTGTTTCAAAGTGGAAGGTAAAATATCCTCTTCCACAAAATCTGATGGAGATTTTCCCCATGATAGATGAGGCCCAGTTTCTTTCTACCCTTATGAGGACCTAACAAGGCGAGGGCCAGAGGCCAACAAAATGACCCACCAAACCTCGTTCAGAGAGGGACAAAGCTGCGTGATGAGGAAGGGAGGGAGGAAGTATTATTTCAGGAATTTCATCTATCTTCTTAAGAAACTTTCATATGGACGGTTTGGGACGAGACGGTCCCAAGGAGTAGAGCAGAGAAGAAAAGGCTTCCACATTTTCTCCCAGCTGAGCTGAAGCTTCGACAAATGAGAAAGGGATCGATGCACCCTCAGGGGGAGGGTCTGCATAATCCATCGCAAACTAGTCAAGGGAAGCAAGCCCTGAGAGCAGGAGGCCACAAGAGCTGAAGGAATAGGTCACGCTCAGAGATTGAAGTTGTCAAGGTGGGAGCAGAGCACACGATGCAGTTCAAATTTTCATTATGGAAACATGCTTGGTATTAGCTATGCTTATAATATTGATGCACAAAAATTATGATTGTTTCCTGCAACATTGAAAAGAGTTATATTACGTTGGTTTATGGAACTAGGCGAAGGCAGCATGGCATATTGGAATGACATGAAGAAATATTTTCTTAAAAAATATCAACCCTATTGTAGACCTATAGATTCCTAGGAGGTTATATTTAGAATGACGCAACAATAAAATGAGAGTCTAGAGGACTGTTTAGAAAGTTTTTTTATATAATTTTCTGAAATCAAAACAACATGTTTTTAATCCCAATACAACTCACGCAATATTCTTAAAGGGATTTCGTGATGAATACATAAATATACTCAATTTAATGGGTCTTGGTGATGATTTTTCTCATCTAACATTTGATAGAATTAATGATTTTTGCAGGAAGTATTCAAGAGGGGAAGTTAAAATTAGTGCAGGGATAAGAAATCCTCTGACAAAAGTTACTAAACCATCTACTAGAGGGTGTCAATAGAGAAAAATTAGGAAATTTGTTAGAGGGTTTCAAAACTAATATTTTAAACACTCTTTCATCTCAAATAGATGACTTAAAAACAAGGAAAAAGAAAGGACAAAAAGAATTGATTTTATCTATTTTCTGTACTAAATGTCGAAAAAACATCCATTAAGAGAGTGCCTTCTATATAATATTTAAGTTTTGTTTGATTTGTGTAGAATCACATGAAAATAAAGATTGTCCTACATTACTTGAAACGAAATCAACTTATTGAGGAGACTCGGGAAATACAATATCAGTCTATAACATTGCACCCCATAGACCTTGGCAACCACATAGAGCAAGTATGTGTCATGACCCTAATCAACAAAATCCTCCATATTATAACGCTCCTCAAAATACATGGAATGCCCCGATGCCATGGTAGGCATGGCCTCCACAAAAATTCCAAAACCAACCGTATCAATAGAGGATATTTGCTTATGGAAATGTTCCTTCCCATCCTTATCCACCACCACAATAGTTTCAACCCCGATACCAACAATAACCATATCAACAACCTCAACCCCCATATCAACAACAACCATATCATCAATACCAACAAATTCAATAAGCATATCCACCCCTTCCTCAACAACCACATCCTCCCCAACAACCATAATTAACTCATCTAACCAAGCACCCCTATGACCTACTCAACTTCCTTCCCAACTAATTGCAAATTCAAATAATAAAGTAAAGAAGCCTGCTTATAATGTTGAATTCGAAACATTTCCTACTTATGTTATTGCTCTTGTAAAATTGCAATAATTTTTGTACATGTATAAGACAATCCTGTAGCATTGCAGGAATTTTCTATGAAATTATGAGAAAATCTTATATCATTGCAGGAATTTTCTGTGCAATGAAAATACAATCCTGTAGAATTGCAGGAAATTAATCTCCACTTTGGGAAAGCTGTAAATCCAAAGTCAATAGTAATAATTGAATAGGAAAAGGAGGAAACTCTAGATAGATTTGAAAAATGAAAAACATCAATAAAACAAACTATTCCTTTGCAAAGCAACCCTAGTAGACAACCCGTTTTCCTGAGAGTTTGGTTCGTGAAAAAACAAGAAATGCCAAAAAGCACACATGAATTTGATATTATTGATGAATTGAAAAATATTTCTATAAAAATTCCCTTTCCTAGGGTAATAAAGGACATGCCAATATATAACAAAACAATAAGGGAATTATGCACTAAGAAAACTAGAAAAAGGAAACAAGATCCATCAATGATACAAGTATAGGCATATTGGCTAGCTAATGACTACTAAAGTGATTGCGAAAAAATATGTTGACCTCGAGATACCCATTGTAACAATAACAACAATTTTTTTATCTATTCCCAATGCACTTATTGATTGAGGCGTTGCCATAAATGTAATGACAAAAGAATCCATGCAAAACTTGCAACTTGAGAGCCTCAAACCAACTCCCATTGTATTAGAATTGGCTGATAGGTTAAAGATGAAACCTAAGGGAACTGAGAAGACATTATTGTTTCCATTAACACTTGGGCCTATCCAATAGACTTTATGGTCCTTCAACCCATATATAATATAGGGGGACATCCTTTAATTTTGGGAACACTGTGGTTGGCTACTCCCAATGCATTTATTAGTTGTCGTTCTGTAAACATGACAATAATAAATGGTGATGAAATAAAAAACATTACATTATACCCCCATTTTAAAACATTAGATGAGTTAAAGAAAGTTCAATGGTTAGAGGACAATGAAGTAGATGATGAAATAATTCAACCTTTGTTAACCATTGAAGAAGCTTTCAATCTTAAGGAAAATACTAATGAAAACTAGATTGATCATTTCATTTCTCATCGTAATTTTAGGGGGTAGTCATCAAGAAGTTCTGCTACAATGAAAAACATTGAAAATCGGAATTTTTTTTTATTTTTTTTATTATTATTATTATTATTTTTTATTTATTATTATTTTGTTTTTGTTTTTGTTTTTTATTTTATTTTATTTATTTTTATTTTTATTTTTATTTTTATTTATTTTTATTATATATATATATATATATATAATTTTTTTTAATTTTTAATTATTATTATTATTATTATTATTATTATTTTTTTCTGACATTCTGAACAAGCTTTATTGAGTCTTGCAAATTCTTCTCTTCATTCTATTTTAGGACAACATTTTGAGGAAATATGTATAATGGTCAGTTTAACGTCTGCCTATTTATCAATATTTCCTGTACATTCTATATTGCATTCCTGCAATAAAATCATTGAACTTTCTCCTGAAAAAACCTTGAATATTAATTATGAATTAGATGATTTCTAACAAGAAAAATTAATTACATTATTGTTAGAATATTCCAAAGCTTTTGCTTGGGATTATATTGATATGCAAGGAATACACCTAGACACATGTACACATCACATATACATACAAGCAAATGTTAAACCTGTTAGACAACCGTAGAGGAGAATGAATCCCGACTTGAAAGACATAGTAAAAAAGGAACTCTAGAAACTATTAAATGTAGATTTCATCTATCCTATATCTGATATCTAATGGGTTTCACCCTTGCATATTGTTCCAAAAAAGAACAATAAATAGAGGGTATGTGTAGACTACAATGTTTTTAATAAATCTACTTTAAAAGAACATTTCCCTTTACCTTTCATAGATCAAGTCTTGGATAAATTGTCTGGAAGGAAATACTTTTCTTTCATTGATGATTTTAGTGGTTATAATCAGATAAGAATAGCTCCAAAAAACTAATATAAAATGACCTTTACTTGTCCATGGGGGACTTATGCTTATAAAGTGTTACCATTCAGACTTCGTAATGCTCTTGCCACATTTCAAAGGCCAATTTTGGCCATTTTTGATGATTTGATCCATGACTGTGTAGAAGTATACATGGATGATATTTACTGTCTATGGAAATACTTTTGAGGAAGCCTTAGATAACCTAAAGAAAGTTTTAAAAAGATGTCAAGAAACAAATATTTCCTTAAGTAATGAAAAATGTTTTTTATTGTTTAATGAAGGAATTGTTCTTGGACATCATGTATCTTCCTTATGTATTAAGGTTGATCCAACTAAAATTGAAGTAATTGTCAACTTGCCAACTCCATCTTCTCAAAGGGATGTAAGAAAATTTTTAGGACATGTGGGGTATTATCGGCACTTCATTAATCATTTTTCAAAAAATTCCTCGCCTATATTTAAACGTCTTGCAAAAGATGTTGAATTTGATTGGGATATTGATTGCCAAATTGCTTTTAATATGCTCAAAGAAAAAATTTGTACAACTCTTGTATTAAGAGGACTTGATTGGAAGTTACCTTTTCACATATCTATAGATGTTTCAGATTCATCCATACGAGCAGTTTTAGGACAAGGAGAACAATAAATAATATATGTTTTCTACTTTATCAACAAAAACTTGGCTTTGCCACTAAACTTAATGATACTGTCACAAAAAATGAATTTTTAGCAGCCATCTATGAAGTTAATAAGTTTCACTATTACATTATGGGATATGAAGTCTTTGCATGTACTAACCATTTTTCCATCAGATACTTGATGAATAAACCAATAACAAATGGCATAATAACAAGATGGATGCTACTATTGTAGGAATTTAATATTATTGTGTTAGACAAGCCTAGGAGAGAATATCAGGTAGCATATTTCCTTTCTCGTATTAACAATCCTGGTGAGAACATTCCTATAAAATATAAATTTATTTGCAATTTCCGTCATATCAATTTGGTTTGTTGACATTGCTAGTTACTTTTCTACAAACAAATTTCCACCACATTTTTCAGCAAAGGAAAATGTCTTTAGGAAAAGTGCTAAATACTCTTGGATTCAAGGAGACATTTTCTATACTGGAGTAGACATGGTTATCTGAAGATGTGTTAGAGAGGATGATATGTTAGATATTCTGAAAGAATCTCACAACGATCCGCGTGGTGGAATTTTTTTGAGATAAGAGGACAACGTATAAAAATCTCTAGCTAGGATACTATTGGCCAAGCATCTTTAAAGATGTCCGTAAGTATGTGAGGATCTGCGATAGTTGTCGAAGAATGGGTCGTTTAGTGCAGTTGATGAAATACCTCTTCACCTGCAAATCCTTGTGGAACCATTTGAGAAGTGACCCTTATACTTTGTGGGACCTATTAATCTAGCATTAAGGAAGAAACAATATATATTGGTTTGCACAATCTATGTGACAAAGTGGGGCAAAGTTGAAGGCTTTCAGAAGAGCTACTATGCAGTCAATAGTGGATTTCTTATTTGAACACATTTTTGTTCGTTTTGGGGTACTTAGAGATATAATTACCGATGAGGAGGCTTAATTTACATCCTAGTTAAATGATTCATTTACAAAGAAATACATAATTAAACACCAGAAGTCAACTCCATATCATCCATAAGCTAATGGCCAATTGGAATCTACAAATAAGCTTTTAGAAGGAATTATGACAAATACTATTTGGATGTAGTGAAAAAATTAAGCAGAAAGACTTCCTGAGGTCTTATGGGAATGCAAAACTACATAGAAATAACTACTGGTCATACCCCATACAAATTGGCATATGGAAAATAGGTACCTTTTTCCCATTGAATTTTAGATAAAAACCTTTAAAATTGTTAAATAGAGAATCCATACAGGTGAGAATGGTTTTAGCTGGAGGAGGAATGACCTGTTGTAGAGTTTAGTGAACCCAACGTTTCGGACTACAAAGTGAGTCCATCATCAGGGGAAGCGACAATAGATGATCTTTTAAAATTAATTTTTAAGAAAATTCAAATTGGAAATGAGTTTAGCTCTGGACAATCTTAATTTTTCGAAATCTGAAGCGCAGTCCATCATATCCCTTCCATGGTAGGACTTGATGTTGTTAAATAGAGAATCCATACAGGTGAGAATGGTTTTAGCTGGAGGAGGAATGACCTGTTGTAGAGTTTAGTGAACCCAACGTTTCGGACTACAAAGTGAGTCCATCATCAGGGGAAGCGACAATAGATGATCTTTTAAAATTAATTTTTAAGAAAATTCAAATTGGAAATGAGTTTAGCTCTGGACAATCTTAATTTTTCGAAATCTGAAGCGCAGTCCATCATATCCCTTCCATGGTAGGACTTGATGTTGTTAAATAGAGAATCCATACAGGTGAGAATGGTTTTAGCTGGAGGAGGAATGACCTGTTGTAGAGTTTAGTGAACCCAACGTTTCGGACTACAAAGTGAGTCCATCATCAGGGGAAGCGACAATAGATGATCTTTTAAAATTAATTTTTAAGAAAATTCAAATTGGAAATGAGTTTAGCTCTGGACAATCTTAATTTTTCGAAATCTGAAGCGCAGTCCATCATATCCCTTCCATGGTAGGACTTGATGTTGTTAAATAGAGAATCCATACAGGTGAGAATGGTTTTAGCTGGAGGAGGAATGACCTGTTGTAGAGTTTAGTGAACCCAACGTTTCGGACTACAAAGTGAGTCCATCATCAGGGGAAGCGACAATAGATGATCTTTTAAAATTAATTTTTAAGAAAATTCAAATTGGAAATGAGTTTAGCTCTGGACAATCTTAATTTTTCGAAATCTGAAGCGCAGTCCATCATATCCCTTCCATGGTAGGACTTGATGTTGTTAAATAGAGAATCCATACAGGTGAGAATGGTTTTAGCTGGAGGAGGAATGACCTGTTGTAGAGTTTAGTGAACCCAACGTTTCGGACTACAAAGTGAGTCCATCATCAGGGGAAGCGACAATAGATGATCTTTTAAAATTAATTTTTAAGAAAATTCAAATTGGAAATGAGTTTAGCTCTGGACAATCTTAATTTTTCGAAATCTGAAGCGCAGTCCATCATATCCCTTCCATGGTAGGACTTGATGTTGTTAAATAGAGAATCCATACAGGTGAGAATGGTTTTAGCTGGAGGAGGAATGACCTGTTGTAGAGTTTAGTGAACCCAACGTTTCGGACTACAAAGTGAGTCCATCATCAGGGGAAGCGACAATAGATGATCTTGTAGTCCGAAACGTTGGGTTCACTAAACTCTACAACAGGTCATTCCTCCTCCAGCTAAAACCATTCTCACCTGTATGGATTCTCTATTTAACAACATCAAGTCCTACCATGGAAGGGATATGATGGACTGCGCTTCAGATTTCGAAAAATTAAGATTGTCCAGAGCTAAACTCATTTCCAATTTGAATTTTCTTAAAAATTAATTTTAAAAGATCATCTATTGTCGCTTCCCCTGATGATGGACTCACTTTGTAGTCCGAAACGTTGGGTTCACTAAACTCTACAACAGGTCATTCCTCCTCCAACTAAAACCATTCTCACCTGTATGGATTCTCTATTTAACAACATCAAGTCCTACCATGGAAGGGATATGATGGACTGCGCTTCAGATTTCGAAAAATCAAGATTGTCCAGAGCTAAACTCATTTCCAATTTGAATTTTCTTAAAAATTAATTTTAAAAGATCATCTATTGTCGCTTCCCCTGATGATGGACTCACTTTGCAGTCCGAAACGTTGGGTTCACTAAACTCTACAACAGGTCATTCCTCCTCCAGCTAAAACCTTTAAAATTGCAGTAAAATTGGGATTAGACCTGTTAGAAGCTCAACAATAGAGAATTTTATAGTTAAATGAATTAAATGAGACGTAGATGGATGCATTTCAAAACACCTCTCTTATACAATAACAAAGAACCAAATGTCATGATAGATTTATAAAAAAGGAGTTCAAGGTGGAAGATTAGGCAATTGATGGTTCAAATATCTCATTTGTAGTCAACGGTCATAGATTAAAGCTATACCATCAACCAATATCTAGAGATGATCTTGTTGCTAATCTACTTAAACAAGCAGAGATGGATATTGTGGATCAAGGGAATAATCCTATTAATCCTACTTCATCCCAAATTTACATTTTTGACAAAAAAAAGAAGATAATAATAATACTAAAACAAATAAAAATAAAGTTTAGATGTTAAAACCATTTTTTTGGCACATCTAAACATGAACTCTGCTAGAAAACCAAGAAATTGGCACGCAGAGTTCACAATAAAAAAAACAAAACATAAAATTAAAAAAAAAGAGTTTAGTTGTGAAAACTAGTTTATTGGCACAACTAAACATGAACCCTGCTTGAAAGCTAGGCAACTCGCTAGTAGGATTTCACAATAAGAATGCATGTATAATTTCTTGTAATTGCAAAGGTTCATCACTGAATTTCCTGTAAATTCTTGCAATTATAGGAATTTATGAGATTTATATATTTCCTATAATTTACTCTAGAAAGGTTATTTTCAATAAAATAATCACTCTTATCAGTGATTATTTCAAAGGCGATACATTTGTATAAGCAACATAAGCCTTCAGTTAGCATCAACAAAAGAAGACACTTTCCGCATTCCTGTAATAAAAATTCCAGATTCCTGTAAGTTTTTTTTTTTCTACGTAAAGACTAAGCTAATATATTAAGAAAGAAAGAAAATATTTACATAGAGGAACTGGCCTCTGAGGATGTATAGAGACACCCTCCATCTGAAAAGCATTGCAGGTGCATAAGGCTGCCTGATTACAGAGATAGATACAATGGAGATAAGCATGGCAAAACAACAGCCTGTAGTCCTCTGACTTACAAGAGAAATTCCTCCAAAAAGAACAACCGCAGCATAATTATGAAACCAAAGAGCCTGTGCATGTCTCTCGCACCTTGCTGCTGATATCATTGTGGCATTAGAGGGTAGGAAGACAGGTGATTCCAGAGATCTGGACACCCTGCGAAATCTGGGCATTCCACTACCCCTAAAGCAAAACTTGGCATCTCTGAAAGAAAGAGACCCCTCCAAAACTCCAAAATTTGATCATAGTGCAGCAACAAAAACAGAAGTTTTAGCCTTCGAAGGCTCACCTTATGCGTTGTTGTCAGAATCTGGAAGATTTGCATCTTCGTTCACTGGCTGGCGGGAACCCGGAAGGAATTCTGGCGGTTGAAGCGGACCCGGAACACGAGCAAGCTCCTCAGGATTGACAACGCCTGGAGGAGGATTAGCATTGCCAAAATCCGCCCTCACTTGTGTCATCCCAGCCTGAGCCAGCTCCCCAACATCTTCCTCCTGGCTGTCAGAGTCTTCCTCATCCTCCTCTGTCGCAATGACAGTGATCAGCAGAGACACTTTAGAGCGATTTTTCCGACATCTGAATGTGAAGCTGGAAGTGTGCATTTGACTATCTTGCGGGTCCGATTCCTCAGAAGGAGAAGACGGAGGCGCTACCATAGCCAATGGTTGAACTTCCCGTGCTTGGACCTCCTCCCTTCTGCGAATACCCCAGACCCCTCCTCTTCGCGGGACTCCACGCTGTCTCGGCGCCATGAGCTGTGATGCTTGAGGGCTATGAACAGTATGAAGCCGAGATTCCCCAAACAGCACTTGTACGCCCTGAACCACCCCAATGGAAGGCTGAACCCGATAATGAATTCTCACTGCAGATTTCTCCGTCTTAAAACGATGGAGCACCCACTGAGCAAAGGTATGGCCTCTGCCCCTTCTCACATTTCCAGAACTCGCACCCTCTCCTCTTTGCTCAGAGCAGAGCAATATAATACCGCTCACATACCCAATCTGGAGCATAGAAACATTAATGTAATTCCCTGAGCGCCATTCTCTGGAAACCTCCATTCCGAAACCCAACCAAAATGCGTACAGAACAATTACATTCCCTCGCGTGAACCCATCGCCCCTCTGCCATGACGTTCCCTCAGCCTTTAATATCATTAACTCTTGGCAGAGCCACCTGGTATGGCCGTCCTGCCAAGTTTCATTGTCATGCCAGATTCCTGTAAGTTAGAGTTCATAATCGTGCAATAAAGTTTCAGAAGATGAGGCCAATTCAATGTAGGTCAGCTTTATTAAGGTAAATCATTAATTTATTCCTCCAGACTAAATGCTAATGGTTTCTCGACAACCAACGCTCAGTTTTGAAGATTCATCAAGAAAATTTTCCAAAAATGGTAAGAAAGGTAAATGTTTTAATTATATTTATTTATTAAAATGGGGGGATTTTTAAATGAATGATTTACTCGAAAAATCCCGATGTTATGTATATTTATCCAAATTCCTAAATAATCATTAAACTATCAAGTGTTTATTCCCCTTTCTGAAAAATTATTATCTTTGATCTTCAAAAATCAAATGACTTAACCATTTGAAGAAATGATTATCCATTCTTCCCGAGGTTATCTGTCATCATTCTGAAGCTATTATGAACTCTGATGACCATGATATGATTTATAATCATGTTACAAATATCACAATTAAGAGACGTTTGTTATTTCAAACCTATACCTCATAATAATTCAACCATAATTTGAAAATACATAGTCGAATTCCTTTGCTTTTTTTCCATAAACATTCATCAAGATTCAAATCGGACTCTTTGTTGGATAGTGAAAATTGTGTATGTAGGAGTAGTGCGTAGTGAGCCACAAGGAATCACCATTCTCGAGAAATACCTTACATGTCAAATTCAATTTCATAGAGCAGGGTTGTTACCATTCTTTAAAATGTTTATAGGACACAACACAATGTTTACTAAGGTGTTGTATAAAGCTTTAATTGAGAAACCACACGCATTGGGGACATAACCATCTCAATTTTAGAATATATGCTAGCTAGGGTTACAAGGCTGTAGGCGAAAAATGGCTTAAAAGTAAGAGGATAAAGAACAAGGCATGGATGATGTTCCTAAAAAGGTTGAAACAGAACCCATATTGGTCGAAGGAAGTTCCCAGGAGATGGATTTAAGACTCATGGATAAACATTGTATATTTCTCTGATTTCAAAATTTGTGTTTCATATTGTTTTGAGATCATTATTTCAGATTAATCACATCATTATTTTTTGTTAACATTTCAAACCAACTAATGTGGTTCATCATTAGGACAAAGATGATGATGAAGGTACGTACACTATTATATTTATATACCATGTGTGTTTACTTGAGCATATAAAGAATAACAATAGAATAAGTTTCCCATTTTTCTTGTGCAAAAGTCTGTTAAAAATGGCCACCATGGTATAGAAAAGTTGTTCCAACATGGAATGATTGCTTTACCAGCATGGATTGGTAAAGATAAATTTTCTAGATGAATTAATGAGACAAAACTAGGCTTGGGAGGAGTTAATGCAAATAAATAATTTTGGAATTAATGAATTTGTAGTTGAAAACCCTTATAACGAAGAAAACCCTAATCATGAACAAAATCTTGATAAGGAGCATAGTCTTGAAATACAAGAAAACCTAGTTCTACCCTCAAACTGTAGGAAAACATTGAGCCTAAGAAAAATTCCCCAATTCATTAGAAATATGAATAGAATGAGGAAGAAGAGTAAAACAAACAAGGATTACAACAGAAAGAAGGATTAGAGTCTTCTATGGAAGTCATTGGTTCAAACCCTACAAGTAGAAAAAGGAAAGTTAGTTCCAAGATTCCATCAACAACCAATAGTAGGATGACTAGGGGAATGGCAAAGATACTAAAATAAGTGTAGGGGGAAACTTCCAAACCTTTAGAGTTAAAAGAGCCACCTAAGAAAATCAAAGCTCAAAGTTCAGTAATTCACCAAGAGACAATGGAGGAGTTTCATTTTGAACAATTCCAACAATTTGAAGAACAATGGATTTTTTAAGAAATGCTTGTAAATAAAGGAGGTCATTATGCAAAAGAAGAAGAAAAGCCTAAGAATCGATAGATAGATACCCTAGTTTCTCAGGGTAAAAATAAGGACAAGAAGATAAAAAAGCTAAAGAAAAAACTATATGAAACCAAAATGGTAAACGTGGTAATAATGGCAGAGAATGAAAAATTGAAGGAACAAAGGGCCAAGCTGAGGGAAAGACATAAATCACTTAAATAGAAATACACAAATGTGTTTGCAGCAAACATACCAAATGTCAAACGAGGCAGGACGTTAACAAAAAGAAACAACAAGTTGAAGGCATAGCTAAGGAATCAGTCTCCATCAAATACAAACTTGAATATTCTTATCCAGGCAATTTGTGTAAAGAATCCAATATTACAATTTTTAGCAAAATTTTGGAAAGAAATCAACTTCAATTTTGTTTGCATGAGGACATGCAAAAATATCTTTCCGAGGGAGATGTTGGGTGTTAATTTTGATATCTTTTTACCATTTTATTTAACCCTTTTTATCCTCAGTTTTGAACCAAAAACTCTTCCTTTTTACCTATTTTATGAGGATAATGGCATGAAGAGGGAATAATAAAGGTAATTATCTTTTGTATAAAAAAACATCTTTTTAATTTATAAATATTAGTTAGAAACATTTATTGAGTTACTAATTTGAACAATCAACAACTATAAGAATTTCCTGCGATTCCTCAAGGGTTTATATGGTCCCACATCAAGAAATTTGTATCTAACACTTGGAGGACATATATAATATTCAAAATATGGATAAAATATCTGTTTGACCTCTTTGAAGTTAGTTGCAACCCTGAATTCAACATTTAGTCAACACGAGTATTTATTCATAAATTCCTACAATTAGTTAAGATATCGAGGAGGATTATCTAGAACCACAAGAGATCCCTACTATCTATATTAGATATTCTAATCTGCTTCATACATTGAATTGAACCCCATGTTTGGGAAAATGCAGTTCCAACTTAGTAGTTTTTGTATAAAAGGGATGAATTAGGGAGAAACAGAGTTAGTTAGACATTTTCATTTGTTATTTATGAAAAATATTGTTCTTTTGTATTAAGTATTTGGAGCTTCATTAATACAAAGAGACTCTTTTATGACATAGTGTAACAATTGTTTCTAGTTTCTGAGTATCTTCTATCACAACATGTTCTAGGAGGGCCCCTGGTATGTGTTTTCTTGGTCAATTTCAATTGTTTTATGAGTTTTAGTTTACTTTGTTATTTGTTTTTTGTCAATTGGTACGTAGGTTGTGAATACTACATTTTCTTGCAATAGCTTTGTTTTTTTTATAATTTCACGTAGATGCTTGTTTTAGTGACATAACATTGGTTGAAGAATGACATTTAGTTAGATTGATTTTCCATAATTACTAATTTGTTTAGGAAATTTCCTATTAGACATTGAACCAGTTATAATTAGTATATTTCAAGTGATAAATAGAGTAATGGATTGAAAGGAATTTGAATTTTGTTAAAAGTATTTATAATTGTTTGGAGTGAATTTTCTATGTAACCTCAGAACACTGGTTTTTATCTTAAGTTTTTCATTATAATTTTTAGACCATCTTAACTGAATCAATTACATGTTAAAAAAATCATTTAGTGTGTTGGTGTGATGTATCTATCTAGATTTGTGATTTTACCTTAGTAAGGTCAACAATTGGACTTAAGATCACTGAAAACCGTCTTAAACTTAAATCAACTATGAGAGTAACCTGTCCTGAATTGTATTTCATTTCGCATAGGAACTCCTAAGTAACTTGTTTTCACACACAATGACTTTACCGCATAAGATTACCTACCTTGGATTAACAAATAAGTTTTAAGGCATTTTTCCCACTATATGACTTGACAACTTCCACAAACTCACAATTGAGGGGGACTCGAAAACCATTATCAACATTTTAAAATCCCAATGTGGCTTCGATCCTTCCAAAATAACTAATAGTTGGATATTGGAATCCCATGTTTCCCATTTTACTTTTGGCTTAGCTCGTAACCCCTCTCCTTTCACATCTTCGTAGAGATGCCAACAAGCTCACCGACCTTCTGGACAATTATGACTCACTCTTTAGAACTCTATGTTGGATAGTGTTTGGGACCACAACATTCTGAACTCCATCATAACTCAATGCTATAATCAGGTGTTTGCAGACTCCTCTCTCGACATCATGGTCGAAGCCCAAGGAGTCATCATGTAGGACACATTTTCCTCGGTTTCTCTCTGCCCTGACCATTGATATCATGTTGACCTTCCTCTTCATTCCTAATGCTTGATCCCACTATGTTATGAAACCAGCTCATAAAAAGATAGAAAATAAATATAAATGCCTTAGAATTCAGCCTCTTCGAGGGGGCAACCTCCTTTACATTACACAAATGAACAATTCTTGGATGATACAAATGACAAGACCTCCTTTCTATATATAGGAGTCTAAGGGGTCCTAATACAATCATAGCCGACATAACAATAATAATGTAAGGGCACAATAATAACAATAGTGGGCTTCTATGGGGCACAATAATAACAATATGGGGACTACATGGGCACAACAATATAATAAGGGGGTCGCACTAATAAAAACAAGGGGTTACACTATTAGTATAGGGACCTAACATGCCCCTCTCCTTCAAAAAGTGTTGTCCTCAACACTTGTGTAGTTCTGGATGCTTCTGTATAAAATTCTCTTCCTCCCATGCAGAACCTTTAGCGGGTAAGTTCTTCCACTTTATGAGATACTCTAAAATTGATCGATTTCATAGCTGTCGATTTCTCAGTTTTGTGACTACTTCAGGTTCCAATATGATTTTTCCTTCTTTGTCAAGTTCTGGCAATATTGTTTTAACTGGGATCTTCTGCAACTTTTGAATGAGCACCCACACTTCTTTGTCATTGTTTCATTCATACTTTCATTCGTTTATCCAATCTAGTTGAATAATAGAAATGGCACAAAACAATGCTTCCACATCCTCATCCTTTCTTGAGAGTGCATCTACAACAACATTTTGCTCCCCTTTTTTGTAGATGATTTCAAAGTCATAACCCAACATATTTGTGACCCGTTTTTGTTGTTCTTCTGAATATAATATTTGTTCTAAAAAGTATTTAAGACTATCATGATCTTTTTTTACCTTTACGTGTCTTCTCATTAGGTAAGGTCTCATGTTTGGAAGAACACTTCTTGGAATCAAATGAATAACATAATCATGATCACAAATAGGTGGGACGACTTTGGGAGTCTTAAATACCTTGGAATGATTGTCCAAGACTTTTTTGAGATCTCGAGAAATAGATGATTTTTATCTGGGAACCTCTAGTGAACATAATTGTGCAATTACGCCTCTTTTTTTTTTTTAGAAGATTAATCATTCCGTTAGAGATGATTATTTTTCCTAGTTTCCTTGTGATACCCCTTAATTCAACTTCCTTTCCTTTCGAAGAAAATTTCATGAAAAGTTATTGAAAATTAAAAGTTATTGTACCCAAGGATTGTAGCCATTGGACTCCTAGTACAACAAAAGCACCACCCATTGGAATGGAAAGCATCAAGCTATTCAATACATATTCTCCCATGGGTAGCCTTATATTATGGCACATTCCTGAGCAATTTATGGTTCCTCCACTTCCAACCATCACTTGACACTCTGTTGCTGGATATAGGAAGCAATTCAATTCCTTGGCTATCTTACAATGAATAAAATTATGGGTACTGCCCGAATCAATCAACACTATTACCTTTTTCTTCTTGATATGTCCTTCTATCTTGATAGTTTTAGGAGTGGTAATTCCGTCCAATGCATTACAAGATATTGTTAGATTCATTTCTTGATGCTCGATGTGATCTTTCGCTTCTTGAACCTTTTTCTTCTTGATATGCCCTTCTACCTTTAGAGTTTGAGGGGTGGTAATTCTTGCCAATGCTTTACAAGATATGGTCGGATCATTTCTTCTTTCTCTGGGGTTGGTTCCTGGTGTATATCCTCTTCTTTTGACGTTTCTTGATACTTTTCTTCCTCCTGTTCACAATCTATGTAAAATAATTTCTTCTCAGCACACTTATGACCTTTAGTGTATTTTCTATCACAACTGTAACAAATCCCTTTTTCTAGTTTTTCTTCCAATTGTTGTCTCGTAAACCTTGTAGGTTGTGGAAGGCTAGGATAAAAAACACTTCCATACTTATAATTGTTAGTGGTAGGATTCCTTGTTTCCATAATTCCGCTTTCATTTTTTCTTTCCAACCTGAATGCCTTCTCCAATGAATCAGGTTCCCAAAGACGAACCTCATGTTGAATGTTATCCTTTAAAGTCCCTCTGAAGACATCAATCCTTTGCTTCTCTGGAATATCATTTACCCTTATATCCAATTTTTGGCAGTCCTCAATGTGCTTTGCCATTGAACCCTTTTGTTTGAGATTTATCAATTGGGTAAAGGTGTTACTCTTTGTATCCTCATAATGTGATATATTTTATTCTGTGAAAATTGACCAAGTGACAAGTGCCTTACGAGGAAAAAGCCCTTTATACCATAAAAATTGATTCCATTCTAAATATAAATATGAAATATGTCCCTTTTGTAATAGTGGTACACCATGTAGATCAAAATATTGCTCCATCTGTAGTATCCAATTTACCGGGTCCTTGCCATCAAACTTCCTCATATCATTTTTTATTTTATTTTAAGAGCTTGATCTTGAAACAACTGTAACTATGTAATTTCAGATCTCCAAGGTATAGAATTTCAAACTACAGTAGCCCTTTGTGTCCTCTTTCCAATGGCACCAGTCTGATCGAAATTGGATTCTCCAAGAAAGAGTTATGCCCAATCTCCCAAGATGACCTTCTTATATACTTTTTGAGTAGAGCGAACTTGTACGACATTCCACGTGTTACTGTTTTGACCTTTGCACCTTAAAATAATACAAAAAAAAGTACAGTCTGTCCTCTTTCTGTCCCTTCTTACCAAATTTCAATCTGGTGCTAAGAGTGAAATTTATGACGATTTTCCCCAAGTCCCCTGTTGGGAATGTGATTCAAGATTCTGCAAAAACCCTAACTTCCTCAGATTATATCTCCGAAAATATAGTGACAAAAGATCTGAAATTTGGATATGAGCTTCACCAAGATTTTAGCTCAAATGGATTTTAATTTCAGAGTCTGACCCTTCATAGAGAAAAAATTATAGTGAAAATTCCACGATGACCTATTTGAGACGAAATTCTGGAGCTTGCAAAATTCCTAACTTCCTCAGATCATGTATCCGAAACTATAGTGACACAAGATCTAAAATTTGGACCTGAGGTTCAGATCGATTTCTTCTCAAATGGGTTTTTTTAATGAAAACTCCACTATGACCTATTTGGAGCAGCGAAACCCTAGAATCCAAAGGTCTGATACCAAATGTTATGAAACCAACTCACAAAAATATAGAAAAGAAATATAAACGCCTTAGAATTCAGCCTCTTCGAGGGGGCAACCTCCTTTACATTAAAAAAATGAACAATTCTTGGATGATACAAATGACAAGACCTCCTTTCTATATATAGGAGTCTAAAGGGTCCCAATACAATCATAGTCGACATAACAATGATAATGTAAGGGTACAATAATAACAATAGTGGGCTTCTATGGGGCACAATAATAACAATATGGGGACTACATGGGCACAACAATATAATAAGGGCATTGCACTAATAACAATAAGGAGTTACACTATTACTATAGGGACCTAACGCACTACTTAAAAGAAGGACAACTTGTTCAAAATTAAAAAGGATCGACATAACTAGAATGGCAATCAAAGAAATCAGAGCTACATCTTGATCGAAGGAGTTGAAATTGATTAATGGGAAGCAATAAAATCCCGATGGAAACATTCAACAATCAAAAATCAACTTAGGGCTTATAACACAAGGTTCTAGTGGGGGTGCAAGAATCGAGGGCGGAATCAGGGCTCCATCCAGGGAATTAGCAATACATGGTTCCATTGTAGGGGCAAATCTCTAGCAGCGGACCTTATGATATATAATTATAATGAGTAAGGAACCTAGATTGCCCCCCTATCCGTTTGGTTAAATTTAAACCCCCTTACACTCCATATGCATCGTCGATTTGATCAACAACTAAACTCTGTCAATTGAATTTTGACCCCCACTCTCTGTTTCACTCACATCACTGTAACCAATCTTTGTCGGAGCTAGCATTCCTTTGATTGTGGCCATCATTTGGAGGACCCTAGTCACTTGGAGACTCCCTAACATAGCCAATGTCAGTTGAAAACTATTTGGGGATCAGCCTCGATGTTTATCCATTCTAAAATTGTTTATCATGGGAACCAATTGATTAGTTACACAATTTCGAATCAGATGCTATGGTTAGAAAATGCTTCCATAATTTCGATCTTGAGACTAAATCTCTGATTTGGTTTCCCATAGGGCAAGCGAGGGAAGGTCATTTATAGAAATTTGTAATTTTCATTTGTGATAATATGAACTCTTATTTAAAAAAAATAAAACATATTTCCTATGATACTAGCCAAGATACCACATCATGTTTAAAGGCTAGTGTTGACTCATGACTAACTCACCCTACTAAAGAAATGTGCAAAGCATTTCAATTTGACCCTCTTCTAAAAATTTGATACAATGAAAAAAATTAAGTAGGTGGGGTCCCTATAGGAAATAAGGAGGTAATTGTACATGTTAGACATAGTTATATCATCATTTTGGTTATCTATATGTGCCATGATTTATGATACATGACAGAGAATCAAAATAAGAAAGCAATTATTGGCAAGAAATTATATGGATTGATATATTGATCTCTTTGTTTATCTCCTTCGAAAGAAGGCTATGGTAAATAAGTAAGAAGCAATTGTTTTTGGAAATATCCATCATGTTTCAAATTAACACAAGTGACATATTCCTTATGAGTGACATACAACAAATATTGGTTTGAAATGACAAAGTTCATTTCATTTTTGATGGCATGTGTTATAAAAAGTGGCAATCAAAATGTTTTGCTATTTACATGACTTAGTTCTAGCTTCAACATTGGCAGAACACTTTTCATATGGTTACATAATGTTTTGTTTCATGTTATTTGCTTTGGCCTATAATTAACATGCTCCATTGGTGTGACACAAAAATACGTTGGGCTTTATGATGCAAATTATTGGTGGCATATAATTCACCTTTGCTTATATCATATGATGTGTATTTAATTTAATATTTGGATGGTGCACAAGGGAAAAGGTATATGGTTGATCCGTAGTTCATTTGGTGAATAATGTTACTATGGTGGATAACATGGGTTGATGAGGCACATCCCAAGGCATGCCTGGGGATGCATGCCTCATGCATGGAGGATGAAAACCCTTGAAGGAAGGCCCCCGACCCACCTCCTCATTCATTTGACATTACAATTGAAGCTAAACTCTTATTATATGCTCAAACCCTAGTGCATCAAGGAAAATTGTGAGGATTTGTGGCTAGCAACCATGCTGTAATGGTTTTAGGATTATTGACAAATTGTATAAGAACTCGACAGCTTAGGTATGCATCATTTTGACTCCTTGTAAGAATTTTTTCTCTTGAAAGCTAGATGATTGAGTAGTGTATATGCTATATATATATTTGTGTGACATTTTTGGGTTAATACCCTCATCTTTTGCTTATTCCTATTCCTTTTCACTTCCCTATGTTTTTTTTGACACTATTCTGCTTATAATCACCATGCATGCTTATATTTTTAACGACTCTGAGCTATATGGGATTTTTTTGTATAACATGATATCCTTATATAAACTCCTTTGGCATAATCTCTTCACCAGGGAGCAAACAAACTATTAAATGCTGGAACAAAATAAATGCCCCCAATATCCTCCACTAATCTAGCCAGATCTTCAATTTCATTAGCACTTTGGATTACACCAAGGTTGTTTCTTAGAAACTGTACAATAGCTCTAACGATAGCTACGGAGCCTTATAAATCATAAGTTGTAGGTGCATTTGGTGTGATTTTGAATGCTATTGTAATTGATAATCCATTGGTAGAGGTAATGACTTCTTGACTCATGTTTAAAAGAATGAAGAATCCAGTGCCATAAGTGCTCTTTGCTTCACCTTTCTTGCATGACTAACCAAGCATGACAACATTTTGATCTCCCAAGCACCCAACAATTATGGTTCCAGTAAAAGGCCATCCCTAAACAATTTCTCCGATCACTTTAGCATTACTAATAATACGAGGAAGAACAATTGTAGGAATTTTCAAAATCTCAAGGGTAAACACATACCAATCAAGTATTTTCAAATCCATAAACATGGTTCAAGTTACATTTGAAAAATCAGTGACATGAATATCCTAAACATTTGTTCGATCTTTCCTAAATCCTTTAATTCCCCTAGTTAAATTCCAAGTCAACTAGCTATCCACAGTCCACAATAATGCATCACCATCTTTTGCATCACTCTGCTAGTTTCCATCATTCTATATGATTCATGCACCTCATTGTTAACGTGTAAGAATATCTTGAGCAATGAAGAATCCCAAAATTATTCCCATAATTAAAATAAAATGATTTAAGAGTGATATGGGATGATTTCAAACCTGTCCTACTCAACCACATTTTATTTGCTCAGGAAAGACCACCTTTCATTTTTGTTCATTTCATATATTGATAGTAATTCCATATTGTATCAATTCTTTTATATGACTCATTATTATAGCATTACTGAAATATTTTGGGAACTAATGCATTGATGAACCATACAAAATGACTAGGGGCTTGTTCCGTTCACTAAACAACCATAGTTTTCTCACTTCAGAAAACTTACAAAAGCCTCTTCTACACATTTAATCCACCTAGTTATAAATACTAGTTTTTGTTTGGTTTTAATGTATCAAATGATAATGGGAAGCCATATGATTCAAACTATTTTGATATACATATATGGTGAAGCCCATGATGAAGATTTTGAAACAACTATGTTCATCCTATCTCTCTCATAATATTTTAATTACATCATTTTTCTTATAATTGTTTCAAGCACCTAAATTGTTATATTAGATAATCTATGCATGCTACTATTTAATTTGTTTTAGTTTTTAATTATTATGTGATTGAAGTAGATGATGCCATAATAAGTGTTTTCTAAATCTCTCCTATAGATGATTTTCTTCAACAGGGGTTCCAGGGTGAACAAGAGAGGACAAGGTAGAATACCAAACATGTTTTGGCATGAAGGTAAGAAAAAGAGAATAAGATTTTCTATTCCCTTCGATGTAGACTTTGATGAGATAAACCAGTTAACTCAAATTGGGCATCTATATCTAGGTGGTCCTCCACCTAATCCTCATGCATCACATAACTCTCCTCCTTAGCCACATCCCAACATAATGGAAATCCACAAATCAAATACACCACCACAATATCAACCTATGTGGCATGATGGATGGGAACCAAATCCCATCATGCTATCCCACCACCTGTTATAGGCCCATAAACCCCATATGTTATATCTCACATTGATCATAATCCCACATAAGACCCTTTGTTGTTGCTACACATGCAGAAAAAGAGAAACAACCCATAGTTGCCTTTCTTGCCTTCTCATCTACATAGGCCACTTTAGCTCACTCACACAACAACACACCTAGAATTGAAAATGAAGGAAGAAGAGAGATCTCCTTCTTGGACATGCATCTTGGGTTGTGCGTCCAAAAGAAAAGTGATGGGAAAAGGAAGGTCACTAGTTTATACATGTATCTAAAGATGATTTTATTGTGACATTTACTTGAATTTATGACTACCAAATTCTTCGACTTTGATAAAGTCATGTTTTATGAAGATGGTAACATTTTTTGTAATGTTGTTATTTTGGGCATAAGGGGGACATAAGGTTTTTGTCATACATGCCATTTTAAAATTACTAATAAATACAGATATTATATTTCATGGTAATGGTATATATTGTTTGATGATGCATTAGGATGATATGGTAAATGGTGGTGGATGATATTGAAAGTTTTATCATGTTATTCTTTTGTATGAGAGTCACAAGGTGATATTTTAAATGGAAATGAACCTAGTGGGACCCCACTTACTTAAAATAAATTAAAAATTATAAATGTTTCCTCAAAAGTTATCTTCTCTTAAAAAAACAAAATTAATTAAATAAATTTAAATAAAAGAAAAATAGTTGCTGAGTAATTGATTGGAGGATATTACAAAAGGAGCAAGAGGCCATTGAGGAAAGGACTTTTTTTTGAGAAGTGAAGAGAGTTATGCTATACTTTTAAGTTGTCAATTTTATGATCATAGAGTTACTTTTCTGAGTAATGAGCCTAATTTTCTTGTTGGCAATAGAAATTTCTTAAGGAGTGACAAGGAAGGAGTGATTTCATCATTTTATTATTTGTCTATAAGGTTGTTTTAGTTTTTCTGTAACTTCTTGTTCTTTTTAGAAGGTTTAATTTATTTAAGTGCTAAATAGTGCACTTTTTGCAGAGCTCTAATTGAGATGATCTTGTTAGAAGGGTCCAAACCATAACATTTTATTATCTTGCTTCTTTCATGGCACTTAGTTGCGTTTGTATGGATGTTTAACATCTTTGGCTTCTAATATCATTTTTTAGTCCAATTTTTCGTAGGAATTTGAAAATACAGTTGATTGCACACTCATGTTTGATAAAATAAAATCAATATCTTGAATCTTTCATATTTGGCACATGTCTCTTTAGCTTTTTGGAATATTGTTTTTAAATACTGAGCATATTTGTGACATGTGCTACCTATTTATTTAGCTGTCATATGCCATATTTTTAACACATGCACAATCTTTTTAGCCTGTTGATGTGAACTTTTAAATCCGCCTGTAATTTTTGTTATTTTATTGTAAATTTGGTGAATTTCATTTACTTTTGGCAATAGTAAAGTACTATTTTGGCTTAACTATATTTAAAAGTTTGTCTTTCAATTATAAATATTTGTAAATTTGTAATGTATATTATTAGGAATTAGACAAGGGCTTTAAGCAACTGGGCTCAATTCCCATTATCTCACTTTGCCTTGTGAGATTCAAATGTTGTTAGTGAAGCATCAAAACTTCACCCTCAAAGTTGGCTGTCCTCAAATTCAGGCACAAGGAGGACATGGAGGTAATTATGAGGAATCGATGGTTCTAGGGTTCATCAATGTTGGTGTTAAATGCTAGGAAGCTTAGTTTTGATCCATGCTTTGAGCCATGTTCCAAATAACATGTTTGGGTGCTAATTCCTAGACTTCTAATGGAGTTATGGAATTTGAAACTTTAGGAAATAACTTGGGCTATTTTATTTGTATAGATCAAGGTTTAGAGAATGAGATAGACTAAAATGTAAGAAAAATCTTGGTTGAGATGGAGTTGTGCAAAGGAATGCTTGAGGAAATTGATATCAAATGCAAGGGTATGGGATATGTCCAAAAGTGGGACTATTAGAAGATTCCTTTTAGATTTTTGAAGTGTTGTAGGGTAGGACTTGTATAGAAAAACTATGTGCAATAGTGTAGAAGACGAGTTTAGAGGAAAATGTAGGAGGGGTATCAAAAATATCATGTAGTCCTAGGTATGAAAGAAAACCTATTACTTTCAAAAGGAATAAAGGTCAAAGTATTGGTTGTCCAATGTACGTCAAGTCCAAGTTCCTAATAAATCCATTGAGTGAAAGAAGAAGTAAAAGATTTCCTAATTCAATGTCAACTCATCCTTCTAATTTAGATGAAGAACACTTGCAAAAATATAATTTTAATACAAGGGAAGGATTATAATTTCCTGATCCAGGATGTATCTTGATTGAGTATCGATATGTTGACTATGTAATGTTTGAGACCAAGATGGTCAAAGATAGCAATCGTTCCTGACATGCTCAAAGCTTTACAATCTCAGATACTCATGAAACCAGCACCAAGTCAAAGAGCTCGTCGCGTTGATTTCGGTGGTATGTTCAGTTTGCAAATTGGACTTCATATGAAGGAGTTATACAAAGTCAAAGTTTAGGTCCAAGCTGGGAAAAAGTCAAAGTCAACGGTCAATGCTCACGGTTTTAGTAGGCAAGGTTCTGCTTCAAGGTTCTGTGGTCAAGGTTTCAGAACCAATGGTAGGTTGATAAGTGTCTCCTTCTGGTTTGTCAAATTCTTGTGTTTGTGATTGGTTGGTTCGATTTTGAATTTGACCAATAATGAAGCGCCATGTGGGCCAATGAATAGTTGCCACATGGCCTCCTCATGGAATATTAAAAATTTTCTTATGAGTCTACAGGGTCTCCGGGAGATTTGAACCACGGACCTAAGTATCAATACTAATATCTCTACTTTCAAGCCACCCATTGTTCCTTGTTGCATATAGTGGAGAAACTATATAAAAAGGTGTGCACTATTGGTGAAGGGGGAAAACCCCTAAGGGTATAGCTCCAAGGCATGTGCATGATCATGAGACCAACGACATCAAAAAAAGGATAAGGAGCGGAGTTTATAAGCCCCAAGGCATATGAGAGCCACGTGACCACAGTTGCAGGGAAGTGCTAAGTTTGCCCAGAGGTGGAATGTTGATATGCCACGAGATGGGTCTGACATTATATTGGTTACTTTAGCTCCAATAGAAAGACACCATGGGAACCATGTCTAATACCACCGGTATTGAAGTTAATGCTTATGTCAACAGGGCGCGGGGTTTATGGTTGTTATTCCATATGGTTGCACCAATAACAAAATGCCAAACAAAGTCTAAACATAGCAAAGGTGTGCAGTTCAAACAACATGCCAAATGTCATTCCAAACTTGGTGCAGATGTAGCCAACATGGTTATCCACTGGTTTTATGAACCATGGGTAACGTGCCACATATGTCATCATCGATCCAATGAAGTTCGTGGATTGAAAACCATATGTTATATATATATATATATATATATATATATATATATATATATATATATATATATATATATATATATATATATATATATATATATATATCTATATATATATATATATATATATATATATATATATATATAGATATATATGGCGAATCTGCCAGTCGAATGATATGACATTGCATTTAACATATAGCTCCAACAAATGCCATGGTCATCAATGAAGTATAGCCTATGTTTAAACTTTGGCTAAATAAATGTGCCATGGGTTGCAACAATATATGACTACCGGGCTTATTAAAGCTTTTGGTTAGTCGGTCCAATAGTTTTTCACTATACAAACATTTTGTTACTATATAACCATATGATATGGTTTTATACTATGTTTGATATATGGTTGCATTCGAATTAATTTGAATTGCTAAGTGTGATACCATATAGTGTAAGTTTTATATGTTTGCAAATTGTTACACCAAACTCTAAAATTAGAATTTAGAAACATTATAAAAGATTTCCAATGCACCAAATCAAAACAGAGGCAAGTGAAGTGAAGAAGTAAGTGGCTATTGAGCAGCAATTGAAATTGGCATTCTGAGGTCATACGTAAGCCAAATTAAGCATTTGAAGAACCGAAATAGGGGTTTTGGCACGCTTCAGACACACTTGCAGAGTCCGTTTGATAGTTGTAGCAGTTGATACTTCAGAATTCAGTACATGGATAATTGTCTTTCGAAGTCAAGTGGAGGCAATTATTTGAATTATGTAGTTGTTGATGCATGATTGCTCATCTTCAGTTGAGGTCTAGAGTCCTTGCAGGAGACTCTTTGTATTTTTGTAGTTGACATGGTGATTGCAGGCTGTCATGTTATTTTGTGAGATTTCCCTATAGGAGAACATTTCCTTGAAGGGGAAATAACCACATTGTAATCAACATATTGATGTACCTCATTCTTAACACTGGAATATGAGCAACCTAGCCTTTTGAGCAGGGCCCAGAGACGTAGCCCAGGAGGGGTAAATTCCGTCATCAAAATTAATGTTTTCTCTTCTTTATGTCTACATGAATTATGTGTGTTATGTTTATTATAATTAACTTGCACATAAAAACTAATTCATGCTTGAAGGAACACCAAACAAACATGTTGTTTTGAAGACCCATTTTCAAGCTTACAAAGTGTCAGAGGACGATCTTCAATATTCTATTTTCAGATCATTTTTGGTATCAAAGTAGGTTCTAACGAGACTGCAAGGATCCAGGATGGATCTTGATTGAGTATCGTTATGTTGTCTATGTAATGTTTGAGATCAAGATGATTAGAGATAACAATAGTTCCTGACATGCTTAGAATTTTGCAGTCTCAGATGCTCATGAAACCAGTACCAAGTCGAAGAGATCATCGCGCTGATTCTGGTGGTATGTTTGGTTTGAAAAATGGACTTTGTATGAAGGAGTTATGCAAAGTCAAAGTTTAGGTCCTAGTTGGGCAAAAGTCAAAGTCAACGGTAAATGCTCACGGTTCCAACAGGCAAGGTTCCGCTTTAGGGTTTTGTGGTCAAGGTTCCAGAACCAATGGTAGGTTGACAAGTGTCTCCTTTTTGTTTGTTGAATTCTTATGTTTATGATTGGTTGGTTTGATTTTAAATTTGACCAATAATAGAGCGCCACATGGGCCAATGACTAGCTGCCAGGTGGCCTCCTCATGGCATATTAAAAGTTTTCTTATGAGTGTATAGGGTCTCTAGGAGATTTGAATCGTAGACCTAAGTATCAGCACCAAGCTCTCTACCATCAAGCCACCCATTGTTCCTTGTTGCATATAGTGGAGAAACTATATAAAAAGGTGTGTACTACTAGTAAAGAGGGCCAACCCTAAGGGTCTATCCCCAAGGCATGTGCATGGTCATGAGACGAACGACAGTGGAAAAAGGATGAGGAGAAGAGTTTTTAAGCCCCAAGGAATATGAGAGCCACGTGACCATAGTTGCAGGGAAGCACTAAGTTAGCGCAGAGGTGGAATGTTGATATGCCAGGAGATGAGGTTCAATGTTATATTGGTTACACTAGCTCCAATAGAAAGACACCACAGGAATCGTGTCTAATGCCACGAGTATTGAAGTTAATGATGTGTTAATTGGGAGCAAGGTTTATGGTTGTTATTCCATATGGTTGCACCAATAAAAAAATGCCAAACGGAGTCCAAACATAGCAAAGGCGTGCAATTCAAACAACATGCCAAATTTCATTCCAAACTTGGCGTAGGCATAGTCAACATGGTTATCCGCTGGTGTTATGAACCATGGGTAATGTGCCACATATGTCACCACCGGTCCAATGAAGTTCATGAATTGAAACCATGTTATATATATATATATATATATATATATATATATATATATATATATGTTGAATCTTCCGGTCGAATAATATGATATTGCATTTAACATATAGCTCTAACAAATGCAATGGTCGTCAACGGAGTATAGCCTAAGTTTAAAATTTGGCTAAATAAATGTTCCACGGGTGAAATGATATATGACTGCCGGGCTTATTAAATTTTTGGGTTAGTCGGTCCAATAGTTTTTCACGATATAAATTTTTTTCTGAAATTATATGATATAGTTTCAAAACCAATATTTGATATTGTTGGTGCGAGGTTGTAACAATATAACCATATGATATGGTTTTATACTATGTTTGATATATAGTTGCATTCGAATTAATTCGAATTGCTAAGTATGATACCATATAGTTTCAGTTCGCTATGTTTGCAAATTGTTACACCAAACCCTAAAATTAGAATTCCGAAACATTATAAAATATTTCCAATGCAACAAAGAAAAACAGAGGCAAGTGAAGTGAAGAAGTAAGTGGCTTTTGAGCAACAATTGAAATTGGCATTCTGAGGTCATACAGAAGCCAAACTGAGCATTTGAAGAACTGAAATGGGGTTTTGGCATGCTCTGGACACACTGGCATAGTCTGTTCGATAGTTGTAGCAACCAATACTTCAGAATTCAGTACATGGAAAATTGTATCTCGAAGTCGAGTGGAGGAAAGTAGTTGAATTATGTACTTGTTGATGCATGATTTCTCGTCTTTAGTTGAGGTCTAGAGTCCTTGAAGGAGACTCTTTGTATTGCTTTAGTTGACATGGTGATTGCAGGTTGTCATGTTATTTTGTGAGAGTTCTCTGTAGGAGAACATTTCCTTGAAGGGGATATAGCCACATTGTAATCAACATATTGATGTAGCTCATTCTTAACATTGAAAAATGAGCGGCCTAGCCTTTGAGCAGGGCCCATAGACATAGCCCAGGAGGGGTGAACTTTGTCATCAAACTTCGTGTTTTCTTTTATTGATGTCTACATGAATTATGTGTGTTATGTTTATTATAATTAACTTGCACAAAAGAACTATTTCATGCTTGAAGGAACACCAAACAAACAAGTTGTTTTGAAGACCCATTTTAAAGCTTGCAAAGTGTTAGAGGACGATCTTCAATCTTATATTTTCAGATCAATTCCTCAAATAAAGGAAAAGAAAGTAAATAGTCCTACGTGTTTGGAAATTTGGTTTATATCCTTGGGGAAGGATCTGCTTCTATTTCCTTTTGTTTCCAATCCTTCTGAAACTAGGTGTAGAGGGTTGGATCCTAGTCTCTTGTCATATGTGTTGAAAAACTCGAAGGATAACATTGTATTTTAGTGGTCAATTGGGTAATTACTCAAATTAGGGGGGTGGGGTGATTGTAAAAGGTATGAGATTTCCTAGGGATCCTGAGATCTTAGAAGCCTCATAGGGATCTACTTGGAAACCAAGGAAGAAAGTTGTAGATTCCTAGGTTTTCAATTTTGAATAAATAAAACTATCGTTATCCAATGAAGGATAAATTCGCCTAAAAATAAAGTGAGGGCTATGTACGACTTGAATTATAGGAACAAAGTAATATTGGATGGATGTAAAAAATCGAGGGAGGATTGGATAATGATGGAGACCAATCCAAAACTATGGGTAGAACGCCATTCTTATCCTTGGACAAAAGGAAAGTTGTCAATGAGGTGTAGAGCCCTCAACCATTCCCGTAAGTTGTAAGCAAATATTAGGGCTTATACTTTTTTGTTTATAGTCTAGAAATTCCTTCTTTTGGATATATATTGACCTTAGCTCCTCCTTGTCTTACATCTAAATAACTTCCTCATACCAAGCAACCATGCCTTGGTGTCTTGTGATTTCTTCATCTCTCCATTGAATGTAGGTGGCTTTGCTTTATTAAACTCATCTAGTAAATATTCCTTGTCACTCCTCCTGTGAGGATGATGAAAATGATGATGACGATCATAATGCCTGTCAGAACCAGAACTAGAATAATACATGTGTCTGTCACCCCTCCTATCTGGTGTATCCAAGGACCTGCCATCTCTGATCGTGTCCTCTCCATCCAACCTGTACTCACCGTGAGACCTATTTACATATGCCCCATTAGTTTTGTCCTCCTGCACATAGCTGTTCCGAGGTGGTCCTTGTCGCTGTAGTTATGAAAAACTCTGAAGTATCACTACATTTACCTATGATTGTTTCTCTTGTGCTTGTATGATTCTGTCATTTTCTGCCTTGCAACTCCTTATTTCTACCTTTAATCTTCTCAATGTCTATGCCAAATAGAAAAAATGCCAACACCATGCTGCTCATCTGATCCATAGGGAGAGTCTCGGGAACTATAGTCTACCATCTTGCTAGTCATCTTTAATATTCTTCCTGCAAGGTATATCATGTCAGCTAAACCAAATCACAATAAACCAATGTACCTTAGCATAATTCGGGGAGGATACCTTGTTTGCAAGATCAACAAATCATCGTAATACATGTATAACATAGTCATGAAAACATATATAAATATAATACATAAGCATGTAACCATATATCCATCATTCTAACTATAGTCTAGTCATCAATGCATGATAATACCAACTCCACATGCCATGACCTCATGCATGACAACAACAACCATATCATTTTACACTGACAATACACAAGCATAAACAACATGTAACCAATCATACACCCATGATGACACACTTCACACAACAACATCTTCCTTCACATGGAGACATCACTACAACCATGACCAACACCATGCATATGCAACAAGCATTCAAGGATGATTGACACGTGCAACATAAATGAATGCATGGAAAACACACACCCCATCCATTCCGAGGGGTGAACCATGCTCTGATACCACTCTGTAACACCCTTCTCCCACATCTACCCAAGTAACCGGCCAATTGGGGTAAACATGTGACGAGAAGTTACTATCATATGATTCGACCTCCTAAGTCACCTTAGGGAAGTGGAACTTATGGAAACACACCATAAATACCTTTTACATTAGCAACAAGACTCCTAGGAACCATCCCAACATCTCAGGTAACCAACCCCTAGGTCACACTGAGATTTTAGACCAATTAACCTTCGTACGCTCCCATGATATGGGCATGCTAGCATCCAGAAGGCTCTGGATGCTCCCACAACATATAATGCCAACGTCTATGGACTATTTTTCTTAGTGTTATACCAACATCCCAGGGATTTGAGCCACTTTTTCAGGCCCAGAGGCTAGGTCACTACCCATAATTCAATGACACTTTTAGAATCCATGATTTACATAATAACAAGTCTTACAAATAAAAAACTAACACCAGGACTAGGCTTGACCAACCCCAACTAGGACTGACATTTTGTCAAACACTTGGAATCAATGAAATCTATAGGAAATGAATACAAGGCAGAGCATAATGACAGATAAATCATATGAGACTTGACAAGAAGGATCACCACCCTCTTCCCTTAACTGCTTTGACATCAATTTGGTCTTTCATCCATTATCCTTCCAGTTACAAGTAAATACATGAAATAACCATGACCATAACCAATCATATAACCATGATTATAACCAACATTCAAATATGTAAATAGCAATGAGATAACAACCATTAAACCCACATATTAACAATTACAAAAGCAAGAGAAATTAGATTTGATTAAACATAGGCAAATTCGATCAGGTTCGGGACTTCCACATACCACCCGACCATAGACATGGCTAAACCAAAACTTTCTTTTAGCCAGTCACCCCTGTGCCATATTCCAAGCATGAATGTGGGATCTCATGGATAAACCAATCCTAAAACAACCAAGGGAATCCAGAGGTTAGACCACCTCCACCCTCACCAAACCTTGATCTCACCAAAACCGACACCGAGATCACAAAATCGAACCGAGCTAGGAATGGCTTCAAACTCCATCACTATCCTTGAGGAATTTTCTATCTCCTTGTCTCTCAAGGTTTACCACAATCAACACCAGATCACTAGGCCCTAAACCAAGACACCAATCCCTTAGCCTTTAGCGCAATCCACACCAGATCACTAGGCCCTAAACTGAGGCTCCTCCCTCAGGCTTTACCGTGTATGACGCAAAACCAGTCAAGGGATTCCTAGGCCTTTGGGATTTTCCTGAGACCACCTCAGCCCCGGATTTTGAAACCATTCGACAATTCCAAATCTCAACACTGAGAAAACAATCCCATCACACCTTGCCTATCTAGAAAAAGGAAAGGCTAGGTTGAAAACCACTGTCATAACCCGACAAAACCATGTCACCAACAACAAGAGAACCATACACCATCATGCAAAGCCATGCATGTCAAAACTAGCTAGGAAATCACACATGCAATATGTTACCTGCAAGTATTTCTACTGAAGCTGATTGATCCTGCTCTTCCTTTCTTGATCCTCGCTTTCTTTCGTATCCTTTACTTGCATTTCCTTCCTTGCTCTAAGGCTAGAGTACTCCAAGAAAACTCTAAGTGTCTAAGAGTGAGAGAGAGAATAATGAGAGAGCTAAAAAAATGAACTGAAAAAAGGTTACAAACTTATCCTTAGAGGCCTTTTTATCAATTAGGCCTCTATTTTCTTCATTTTCCATTATTTTCCTTCAATTTCCTCCTCACATGTAACCTGTGACCTTTCACCTTACTCTTCTAATTTCATTTATTTTCTTAAATAAATGTGCCAAAAATGACTTTTTTCCTTTTTAATGACTTTGTCTTTGCCTTTGCCAATTTCCCTTAGCCATAAACACATCCAGTGATTCCCACTAGGATATCTTTTCCAAACATTCAACTTGGAATAAGTGTACCTTAACCGTAGTCTTATTTTCCCTTTATTAGCTTTTATTACATGGAATTTTCACTTGGGCTGTTACAGTCTGTCTGTACCATAATCCATACTAGGTAGTGCCTATGAGGTACTGTAACACATGATTTGTTTCCTTCCAATATAATTTGGTAGGCCTCTCCATATCTTGGCTAAGCTGGTTGACTACATAGCACATGTCGGGTCATGTGTTCACAAGATACATCAATGAACCCACAAGCTTCTTGTAAATGGTAGCATCAACTTCCTCACCTGAAGAAGCATACTCCTTCCTCTAGTTTGTAGCTAGAGGTGTGTCCACTGGCTTAATATTCTCCATGTGAAATCTCTGAAGTATCTCAGTAGCATACTTGCCTTAAGACACAAATAATTCACCGTCACCCTACCATACTTCTAGCCCGAGGAAGTAATGCATGCGGCCCATGTCTTTCATCTCAAATTCCCTTGCAATATCCTCTTTGCAAGAGCGAATCGATTTCTCATCACCTGTCAAAATTAAATCATCGACATACAAAAAAAGATTAAGAAACTTACCATCTACCATAATGTGATAGAGGTTCACATGTAATTCACTTTTGGTGAAGTCCAATCCTCTAAGATAACAGTTGATCTGAGTGTACCATGCTTAAGGCGCCTGTTTGAGACCATAGAATTCTCTCTTGAGTCTGTACACATGCAACTCCCAATCATATGTTTAAAATCCTTCTGGCTGCTCTATGTAAATTTCCTCCTCAACAACACCATTGAGAAAGGCGGCCTTCACATCCATCTGGTGGATTTTCCACCCCATCTTCGCAACCAATGTTAGAATGGATCTAATTGAGGAATACCTTGCAACTGGTGAAAAAGTTTCCTCATATTCCACTCCCTCTATCTAAGAGAATCCTTTGGATGCAAATCTCGCGTGGTACTTCTCAATGCTCTCATTAGCTACATGCTTCACTTTGTAGATCCATCTCAAACTAATCACTGATTTCCCTTATCGTCTAGGCACCACTTCCCATACAATGTTCTTAATGATGGATTCATATTTTTCCACCATGGGATCAACCCAAATAGGTTGAGAAACCACTTCCTCAAATGAAGAAGGCCTTGTCTCAATGAGCTCTATTATGAGAGCCATGTAGCTAGTGTACCTATCAGGTGATCTCCTCTTCCCACGTTGTGATGTGGGGGCTCCCACATTCTCCCGTGCATCCTGTATCAATCTACCAACTTCTCTGGTTCTCTTTCTCCCCTCCTTGGAAGATTCTAGTTGAGTGGGTGCCTCGACTCCGCCTCCTGTCTACTCCTCTGCGCTGCTCCCACTATCATGAAGCCCTCAATCATGAAATATGGCCCTTGCGGCTCCCACTATGCTACTGTTATTCCACTCGGCTACCCCATTTTGCTGTGGGTTATGGGGTGCTATGAGTTCCCTTCGAATACCTTCTTTCACACATAAATCCATGAAGGCATGCATAACAAATTCACCTCCATTATCGCTCATGAGAGCCTTCACCATCTTCCCAATGTCCTTCTCAACCAATGCCCCGAATTCAACAAATTTTGATAAAACTTCATGCTTCTTTCACATGAAGAAGATCCAACATTTTCTTGATAAATCATCAATAAAAATAAAATAATATTTATGTTTTGCTGTGGAGGTTGTAGAAAATGGTCCATAATCATCAGAGTGGACTTTCTCCAAGATTCCATCTGCTCTATTATCTCAACCATTGAAAGTGGATTTGACATATTTTCCCAATGTGCAACCCTTGCAAACATCCTGTTGGTCAAGGGAGCCTTTAAGGAGACCGATGGTAATTTGCTGCATGATTTTTAAGGCACCATGGTGTGGATGACCAAATATCCTATGCTAGAGTTCTCCAACATCCCGACTCTGCACTTTTTCTGTCTTGCTGGTCAACGCAACACAATCTCCCACCTCAAGTTTGGATAAGTTCTTAACTTGAACTCCAATCTGCTTCACTTTCCTGATAGCTATGTCTTAGTATGGATTTCCCTCCACTGAAAATAAAATCATAGTCACGATCCTCCAAAACTTATACAAATATCAAGTTCTTCTTCAGTCTAGGTACAAACATAACATCTTTGAGGCGAAGAGGGGAGGAATTATCCCTGTAAAAGGTGAAAATGCCAATTATTGTAACACTGTACCTCCCATCATCCCCCAATTTGATATACATTTGGATATCCTTCTCCTTCAATCTACTGAAAAACTCTTTGCATCCTGTCATTGGAACAAGGCACTAGAATCAAGGTACCACACATTCCCCATAACAATGCTGGCCATGCATGCTATTAGGTTTAAGTCTTATTTGAATTGTGAAGCCAGTGCTTAACTTGTTGCTCCTCCTGAAGGCTTCTTGTTAGACTTCTTGTGTGGACATTTTATTGCATATTTCCCGTATTTGTGGCAGTAGAAGCATTTTATCTTGCTCAAGCCTTTCTTCTTGCCTTTATTTTGGCTGGGTTCAGGTTTTCTCTGGGTCTTATTTCCTCTTCCCTTCTTCCCCTTTCCAACCAATGAAAAATTATCTTCATCCTTAACTTTGGACGATGTTCCATCTCTGTTATTTCTCTTGAACTCTTCTTGAACCAAATCATACCACAACCTTTCCCAATTCGGTAAATTTTCCCTTCCATTCATAGAGTCATTATAGTTGTGCCAGGATTTTGGAAGGCCTACAAGAGCTATGCTCACCAGGTCATCTTCTGCTACATTCACCCCAACCCCTCCAAGCTCATCTCGAACTTGTGTAAACTTGGAGAGATACTTCCATATAGTGTCATTTTTCTGCATCCTGATGTTTCAGAGTTTGTCTATCAGGGCCAATTTTCTATGATCACTGCTATTTTCGAATAGCTCAATCATTTTCTTCCACATGGAAAATGGTGTCTCTTTGCCATGGATATTTGAGACCACATGGTCTCTCACACCTTCTAGAATAATTATTCTCGCCTTTGAAAAATCCTTCTTCCATTGTGTTAGCTGTTGTGCATCTCACTGTGGAGGTTTTGCAATATCAATTTTCACATATTCTAACACACGATTTTCATCAAGAACTGCTTCCATTTGATCCTTCCAAGCTATGAAATTTGATCTACCCTTTAGGGCATACTCTAGTCTCAGGTCATTGAAAGACATTCTCCCGATCTTAAAGAAAAACTGCTGTAAGAAGATTGTAAATTCGAAATTCTTGAGAGACAAGTTCGAAATACTGGTTCTAATGTGAATCCTGTAGCTCTCATACCATGTCGAAATTTGATATAATTACAACTGCTCAAGAAATTTAATCTAAAATCAAGAGACACAATTCTACTCTCCTGATCCGTGGAATGAAATTCACAATTTAGAACAAAATGCAATAAGAGAAACCACATAGTGATTTCTAAGGGAACCCAACTGGTAAAAACCCCTCAAGTCTCTTTGCATTATTTGCTAGTTCTAGCTCCAAGCTCAACCTGAAAAGGAATAACTATTCTCTCTGCTCAATGAACAACTCTAGCCAACACTTAGCCGATTCTTTGCTCACCTAGCCTCATTTTTCCTTGCGAAATTCTTGAGGAAATTAACCCCTATTCTTTAGGATTTTCCTCCAAATTGATTGCACAATTCCCAAGGATTGATCACTAATTGCATGCAACACCTGTACACTCAAGACTAGTCTACAACTGATGTTACATTGCCTTGTCATCTCCACTTCAACCGAGGAATTCAAATTCCTTACATGCACTAGATATTTTGGGCTGATTGATCAGTTAACTGACATATCTATGAGTGAGACTATTGTCACACTACACCACTGACCTCAACTAACTCCAACAATAGTTAGAGGCAAGTTAGCTGAATACAACTAAAAATAATTGACCTAAATTACTAAAATTTAGCAATCACACATGCATAACTAAACTCCAATCCCTGTAACTCAAATTTATTGAGATATCTAAGTGACAAGAGCCATGTCACACTAGTTAAATGCTTCCAAATTGTCCTGCTGATGTGGAAATATGATTTACTCAATTTGACTGAGGCTAAAGCCAAATTGAGCCTTTCTTGCTACATGTTTTCAACAAAATCTCTGACCTTTCCACATTTGTTTTCAAGTATTTCCTTCTCATATCTTGAGCCCACCAGGAGTTGTCCTCTTTTAGTAGCCTCCACACTAGTTTTGCTCCTAATGTATTATTCAAAAGTACAAAATCCTTGATATTGAGACCTCCTTCATCGATGTCTAACTTGATTGTTTCAAAGTTCACAAAATGATATTTTTTCCTATGGTTTCTCCTCCTTTCCATATGATTTTTTTGACGCTTTGTTAATGTTGTCAAGAATACGTTTAGGTGCCATCAAATTTGAAGCTTGGAAAATTTGAAGGATGTATGAGGTGGATTTTACCAAGATAAGTCTTCCTTTAGTACTTAGCCAATTTGCACCCCAAGAATTGATTTTATTCTTGATTTCTGAGATGATACTTACCCAATATTTAGGGTTTTCCCTTTAAAGGAGATCGATATTCCCAAGTAGTTGAAAGCAGAACAATTTTTCTCCCATTTGAAACCAAAATGTTTGTAATTTCTTGCATTTTATTGTCTAAAGTGTTCCACCGATAGATCTTGCTTTTTTCTATATTGGTTTGTTCTTCTAAGGCCAGACCTAGGCTCCATATTGCTTCCAATACCTAATTTTCCTCTATGGGTTTGCATAATACTTCATTGTCTTCTTTAGTTATGATGGTTGGAATTTGCTTGAACATCCTATCTACACTTTGACTGTTGTCCCACTGCTCCTTATACTGATCTTTGAAGTATTGATGAGATGCCTGCTTTAATTTCTCATATCCCTTGATTGTTTTCCCTTCAAAATCTTGATTTACCTTTATCATATTTTTCGTTTCTCTTGCTTTGGTTTGTTTATGGAAATATTTTGTGTTCCCATCTCTGACTTTTAACTAGAGACTTCTTGATTTTAACCTTTATTATTCTTCTTCCTTCCTATTGATCTTCTGGATTTTCATTGTAAGATCTTTTTCAAGAGCTATATGCTGTTCTTCTACTGTGTTGATTTCGATTTGTTGATAGAGTTCCTCTAATTGAGATCTTAAATCTGATTTTTCATGATTCGGTTCAACATATTGTTCTTTTGCCCAATCTTTCACAAATTTTTTCACCATTTTTAGTTTTGTTTCTAGCACAAAATATGTTGACCCTTCAACATAATTTCCCCATTTCCTTTGGATTATTTCTACCACTCTTTCATCTTCCAACCATAATGGATTAAATATGAAGGGGACTGGGCCCATATGCTCTTTCTTTGTGAGAGATAAAGATATGGGTTTGTGACCTAAAATCCCATTTTTAATTCTCATAGCTTAAGTTTACATATTCCAATAATAAGTTTCATGATAGAATAAATATGTCAAGTTTGGTTGCTATGTTGTGTTTCTCTGTTCTTCTATTGGACCAAGTGAATAAGCCTTTCTTTGGCACTATATCCATGAAGTCCCACTCAATCATTAGATCTTCCATATTCTCCCCATAAGGGTCCTTTATTAGGTTGCCTCCTTTTCTCGTCTTTGTGGAGATTGTAGTATTAAAATTTCCTCCTATTATGACTTCGTGATAAGTGTTTGAACCTCTTTGGATGTTTAAAGTATTCCAAAAATATGCCTTCTCTGCATACAAGGATCGAGAGTACAAATTGTAGATTGCATAAACCTTAATGGAGGATAGGTATTTCAAAATAGTTTGTATCCAAAACTAATTAGTTCTTGTTTCTAATTCTTGATATCTATTTGGGTTCCATAGGGTGCCAATCCCTCACAAGGCCCCTCTCTCACTGAATATAACACTTTAGTTGTATGCCCAAAACTGATATTTTACTTTTTCAAAATTGGTTGCATCCATTTTTGTTTGTTGTAGGAATATTATGTCTACTTTTCTCACTCTTGATTATATCCTTAAATTCTATGGTTTTGATGGGGTTCCCTAAACCTCTTATGTTCCAAGAAATTATTTTCATTGAGAACTATGTAAGGGTGCCTCCTCCCCCTTGTTGGATTTATATTTCCTCAAACCTTTTTTTGCATCTTGTTGATTCTTGTACTGTTGTTATATTGTTTTCTGCTTGCCTAATATTTTCTCCATGGATGTAGCTTCATCTCATTTCTCCTTATTTTGTTTTCTTCCAACTTTTTAGTGTAATTTTTCAGTTTGCTCCAAATCATCTCCATCTATCCAGGAATTTGATTTTTTCTTCTTACTGGCAATATTTCATACCTATTAGGATTAAGAGTGGGAGACCCTTCAATAAGAAGAGGCTTAGAAAAAGGAGTCTCCTTAGAGTCTTTGAGCAGCGGCTGAGAGGGTTGGGGGATGACAACATGGGTGAGGGAAGAAGAGCCACATTAAATATCAATGGAGCTAATAGGATCATAGAGAGGAGGGACTTCCTTAACCACTAGAGGTTTTCTCTTTTTTAGAGGAGAAGAAGGAATAATAATGGAAGGATGACAACATAATAAATCATTTGAAGTGTCTTCAGGTTTAAGACATACTAAATCAATTGAAGGGATACCTAACTTAGGGGTGGAAGATAGAGGTTCAAATGGGTTGATTGAAGGATCAACCACAACCACTTTTCTGGATGATGAACTGACTTTAATAGTCCTTGTAGAAAATTTCTTTAGTGATTGCCATTGATTTTAGGGATGGGTCTATCCCAAAGGAGATGGTTTAATCTTGCAATCCTTGGAAAAATGGCCATATTCATGGTAGATTTTACACTTATAAGGGATCTGTTCATAGTCCATAATTTGCTCATGAATCCAATCTCCATTTTTCAGGGTTATTTTCTATAGAAGTCCTTTTTTTTTAAATTGACCCCTACACAGATTTGAGCACACACAAATTTCTTACCCTTAGGTTCAGGAATGTCTAAAAAATTTCAAAGGGAGTTTCCTATGGGGATGAGACTGTCAGCTTCCCAAAAAGGAAGAGGAAGGCAGGGTAGGTGGATCTAAATATGAACAACTGATGGAATATCTATTTCTAGGTCAAATTCAAGTGTCCATTTGTTTAAACACATGCCTCTTGGGCCTATAAAGTATGGACCATTTCTAAATATCAGGTCTTTGTTTATGTTACAACTGAATAGAATGATCAAATATTCTTTGTCACTGGCAAAACAATTATGGGACCAAAGACAAGCCTAGCCCAAGATTTTCCAATCTAGTCTTCAACAATTTTAAGAGAGTGCTACATACTTGTGAACTGATATGTCATGCCTCTTTTACCAAGGGTGAGAGTTCTAGCTCTAAAAATTTTAGAAGGAAGCTCTATTATAGGAGAATTTTCAAATCTGTTCACAAAATTTGAAGTAGACTGTATTGATTTTGTCTTTTTCCCCATCCTTGAACAAGAGCATTAAATGTTGTATCCACCAATCCTCTCTTGGCCCTGATGAGATTCCTTCTGACATGATCAAGGTTATAGGCTGAAGATCAGGGTCACAACAGGAATGCCTGAGTTTAAAAAAACAATGTGAGAGATTAGTTGTAGAGCTTGTTGCAAACAAAAATTGAGAAGGTAATGATATTATTGCATAAATAACATAACCACAATAATGAAGGGGCATTTTTCACTTGAGATTGTAAATTGGTTTCATATTAGTTAAGAAGAAAATTGGAAAGTATTTGGAGATTCATTATGGTATATGTGCGATGTGGGACTACCTTTCTCACTATGTTGGAGTGACTATAAAAATATTTATTTTTGTTGTAAATTATTTTATTTTCATATAATTGTGATGACAACTTGCTATTATGTTTTAAATAGTTGCTAGTTGTGGATATAAAATAGTTGTAAAATAAAGCTAACTCGATTTTATGATTGGTTTTTTTGTTAACTATTTAACCATTATTTTTACAATAAACTTATATATATATATATATATATATATATATATATTAATTAATTAATTAAAATGATCACTTATTTCATATGGTTTCTTATTCTCAAATCCTAAATATTTATATTAAATTTGCATTACATTATTAACTCTAAAAATCTATTTTAAAATTTGTTTATTTTATTACCATCCTAAACCAAAGGCTAATTAAAACTTAACTCTAAGCAAACTCCCTTAGTTTATTGCAAGACATTTATTCACATCAACAAAAGGTGGAGGGGGTGCAATTAAAAACAAGTGTTGCATGGCATCTTAGTCCGTGCCAAATAGACTTGTAAAAAATAACAATAATATTAAAGTATTTTTGAATATTGAAAAGACAAATTCTAACCTCAATGTTGAAGTCTTTTCCTCTTCGTCTCCTTAAATAGGGAAATTGTGAAAAACACTAGTATAGATTATTATACATGGATCATAAACTTCCCAAAGATCATAAAATTTACAATGTAAGAAGTATCTAGCCATATATACATGCCATGTAACTTGCTTAAGAAAAAAATGTTGCACTTGTCAATGTATGGCCCACAATAGAAGTGTGGTATATCCATCAATATCATAATACATTGCAAAATGATATTTAACGAAATGGAAAACCTAGTAATAGTTGTTATGAAACTTTTCATAGAATATGTTGTTTGGTTTCAAACCATTTAAATAACAAAACGAAGTTTTGTTAAATATTAATTGAATTTAAATTTTCCAACTGTTTTTATTTGCTAGTGTTATAAAGCTAAAGCTAATAACACTAATGTTGATAATGCAAATCTCTAATAAATAGATATGAAATATCAATATCTCTGTCTGAAATGAAAATTTACTTACCACGATGTGAAGCATGGTTGGTACACAATTCTTGCTACCATGATTTAATAGTTTTCTTTATTTTTATTATAATTAGTGGACCAAATAGTTATGTGATAAATATAATAGTTGGTTTAAGAACCATTATACAAATTGGTTTGAGTTAAAAAAATTATTTATAAATATAAGTAATTTTCTATATTGAAAAAATTGCTTAATAATTCATTAAGACAATTTCTTGTCCACGATGAAGGAAAATAATAATTTACTTGCATTAAAAGACCAATTCATAGTTTCACACTAGCGACTTGTAGGTGACACCTAGTTTGATATGTGTGGAACAAACATTTAAAACTTGAGATATGAAAAATCTCTAATGCTTACATTAATGCCATTTTAATCTCAATGTTGTTTTGTAGTTGCTTTGTTCCCAACATGTGAATGATCAAAATAATATTACTAGTTTTCATGAGATATGGAGAACATGCAACAATTTCCAAATTTTATGTTTTTATTACAAAATTTTAGATTATTTATTCCACCAAACACCAAGTGAAATTAGACTATAAATTCACTTTATTTATTTTTAGATTAATTTAAAAGGGAAAAATTGATTACAGATATTCCCACAAGATATGGTTTCATAATATGCATTCTAGGTATTTAATATCCCTATGTACACAACACATCTTTTAGTTGTAACCCCATTTAACTAAATGCTTTCATAAACTGATCTTGAAAGAAAAAATTCTAAATATTGAAAATAAAAAGTTATTTGTCACATGGAGGTATCTTTGAACCAAAACTCTATGCGGCCATTGACATCCAAATTCTACATATGCTTTTATACAAAGACATTTTATTCTAGGTTTCTACAGTTTAAAATAAAATACGCCTCCAATGAATGGGTTTGTGACATCCTCATTTTTATCTTCTACAACTAATGTGGGACATTCATTATTGGCATTTGAGGGACATGTTCGTTTTACAATGGAAGTGGTTGGCCACTCCGTGTCAAATACCCTATAGAAGTACACTTTTTCGTAAAGGGATTCCAACATGTTCTAGGATCCAAATCATCTTGAATTCATCATCATCAGTCATCAGATTATCAGAGTTGTAAACCCATTCTCCAAGTTTGTAATGTAAATGATCATAGTAAGACCATATGTGTAACAACCTAGGGAAGCCTTTTATTTTGGCGACAAATTTCATCCTACAAGGTTTTTCATCTCGTTGATTCAACTTTGTTTCTAAACACGGGTGGTCGGCAAAGTTTTTCCCTCCAGCCTCACCCTAAAGTTAGGGTGGAATTTATCGTCAAGGTCTTAGGTGAGTCCTAGTGTTTTAGTCGAGCCTTTTGTAAAAGTGATTTCGGAATAATTTAAACTAATTAGCTAAATAATTTTATTACAAATCACTTGGTCTACTAGATCATATTCAGTCGCAAAATCGGGTAATAAATTGAGGGTCTATAACGAATGTGTGTTCACCCTTTGAGGTTTGAAATGTAATTATCTTATGTAAAAAAGTATTTTGGTGCATAGTCCCTCATATTTAGATACCATGACTAAATATTAAAAGGTGGAAAAACTATTAATTCCCTCAAGTGTCAATTCAGTAAATTTTCTCGCAAAAGAAAAAATTAAAATCATAAGCCATAAATTTAATTAATTAAAGTCAAAATTAAAATCCTAGAGAAATTAAATTCTTCTAGTAGAAAAATTCGTGGGTCTTAAAGAAATTAATTTGTGGAGGTCCTTCACCAAGAGAATATTGAAAATTTCAAGAAAAATTGGACCCTTGGGCCTTGGTGGTTAAGTCAAAGTCAAAATTTTAAGGAAATTAGCTCACAATAATTAATTATGATTTAATAAAAGATGGATTAAAAGAGAAATTCGAAAATTCCTCAAAAATAAAGATTTTCAAAGGTGGAGATTAAAATATAATCAAATATTTATCAACGATTGAGATTACTTTGATGGGGATCAAGCCAACTAGCTATTATTTTCCACTTGGAGGATTTATCTATAAATTATGAGTCATTTTTTTCTCAAACACATAATTTTTTTTGAGAAAGCTCTGAATCAAGCTCTATTGTAATATTTTTATGGAATTAATAGAAAATACTTTGGGGTTTATTTATGGTGGTGTTCCTCTTCTGTCTACTGGTAATATTTTTTTGAATCATGTTCCTTAATGCTCTATTGAATTAAATTCTATAAATTCTACTTTTCATTAGTCATTAGTTGGATTATCTCTTTACAGAGATATCTTGCATTAGGTATTGGGTTTTAGAAAAATGTTCTAATCTGATAGATATAGTGGGTATCTCTAGATCTTGATGGTTTTAATGTGGATTTGGATCTTCAGTTCGACCAACCAACTCCCAAATATAGAGACCTAAGAGCCCATTGTGTCAAATTCCTAAGATCTATTTATGAGAGATTTTTTGGCGTAAATCACATGATATTACATTTGTCGACACGTTTCAAACCAACCAATGTGGTTCATCGTCAGGACAAGTTGAAGAATCAGATCTAGATTGCATGTTAAATAGCGAGAGCAAAATTTCCAACGGCTATAATCTTTGACCAGGAAACGACTATATTGACTAACTAACAACTATATTAGACTAAGAAACGACTAGTTGGACTGGACCCAGGGAAAAGGGGGGAAAAACTATATTTTAAATTAAGTTAGAGTTATGGATTTAAATAATTATTAAATTAATAGTTAGTTATACTATTAATAAATTAAAGGTAAATGAGAACTATGAATTTACATAAAAGGTATTAAATATTTTATATTTATTTTAATTTTTATTATATATATATATATATATATAAATATTAAAATAAATTAATTTAAGTATTATATAGTAAGAATAAATCTTTAATATTTTAAATTTTAAATATATTTAATTGTTAAATTATTTTAATAATAAACCAATAAAACATATTCTCATAGAACAATTTCAATATTAAAGAAATTATTTTTCTTATATTAATTAAGTTGAATTATTAGTATATAACATAAACTAAATGCTATTAAAATATTTATATAAACAACCCATCAAAAAAGAAAGGAAAAGGAGAGAGGGGATAACAAGGGGAAACTAACTTATAAGAAATTTAGAAAAAGTTATAAAAAGAGGGAGGGGAGGAAGTGAAGAATGACTAGGAAGTGAGGGTTGGGACTCAACAACTACTGATCTTCCAGCTGTCTTCTCGATTGAGATTGCTTGGCCTTTTTTCTTTTTTTTGCTGAAGCAAGAGTCATACCTTCTAATTCATTAAAACATAATATGCATTACATAATGTACACCAGTTCACAAGGAACTGTAATCTTAGTGAAAAACCCAAAACTAAATGTTACCAGGTCAAGGCAAAAGCCCCGCCCCTTACCCACAAAACTTCTAACTCTTAATAGGAATACAAAGCCACCAGACGGTCAAACCACTAAAAGCCTACTCCCCAGGCAGAAGAGTTGCACTCGAAGCTAAGACAAAGTACCCAACTAGACAGATTTCGGGTCTAAAAGACTCACTAACCTATTACCGTGGTTTGCCAGACTTGCATCTTTAATCTCAGCCGTCAGATCATCCTGCCCGATCCAACGGTTGTGGAGGATTTCGCTCTGTGAAGAAGCTCGACCCTTACCTAGAAGGTCCCACAAACAAGCACGATCAATCTTGACCATTGATCTGCCATTCCTGATTCGACGGCTGAGGATCATATCGCACAAGGCAACATAGCCAAACAATAGCGTGCGATGAGGGCAGTATTCCAGCTGACCCCATTGCCACATGTTGCCCGATGTATGGAATCACACCCAAATCGGAAAAACCGCTTCCCGCTTGCAATGCGTGCGATCACCTGAAAACCGCCCTCGACATGGTAATGCGATCACCGACGAGGAACCGGGGGTTTTGCGGCCATCGAAAGATCCCGAAAACTGGCCAATCGTCTCTTCCCCTTTATGCCTGTGCCTGAACCAGTATACGATATGACGCCCGCCCACCAACCGTTCAACTAAAAAACTGAATCTCCCAATTTTCTTTCCCCTAGGACCTCTAGGCAAATTCTTACCAGAGTTGTGGAAGCCGAGAAATATCTACAACCCACCACAGACTTGACAATGAAGAAAATAGCTACCCATAAAGAAACTAAGTCAACATGATCTTACCTCCATGGCCCTATCCTCTTCCGCTTGCTTGTAACACAGAGTTTTTAATATGCTCTGAGGCCACTCCTGCCGCTCCATCGTAACACTGCTTTTAGAAAAGCGCACCCCTTGGTTGGTGAGAAGATCCATGTTACAGGAAAAAGTGTCTATGCAGAACTGCTAATCCCACTAAGGTGTGGTAGCTACCTTAGAAACAAACAAAGTAAAACTACTTTCGTTTTCCTTTATGAAAGATAGATGAGAGAAGAATAAAGGAGACCAACCTCTGTCTTGCGCTTGGCTCCTAGTTCGATTCCTCTCTCTTCTGATAGTCCTTTGCTACTTGCTTCCTTGTACATCCAGCTTCACAGAGTACCTGTAGAATCAAAGTAGCATAACACTATACAAGAATATGGATCTATTATCATAAACAATCTAGGATCAGATGTAAATTGACCATACAAATGCATGAAACATAAATGACACAAGAGTATGGAGGAAAACTTGAATAGCTTTATTGATAATCAAGAAAGAGCCAAGAGAGTTACAACCAGTTGTTTTGACCCAACATCATCCTCGCAGCAAGTAAGCCCTTCTTCACCTCATGCAAAGCTTAGATCACCCAACACTATGATGTTGCCTCAAGAAACCAACAACAATTCCTTACAATATGCAAAATTCCAGCCTCTGGATCTCTGGGATGAGGGATCCATATATAGATATCTGTAAGGGAGATGAGTCAGCTTGTGATTTGATTAGTGTCTTCCCTCTGATAGTTCTTGCTTCCACTTGGATATTGATGATCTCTTACTCATCCTTGGTCGAATTCAGAGAGGCAAGTGTCACAGGAGAAGTTTCTGGAAGATTCCATGCCTCTCCACCTCCTGGATTGACACTGCCATTTGTCACTTCTCGCCCATCGCACCCCATAGAAGGGATTTTTGAAATGCAACGCACCTACAGAGTGTACTTAGGTGAGATGCAACGCACTTTGCCTATGGAGCAGGTGAAATGATCCTGTTTTGACCAGTTCTGAGTAGTTTTTCATGGAGAACTTCTGGGAGAAGCTGTAGTCAGTTGACCTTGTTCCTTTAGGGGTTAGAACAACACTTTTAGGGACTTAGGAGCCCTTGGTTTATGGACATTTTATGCTTGGGGTTGCAGTACCCAAAAATGTCTATAACAGTTGCCCCCTAAAGCATGAGGTCGTTAATTTGATGTCGGGTGAAATGCTTTATCATGAGGATCCGAAGTTCTTTCAAGCTGGGAGGAGACTTGTAATAAGATACAATACAATACATTATCTTCATAATATTTTCATGATCTAGCTGAGGCGGGCATTCCCATGCTCAGCTTTATAAATTCATTTTCATGTACATAGGACATACAATCGTCTGAGTGTAGACTAATGATTCTGGTAGAGCCATCATCCCTTTGATTGGATGATTATCTGTGCAACAATGATGTACATTTGATGTCTTTATTTCCCTGAATATATATCGCAGCCCGGATGGATGAAACTAGATCCGGGGTCTTCAATCTCATTCGATCTTCACTCGAAGTACAAGTCGATCCATGTGAGAGATGTTCTGGAGTCGAACATGGAAAGACATTCCCTGATTACCAGCCAATGATGTAAGCTGTTAACAGGCGCGAAAGGAATCAACGATAATGCTAATGACCCTCAAGGTACTGCAGTACAATTCACGTGGTGTGAATAAAGGACTTGGTGTCGAACACCACGCAAAATCTTTCGGTCGAAGGTATTTGATGTAAACCTGTCGCCGAAAGTGAGAAACTTGCCATTGAGGCATGCAAGCTTCAAAGTACTGAAAGGGGTGTCCCTAGATCGACTTCTTGGATAATGAGCTGATGTCGACAAGAAGTGATCCGTCATAGGAGGGCCTTAATGAATCCCACATCAATGACACGGAACGGAGCAAATGATTTTAATGGAGGTGAAAACGATCTGGTGATATAAGGTTCAGGGTGGCGGTCATGAAAGAATGGAGCGTAAATGTATTGCAGCGGGTGAGACACAGGTGAATTCTCTGAGTGACTTCTCTTGAACATATCGGCGACACTGACGTGATGGATTGGTAGCATTAACCCCAAATGTGGATGGTGTGATGGGACCATGGTGATGTGACCGGTGAATGAAACAACCCAACCCGACTTGGATGCAGAGTGAAAGTGTCATGTTCAAGAGCGACTTGCTACCAACAAAGTTTCTTCAAGTTTTCTTCCCAATTTTTCCCCAGTCATTGCTGACCAGTACCTCTTTATTTTTGTCAAGCTTGAGGAGGATAACATATGCTTGTTCTATAATTTGCCCTTCGGGCAAACCTATCTCTATGTTTTAACGAGCCTAGCGATAGTGAAACTCGTTCTTGTCTGTTATGGACAAGTTTGTCGCTATTAGGTTTTAACGAGTTTAACGACAAAGATAAGTCGGTCCTTTTCATTTTTAGAGAGTCTGAAAAGAGACGTAAAGGAAACTCCAAAATTCCTTTTTCGTCATCTAATCCCTTAAGTTCGAAAAAGTATAAAACAATACAGAAGGGATGAATTTTCGATACTTTTAACGAGCCGAACAAAACAAGCGCTCGATCTTTTTGTGTAATAATCCATCAGGTCCAAAAAGATTAAAATCTAAAGGAGGGATAGCACTTCCAGTCCCTTTAACGAGCTGGAGAGGCCAATGGCTCGACAATCTTTTCAGATTTAAAGAGTCAGTTGAAAAGAGCTTAAAGGAGACTTGTCTTTTGAGGAACGAGTGATAAAATTGGGTAGTAGCTGATTCCAGGTAAGGTTTGGAATTTTCCAATCACGGCAGTGTTACAAGGATGGCTAGTGGGATCACTCTTCGCAGCTGTTCCTCAAAAGGGGTAAACAATCAAATGGAGGTGAATGATCGGCCAATACATAGTGGAGGTGATGATGGGAACACGACCAAGGCTTTAAAGGTTGAAGTACTACATTCACGATGATTATTTACCGGGAATTGGTTCATTTTTTATTGAGCTTAAATGCTGGGGAAAACATTTGCTCATTGCTTATGTTTATTTTTTAACGAGCATGAAGTCCGCGTTAAAACTGCTCGATTAATCCAGTCGTATAATAAGAATGTCTCATATATGAAAATGACAATTTTTAGAGTTTTGCCCCACATCCTTTCTTTATGCAAGTTAGGAAACGACCAATCCTACGAGTTTAAAGGGTTAGAGGACCTACAAATTTAAAAAATAAATGGTCACTCTTCGCTTGCACGCCAAAAGGTTTGCATGCCCCCAGGTATAAAATAAAGCTTCAAGGTCACCTTTTATTCTACCGACAAAACATTTGTTTTATCAGGAAAGGTTTACCTCTTTCAGGTTACCAAAGATTGTTTTATTTACACCACAAACAAAACACTTCTTTCGGTGATGTCTGCCGAAATAGACAAAGGCGAGCCAATCCACTCACATAACTTTGACGAGGGAATCTTATTCCAGTCTAACCCCCTTTTCCAATCACGGATGGGAGTACAGAATAGTCATATATCTCTCGCGAAAACCTACCCTATACCCGAAGTTTTCATGCTGAAGCAGACCAGGGTGCATGCCCCCTGGGTTTCAGTCATGTCCCCCGAATCACTCGCGCTCATCAGGTGGACGGACTGGGGATTGATGAGACATTCCTTGTGTGAAAATATCATTCAGGAATGGTATATGACTATTTGCTATGCGTGATCCGGGAAATGAAAGCTGGTCTACGAGCTTGACCACTCTTCCTTCGTGCGGAAAACACATTACTCTAAAGAGTGATGAGACAATGGCTCCCATGCAATAAATATAGTCTCGTCCAAGGAGTATATTATAATCCAGGGGTCCTTGGACTACCATTACGTTCATATGAATGGTTTTCCATCTCAATGTTATGGACACATTGGGAAGGATCCCTAATGGTCAACTGGTTCCTTCGTCAAAGCCTGTTAGGTTTCTCATCTCAGGCAAAAGCGATGGCGAACCAAGCGCTTTCCAAGCAGTCGAGGAAAGGATACTCACAGAAGCCCCTTCATCTATGATGGTACCGGCCATAACCATTCTATATATTTGAGCAATGATTCAGAATGGTACACTAGCCGGTAAACGGGGTCTGCATAGTTGATTCCAGTCAAAGGAAACAACTAGGTTGCTTGGAGGTGGGACCAAATAGACGGCCAGGTACGACTCTGACGAACTTCCTTCCTGCGGTAAAGGAATGGGTAAATTGCCCCCATGTTCATCGGAGTCTGTGCTTATGAAAAGAATTTGGACGATGTCATCCTTGTTCTCTTCTGTGACTGTATCATCTAAAGATGGAACCTCTGAAGGCAAGACCGGGTCAACTGCCGCCTCGACCTTTTGACTTTCATTTGCTATGGGTTCAGATGGTTCGTCTTTAATGATAGATGATTTAGCTGACCACTTGGGCGAGTCAGCCTGATTTTCAACTAGTGACGGACTCGGCAAGAGTCTTTTATATCCAGGAGGAAGTCATAACGGTGAAACCGGACGATTGTCAAAAGCTCTTTTAGCCTCGTCTAAGAAGGGACAACGGTGAACGACATGATCGCCTTCACACAGTTTACAAGGAAATCTATATTTTCCTTTTTGTCCTGGGGCTTCACTTTCACTAGTCGATGGTGTGTTTTCAACATGATCATCAGAGGTTGACGACATTGGGTTGTGCAAACGAGGAGACCAGTCCCTTGAGATCCAAGGGATGCAGGGACAATCTCTATGATAGTGGTCTCCTTTGCAAATGACACATGGCGATTTAGGCCTGGTCGGTGTAGTGTGTGGATTTTCGCTAGACGACGCTTGGTTGCCCCCTTTCGCTTTTGGCTCCTTCTTCCTCTTCTCTTTCTTCTTCTTTTCCTTCTTCTTCTCAAGTACTTGATTTTTGGCTTTATCAACCCCATCAAATGAAGAGGAAGGAGGAGAGGAAGAATTGGAGGAAGTAGAAGGTTGGTCAGTAACTCTGGAATCGTCTAGTTGTTGACTCGATTGTTCAGGAATTGTGGTGTTCTGAACGACAGAGGTTGAGAAGAGCCATACGGGCAAGCCAATTGTCAATCCTGGAAGCGACAATGTGGCCATATGGGGTGCACCAACATCTCCCCAAGAGGAGAAGGGACTAGGATTTCCTCCAAGAGGAATTCCTTGGTTGGTGGACTCCATTCTCTCAACCTAAGACCAACGTAGGAAAGGTGATGATTATTCCGTTTAAAATAAATTTTAGACGCTTTGACACAACTTGTTTTTTCAATTTTAAAGAGTCGAGAAAAAACAAAAGATGGACCTTCGATTTTTAATGAGCCTGAAGTGAAAAGTGCTCAGATGGACCTTTTCTGTTAAGGAGTTTGAAAAGGAACGAAAGGGACTACTCTGGAAATCTAGGCAGAGGGATTACCAAACCAATCGCAAAACTGCAGAATAATTTTTATGGTACGACAGTCAATCTTCCCGAATGCTATGTTCAGTGCATTGCGATCGATAGGGCGGCAGACACGACTTCCTATGGATAAAGGATTATGCCTATTGTGGTCTCCCAAAACATACTCGACGGTGCGTGGGAGCACAAGTCCATACTGGCACTTATCGTCTCAAAGTGGAGGAATCACCCAACCAACAGTGAGAACAACAGTTACCAGGATTTACGACGCCGGAATACGTCTCTAGCCTAGACTTCTAGATGTTGTGCATTAGGTTCCAAAGCGTTGTTAGATTCATTAAATTTATTTTATAGTTGATCTTGCTTAAGAAATTTTCCTTTCAGGTTCACCGAGTGATGTAGATGTACAATTCCTAGAATGCAATCTAAGATGATAAACAGTCTTTTATCTTCTTTGTGCAATGAAAATCCTAGCTACTAAGGAAAGAGAGACAGTATTCTTTCACAAAGAGCAAAGAGCACACACTATATGCACTGTCCTAAATCAAACCAATGAAACAGTCTAAATGCAAATGCACATGCATGTATTTGTTTTCAACCTTCTTAATATGTGAATGATAAAAAGAAAGATAATGCGCAAATCTGAATTACTTTCAAGCGACAATTATTAACAAGATTCTTTTCAAATTCAAAATGAAGACTTGCTTTCGACACTAGAAAGAATACTAATTCAGACCAAATACAACAGTAACAGGGTAACCGACTATCAAGAGAAATCAGACTCTCTTCTATGACTGAAAACGACACTTGCGACACTTTCAAATCAAGAAACGAAAGTACAATTACGTTACTCTTTTGCAAAGGAGAACTGAAAATGACTCAACAAATACACAAAAAAATTTACAATTCTTTGCACAATGGAGGCGGAATATTCGCAAGGAAAGGGGTTTCAAACAGAGGTATGCTGACTACAGGCAGCAAAATTCATGAATAGAATTAAAAAGAATGAACACATAAACCAAAATTGAGGAACAATGCTTAGTCTAATCAGCGCACCTGTAACACAGTGAACTTGAAATGCAGCGCACCTACTACACTCGGGAAGTGCGTTGAATTTCAGATTCACAGAACAGAGACTGCGCTGGGCCAGAGACGAGACTTTTCTTGGGTTCCGGGTCACAGTTTGCAGTTCAGTTCAGGGATTTTGGCCGAGCAAGTGGTAATCAGTAAATCAACAACAGGGGTAGATCTAAGGAGGTTACTAGAGCCACCACAAGGGCATTTAGAGAGTTTGTAAATCATTTGTTTAATTCATAAAAAAAACCCGGAGATTGACTGAAGCGGCATTTATCTACTTTGCATTTGCATAGCAAATGCAGTTCGAAAGCTACCTGGCTCGACTTCAGGCTCCGTCTGTAAGTTTATAAAGTAAGCAAAAATGTAGACAAACAAACAACCTAGTCGCTCCCCAGCGGGGTCGCCATTTTGTTACAGGGAAAAGTGTTTATGCAGAACTGCTAATCCCACTAAGGTGTGGTAGCTACCTTAGAAACAAACAAAGTAAAATTGCTTTCATTTTCCTTTATGAAAGATAGATGAGAGAAGAATAAAGGAGACCAACCTCTGTCTTGCGCTTGGCTCCTAGTTCGATTCCTCTCTCTTCTGATAGTCCTTTGCTACTTACTTCCTTGTACACCCAGCTTCACAGAGTACTTGTAGAATAAAAGTAGCATAACACTATACAAGAATATGGATCTATTATCATAAACAATCTAGGATCAGATGTAAATTGACCATACAAATGCATGAAACATAAATGACACAAGAGTATGGAGGAAAACTTGAATAGCTTTATTGATAATCAAGAAAGAGCCAAGAGAGTTACAACCAGTTGTTCTGACCCAACATCATCCTCTCAGCAAGTAAGCCCTTCTTCATCTCATTCAAAGCTTAGATCACCCAACACTATGATGTTGCCTCAAGAAACCAACAACAATTCCTTACAAGATGCAAAATTCCAGCCTCTGGATCTCTGGGATGAGGGATCCATATATAGATATCTGTAAGGGATATGAGTCAGCTTGTGATTTGATTAGTATCTTCCCTCTGATAGTTCTTGCTTCCACTTGGAGATTGATGATCTCTTACTCATCCTTGGTCAAATTCAGAGAGGCAAGTGTCACAGGAGAAGTTTCTGGAAGATTCCATGCCTCTCCACCTCCTGGATTGACATTGCCATTTGTCACTTCTCGCCCATCGCACCCCATAGAAGGGATTTTTGAAATGCAACGCACCCACAGAGTGTACTTAGGTGAGATGCAACACACTTTGCCTATGGAGTAGGTGAAATGATCCTGTTTTGACCAGTTCTGAGTAGTTTTTCATGGAGAACTTCTGGGAGAAGCTGTAATTAGTTGACCTTGTTCCTTTAGGGGTTAGAACAACACTTTTAGGGACTTAGGAGCCCTTGGTTTATGGACATTTTATGCTTGGGGTTGCAGTGCCCAAAAATGTCTATAACAATCCACCAGCTTATTGGCATTTCTGCGAACATGGTTGAAACTTATTGTACGTAGTCCTTGGAGGTGACCCTGAATTCTTTGGAAAAATCGGATTAGCCTCCAGTGTTTTGAGACTTTCTCCAGCACTGTTCCCCATCTAATTCTTTTCACCGAGTTAATTATTAACTCAGGGTCCACTTCTATAATCACATTCGAGCAGCTGCCCTGCTTTAGAAACTCTAAGCATTACTCCATAGCCATTAGTTCAGCCATGTTATTGGTAGCTTTTCCTAAAGGGCAATGGAAGATGGAGATAATGCGTCCTCTTTCATCCCTTAAAACCCCTCCATAACCAGCAGTTCACAGGTTGCCTTTTGAAGCCCCATCAATGTTGTATTTCAAATACCCTTCCGGGTGCGGATGCCAGAAATCCTTCTCTGTATCCATTGAGATTCCTTGCCTGTCTAGGCCTTGAGGAATGAGCCCTTGCATACCCAGCTACCTGAGAATTCTCAAATTAGCCTCCGAGGGAGGATTTTTAGGGTAATTATGAACTGTGGTTCCCACTGTCTCCTTAAGCTGTTTCAAAATCAGCTCAAACAGGAGATGAGGGGGCTTCTTTTCTTCCTTGAATATTCTCTTGTTCCTCTCTTTCCAAACATTCCATATAATGAAGCTTGGTGTTAGGGCCCAAGCCGAGCTAAGCAATTCATAATCCGAACAGTTTCTTCTCCAATTATTGAGGGTATTAATGATACTCCCTTTGTTCCTGTCGGTTTGATGAAAAATAGTAGCAAAAGTATCCCATAGCCAGGAGGTGAAAATGCAGCTATTGAGTAAATGCTCCATATTCTCCTCTTGAGCTTCACGGAGTTGGCATCTAGAAGGCCCCAGAACACCCCTATTCCTAATATTATCCCAAGTCAATATTTTCTTGTGATGTACCAACCACATGAAGAGTTTAATCTTCATCCACCCTTGGTGCCTCCATAGGTTCTGCCAAATCTTATCCGGTATATGGGAATCCAGCTCAAGTAGAATTCCTTTTGCTTCCTTAAGATTAAAGGTGCCCTCTTTATTGTTGCCCCATCTTAGTTGGTCTTGCCCCCCTATTACTAAGATCTTCCTTTGTTCCAACATTCTCATGAGTGTCTCTGCTTTTGTTTTCAAGGGGCTCTCCTCTCTGCAATCAATGTTTCTCTAGATTCTCCACTTTCCTATATGCTGCGCTTGATCCCAGAAGTCCCTTACCTTATTTAATCCTTGCATGTCTATCTCATGCTTAAGGTCTAAAAAGTCCTCTTTCAACAGTATTGTTTCTTGTTGCCACTTATCCTCCCAGAAAAAAGCAAGCTTTCCCTCTCTGATTTCCCAGAAACTATTTTCTTGTACTAGGTTTCTGTTCTCCCAGGCTTTGTTCTAGATGTATGAGCCCTTTATATTTCCAGACATTCTTATGAGATCACTAGTTTGCTAGGAGCTAGCATATTTTTCCTTCCATATATTTTCCCATTGGGCCTTTGGATTTTGAACCCAACGCCACCAAAGTTTGGCCCCTAAAACATTGCTAAGAATTTCCTGATCATCCAAGCCTAGGCCTCCATGGTTCTTGTGTCTACAAATTTTATCCCAAGAAACTAAGGCCCATTTTTTCCTTGTCTCCTCCTTACCCCAAAGAAAGTCTCTTTGGATGTTTCTAAATTCTTGTAAGACCCCTTTTGGAGCTGGGAGAGCTAATGACATGAAAACCGGGATAGATTGCAGTACTGCCTTTGTGAGAACCAACCTACTGGCTAGGTTTAAAGATCTGATGGTCCATTTTCTGACTTTGTCCTGCAACTTATTGATCAATGTTTCCCAGATGCTTTTGTGCATTGGTTTAGTAGTTAGAGGAATTCCCAAATATTTTGAGGGGAGGGAATCCCTTTGAAAGCCTAGAATTCTGGAGATATTTCTCTGGATAGTAATATTGGTATTAACGAAAAATATTTTTGATTTGGAGAGATTAACTTACATACCTGTGGCCATGGCAAAGTCGTTCAGGATTTTTTTGTAGGCTGTAGCTTCTTTGACTGTAGGGATTCCGTGTAACGTTTTGTCATCTACAAATTGTTGATGAGTCAGTGCCTGACCATTCTCAGTTAGTTGTAGGCCCTTAATCTTACCTGTTACTTTAGCATGCTTGATAGACCTACCAAGTCCTTCCATCATGAGGATGAAAAGAAAGCGAGAGAATGGGTCTCCCTACCTGAGGCCTTTAGAAGGACTGAAAATCTCAGAGGGAGAGCCATTCACCAAAATTGAAAAGCTGGAGGAAGTCACTAGGGCCATAACCCATCTGACCCAGTAATGATCAAATCCAAAAGTAATAAGTACTTTCTTGATATAGGTCTAGTTTACTTTATCATAAGCTTTGAATATATCTAATTACATGATCATTCCAGCTTGCCTTTTGCTACTTAACGAGTGAACCACCTCTTGAGCTTGAATGATGTTATCTAAAATTTGTTTGCCTTCCACATAACCGGATTGTTCCCCTGAAACTAGAGTAGGAAGCAGAGGTTTAAGTCTATTAGCCACTACCTTGGATATTATCTTGTAAACCATATTGCATAAAGCTATGGTCTATACTTATCTAGAGTTTGAGCAATGTCCTGCTTAGGATAAGGGAGATGAAGGAGGTATTGAGCACTTTCAGAATAGTTCTATTCATCCTGGAATCCTCCAATACATTCAAAATATCCAGTTTAACAATATTCCAGCATGCTTTAAAACAATCCACATTGAAACCATCTGGGCCTGGTGCTTTGCCATTCTGCATGTCTTTGAGGACTTCACTTACCTCCTCTTCAGTTACTGGCCTGTTAAGGTTGAAATTGTCCTCTCTAGACACCAACTTTGGTATGTTTCTAGTTACATCTCTGATGAACTGTTCTCTGTCTGGATTGTTTTCTTGAGTTATGCCTCGGAAGTGCTGAACTAACACAGCTTCAATGTCCTCATGGGAGGTGTGAAGTTCCCCATCCTCTTTCTTAATTGAAGAGATTCTGTTACGCTCTCCTTATTTTAACCATTGAACTTGAGACTTTTGTCTCCAAAAAATTTCTTCTTGTTTACACAAATTATCCCATTCTTGATGATGTTTATCAACTTGATTATTTTTAACTTTGTCAAATCCTTCCGTGATCAGAGCTTGGTTAAGAACCTTCATTTTGTTTTCAACAGATTTTTTTTTCCACAAAAATATTGCCAAAATCATTCCTGTTCCAATCTTTTAGCCTGAGTTTGATGTGCTTTAGTCTTTTATGTAGAAGAAACATTCTTGTTCCCTGAATTTGTAAATCTTCTGACCACCATTTTTTGATATTGTTGATGAATTATAGGTGGGAAAGCTAGATATTTTCAAATCTGAAAGGTCTGTTTCTGGGCACACCTATGCATTTGATCTATAGTTGAACTGGCTAGTGATTTGAGCCTTTGAAGGGGAGAACTCTCGCTGTTACTTCCTTAACTATTAGCATAAGATCCTATGAGATAATGAATTTGTCTAACTTTGAGGCTACATGAGACTCTCCTCCTCTTTTATTATTCCAAGTAAAGAGGCCGCTGTTAATATTAGTGTCAACAAGATTCATATTGTCTATAAAGGTTTGAAACGCTAAAGAGTCTTTACTTAGAGCTCTGGTTCCCCCTTTTTCTCCGAAAGAGATTTGATCATGTTGAAGTCCCCTCCCATGATCCAGGGTATTCCTGCATGTCTGTACCTGAGATCCACAAGGGAATATAGAAACCTGAGTTTGTCATCTATTCTTTGAGGGCCATAAACATTTGTGACCAGATAAGTATCCGTGTCTCCTACAGGTTGAATAACTACTGATAAATAATTCTTGGATGCCTCAGCATCTATTATGCCAATTTTTTGGGGGTTCTAAAGAGTGAGTATGCCCCCCGCTGTGTTCTCTGATTTGACTTCTAGAAACTCAAATCCACTGAGCCATTTGCCATGAATTTGTCTTAATTTTTGAATGGAACATTTCGTTCCTTGGATGAAGATTATATCGGGCGTTTCTTGTTTCATTCTATTACTAAGCATTCTCTGCTTTCTCTTACTCCCTAGACCTCTGATATTCCAAGATATAAACTTCATAATTAAAGATTTGTAAAGGAGTAGCTGGCTAGATCTTTCATCTTACCTGAATCTATCATTAGCTTTCCACACTCCATCAAGAGTTCATTCCGATTTTTCCTGCCTCTTTTCTTACCTAGGTTTCTAGTTGCTAATCCCGGAGTTGTTTTCATCGTTTCACACCTCCGTTGTCCTGCTTGTCAATGGTTTTTCCTTTTTCCAATGCCTTAGCCTGCGTTTTCCATAAAAACAACTGCTATATTCTATTGATCTCTTCTTGAGGTAATGAATCTACCCCTCCCGTGGTTCCCTGAATCAAGAACCCTTCCAGTTCTAGGTTTTCTTTGTCAAGAATCTCCTATAGTTCATGGTCCTCCAGGTCCATTTCACTCTGGGTCATTTCCTGATCCATCTCCAATTCTGCATCACTCATCATAGTTTCTTTCTGATAATCAATATCCTGTGTTTGTTCACAGTTTTCTTCTTTCTCCTTTTCCCCAAGACTTCCTTCCATTGCTTGATCTTCTTTTTAAATCTCTTCATCTTCCTCAAGAACTTGGAATTTGTCCTGACTGACCTGTTGCCCTTCATATTGATGTTGCTTTGGCCCTCTTTTGCCGCCTTTTCCTCAATTTAACACTTTCTGAAAGGTATCAGTATCCTTCGTTGTGTTAGTTTTGCTCCTGTTTACTACTTTACTGAGCAAACAGTCTCTAAATAGGTGCCCATGCTCATGACATCTGCAACATTTGAACGGATTGTGCTCATAGTCTACTGTTTGCACCCATTCTTCATCAAAAACTTCCAAGATCACCTCATCCGGTAGAGCTCCTGATAGATACATTTCTACACATATCCTAGCAAAGGAAGTATATTTTCCCCCTCTTGTGGCTTCAGAAGCTTTGAAAAAATGACCTAGTTTGTTGCCTATGGCAGCTAATGATTCATTTTGCCAGTAATCAAGAGGTAGAGAATAGAGCCTTACCCAAACCGGTACTGAAGGAAAAGTCTCACGTTCTAGAACAAAATTCATCATCCATGGCCACATATAGAGTCCCACTACTGCATAGAAGTAGGGCCCTCCTTCAAATACTCTGTCCTTGTCTTCAATATTCGTTAACACCACAGTGAAGAATCCCTTTGACCCAAGATGTAGGTCAATGCCCTTTAGGTTTCCAGTGGTATTTGATCCACATCTGTAAAGCTTTTTCAGTGGGCCATAATCCCATGAATTTACAGATGATGGCATAAGTCCGCATGTGATCCCTGTGCGCCTGCAGAGCAGGATCATTTAAAATAACTCTGGGTGTGATCTCAACTTTGGGTTTACAGGGTCCCTTTTGCTTTTTGTCTTTAGTTCCCTGTTTTTTGTCTTCTAGCTCCTTGTCTTTTCTGCCATTATTTTCCTTAGTTTTTGCTCCTACTATCTTCTCTTCCATATTTCTTTTCCCTTCCTCTACAGTACCTCTAGCATTTTCTAGAGGTTTCTTGCCTCTACTGCCTACGACCTCCTTATAGGAGGGAGTGGAGCTCCCTCCTCTGCGACCCTCCATGAGGATCAATGTCTGCAACTATCTGAAACCCTCGATGTTCGCCCTCATTGTTCACCCCCTGGGCCTTTTTTCAATCTCAAGGGTTTCCCTAAATTTATGGTGATGGAACTGCGAAACTCTAGCAATAACACTGGCCTCCTCGATAATACTAAGGTCTATCTTACGATTATTTGTTTTGAAGAGATCTTTATCATGGGTTAAAATTAAAAATTCTTATTTACTCATTTATCTCAAATAATATTGGGCTTATTCAATAGATCTGGCTAATAAGAGCTTGTTTTTACTGATTCGGAGCACAATTGTACTCATACTCCTTAGATCTAGTAGATATGTATATTATTTATGTGGATTTGATAGCTTTGTAAATAATTTTAGCTTCTAACCCTTGTTTGCAGCTGGGATTTTTGGGGTTTTTGGGTTTATTTCATTTTTTGTATATATTGGGGTTTTGGGTTTTAAAATTTTATTTGTGCAGTTGGATTACAAAGCTAGATTTGAAGAATTCTTAGGGGTTTCAAGGTATTCAATCCTTGGAATTATTTTTAGAGGGATTCTAGAGGTGGATCTGGCCTATGAAGGCAAGATCCACCCTCTGTTTTCACCCCCAAGCTTAAACCTCCAGATATGGAAAAGGACATCCATATTCAAGAAGATCTCGTGATCATTTGAGTATAAATTTTAAATCTGAAATGCATTCAAAATTTTAGCAAGGGTTTTGTGATTTTTTTGGGGCATGTTGGATTGAAATAACCTTATGCCTAGCTGTCATCTTTCCCCTAACTTTTCTGTAAGCCTAGGGTGTCTTTTTCCCTTGGCTGCAGTTCCATAAGGTTGTTTTAGGCTTGCCGCAACCTCTCAAAACCCTCACAAAACCCTATTTATCCTTTTCCCTACCTTTTCCCTTCCTTGTAGGCCCTAAGGATGCCTCCTTTTCTAGCGGTTGTGCTCTCCTTAAATACCTCTCTGCAACTCCTTCAGATTTTCCCTCATTCCTTACTACTCCTCATCATTTATTCTCTATTACTACCTTAAGCTCGCTTCATTTGTTTCTGTAAATTTTTCTAAAGCTAACATTGACAATGGTACTGAAAATAAAGTAATTTTGGGTGTCTTGCAGGTGGTTCATTTGCAGAAAAGGTTGTGAGAAATTGCTCTATTTTGGTTTGATTTCCTAAACCTTTTCTCTATCATTTGATACAACTCTATATTTATCCTCTAACATTGGTTGAATGCTTGTCTAAGTGGCATAAAACGAGTTGGTATTTGTTAAATACAATGAGGGGTCACCTAAAAATCATCATCAACAGCCATTGGATTGGATGGCTCAATCCCCATTAAACATTAGAGTCCAACTCCATGACATGTCTTGCCATTCCGAGAAGCACCTCCCGAAGTTCCACCTCGAAAAGGGGACCTCGGCTGATGACCATATTAGAAATTTCTACCTAACATTGAAAATGATGAAAGTGCAATATGATGATGTGGCTTGTCGTCTATTCCCTAACACCCTTGAGAATAAGGCAGCCACTTGGTATCGGTCGCTGCCCGTCGCCTCCATCCGAACTTGGGATGAGTTCCGAAAAACCTTCCTTAACAATTTTTCAGAAGACAAGACACCTTCTATGCTCCTCACCGAGATTAGCACACTGAAGTGTCATAAGAAAGAGAAGGTGAAAGATTTCAATCAAAAATTCACCACCATTTTGAATAAGTTCCCCATGGACGTATTCCTTGATGATTCCATCATGATTTATTTTTACACAAGGGCCCTGCCATGGGATATTGTTGTGTTCGTTAAACGTGAAGAAAAACCCACCCTGGTAGAGAAATTTTCTACTGTGCTTGAGGTGAAAGAGGACATCATTTCTATCGGTGCCCTAGAGCATGAGTCCCGAGAGGAGGAAAAACCCTCCCGTAAGAAGAATCAAGTCTCATCAAGTAAAATCGTAGACAAAGACAAAGATTCCTTTGATTTCGAGGGACTAGCCAAATCCTTAAAATGGTTGACTAACAAAGTGTCTAAATTAAAGAGAAGAACCGGTGACGCTTCGAGAGGAGGAAAACTCGCTAAACCCTTTTTTTGGAAAACTAACAATCCCCCCCTAAAGCATCACAGGCATCCAGTTCGAACTTCAATGTGGAAGAGCAAGGAAAGGATAACTTCTTCACTTTCCATCAAACCTCTCACTCTGGGAAGACCCGTCCGCAGTGGCTCCATAACATGATTGTTGTAGTCACCCAGTTGTTAGAGGATTAGGTTGCAAGAGAGGATGAAGAAGAAACTAACGATCCTGAAGAGGATGACTCCCCTCCCAACAATGATGCTCCATCTATTGTGTTAACCTTTGAGGTCATCCATGGGGGAGAGGTATTGACCGCTCAAGAGGCCATCATTGGAGATGCTCCCCCCAAGCTCTCAAAAAGTTACAACCTTGGGAGTAAAGGTCTCATGTCAGATGCTATGTTGGAATATAAGAAAAGGGCATTGTTACGAAGGATTCTGCCACCCACCAATACTAGCCAGACATCCACCTCTTCACCCAAAGGGACGAATGATCTAAGCTCTAAAGAGTCACCAACCGGTACGAGAGGAGACTCATCCACACCCAGAAGTTTGACCAAAGGGGTGACAACTAAGACTACCTCGGTAATGCAGCGCTTGGCACAAGAGTCTTCGTCCATAGACTTGGATTACAATATTCTCAAATATTTGAAGAAGACTTGAGCTAATGTCTCGTTGTACAAGTTATGTAAGTTGACTATTTAGCTTGAGTTGATTGCTAAAACATTTTCCATCTCTCCTACCCCTTCAAATCCCTCTGCATTGAACATGGAGAACTCCATAGGCTGATCCCCAGTTGTGATCGACCATGAAGCCATAATGAATGCCGCAAATGCAAACTCGAGATGCTCAACCCCTCCTTTCCTCTTGACCTTCGAGATGTTCAATTTTAATGTTCACAATTGCCTCGTTGACTCTAGCGCGTCGACCAACGTCATGCCCTGGTCAGTATGCAAAAATATAAGCATTCAACCAGAGAAAACTTGTGCTAAAATCATCCAACTCGATAGGTCTCAAGTTCTGGTTGTGGGAGAATTAAATAACGTTATTATTTGGTTATCTTTTGATTCTCGAGTTCACCAGTGCATTGACATAATCATTGTAGACATTCCAGAAGCCTACGGTTTACTTCTTAGCAGAGATTGGTCTTGTAAGCTTCAAGGCTACTTCGCCACAGACTGGTCCCACTTATGGCTACCTTACAAGGGAAGGAATAACCAGATCAAGGTCAATAGTGAGCCTTGCATGAAGCACACTGTAACCAAACTTGAGGGCTTTATCGAGCCGATCAGCTACGCCCAACAAGAGCTGCGACTGTGCCTCCTCGAGACCCTGTTTGGGTGCTATCAGCCTCAGACATCAACCATTCCCCCAGATACCTAGTTGGAACTTCCAATGCAAGCCCCAAGCCATGATAGTGAAGTCTGTGCCTTAAACTTGCATACTTCGGGTCTCCCATCCCTCAGTACTAAAACATTGATGTTGTATTATGATGGATCCAAGACTCATGATGGAGCTGGAGCAGGGTGCGTCCTGCTAGACCCCAAAGGGAATAGATTCTTGATCTCTTACAGATTAGAGTTCCAATGAAACAACAAAATTTCAAAATATGAGGCAATAGTCCTCGGCCTAAAAAATGCCATCAACCTAAAAGCAGACTGTTTGAAGGTAATTAGGGATTTTGAAATTATTACGAGGCAGGTACTCAATACAATTCACTGTTTGTCCCCTCACCTCAAGAATTACCAACAAGAGGTATGGCATATGATAAATTCGTTTAAAGCTTTCAATATAATTTTTGTTCCTAGATTTAATAATGTCACTGCTGATACTTTCGCTAATGCTCCAGTTATATTCACACCCCTTAGGGATGGGTTTTCTATTGAAATTATGTATAAACCGACATTGCCTAATAACATAACTAACTTGCACATTTTCAATGGTGACCAAAAGATTCTAGAGTTCATGACAAATGTGGAAGTGTTCAAAGATGTAGCCATCGATGAAGAAGAACATGAGAGGTCCCTACAAGAAGAAGAAGATTCAAGGAAAGGAAACCCCTTACCTAAGGGGGTGCTTACGATAGATAAATTGTTCGACCTACATAACCATTTCCAAGGCCCACCAAACACCAAGACTCATAGTTCCACTCTCTCGCACGAGCAGATCAACCTTGGGACCGAATCTAACCCCAAGTGTGTCAACATAGGGCTGGGATGCACCCCTGAGGAAAGACAAGCATTCATCAACCTATTCAAAAGGTACTGTGATATTTTTCTTGGACATATGATGACCTGAAAATGTATGATACTCAAATTATTCAGCATGTCATCCCTACAAAAGAAGGGGCCAAACCATTTTAGCAAAAATTGAGGAAAGTGCATCCCGCGTTAGAACCCCTCATCCAAAAGGAACTCAAGAAATTGTTAGATGCTCGCATCATCTTCAAGGTTAGACACTCTACGTGGGTATCCAATCTGGTTCCAGTGCAAAAGAAATCTAGAGAGATATGTCTGTGCGTCGATTTTCGGAACCTCAACTGGGCATTAGATAAAGACAACTACCCGATCCCCTCCATGGAGCAGATTCTCCAAACCATCTCAGGATCTAAAGTCTTCTCCTTGTTAGATGGCTTCTCTGGCTACAATCAAGTCCTGGTAGTTGAACCTGATCGGATCAAAACAATGTTCCGAACAAAGTGGGGATGCTTGCATTTCGCCGTATGCCTTTCGAACTGATAAATGCTAGGGAAACCTTCCAAAGAGCAATGGATATCGCCTTCTAAGGTCTAATGGGTCAGAGTGTGGTGGTCTACCTTGACGATGTCACCGTTTTCTCAAAGAAAAGGGGTGACCACCTTCACCATTTGAAGCAGATTTTTGAACGATGCCAGAAATATGGAATCTCCCTCAACCCTAAGAAGAGAATATTCGTGGTTTCTGAAGGAAACTTTCTTGGTCACATCATCACCAAAAACAAAATCATCATAGACCCTGACCGCGTAAAAGCTATAGCACAGATCCCTCGGCCAATCACCAAAAAAGGTATGCAATCTTTCCTTGGTAAAATTATTTTTCTTCAGAAATTTATTTCAAATTTTGCACAAATTGTCAAACCTTTACAGAATATGATAAAGAAAGATGCAGTATTCAAATGGAATCAAGAAGAAAAGGAATCTTTTGATCGCATTAAAATATCAATCGTAGAGGCTCCTTACCTCGCTAGCCCATATTTAAGTAAGGACTTTATCTTATACACTTTCACCTTAGACTCGTCATTGGCCGCATCCTCACACAAAAGGATTGTGACCACAATGAACGTCCTATATCCTTCATGAGTACAGGGATCCAAGGCACAGAGCTAAATTACCTAGACATTGATAAGCATGTGTATGCAGTCTACAAAGCGGTGAAACACTTCAGACCGTACATCATAAAAAACCGTGTCATAGTAATGGTTCTACACCCAACCATCAGATCCCTCTTCATACAACAGGAGCTGAGTGAGAGGAGAGCCAACTAGATGACCTCCCTCCAAGAGTATGATTTGGATTTCAAACCCTCCCACACTATGAAAGGACACGAACTCTATAAACTAACCACTGAGGCGGAAGATCAACAAAATGCGAAGTCCGATTGACTGGTTTTGGAGGCAGAAGGATGGGAACATGAAATTGAATATACCAGAAAAAACACCTCTACCCAAACGAATCCTCTTCATGGTACTTTGACTTAAGGCAATATCTAGTGCAAGGATCTCTACCCGATACCATATTCCGCCAAATAGAAGAGAGCCTTCAGGCTTAAGGCGGCCTCATATCAAATGGTTCAAGGAAACCATTTCAGAAAGTGCCACCTCAACATAGTACTAAGATGTTTGGAATATGATGAGGCTCAACAAGTGCTGAAAGATCTACATGATGGACTCGTAGGAGGTCACTATGCGAGCGACACCAGCACCCATAAGATCATGCACGTAAGTTTCTACTGGCCCACACTGTTTAAGTACGTGCATGCCTACGCTTGGAAATATCCCATCTGCCAGAAGCACGTGGGTAGGCAGGTAAGATCATCCTCTCCACTCCAACCCATAGCATTTGAAGAGCCTTTTCAGCAACGGGGGTTGGATGTCATAGGTGAGATCATGCCAAACTCATCAATACAAAAAAGGTACATACTCACGACCACCGACTATTTCACCTAGTGGGTAGAGGAAATTTCGTTGTAGAAGGTCAACGATGATGAGGTAATATCTCTCATTAATCAGTACATCATAGCCAGGTTCAGTGTTCCAACCTCACTTGTCTTCGATAATGCTACATATTTTTCGTCTTTAAAGTTGTATTATTTTTCTTGAGAAAACAGTATCGTGTTAAAGAATTTAGCCAACTACTACCCTCAGGGGAACGACCTATGAAAATCAACCAATAAAAACCTCATCCACATCCTCAAGAAAACCTTGCTTTCTCATCAAAGTAAATGGCACAATGCACTCAGTAATGCCCTATGGGCCAACCGGTTTACCCGCAAAAAATCCATTGGGACATTACCCTAATTCCTGGTTTATGGGAAAGAAGCCTTCTTGCCGCCTAATTTGTAATTCTTTGCCCTCAGACTAGCTCAAGAGTCACTAGACTCCCCGTGTCTTTCCATTCAAATCCATATCGATACACTTGTGAGATTGGAAGAGGAGAGACTAAAGACCAAAGAGAAATTTTCCATTCATCAAGCCTAGATTAAGAGGTGGTTTGACAAGAAATTTGTAGGGACCTATGAGTTTAATGTGGGTGATTTGGTTCTTAAATGGGATTGGGCCCATGAAGACAGGGGCAAACACATGAAGTTCCAAGCTTTGTGGATTGGCCCCTTCCAAATCAAAGAGAAAATTGGCTAGCACACCTTTAAGTTGCAGACCCTGGGAGGGTGAGTAGAACCCCTCCCTATGAATGGCCAAGACCTTAAGTTCTATTTTACCTAGCAGCCCCAAGGTTGCTAGCCCCATCTTGTACCATAGCTCCATTTTGTTTTCCTAGCTAGTCGTTGTTTTGTTTTCAGCATAGTTTGTTGTTTCATTTCCTTTCAGAATAAAAGTTTGGGATGGCAGGTAGAGGTTAGAACGGCCCTGCACGTTGGCTTCCACGGATTCTCCACGAAATTGTTTGCTGATCGAAACTTAAGCTGCGACCAAAATCTAGTGTGCAAGTTTAGCATTAATGGGGAACTCAATGGTACATGTAGCCTCCGTTCTTGCTCGCGTCGGTCTGTCCCATCGGCTTACATGGACAATAAGATTTGAATTGTTCTATCTTACCTGTGGTGCTGGGAATGAAGGGGAAACTAAAGAAACCTTTTGAGAATACATATATTTCGGGAAAATAATAAGGTCTCTGAAAAACCAAAAACAACCTCTTTGAAATTCAAATAAGTCGGGATCCCTCGTCCACCCAGGCTTTAAGCCAGCATCGAATAAGTGCACAGACAAATAAGTGCCAATGAGCATACCCATCCATTCATAATAAGGGCTAAAGGACCAAGAAAGGATTCCTGCGCAAAGAGGTGAGGCAAGGGCTTTGCCAGGGTACTGACCAGGCTCGTTGGCAGCGGAGTAACTTTCGCGATTTCTAGGTAGTAACTCTGTCGGGGTACTGTTCAGGCTCGCTGGCAGCAAAGCAACACCAGAGTACCATGACCACTATACCAAAAAAACTTCAAGCTCATATCATTACTTAAGGTTCCCTTTTCCTTCCTAGGGCAGCAGGAGGTAACACCCTACCTTGTGTGATAAAGGCCAGTATTTGCAGGAAGGGATAACCAACTGATTCAAAGGAGAGGCTCGAGTACCATCAACGGGACCCGCAGATGTATAAAGCAACACTTATTTAATTCCCATTAATCTAGGCCAGAAGGCGTCAGAGATCCTGGGTTTCTCCTGGTGAATCGCCAATTTTTGTAGCTGTTGCAACAACCCCTCCAAAAATATTGAAACCCTTAAAATTTTCAGAGCCCCTGTATTGTGCGAAACCTCCTGCACCATTGAGATCTGCTCAAAGAGGTCACAATCTAGAAGAACCCCGTAAAAATCTAAGTTTTCCAGCTAGGTCGCTAGATCCTTCCCAAAGTCAGTTGGTCATAGATTTAGAGTGTGACTAAGCCTAAATCTTGTGATCGTTGTGACTATTGCAACCTGTGCGGCCCACTAGTCGCATAGGTCACAAGGTTGCATCGGTCTCACTTGCCCATCAATGTGACCATGCGAAACTTGCGACCTCTCGACTACCTAGTCGCAAGGTCACATAGACCTCACTCACCCATCAATGCGACCATGCGACCCTTGCGACCTCGTGACTACCTGGTCACATAGGTCGCAAGGTCGCACATTAGGTCTTGTGACCTTCGCACGTGTGACCAAAGCTATAAAAGGGGAGGTCACCCCATTTCATTGTAACGGCTCCTTTGGTCGCACGGAAGACGAGGAAGGTCTGCGACTTGGGTGCGCATGCAATTTTCTTCAGGTAAGCGACCTTTCGCCTTCCTGGCAATCATGATTTTCTCCCAAGTGTCATTTTCTGCATCCCCAACCTTCTGCATCCCATTCCTAAGGGGTTTTTATCCCATTTACTTGGTTTTTCACCTCAATCCCAAAAGAGAAGTTGCCCTGGCCCCGTCCACTCTTCCTTGACCAAACCTTGGCCATTCTTCGACCCTAGACTTCCCGGTTTTTGCCAGTAATCCTTAACCACCTTGCTTGGAGGAATCCCAGACCTGCCAAAGCCTCAAATTTTTTTCCTTGGTTCTCTCAAAAAATAGGTCGCACGACTTGAGACCATGATACCTATTTTTCCGTGACTTCGTGACCTGCGACTTCACTTCCGCTGCGACCTTGCGACCTACGACCTCGCGGCCCCATCATCCCATGACCTTGTGACCTCCATCAACCCATGACCTTGTGACCTCCACAACAAGTCACTCAGCCACCCTTCTAGATTTACGACCTTGCAACCTCTCTCCTTTTTTGACCTTGCAACATGTCTCCTTATGCGACTTGCCCATTAGCTTCTGAAATTCCTTTTATTTTCGCAGTTTTGCTCATTTTTTGATGCCGTCTCTCTCATCGTGGGATTGTATTTTCAATATGCTAGGTGACATGGATCTTGAGTGCATATCCATCTCCTCCTTCAAAGATGAGATGAATCCCCCAAACACTAAGGCTGCTCATAGAGGCTCAAGAAGCGGGTCATGGGAGATCTACGAAGATGAGGAGCCGCCCATCTCCGGGGACACATCTCACAACATCAACAAAACCATGGAACTATCCTCGTACAACATCTACGAAGAGTTTTCAAAGCCAGATATTCCAGAAACCCAGGAGGATTTCCCCGTATACATAAATGTCAAGAGGTCAAAGTCACACAAGGTAGTAGCACACCCCTCGGCCTTCCCATGCACATAAACTATTGAATGGATCTTGAAAAATGCAGATATAGATTCATGGAAGATCAGGGATCATGCTGGAGCATCCATAGTCACAATCTCCTTAGCAGATATCACTGCCTATTATAAAATCCTGGAGAGACAGGAGGTTTTCAATATCAGGTGGCTCTCTGAGTTTGGGACCCCAGTGAAAGATATCCTAAGGGAATGGTGGCATGACTCGTCAAAGTTCTGGGTCAAAACGGATTAGGCGTACATGACAGAGGGGTTGCATAAGGTATATCAATTAATTGCCACGATAATGTGTCGCTTATATGGTAAGGCGGACTGTGATGTATTTTATGGCACCTGGTTTCCTCTCATGTACGTCGTTGCCACCCGAGGAACTATTTTTAATTGGGAAAACATTCTCACATCATCATTGAAAAAAAACATAGCTGCGGCCAAGCTCCCACAGCCAGAACAACCTCCGAAATTCTATATGGCTTCATACCTCCTGGACACTGTCTGCATAAGATGCCAATTTGAGCACTAGAGTTGTAACTGGGATTCATGAGAAACTGACCTCGTGCACCACCACTATAAGGTTTTCTGGTACGCGACTTACAAAGGTATGATAGATGTAATTTATGAATCTTTTATTGCCTCGTTGTACCAACTTCTATTTGGGGAAGAGCCACCATGCATGTCAAAGAGGGCTATGAAGACTGTGGTCAAGGTAGCACATTGGTTTCCCATTCAAGAAGGAACATTAATAAGAGTTTTCAGTACCCATAAGGCCCCCCATGCCCTACCCAAGTTCGTCACAGACGAAATGCTCATGTAAGAGGTCTTCTACCAAATGATGCATGGCTTTTCGAGGGTGTTGAACAAGGGAAAAAAGAAACTATGGCCCGCCTTCCCTCTCACCATCAAAGCATATGTGGTGGAGAATTTTAAACAAGTAGATGTAGAGGAAAAGGAATTGAAGGGGACCCATTTTGTGAGCCTCAACTGTCGGACATCTGATCCCGAGAAGGTCGTGGCCACCCACTGTAAAAAGGTAAAGTTCAGCTGTTCATATTCTCACACCAAACAGGATCATGAGGATGGGGTAAAAAATTGGTATAACTCTATGAGGGAACTTAGACCAAGCGAGTAGTAGGCCAGAGATGAGGAGCTCCTCGACGATTGCCAAGAAGATGTGAGCCTTAAAGAAAGAGCTTCCACCATCAACAAAAAAACATCACGAGGCATCGGGGATTCCAAGAAGTGAAAAGGGAAAGAGGTTGAAGACATCTTGAGTGACCACGAATAGGTGAACATTAATGAAACACTGGAACAAAGGAACGCCACCTTGGTAGGGAAAAATAAAAAGCTTGAGAGGCAGAGAGAGTTAGAGATCAAACAATCTCAAGATTCCAGTGACTAAGGCTAGCTTGAGAAAAGGAGGCGATAGGAAGAGCGAGAAAAGGAGAAACAACTGCAAGAAAAGAAGCAGGAAGAAAGAAGGGCACAGGAAGAAGCAGAGAAGAAAAAACAGGAGGAATAAATAAGGGCGTAGGAAGAAGCAAAGAAGAAAAACATGAGGAATAAAGAAGGGTGCAGGAAGAAGCAGAGAAGAGAAAAGAGGAAGAGGAACACAAGGCTAGAGAAGAGGAGGAGAAAAGGATATTAGAGCAAGATCTAAAAAATAATGGACGAGGAGTTAAAGAGGTAACAAGCGCTCATAGATCAAGAAAATAGACGACATGAGGAAGAGATAAGGAGGAACAAAGAAAAGGAAACCGGGGAAAGCGAACAAGGATGAACTAGCAAAACAACCGAGCTGGGTATAGGGAAAGGTGAGCGACCCCCTTTGGATGTCCCCCCTTCTACTCTCCTCACTGGTGAACACCTCCCCTGTAGGAACTGGATCTCTCGGAGAGACAAGAAGAGGAGGTCCTAGATCTCACAAGGCGCACTATTGACGAAGTTAGCCTCAAGATTGTGCAAGAAAGGAAAAAGTATTGTGCCAGGAATTTAGTTGAGCCTTTGTTAGCCACCATGACCAAGTAAATTGTGCCCAACATCACAACAAACCTGCAGATGATTGCCTCGACCGAGACAAATTTCGTCACCGCCACGGAACATAATGTGGTCCGATTGAGCAAGCATATTACAGACCTTCAGAACAGGCATTATGCATCTGAGCTAAGGGCCACCATAGCAGAGCAATAGAGAAAGAAGTTAGAGGAAGAGAATGTGACACTCCACTTAGTTCACTCGAGTGCAAAATTTTTTTAGGCAGTAATCAAAGCAGAAACCAAGACCCTGGGGGAGGCCATGGAAATGGTCTACGAAGAGATGTCAAAACTGCATCACACAGTGGCCCCAATCGTGGCAATCCAAGCCCACACAAAAGAAAGGGTTGCGATGCTAAAGGAGGCTATGATTGCTCTAGATAAGATACATGAATGGTCTGTCAAGTACCCAGGAGCACCAACGGTGGTCCCTAAGAAGGATTGGATCACCATGCAGAACGCCAAGGTTCAACTCCGCATCAAGATTCAATATAAAGAACTTATGCTCTTCTAACTAATACAAGGAGTGATTGTATGATGCAAACATTGGATTCCTCAAATCTTTTACCTCGTATTGCTATGAGTATTTTCTTTACTTGATGGATCAGATATTCATGAGAGTTCTTTGATGTGCGGTCTCTTCATATGCTGTCTCATACTACAAGCTTTGTGTTGCTTTGCATGGATGGTATTTGATTCGCTAACTCTATGCTCGTGCTGGTGAACTATTTCATTGGTACTGGTATAATCTATTTTGAATGTACGTTTATTTATTCTCATAGATGATTGATCATTGTGAATTATTTTACAATTGTTAAGCACTTTATCTTGCCAAACATGAGTCTTATTTGAAGCCTTCTAACAGTTGCTCTACATAAGGTTTATGTTGTTTATAATATGGCTATTCATGGTTTGTACGTTAAGATATTTGTCAATTATTTCTTTGTGTTTATTGAAGTACATGGTTTCTATTGATTTCGCATCCCACCTCCATCCGAAGCAATCTCAAAACACCTGAACGACAGTCGGGCCTACATACCGAAAGGGATGCCTAACGCAAATGGTGCAGGCTCTAGTTGGGAACCTACACCGGGGAGATCCCATTTTCTGTTGGCAGAAAATTCCAGCCCGTCAACACCAACATTGTTGGCTTGTTGGGGCCTGACCTATGTTCGAAGTTAATTAGCCAAAAAAATCCCTGTACTACTGGCCTTTTCAGAAACATTTTGTGGAGCGCGGACTGAGGTCTCATCCGAAGTAGTATAGGGGGGTGCTGGAACCAGGTTTCTGCACCCTTGAGATGTCTGAGAGTTTGAACTGGTCCAACTGTTAGTCCCTTCGCGTAGGTTGCTTCACGCACTTCCCAGGCCTTCGTGCCTTGATATACTTGCCTTCGCACAACCCTAACCAGGGGCTGTGGAGCTTCCGCGCTACTGGAGCAGCACTCTGCGCTATTCCCCTAAGTCGCACCTGAGATCTTACTTATCTTCCTACGCCTAGTCAATTATCTTCACGTAAATGGATGTCTTACGTTATATTTATTTATACAACACATTCATAAGAGTTTGCGCAGCAAATAAACAATACACTTGCAATTTAAACCCAATCATACATTAAAACAAGAAAAGATACACAGTAATATGGTAAACTTCTCTTTATTAATTCTTCCAATGATTACAGACTCGACTTGTCCTGCGCACTCAGCTGCAGGGGTCTACGCACTCAGCTGCAGAATACTAGGCCTCTGCGCACTAAGTTGCAGAGCCTTCTCCTACTCTATGACCCAAAGACACACTTTACACTTTGACTCAGTCTCTTAGACTCATCATGCTTCCTTTCTATTAGCTATCCTATACACTTAGAACCTCGCTCTATTTATACAATCCTATGGTCCACGGACCATGGGTAGGTCTATTAAGCTGACATTACATTAAAAAATGAGGCGGACAACCCTATGAATCTATTATAACGTCGCACTATGCGCCCATAATTCGCGGAGATTTTACAAAAGACTTGGTCAAAACTTGGGCTTTAAGCCCCAAAACATTCCTTGGGGGGAGTCCATGCCCAACAGGTCCCCAACACAAACATCGTGACTCGCCCTCAAGTCACTTTGTCGGCGCAGAGATCTTCGCGCGGAGTCCCTCCAACTCTGTCCGAACTACTGCAAGGTCAACAACGCACTGGGTGACTGCTTGCTCGATCGCCTGGACACATTGTTTCGAGACCACGGTGTCAGAACTACTTCCCTACATCTGTGCCTGTGTCCCCTGCATTTGTGCGAGCTTGCCTTCAATTGTTGTTGTGATGGTGAAGGCCTCGTCGATCCAAGGTTGAACGCATGCCTTCAGGACTGCTTCTTTGTGCCGTGCCTCGTCCACCTGTCCTTTCAGTGCTTTGGCTTATTGCATCTGTGTGAGCCTCTAAGTGAGGGCCACCGTCTGTGCAGTTCCTTTGATATTGTCATACTGCTGCTGGAGTTCTCACGCCTCTATTTCTAAGCATTGGATGTTGGGGTCCTCCTGTAGATTCATGAGGACCTCAAATGACTCCTCCAACATTTTGGTGCAGTCTCTCACTGCACTAATGATCTCATCCAATCCCACTGTAATAGCGTTGGAACGCTATTCTCTTACTTCCGGAGGGGTGGATGACTGCGGCTTTAACCGTAGATTTGCGATCTGAAGGTTCAGCTCCAGCTGAACCTTTGTCATTTCCTTTCGCGCCTCGCCGCACCCCTGCTGCGAGCCTGTGGATGCGCGCCTCTACTGGTGTGTCTGCTGGGATGGCCGACTTAGGGCCGCTTTGACAAGCTTCATCCAGTACCTGTACAACTTCCGATTCCATGACACCACTTTGTCACTCTACAGGCTCAACAATTCCATGTTGATTTTCTGCTCGCTTAGTACTTGCAGTGCGTGGCTCTCGCTAGCCCGCAGTTATGAAGTAATCCAATCCTGCAGAACGTATAATGTCTCCCACGGGAGTGCAGCCATGTTGATTTTGATACCCTTCAGGGCGCTAATAGTAGGCTTGTCGGCCTCATTTGTTGTCACCAGTGCCCCTTCCGGCAACATTATGGTATTTTTCACCTGAGCGCGCAACATCTGCTCTGCTACCATTGTCTGACTGCGAGGCTGGTGTTGAGTCTTGAAAATGTCATTCATTCCCACTACACTTTCACTATTATGTCCATTATATCACCTCCATTTCACCTCCATTTCACTACTATGTCACCACATTCATCCCACTTTCATTATCATTAGGCCACATTTATGTTTTTCCAATCTTTATTAATTCTAAGCTTTTTAAGTGAATTTGTGGTTAAAAATTAGAAAATAATTTGCATATGCTTATACCTAACAAATGGGTTGATATTGTTGACATGTATAGGTTGAAAGGAGGCTTCTAGAAGACCCTTATGTGGCACTCTAAGGCCGAATTCGAATTTGAGTGGAAAGAATCATGGGATCATGAGGATATGTGTCACATCTCCTAATTGTATTGTAACTCTAAGAAGACATATGTCTTATCAGTTCCTATTTTGATTAGGACTCTAGAGGTAGAGGGAGAGATTCATGGAATCTCATTAATGAGATGGCTTCTTATCTTTTTGTATAAATAGGAGATCTCTCTCCTTCATTTGTTAGTCTTTTAGCTTGTGAGTTCTTTAGCTTGGAGTTTGTAGTTCTTCCTTGATGGCTTTTGAAAGCTTTGGAGAACTTTGTTGTACTTTGTAATTTTGAAGAATTTGAATAAAGATTTGATGTTCTCAACATGGAAGGAGATGTGAAGTAGATGTCATGGAGCATATTAGAATGTAAGGTAGAGTAGATTTCATTTTGTAAATTTTGCTTTGATTTCATTATGTCATTTGATTGCTTTCAAGTTTGATAGATTAGATTTTTCATTCATGCAATTTTAATACATGCAAGTGTGTTCAATCGGTTAATTGTAGATTAGTAATGCACATAGCTTTTTAATGACTAATGACATGATGGAATTATCTTGTCCTTCTGCTGATTTATTTTCTTAGTTCTAATTCCAACACTGTTTATTTCTTTCAGTTTTGTTTTATTCATTTACTTTTCTACAAGATAGATATTAGACTGCTCATATCATTTTCAGTTACCTCCTATAGCCAGAGCGACTCAAATGGTGAGGGATTGAAGTATGAATGCGTAGTTTGATATTCGTTTATTTTTTGCAAGTTAGTTATTGAATTGCTCATGTCATTTTCAGTTATCTCCTATAGCCAGAGTGACTCAAATGGTGAGGGATTGAAGTATGAATGCGTAGTTTGATATTATTTTATTTTTCTGCAAGTTAGTTATTGAATTTCTCATGTCATTTTCAGTTACCTCCTATAGCCAGAGCGAGTCGAATGGTGAGGGATTGAAGTATGAATGTGTAGTTTAATATTAGTTTCATTTTATGCAAATTAGATATCAGATTGCTCAATTTGTTTATGATTACCTCCTATAGCCAGAGCGAAGTCGAATGGTGAGGGGTCAGAATATGAGTTGATGTAATATGATTTAGTTTACTTTGCTTACAGTTTTTGAATTGCTTTAAGTTCAGTTTTCTTTTTATATAGCAGCAAGGATACTGGGTTTCATAGTCACTAGCTCATTGTTTGGTTGTTGCATTCTATTTTGATTGAAGTAGCTGCATATTTACACTTTTGTTTAAGTACTAACTCCATCAATAACATGTTTTAAGATCTTTTGAAGTGCTAAGTTTTGGAAATTACCATTAGGGACATAGACTTTGTCTTGAAATCTACATCCATAATTGTCCTTTAAAAGTATTCTTAAGACCTTAGAATAGGATTTCCATTTGCATTAGACACTTTAGGAAACCAACAAAAACAAAACCCCAAAACAAAATAAAATCTATAAAACAACGAAGTAAGAAAAAGGTTAACTAAGCACATATGGTGCACCACACTTCATCAGTTTACGATATCTGGATTGATAATTTATGTAGAGCAATTTAAGACGTTAAATTGACTAGACATTTTGGCGCCGCTGCTGGGGAAGTGTAATTAGGAGACCTTATTTCTTACATCTAAAAAAAAAAAAAATATCATAATTCTTGAGTATGCTCTCCTCTTGCACTTCGTGTGATCTGAAGGATCAGAAAAAGGATTGTTAAGTAAAAAAAAAATTAATAATTCTTGAGTATGCTCTCCTCCTGCACTTTGTGTGATCTGGAGGATCAGAAAAATGATTGTTATGTAAAAAAAGAAAAAGAAAAAAAAAAGGAGACAAAATAAACTTCATCATTTCAATTGATTCAAAAAAAAAAAATGGAACTCAACTGCTTTGATAGGTTCAAATTGTCCAAAATTGACTGGTTATGGTTTGTAGTGGTCCTCAAAACACTGTATCCTGTTTTAATAAGGTTTTGCAACTTAGCTGCGGAATGTGGCCTGATTCCGCAGCTAGTTGAGAATTCTGCAACTGTTTCAAGGTTTAGTAGGTTACAAGCATCCAATAAAAAAATCGACCACATGGGCATCTCCAGAATTGTCCCGACATGGATCCTATCCTAGTCACTCAACTCAGACTGATAAAAACCAGCCTAAGACCTCAGTCAAAGTCCTGATTTCAATTCATTTACCTTGAAGCCTTTGCTGCTTTCCAAAATGGACTTAAGTTCATCCTTCATTTCCTAGGCTTCACTAGATAAGCCTGAGCATCTTCTAAATAGAGCATCTAGTTGGTTCTTTAAAAAAAAAAAAAAAAAACCTGTTACAATTACAATGAATTCTCCCAGCCTTCACGTTTTCTTTGAAAAACTTGACTAAAATACCCTCTTGATTGACAAATTTCCAGATTGTGTTCAGATTCATTCAATACGTAGCAAACTTGTGAAAATATCTTGTATTGCTGTAAGCTTTAGCGATCCAGATTTAAGTGCCACATCGCCTCTTCCTTTATCAACAATTCTTGTCTTTGAACCATCAAAGACTTCAGAATAATAGTGTCTTCCACAAAGAATATACCAAGGACATTCTACTTGTATTCAAAATCTGATTTTAAACTCCATTTCCTTGAGAATAGCTTGGGACGACTGGTTGAATCACTATCATAAAAAAATAGGGTCCAGGCTGAAGAAACCAAGGATCTATAGTTTTCCTTCAACAATTTTTGTTCTCATAGGATGCTCGGCGCTTTACTCACTAAAATATGAGCGGCATAAAAATTGGCACAACCTGCCCAATCCATGGAGGCTATATCACTGAAATTCATTGGGTCGTACGCTGTAATTACATCTGAAAACAATTTTTCCCCCTCTGAGATTGATCTTAAGGCTGAATGCAACAAATTCATAAAGGGTAGAATAGTGAAAACATTAACTCAGAAAAATGTAAATAGAGAAAAAACGTCAAACTTTGAGAGCACGATAAGAAAACATGGGTTTTTTTGCCAGCCGGGTCAATTAGATAACACAGAAATTGTTTGAAGAAATTTGTGGTGGTCTGGGAGAAATCCTCGGTTCTTTGGAGCCCATTTTTGCCTGCCGCGTATAAAAAACGGATTTTCAAATTAGATGAACAGATTGTGATTTAATTCGGTTCTGTGCTGGCACCTACTCTACCTCTACCACGTCTTCCACCCTTTGCCACCACGTCCTCTGCCCTTAATGCCACCCGTTTGCAATTCATTAACCCCTGTTAACAACAGTTCCAATTTAAGACGATTCTCCATTACGTGATCAGGTTAGATACGGCTCTTCACAACCGATTGATAGACGTGGCATGGAGTAGCATTCAATCTTGATTTTAATGCATAACGGCCTCATGATTAATCCTCGGGTTTAACTCGTATTCGACTGCACTCTCACTCTCCACCTGTAATCATGGGAAGTGATCGATTTCATTATGGCTCCTCTCCACCACATAATTTCCGCAGCCATTTCATAAACATGTTTACATCTCCTCCGCAGCCGTTTAGTTTAAATTTCTGTCGGGTTCACTTCATATCTCCACTGTTCTATTGAAGCACAGTTGCATTTCCACTTTGTTCATATCAGTCTCCGCCCCATTTCGTGAATGCACCTCGGCTGCCTATCTTCTGTTTTCCGCTGACAGTCCCTGAATCTTATTCACTCCCGCTACCTATTATCCAGTTTACATTTTCAGTCACTGTTGTCTTCTCCATAAACCCCGTAACCCATCTGTCTTAACTTTTTTAAACCCTCACACGCAAATAAATTTTAAACATAAGGAAGGATGGGTCGGTTATTAAGGGCAGAACCGGAAGGGCCTAAGTTTATGGAAGGGCCAAATGGTTATGGTCATGGTTATAGGATGTTTATCAAACTATAAGTCCATCACTAAAACTATTTTGCTCCATATGCCACCACCATTCATAGAGTTCCTACATGCAGACAATGAAAAAAAATTTTTCAAAACTGATGGTTGACTGTTTCAGCCACTTTCCGCAGTTGATTCAACTTTCCGCAGCTGGTTCAACTTTCCGCAGCTGTTTTGTTAAACTCTAGGTTGCAGGTGTCATCAAGCAAAACAAGCCACATGGGTAGCAGTGGGAATGTCAGTACATGGATGATGTCCTATTCATTTGGTCAAATTCGATGAAAAAGACCCTGGTCAAAGGGAAGTCAAGTTGTTTGTTATCACTAAGTCGCCACACTGAGTCGCCACACTAAGTCGCTGCATGTCAAGAAAAAAAATAATAATTTTGAATCAATGAAATGAATAAGTTATTTGCTCACTTTTATGAAGGTATTGATTAATTTGGGACTGATGATGAAAGATGAATGGCTAACTTTTTATTCAAGTTTTTTAGCCACAGAAACTATGCACATTCCGCAACTAAAGTCCAATTCCATAGCTGTTCTCTAATTTCACAGCCAGAAAAACCTCATTGTTCAAATCAACCTATCTTTCTCATACAAAATCAGATTTTGATGATTTAAGTACCATTGGAAAGATCTCAACAAGATCTACACAATGATAAATCCATCATTAGAGTTTGAAATGAAAAATAATGAAATAAATTGCTGAAAAGAAGCAACATTCAACTTGGGCACCAATTCCAAAGCAGGTATAAATTCTTTTGATTTTTCCTTTGAGAACTTGTTTTATTAATACAAATTCTTAGTTTTGTGTGTAAATATCATAACTAGAGAGATTGATCACCTCTATCCTTTGATAATCTTACATTCCATTGCAGAAGAAGTATTATTTTTTTGCAGGTTCTAGGAGGAAGGACAAATGACTACAAGAGAATGGTGCCTCTCTAAGAGACCAATTTGTTTCATAAAAGGATGATCAGGAACAAAGAGGAAATATGTTGATGAAAAATCAGATCCAAACACTTGAAAAACTTTCAGATACTATTGTCTCCATCACATCCATACTTCATAATAAACCATTCACCTCATTTCACTCCATATTTTCCATTTACATTCACATACACTTTCCATCTCTTTTTGTCCATTCATAACCCACAAATAAAAGCAAGAGGCTCATTCACATGCTTATTGCCCATTGCCATTTCTGTTCTCCATTTTCATCTTCCATTCCTTGTCATTTTCATTCCGCAAATAAGCCCTGCTTCAATGCAAATTATTGAGACCATAGTGGTTTGAGTCTAAGTTCTTTGTATAAACACCTTGAAGCTTGCATGCCTTAATGGCAAGTCCTCATGTTGACAAACAATGAGAATACATTAATGTCCCTTGTTCGTCAGATCTTCTAGGTGACTCGACTTCGGAAAATTCATTCGTACCTAGCAAGATGTGTTTGGACATCTTGACTCTCATTGTCATCAATGGTGAGAGTTCTCATGTTGACTAGTGGCATCCATTAATGGCCACTAAGCCAACAATTTCCTACTATGTTCGACATCAGAACATCTTTTCACATAGTAGGAATTGTGCCAATGAGTTTTGAAGAGATGAAGACTATTATTTTCAACATTTTGGAGCAGATTCAACAAATTTTAGTAGAAGCAATAAAAAGTCATCTTATCTCTTTGTCCATGACTCCCCTTGTTCAGCCACTTGAAGAAGAATATGATCAGAATTTTGCAGCCACCACACATACAACTCATCCATTCCAAAGGGTAAGTGAAGGTACGTCATTTTCTAACTTTTGACCATAGAATTCCATAAAAAGCTAGAATGATAATTGTTGGAAAAACATTTCTCTTCCTCATTTCATAAAATTGCCAATACCATCAGTTGGGGGAGGGGAATACATTCATCTTCATATGCCATATCCATATCATATTCAGGAGCCCACATACTTCCAATATATATTAACTATTACATTGTTATTATGAGCATACAATGGCTTTTCAAAAAGTGCTTAAAGGATAAATTGGATACAGACAAAATCATGGTTGTCACACAAGAACCAACCATCATGCAATCCAATAAAGATATACTTTGCAACAATAATCAAAATATCATTATGCAAAGTTCAAAGATCAAAATAGAATGCAAAAAAAAAAAAAAATGGTTGTAACACAAGAACCAACCATGTTGCAATTCAAGTAAAACACTTTTCAAAATATGAAGTTATCAAATGATATCATGCAAAGTTAAGCCAAAGCTCAAGGATCAAAAGAGTTAATGTAATATATATTGCATGAGGACATGCAATAGCTTCAGTTGGGGGGTATGTTGAGTCTTGAAAATGTCATTAATTCCCATTACACTTTCACTATTATGTCCATTATATCACCTCCATTTCACCTCCATTTCACTACTATGTCACCACATCATCCCACTTTCATTATCGTTAGGCCACATTTATGTTTTTCCAATCTTTATTAATTCTAAGCTTTGTAAGTGAATTTGTGGTTAAAAATTAGAAAATAATGTGCATATGCTTATACCTAACAAATGGGTTGAGATTGTTGACATGTGTAGGTTGAAAGGAGGCTTCTAGAAGACCCTTATGTGGAACTCTAAGGCCAAATTCGAATTTGAGTGGAAAGAATCATGGAATCTTGAGGATATGTGTCACATCTCCTAATTGTATTGTAACTCTAAGAAGACATGTGTCTTATCAGTTCCTATTTTGATTAGGACTCTAGAGGTAGAGGGAGAGATTCATGGACTCTCATTAATGAGATGACTTTTCATCTTTTTGTATAAATAGGAGATCTCTCTCCTTCATTTGTTAGTCTTTTAGCTTGTGAGTTCTTTAGCTTGGAGTTTGTAGTTATTCCTTGATGGCTTTTGAAAGCTTTGGAGAAATTTGTTGTACTTTGTAATTTTGAAGAATTTGAATAAAAATTTGATGTTCTCAACATGGAAGGAGATGTGAAGTAGATGTCATGGAGCATATTAGAATGTAAGGTAGAGTAGATTTCATTTTGTAAATTTTGCTTTGATTTCATTATGTCATTTGATTGCTTTCAAGTTTGATAGATTAGATTTTTCATTCATGCAATTTTAATTCATGTAAGTGTGTTCAACCGGTTGATTGTAGATTAGTAATGCACATAGCTTTTTAATGACTAATGACATGATGGAATTATCTTGTCCTTCTGCTGATTTATTTTCTTAGTTTTAATTCCAGCGCTGTTTATTTCTTTCAGTTTTGTTTTGTTCATTTACTTTTCTGCAAGATAGATATTAGACTGCTCATGTCATTTTCAGTTACCTCCTATAGCTAGAGCGACTCAAATGGTGAGGGATTGAAGTATGAATGCGTAGTTTGATATTATTTTATTTTTCTGCAAGTTGGTTATTGAATTGCACATGTCATTTCAGTTACCTCCTATAGCCAGAGTGACTCAAATGGTGAGGGATTGAAGTATGAATGCGTAGTTTGATATTAGTTTATTTTTCTACAAGTTAGTTATTGAATTGCTCATGTCATTTTCAGTTACCTCCTATAGCCAGAGCGAGTTGAATGGTGAGGGATTGAAGTATGAATGTGTAGTTTAATATTAGTTTCATTTTATGCAAATTAGATATCAGATTGCTCAATTTTTTTATGTTTACCTCCTATAGCCAAAGCAAGTCGAATGGTGAGGGGTTAGAATATGAGTTGATGTAATATGATTTAGTTTACTTTGTTTACAGTTTTTGAATTGCTTTAAGTTCAGTTTTCTTTTTATACAGCAGCAAGGATACTGGGTTTCATAGTCACTAGCTCATTGTTTGGTTGTTGCATTCTATTTTGATTGAAGTAGCTGCATATTTACACTTTTGTTTAAGTACTAACTCCATCAATAACATGTTTTAAGATCTTTTGAAGTGCTAAGTTTTGGAAATTACCATTAGGGACATAGACTTTGTCTTGAAATCTACATCCATACTTGTCCTTTAAAAGTATTCTTAAGACCTTAGAATAGGATTTCCATTTGCATTAGACACTTTAGGAAACCAACAAAAACAAAACCCCAAAACAAAATAAAATCTATAAAACAACGAAGTAAGAAAAAGGTTAACTAAGCACATATGGTGCACCACACTTCATTAGTTTACGATACCCAGATTGATAATTTATGTAGAGCAATTTAAGACGTTAAATTGACTAGACAGCTGGTCGAAAGGGTACCAGCCTAAGGGGTGCGTACTTGCAACTCCTGTAGCTATGCTCTGAGGGACCCCAACACAATTTGGTTCTCCTGCACAAAATTCTGGAGGGCCTCAGAGGTGACATCATGCACTCTCTTGCCGATGTCATACAGAACACCCTCGGTAAGGGTGATCAGGTCAATAGACAACTTCGATGCCTTAACCTTATTGCGCGGCCCTGTCTGCTTGGTCGGGTGTTGGCGTTTCAGCTGTGTTGATGTAGTTTGTAGGCCCATGCCTCCCTCCTCTTCCTTTGCTTCCTACCCATGCGAAGGCGATTTTTGGCCCTCGTGCGCCTTCATGGCTGCCTCTATGCTGCTGCGGCCTTTTTCTGTTCAGCTGCTATTTGTGCAGCGTCCTGCGTCTCCTGCACTTCTGCTATCACTGCCTCCTTCCTTCTCTTCTTTGCTAATTGCGCCATGCACAATTTGGCCTCCTCTTTCTTCCTCTGTGACGCAGACTTTTCTATTGCTCCAATATCTGGAGCGCACCACTCTGGCAGCCATGTCTCCAGTACATTAAATATTACATCGTCCATGGCTACAAAGGGTAGCTCTCTCCATTACTTAGCCGGGTCCTTGTGCACTCTGATGTATATGTTGTGGAGGTCTGCTTTAAACTCTACAAAAATTTGCAGGCCGTTGTAGACAGTGGGTGATAACCGCAACTTGCAGTTGATCCCTTTTCTGAGGTTCATCTCCATAAACACCCAGAATATCTTACTATCGCGTATTTGGTTTACATCCTTTGTGGCCCAGAGCCAAGCATACTTCATGGCCTTCTGAAGATCCCTGTCAATTAGGGGGAACTGACTGTCCTCCGACAATTCTCTTGCCACGAGTACTATGGACAACAGAAGCCATGCATAGCGGAATGTTTTGGCTTGTTCCTGAGCTTCGCGACAATTCTCCAAGAATTCCTTGTAGAGGAACTCGAACCAGTTAAACTGGATCCCCTCCGCAAACTGCTCAGCAAGTGCTACCACCGGCGTGGGTACCTCATCCGCACGACACTTGCACATAACCTTACCTGCCAGTATTTGGGTCGCCACTCTTACTACTTTATCGTTGATGCTGGATATGGCATAACCCCACTTCTTCTTTTCCAATTTATACTTCTTCTTCATGGCCTCCGCGATAGCCAGGTAACTGCTTTTCCCCTCTGAGATATCTGTGGGGTCGTCTCCTTTGCATGGCAGCCACGTGATGTGGTGAATCAAATGTTCTTTGATGGGGATGGGCTCCTCCAGCAACAAACACCCACCATGCACTAGGCAGGGAAGCTTCCTGATGACAAAAATTATTATTGGGGCGCGGTGGAAATGTGGCACCCAAAGCAGGTTTAGTAGCCCTTCCTTTTCCACTCTGCGCAACCACTTTTGCGGCTCTAATTCGGCTTCATGAGTTGTGCGGTCTCTAGGTGAGGGAACTTCTCGTGGTCAGCGAGGTCCCAATCTTCAAATTTTAATCTAGGCACCCGTTCTAGGTGCGTGCCCTAAAAAATGATGTTGTCTGGGAGGAGCGGGGTCTGGAGAGAGCTCTTGCTCTCGTCAAGATCCTTGGGCACTTTAGCCTTCCCCTTCCACGGGGGGATATAGGCGGGAAACTTTGTTGGAGGGTGCACAGGCTCAGTTTCCTCCTCCATGCCTTCATCCTTGTCTTCTTCGATGATAAGGTCCTCCAGGTCTTCCTCCTCCTCGTCAGTTTCTATGTTAACGACTTTCCCCTTCTCCTCCATCGTCAGCTTGGTGCGCAGTAGGTTTTGTGGGGACAAACGTACGAGAACCATCGCCTGTTTGTGTTTCTTTGGTCTTGGCATGTGCGGTGATTTAGGCATTTTTGCCACAATCCCAATGTCTTCACGGGCATCCCTTATAATCAGGGCCTGCGCGGCTTCTTCGGTGGTCATCTTTGTAATTTCCATAAATTCCTCAGACGCTGCCATCGTGTCCGACCAGAAATCTATCGCTCTCATACTCATGGGCTCAATCAACGCTCTACATAGGTCAAACGGGGCTCTGTTTAGGTTACGTGGGGTATACAACTGCTCAATTCGCAGATGACCAAGTGTTGTTTGCTGGGTAGCCCTTTGCAATTTATAGCACCTTTTGAATTTGAATTCAACCGTTCCCCCCAAATTTGGTTCATTAATTCTCCCTTGGCGGCAAATTTTCCCAAATCATGCCCATAAATTGCATCCTAAATGCCTTCCACTCGCTCCATTTGGTCTCAAGTCGAGCATCACATTGTGAATAGTGACTTCAATGGTCACTTTCTGGCCAACCCACATGGTAGCGCAACCTCCCTTGCGCGTTCGCGGACCCTGTGACTCTTTGCTTCTGTGCGTAGCTCCAACATCGCGTAGCTCGTAGGTAGAGTAGTTTATAGTCCTACACCTCCTTTCAACTGCCAGGAGCACTAAGTTTGTACTTTCCATGGCTAGTCAGGTGGTTGCGCAACCTATATAAGGTGTCATCTAGTCATCCATCACTTTTTCTAGAAAATACCCACCTTTTATTGTTACTCGCAGTGTCACGCACTTTATCATCTGCAGCGCGCCACCCTGGTTGATTTGCTTAGTAATATGCGGTCCAAGCCAAGGAATAAGACTGATCAATTCATGCCGATAGTCCTCAAACTTGTCAGCGTGATCATGCACACCTTGTTTTATCACCCTGGTCTTCTTATCGAGAAAATATTCCTTTATCTAATCCTCCAGCTTCTTGACTTCCACTCCTACTAGAGTGCTTTTCTTCCTTAATCACACCCTTTCTTTCTCATGTTCTTGGAGCCTAAAATTGCTCTGTTGGATTTCTTCTTCTAAGGTTCCACGAACTGTCGTATCTACCAGTGCTGTCATGCGCAGACTAGGAATTTCATGCTCTATGGGGATTACAACGTTCGCTTCATACTCCATCCTTGGAGGTGCCTGCGCCGTCAGGTTCTTGCACGTGGTCCTATAAGCCCATAGAATCACTGGTACGCGCAGGTCCCAGTCAATTCGCTTTGCATTGTGGGCCTTGTTCAACACTTCACACACTTTGTTAAAGGCTTCTGCGTGGATAACCTTCTGCGCACTTGGTTTTTCCATACTTCATGGTTCCAACCAGAGGGGTTGTTTGCACCATTGCCTTGCCGCACCTGCTTACTGACCGTATCTCCTAACGCGAAGACTATATGTGCTTCCGTGCAGGTTTTGCACCACACGCCTGCATCCATCTGGATAGGTGGGTGCGTGGACCATTTCGTCTGGCAATCTTGTCTATCAATCACATTTGAGGCTTCGCAAGCCACATGAGCATCATCCTTATGCATTCACGCCAGTCCTCAAAACTTCTTTGGTGCGTACCCCACCACCTCGCGGGCGTAGCGCGCAACACCCATTTCAAAGCTTCGAAACGTTGTTGTTTTGACGCCTCACTTTCAAATTTGTTAAGGAAGTCATGTACTTCACTTAACCCATCATACATAGGCAGATCCCTCACCTCCGTCGATATGTAGCGCAATGATCTCATCATCATGTTACAGTTAAGTGTGGTTACCTCGTGTAACCAGTTCTGCCATCGTTATATTTCCTCATCCGAATCCGATGTGCATGAGCTTTCACGCTCCCATGAGATTTGTCCATCCGCGGTTAGATTCACCCAATATTTCTCTCGCGTGGTTATCTTGTCGATGCAGTCCAAGTCATCGTCGTTGTCGTAGTCACGCACCGGCTCCGTGTAACACGATCCTTCTGCAGGGTCTAAAGATACAAACACACGCAGAGAATTTTTCTCAAAAATCATCTTGCGCTTCTTCATATTTATCACCCCATTCATGTCAGTTGCCCAACCTATTCCCAATAGAGCAGGGTAGGGATTTCTGTCATCAAAAATCTCTATCGCTTCAAAATCTGTTCGCACACTTTCTCCTTTGATATCTACTGTGATTCCCTGCAATCTCCCCATAGGTAGGATCTTTTGCTAGTTCACCATTTGTAGTTGGATAAGAGACCATTGCAGTGTAGGCCTTCCCATGCGCTCCCATGTCTACTTTGGCAAGACGTTCGCGTCCAGTCCTAGATCCAAAATCACTTGGTCCATCTTATATTCTCCAATATCCGTGGCAATATCATCTCCCTTCCCGTTCGTGTCATGTGCTTTCCGAGCTTCTGAACTACGCGTGGTTCTCCTTGCATGGTCCCATCACATCTATTTATGAGTTCTTGTAGCCCCTTTATAGCCTTGCTGTCTCACAACAACTTCATGCATGTTTCCAAGAACATGGTGAGCATCGATGGGTCCATTTCCGGCTCCAGTCTGTCTTTACTTCCTGAAGTGGAGGCCTCAACAAAGCTCCTCTTGGCTTCCATGAAGGTCTCCTTAGCACGCTCCAAATCAAACTCTGGTTCCTTCGTTGGAGCCTTGCGAACCCAAGTGCTTTCTTTAGGCTGCATGACTTTTTCATCCCCTATCGTAATTCCACTTCAGAGAACAATATTCACATTAGGGTCTTCCTCGTGCGGGATCATTTGCAGGTTCTGAGTCGAGGGAGGTTGGAGTGCTCCTTTATCGCGCAACCTTGCTATCAACGTGGGACAATCCTATGCTCGTGATCAAACAATGTACAATACAAACATGATGACCATGTTGGATTTGTACAATAGTGGGAATAATGTCCTGGCCCTCCGCAATTGTAATATATTAGCTGTCCGCGACCTCTTCCTGGTCCTCCTCCACCTCAGCCTCGTCCGTGCCCCTGAAATCTAGTTCGTACCATCCCTACATTCTGATCAAGGGGCTGTGTTTCGGCCAGAACTCTGTAGATAGGAGTCCGATCAATCATCAGCTCATAACTTCTATAGGTGTGCTCATCATGTCCAACTAATCTACATAAATTACAAAACAACTGTTGTGAATTCTGTGTGTACTTCTGCAATAAATGGCAGTTATCTGTGGCATGTTTTCCTCATATTTGAAAAATCGCGCACCATAGTGTATACGCCGCGCTCGGTCCTACTTGTGCCTTCGGTCTCAATGGAATTGGCCCTCCTCCCTCGAGGTAATTCACGAACACCAGGCAGTGGTCCTTGTCATGTCCCTGGCCCTTGCACTTTACGCACCATACCTCATCGCACACTTTTGGGCGAGCTGTCCTATCTTGTTTCAAACTCTGCATCTCAAGGCACAAGTTTTTCAACTGTGCGTGAATATACTGAACTCCCACGTTGGGATCTTGTATCTGGGTCTCGTGCAATCTCATCGTGAGCTCCAAGGCCTCGGCCTGAGTTGTTAGCCTCTGTTATGACAATTCATTCCTTAGATGCGGCATTAACGATGCTACAAACCATTCGCGGCGTTGTTCATCTGTCAACGTCATGTTAGCTTCGCAAATTGTACACTTCAGTGTCTGATTTAACTCCCAAGGGGTCTCACCTAGTAGCATTATGATATCCTTGAACCCAATGATCGACTGTGCCTCTCACTTTGGCCTACTAGATTCTTTGTTTAGCGCAGCTTGGATATCCATGATCCCCGCATTCGGATTGTCATTGGAATGCTTAATGTACTAGGTCAGCGCACGATCTTATAGAGTGATGACCAACATTGCCTTCTTTATATTGTCGTTGCGTGACTCCCTGTGCTTCCCATACAACTTTTATCATGAAACAAAATTGGTCTGGATCTTCATTCCCTACTCCCTTGAACATTGGCAACTTTATCACACTCGCCATATTGCTTCGCGGTGGTGGCGGAGGTGGTATGAGTGAAGATGGGGGTGAAGACGGTGAAACTGGTGATGGTGTGGGTGGGGATGGTATGCGTGGAATCCTTTGCCTTATCAAACTGATCACACTTCTTGGTGAGACCTTCGCAAGCTCTTCCTTGCCTCCTCTCAAAGGTGAAATCAAGGGGCTAGTTTCTAGTTCCGTACTACCTTCATTTCTGTAGATTCTTCCACTTCACGTAGCCCCAAACATCAATTTATTTGCATAACCCGTTTTTCACACAGTAGCATTTTAATCCAAGTGTTCAAAGATTTAACGTACTTACCTCATGGCCCTTTGAGGAAGCATCGTTCTGCCTCGCTATAGCTGACTGAAGTATCTACTGCGAACTCGGTGACGAATCCTCATATAATTCGATCAAGCCAGTGATCAACAACGCGCGCGATCTTATCCTCTGATGCTTCCAATCTGCGCACTAGTTATGGAGTCAACACAATAGTTCCGTCGAGTTTACACCTTCCTTGGCTATTTTCTAGCTTCATGATCCACTTGTACAACTCAGTAGGGAAAGATGCGAAGAAAATTTCGTGGATATCTGTGTATAAGTAGCAGTCTAACCACTCTTCCTTTGAAAGTTGCAGATTCCTGTTTTCTTGCGCCGCAAACTCGTGAATATTTCTGTCCAACCAATCTTCAGTTCCTTTCTTTGTCAGATTCCAATGATACGACATCAAACATCTCTATGAAGATCCCGGTCCCCGCAACAGAACCATTTTTTGGCTTATTGAGGCCTGACCCAGGTTAAGAGTTAATTAGCCAAACAAATCCCTGTACTACTAGCCCTTTCGGCAACAGTCCATGGAGCACGAACTGAGGTCTCACTTGAAGTAGTATGGGGGGGTGCTGGAACCAGGTTTTCACACCCTTGAGATGTCTGAGAGGTTGAACTAGCCCAACTGTTAGTCCCTTCGTGCAGGTTGCTTCACACACTTCCCAGGCCTTCACGCCCTGATATACTTTCCTTCGCACAACCCTAACCAAGGGCTGTGGAGATTCCCTGCTGCTGGAGCAGTGCTCTGTGCTATTCCCCTAATTCGCACCTGAGATCTTACTTATCTTCCTACACCTAGTCAATTATATTCGCGTAAATGGATGTCATACGTTATATTTATTTATACAACACATTCATAAGAGTTTGCGCATCAAATAAACAATACACTTACAATTTAAACCCAATCATACATTAAATTAGGGAAAGATACACAATAATATGGTAAACTTCTCTTTATTAATTATTCCAATGATTACAGACTCGACCTCTCCTGCGCACTCAGCTGTAGGGGTCCGTACACTCAGCTGCGGAGTACTAGGCCTCTTGTGCACTCAGCTGTAGAGCCTTCTCCTACTCTACGACCCAAAGACACGCTTTACACTCTGACTTAGTCTCTTAGACTCATCATGCTTCCATTCTATTATATATCCTATACACTTAGAGCCTTGCTCTATTTATACAATCCCATGGTCCACGGACCATGGGTAGGTATATCAAGTCGACATTACATTACAAAAATGAGGGCGGACAACCCTGTGACTCTATTATAACTTCGTGCTCCACACCCATAATTCGTGGAGATTTTACAAAAGACTTGGTCAAAAGTTGGGCTTTAAGCCCCAAAACATGCCTTGGGGGGATTCCATGCCCAAAAAACAAACAAACATACATGACGACATGCTCTTGCCTTGATGTCCAATGTTGCAACTTCACTTTGATGATCTGCATCTCCTACTCTATCTCAGCCAACACATTAGCATCATAACATGCCAATATTATCATGATGACGTAATTGCATATAATGACCTCACAATGCATGTCTAACCTACCATACATGCATAACCATAACCATGAAAATGCATTCATAACAACATATAGACACTGACATGCATAAAAAATTCATACACAACCATACACTCATGACGACACATCCCAAAACAACACCAACAACCTTCACATGGCGACATCACTACAACCATGATCAACACCATGCAAATGCAATAAGCACGTGAACTTCAAGCATAAGGAACACCTATGCAACTGACATGAATGCATGACCAACACACAACCCATCCAGTCCGAGGGGTGAACCATGCTCTGATACGACTCTGTGGTATCAGATATGACCCAAAGAGAGTGCAATCCGCTCTGATCCTACTCTGTAACACCCTCCTCCCACATCTACCCAAGTAATTGTCAACCAGGGTAAACATGTGACGAGAGGCTACTATGATATGATTCAACCTCCTAGGTTACCTTAAGGAAGTGGAATCGATAGAAACACATCAAACATACCTTCCACATCAACAAAAACACTCTCAGGATACATCCCAACCACTCAGGGTTCATGCCCCTAGGTCCCATTGAGTTTTTAAACTAATTAACCCCTGGAATCTCCCATGTTATGGGCATGCCAGTGTCCAGAGAGCTCTAGATTCTTCGATAAGCTTGCATGCCCGTGTCTAGGGACTATTTCCAATAAACCTATGCTAGAGTCCGTGGGATTTAAGGCACTTTTCAAGCCTAGAGTTTCGGCCACTGCCCATAACTTGATGTAACTTCCAAAATCCATTAAAGACATGATGATAAGACTAATAAACTGAAAACTAACTCAAGAACTATGCCTGACCATCCCCAACCGGGACTGACATTCTTTCAAACACTTGGCATGAATGAAATCTATAGGTTTAAATAACATATATGAACATAGGGGCCTCATACTTATCTGAGAATCAGTAAGAAGCATTGTTCCCTTACATCATTAGCTACATTATGATCTATTAGGTCATACACACATTGTATATTCATTTACAAATAAAAACATGAGGAAATCCATACATCATCACTGTCAGAATACATGCTCATAACTAGAAAAATAACAACGGAAATACCATGAATACATTAGCTATAGAATCCACGTACAAACCAATACATTTACACATAAAAATCCAAGGGAATGAATTTCTCATTAATGAATGTAGAAACCAATTGGGATGGGACTACCACGTTCCACCAGACCATAGATTGGCTGAGCCAAATCTCTCTTTAGCCAATCACCCCAGTGCCATATTCCAAGCATGAATGTGGGACTCATGACCAACCAAAAAGAACCAAACAAGCATGAATGCTACCTAAGTTCTCCGTCTAAACCGTGAGGAATTTTTGTGCCTCTTAATCTCTCAAGATTTACCGTAATCCATAGTCTGATCCATGGATCACTAGGCCCTACACTGAGACCCACTCTCCAAAATTTATCGTACATCCCATCCTAGGACTACTAGGCCCAACAAAGAGAAATCTACCTCTTGGATTTACTTTATGTCTCGCCATTCACCGACAAGGATTCCTAGGCCCACCGAGGCACACAATCCTAGCTTTACCACAACCCATAGTCTGGTTCAGGGGTTACTAGGCCAATGGATTTACCGTGATCCATAGTTTGGTTCAGGGACCATTAGGCCATGTGTTTTCCATTTCGGAGATCCACCTCACTTAGCTTCGAATGCATTCGGTAATCCATCTCAACCAAAGTATGAGAACCCATATCATCAAGGCTATCTCGAAATGGCAAGGCTAGGCTAAAAGCAATGTCACACCTGGAAAAACCCATGCCATGACAAAAAAGAACCACAAGCAATACCATGCATGCCAAATCTAGCAAGGAAATCAAACACGAAAATCAATACCTACAAAGAATCATGTTGTAGCTGCTTGATCCCACTCTTCCTTGCTTGCTCCTTCCTTCTTCTTGCCTTCTTTTTCCTTTCTTGCTCCAATGCCAAGTGCTCCAAGAAAACTCTAAGTGTCCAAGAGTGTGAGAGAGATAGAATAATGAGAGAGCTCCAAAACCGAACTGACAAAAGATTACACTGACTAAGCTTGCCCACTGATCCTAAGAAGACTTTTTATTAATGAGGCCTTTATTTTCTTAATTTTCCATTATTTCCTCCTCACGTGCAACCTATGACCTTTCACCTTCCTTTTCTCCCAATTTCCATTATTATCATAAATAAATGTGCCAAAATTCCATTTGCCTTTCCAAAGCCTTTTCCATTGCCTTTGCCAATTTCGTTTAGCCATAATAAACTGAATGAACACCCACTAGGATGTTTTTCCCACCATTCATCTTGGAATACGTGTCCCACGACCATGGTATTATGTATTTTACCATGAATTTTTAATCAGGGTTGTTACCTAGGGAGGGTACCTATATCCCCAAAGAGCAGTAGGAGATCCTGGAGTTGTAGGGCTAAGACTGTCCCCAAGTAGCTATAAGGCACCTTGGAGGGTGGTGTCACCTGCTGAGGCATTGTTAGGCGTAGAGAAGGGTTGCAACACTTGGGCACAAGCTGGTGGGGGCGTGAGTGTGTGGTTGGAGGTTGATATTTCTAGGGTTGGTAACTTGCTCAATGCTTGTTGTCTAGTACTCGATGTATGTATTGTTTTCTATGTATTTGAGGTTCAGCTTGGGGTGACCCACATTTGAGATTTTATTATGAACTGAGTGGTAACATAGCCAATAAAGTCAAAGACGAAACCACGATGTTGGATCAAAAAAATTTAGGACGACTAGAAGGAGAGGGTAGAGAGTGGGCTTGACACTGATTTGTGGCCACACAACTCCTACCATGTGGAAGGCCCGTGTGATATGTGGGAGACCTGCATGGGCCAACATGTATAATATTAATGGAATGATTTCCAAGTGTCATAAGGACCTAGGAAAATTAGTTTGTGACCAATACGAACTGAAGAAAAGGGAAGAAGCACAAAGAGCACAAAGAGAGATAGTACACAGGGGAGTACATAGAGAGTAAAGTACAAAGTACAAGAGTGAGAGAAGAAAACACATAGTACAGTCTGAAAAACAATTAGAGCACTGTTACATACAGTTAAAATAGGGGGAAAACACATAAGCCAAAAATTTAATTTCAAGCTACAACAACCAAGATAAAATTGAAGAAATAGGTCAAACATCATAGGGCCATAACTCTCCACCCGAAAGTTGGAATTGGACAAGTGAGAAGTCAAAATAAATTCGTTTACGAGAAAAATATAGCTACTAACCCCAAATTTTGATTTGAGAGGAAAATTTTACTGAAATTTTAGGAGAAACCTACACGAGTTTTACAGGAGAAAAATGGCTTGACAAGCTAAGAATTTCGGAGGGCAAAAATTTTAGACCAGATATCATAATTTCACAAGTAGATAGTCAATAGAAATCTATTGACAAGGAGAACACATCGACAGACCCATAGCTCTGAAATTAAGTGAGAATTTGGGAAAAATTCCTTAGGAAACCTACCATGCTAAAAAAAGGGTAAAATTCAAAATGAGGACTAGAAGTGCAGAAGATGCTCAGGGACCTTATAATGAGGAAGAAAAGGTCACGATTGTGAATGTTAGCATGGAAAATGTTGAGATAGATTTCAATGTGCATGGAGTGACAAGCCTGAGAATAAATATTTAGGGTAGACCATGGGAAGCCTCAAAATGAAGGTACATAGCTTCAAGGTTGACAATGAGAGGCTAGTGAAGGAGAAACAACAAATCTGTAGGTTTTAACCCTGTACATAAACTACCTTGCATATGAATTCTAAAAATAGAAAATAAACAATGGCGAGAGCATAAAACACAAAACATATATACACAAATATTTTCCCCTAGATCCCAAAATCGGGACTACCAGATTGATTTTTTCATTATTTTCCTTTCAATGTTACAATACATATATATACTTGCCGAAGAATCCATAAACCCTGTATTAGAAAATAACTGTAGTTCCCTTAACCAAATCTACAAAATACCATGGGCAGAAAACCATAATGCCGAAAACCACGTGCGAAAACCACGCACAAAAGCATAGATAGGTCCTCCCACCTAATATAGGGTCCATTTTTTTTCCCCAGGGTGCTGCCCCAGACCCCGTAGAGGGGGGCGGTACCCCCCGACAAGGGGGGTTGCCTCCCCCTTGTGACCCCCTCATTGCCCCCGATGCAACGAACAGGGGGGGATATTGCCCCCCTGCACGTGGAGCTAGTCGTGGAAAGAATATAACACACACCCAACAAAATCAACACCTAAAATTTGCAAAGTAGGAACATGATACAGAGGGAATTGGGTCAGCAGTTTAAGTCCAGATAAGCAAATGAGTATGATGCTACAAACAAGGAAAGAGGTGTTTTAAGCTCAAGACATTCCAGGAGTGTTGCTCAGCAACATTGTCACTCATAAAGAAGGTCAAGCAAAAGGGTTTTTACTAGCTCAAAATCAGGTAGCAACCCAAGTGTGTCACTAGTAAGAAAATCAAGAAGAAGATCATACATGGATAATTTACAAGTTGAGCTCAGGAAAATCAAACCTTCCACATTCAATGGGGAACATAAGAAAGGAGAAGAAGTTGCAGCTTGGTTGTTGGATATGCATAAATACCTACTACTATACAATTTTTCCTCAAATCTCGAAGCCGTAATAACCATTTTCCACTTGATGGGAAAGGAAAACTTATCATGGGAACAACTCAAGGAAGTGAAGCACTTGGATGAGAGGAAGGTTACATGGAGGAAATTTAAGGAATATTTACAAAGGAAATATTTGTTATAACATTATTATGAGAGAAAAATGCAAGAATTCTTCGATCTCCAATTGGGGAACATGACCGTGGAGGAGTATGGTCGAAAGTTTACCAAGTTGTTGAGGTATTTGAATTTAACTAATGATGAATAAGTTAAGATATAGAGATATGTCAGTGGGTGTCCATCTTTTTATGGTGATAAGCTTAAATTTGATGAGCATAAAACTCTAGATGCAACCACAAGAAAGGCAGAGAAACTATATGAATAGAGCAAGAAAAAATCAATCCTTCAAAGGGATTGGGACAACAAGAAGAGGAATTTGATGGAACAAAGGAAGAAAGGGTTTAAACCCTCACATTTCAAAAATAATTCTTAGGTAAAGTAGTAGATTTCACCAACTCTTAATAAGTAAGGATGGGGTGATTTTTCAATCAAGCAACCCAAGTTCCAACCCATTAAATGTTGGGGTTGTAAAGGAGATCATAAGTGCAGGGAATATCCTCACAAAGATGGAAAGTTGAGGGATATGCGTAACTTGCAGGTAATTGATATAGTGGAAGATGTGGGCAGGAGCATGCCCAAGATCTATGTAGCGTTGGATAACAGGCAAGTTGAGCACCAAACACATATGATTGATATTGAAGGTAATATAAACACTCAGCCTATTGTTATTGTAATTGACTATGGAGCTAGTCATAGTTATATTGATTCATAACTAGCTAAAAAATTTAATTTAAGGAAAACCAAGCATCCCAGGGTGTGGTTGGTTCATTTAGCTACGAGTGCAAAGAGGAAAATTACAAAGTTGGTGAAGGAGTGTCCTATGAACATGAATGCGATGAACACAAGAGTAGAATTGAATGTGATACCATTGGGTTCTTATGACTCCCTAATTGGCATGGACTGGTTGGAAAAGTGCCATATAATTTTGGACTTCTACAAAAAATATTTTATTTGTCTTCATGATGAGGGAAAACAGACACAAATCTAGGGGATACCAAGGTCGATATCCATCAAGGAAATACTAGTTATGCAACTGAAGAAAAACTTTAGAAAGGGATGTCAAATCTTTGTAGCTCACTTGGAGGAAGAAAATATGGATCAATAGTCAAGTTTGGAAAATTACCTAGTATTGGAGGAATTTGCATATGTGTTCGTTGAGATTCTGGGATTACCTCTAAGGATATATATAGATTTCTCCATTGATTTGGTACCAAGAGTTTCTCTAATATCTAAAGCACCTTACAGGATGAGCACACCAAAGATCAATGAAATGCAAATGCAGATGGAGGAGTTGTTAAAGAAAGAATACATACGCCCCAGAGTATTGCCTTGGGGTGCTTCGGTTCTTTTTGTCAAAAAGAAGGATGGTACATTATGGCTATGTGTTGATTTCTGACAATTGAATAAAGTTACAAATAAAAATAAATATCGTTTACCGAGGATAGTTGATTCATTTGATCAATTTTGGGGAGCTAAAATATTCTTCAAATTTGATTTGAGATCGGGGTAACACTAGCTGCGGATTAAAAAGGAGGATATCAACAAAATAACATTTCGAACTTGTTATGGTCGTTATGAGTTTGCAGTGGTGCCTTTTGGATTATCCAATGTGCCAGGAGTTTTTATGTGCTTGATGAATGGCATCTTCAAAAATTATTTGGACAAATTTGTTATTGTTTTCCTGGATGACATATTGGCATATTCCAAGTCTAAAGAAGAACATGAACAAAACTATAGGTACTCATGGAGCATAAGCTATATGCCAAGTTGAGTAAATGTTCATTTTACGATAGAAAAATACATTACTTGGGTCATATTATTTATGAGGATGGAATAGTTGTAGATATAGAAAAGATTAAGGCTATCAGAGAATGGTCAACACTTAAGAATGTAACAAAGGTGAGGTGTTTTATGGGCCTAGCTAGTTTTACAAAAATCTTATTGAGGGGTTTTCTAGGATAGCTGATCCCATCACTTCATTGTAGAAGAAAGGTGTAAAATTTGAATGGACTCTTGAGTGTGAATGATCCTTTAAGTATTTAAAGGCTTTGTTAACCAGTGCTCCAATATTAAAATTGTAAATCCAAAACATGATTTCCTTGTATGCACAAATGCATGTAGGGAATGTCTAGGAGGAGTGTTGATCATGCACAATGGGCATGTAGTCTACTGTGAGACCATAAAATTGGAGGTGCATGATTATGTTTCCCATGATTTGGAACTAACAAATATAATTCATGCTCTCAAAATGTGGAGTTTGAGTTGCAAAAGGATAATTATAGGTTGCAACATTTATTTGAGCAACCAAATTTAAATGCCCGACAATTTAGATGGCTGGAATTATTGGTTGAGTATGATTTTGAAATCAAGTATATTAAGGGAAAAGAAAATAAGGTAGTTGATGCACTCAATCAAAGGGTGCATAACATGCATGCTACAACAATGAGCATTTGCAAGGCTGATATAATGAACTTAATTGTAGAAGCTGGAAATTTCGACCAATTGTATAATGAGATAAAAAGTAACCTACATCAAGATAATGTGCAGCGAAGATAGCAGGATTATGAGATGGAAGAAGATGGAATTCTTCTCTACAAAGGTCAAGTTTGTGTACCAAGTGTACAAGAATTAAAATAACTAATTTTAAATGAAATGCACAAAGTGATTTTATGTTGGACACCCAAGTTACCGAAAGATTGTTACAAGAATTAAAAAGCAATATTTTTGGCCATGATTGAAGAAGGAGGTGGCTAATTATATAGCTAGATGTCTGGAATGCTAGAGAGTTAAGGTTGAGCATAAGCACCCAGTTGGCTTGCTACAACCAATAACCATTCTTGAGTGGAAATGGTGGTATCAATTGATTTCATCACTATTTTTCCCATAACAAGAAAGGGGTGTGATTCTATAATGGTGATTGTGGATAAACTCACCAAAGATGCCCATTTTATTCTGGTGAAGTCAGTGCACAAGGCAGCTAATATAGATGAAATTTATATGCCAAAAATTGACAGGCTACATGGTGTGCCTAAGATAATTATTTCAGATAGAGATCCAAAGTTTACATTCAATTTTTTAATGGGATTATTTAAAGGATTGAGTACTAATTTGAATTTTAGTACAACATACCTTCTAGAGTCTAACAAGCAGACAATGTGAGTTAATAAGGTAATGAATGATATGTTGCAGATGTATGTTATGGATAAGCCATCAATATGGGAAGTCTACTTGCATTTGGTAGAGTTTTCATGTGACAAAAGGTATCAAACATCATTGAAGACGAGTCTGTTTGAAGCCATGTATGGCAGGATGTTGTTGTAGCAGCTACAACCACCCTCCAAAATTTTTACTTAGCCTGTTTTGGAGCCTCCCTACCAACATTCACAACAACTTGCCTTGCTTCATCAAGTCCTTAAGCTTCAGTGTCTTTCTTGCTCAAAGGCAACCTGTTGATCACAGTTTGATATTTTCCCTTCATGGGCTACTCACCTGGACTTGGCCCAGTTGTAGGCTGAGCAGTTTCCTAGTGAAATTTGCACATTTCTGGAGGGAAACCAACCTTTCCCTTCAAGAATTGTGCAATTCCCTCTGATAGCCTGCTGGGCTCCAAGATTGCACAATCCCTCCAGCGAACCCTCCCAGCAGAAATGCACAATTTTTCCCATCAACAAATAGTTCAACCCAGGATTTGCACAAATATGGGTAGTAGTCGGCTGTTGGGCCTAGAAATTGTGCAATCCTCTTGGGAAGTCAACCCAGCTTACAGTCAGGAATGCACATTTTTCCTAAGTAGTTGAGCATTGGCATGCATGGACAATCCGGTTGACTAGTTCCACTCGAGACTGAGGAAACTTGACTTGCATGCATGAATGACTTGATCTTCCCAGAATAGTAAGAGACAACATGAAAAAGGCATCCCATGATTTAGGGAGTTATTTTTAGTAGCCGGGGGTTACATGCAAAGTTGTTTTAGAAGTTCCCCCCAAGTGTCGCTTTTTCCTAGATTTGTGGCATGCACGTCCTGAGACCAAAATTATTTATTTGATGCATCAGAGCTCATTCATTCACATCTATCTTGGAGCTCTAAAACCCCATATCACATCCAAGACTCTTCGACACATACGGCTCAGCTATTCACATGTGCGTGGCCTCAACTTTTATTTTTCATCATTTCTGTCACTTTTTGTGTATTCTCTTGCGTGAGTGTTGTTTGCTTAATTTCTTTGTACGCCTATTGTCGTTTACATATATTCCAGCTTGTCATAGCTCTATTTCAATTTTTTGTTGCTATCTCACTGCTGTCACATCCATGAAACTGGTTTGCACAGACATTCGCCCAACCGACAACGACCTCACCCACATGCATGTTGATTTGTTTGCTCAACCTTCCATTCATGTTTTGCATGCAACTTTTATCACTTCTACTATCACTTAGTGTCGCCATGCATTTCACCGACTTACTTGCTTTCAGTTGCCCGTCGACGAGTCATACCAACCTTGGCCCGGTCTCTGGCTTCACCAAGGCTGCATTACGCAATTTAGATAAGGAAGGCTCACCTTACCACCAAAATACCAAAAATATCTGTATATATATATATAGATCGAAATCCAGTTTTTTACATCAAAACAATCCAATCACATCAAAAAAGGTAAGCAAAACTTATGAATACATAAAATTACAAAGCACATGCCCAGCACGGCACTAGGCACAATACTTTTTCAAATAGAGCCCGTATGTGGGCTCCTTGAGTGGGATTCCATCCCAGTCTTGTAGTTCATATGCCCCTGAGGGGAGGACTTTCGTTATGACATAGGGACCTAGCCATATGGGTCGAAGTGTGCATGCCTCCAAGAGATTATCTTTTGGATGATATAGTGATACGAAGTCGCCCTCTTGGAAAGAACTAAACCTAACTGCCTTTGCAAATTGGGTTTGTACCTACTCCTTGTGAGCTGCGAGTGCCAAATCGGCATTTCAACGGGTTTTATCTAGCTGTTTGAGGTATAGTAGGCATTCTTCTTCGGCAGTGGGGCCGGGCATGGGTTCAATGGCTATTTTGAGGGAAGGAATTGGCCACCCATTTCGTTTTTCCTCGTCGTAAAGTTGGATCTCATGCGCGACAAATGACAGATTAAAGTCGGGCATTTCCTCGTGAGACCAAACAAATTCTTCATGGAATTCCTCATGTAGGCAGGTGGAGCTTGCAATTTCCTTAGGACTGTAATCTGCTCTCATCTGGGTGTCTTCCATGGTGCCTGTCGTGACTGAAATATCTATGGGTAATGACCTAGAAGTGTCGTCCATATTTTCATCCACCCCAAGAGTTTGAATGCTTGTATAGGGTGGGGAAATGATTTTGTTTGTGTCAGAGGACAGGACTTGAAGAGGCATCATGTCCGAGTCAGATGTCGGACCCCAAATATGCCAATCCTCCCAATGTTTCTCTCCAAAACTCATGATTTCTCGAACGGCTTCGTCCGTTGATGGGAGTTGATCGCATGGATCTAAAGGAGGAGCGGTTATGGGAAGGGGGGTGGTACCGTCGGCGATAGCCAACATGACCGGAGATGTGGATGTTGATTGAATGCCTTGGTAGGCCGATTCAGTTGGTGACAATGGCATCTGGTCTCTGAATGTGTCAAGGTATGAAGGTGCCATTAGGATCCAGGGATTGGTCAGTTCATGAGGAATTGATGAAATCATATTGACCGATTATGGAACCTGCGATGACGGAAGAGGAAAACAACCCATCAGGGAGGAAGCCTTCAACAAGCCGGTACCTATACTAACAAAACTGTTAGTTACACCTCCTACTAGGGGTACGAAGCCATTTGGTAATGGTGAATAATCAGGGGTGCAGAAAGACAACTGATCCACTGTAATGACCTTTCCATCCAATGGAAATAGGATGATACGAAAGACAGTGGATACGACGGCCGTCATGGCATATGTCCAACTGCGACCCAGCAACAGATTATAGTTGAGTCTCTTGTCCATGAATTCTACATCCACTGTTACGGTTTTCCCAGCCAAAGTTATGGGAAAACTGTCTAAGTATCCTTTTGGGACAAAGGTGTGCCTGTCGAAAGCTTTAAGGGAGTTCGACGATGGGGAGAGGGTTGGGGAAGCCAAGGCGAGCCAACATGAAGCCGGCATGATGTAGGTTGAAGCACCTTCATCAATGATAGTTCGGTGTATACCTTTACCTTTCGAAGTGATATGCACCTGAAATGCAAGCTGGTGGGAAAGGGGAGGTTTACACTTGTCCATGTCGAAAATAGCAAGCATGGAATCCATAGGTTCAATACCCTCGATAGTTGAAAGCAAAGCTTTCCTTTAGCTGGGGCATGTTTGTAATACTTCGAGCGCCGATATAGTCGATGGTGCTTGCGCCAAATCCTCTACAATGTTGTAGTTTTGGGCGGCATGTGTAGATGTGTTGTGTGTTGTGCGTCGAAGTGCCCCCTTGGGGGGTCGAATTACAAATTCCTCAACCGGCCTTTCGATCCGCAAATCATTGGGCAACGATGGGTTTTGACCTGTAGATGGTTCTTCTGCCGGAGCGATAGGAGCTTCATAAGATTTGGCTCTTGTGGTTAGTTCTACAGTTTCAAATGTGTAAACGGTAGAACTTCCTTCACCAGCTGAAGGATGCTGTGAACCGTCGCTGCCCCCCGACGTGGGTTGCGGTTGGTTGGCAACGAGATTTTGCTGTGGTTGATTAGGAAAAGGATTTCTGAGGACAGCCGGTACCTTACCAGAATCTTTCTTGGCAGCGTAATCTGTGCATTCTTGAAGACGCGGACAATGGCAGGTTACGTGTTCTTCAAGACAGAGTTTGCACGAATAGTTGGTGCCATTATCCTTTTCCATATCAGTAGGTGCAGCGGCCTTCTATTTCGAGTTGGGCTGCTTAGATGACTGCTCCTTAGAAGGAGCAGTCTTGTTCTTGCTACCGGATTTCTATGTAGACTGCACAAAATTAACCACGGTGGCAGGAAGAGCAGTCGCTTTGGTAGAGGGGTCCACTGCTAGCTTGGCAAAGGAACGACTGAGTTGTTTTACAGCGACCTTGGAGGTTGCGCCGACGATCCCGTCGGCGTGCGCTCCAGGGTGCTGAGTGGTGGGAGGATTGGGGTTACTGGGAGCATAAGGGATAATGTCATAGAGAGTGCTAGACTATGAATAAATCAAATCTAAGTGCTGGGCATGACGTATGGATTGGTCCTCTGTGACTGCACCACCTAGAGCGACATCTCTAGCGATTTGGGGGAGTAATGACTTACAGAACCAGTTTGTTATGAGAAAATCAGGGATGGGAGCTTTGGCTAACCTTCGCCTACGTCTCCATTCATGGATATGATCGGAGATGTGGGTGGCGGTATCCTGATGAAATGAAGTAAGGAGCTCTGTCCCTGTCTCATAACAGATAGGTAGCTGAAAGTGCTTTAGGAACTCCATCACTAAAGCGTCAAAGGTATTCACTGATGCGCGTCGCAACTTAATATAACACTTTGTAGCATTGCCAGTGAGGGTGCGGGGAAAAAGACGTAACCGGATACTGTCATCCACCATAGAGTTAGAAACACACCAGAGATGGTAGGTGGTGACATGAGTGCCTGTATCCTCCCCTTGTTTTCCGTCAAACTTAGGAATGTCCGTCGGTATTTTATGCGGGATCAACGACCATTGTAAGTTGTGGTAGATGGGGTCGTTTGTCAACTTGTATAAGTTGGGGATATCCAATGTTGCCAAAAACGGAAAATTATCGGGTACCCTTGACTCGGACCATGGTGATGACGGATGACCTGAGGAGCTCTGTGCTCCTCCCATCATTTGGTTCCCCATGGTGTACATGGGCTGCGTGGTGTAGCAGTTGCTTTGCGGTACGGTGTTGTAGAGTGGATTTACATGAGGATTTTGATACTGGGGAATGAAGTTGCCCCCAGTATAAGCGGTGCCTCCTTGACTCATCTGAGCTTGTGAGTAGGGTGCCCCCATGGATTGGGTGGGAATCCCTTATGGATTCCCAGCTAACACAGAACTAACCATATGGCTTTGATTGAGAAAGGGAACACTCATGTCAATCAACAACTGTCCATGCATGCCTGAGAATGGTAGGGGAACTGTGACATTCCCCACCATCATGTGCATATTGGGAACTACCCCAGATATTTGAATATGGGGGTTGGAACTATACATTGGCGGCCGACCTTGGTGTTGGTAAACTGGGACCGCGCCCATAGTGCCGCATATATATGGCACTAGTCGAAGGTATGCTTTGTGGCACCAAAGAAGTGGAACTTGGCATCTGCTGGGTTCCACCTATAGAGGGTATTATGTGAGTTGTAGTACTTGGGATGAACGGGATTGCAGGATTCCATATTACCATTGTTGTGATGACCGTCGACTGGGGAAGTGGTAGAGGACCAACAGTGTCTCTATAATTCCACAACCCTTGTGGCGTCGACTGGATAGATGGGAAAGTTCCACCTACTGAAGAAGGAAGTACTGGTACTGCGGGAGTAACTATAGGTTCCGACAGATCTATAAGCAGAGTGTTAAAGTGAGGAAGAAATCCTTCCGTAAAGAATTCCTCTGGCAAATCAGAATCGTCAGTTGTCCACATAGATCCCATGTGCGATTTAGGATACTGATTCCTCAAAGATGAGGAATCCGAGTCAGTGGAACTTGGTGGATCCTCCAAAATGAGTGGAGGAAGTCCTAACAATCATTTGGATTGATGACGAGCGCCGGATGTAGCCACAAGGACTGTTAAGTTTTATCAAATAGATTTTAATGTGATATTCATTAAAGTCTAAAAAACGATAGCACTCAGGTACCTAAAAAGAAAAAATACACTAAATATGTCAATCAACAAACATAGGAAATTACCTCGTCTGATAAACACTGATTACTAGGGATGAAACCCAGTTTCTCAATGAGTAACAAAGAAGGATGGCCAAATGTATGGTTACGGTTACTTTTTAGCTTTTCCCGAACCTCAGATTAAGGGGCCAAGTACTCTCGTGAAGACGAGCACCCTCCCAAAAACTGAAGACAAAGTAGGTCCGTCCGTTTTAGGTACTAGGACAACCCATCCCAGTCACCTTGTGTAAGTACCTAGAAGGTTTGACCACTAGAGATATCTCAAATCACAGACATTACCAGGGGGGACATAGTAGTAGACAACATGCTGTGTGGGCAGGATACCTGAGTCCCCGACTCAGTTCTGAAATCCCTGAAGGGACCCCCAATACACACAATGCCCAAAGGAGTTGTAAGAGAAGGTGGGATACCTTCAATCACAGTCCGATGTTTTCTCGTATTTCGCTCCATTGTGAGTGGAGTGGTCCTAGTAATATGAGTGCAGAAGGATTTTTCACTCGTTAACGACACTAGTTTTGATTTTCAACCTTGGGCAATTGACTCACATGCTTATCCCAAGGTCCTAATCTAGCTAATGTTGGTTTGCTAAAAAAAAAGAGTAACTGATTGATTTTAATGTAAATTTTAGTGTATTTGCTTATTTTTCTTCGGTAGGGGTGTTGATGTATGAATATGATGAGACTCTCGACTCAATAAACCATGAAAAACAATGCTTTGATTTTTTTTTTTCAATTTCTTATGCAAACAAGTCTTATTCTACACGTGTCATTTTGCATATTCATGGATTCGTTAGTGCATCTAAATCCATTCATCACTTTGCATAACCGAAAGTTTCTTTTCTCAATATTCCCTAACAACTATTAAACCAAAACAAAGCAGCCTACAATTATTTCGACAGAAGGAGATATACAGTTTATCATCTTTTCTTTCAACAAAATGACTTTTATGAGAGAAAAACTAAAACATTTTCTTAAAAAATAAATTTTAAGACACCAAATTTGTTAGCATGATACTGTTGCAGATCTTACTTTAGCACTTGAGACAAGTTTACCCCCTTTTGGTCCACAAAATCTCTTGAAAAACATGGAAATGGGAGACTAACGCTCTGTCTGTGTGTAAACAGAGCTTTAGTTTGGCCACTAATGCTCCCTGTGCATAGTCAAAGAGCTTTATAAAGCTCTGTGTAGACTAGCAGCCTGCGTTAGTGAGGGAAATAGCTCAAAAAGAGGGCTTTTAGGATCAGTTTCTGAGGAGAATGCAACTTTGCAGGATGCAACAAGATAGATGGTGGATCAGAAAAGGATTTGAAGAAGCGGGAAGCTTATAGAAGAAAGAGAAGATCTGAGAGGAGTCTAGGTAACCGAGAACTAGATGTATAGTCCCCAATGGAGTTGCCAATTTTGCTTTGGGGTAAAATGCACAGGATGAAAAATACCCTCGAAAGTCTTCCCGGGACTTTCGACAGACCGTAAGGTTATCCGCAAAAGCTACCTGTTACACACATGTTCATCTATCAGACATATATTAACAGGGTATGGAAAGAGTATCACCTTTGGTTCTTTCTAGATTCTCTTGGGGATCTCCGTGTGGTAAGAAGAACTCCTCCTAACTGGCTCCAAGACGATTCCTACAAAAAAGAACAAAGAAAACCAATCACAACATACACTTCTGACAATTAATGTAAGAATCTGTAACAAACATGTATAAATGTATAACTTATCTACTCAACACAACAAGCATCAGAATGAACAAATAAATGCACAATATCACCGACACTTTGGAGTAGGGAACACAACCACAATCCTATATTCAGAATAGAAGAGTGATTACAACAATCCATTGTATCAACCTTCCTTACCCCTTCTTCCTCTCTCTCTCTCTCCTTCTTTCAACTAGCTCCTTCAAGAATATGACAGTTCACAACAACTCTATGGGCTATCCTTCCAAATGCTCTGATCCCTTTTGCAATGGCCCTCTCGTTGCTTATATAGCAATCGAATTAGGGCTTCCAAGCTCCATCTAGAGTTCATTAGGGCAAAAACCATGAACCTGCCCTGTTTACAAGCTTTTTCCCATTTGCCTTCATTCTCAGAATAGAATTTCTCCAAATATCTTGATTTTTGGAGTTTCCTTACTTTTCTTGCACAAATTTAGGGATTTAATATCTAGATATTTATGAGCAGATTCGTTGGCATAACCTTTTGAACATCACTTAAGTTCACTAACGCTCCTCCTGGTCTAACAACAAGAGTTAGCAGGGTGACTAATGCTCATTTATGCTTGTAAACAAGCTTTATAAAGCAAGTTGTCAGTGTATAGAGAGTGTTATTTTGGATTCTGGGCTTGCAATTGTGGTCATTGCTTCAGTCATCTTGTCTTTCACCTCTGAGTTGATTAGGAGGTCAATTTGTCCTATAACAAGTAGGTGAAGAGTCATGAGGGTAGTTGAACTGTCACAAAGGGGAATGTCAAGGGTCACCCCACCCTTTGCTATAAATAGTCCCTCATAACTCATTGTATAGGCTTTTTGTCAGCCAAGATTCTACTAAGACTATCTTGAAGAAGGCTTGGACAGTATTGTAATGCACCTTGGCTTCTCCACTGCATGGAGCTAGTACATCTCTTTGGAGGAGCATGCAGATGTGGCTGTAACATTCTACTGATAGCGCTAGTAGGTTTACATGGTGTATTTTATGATTGTGCCTTACACTTCTTTATATAATAAAAGCCATCACATTTTCATCAAGGAAAATTTTAAGGATGGAAATTTTTCTTGAAGTTTAAAAATATTGGCGAATCTCACTAATCCCTAATATGCAAACTATAAAATGTGTATTGATATATTTGTGAAATTATTCAAATCTATAGTGATTTTATATATAGTCTCTATATAATGTTGGCGATTTTTAAGGTAAAATAATTTTATATTCTAAAATTTGGGCGAATCATATTTTATAAAAATTGGTAATTGGCGAATCTTTTTTTGGAAAAATCAACGAAAATTAGCCCACTGGGCGAACATTAGCCCCTAAAATTTTCCATGATTTTCATGCATATGTTTTTATTGTAGTTGGACTTACGTACTTGTGTATGAATTGATTCACATGAAATTATATGAATCTTGTTGTTAATGTGTTGCATATGTTGCTAATGCTGTCATTGTCCATGTCGACTGCTCTACCGGACACCAAACAGACCTTTCTCTGAACCTTGTTAGATCAACCTTCACACTCGTCTCGGACTTATCCATGAGTGTTGTTCGTGTTTACTTACCTTGTATGTTGGGACTGCTGCATCTGTGTCGACTGCTCTGCCGGAAGCTGTGCATGTCCTTTGTGTTGTGTGTTCCTAACCGAGTTGGGACTGATTCCTTTCAACCTGGAACTCACCTTCACTTTCCTCCACCTTTGAAGTGTCGGAACCTCTCATACTCATTCCTTGACTCACTCCATCAATCACACCCTTGCTAGTGATAGAGTTATCTTACTTGCCTCTGTGCAACATCGCTGTCAAGGCATTACCTTACGACCCACTACTGAGACTCCTACACCAAAAAATTTGACGTCTAATTAGGACTTCTTACAGGGGAGATCCCCTTGACATGTCGGTAGGTCCAACACCGTCAACAGATGTGTAATACTCCCATGAGTTGGATCCCGTGGAAAATATTATGGTTGACTTGGAATTGGTCAAAGATATGGAAGAGTCAGTGGTGAAAATTAAGCAGAAGTTGAAATATGCCCATGACAAGTAGAAAAGCTATGCTGACAAGAACAAGACAAATAGATAATTTAAAGTTGGGGACCATATCTTATTGAAAGGGAAGCCAAAGAATAGTTCATTGAAATTGGGTAATTGTGCCAAGCTAGTAACGAGATATTGTGGGTCATTCAAGATTGTAAAGAGGATTGAACAAGTTCCATATAGGGTTACATTGGTCACATTCATGATGTATTTTATGTTTCTTTGCTTAAAAGGTAAGTTCCTGATACTAGTCATGTAATTTATTGGCATATGATTCAGGTGGAACCTAAGGGATACTTCCAAGTCCATGGGGGCATGTGTGCCAAATCCATGAAAAAGCATATGGGGGTACTCAACTACGGGGAAAAAGGAGCAATACTTCTGGTGTGATGATGTTTTGGGTGAAAAGGCACTACAACCCATGTGGATTTAGAGGGTGCCACATGTCAAGAGATATCCATGCATATAAAAAGGTGTATGTTTTCCTGGAAAGAGGGGGGGGGGGGGGTTCTGGGATCGTTGGCTAGTCAATGAGTTCGTAGGTCGGGCTCTCAAATTGGCTGAGGCATGATTATTAAGTTAATCATGAAGTAGAGGATGCATCCTAGTGAGAACCTTGGAGGCTCTAGATTATGACTAGGAGGTGGAAGCAACAAATTCACTTCAGAAACCATGACACTCTTGTGGAACTCAGTTTAGTGAAGAATTGGTAAGTTTGAGGTTTCAGGGTCTATAACCAATTGGGTGTTTTTTTGGTTTGGCCTGGAGGGTACCTGGAGCCCTGGAGAGCAACAAGAGCTCCTGGAGTTGTAGGGCTGAGACTGTCCCTGGTTGGTTGTAAGTTTCCATAGAGGATGATGGCATTGCTGAGGGACTACTAGGTGCAAAGAAGGGTTGGACCACATGGGCGCAAGCTGGTGGGGGTGTGAGCCTATGGTTGGAGGTTGAGGTTGTTGGGGTTGGTATCTTCACCAATGTTTTTTGTATGGTAGTCAGTGTATGATTTTTTTCCCATGGAGTTGAGGCCCAACTTGGGTGTGACCTGTAGTTAAGAGTTTATGAACTATGTGGTCTATGGCTAGGTGGAACATGGAAGGTCTATAGCTAGTTGTCCTTTTGTTTCAAATAAGTATTCATGTGAAATGATTTACGTTTATGTGTCGTGCTCATTTATAAACCCTAGCTTGGGTTATGTTATATGATTTCTATTGTCATTTCCGTTGTGCATAATTTAATTAATGTGAATGAATATTAATTTAGTTGTATACATGTAATGGTTAGGTATTGCATTACATAAGCATGTAGACATGCATTCCATGACACATAGTTTATTGCTAGGTACCAATTCTGCCCATGGTAGTACTAGTATAGATAATTAATAGGCTAACATGTGTAACAAATTGACTCATAGGACCAACTATGAGCTGGTGTGGTCACAGGGGCTCTGGTAGAGAGTCAGAGTTTATACCAGGGTTTTATGCTTCTACTAAGTAAATGACAATATTTGGTTATGGGTGTGTAGTAGTGTTGCCCAACAGGGTGATAAGGATGTTAATAATGTAGATATCAACATCCTTATAAGAATTTGGGCACAATATTTGCCTTGTAAAAGTAAATTTTAGCCCTAAAAATTGGCTTGTAATTGCCTATCAAAAGCTTGACTTATGGAAATTTTGGGATTGGAGGTTTTGTCCCTAGTCCTTAGTAATATGGTCTAGCAAGGGGGCCATGACCAAGAGCTTAGCTAAAATGGGGCTTAAGTATAGAAGGTGTGTTAGCGGTATTTATTAAGTACTGGAGATCTTAACACTGGATTATATTGACAATGTGTAATATGAGATCTATCAAGTGCAATGGACAATAAGCCATAATATTTCAAGGAACAAAAGTGGGCACCAATACCTATTAAGATTTGGATATCCAAAAATCTAAAAAATCCCTATAAGTGGCTTTTTCCAAAAACCTTGATGCTATATGGTAGTACCCTTACATGATGGAACTTGGCAGTGGTAGAGTCGAAGAGTCTAAAATCCATCAAGAGATGCAAATCAACACTAGATTTTATTGAGTGCCAGTGATGGATTATTGGAGTTTGTTAAAATCTAGATATTCAAGCATTCATAGAAAATTTGCAAAGGGATTTTCATAAAAACCTAGATTTAGATGACAACACACTAGGCCACATGGAAATTACTTAGATTCCATGTGAGCACTCTTAAACCCTATGGGCATGAGGATGTTGACGTGGCACTATGATGTGTCATGTTTACATGTCATGTAGGCAATCTTCGATGATGTGGCATGTTGACGTGGTGATGTGGTACAAGAGATTCAATGTGGTGAATTATGTGTCACCTATCATGGTAGGTGATGTGGAATCTTGATGCCCAAAATTCCATTGTTTTTTGAAACGAGCCCTTTTAAGTTTTCCTAGATTTTGGCGGATTCTGAAAAAAAAAAGAAAAAAAAAAGAAAAAAAAAGAAAGAAAAAGAAAAAGAAAAAGAAAAAGAAAAAGAAAAAGAAAAAGAAAAAAATCAATCTTGGATCATGATCTAATTATTGTCTAAGCAAATATCCGATAGAAGAAGGAATAACCACAATGAGAAAAAGGAAAATCCTAGATCTATATGGATTCAAAATACCCAAAATCCAAAGCATCGTAATATGGGGATTTATGGAAAACCCTGAACCTGGATATGAGAAATAATTGACCTATCTTATGAGGACATTTCCCTAGGCGATAACAACACATGGGAAAGGCCTACCATGTTTTAGCGATGTGTATTTGATGTGGCATTATACAATGGGGATACAAGGGTAGGGTATTTCCATGTGGCACTGATATAGATGTTGACATGGAGTTTTGAAGGTTTCAAATGGGTGTAACTTTATATCTAGAGCTCGGATTTGGATGAAATTTATATTATTGGAAAAATCTTGGCAAGTAGTAGAAAATAGTAATTTTAGAAATACGTTTTGAGATGGTTAAAGGAAGATGAGTTTTTATAATCCCACATCCTTAATATGACTTAGGGGTTAGGTCTCTTACAAAGTGGTATCAGAGTTGTGGTTCAAACACTAAGTCTGGAGGGCCATAGATTTACCATAGAGATGAGTTTGTAGCAAGATAGAGAGCTTGTTGGTTTTATTTGGTGACATTAGCACTGCTTGAGGTGACCTTATATAGGTGTAGTTGCTTAGATTTTAGAAACTATGCAATGAAAGACTGTTTTACAGGAAAAGAAGGTCATGCTTGGAAAATTTGTGCCTTGAGAAAGGTTGTTTAAAGCAGTATGGACTCCTATGAATGATGTTGATCTAGGAATAAAAAAGGTGTAATTAAAGATGGAAATTTAAGTGGATGCAATTGCATGCATGTTGGATGTATATGTATATGTGTATGTTGGACATATATTCTAAATGTTGAGGAATTTTACCGTGAAGTGAGCTGACGAGGAAGATCATGCCTAGAGAGAAATGTGCTTATTTGTGCAAACTAAATTGCATGAGGATAGAAGCATGATTCAATTTAACTAAGGATCAAGCATGAGGTTAGCTGTTATTGTTAACGGGAAAAGTGTCTATTCAGAATGACCCTATCCCACTAAGGTGTGACAGTACCTTAGAAACAAACAGAGAAAACTACTTTTGTATTCTTCTTTATGAACTATAAACGAAGAGGAATAGGATGAACCAACCTGTGTCTTGCGCTAGTCCTTAGATCCAATCTCTCTTCTCTTTGATAGCTTCCAGCTACCTGCTCCCTTACTTGCCCAGCTTCACCAAGTTCCTGCAAGATCACAGAAGAAGAAAACTACACAAAGACATGGATTTATATTCATAAATAGCTTAGGATCAGATTTAAGCTAAACATGCAAATACAACAAACATCATTGATACACAAGCATGTAGGAGAAACTCAAATAGTTTTATTGATATAACAAGAAGGTCCAGGAGGAGTTACAACCGATGATTCCTGTATCCAGCATCAACCCCCCAGCAAAGGAATCCCCTCTTCACCTCCAACAAAGCATAAATCACCCAATACTTTGATATCTATCTCAAAACCAACAACAATTCTCTGCAATGTACAAAATTCCAGCCTCTGGATCTCTGGGATGAGGGATCCATATATAGATGTATGCAAAGAGGATGAGTCAGCTTATGATTTGACTTGTGGCTTCTCTCTGTCAGTTCTTGCTTCCACTTGGAGACTGAGGGCCTCTTACTCATCCTTGGTCGAACTGAGTGAGGCAAGTGTCATTGGGGAAGATTCTGGAAGCTTCCATTGTTTGTCCACCTCGCGGAATGACACTGCCATTTGTCATTTCCCGCTCAACGCACCCTGGTAGTGCATTTAGGTGCATTGCAATGCACCTAGCTAGTGTACTTGGGTGCTATGCAACGCAGCTAGCTAGTGGAGCAGCTGAAATGATCCTGATTTGACTGATTCTGAGCAGTTTCTGGTGGAGAACTTCTGGGAGAAGCTGTAATTGGTTGACCTTGTTCCTTTAGGGGCCGAAACAACACTTTTAGGGACTTAGGATCCCTTGTTTTATGGACATTTCATGCTTAGAGCTGTAAGGCACAAAAATGTCTATAACAGTTGCCCCCTAAAGTATGAGGCCGTTTATCGGGTGAAATGCTTTATTAGGAGGATCCGAAGTTCTTTCAATGCTGGGAGGAGACCTGTAATAAGATACAATACAATACATTATCTTCATACTGTTTTCATGATCTAGCTGAGGCGGGCATTCCCATGCTCAGCTTTATAAATTAATTTTCATGTACATAGGACAGACAATCGTCTGATGGTAGACTGATGATTCTGATAGAGCTATCATCCTTTTGGTAGGATGATTATCTGTGCTGCAACGCTGTACATTTCAATGTCTTTATTCTCCTGAATATATATCGCAGCCCAGATGGATGAAACTAGACCCGGGGTCTTCAATCTCGTCCGATCTTCACTCGAAGTACAAGTCGATCCATGTGAGAAATGTTTTGAAGTCGAACATGGAAAGACATCGCTTGATTACCAGTCAATGATGTAAACTGTTAACAAGCGCGAGAGGAATCATCGATAATGATGATGACCCTCAAGGTACTGCAGTACAATTCACGTGGTGTGAATAAAGGACTTGGTGTCGAACACCACACAAAATCTTTTGGTTGAAGGTCATTGATGTATACCTGTCGCTGGAAGTGAGAAACTTGCCATTGAGGCATGCAAGCTTCAAAGTACTGAAGGGGGTGTTCCTAGATCAACTTCTTGGATAATGAGCTGGTGTCGACAAGAAGCGATCTGTCAAAGGAGGGCCTTAATGAATCCCGCATCAATGACACGGAACGGAGCAAATGATTTTGATGGAGGTGAAAACGATCTGATGATATATGGTTCAGGATGGCGGTCATGAAAGAATGAAGTATAATGTATGGTAGTGGATGGGACACAGATGACTTCTCTGGATGACTTCTCTTGAACATGTCGGCGACACTTATGTGATGGATTGGTAGCATTTACCCCAAATGTGGATGGTATGGCGTGACCATGGTGATGTGACCGGTGAATGAAACAACCCAACCCGACTCAGGCACGGAGTGGAAGTGTCATGTTCAAGAGCGACTTGCTACCAATAAAGATTCTTTAAGTTTCTTCCCAATTTTTCCCTAGTCATTGCTGACCAGTACCTCTTTATTTTTGTCAAGCTTGAGGAGGATAACATATACTTGTTCTATAATTTTCCCTTCGGGCAAACCCATCGCTATGTTTTAACGAGCCTAGCGATAGTGAAACTCGTTCTTGTCTAAAGACAAGTTTGTCGCTATTAATATTTTTAACGAGTTTAACGACAAAGATAACTCAGTCCTTTTCATTTTTAGAGAGTCTAAAAAGGTACGTAAAGGTAACTCCGAAATTCCTTTTTCGTCATCTAATCCCTTAAGTCCAAAAAATTATAAAACAATACAGAAGGGATGAATTTTCGATAGTTTTAATGAGCCGAACAAAACAAGCGCTCGATCTTTTTGTGCAATAATCCCTCAGGTCTAGAAAGATTAAAATATAGAGGAGGGATAACACTTCCGGTCGCTTTAACGAGCTGGAAGGCCAAAACTCGGCAATCTTTTCATATTTTACGAGTCAGTTGAAAAGAGCTTAAAGAAGACTCGTCTTTTGAGGAACGAGTGATAAAATGGGTAGCAGCTGATTCCAGGTAAGGGTTGGAATTTTCCAATCACGGCAGTGTCACGAGGATGGCTAGTGAAATCACTCTTCGCAGCTGTTCCTCAAAAAGGGTAAACAATCAAATGGATCTGAATGATCGGCCAATGGAAAAGTGGAGGTGACGGTGCAAACACGACCAAGGCTTTAATGGCTGAAATGCTTTATTCACGGTGGTTATTTACCGGGGAATAGTTCATTTTTTAACGAGCTTAAACGCGGGTGGAAACATTTGCTCATGTCTTATGTTTATTTTTTAACGAGCTTGAACTATGTGCTAAAACTGCTCGATTAATCCAGTCATATGATAAGAAAGCCTCATATAAAAATGGCAATTTTTAGATTTTTGCCCCACATCCTTTCTTTATGCAAGTTCGGTGACGACTAATCCCACGAGTTTAAAGGGTTAGAGGTCCTAAAAATTTAAAAAATAAATAGCCGCCCCTCACTTGCAATCCAAAAGGTTTGCATGCCCCCAGGCATAAAATATGGTTTCAAAGTTACCCCTCAATTTGCAGACAAAACATTTGTTCTATCAGGAAAGGCCTACCTCTTACAGGTTACCCAAAGATTGTTCTATTCGCGGTGCAAACAAAACACTTCTTCGGCGATGTCTAGCGAGATAAAAAAAGGCGAGTGACTCAGTTCTGCCAACTCACATAACTTTGACAAGAGAATCTTATTCTAGAATAACCCCTCTTCCACCGACGGACGGGGTACAGACTAGTCATATTCTCTCGCGGAAACCTACCCTATACCCGAAGTTTTCCTGCCGAAGCAGACCAGGACGCATGCCCCCTGGGTTTCAGTCATATCCCTCCGAATCACTCGCGCTCATCGGGAGGATGGACTAGGGATTGAGACATTTCTTGCGTGAAGAGACCATTTAGGGATGGTATATGACTATTTGCTATGCATGATCCGGGAAATGAAAGCTGGTCCACGAGCTTGACCACTCTTCCTTCGTGCGGAAAACACATTACTCTAAAGAGTGAGGAGACGATGGCTCCCATGCAATAAATATAGTCTCGTCCAAGGAGTAGATTATAATCCAAGGGTCCTTGAACTACCATTACGTTCATTTGAACTGTCTTCCCTCTCAATGTTATGGGCACATCGGGAAGGATCCCTAAAGGTCGACTGGTTCCTTTATCAAAGCCTGTCAGATTTCTCATCTCAGGCAACAACGATGGCGAACCAAGCGCTTTCCAAGAAATAGAGGAAAGGATACTCACAGAAGCCCCCTCATCTATGATGGTACCAGCCATGACCATTCTATATATTTGAACGATAATTCGGAATGGTATGCTTGCTGGTAAATGGGGTCTACCTAGTTGATTCCAGTCGAAGGAGACAACTAGGTTGCTTGGAGGTGGGACCGAGTAGACGGCCGGGTATGGCTCTGACGAACTTCCTTCCTGCGGTAAGGGAATGGGTGGATTGCCCCCATGTTCGTCGGAGTCTGTGTTGATGAAGAGAATCTGGACGGTGTCATCCTTGTTCTCTTCAGTGACTGTATCATCCGAAGATAAAATCTCTGAAGGCAAGACCGGGTCAACTGCCGCCTCGACCTTTTGACTTTCATCTGGTATAGATTCAGATGGTTTATTTTCGATGATAGGCGCTTCAGCCGACCACTTGAGCGAGCCAGCTGGATTCTCAACTAGCGACGGACTTGGCAAGAGTTTTTTATATCCAGGAGGAAGTCGTAACGGTGAAACCGGACGATCATCCAAAACTCTTTTCACTTCATCTAAGAAGGGACAATGGTGGACGGCATGATTGCCTTCGCACAGTTTACAGGGAAATCTAGCTTTCCCTTTTTGTCCTGGGGCTTCACTTTCGCTAGTTGACGGTGTGCTTTCAACATGATCATCAGAGGTTGATGACACCGGATTGTGAAAACGAGGAGACCAGTCCCTTAGTATCCGAGGGATGCAAGGACAATCTCTATGAAAGTGGTCTCCTTTGCAAATGACACATGGCGATTTAGGCCTGGTCAGTGCAGTGTGTGGATTTTCGTTAGACGACACTCGTTTTCCCCCATTCGCCTTTGGCTCCTTCTTCTTCTTCTCTTTCTTCTTCTTCTCCTTCTTCTCCTTAGGAACCTGACTTTTGGCTTTGCCAGCCCCATCAAGCGAAGAGGAAGGAGGAGAGGAAGAATTAGAGGAAGTAGAAGGTTGGTGGGCAACTCTCTAAAAATGAAAAGGAATCCCCTACCAAAAGGATGATGGCTCTATCAGAATCATCAGTCTACCATCAGACGATTGTCTGTCCTATGTACATGAAAATGAATTTATAAAGTTGAGCATGGGAATTCCCGCCTCAGCTAGATCATGAAAACAGTATGAAGATAATGTATTGTATTGTATCTTATTACAGGTCTCCTCCCAGCATTGAAAGAACTTCGGATCCTCCTAATAAAGCATTTCACCTGATAAACGACCTCATACTTTAGGGGGAAATTGTTATAGACATTTTTGTGCCTTACAGCTCTAAGCATGAGATGTCCATAAACCAAGGGATCCTAAGTCCCTAAAAGTGTTTTTCCGGCCCCTAAAGGAACAAGGTCAACAAATTACAGCTTCTCCCAGAAGTTATCCACCAGAAACTGCTCAGAATCAGTCAAATCAGGATCATATTAGCTGCTCCACTAGCTAGCTGCGTTGCATAGCACCCAAGTACACTAGCTAGGTGCGTTGCAACGCACCTAAATGCACTACCAGGGTGCGTTGAGCGGGAAATGACAAATGGCAGTGTCATTCCGCGAGGTGGACAGACAATGGAAGCTTCCAGAATCTTCCCCAATGACACTTGCCTCACTGAGTTCGACTAAGGATGAGTAAGAGGCTCCCAGTCTCCAAGTGGAAGCAAGAACTGACAGAGAGAAGCCACTAGTCAGATCATAAGCTGACTCATCCTCTTTGCATACATATATATATGGATCCCTCATCCCAGAGATCCAGAGGCTGGAATTTTGTACATTGCAGAGAATTGCTGTTGGTTTTGAGATAGATATCAAAGTATTGGGTGATTTATGCTTTGTTGGAGGTGAAGAGGGGATTCCTTTGCTGGGGGGTTGATTCTGGATCAGGAATCATCGGTTGTAACTCCTCCTAGACCTTCTTGTTATATCAATAAAACATTAACATTAAAAGCATTCGACGGAAGGACATATACCCCATATGGTATCCTAAATAACTTGAAAGTTGAACTAGGGGGGAAAACGGTAGAAATAGATGTTGAAGTCATCGATGGGAATCTTGATTACAACATCCTACTAGGAAGACCATGGATATATGCCATGGCAGCTGTTGTGTCGACCTATTTTAGAAAGATTGCATTTCCCTTTCAAGGAGGGACTACAATCGTCGATCAACAAAACTTCCTCCCCAATGGTTCTCAAGTTACAGGAAGCATTCCCATGATCCATGGAAGGCCCCATTCGCTTCAGAATATCGGAGTAGGCCTACTAAAAGATCCTATACTAATGGGAACTTTCGCTCTTCCACCTCCAATCAATCTGGCGGAAGTAGCGTCAATAGGAACCTGCAATATGATATCTTCCACAAAGATCTCAGAAAACGATATCAACATGGATCATGCAATGGTTTTTCCCCCAAGCCCAATAGAAATATTATAGCAATCAATGTTTCTAGCATGGGAGGCAAACCCAAATCAACGCTCATCAAGCGTTTGGATAGATAGGTCTAGAGAATATGGTACTCCTTCAGATCCTTGGTCGCAAGTGCATGTCACCGACGAAGGAATTCTCCAAGCTATGGTAATTGAAGGAGCACCATGGAATGATTCCTACCATCGTTCCCTTCTTCCGGATTGTGAAGAAGAGACTCAACATGACCTTTATCATCCCTCAGTATTTGATTTTATTTCAAATACTGTAAATACGGTGGATTCCGAGCGAAACTTATCCAACATTGAAGAGACTATAGCCATAAATATCTCAACTAAAACAGATGTTGTAGAGAATATTTATGTTGGCAAATGTTGTTCTCCTTCAGAACTGGAAATATATAATGCTCTTTTTTGCGAATTCAGAGATGTCTTTGCTTGGTCATACAGTGAAATGCCAGGCATCGACTTGAGTATTGTTGAACACGAAATTAAGATGTATCCAAATGTCAAACCGGTATGACAACGGCTAAGGCAGGTGCACCCCAAGAAAGCCGCTGCCATTAAGGCAGAAGTTGAAAAACTTCTCCATGTTGGTTTCATCTACTCGGTTCCTCTAACCGATTGGGTATCGAATATTGTCCCTGTTATGAAGAAACAGGGGACAATTAGAGTGTGTGTCGATTATAGGGATGTAACTCAAGCTTGTCCAAAAGACAACTACCCTACACCCTTCATCGACCAGATAATTGATGAATGCGCCGGACGCGAAATCTTTTCATTCATGGATGGATTTTCTGGGTATAATCAACTAAATATCCGCCCACAAGACCAGTCAAAGACTGCATTCATTTGTTCGTGGGGCACATTCGCGTATCGAAAATTACCCTTTGGTTTAAAGAACGCAGGGGCAATGAATTATGCCTTCCATGACATCAAAAACATCGTTCAACCATACCTCGACGACCTTCCGGATCATTCGCGAAAGCGGACTGATCATCCGCAGCATTTAAGAGTGATATTTCTACGTTGCCGACACTACAAGATACGACTCAATCCGCACAAATGTGTATTTTGCGTCAGTTCTGGTCGTTTACTTGGCTTTGTAGTCTCCAAGGATGGGATTCGCCTCGACCCGTGTAAGGTCCAGGCAATCATAGATTTGCCTCCACCTTCAAATTTGCTTCAGATTCAGAAACTCCAAGGGAAAGCAAACTTTCTGAGGAGGTTCATTCCAAATTACGCTGAACTTGCTAAAGGTTATACATGTCTTTTGAAAAAGGAGGTACCCTTTGTCTGGGATCAGGTCGCGCAAGCTTCCTTTGATGCTTTAAAAGATTCCCTAATGAAAGCATCATTAATGTACGCCCCCGATTATCAAAGAGATTTTAACCTGTATCTGGCTGCAGCAGATACGACCATCGAAATGGTTTTAGTTCAAGAAGTTGATGGAATTGAACATCCTATATATTATTTAAGTAAGAACTTAAATGATACAGAAAGCAAATATTCTTATGTTGAAAAACTAGCGCTTGCAGCTGTTCAAGCGATACAAAGATTTCGACACTATGTCCTCTTTCAGAAAACTGCCCTTACAAAGATTGCAACCCCATGACTTATATATTGTCGCGACAATTGCTGGGGGGCAAATATTCAAAATGGATAGCGATCCTTCAAGAGTTTGATCTGGAATTTGTAAAATCCAAGTCAAAGAAAGCTCTAGTTTTTGCAGAACTATTATGCGATCTCCCATCGTCGTCCAACGATGAAACATCCGAAGAATCAATCGTGGATGAGAATTTGTTTATGATATCAGCAAGCAATGAGTGGTATGGAGATATAATAATTTATCTCCAAACCCAAAAATTTAGGCCAAACACCTCACACTCTGAACAAAAATGTATTCGATACCAAGCAAAAGACTACATGATCGTCAGTGATACACTTTACCGTTGTGGTATCGATACAGTTCTGAGAAGGTGCCTCACACATGAGGAGGCCGAAAAATCCCTGAATGAGTGTCATTCACGCTCCTGTGGGGGGCATCAATCTGGATATGCTACAACACAAAAAATCTTACGAGCAAGATACTTCTGGCCAACAATGTTCAAAGATTGCATAACCGCAGTCAGAAGTTGCCATGCTTGTCAAATTTTTGATAGGAAAACCAGAAGACCACCCGCACCTCTACAGCCAATAGTTGCTGTTGGGCCGTTCGCCAAATGGGGCATCGATTTCATGACATGTAACCCCACCTCGACCGGGGGGCATGGGTATATCATAGTCGTAGTTGACTATTTTACCAAATGGGCCGAGGCGATGCCTACATTAGATAATACTGGTGAAACAACTGCCCTTTTATTTTTCAATCATGTAGTCGCCAGATTCGGCGTACCACAAGCTATAGTCACAGATCATGGATCGCATTTTCGCAATCACATGATGGTCGAATTAGCTGCCAAACTAGGGTTGTCTCACGACATCTCTACTCCGTACTATCCGCAAGCCAACAGACAAGTTGAAGCGATCAACAAGGTCCTAAAGCGTATGTTACAAAGGATGATCAGAGTTCACAAAAGAAGGTGGCACCTAATCCTATACTCAGCCTTGTGGGCTTACCGAACATCGGTAAGGAATGCAACCGGGTTCACACCCTTCCAACTGGTATATGGCCTGGAAGCAGTCTTACCAGTCCAGTGTGAAATCTCGTCTCTAAAACTCGCAATTGATCTCCTCCCTGGAACTTCAGAAGAAGAGGCTCGTTTCTTGGAATTAATCCAATTGGATGAAACCCGTCATGATGCCGCTTTGGCTAACGAAGCCCATAAGAAACGAGTCAAGGCGCAGTTTGACAAAAATGTCAAACCCCGTGTCTTCTCAGAAGGTGACTTGGTCTTGCTTTATGACCAAGAATCCGATAAATTGGGAGCAGGTAAATTTAAGTCTTTATGGATGGGCCCCTATATTGTTAAAAGAGTGTTAGCAAAAGGAGCCTACGAGTTAATGGATTATGACGGAATTCCACTGGCGCAACCTCGTAATGGGTTGTACCTAAAGCGTTACTATGCATAAATAGTAACCAATATGCTTTTGTTATATTTTTGTTTTCGCTAAAGTGTTTGTTTTGGTCGAGTAATCCACCTTTTTACATTTATTGCAGATGTCAAACCTTTTGGAGCCATGTGTTGGATATGCCGACGGAGCGAGTCGTAGTTCGCGGAACCTGTCCTCCGCAGCCTGGGCCATTTTTGATCCAAGCGGCGAGTTAGTAAGTTTCAGAGGTGTATGTATTGGTCAATCAAAGAATAACATCGCTGAGTATAGCACGTTGATAGAACTTCTCTCTGATGCCATCACCCATGGTATACGCCGACTAATTGTCAGGCAAGACTCACAACTCGTAATACTACAACTCAATGGTATATATTCCATCCGAAACCCAGCTATTTATCGCATGTTCCTAAGGGTTAAGATTTTGGAAAGACAATTTGATCTTATTCAATACCAACATATTTACAGAAACTTAAACACATTAACCGAGTCATTAGCAAACTATGTGTTAGATATACATTTGCAACATTTATAAAAAGAAACACATCATCAATGTTTTACATGTGGATCATATAGCTCAACCAAAATAAAACCCCAAAAATCAAAAATATATATAGCTGTTTATGGTTTACATATAATGTTCTGTAACTAAGACAAAATCGGTCGCATGACCCAAAAACTCAAAATGCTAGGGGGCACCCTAGTCTAATGATGCTCGTGATAGCAAGTCACAGCCTGTGCGATCATGCGTAAGAGACGAGTCCATCGTCTAGGCACACCAGTAGTATGCCGCTGTAACTGCAAAGGTAGCTCGTCGATCCTCACATCTGGAATACCGAGAGTAAGGCTCTCAACCTGCTCCTGCACAGCTGTGAGAGTCTCAGCCACATCGAGGTCACGAAGAATAACTCTCCCGGTGGCCTCTCCTTTCGGGGCAACAGCTGGTACTCTCAAGCGAACTACTGGACGAACAGGACCAACATCTTTATGTACACATGAGTTTGATTAAAGTCTTGATAGAATAAAGCACAAGGACATTGTAAACAAAAACAGTAAACAACGATATGGTCAAATATTTTACCAATAGCACCCCACTGCTCGCCATCCGACATTACTAAATCTGGATCACCCCGGAAGTCCATGCCAGCATATGGATACTCGACATAAACCATCTCCTGACGATCAAACCACCTGAAGAAGGTATTAGAAAATGAAATCTGAGACTGGCCAGCATGCCTAGACATATGGTCAACCCATCTCTGCATACGTGGTTCAGTAGGAGAAGGTAAGTCGAGTGCAATGTACTGTAGCTGCATCAGTGGTATCTTCTCCAAGGCAAAGGCGGTCAAAATAGAACCGAACCCAAAGTTCTTCAACCTCCCGTTCTTTATCTTGGTCAACTGATCTTTCATCACAAGAAGTACTGCGTCGCACCAGTTGAATACCTTCGGTTGGAGGCATTCCAAGGCATGCTGCATATAGGATCTGTTGGCTACATGAAGAGACGGACTACCGGCCATCCTACCAAAAGTAAACAGGATAGTCCTAAGGGACCTGTCAGTGTTGGGTCCCTATAATACTAGTGATTACCCCATTACTATTGTATTTATACCCCTTATTTATATTGCTGTGCCCCTATTACCCCCATATTATTATTTCTGTGCCCCATAGAATCCCTCTATTGTTATTTTTGTGGCTTTATATTATTATTGTTAGGTCGGCTGGATTATATTGTGACTCCTTAGACTCCTATATATAGAAAAGAGGTTTTGTCATTTGTATCATCCAAGAATTGTTCATTTATGTAATGTAAAGGAGGTTTCCCCCTCGAAGAGGCTGAATTCTAAGGCGTTGATCTATCTTTTCTATCTTTTCTTGAGCTGGTTTCATAACATTTGGTATCAGAGCTTTGGATTCTAGGGTTTCGCTGCTCCAAACAGGTCATCGTGGAGTTTTCGCTATAACTTTGTTTCTGTGATGTTTCAGAAGTCGCAAAGAAAAACCATTTTAGAATAATTGACGCTGAACCTTGGGTCCAAATTTCAGAGCTTTTCGCGCGATATTTTCGGAGATATGATCTGAGGAAGTTGGTCTTTTTGCAGACTCCTGAATTACATTCAAAACAGGTGACCTGGGGAAAATCGTCATAACTTTCTCTCTGAGGATCGGATTGAAATTTCGTAAAAAGGTGCAGAAAGAGGACAGACTGTAGTTTCTTGTGGGTGTTTTTTAGATTCAAAGGTCGAAACAGTGACTCGCGGCACGTCGTACAAGTTAGCTCTACTAAACTAGTCTATAATCAAGTCACTGTGGGAGATTTCGCATAACTCTTCCTTGGAGAATCCAATTTGGGTCAGACTTGTGGCATTGGAAAGAGGACACAGAGAGCTACTACAGGTCACAAGTTCAAAACTAGATGACTGGAAAGTACAGAGATACATCAGAGGCAATATCGAGCTCCTACAAAGTGAAAAAAGGTGTGTAGATTTTTTTAAATTTTTGCTTAAGCTTGGTTTGAAAATTTATTTTGAAGGAATTCAAAGGGCATAGTAGATCATTATTATCGGTAACTGATGCCCCGAAGAAAGAAAATGCAAACACCTAGTAAGGAACTTGAAAGCTCTAGCATGACTCATGAAGAAGAGGAAGAAATGCTACATGATATATCAAAATTACAAGAACAAGTGCAACAAATGTCATGCTTACAAAAGTTAACAGATGCTAAGATAAATGGCGTGGAAGCTAAGATGAATGGAATGGAAGCTAAGATGGACAATTTGAAGATAGATTTGAACACAAATTTGAAGACAGGCATGGCATATTTGAAGACAGATTTGACTAATTTTCTACAAGAAATACTTACTAATGGTGAAAAGGTAGTAAAGGAAACTCATGATGAGAACAAAAGAAATGTTAATCATGATTCCATAGACGTTAATGTTGGATTTAAGAATCACCACATTCCAAAAATCGATATGAGGAAGTTTGATGGCAATGATCCGCCACATGGATATTACAGATGGAGCAATTCTTCGATCTCAATAATGTGCAAAACACACAAAAGGTACGTATGGCAACTTTATATTTGGAACCAAATCAGTTTGTATGGTATCAATGGCTTTGTTCTCGTAAACAATTTATCACTTGGGCAATTTCTACGGAAGAATTGATAGCACATTATGAGGATACAAAAAGCAACACTTTTTTTAGCCAATTGATAAGTCTCAAACAAAAGGGTTCAATAATGGAGCACATTGAGGAGTTCCAAAAATTGAACATAAGGGTAAAAGATATTCCAGAGGAGCATAGGATTGATGTGTTCATAGGGTCTTTAAAGGATAATATCCAACATGATGTGCGCCTTTGGGAACCTGATTGATTAGAGAAGGCATTCAGGTTAGCAAGAAAAATGGAAAGCAAAATTATGGCAACTAGGAAGCATACCATTCACAACTATAAAGATGGAAGTGTTGTTGCCCATAGTCTTCCACAACCTACAAGGTTGACACCACAACATTTGGAAGAAAAAAGAGCAAAAGGGCTTTGTTACAATTGTGATAGCAAATACACAAAAGGTCATAAGTGTGCTGAGAAGAAATTATTCTACATAGATTGTGAAGAGGAAGAAGAAAAGGAGCAAGAAAGGTCAAAAGAAGAGAATATATTCCAGGAACAAAGCCTAGATGAAGAACAAATAAATCCGACCATATCTTGTAATGCATTGGCGGGAATTACCACTCCTCAAATCATCAAGATAGAAGGACAAATCAAGAAGAAAAGGTAATAGTGTTGATTGATTCAGGAAGCACCCACAATTTTATTCATTGTAGGGTAGCAAAAGAATTGAATTGCTTCCTATATCCAGCACCAGAGTGTCAAGTGATGATTGCAAATGGAGGAACAATAAATTGTTCTGGAAAGTGCCATAATATCAAGCTATCCATGGGAGAATATGTATTGACTAGCCCAATGCTTTCCATTCCAATGGGAGGTGCTGATGTTGTACTAGGAGTCCAATGGCTACAATCCTTGGGTACAATAGCTTTTAATTTTCAAGAACTTTTCATGAAATTTTCTGTGGAAGGGAAGGAAGTTGAATTAAGGGGTATTGCAGGGAAACCAGGAAAGATAATCAGCTCTAATGGCATGATAAAGCTTCTAAAAAAGGAGCAAAGAGGTGTAATTGCACAATTATGTTCGCTAGATGTTTCCACATTGGAATCATCTATTTCTCCAGATCTCCAAAAAGTCCTGGACAATCATTCCAAGGTATTTGAGACTCCCAAAGGTCTCCCACCTATGCGTGATCATGATCATGCTATTCATCTGATTCCAGGAAGTGTTCCTCCAAACATCAGGCCGTACAGATATCCATATGTCCAAAAAAGTGAAATTGAACGTATGGTTGCAGAAGTGCTAGAGGCTGGTATAATTCAACCGAGTCAAAGTTCTTTCTCAGCTCCAGTAGTATTGGTGCACAAGAAGGATGGATCATGGCGCATGTGTCCAGATTATAGGGAGCTCAACAAGCTCACTATTAAAGATAAGTTTCCCATTCCTGTCATTGATGAATTACTGGATGAATTGCATGGATCAATTTACTTCACCAAGCTGGATCTTCGTTCGGGATATCATCAAATCAGAATGAAGATTGAAGACATTCCGAAAACGGCATTTAGAACTCATGAGGGTCATTATGAATTTTTGGTCATGCCTTTTGGCCTTACCAATGCACCTTCAACATTTCAAGGTTTGATGAATTCAATTTTCAAACCATTCCTTAGAAAATTTGTGTTGGTATTTTTTGATGATATACTAATCTACAGCAAGTCTTGGAAGGATCATGTTGAACATGTTGACAAGGTGCTACAACTATTGGAGGAGAAACAATTATATGCAAAAAGATCCAAATGTTTCTTTGGAGTCCAGGAGGTGGAATATTTGGGTCATATTGTATCTCATGAAGGAGTTAAGGTAGACCCTAGCAAAATTAAAGCCATTAAGGAATGGAAAATCCCCACATCCATAAAGCATCTGCGAGGATTTCTTGGGTTGACAGGGTATTATCGCAAGTTCGTTAAGAATTATGGGAGAATAGCAGCACCTCTAACAACATTATTGAAGAAAGATTCATTTTCATGGACTCCGGAAGCAACAAAGGCCTTTAAACATCTTAAAGAGGCAATGTGCCAAGCACCGGTCTTAGCTACATCGGACTTCACAAAAACCTTTATTGTGGAATGTGATGCTTCAGGAAATGGAATTGGTGCTGTTCTAATGCAAGATGAAAGACCCATTGCTTTTGAAAGTCGTCCAATCAAGGGAAAGTTTTTAAGCAAAGCTATTTATGAGAAGGAAATGTTGGCAATACTCCATGCACTTAAGAAATGGCGACCCTACCTAATGGGAAGACACTTCAAGGTAAAAATGGATCATGATAGCCTTAAATACTTTTTAGAACAAAGATTATCCTCTGAAGAGCAACAAAAGTGGGTCACAAAGATGTTGGGTTATGACTTTGAAATCATCTACAAAAAAGGGAAGCAAAATGTGGTGGCAGATGCACTCTCAAGAAAGGATGAGGATATGGAAGCATTGTTGTGTGCCATTTCTATTATCCAACCAGATTGGATAAATGAAGCAAAGGAGGAATGGAAGAATGACGAAGAAGTGTGGGCACTTATTCGAAAGCTACAACAAGATTCCAGTACTTCTGATACATTTAGCTGGCAAAATGATTCGATATGGTACAAAGATCACTTATACCTCTGTAAGAATTCCCAGCTAAAACAAAAGATTCTTATGGAATTGCACACTTCTCCCTTAGGAGGGCACTCAGGATTTTTAAAAACTTACCACAGGGTTAAGAAGGAATTTTTTTGGGATGGACTTAAATCAGATATTCAAAAGTTTGTGGCGGAATGTTTGGTTTGCCAACAAAATAAAGTTGAAACAATTAAGACACCGGGTCTATTACAACCTTTATCCATTCCAAGCCAACGTTGGGAGGAGGTTTCAATGGATTTTATCACAGGTTTACCCAAGTCTGAGGGAAAGAGTGTCATCATGGTGGTAGTTGACAGACTTACCAAGTATGCACACTTTTGTGCATTATCACATCCATTTAAAGCCAGTACAGTTTCTACTGCATTTATGGAAACAGTTCAAAAGCTACATGGAAACCCAAAGATTATTGTAAGTGACAGAGATCCCATTTTCACTGGAAATTTTTGGACATAATTATTTTCTTATCTGGGTACTCAGTTAGCTCATAGCTCATCTTATCATCCTCAATCTGATGGGCAAACTGAGATAGTAAACAAATGTTTGGAAGGATATCTTCATTGCTTTCTATCTGATAAACAGACACAATAGGTCAAATGGTTGCCTCTGGCTGAATGGTGGTATAACACTTCCTTCCATACAGCAACAAAAATGACCCCATTTATGGCACTTTATGGGTACCAACCACCATCAATCACATTATATTTAAGAGAAAATTCTAAGGTTCAAGCAGTGGAACATCACATCGAACATCAACAACAAGTCCTCCAACTCTTAAAGGATAATCTCGTGTTGGCACAAAATAGAATGAAACAACAGGCAGATCAACATCGCAGTGAAATAAGTTTTGATGTAGGTGATTGGGTATTCCTACGGCTACAACCATATAAGCAAATGTCCCTAAAGCAAGATAAGAAGGATAATAAATTATCACCAAAGTATTATGGTCCGTACAAGGTGTTGGAAAATATTGGTACTATGGCATACAAATTGGAGCTTCCTGCAGCTTCTCGATTGCACCCAGTTTTCCATGTTTCATGTTTAAAGAAGGTTATAGGCGACAAGCTCCCAGTTCAAACAATATTGCCAGAACTTGACGAGGAAGGAAAAATTATATTGGAACCGAAAGCAGTCACAGAAACAAGAACTCGACAGCTACGAAATCGATCAATTTCAGAGTATCTTATCAAGTGGAAGAACTTATCCGCTGAAGATTCCACATGGGAGGATGAGAATTTTATGCAGAAGTATCCAGAACTACTCAAGCGTTGAGGACAACACTTTTTTGAAGGAGAGGGGCATGTTGGGTCCCTATAATACTAGTGATTACCCCATTACTATTGTAGTTATACCCCTTATTTATATTGTTGTGCCCCTATTACCCCCATATTATTATTTCTGTGCCCCATAGAATCCCTCTATTGTTATTTTTGTGGCTTTATATTATTATTGTTAGGTCGGCTGGATTATATTGTGACTCCTTAGACTCCTATATATAGAAAGGAGGTTTTGTCATTTGTATCATCCAAGAATTGTTCATTTATGTAATGTAAAGGAGGTTTCCTCCTCGAAGAGGCTGAATTCTAAGGCGTTGATCTATCTTTTCTTGAGCTGGTTTCATAACAGTCAGTGACATCACGGATGATGATCTTGCCGTCTTTACTCGGCTGAGATCCTTCCCTGCAATACTGGCGGACATAATCTCTCACAGAGTCACCTCCTCGGGCCGAACCTGACAAAGAGATGGGGGCACCCCGCCTCGACAAGCAAGTCAAGAAGTAGATGTCTACTGTAGTCAAGGGGATAGATTTGCCCCTAATCTAGAAAACTTGATTGATAGGATCCCAAGCATCGAGCAAATACTGCAGTAAATAAATCTGTTGTCTCATGCTAGAGATGCGGAAGAACTTCAGCAAGCCACAATTCCGCAGCGCGTTCACTGTAACTGGATCATGTAGGGCAATCATGTCCTCTTCTTCATGTTCTCGTTCTCGCCATGTAAGGGTCATCTTGCTCCGAGATCTCTGGAAAAACAAACAAGAGAGGAGTTAGATCCTGATTTTGATGAGAAACAGGCAAAAATTCCATCAAAAACTGTGCAACAAATTCCCTTTCTGCGCCCAACGCACCTGCAACAGTGTTCCAGCTGTGTTGAATGTCAAACTGCCTTCATACAAGCTAACATTCAGCGCAGGTTTCGATGTACTAAGGGTGCGTTGATGGTAGAACGAACCCCTCAAACCCCAGGGGCTCAGAAAAGCAGGGAATGAAGCACAGAATGCAAAAAGAAAACCATGAAATGAAAGAGCTCGGGTTTAGCTCCTACTTGGTCTAGACGGCGCCGAGAATCGTCCACAGAATCTCCCGAAATCAGCTGATGAAAATCGAGGGGGAAAAGGCACCTCCAAATCTCCAACAAACCAAGTTCAAATGAAATGGTAAAATGAGAGGTAAAAAACACTTTTTGATTGCTTTTACTTAGTTCAAAGTAAAATATTAGCGTTTTAATCTCATTTTCAAGCAAATATGGTTCATTTCTAACTAGTTTGATGAAGCAGTTGAAAATACAGTACTATCTTTGGAAGGACGAAGCTATTTATGGTAAAAATCAAAACAAGACCATCTAATCGAGCAGTTTTAGCACATATTTCAAGCTCGTTAAAAAATAAACATAAGACCTGAGCAAATGTTTCCACTCGCGTTTAAGCTCGTTAAAAAATGAACTATTCCCCGGTAAATAACCACCGTGAATGAAGCATTTCAGCCATTAAAGCCTTGGTCGTGTTTGCACCGTCACCTCCACTTTTCTATTGGTCGATCATTCACCTCCATTTGATTGTTTACCCATTTTGAGGAACAACTGCGAAGAGTGATTTCACTAGCCATCCTTGTGACACTGCCGTGATTGGAAAATTCCAAACCTTACCTGGAATCAGCTGCTACCCATTTTATCACTCGTTCCTCAAAAGACGAGTCTTCTTTAAGCTCTTTTCAACTGACTCGTAAAATATGAAAAGATTGCCGAGTTTTGGCCTTCCAGCTCGTTAAAGCGACCGGAAGCGCTATCCCTCCTCTAGATTTTAATCTTTTTGGACCTGAGGGATTATTGCACAAAAAGATCGAGCGCTTGTTTTGTTCGGCTCGTTAAAACTATCGAAAATTCATCCCTTCTGTATTGTTTTATACTTTTTCGGACTTAAGGGATTAGATGACGAAAAAGGGATTTTGGAGTTACCTTTACGTACCTTTTCAGACTCTCTAAAAATGAAAAGGACCGAGTTATCTTTGTTGTTAAACTCGTTAAAAAGATTAATAGCGACAAACTTGTCTTTAGATGAGAACGAGTTTCACTATCGCTAGGCTCGTTAAAACATAGCGATGGGTTTGACCGAAGGGAAAATTATAGAACAAGCATATGTTATCCTCCTCAAGCTTGACAAAAATAAAGAGGTACTGGTCAGCAATGACTGGGGAAAAATTGGGAAGAAACTCAAAGAATCTTTATTGGTAGCAAGTCGCTCTTGAACATGACACTTCCACTCCGTGCCTGAGTCGGGTTGGGTTGTTTCATTCACCGGTCACATCACTATGGTCACGCCATACCATCCACATTTGGGGTAAATGCTACCAATCCATCACATAAGTGTCGCCGACATGTTCAAGAGAAGTCATCCAAAGAAGTCATCCGTGTCCTATCCACTACCATACATTACACTTCATTCTTTCATGACCGCCATCCTGAACCATATATCATCAGATCGTTTTCACCTCCATCAAAATCATTTGCTCCGTTCCGTGTCATTGATGTGGGATTCATCAAGGCCCTCCTTTGATGGATCGCTTCTTGTCGACATCAGCTCATTATCCAAGAAGTTGATCTAGGAACACCCCATTCAGTACTTTGAAGCTTGCATGCCTCAATGGCAAGTTTCTCACTTCCGGCGACAGGTATACATCAATGACCTTCGACCGAAAGATTTTGCGTGGTGTTCGACGCCAAGTCCTTTATTCACACCACGTGAATTGTACTACAGTACCTTGAGGGTCATCATCATTATCGGTGATTCCTCTCGCGCTTGTTAACAGTTTACATCATTGACTGGTAATCAAGCGATGTCTTTCCATGTTTGACTTCAAAACATTTCTCACATGGATCGACTTGTACTTCGAGTGAAGATCGAACGAGATTGAAGACCCCGGATCTAGTTTTATCCATTCGGGTTGCGATATATATTCAGGAGAATAAAGACATTGAAATGTACAACGTTGCAGAACAGATAATCATCCTACCAAAAGGATGATGGCTCTATCAGAATCATCAGTCTACCATCAGACGATTGTCTGTCCTATGTACGTGAAAATGAATTTATAAAGCTGAGCATGGGAATGCCCACCTCAGCTAGATCATGAAAACAGTATGAAGATAATGTATTGTATTGTATCTTATTACAGGTCTCCTCCAAGCATTGAAAGAACTTCGGATCCTCCTAATAAAGCATTTCACCCGATAAACGGCCTCATACTTTAGGGGGCAACTGTTATAGACATTTTTGTGCCTTACAACTCTAAGCATGAAATGTCCATAAACCAAGGGATCCTAAGTCCCTAAAAGTGTTGTTCCGGCCCCTAAAGGAACAAGGTCAACAAATTACAGCTTCTCCCAGAAGTTCTCCACCAGAAACTGCTCAGAATCAGTCAAATCAGGATCATTTCAGCTGCTCCACTAGCTAGCTGCGTTGCATAGCACCCAAGTACACTAGCTAGGTGCGTTGCAACGCACCTAAATGCACTACCAGGGTGCGTTGAGCGGGAAATGACAAATGGCAGTGTCATTCCGCAAGGTGGACAGACAATGGAAGCTTCCAGAATCTTCCCCAATGACACTTGCCTCACTGAGTTCGACCAAGGATGAGTAAGAGGCTCTAAGTCTCCAAGTGGAAGCAAGAACTGACAGAGAGAAGCCACAAGTCAAATCATAAGCTGACTAATCCTCTTTGTATACATCTATATATGGATCCCTCATCCCAAAGATCCAGGAGGCTGGAATTTTGTACATTGCAGAGAATTGCTGTTGGTTTTGAGATAGATATCAAAGTATTGGGTGATTTATGCTTTGTTGGAGGTGAAGAGGGGATTCCTTTGCTGGGGGGTGGATGCTGGATCAGGAATCATCAGTTGTAACTCCTCCTGGACCTTCTTGTTATATCAATAAAACTATTTGAGTTTCTCCTACATGCTTGTATATCAATGATGTTTGTTATATTTGCATGGTTAGCTTAAATCTGATCCTAAGCTATTTATGAATATAAATCCATGTATTTGTGTAGTTTTCTTCTTCTGTGATCTTGCAGGAACTTGGTGAAGCTGGGCAAGTAAGGGAGCAGGTAGCTGGAAGCTGTCAAAGAGAAGAGAGATTGGATCTAAGGACTAGCGCAAGACACATGTTGGTTCATCCTATTCCTCTTCGTTTATAGTTCATAAAGAAGAATACAAAAGTAGTTTTCTCTGTTTGTTTCTAAGGTACTGTCACACCTTAGTGGGATAGGGTCGTTCTGAATAGACACTTTTCCCGTTAACAGAATGGCGAAACATAACATATGCTTCTCATAACATAGTAGGCGAGTCCAGAGTTGCCCACCAACCTTCTACTTCCTCTAATTGCTGATTCGATTGTTCAGGAATAGTGGTGTTCTGAACGACATTGGTTGAGAAGAGCCATACTGGTAGGCCAATTGTCAGTCCTGGAAGCGACAATGTGGCCATATGGGGTGCACCAACATCTCTCCAAGAGGAGAAGGGACTAGGATTTCCACCAAGGGGAATTCCTTGGTTGGTAGACTCCATTTTCTCAACCTAAGATCAACATAGGAAAAGGGTATGAATATTCCGTTTAAAATAAATTTTTAGATGCTTTGACACAACTTGTTTTTTCAGTTTTAAAGAGTCGAGAAAAAACAAAAGATGACTCTAGTCTCCTTCGATTTTTAATGAGCCTGAAGTGACAAGTGCTCAGATGGACCTTTTCCGTTAAGGAGTCTGAAAAGGAACGAAAGGGACTGCTCTAGAGATCTAGGTAGAGGGAGTACCAAACCAATCGCAAAACTGCAGAATACTTTTTACGGCACGGTAGTCAATCTTCCCGAATGCTGTGTTCGGTGCATTGCGATCAGTAGGGCGGCCGACACGGCTTCCTATGGATAAAAGGTTTTAAGCCTATAGGGGTCTCCCAATATATACTCGACGGTACGTGGGAGCACAAGTCCGTACTGGCACTTATCGTCTCAAAGTGGAGGAATCACCCAACCATCAGTGAGGGCAACAGTTACCAGGCTTTACGACGTCGGAATACGTCTCTAGCCTAGACCTCTAAATGTTGTGCGTTAAGTTCCAAAGCGTTGTTAGATTCATTCAATTTATTTTAAGTTGATCTTTCTTAGAAGTTTGCCTTTTGGGATCACCACGAGATGTAGATGTAATTCCTAAAATGCAATCTAAAGATGATAAGCAAACTTTTATCTTTTTTTAGCAATGAAAATCCTAGCTACAAGGGGAAAAGAAAGACACAATATTTTCTCAAAGAGCAAAGAGCACACTGTAAATGCACTTTTCCTAAATCAAGCCAAGCATACTATCAATATGCAAATGCACATATGCATGTATTTGTTTTCACTTTCTTAATATTGATGCCTAAAAAGAAAGTTGATGTACAAATCTGAATTTGCTTTCAAGCGACAAACACAAACAAGCTTCTTTTCGAAATCAAAAGGTAGAGATGATTACGACACTTTATGATTTTGAAATAAACACTCGTTTCGACACTAGAAAATCACAAATTCAAACCAAAGGCAAAAGTAAAAGCATAATCGACTGTCAACAGCAAATAAACTTTCTCCTAAGATCAAAATCGACACTTACGACAGATCTAAATCAAAGGACAACAGTATGACTATTCTACTTTTTCAATGGAAAACTGTAAATGATGTAACAAACACACAAAGAACATCTACAGTCTTTTTGTACAAAGGAGGCGGAATTAAGGCAAAGAAAAGGGGTTTTAAACAGACACACACTGATCACAGGCTGCAAAAAATCAGAGACAAAACTGAAAAAATGAAGCAAAGAACCTCAGCTGCACAGGGCTAGGCTGATCAGCGCACCTATTACACAGAGAAACTGGATTGCAGCGCAAGTAGCCCTCTCGGGAACTGCGTTGAAATCCAAAATCTCTTCACAGAGCCTGCGCTGGGGCAGAAACGAGAATTCTATCCGGGTTCTGGGTCACGGTTTGCAGTTTAATCTATGGTTTTTGGCCGAGTAAAAGCAATCAGTAATGCACAATCAGAGGGTGGATTTAAAGGAGGTCTAAGAGCTATCACAAAGGGTAATCAGATTATTTGTGAATCAGCTGTTCAAATCATAAACAAATCCAGTGAATGGATTGAAGTAGCAGATGTCTACTTTGCATTTGATAATGGCAAATGCAGTTCGATTGCTACTTCTGTGTTTATGAAACAAACAACAAGAGAAACACAAACAAACTAACTAGACACGATCCCCAATGGAGTCTCCATTTTGTTAATGGGAAAAGTGTCTATTCAGAACGACCCTATCCCACTAAGGTGTGACAGTACCTTAGAAACAAACAGAGAAAACTACTTTTGTATTCTTCTTTATGAACTATAAACGAAGAGGAATAGGATGAACCAACCTGTGTCTTGCGCTAGTCCTTAGATCCAATCTCTCTTCTCTTTGACAGCTTCCACCTACCTGCTCCCTTACTTTCCCAGCTTCACCAAGTTCCTGCAAGATCACAGAAGAAGAAAACTACACAAAGACATGGATTTATATTCATAAATAGCTTAGGATTAGATTTAAGCTAAACATGCAAATATAACAAACATCATTGATACACAAGCATGTAGGAGAAACTCAAATAATTTTATTGATATAACAAGAAGGTCCAGAAGGAGTTACAATCGATGACTCCTGATCCAGCATCAACCCCCCAGCAAAGGAATCCCCTCTTCACCTCCAACAAAGCATAAAACACCAAATACTCTGATATCTATCTCAAAACCAATAGCAATTCTCTGCAATGTACAAAATTCCAGCCTCTGGATCTCTGGGATGAGGGATCCATATATAGATGTATGCAAAGAGGATGAGTCAGCTTATGATTTGACTTGTGGCTTCTCTCTGTCAGTTCTTGCTTCCACTTGGAGACTGAGAGCCTCTTACTCATCCTTGGTCGAACTCAGTGAGGCAAGTGTCATTGGGGAAGATTCTGGAAGCTTCCATTGTCTGTCCACCTCGCGGAATGACACTGCCATTTGTCATTTCCCGCTCAACGTACCCTGGTAGTGCATTTAGGTGCATTGCAACGCACCTAGCTAGTGTACTTGGGTGCTATGCAACGCAGCTAGTTAGTGGAGCAGCTGAAATGATCCTGATTTTACTGATTCTGAGCAGTTTCTGGTGGAGAACTTCTGGGAGAAGCTGTAATTGGTTGACCTTGTTCCTTTAGGGGCCAGAAAAACACTTTTAGGGACTTAGGATCCCTTGGTTTATGGACATTTCATGCTTAGAGCTGTAAGGCACAAAAATGTCTATAACAGTTATGCTTTTGTAAAAGGTGGTACTGTTTATGTTGCTTAAGTCAAAAGCCATGTGGCACGTGGTGCTCATATGAGCAAGTGCGCTAGAGAAATATCTCATGGAAAAGAGAGTTATAATGTTGGAAATGTATCCTTGAGTATTTTTGAATGAGTAAGCAAGAAGGTGGATCCTTGCAACTTATATTTTATTTGAAGTTTGAGTAAAGAGATCATGTGTAAGATGATGCACATGGGATTTTATGTGCATGCAAGGGTATGCAGGCCATACCTAAAGGTGCCTTGAGTACCTTGTATGATGCATGGCATGGATATATTGTAATTATATGAGTGTTGATGCAAGTGTGGAGTAGGAGTTAATATTTTTGCTAGTAAGGTCAAGTTATGGAACATTGATCTTGCTGAATACTTGTGTCTGTAGAAGATGTTGATCTCCTTAAATTAATTATTGTAAGAAATCACATCGAAAGTGAGTGGCGTTGCATATATCATATTCCTCATGTAAGAGGAAAATTCAGTGGTGAACGTGCTTGTGTGGTTGTTGTAATAGTTTGTTAAGTTAGATAAATCATGTTTCAAGAACTTATTTTCACCAATTGGAATACTCACCAAAATGTGACTTGCAATTGGTATATAACTTCAACTTCAATCCATTGTAAGTCATTTCTTTGTAATAAACTAATAGAGGTGCATTTTTTTCAACACAAAAGAAGACTTATACAACAATAAAGGAAGGAAGGAAGTTTTAGAAGAATAGCACGGTACAATGTGGAGGAAACTTCACACATTAGGAGTGGTAAATTAGAGAGGAGAAAGCTGTTAAAAGCCATCCACATTTAGTGGAGGAGTTAAGAAGCCTAAAATATGAACTTGAGAGTTACAAGCTTAATAAAAAGAGGAACCTTAGAGCCCAGGAGGAGCATAATGAGATCAATTTAGTGCTACAACAAGTTACATCAAATTTATAGAGGTCGTTGCAACATGTACCAACTTCCAGTAGTCTAGACATGCATCAGTCAAAGAGGATGCTAAGCCCATCAAAAATTTTGAAATATGGGCCAACAACTATCAATATAGAAAAAGATATGCAAGGAAGAGGCATATGAGTGTCAAGAAATACACACCTAATGATGATACCTTAGCAAATATCTCTATTGAGGAGACAAATAATTCAAACACAATACTTGGTGATGCAACTGAGTTGGCTTGCTTAAGGGAAGGTAAAAAGGCCTTAGAAGAGTTCCATGCTTGAAGAATTCAAAAAGACAAGGTCACCTACCTTTGGTGGCGAGGTTCAAAAGGAGCCATGACAAAGTTCTCTAAGATGATTAGAGACTTAAATGAAATCTCATTGTAGGGCCATGTAACTTGATGATAATTAATGATATTTTTATAATATACTTTGAGATAATATATATGTACATCTGTGCAAGGGGAAGGGCCTCCTTGGACTAATTAAGAAAGATTTAATCAAATTTGTCGCATATACTTGATGTGCTAACTAATGGATGAACTTTCCAAGTGGCTTTGTTGAGTAAATGCAAAGTTGCATAAGAGGGTAGATTTTAATAATTAATTAAGGTGGACCTCAGTAGGCTATAAGCCTAATCATGAATAATTTGAGCTTGAGAATGCTTGATTTCTTTGTTGATGCTAGAATGATATTGAGAATGAGTAAATGAGTAAAATGAAATTGGCTACTAAATTAAAAATGTTACGATGACTGTTTTAATTGATTTGAATAATAATTGACATGTGAACAAAATCATGCATCGGGAAAAAATGCAGATTGTTCTCAAGAATTTGATATTTAAACATCCCTTGTTAGAAATTAAATTTGGCGCACTATAAGTTCCTCACATCATCAAAATAATCATATTGACAATGACAAGATAATTCTTTTCAAGGAAGACTAAGGAAGGATCCAGGTGAACTCGAGGAATCATCAACTGAGTATATGTGGTAATGACAACCATGTAACTATGGAAATCAACCATACTACAATAGTTGGTGATTTGAAGGAATTGTGTAAGAATTATCTCAAGGCGAGTTTGTATTTTTTTGATATATTTTATATTGAATGCATATATTGAATACCCAAGAGGGGTTATGGTTGAGGAAGAATTTTTCCAACACATAAGATTTTGTAAAAATATTATAATTATGTGCATGTGTGAGCTATCTTGCAGGAAAATAGTTAGATAAATGAGTGATATGCTCAGAGGTTAAATAAATTTATGTTTAGTAATGCATCAACATGTATGATTTTCAAAGTGCTAGTAAGGCACATGAGTATAAATTTGATTATCCTTGGTGGATAAGAATAACCATGGAATGGTTGATATGTGAATGCATGCTTGATATAGAATACTTAGGAAAATATGATAGAGGTGTGAAGCCCTTGATGTGAGAGGTTTCTAAAATTTTGGTAATATATATGATTGAAGCATTGAATGCATGCTTGTTTGTGTAGGACAAGCTTTAGAATGATTGAGTGTCATGGAAAGCAATGATTGCTAATATTTTTGAATGTTGTTGATTGTTGAAGTGAGTGGTGTGAATCCCTCACTCCCTTAGAAGGTAAAATGAGAAAATCAATTTCTAATCAATTACGAGATGGATATCTCAATGGAGAGAGTGATTATGAAACTCTTAGCCTTGATCCAATTTGATTTGTTTGCATGAAAGGTCTAAGTACCATATGTATTTTCTAGAATGGTCGAGATGATATTAAATTAATATGTAGTACAATGATGTTCTCCTATTTATTGCTATAGAATGCAACTAAATTTATTGAATGATTTACCATGTGATGGTTTTGAAACCAATTTAGTGGCTATTGTATTTGACACATGAAAAGTATTTCATATATGAGAAATAACATTGTTTAGATGAGCGAAAATACAAATTGTAGGTAGAGTTCCTTGGGTATGGTGTGAAGTTTAGGCCATTGATGAATGCTAAGAATATTACGACCTCCAAAGAGTTGAAATTTATGAGAAGAATCTCATGTTTGCGAGCAGCATTTTATATGAAGCAAGCTTGGGAAAACAAAATTTCTAATTCAAAAATTTTAGGATATATCTCATGAGAAATGTATGTTGTGATACAAATGAGATGATGAATCTATCCAGGAAGGATAGATAAATGTTGTGAAGTAGAAAACCCAGGAACAAGGCCATTGTAGTGACATTGGAACCTTATGACATGCCTTAGTTGTCATGAGTAATGACATGTAGACTATGTTAGAGCAAGCTAGAGGAATTCCTTGGCTATAAGACTCTATGAGTCTCTTTGGTCATCTTATGCAAGAAACCCTTAGTTAAGTAACACCTAAGGGAATGTTTAATAGAAAAAGAGATTTCCTAAGCCTAAAAAGGTGAGTGACTATAAGGAAAAGGAGACTTGAATGAAATCCTTATTGAATTTTTTTATGTCACATAATCACTGGGATCATGAGTCCGTATGGGTGTGTCTGATGCAAATAGTTAGCTAAATTGTTACCTATGGAAGTGTTGTGAAGCAAAGGACAACCATATGGATAAGTATTGAGTTGAAATTTCTATTTGTTGAAATGCATGTTGATTTTTGGAAATTAAGACATCCTATGGAAAAATCAATGGTTGTATATGAAAATGATAACACTCCCTCCCACCCCCTTATACTTCCCAAAGCATAGTGGGAGGTGCTACTTTAATCTAACCTAACCTCCATAGTTTCCTTATGGAAATGGGGTTGCAAAATTTTCCTTCCCTTCCAAAGTTGGTGAAATCAACTTTGGACAACACCATCGCATCTAGCTCATTAAGAGCTTTCTGACAATATAAATTTTACCTCGATCTAACTCCAAGATCAAAAGTCATTCCCTTTTAAAGTTTCACCATTTAAATCTTTCCACATAGGCAAGGGACATACCATGTTTAACCCCCACCATACCTAGGTGGTTCCATGCCACTTCGAGCATCAAGTGTGGCATGTCCAACACCATGTGGCACATACCACATCACCTACACCATGGCCCCCAAAGTTCAGCCCATGACTTGTTATTTCATTATTTTATGATATAACAATTTATTCGAAAATCTAACAGTCAAGGGACTTCCCGTCATATGCCACCTCCATCTTCATCTCTGAGGACAAAGACTTTCCTGTCCCACCACCGCACCACATTGACTTCTCAACCCAACGCCAAGGCAGGTCAGACATGTCGCACTATGAAATTAAATGTCAATTAATGGGCTAGGTCATGTTCAGTGGATTCCATCAACACAACATTGTGCCTCCATTACATAGAAGACACTATAGAACACCTTTGGGGAGATGTGCTCCATGATGAAATGACCTTCGATCCCATGGACCCCACGTCAAAACCACATACACCTCCACCTTGACTCTTGGACCTTTTTGGAATGGCCTAAGTCCAAACTCCAAATGCAGGTGTTTTTTGCCTTGACAACCTAGAACAACCTTCTATATTTCTTCAAGCGTTTCAAAGATTTGACCAAGGATTCTCCCCAAAGTAAAGTGTTATCCAAAACATTTTCTTCTATACGCAAGAAGACCTTCAAACAAATGATAAATTACATAAGAATAAAAAATCCATTTTTCACTAGCTTTACAGTCATAAAACATAAATATAGTAAGGGCAATGAAACTATTAACATGCCTATCACCTAGAATAGATATCAATTAAGAATTACTGAGGCTTAACTGTAATGTTGTTACAATAACACCGCATTATAACATAATGGTTTCAACAAGAACCATTAGAACCACTGATATAACATGCCATGTAAGCATTACTCATAAACTTACACCAGTCCATAGTAACAAATAACCATCACGAGAATTGCATATCAATAATGAAAACTACATATGGTGACAAATAATTGAACCCAGCTAATAAGCACATAGACAATGTAATTTACCACTATACTTAGAAAAACATCAATAGTCATAGGGATATGCAAGTCCCCCTCAAACCATGAGAACATGAACACTTGTATCTCATTGAAAACAATCAAGAATCATACTATTCCTCCATGAGTATCGTTGATACATTCATTGCCATTTACAACAATATTACAATTAATGTGCAGTAAAAACAACTAGAAAATACAAGTAAGTAACATATCCTATGAAGTGAATGACAGACAACTGAGGGAGGGAATTCCACTCTCCACCCAACTGTAGGCCAAATGCACTGCAATCTTTCGTGTAGTTGACCACCCTCAAGTCAAATTTAAAGTCTGAGCAGCGAGTGCTAAAGGGACATAATATTGATTCCAATCAAATTAATCACATGGGACTCTAAATATCACCCCATCTCCACCCACTTAGTTTAGGATTATATCCTCCAGTGTCTCCACCTGTTCAATTAGGAATCTATAACACATTGATGTCCATTTTCTAATCTTGCAGATATCATGTTCCACTTGTTCCACCTTGTAAGGTTCTAGAAGGAACAATGTCCCACCTATTTCCTCTTCAACCATGCTCCCTAGTTTTCTCCCGCTCCAACACCAATGCTTGTTCCATCGTTCTTCCTTTTCCCCACAAGTTCACTCAAAACCCTTTTGTGCCTATCCTGACCTACAAGTTCCCATAACCCACAACCCGGGTCTATGATTGTTACCAAGATCATCCACACTAGTTTCCCCGTGTGTCATTTTTCTTTTCTCATGTACGCATATCATAGTGTTGTCTCCATGCTCATGTGAATGATGCTCCTGTAATGAAAATCTCCCCCTCCATTTCCTATCGGTTCTTTTCCTCCTACCAACCCCCTCGTGACCCTTGTGCGTTGACCACACAACGTAGCCCATGAGGAAAGGCAAAGGGGGTATGGGCTTTCCCTCCATTTAGGAGTCCCATACTCCACCTCCATGCCTGCCATGCAAGCCATTAAAATCTAGTCAGAAAGTTTGTGGTCATTAAACGAATAACCTTGACTTAACCAATTTCCCAAGAAACTCCTCCTTAAAACTATAAATCCATGTCTACTCTTCACACCATGTCATTGTGTTTATATTTCCATAATATTTACATGAATTACAATTCATAAGGATAATTACAAGGGGGGAAACCAAAAAGGGTTGTTACAAAAATGGTCATAGCACATATGTTTTATTGGTTTATAATGTAGGTTCTAGGTGGAACACCATAAGTTTGGAAGTAACTAAAGTGTGAAGGAAAAGACCATTGTTGAAACAATGGGAAAGATAAAGGACATGAAAAATGATGATGATATGCAAGAGAAATGATGTTAGTGTAGTTGAGAGGAATCAATCCACATATTGTTGCAGTGAATAAGATGCACCTAGAATGGCGTGATGCTGGAAAAGACTCTTGGGATAGTGTAACTCTATTAAGAAAGACACATGAAATGGTGTGAACACCTGGGATGGTGTTCCTTTAAGGGAGAGGGGATTGCAGCACTCCAACCTTTAATCCCCCATAGATATTGTGATTGTAACTAACTATGTTAATGATGTCCATGTGGACATGTAAATATAAATAGGTTAAAAGATCTCATACATTTGAAATTATATTTTGATAGCAACTAATGAAGAGGTGGATACTTGATATAGACCATGAAAATCCATGAGAGGGGAGGAATACCAACAAAAGGAATTAATGGAACTAACTATTGCCAATAAGTTATCTAACTAAGTCAAATATTCATAAATTCTAATATTTTCAACTTTCCCCAAGAAAATATCCAATGGGAAGGTGTGGTAATAGCTTTCATACTTATGGAAGTAGTTGGATTGTAAAACAACCATCTCATAAAAAAGTATTGGTAGAGTACCCATTCAAAGGCTTCTTGGGTCTAACTAGAAGTTTTGAAATGACCATAATTGGTAGATTTGACACAAAAATATATCAAAGAAGAAAATAGTGGAGAAAATATATTGATGAGAGAGAATCAAGACGATCACTCATGGGGAATGTGAGAGACACATAAGATAAGTGTGCAAGAGATAGAATAACATGGGCATTCATAGGTGTGAGCATAGGATTCTCTTGTGTGGAAAAGAAACATATCAGATGAGAGTTTTGAGACACAAAAACCTATTTGTGACAGTAATCCAATTGATTTGGTGAGAGAAGTCATTGTTGAAGTCTTTAACTAGAGTTAGAGGGGTAGGGATTGCTCAGGAATTTGTATGAATTGGGCATGAAAAGCATTATGAAAGGTGAAGTATCGAGGGATTGATAGATCAGAGGAGGACTCTCTTGTGTTGTGTAGGCTCATTTTGGCCACGCCATAAATGATAACAAACCTTGGATCAATAGGTTGAAAGACATAATATTGGTTTCTATGTGGATGAAGGAGAATGGTCTTCATCCTTACACCACTGATAGCCCGAAAGAGAATTTTACTCTAGGTGCTTGTTGTGTAGGATAGGTGTGAAACTACCCACAATAGTTTGGTATACTATGGGTTTTGTTTGATTCCAAGAGAATTGATGAGTTTGACTAGATGAAGGAGAATGACCTTCATTTTTACACCATTGATATCCTGAGAGATAATTTCCCTCTCTGTCCTTGCTAAGCAAGATAGCTAAGAAACCACCCATAACAATTGGGAGGACTCTAGGTTTAGTGGGATTTCAAGAGAAACTAATGAGTTTGATTTGATGAAGGAGAATGACATTCATGAATCCATCCTATGATGTTGAGTGAGGATTTCTGTCTTTGCTTCTTGGTTTGGCTCGGGGTTGGCTAGCTACAAAGCATAGAACTGATACTTTTGCCTATGGTGGGATGGAACATGGCTCACCCTTCATTAGTTGTAGGTATTAATTAAACTTGATAAGATAACATCCCTTATGGACTTGAAATTTGTAATGAAAATTATATTTCTTGAAATATAAATGGAGGTTGATTAATTATACAATTATGTGTTTTCCTATTAAACAAATATTTCAGTCTATGTGATACCTGATCTTGGTATGAAGTGGTGTGATGGTTGTGTATTATTTACATGCCTACCTTTTGGTCTTAATTTTCTTCTATGATGTGTTTTCAAGATTTTTAGCATGGGACTGAGAGATACTTAGTCTTGGTTATGTTTAAGATATTTGGTTGTATTAGGCCTTGTTATCACTCAGGTTGTTCCCTGCCTCCTGAAGGGAATACGGCCGAGGTAACCACTAATCAATCTTTTAGCTGCAGTTTCTAGACTACCTGCAACTAGAGAGGGCTCCCTCTTTATAATTTAACTTTGTTTTGGAGTATTTTAGGCTAGTTATAATGCACAGGGTTTTGTTTTAATTTTTTTGGATGGCAATTTCAGGCAGAGCTGGGATGCAAGTCCAAAACAGTCTATACTATTGGGCAATGGAGTCAATGATGATGTACTGTTGAAAGTGTTTCTTGGGTAAATGGTAATGCTACAGAGCAAGATAGGCAGTCTAGGAACAATTTTCAAATCTGGAAATCGGTGGAATGAAGTCAGGTTATGAAGGGCAATCAAGAATCTTTCATTATGCTGGCAGAGGGAAAGTGCATGAATATTTTCCAGGAGCAATTAAGAATTCCTAGGTAATATACAAAGTGAAAGAATTAGTGCAAATATGGGCAACTAAGAATTCATATTTATGACTAATTCTGAAGAAAACATAATTAATAGCAGAGATTGAACACAGGGTGCATTTAAGCAAGTCTTGGGCTATTCTTCTTCTCTGTTACCAGGATTATGGAACATATATGGAATTTGCAAACACAGAAAACATAAAACACAGTTTAGAATAACTTCTTGATCCATAGAATGACACAGGAATTCTATGGCAGGTCCCAGAACATCAGATCCACATCCAGTAAGTCATCAACAGTGAATTTCAACAGCTTTTGTATAAAAACAGTATGATAATTTACAGCGCAATTCAGAGAGAAAATCACCAACCCCAAATACATATTATGGGGAGGTATATATACAAACAGGGAGTTACAAAATATCATGAAGATAAGTTCTGAAGTCATAACTTCCTTTACCAACTCTTTGAGAAGAAGTAAATGAGGTAAATAAATGTTGTAGTAAATGTGAATGTGCTGGCTGTCCAGATTGTCAGAGATATTTGACCTTTTGGACTGAGTGAGTCGGTTGGTTTCTGCGCATTTACTCTGCGTTTGTTGTCTTGATGTTGCTATGTTGCTGTGCCACTGTCTTGGCCTTGTCATCAATGCTCGGTTTTCATCAACGAGCTGTAGTCACCATTTATTTTCTGCTTTTTTGCTGTTCTTCACCCTCTGACAGGTGGACCGTGCCTCTGTAATTGTTGACCTGTAGCTGACCAAAAGAAAAAATAGAAACAAATTTACTTGACCAATATCTCCATCATTCCTTTCCACCAATCGTCTGTAGGCAACTAATGTCTTTGTATCTTTATCAGTGTTTCATCATCTTCAGTGTATCTATAAAAGTTCGGCTGGACTTCGAAAAGGTGGTTTATCTCATGTTCAATGTAGAACAAATTTTCTAGTTTGTCATAGAGACTTTGTCCAAATGGAGGCCCTGTTTCTTTTGAGGTGCTTAAAGATGCAGTAATTTGATTGGAGGCATAGTTGTTTACCTTGTGGGCATATTGCTCATGTGATAGTAGCCTCCCAGCACTAGTTAATAAACTGGGCAGCCCTTTGCTCTGCAATACTGCAAACTTGATTTTGAAATCATTTATCTCTGCCTGCATTTCTTGGCATTTTCTTTCCAGAGTCTGCACAAAATTCCTTAGGGTCAGCACCCTTTTCACTAGTAAGATGGTATCTGTCCTGTTCCTGATACCTATTGCTACCGACTACTCTTTGGTATGAGTGTTAAGAAATTGAATCATTCTATTGGCTTGCTTAGGCATATTCCCTAGTGATGCTCTAGCCTTTTGAGTTTCAAATTGAGCTAATCCTATCAATTCCATTTGCTCATGTATAGTTTCAATTGATTGCCATTGGTCAGTGATGGATTGGCCAATTTTAGCCCACAAAATTTTCTTGACTTCAGCTAGAGTCTTATCAAGGGTAAGCTCCTTTTCTAGCTCCTTTATTCTTTTCTCCAAGGCTTTTACTTCCCTTATCTTCTTTGCTACATCCATCTTTGATTTGTCATATCTTACCTCAGCCTTGGCCAGCTTTTCTTGGCCTCTTTCAATTCTACCATCTATACTTCCAGAGCCTTTATTTCTTTCGTCATCTCCTCCATACTCAGGATGGCCTCTCGCTCTGCTGCTGCTGTAGTTGTTGCTGAAGTTGAGGTACCTGCTATTGATGTTGGATCAGAAGGAGGGGCTGCTGTGGTGACTGTAGGAGGTGTAGTCTCAATAGTTATAGTTGTTTCTACTGGCTGAGAGGCCAAATCTCTCTGTCTCCCTTTTAGTGAGGCCTCCAAGGCACCCTCTATTTCTATCAGTCCTTTATGCATCCTCATAAGCAAAGTAACCACATCCCCCTCTTCTTTTTGTTGTGCTACTTCTGTGGTTTGAGGATGAATTATAGCTGGCAGCCTGAGTTGTTTTCTGAGGGCTGCTATGTCTTCCTATTTCTTTTTGATCAAGGCCTGAATGCCCTTAGGATCCTTGGGATCATGTCCCAATTCTATAATAATCTCCTCCAAGGATTTGATTCTATTATCCTTAGCCATTGAGGAGGCCATCTCTAATTCTAGTTGGGCAGAAGTATTGTGCAATGAATTTTGCAATCTATGAGGCAACAATGTTTTGTCTACCAAGGTAGAATATACCATTTCGCTGGTTTGTTTGTGTAATTCAATCTGGTCCATTGGGTGGATATCTTTGGAGAGAACTTCCAGATTGGTTCTGATATAGTCAGCAGCTGATTGTGGTTGCTGCATTGTAGGTCTGAAATGACTGCGGGTCATTTTCCCTTCTTGCATGTCATAGGCTGCCATTAGCCTTTGCTGATTAGTGGGAGCCATTCTTAGCAGTTGGTTATAAAGCTGCAACCTCACTGGCTCATTTCTGGCCTTGATATCAGTGAATGCCTTTTTGATGTTAGAGCCCTATCTGCTCTGTTGCCTGGTGGATGTAACCTCCACACCTTGTTGTCTCTCTTGCTCTGGCTGAAAAGAGCTAGCTGATGTTTCCATACTTGGGGGAACTTGCTGTTCAGTTGGTCCCTCTGGAAATTCTTCTTCTGAATAAGGATTTAATCTTTGTCTTTTTTCTCCTTGCTGATCTGTAGATGCCCCTGTGGGTGTCTCTTCTTGTCTATCCCTTTTCTTTGCCCTTTCCTCATTAAGAGGAGTCTGTAACACAGGAATTTCAGTCACCTTTTCTTGTGTTGAAGGGTCTTGCCCTTGACTTTGTTCATCTATTGAAACTGGCCGGTCCGCCATTATTTCTTGCTGCTTGGAATGCTGTACCTGTTGCTTTGAATGCTGCACCTATTTTCCTTTAGCTGTCTCTGCTGGTTGAGCACTTTCTTGGGCAGGCTATTTGGAAGTTGTGGCAGATGATGTGCCCGCTCCAAGGTGTCGAGGCAATGTGAAAAACACCTGTCCAAAAGATTCCAGGTCAACTGATTTTTCAAGGTCTTTGATTGCTTTTTCTGTTATCTCTTCCTCAGTAAGCTCTTCCACTAGTGTGCCCTCTACCCATTCTTGTTGATTGGCATATTGTTCAATTTCAAAGATTCTGTGGTGCAGATATCCTGTGAGCTTGTTTTTAACTCTTCTAAAGCTTATGAAATGTTCAGGGTCATATGGTGACCATTGAAAACTTAGTTTGAGCTTAAGTTTCTCTCTCAGAATAGTGTCAGCATCCTTCCATGCTTCTTCCCTTTTATTAAAGATAAAAGGGCCCAGTTGGTGTCTTATCTTGAGCTGTGCTTTTTTCCTAGCACCATAGAATTGAGTTAAGTTTGCACTGTTGAATTGCCGATAGTACTCCAAGGCAAAGAGTCTCATGGGGACATATTTTGGTAGTCTGTAGGGGGCTAATTCACAGCCATAAATCCTGATTAGAGTGTGGTTTTGGTAGAAGTACCAGTCACCAATGCTGTATCCTTTAGAGAGATGTAGGATTCTTTGCATTTCAGCAGTGAGCCTGGGAGGAGGATCTGTTGACAATAAGCAAGTGGCTGGATAGATAACAAGGTCAATGAACTCACAGTATGTGTATGGGGATTAATTAACATGATGAAACACCGAGGACAAAAATATTACAGACCTTCGCTCCCCCCTAGCATCCAATTTTTTAAGGAAAACCGGGAAACTATCTGATTGATAGTACAACAAAAAATGATATATATATGAAGTATATTTGAACACCCTTTCCCTCTCTAAGTTCATGAACTTCTCATGAATCTTGTTGGCTATGAAGGTGGCATAGTCATACTTGACAGCAGGGAGCTGTCCTGGAGTAAACATGGACATCAAGGCAAAGATAGTCTCATCCACAATTTCACTTGTCCTGAATCCCAGGATGTAGGAAATCATATCTATGAGAATTTTTCCATCCTCAGTAAACCAAGCATGGTGATAGGGGATTGTGAATCTGGAGTAACACTCTGGTGGCATAAACAGCTTGGCAATTCGGTCAACTTCTGCAGAGGACAATTTTGAGGCTTGATCCAGCAATTGTCTCATGGAAAAGGGAACCAAAGGCTGAGTTGGTTTGAATTGCAGCATCTCATTTATGGACTGAGGGGTAATTTAAAAGAGGACATTTCCAACAGGGTCCATCACTGCCCTTTGAGAAGGCTCATAATTAGCACAACCTTGATGGATGAGGTCAGGGAAGACATTCACTGAGGGCAGGTAATATATAGGCATGTTAGATTCCCATATTCCAAACAAGTCAGCATTGTTTCTGAAGTTATTACTTAGTTCACAGAAATCCTGAAGGTGAGGCTTGATTCCCTCCATATCATCAATTTGATAGTCTCTATCAGCAAGAGGTAGCCACTCTAACTCTTTATGAGGTGCATTTAATGGTGCAATATTTAGGGCTACTGGAGCCTCCATGATTGGCAGTGATTATAGTTGGATTTGGTCTATATTTCAACAGGAAACAGAGTCCTGATAATGGATTTTTTGACAGGGAATTTGCAGTTTGAGTTCTGTGCAAAGGTGGCCCTGCTGAGTAGAACTCAACGGGAATAGAGAGTATGCAGGGCTCTGCAACAAGGAAGCTTTAAAGGAGTGGAGATAGCAGGGATTTTGCAGGTTTTTTAGTGGTTTTGCAGGTGAACAGGAGCTGGATTTCGAGCTTTAATGGACAATTTCTCAGAGAATCACAGAAATTGGCAGGTTTTGCTCGTAAGTATGGTTACACAGTGAGGCATAGCGGAAGAATTTGCGAGCGGTAATGTCTTTGAATTGAATTTAGGTGTATTGGTGATCTTTTGTAGAGAAATTATGAAAAAACAGGGTTTATGGGCGTTCCCGGGTAAATACCTGTTTATTTGAGACTTTGCTGTGGAATGGAGTTGCAGGTAGAGCCGAGGAGGTCGGGTTGCAGGTTGAATACGCTTGGGTGGTAGACTGGGATGTCAATGGCGGATTGGATGTAGTTCTCATGCACAAACTTTTACTATTGGTCACACAAAAATAAGCAAAAGCATCACTTTCGTGAGTTTTTAACGAAAATTTGTGGTTTTTCGGGCTTTTTGGCGCTTTTTGTGCTGACGTTAGCATGACGTCACCTAGTCTTGTAGCATGGTACAGTGGATAACGTGGCAACTGATGTGGATGGGTGACGGGGCAGCCACGACGGACTGTACAGTAACGCGGGCGCTGACGCAGAAGCCGACGTGGGGGTGACGTGCGCGGCGGGGAGGACAAGCGGTAAGTGGTTTGCATCAGACCGCTTTTGGTACAGGAGCGGTTTCTGTCAGCGCGGGCCCGATGCAATAGAAACGGGCCACGCGTCCCTGTGTACGGCGGCAAAACCGCTTTCTATCGGGAGCTAACCCTCGTACAGCAGGGCGGCTCCGATATCAGTGTGAGCCGTCGGATCTGCAAGGACGGATCAGAGGGTTGATGGGAAGGGTAGGTGATGGTATGATATCGCGTGGGGACCCGCCTGTACTTTAATATTATATAATGTCGCGGGGGTAAAAAACTTTGGGTTTGTGTGTTTTGTGGTTATATGGGTAGGCATGGTTATTAATTCGACCAAATATCAAACTAACCCCAAGGTTTATATGCGCACCAAGGTTTGAATGCGTGGTATGGTGGGAGGGTTTTTAGAGTGGTTATTTATTTAACGTGAGGTTAAATAAATCCTGAGGTTTATAGATGCGGAAGGGTTCTTATTAAAGTCCCAAATGGACTTAATAATTCCCGAAAACTGTATTATATGGCTAAGATTGCCAATGGGTAGGGATATTTAGATTTTTTGGTTTTTTATATAGTTTTTGTAATAATAGGGGTGGGGAAATAATTGAGGGAGCTAAATAATAAAGTTAATGTTAATATGACTTTATGGGATGAAACTGTAAGAACAAATGCTAAGTTTATAAAGTGAAAACTTAGGCATAAGAAAATGAAAGGAGTGTGGAATGATGATTTTTACACAAGAAATGTGGCTTCTTTTCACTAAGTAAACTTAGAATTTAACTGAGCATTTCTCATAGAAAGAAGTGAAACAAGACTATTGGGTAGATCCCAATGTCCTTGAGGGGATGTTAGTAAAATATTTCTGGGGGAATGATGGGGGAATTAGTCATGCTTCCATTGCTATGCAACCAAACAACTGCCATGGTCCTTGTATCATTGATGAGATGAGTCCTTTCTTGATAAGGCAAAAAGATCACAACCTTGTTTCTGCAACCTCAAACTACCTACCCAGCCTAATGCACCTAGCATTTTTTCTTCATTTTGATTGGGTGCATTTGAACTTGCAAACCCTGAAGTTCCTCTTTTCTTTTGACTGCCCTCCTATCTAGGTCTACCCTTATCTCTTCCAAGGGCCCAGATTAAGCAGTTGGGCTCCTTATTTTCTCTATCTATCTATCCATCTACCAAGCTTGAACTATTTGGACAGATATTCTTTCTCTATTCTACAACAACAAATTTAAATATGGAATGGTCCAGATTGAACTGTTGGGCCATCCATCAAGTGTGATAAGCAACAATATTTACACATTGTGAAGTTGCAAAACAAGATAGCAGTGGCATTTTGACTGGCCACTTTCCTGGTCTTTTGGTTTGGGGTTCATTTCTATTGTTTTCTCTGACCAATTCATTTTTCTTGCCCTTTGATTATTCTTTTAGGGCATACTCTCTTTACATTTTTTAATTTTCTTTTTGTTTACAAAATATGGAACCTTTGCAGCATGAAAAGGATGATCATATTTGGCACTTCCATAGTCAATCATGAAAGATGAAACCTATTGGTATAGGAACCTAACAGCTCTTTTATCAAGTAAGATTTCATGGCTAAGAAGATAGGGGATATCATCCCCTTAACCTATTGAACAACCATGATGCTAGTTCGTTATGAAAGTACTCTTAATGAGTCTCAACTAAGATAGTCTAGTTTTCTTTAAATGGATTACAGAGGCTTGAATCTTGTTATTTTTTATTAGAAGGACATTTTAGTAAGGGGACCTATATGTAAGAGTAATAACCTTGATTTTGAATTGAGGACTCAAAATATAGAGCCTTCACAAAACTTCTAATGTAAAGTGTTAAATAGTTCGATACAAGACTCTTGATTGGTGGAAGGCTATTAAAGGGCTTAGAGTGGGCTTGTGTGGCTTTTAATTCATTGTGAATTGACTTTAATAGGTTAGTTAAGGGATTGAAGATCTATGTTGTATTCCTTATTGATGATTGGTCAATTGTAAAGTTTCCATGCTTGGGATGAGAAGTTATGAAGGCCTCATATGGGGGGTAAACTTTGAACAATGGCCTTTTTTATTCCTTGGAAGAAAACCCTAGTAAATGGCTATGAAATGAAGGTTTGGAGGCCTTTGTAGGATGATGAGGATTTCAACATCCTTTGAAGAATTGGGGCATTATATTTTCCCTATTAGAGTCAATTTTAGCCCTTAGAAATTAGCTTTTAATTATAGGCTATTGAAAGTTTGACTTTTGGAAATTTAGGGAATGGAGACTTTGGCCCTAGCCCTTGGTCATATGGTCTAATGGGGTGATGTGACCAAGAACTTAGTCAAAAGGGGGCTTAAGTTCAAAAGGAACACTAGTGGGATCTATTAAGTATCAAATATCTGGGAAAAAAACCTATTGATAGTGCGTAATTTAAGATCTTTCAAGTGCAACAGATGGGAATTTAGAATTTGTCAAGGGACAAATTTGGCACATGACTTGTTAAGATTCATATATATATAAATTTGGAAAAAATTGTGTGGATTTTTCCAAAAATCTAGATGTCAAAACCCTTGTGCGATAGAACTTGGTGGTGCTACAATAAGAGAGTCTAGAATCTATTAAGAGATGTAGACCTTAATTGGATTTTTTAAGTGCGAATGACAAAATATTAGAGTCGATTGAGATCTAGATATCTAGGAATATAAAGAAAATTTGTAAGGAGAATTTTGGGAAAACCTAGATCTAGATCCCAATGTAGTAGGCGGTGTGGAAATTACATGAAGTCCATGTCAACACTCTTGGACTCTACAAGTAGGCGGGTGCTAATGTGGCACTATGATGTGTCATGTTGATGTGGCACATAATTAGTTTTGGGTGATGTGGCATGTCAATGTGGCACAATGACATGGAAATGTGGTATAAGGGAGTTGACATGATAATTGAATGTCACCTATCATGGTAGGTGGCATGGAATATAGAGGCTTGCAAATTTGGAGTTTTAAAAATTGTGTCCTTGTGAGTTTTCCTAGAACTGGATGGATCTAGATGAATCTAGAAAAATCAAAGCTAGATAACTGGATGAGTGAGAGTTTGATCCACATAGACCTACATTGATGTGGTGGGAGTTAACATGGATCAAAGGTACATAAACGCTAAAGTGGAGGCCTATGTGGTAACCCCATGGAGGTGACATGCATTACATATATCTTAGTTAGCAAATGTCTAGAAATCTGGAATTTTCTTTTAAGTGGGATTTTTTTATTTTTCTTAGATCTAGATGTGACTGTTGACTAAGTGAAAATTTGGAAGAAGAAGGAATAGCCGTAGTGAGAAAAAGGAAGATACCAGATCTAGAATACTGGATTTATGGAAAATATTGGACATGGATGTGAGCGAAAACTAATGTATCTTATGAGGATGTGGCCTTATGTGGTAATGACATGTGGGCAGGGACTATTGCATGCCAATCAAATGTAGTTGATGTGGCATTGTGCGATGTGGACATGGGGGGAAAAGGATTGCCATGTGATTGTCACATGGCATTGGTAAATATGCTAACGTGGTGCTTTGAAGGTAAAGTCTTCAAGTGGGCATAACTTTGTCCCTAGAGCTCAAATTTATAGATGAAATATATATCATTGGAAATCTCTTTATAAGCAAAATATGGTGGTAGTTTCAAAAATGTGTTTTAAGGTGGTTGGAGGAAAATGATTTTTGATAAGCTTACCTTTTTAAGATTACTTATTGGGTTGATTATTTGACAACATAATTGGTTTTCCTTGATTTTTTTAGGAATTTAGCTAGTTCCATGACTGTAACAAGTTCTTGGCTCAAATCCCTTTTGGTTAAGCACACTAATACACACTAATCAATTTTATGGGGAAAAGGGGAAGCATTCCTTTGATACACACACACACACACACACACACACACACACACACACACACACACACACACACACACACATACATATACACTTCCCCTAATTTTAAGAATGGTAATAAATGTAAATCCTAGATTCTTTTGGGGCACATGGACATATCAAAAACTCATGAATAGATCATTTATAACTCATAAACAATTGGCTCACTATGAGCAAACTTTTCCTCATTATCACTCGAGATACACCTAATTGGTATATATATAGCTTGATGTATAAAGCATTATCTGACCACTTATGGCAACTTCTTGCATAAATGTATAGAAGACAACTTGTTGAATTTCCCAAGATACTAATTCTAACTCTCTACTCCATGAAGTTGCTTAGGTTTTCTACCACCTCCATTTACATTGATTATCCTGTCTCATGGGGCCCACATGGTGGGGAGGAGGAGGACGAGCCCATCCGTCCACAATGTACTAGTGAGTAAAATTCCCCCATAAATAAAGAACACTATGACGCATTATAGTGCTTGTGACACCCATCAAAACTCGACTTCTGATAATAGACATCTTGAGTCTTCTACTGCAACCTCTAAAAAGCAGTTAGGCCCTATTAACAATGAAGTGAATATGTTCTTGTTGCAAATGAAAAAATTTCACCTCCTGGAAATAATTCTAGAGAAAATAGGCACAAAGATAGATAAAAAAAGGAATGTTCCATCATCCACAAATTCACAGGTATATGGCCAACTAAAAGAACCATAATCACTTGGATTAGGAAAAACTGGGATTCCAAGGGAAACCCAAAACTCAAACTAAATTCCAAAGGATTTTTCACCACTATCTTTAAAAACATAAAATACCAAGTCAAAATATTTCGAAGGTTGCATTTCTTGAACTCAATAGGCTTCTTTATGAAACTCTAGACTAAAAAATTTAACCCAGAAAAAGAGGATTTCTCTTTTGTGCTAGTCTAGATTTGGATATACTCCTTACCACAAGAATATTGGGACCCAAACATATTCGAAAGGATAGGAAATGCGATTGGGAAATTTGTAATGATCTTATACACCACAAAACATGGTAGATATACTTCCTACACCCAACTCTGTGCCTATGTAAACCTCTCCCAGCCACTTCTAGCCAATATTATGCTAAGCGGCGAGGAAATAGTTTAGGAGAATTTAATCGACTACAAACTCATTGCCACAAATGTCACGAGCATGGACACTTGTTTATAGATTGTCCAATGAACCAAACTTAGAAGAATGTTTCAATGGTTGCATCACAACATGCAACAAGATTTACCAAGGTCATTCACAACATGAAAATTGGTAAAAGAGGAAGGATGGTACCATCTTCTAACACAAGTGAACAAAAAAATAGATTTGTGTCTTTGAAAAAACTCTCAGATCCATACTTAGCTTAATAAATGTAGCACCTGCACTTAGGAAAATCAGGCCAAACGAGTCAACCTCTTCATTCAAGATCAAAGGAAAAGCAACACTTTACTGAGAACCAAAAACAACTAGAATATTGGGAAATGGAGGAGAATATTCCATATCAATCTGATCCTGAAAAGATTGAAGCTATAAAGGTGTAGGACAGTGACCTAAAAACACTAAGCAGAAGAATGGCACAATAAATATCCTGCATCCACCCTCGAGGACAAAGTTCAACTCGTGGAAAAACACTAGATTAGGAAGCAAGGACCATTTCTTCACCAAGCCAAAAAACCAGGTGAGTCTCCTCTCCCATATTCCTCTTTTTCATGTCAAGGTATGAAGAGAAATTCACCAAAAGAACAAGGATGTAATTCAAAGAACTGAAGAAAAAGGAAGGAAGATAAATAATCAACTTTTGTAAGCCTTAGGTGACTTCCTAGTCAATTTAGGGAGAGTCACATCCATGAACATATTCCAACCCTCCTGCCATATTTCTCAATGAAATTCATTACTTAGAACATTAGGGGTCTGAATAGTAAATACAAGTACATACTCTTAAAACATAAAATCAACTGTGAAAAACCTGAAATATTCATGAAACAAGAAAAAAAATTCTTAGCTTCAACCCTACAAAACTACCTTAAAACCATTTGGAGAAGAAATTTACACCTATCCTAGGATGCCACAAGTGCTTATGGAGGCATGTCCATCATTTGGAACCCATCCACTATTATTCCCAAAAATTTCTTCTCCATCCCCATAATTCTCTCTGCAAACCTATAACCTATTCGCTCAACCACTCAATGTTACGTCTTGTATACGACCCAAACCCCCCTTAGGAAAAATAAATATTTCTCCAAAACCTCCAAAAGGCTCATCAAATTATCAGAGACCAACTCTGTATCCTAGGAGGTGATTTCAATATAATAAAAAATATCAAGGAATAAAAGGAGGAATCCAATGCCTCGATGAAGAAATTAATCTCTTCAATGATTCCATAAATGATTCTCAAATAGTGGATATCATCCCTCAAAACGACACCTACACATGGAATAACAAAAGAAAAGAAAATGCTCAAATATATTCCAGGCTAGGCAAGTTCCTAATTACAGAATCTTTATTGATCTTGAACACCAAATTTGAAACCACCATCCCACCAAGCCACAATTCCGACCATTGCCATGTTCATCTATTCATGAACTAGATGAATAGCTCAAGGAAAACACCTTTCAAATTCAAAGCCTTATTTCTTCTGTAAAATGGAAACCTAGTGGAAAGACTCAAACATGTTTATAGGAACAACAATGTTTCACTTTCAACAATGACTCAAATTCCGCAAGGAAAAAACCAGGGATTGGAACACAAAAAATATTTGGCGATATTCACAAAGCTAGGACCCTTCTAGAGACAAAGATGACTAATATTTAGAAAACAATAATCATAGAAGGAAGAACATAAGAAATCAACCAAAGGGAGATAGCTACCTCTCTCAAAATAGAGGAACACCTAAGGCAATAAGAAATACTATGGAAGCAAAAATCAAGAATTCAATGGCTAAAAGAAGGGGAGAAAAACACTCGTTTTTTCCACAAATCCATGGTTAATTTTTGACAAACCAAAAAAATCACAAGCATAAAAACAAACTCAAATATTAAATTTGAAAGTCATGAAGACATCACCCAAGTGCTATTAGATCACTTTCACACTCTTCTCGTTAAGCATATCTTAGATAGAAGGTTGGCCATCAGGAAAATCACTAGAAACATACCCAAAATTGTCACTAAATAAAAACATTATTTATTACTTAAATAAATCACAATGAAAGAGGTAGAGGATATTGTTATGGACATGCCCCAAGGAAAATCCCCTGGTCCTGATGTTTTTACAACCGATTTCTATCAGGCTTGTTGGCCGATCCTAAAGGGTGAAATATGTAAAATCGTAGAATACTCCATGAACTCCTCCTCTATTCTCAATGCCTTTGATGCTACTTTCATTATCATCATCCCCAAATCCTCGGACGCAAAATCTCCTTCAGACTATCATCCCATAGCTCTCTACAACTTCATTTAAAAAGTCATCTCTAAGGTTATTGCTAATAGAATCAAACCCATCCTTCCTTTACTTATATCTCTAGAGAAAATATGTTGCATGGAGGGTAGACAAATAATGGATAACATAATCCTAGCACACAAGCATATACACTCCCTAAAATCTAACAAAACCCCAGACATGCTAATCAAACTAGACATGTCTAAAGCCTTTGAAAAATTCAGTTGGCAATTCATTTTCCACACTCTTATAGCCTTTGGATTCAAGTAAAGATGGATTCATTAGATCATGGCACTCATCACCAATTTTTTTTCTCCATTATAGTCAATGGATCTACCTCTTCCTCCTTCACCCTATCTAGAGGCATCAGGTAGGGAGATCCTCTCCCCCCTACATTTTTGTCTTAATGGTAGAAGGTATCAGACACACAATCTCGGCTGCCCTTCATGAAGGCACTCCAAAAGGGCTCCCTCCTGGATAAGTTAATCACTCATTTACTTACTAGTAATATATAGATAACACTTTACTCATGTGCATTCCCTTAGTCAAAGAATCCACTGCCTTCAAAAAAATCCTCAAGGCATTATTAGATGTATCTGACACATCTATAAACCTTGCCAAATCTCAAATATTTTTCTTCAACATCCATATAACTATCCAAACCCACAGAGCACTAGATGCAAAATTGGGTTGGTAAGTCCTCATTGCGGACAAATTGTGAATTAGGGTGGTCACAAGGAAATATATCAGTACTCTTCTCCCATTGATTGGATCAAGAGGCCACATGGGAACAAGGTTAACATCTCCTCAATTTAGAGTGCCATTCTTAACTCAATTGAACACATAAGAAATGTTTTAGCTTGGAGAATAAGATCGGGCAGACATGTTCGCATTGGGAAAGATCCATGGTCTGGTTGTGGCAACACACACTCCCTGTCACTTGGTCTCATTCGATTTTTGGAACAAGTTTGCATCACAACACTTGATCAAGTCAATGATCTGGTCAATACTTCAATATTTTCTCAAGCATGGAAATCAACACTCGACCTTAACATCCCTGCAGAATGGCACCAAGAATGGGCTAGCTACATCGGTGCTCTTACTGAACCTCATGTAAGAATTCTTGAAAGGGAGGATGAAATTATATGGGCTTTATCACAGCACGGCAGGTATACCCCCAAGGATGGATATCCAATCATATATGCTGATCATAAACCACCTACTATGATTTAGTGGTGGTGAACCTTATGGAAACTGAAATTCACACACAAGGCAAAGCTTTTCATGTGGTATATTTTTCTCAACAAAGCTCCCATTGGTGACAATATTTAGAAACAATCCTTCCAAGGTCCCTCTTGGTCCACTCTGTGTAGGAATACAAAAGAAAGCATTGATCATATTTTCGTACACTTCCCCATCATTACTGCATTCTGGCATCACTTGCTACATCTACTGAATATCAACATATCCTAGGCTGGTCAGTTAATCATTTCTATCTAGGAAGCATGGTGGAACCAAGCAAACCCCACAAAACTTCGAAATCTCCCTCTACTGGTTTGTTGGGGTATCTGACTCTGTAGGGATTCCATATTATTTCATGGTAGGAGCCCCAACTGGACCGTGGCCTGTACACACATTTATACTCTTTATCATATGATTCTCGAGGTGTTGTGGCCACAACCACCACCCTATTAAAACATGTCTTGGTAGAAATTTTGAATGGGTCCCCTAAAAGTCGATCTTTCACCTCTTCGAATAATCTGTTTTATCCCAGAGACTTTAACTCTTTGCTGAATCGAATCTTCATGGTTAATCCCCCCTTAATAAATCCCTACTGCATGGTTCATTCATGATTCGGCCTAGCCCTTCATTCATTTCCTTCATCGGGACTTTTTCAACCCTCAAAAACCTTCTATCGCACCTTTATTTCCATTATAACTCTTTACAATGGAAATGCTTTGCAAACATGCATAACTCACCCTTTTTCTCCTATCGCAATCAACACTAAGGCGTAATTTTCACTATACTCTGGACCCGACGGCATTGTTAAACATAATATATATATATATCGAGTCTGGAGCCCCATTGCATATCATAATCGGCCAGGTCCAAGGCTATATATATATGGCGCACTATTGTCTACTAGACCCGATGGCTTTATTAACCACAATATATATATATATATATATATATATATATATATATATATATATATATATATATATATATATATATATATATATATATATATATATATATAGATATATATATCGGGTCTGGAGCCCCATCGAATATCGCAATTAGCGGGAGTGAAAGCTGGGCCATAAGGTTGATGCGTTACAACGAACCCGACAGGACTATCAAGTATAATACATACATTATTGGGTCCACTTCCCCAATCGCATGTCGCAATCGGCGGAAGCCAAGGGTTGTATATAAGGTGCATCGCGATATGGCAGACCCGATGATAATTATACGTCCGGGTTTATGGTATTTGAAGCCTGGCCTTGTGGTCGAATGAGGTTTCTTGTGTATTCCCATTGTTTCGAAAAAACGTTGCGGTCCCGGTTTTCAAAGGAAAATCCCATATGGCGGACCGACCGGAGCTATCAACTGCAACACATATATATTTCGGGTCCTCCCAATCGCATGTCACAATCGGCGGAGCCCAAGGCTTAAACATAAGGCACGATACGATTAGCGTACCCGACGATGGTTATAGACCCGGGTGCATAATGTTTGAAGTCCGGCCTTGTGGTCTGGCCGCGGGTTTTCCCGTGTTTTCCTGTATTCGATATAATGTTGTGGGCCGGGTTTCCAAAGGAAAATTCGCTTCTGGCCATTGCATATCGCAATCAGCGAAACCAAGGGGATGTTGCATTGTGAATGACCACTACGATGTGTGATTGCGACTTGATCGCTTTGCTACCCTAGCTGAACCAGGGGCCGATTATTTCACATTTATTCCTTGCAATTTTATGAAAGTTTTAACAAAGGCAAGGTTTGTGTTTTTAAGAATTTATGTTATATTTTTTTTATATCCATATCTAGTGATTAAATATCTCTGCAGGCGAGGATCAAGAGATGAGAGGTGAAATTGAAGCACTCATGGCCGCGCTGATCCATCAAGATGTCATTTCCTCTAGATACACCTCAAGGCATGCCAGATGTGGGATGATGAGCACAACATCTTCAACTTTCTTCAGGAAATGATAGGGAATAATAGCCACTCCACACAGGTGCAAAGAAATGATACGCAGTAATTCTCTGTTCCATCAGCGTCCATTCATTCCCCTAGGAAGTAGAACGCTCCAGCAAAGGTGACCTCGACGTGTCAGCAATTTCACTGACCGTTCTCATCTGTATATTTTGATCTGTGTAATGAAAATAGGGGAGGTGAAAAGTCATGGAAGACTAAGGGTCATTTCCTGCTACATAAATATCACCTCTGGAGATGAGGAGAGGGATTTTTCCTTTTGGCAAAAACAACTGTTTATTTATTGTGCTAATAAAGAAGATTGTTATGGTCTAGAAGGAGCCTTTTCAAATTGATTTTCCACTTATTTCATGTGTTTAGAATCAGGATGTTTTTGTTGGCATGGATATAAATGTGTTTTGTTTTGTGCATATTGATAACATACAGTGCATGATTAGTCATGGTTATTCGAATATGATTCAATAGCATGGTTAACTCATGAGCAGTTGCTGATTCGAAACCATATTAAACATCAGTTGCAAGTTTTATTTGTATTGAAAGGAATGTGTATTCCTATATGAGTAAATTGATTGCAATTAAGATTTAATACAACCTCGTTCAACTGTGAAGCAGTAAGTGCCTCATTTTGGACTTGGAATCTATATATGATGTTTAATATATTTTGTTATGCTCCACAAGATAGATTACGATAGTCAGGACTAGCTTAAGTAGTGATAAGCAGTTGAGGTAGGATTTGATATGCATAGGTTAGTTGTTTCCTTTGTTGATTTAATTGAAGTCTTCCTCCAGGAAGCAACATCTCAACACCTATGATAGTTTATGGGATCCTTTAAAACCCGTTGGAGCTAGCCACCCCAAGTGAAAGCAGATCTAATTGGGGTTTGTGATTGGGTTAGTTCCCCTTGTTGGTATAGCGAAAATTCGCCATGTCAACAAATTGGCGCTAGAAGGAGGGCTTGAACCGCCGTCCACAACTTTTTATGATTTCATCTATAAATGTCACACATGGAATCAAAACGATTAATGCATGGATTGTGAAGGTCGAAAAGACCCTTCCTCCCATGTGGAAAAGCCTCATTTCAAAGAAGAGAGGTTGTGGGAGTATCCTGTCACTCAGGAACAACCGGTTAGAGTACTTACTCGGGCTTACGCTCGTTCCCTCTCTCAGCTACACATCTTTCACTCTTTACCTATGACAACTAAAAGAAAGCCAAGGATCTGTTCCATAAACGAAGAGACATCTGCAGCCTCGTCTCTTGAAGATATTGTGCTAGATTCCTTGTAAAGTATCGACAATCCCTGGGAAAAAATTCCTGAAGATCCACTCTCTGAAGGTAATCCCTGGCCCGATTTGGGAAATCTTAATAAAGAAAGAATTGAAGAAACCTTCAACCAGAACATCCCTATCCACGATATGGCTAACGTTCCTCTCCCAGGTGGGAACCAACTTCAACCGGGTGGGAACCAACTCCCACCTCCTTCGGGAGCACTTCCTCCCTGGCTGGCTCAGGACATCGTAGCGGTTCCTAGGTAGTAGCATCCCTTACCCAAGAATGTAGAAATAGTACTACCTAAATTCGACCCTGAGCAGGGAGACACCACTGATAACCATATTCACTCCTTCTTCCTGGCTGTGCGCATGTTGGGGGTAGCCGATGAAGATATAGTATGTCGCCTATTCCCTTTTACTCTGATTGGTGCGGCCTCCACATGGTACTTTAGCTTGAGAACCAGATTGATCACCTCATGGGCTGCCTTTCAACAGGCATTCTTAGACAAGTATGGTGATGACAAAACACCTGCAGCCTTAGTTTTAGAACTATCCCATTTGAAAATGGAAACCAAAGAAAAGGTCAAGGATTTTAACATCCGGTTCAACACCTTGTTCAACAAAATCCCGACTAACTCTAGACCTACTGAGGAGGTGCTCATGGAATTCTACATCACTGCTCTCCTTGTCCCTATTGCGATGTGGGTCAAAAGGAGTAATGCAAAAACCTTACAGGGTGCTATCAATGAAGCAGTAAAAGTCGAGAATGAAATGATCAGTCTCATAGCATGTCATCATACAACCGGAGAAAAGAAAGCCTCTCAAGCATCCAAGAAGAATAATGGGAGTGATAACAAAGGGCTAACACATATTTCATTAAAATTGGAAATATTTTATTATAAGGACATCACTAGAATTCAACTTTTTGGTTATTTTGGAATTCTAGATCCACTATTTACTTCCAAATTTAATGAAATATGTGTTGGCTTGAAATCAAAGAAAAGGATACCACAGATGTAGAAGGTTTGCATCAGATCATTAAGAAGTTGACAAACATAGTCATTGATATGAAAAGGTATTCTGGAGAGAGTGCAAGCGGGAGTGGAGGAGAGTATAACAACAAAAAATCTTTCAAACCTTTCTATCGTAAGAAGACAGAAGGTGGTCATGGTCAACTTGCACTACCTACTCCACCCAATGAAGGGAATTTAAATACAGAAGATCTGACTCTTATCAGATCACTCCTTAACCAAGAAGAACCTATAGTGGAGCTAGAGCCAGAATAAGAAACTGAGGAAGAATACCAAGTAGAAGAGCCCTTAGACTAAGAATATCAAATCAATGTACTATGGGCTTTCTACACAAATGAGAACGATGACGACAAAGGAGATAGTATGGAAGAAATCCACACTAATGAAATCCATACACGAAGTAAAGGGCCACTTGCAGGCGTGATGAAGCCTGTAGACCAGAAAAACAAAGATGTTCACCCTTTGAAGGCATTCGCTCCCAAGGTTCCTGGTTAAAGGAATAAACCTAGTGGTGATTCCAAGAGTACACCAGTCGTGAACTATCCTTAGAAAGAAAATGCATCTCCAAATGCAATGAAGGCGACTCACAATGGTAAAGTCCCACCTAAAAATGGAAAAACTGGTATGTTTACTCTACCCTACCCTATTTATAACACTGATTACAACATTGTGGATAATATTAAGAAATCTCGACCTAATATCACATATTTTGATTTGTTAAAGTTAACGCAGTAGAGAGATCTGCTCTTAAAAGCTATGAATGAACATAATTGCAAATCTCCCACCATTCCGAGCAGCCAAACTCAGAAGTCGGCATCTATACCCATTAGTACGTCCAATACATCCCAAAATCCACCAGCCATGGAAGCCACTCTGTAAAAAATGAATCGAACCCCCCAAGATGTTAGTGCGGCCATGATAGGAAGGAAATCAAAAGTCATGACTCCCCCTTTCCTTATCACATTTGAAATCTTTGCTTGGTAGACTCAGGTGCCTCGTCCACTGTGATGTATTACGTTGTTGCCAAAAGACTTCATGCGATACCTAAGAAAACTGGAACTCGAATCATGCAATTAGACATGACAAATGTGAAAGTAATTGGGGAATTGAAAGATGTATTGATTCATATGACTACTAAACCACAATACGCACAAGTCATCGATATAGTTGTAGTCGACATACTCGAGGCTTATGGAATGCTGCTTAGTAGGGACTGGTCAGAAAAACTGAATGGATATTTCTCAACTGATTGGTCCCATCTCTTGCTACCTCATAAGGGAAAAGGTGATATGCTAAGAGTTGATCGAGAAAGATACATGAAGTATGTAGTGACATAGCTAAGCGGTCCCAATGAACCTGTAATGTTTACCAACTCTATCCTTGGGAATTATAGTTTCAATGTTTGTGCCACAAAAACCTATTTTGGAGAATTCCATGCAGAAATAATTGAAGAAACTGCAATAAACACACAATTGGAAGCTCTCCCCTATAGTCCAACTGATGAACCACCCTGTAATATAGTAGATGATAGAACTAATTTCGTAGGAAGAAATTCAATTGATGTAACATTAGACTCTATATTTTGGACACTCTATTTTGATGGCTCTAACTACCTTGAAGGTGCAGGTGCTGGTAGCATTCTCATTGACCCGCAAGGGAACCAACATCTTATGGCCAGCCAATTGGAGTTTGCATGCACCAACAACACAGTAGAATATGAAGACTTGTTGCAAGGCCTGAAAAAGGGCATTGATATGAAGGTAAAAAATCTGAAAATTTTTGGTGACTCACAGATAATTGTGGACCAGGTAAGGAAAAGGATACACTGCAATTCGCCACACCTGGTAAGGTACCAACATGAGGTATGGAGCTTAATTGACAGTTTTGATTCTTTTAATATCACATACATACCTCGAGGGCAAAACCAAGATGCCGATCTGATGGCTGGTATGGCTGCAAAACTTTTGCTTGATTTTAGATTAAAGAAGAATAAATGTTATGTTGAATTTATTTTCAGACCATCTGTGCTTGATAACATCTCAAATTGGCAGGTGTTCAAAGATGACGAGCAAATCCTTGAGTTCTTGCACTGCGAGAAGACATTCAAGAATGCAGTCATTGATGAAAAGGAGCATGACACGCTTATGAATGAGAGGGAAGATGAGGAAAAAGATCAGTCCAATATGATTCCCAAGTCAGTTGTCAAGATGTAGCACTTGTATGACTTGCATGATAAATTCAAGAATCCAACTAACTGCAAAATGCATAACTAATCCATGAAGCATGAATTGGTTAACCTTGGAACCAAAGCGGACCCAAAAAATGTTAATTTGGGCTTGGGGTTCTCTCCACAAGAGAAGGCTGCATTTGTTAAGTTGTTTAAAGAGTATAAGGACATCTTTGCATGGACATTGGGTGATTTAAAAGCCTTTGATAGCAGTGTTATGCTGCATGTAATTCCTCTGGAAAAGGAGGCTAAGCCCTACCAACAAAAGCTTTGCAAGATGCATCCCAGCCTAGAACCGTTGGTGAAGAAAGAATTAAACAAAATGTTGGATGCTAAAATCATTTGTCCGGTCAGACACACCCGCTGGGTAGCTAATCTCGTGCCAGTAAGAAATAAAAATGGAGACATTAGGCCATGTATCGATTTCAGAAACCTGAAAAAAGCATCGCAGAAAGAGAACTATCTTGTCCCTTCTATGGAACACATTCTTCAGTGTGTTTCTGGGTCTGAAATGTTGTCCCTATTGGATGGTTTTTCAGGATATAACCAAGTGTTGGTGTCTAATGGGGATCAACTTAAGAAAACTTTCAACACTAAATAGGGCACTTATGCATATCATAAAATTCCTTTTGGACTTATTAATGCGGGCGCCACATTTCAGAGAGCTATCGACATAGCTTTTGAGGGTTGATTAATGGATCAGTAGTGGTTTACATGGATGACATTACTTTGTATTCAAATCACAAAAGGGATCATATCTATCACTTGAAGCAAATTTTCGAAAGATGCCGAAGATACGGAATATCGCTGAATCCCAAGAAGAGCATCTTCGCAGTTATAGAAGGGAAACTAATTGGTCATATCCTCTCTAAAGAAGGGATTGTTATTGATCCCGAAAGAATAGAGACCATCATGAGAATACAACCCCTTGCAAATAAAAGGTCAATGCAATATTTCTTCGGGAAAATTAATTTTTTTAGGAAATTCGTTTCAGGTTTCGTAGAAATAGTGCATCCCAGGCAGCTAATGATGAAGAAAGAAGTTGTGTACAGGTTGAGCAATGAAGCTAAGAAATCATTTCAGCGAATTAAGGAAGCAATCGCAGAAGCTCCTACGCTGGTCAGCCCAAATTTCGATAAGGAATTCTTATTGTACACTTTCGCCTTTGATGTTTCATATCCGCAATCCTCACCCAAAAAAATTATGATGGCAATGAAGTCCCTATCTTCTATATGAGCTCTAATCTTCAGGGAGCAGAACTGAACTACCCAAACGTGGAGAAACAAGGCTTTGTGGTTTTTAAAAATGTAAAGCACTTCTGCCCTTATTTATTAAAGGCCAGGACTAAAGTAATCGTTCCCCATCCTACCGTAAGAACCCTCTTCATGCAGAAAGAAATGGGTCAACGAAGAGGGAATTGGATAACCGCACTTCAAGAATTCGACCTCGAGATTAAGCTGACAAAGATAGTTTAGGGGCAGGGATTGTGTAGGCTAGCAGCAGAAGCCGTGGTGGATAAAGAAGGGGCATTCGAAGAACTAGAAGCACAAAGCATGCAAAATGCATAAGTAGAATTCAAGGAAGAGCCCCTATAGATTAATGAGACGCTGATGTATGAGTGCGAGACACCGGAAGCCCTTTTGGATCTTGAGTCGTGGTATCACGACATACGTTTTTATCTAACATGGGGATCATGTCCTGAACACATGGATGCATAACAAAGGAGAGCACTCAGATTGAAATCTAATTACTATCACTTGTCCCAGAAAAAGTTATGATGGAATTTGGCTGAGATGTTTGGAAAAGGGTGATGCTGATCATGTCTTCAAAGAAATGCATGACGACCCAACAGGTGGCCACTACGACAGAGATACCACTGCTCACAAAATATTAAGAGCTGGATATTATTGGCCTACAGTGTTAAGAGACTCGCATGCATATGCTCGAAAATGCAAGGTATGTCAAACTGCCGCAGGACGAGAAAGAAAGCCAGCTGTTCCCCTCACGTCTGTTATGATTTATCGCCCGTTCCAGCAATGGGGCCTAGATGTCATAGGGGAGATCACTCTGAACTATTCATAGCAGCATACGTATATACTCACGGTGATCGACTACTTCACCAGGTGGACTGAAGCCATCCCGCTTCGAAAGGTAAACAAAGACGAGGTAATATCATTTATTGAGAAATTCATTATCAACAAGTATGGCATCCCTGACGCTCTCATATTTGACAATGCTTCCTACTTTTCATCACTGAAATTGACTGAATTTGCTATTGATAAATCAATTCACATAAGGTATGCATCAAACTATTACCCCCAGGGAAATGGAGTTGCAGAGTCCTCAAATAAGAACCTCATTCACATAATCCGTAAATCTATTGTCGACAACCAGAGGAATTGGCGCAACACTCTAACAAATGCCCTTTGGGCCAAAAGAGTCACCCCAAAAGTGGCATTAGGAAAATCCCCATACTTCCTTGTCTATGGACAGGAATCCATCCTACCTTCCAACATTACCCTCCCCTCCTTATAGCTCTCCCAAGCTTCAAGAGGGACCCCTTCAGCCTTACTTCAAGAAAGGATCAATCAACTGGTGAGGCTGGAGGAATTGAGAGATAAAGCCAAAAATAAATTCAGAAATCACCAAATGATTATGAAGAGATGGTTTGATCGCCATCTGGCAGGAGATAAAGATTAACAGGTAGGAGAGTTAGTCCTGAAATGGGAGAAGTTGAATGAGCCAAAAGGTGAACACACGAAATTCCAACACTTATGGCTGGGCGCACTCCAAATTGAGGAGAAAATTGGTTAGGGGACTTACAGATTGAAAACTTTATAGGGAGACACTGGAAAACTCCCTGTTAATGGCCAACATCTTAAGAGATACTTCCAGTAACCACCACATGGTGGTTACTTCTTGAGTAGGTTAGGATTCATTTTTATTTTTTCTGTTAGCTTAGTTATCTTTTCATTCCTTCCGTTCCTTTTATTTCCGTAGAGTTTATTTTCCTTTTGAATTTTAGTCCTTTTCAGCCAACGAATTTCTGTCCTCCACTCTCGTTTTCACTTCTATAACTTTCTTCAGATTGCCTTCATTCGTCACCTTCAGCTTTGGCCTCCCTCGTTAACTTGTTGACGAGTCTGCTGGTCCTAAATTTGTCATTGCCTTGCAAATCAAATAAAATTTCAATGACCCTACAAGAACTTGAAAATCAACTGTGGAATTCAAATCGAAGCCACTCATTAGCATCTATTGGGAACTAGGTAATATCTGTTGATAACCTGGATACCTGGAGCATGTAGGGGCATCTTTATAAAAAAAAAATGTGTAACCATAGTGGGAGTGGCATGGAGGAATGTTGCATTTTTAAAAAAATATCCCACTCAGACCTAGCCTATACTTTGCTATAAGGTTTGAATTTATTCTCCATTGGTCTAATCCACCACACTAAGTTTTCCAATACCTGTCATCTGCAAGTAAACCTCCTTTCACGGGCTAATATCACTGTCATGTACCCTGTGGCAAATCCAATTGTGCTCTAGTCCTTGTTCCTGAAACTGGAAGGACTTATGTAAAATAAAATGAAATGCTGAGTCCTTGTGCCAATCTGGAAGGATAGTTTGTTTTGGAAGCCGGTTAGAGCAGGGACTATTGCTGGGCTCAGAGTACCAGTTGACACAGCAAGCCCAACCTTTCTTAAGCAGTTTAAAAATATGGCATGATCCATGACTGCACCCCATTCAATCATACGAAAATATAACATTGAAATTCTTATATAAAGTGCAGATAAACATATCTACATCAAGTTTGCTGATGCAATAAAGAGCTGAGGTACACACCTAAATAGGAATTGGCAGACCGGTGATGGCCCTGAAAGGATTTTGAAAGTAGAAAACAGGTAAAGGAAGGTCAATAAATCCCATAATACTACCATTGGAGAATGCCTGTCAAAGCCTTATCAGCAAGTAGAAGCTATTTGTCTTTATCCCACCTGTAGCCATTAATGTTGAAGTGGAACCCATGCCTGTCCGCCTATACAGTTTGCTTTTCAAGTTTATCTTAACACCCTGATGTTCTATTGATCTAAGGTTTATTTGGAAACAAAGATAACTGGTTCACCCAACGGTTTGCCATTTATTGTGGCCACAACCACCACCCTATTAAATCCTGCCTTGGTAGCAATTTTGAATGGGTTCCCTAAAATTCAATCTTTCACCTCTCCGAATAATCTGTTTTATCCCAGAGACTTTAACACTTTTCCGAGTCGAATCTTCATGGTTAAGGCCCCTTTAATAAATCCCTGCTGCATGGTTCATTCATTACCCAGCCTAGCCCTTCATTCATTTCCTTCATCGGGACTTTTTCAACCCTCAAAAACCTTTTATCGCACCTTTATTTCCATTATAACTCTTTACAATGGAAATGCTTCGTAAACATGCATAACTCACCCTTTTTCGCCTATCACATTCAACACTAAGGCGTAATTTTCACCACTATACTCCGGACCTGATGACATTATTAACCATTAATATATATATATATATATATATATATATATATATATATATATATATATATCGGGTCCAGAGCCCCATCGCATATCGCAATCGGCCAGGTCCAAGGCTATATATATATGGTGCACCACTATCTACCGGACCCGATGGCTTTATTAACCACAACATATATATATATTGGGTCCGGAGCCCCATCACATATCGCAATTGGTGGGAGTCAAAACTGGGCCATAAGGCCAATGCGATACAATGGATCCGATAGGACTATCAAGTATAATACATAAATTATCGGGTCTAATTCCCCAATCGCATGTTGCAATCGGCTGAACCCAAGGGTTGTATATAAGGTGTGCCACGATATGGCGGACCCAACGACAATTATATGCCCAGGTTTATGGTATTTGAAGTTTAGCCTTGTGGTTGGATGCGGTTTTCCCATGTATTCCCGTGGTTTCGATAAAACGTTGCGGTCTCGGTTTTCACAATAAAATCCAATATGGCGGACCCGCTGGAGCTATCAACTGCAACACATATATATTTCAGGTCCCCCCAATCACATGTCGCAATCGGTGGAGCCCAAGGCTTAAACATAAGGTGAGATGCGATTAGCGGACCCGACGATGGTTATAGACCCGGGTGAATAATGTTTGAAGTCTGGCCTTATGGTCCGGCCACAAGTTTTCCCGTGTTTTCCTGTGTATTCGATATAATGTTGTGGGCTAGGTTTCCAAAGGAAAGTCCACTTCCGGCCATTGAATATCGCAATTAGTGAAACCAAGGGGATGTTGCATTGTGAATGACCACTACGATGTGCGATTATGACTTGATCGCTTCGCTACCCTAGTTGAACGAGGGTCCGATTATTACATTTATTCCTTGCAATTTTATGAAAGTTTTAATAAAGGAAAGGTTTGTGTTTTTAAGCATTTCTGTTATATTTTTTTATATCCATAGCTAATGATTAAATATCTCTGCAGGCAAGGATCAAGAGATGAGAGGCGAAATTGAAGCACTCATGGCTGTGCTGATCCATCAAGATGCCATTTCCTCTAGATACACCTCAAAGCATGCTAGATGTGGGATGATGAGTGCAACATCTTCAGTTTTCTTTAGGAAATGATAGGGAGTAATAGCCACTCCACGCAGGTGCAAAGAAATGATACACAATCATTCTCTATTCCATCGACATCCATTCATTCCCCCAGGAAGTAGAACGCTCCAGTAAAGGTGACCTCGACGTGTCAGCAGTTTCATTGAATATTCTCATATGTATATTTTGATCTGTGTAATGAAAAGAGGGGAGGTGAAAAGTCATGGAAGACCGAGGGCCATTTCCTGCTGCATAAATATCACCTCCGGAGATGAGGAGAGGGCTTTTTCCTTTTGGCAAAAACAAATATTTATTTATTTTGCTAATAAAGAAGACTGTTGTGGTCTAGAAGGAGCCTTTTCATATTGATTTTCCGCTTATTTCATGTGTTTAGAATCAGGATGTTGTTGCTGGCATGAATATAAATGTGTTTTGTTTTGTGCATATTGACAACATACAGTTCATGATTAGTCTTGGTTATTCAAATATGATTCAATAGCATGGTTAACTCATGAGTGGTTGCTGATTCGAAACCATATTAAACATCAATTGCAAGTTTTATTTGTATTGAAAGGAATGTGTATTCCTCTATGAGTAAATTGATTGCAATTAAGATTTAATACAACCTCATTCAACTGTGAAGTAGTAAGTGCCACATTTTGGACTTGGAATCTATATATGATGTTTAATCTCTTTTATTATGCTCCATAGGATAGATTAGGATAGTTAGGACTAGCTTAAGTAGTGATAAGTAGTGTAGGTAGGATTTGATATGCATAGGTTAGCTATTTCTTTTGTTGATTTAATTGAAGTCTTCCTCCAGGAAGTAATCTCTCAACACCAATGACAATTTACGAGATCCTTTAAAACCCGATGGAGCTAGCCACCCCAAACGAAAGCAGATCTAATTGGGGTATGTGATCGTGTTAATTCCCCTTGTTGGTATAGCCAAAATTTGCCATTTCAACACGAGGATGACCCCAAGCGTTCCAACAGGACCGTCACTGCAGAGACCATAGAAAAAACATCCCCTTGGGCATACTTTGACAGATTTGCTCAGATTTATGGTTGTGGAGGTGGTGTGATATTATATCCCAATGCGGATCATCACTTCAAATTAAAAATGGGCCTACGAAGAGGCAGCAATAACTATGTAAAACTTATTAGTCTCAGATACCTTCTTTATTTCTCATTAGGAAAGGGACACATGCACCTTCAGATTTTTGGAGATTCTAAACTCATCATTAATTGGTTCAATTAACAATCTATATGTCATGTGCACACACTTCGAAACCTATTGGATGATGTATTATTATTAAAAGCTCAATTTGACACCATTTCATGTCATCATATTTATAGGGAAAGGAACCAACTTTCCGATCTACTTTCCAAGGAGGCAACACACCTACCACGTGGTCACTGGATGATTCAAGAACATAATGGACATGACTTCTACCAGTACTTCCACAGGCCTTATGATGATCAACTCTCTCAAGGGGCAACATTGCCTTGATTTTGCGATGATATTTGTTTTGACTGATATATCTTGCTACACCACATAACTGTATATTTTTTGATTATCTGTTGTATATTTATCATGGGACATCAGGTTATAGACATGTAACGGACTCTTTTCTATGTATGTGTCTTGCCACCATTTTTTGATATATGCTTATTGCAAAGAATCTACAACATGTAATTTTCTGAATAATGAAAGTTACGATTTTTCCTTGGGGAAAAAACTATCCAAACCTACATCTCTAGATTGCTTGGATTTAAAAAGAGTTCCCTTTCGGCAAAATAATTGCTCCCCCCTTACCAACAACCCCCTAAAGCAATCTATCTGGGAAAATATTTTGAAAAACTCAAATTTGTCTCTCTAGTTAGACTTTCCAACTTCTAAATCTGGTAGGTCGCTTTACTCTTCTTAAGTATGTACTTAAATCCCTCCCCATTTATCTTCTATTTACTTTTGTTGCCCCCAAAATCACCCTAACTAAAATCAGAACCATTCAAAGAAGATTCCTGTGGGGACGTGCCAAAAGGGAAAAAAATGGGCTCTAATAGCTTGGGATAAAATTTTCCATCCAAAGACATCGAGAGGTCTAGGTATAAGAGATCTTGAAACTCTTAATAAAGCTCTTTGTGCCAAACCTTGGTGGAGGTGGCTCAAAAATACTAAAGGCCCTTGGTGCCAAATGTAGAGACACAAATATACTCCCAACATTCAATAATATCATCTCATTAGGCTGAAACAAGATATCAAAGGATGACACATATGGAATGTTGCATGGGAAAGCAAGAAAATAATCATATATAATTTCTTCTAGGAGATAAAAGATGGAAAACATGATTTATTCTAGGAACTCTCATGGCATCAATGGCCAAAGTTATCTAAACTAAATCACTTAAACTCCATTCAAAATTTTATGTTGGCCTAAGGCCTCAACCATGTGGCATAATACTAGACTCCTTCCTCCTCCCACACCTCTCAATGGTGTACATGGATTGATTGGAAGCATAGAAATGATCAGGCCCACTTTACAAAATGAATTGTTTCACAACAAATTCTTATAGACCGAAAAATTCTAATACAAGGAGTTGATATCATTCATTGGGGATATTAAACACAAGGTAATTTAAATCTCAAAGAAGCATGCATTCTCCTCATTTCTCACTCCTCTGATGCATAATACAAAATTTGGGAAAATTGTTGCAACTCAAGTAATGACAAAATTCCTCTCTTTCTACGACTTTTATCTTGGAATAAAGCTCTCACTTGGGAAAATTTTCAACGTAGGGTATTTTTCAGAACCCCTATTTGCTTCCTCTACCTCTATAACTCAGAATCCAACAATCATATCTTCGTCAATTGCACCTATACCACCTCCTTATGGGATAACTTTGCAATTATTTTCCTCAAATCAAGCCTTGACCCCACCAACATAAATTCCACTTTCCTCTCCTAGTGACCTCTCCATTTACCAACCCCATGATGAATAAAGATTGGATTTTACTACCTGGCTCTTTCCTCTGGAATACTTGGAAATAACGAAATCAATGAATCTTTACAAACAAATCCTCTCCCCTTAGTGATCTATGGCATCTCACTCTCAGAAACCTAAGGGAATCCATCCTCTCACTCTCTTGGATTGATAAATATTGGGATTGTAGCCCAAAATAAAACCTCATTAATATCTCCTTCGGGCTCTCCTCCCAACTCTCCTCACACTCTCTGTCCCCGCCCCCCACTCCCAATCCCTCCACCTGGTCCCCTCCTCCTCGTTATTTAATCAAACTCAATTCTAATGGGGCCTCAAAAGGAAATCCAAGACCTACTAGTTATGGGGGAGTCTTTTGGGACACAACTAGTCAAATTATTCATATATATATGTTGGCTTCATAGGTCACACTACCAACAATGTAGCATAAATTTGGGTGCTCTAATAAGGTCTTCAAATTGGAATTAGTAAGTGTTTCTATTGGGTGTTAATTTTGATACCTTTTTACCATCCTATTTAACCTTTTTATCCTCAATTTTGAACCAAAAAACTTCCTTTTTACCTATTTTATGAGGATAATGGCATGAAAAGGGCATAATAAAGGTAATTATTTTCCATGGAAAAAATTGCTCTTTTTAATTTATAAATATTACTTAGAAACATTTATTGAGTTACTAATTTGAAAAATCAATAGCTACATAAATTTCCTGCAATCATAGAATGTTAGTGAAGGAGAATTCCTACAATTTCTCCAAGGTTTATATGGTCCCACATTAGAAAATCCAGATCTAACACTTGGAAGAAATCCAAAATATTCACAAGATGGATAAATATCTATTTGGCCTCCTTGAAGTCAAACACAACCTCGAAATCAATGTTGAGTTAACATGAGGTGTCCATTCAAAAATTCTTGCAATTTGTTAAAGAAATCAACAAAATTGTCTCTAACAGTTGGAATTTGAGTGACAATGCCTTAGAATCAAGGTTTGAAGTCAAAAGTTATTAAGGAGGAGTATCTAGAATCACATCAAATCCCAACTATCTATCTTTGATATTCTTATATGCTTCATATGCTAAACTGAACCCCATGTTTGGGAAAATTCGGTTCCATCTTAGTAGTTTTTGTATAAAAGGCATGAATTAGGGAGAAATAGAGCTAGTAAAAACTTTTCACTTGTTATTTGTAAACAATACTATTATTTTTTAATAAGTCTTTGAAGTTGGATTAATACAAAGAGACTCTTTCATAACATGGGGTAATGATCTTTTGTAGTTTCTGAGTATCTTCTATCACAACATGTTCTAGGAGGATCCCCTGGTATGTGTTTATTTGGTCAATTTCATTTGTTTTATGAGTTTATGTGTGTTTGAATTTGCTTTGTTAATTATTTCTTGTCAACTGGTATGCAGGTTGTGAATATTCTATTTTCCTGTAATAGCTCTGTTTTTCTTGTAATTTCTTGTAAATGCTTGTTTTGGTGACAGAACATTGGTTGAAGAACGAGATTCAGTTAGATTGATTTTCCATAATTACTATTATGTTTTAGAAATTTCGTGTTGGACATTGAATGAGCTAGAATTAGTATATTTTGAGTGATAACTATAATAATGGGTTGAAAGGAATTTGAGTTTCAAAGTTAAAAATATTTATAATTGTTTGGAGTGAATTTCCTTTGTAACTTCAGAACAATGGTTTTTACCTTAAGCTTTTCATTATAATTTATAGACCATCTTGACTAAGTATAGCATGCTTCCAGAAAAATATCTAGTGTGCTGGTGTGATGTATCTATCTGGATCTATGCTTTTGCCTCAGTAAGGTCAATAGTTGGGCTTAAGATCACTAAAAAAAGTCTTAAACTTAAATCAACTATGAGTTCACTTGTCTTGAATTGTGTTTCATTTTTCATAGGAACTTCGAAATAACTAGTTTTCACACATAGTGTCTTCACCTCATAAGATTACCTACCTTGGATTGACAAGTAACTATTAAATAATTTCTCCCACTATATGATTTGACATTTTGGCATTTTTGCTGGGGAGGTGTAGAAGAACTAGTGCTAGGAATTTAGGTTTCTTAAAAAAAAACATTTAGCAATTCTCTTTATTCTACTTTACAATATAAAATTTCTAACATGGGAGAGGAGGAATATAAGATGGGAGGTAAGGACCTCCACCACCGCCATAGTGTGTCCTACAAAGCCAAATGTGTTAAGTATTATATGTATAAAGGATACGAGATAGTATAGGAAGAATTATTAGAGCATCAATTGGTAAAGGAAGAATTAAAAGAAACATACTAGATACAAGGCTTCCCCCATATATTAACTTGACTACAAGAGAAAGAAGGGAATACATTTTTTTAGTACAAGCACACAAAGGTTCAATTACATCAAGTGATACATTAGGGGTCCAATTAGAACTACATCCAGATTTTGCTCCTGAAAGGTGGACTAGAGAGTACAGGAGTCAAGATCTTCGGTTACCATACCATAAAATGTTGGCAGAACATATGGTGGGATGTTTTTCATTCTAACTTTAGCCCCTAGAATTTCCATAATAGGAAACCCAAATCTTACTTCCTTGTCATCGTCTTCATCTTTTGGTTATCTTTTTATTTGTTCTCCTCCACCACTATATTTGTCACCTTCACCTCCTCCAAGTATACTTTATCTTGCATTGGATCCTTTGCCCTCATCTGCCATATTTTCATTCCAAAAAAAAAAAAAAACATTTAGCAATTCTCTTTATTCTACTTTACAACATGGGAGAGTAGGAATATAAGATGGGAGGTAAGAACCACCACCACCACCATAGTGTGTCCTACTAAGCCAAATGTGTTAAGTATTGTATGTATAAAGGATACGGGATAGTATAGGAAGAATTATTAGAGCATCAATTTGTAAAGGAAGAATTCAAAGAAACATACTAGATACAAGGCTTCTCCCATATATTAACTTGACTACAAGAGAAAGAAGGAAATACATTTTTTTTAGTACAAGCACAAAAAGGTTCAAGTACATCAAGTGGTACATTAGGGGTCCAATTAGAACTACATTCAAACTTTGCTCCTGAAAGGTGGACTAGAGAGTACACTTTATTTTGGAATTAAAATATGGCAGATGAGGACAAAGGATCCAATGCAAGATACGATATACTTGGAGGAGGTGAAGGTTAAAAATGTAATGGTGGAGGAGAACAAATAAATAGACAACCAAAATATGAAGACGATGACAAGGAAGTAAGATTTGGGTTTCTTATTATGGAAATTCTAGGGGCTAAAGTTAGAACGAAAAACATCCCACCGTATGTTTTGTAAACATTTTATGGTAGGGTAATTGAAGATCTTAACTCCTTTATATTTTAATTTAACATTCTATGTTGTAGCTATGCTTATAATATTTTTTTTTAACAAATTCAGTTACTCGATTACTATTCCAAAAAAAGGAAAAAGAGGGAGACATGCTCCCATTACATCAAGCCAAAATGGGAGAAGGCATCTTGGAAGAGAAACAAAGGGAAAACAGTCCCTATCTTCCAAGCTCTTCCCCTTTTTTACTGAGGTTACTAATTGCACTATCCTTATAAATCCTTACATACTGATTCAACAACAATTTACACCTACATAACATAAAACAATAGTAGCGGTAAGACTTTGCAGAAAAGAGAAGAATGAGGCAATTACGATTAATTTTTGTTGACTGAGGGTTCTTTATGGGGCAGAGTCCAATTCTTGCTACTTTGAACGTTAGATTTTTCTCCTGTCTGATTAATAAGTAAATTATTTAGATAATTGATCGTTTCCTCCAAATGCCTGCATCTTTGTTTTAGCACAGACATTTCTTTCCTCTGCTCTTCCATTTGTCTCTTTAGGAAGGAATTCTCATATTTTGCTTCAAATTTGCAGTATCTGATTGTTTCTCTACCCTACTCAATCATGAATTTTTTAGCTCGAAAGATTGCATAGTTTTCGCACTTTGGGACATCTACAAGCGGGTTCCGAACCATTTTTCCAGAAGGAAGAAGACAACCGATCCAACAGAGAATAGAAGGGGAAATAAGACATAGAGTGAAGAAACAAAAGCAATATATAGACAGTCTTGCAAAGACCCACAACTGCCAGAGAGAGGGAAACCGGGCTCCAAAAGGAGAAGTCACACAAGCTACACGAAAGCTAAACAATTTGGAAGGCGAGGGCCACCGGAGCTGCGCGGTGGCGAGGGAAACATGAGATGCATGAAGGCAAAATGTTTGAAGCCGCCTCCAGAGCTGCACGAGGGCCCCTAAAGCTGCATGAAGGTAATAGGATCTGGAAAACAACCACCAGAGCTGCATGAAGGAGAGGGGCAAGGCTAAAACAAAGAAGATAAGCTTGATTCCCAAAGGGGTGCAATGTTGTATATAGAAAAAATGATTACTACTTCTAGGACAGAGGGGGAGGAAAGGGACGCTGAAGATGATAGACATAAAATAAGATGGGCGGAGGGGAAGAATTTATTGCTGCGCAAATTGCAACATTAGGGAAGATAACATTAACTTTTCACGGGAAGCTTAAGTAGTTGTAGTTCGCTTGATAGCCATAGACTGACTATCCTGTCTGTTCTTTGGGATTTCCTTGGATTTCCTGATCTTCTGAGATCTAACCATTCAAGCTGAAGTGACTGTTGCCCACCATGATGTTCTCTCTTTGGTTGCAATTCTCTGCACATTGAGGCGAGAGATCTGATGGGATCAGTTTCTAAGCAATCACATTATAACTTCTAGATTCTCCCATAGGACGATTGACAGCCAGATTCATCTGCATGTCGGTGATACAATTATTTTCTCTAAGAATATGCTTGAAGGTGACTTCACCTAGAAACTACAATTTTTTTCCACCTTTTTTTTATTTGTCTCAGGGCCTTGTTCTTGGGGCTTCTGCTTTCCACCATCAAGTGGATTATTATTGAAGAGTCCCCCATTATGACTGGATTCTTCATACTTCGTTGCCTTAAGATTTCTGTTCCCAAGAGGAGGCCATATGTTTTTTCCTGTTGTCGGATAGTTCTTCTAATCCCCATTCATAAGTGATAGGATTTTTCCCTCCTGGATAAAAAAGTATATCTGCTGCTCCAACATTGCGTGGTTTGGACTTAGAAGCACCATCAAACAATGAGCATGCACTATTTAAATATTCTGTCCATGCTTTGAACTCCTCTTTTTTAATTCTGATTTTTCAATTCTACATGCTATTAGGAGATTTGCTGATGTGAATTTTTTGTTGCTTGCTCATCACGAATTAAACAGACTCTTTCCTCATGCTTCATGTATTTTACATCTATTTCTTTAACTCCTTTAGAGTTGATGAATTCAGATGACATGCTGCAAGTTTTAGCCAATATTGTTATGGAATTTGGGGTGCGATATTTAAAGATCCTCTAGTTTCTTGCTAACTAAATTTGCAACACATAACTGAGGGCAAACTCAACCAATATCTCTTTACTATTTCTTTATTTTTGAAGGAATATGGATATTTTTTTCCCAGGTTGATAAAAGTTCATGTAAAGGCAGCGAATGTAGGATACTAACCTCTAAGGGACTAACAAACCCTTTCCAACAGGCCCTAGCAAAGGGGCATCCTGCAAAAAGATGCTGAATATTTTCTTCACTTCCTTGAAAAATTTCACAACGAGATGGGCCTTCATATCCTTTCTTTTTAAGATTATTAGCAGTTAGTATTTTACCTTTGAGCAGCGTCCACATGAAAACTTTGATTTTTGGCAATGTTTCAATTTTCCATGTCTCCCTCCAGTAATCCCAGTCTCGATTTCCATGCTGATGCAAACTAGAATATCCAGATTTCACTGAGTAATCCCCTCCATGAGGATCCCATCGAAGGGAATCTTTTGAGTCTAGACTTAGTGGAGCGATCCCCTCAAGATGTGTGATTAGGGATTTCCACTAAGGGACAAGGTCACGAGGGAGGTTGAGAATCCTCCAATCTCCCCATTCTCAATCTCTCCAAAGAGATATGTCATCCAGAGTAATGATTCCTTTTGATTTCATCCATCTTCTCAGATCCTGAAGACTTTCTTGGCAGGATATAGGTTTATTTCCCATTATTCTATCCTTCCATATTTTTATGAGTTTACCATTACCAGGGATCTTATAAGAGTTTTATTTGATGAGGGAATATTTTTTTTAATCAGATTCCAAAGATGGGAGCAGGAGCTGATTGGATAACCTTTTCTCAATAAGATGATTTTATTGTGGTTCATGTATTTTGCTTACAAGATGTTCTTCCACTAGCTACTCTCCCATGTTATAAATCTCCATGTTATTTTTGCTACTAGAGCCAAGTTCATTATCCATGGGAGTCTTATTGCCAACCCACCTTTCTCATACGACAAAGTTACTTCATCCTATTTGACAAGGCTATCCTTCTTTGTCTCCACCTTACCTCCTTGCCATAGGAACCCTATGATTACTAGCTCAATTTGTTTGTGTATACTTGCCTAGGCTAGTGTTGCTGCGTACTGGTAAATTGGGAAAGCTGTGAGTAGGGCCTTTATTAGTACCATCCTTCCTGCCATATTGAGCCAAACATACCCCAATTCTAAACTTTTTGTTTCCTTTTCTCAATGTACTTATTCCATATTTCGGTCTTCAAATTTTCTTTTGAGATCAAGAGTCCAAGGTATTGGAAATGGATCCATTTTTCTTGAAATGGGATTTCCAGAATTTCTGATATTTTTTGGAGAGTACGAGAGTGTGTGTTCCACCCATAGATTATGCATTTATGATTATTTAGTATTCCTCCAGAGGCTTCCAAAAAACTGCTTAGTACCTTTTTTATTCTTCTTTCCATTATGCAAGAGGCCCCTCCCATGACCAAGGTGTCATCTGCAAATAGGGAGTGGTTTATGCTTTTAACTTTAGGAGAGATTGAGAATCCTGTAATAGTCCTATCTTGTCTGCATTTCTCAAGACTTCTACTCAGAGAGTCTGCCATTATTATATATAAGAAAGGAGAGAGAGGACATCCTTGGCGAAGCCCCCTTGAGCTCTGAAAATATTCACTTGGTCTTCCATTGACCAATGGTGCAATCCAAGGACCCACAATACATGATTTTATTATATCTATTGCCTTTTTTGAGAAACCAAATCTTTGTAGAACAGCAGCAAGAAAACCCAAGTTGACCCTATCAAATGCATTAGCCATGTCGAGCTTGACAATCGTTCCTTTTTTGTTTTTTCATAAGGATAAAGTGCAAATATTCTTGCACTATTAGAATGTTGTCAAGGATTTTTCTTTTTGGGACAAATCCTCCTTGGTTTTTTAATATTATTCCCGGAAGCAATACCTTTATTCTGTTTGCTAGAATTTTTTTTGTGATTTTGTAGGAGGAGTTACATAGAGAAATGGGCCTGAATCTTCTAAAGGAGTTAACATTTGACTCTTTTGGAACAAGGGAAAGGAAGGAAGAGATTGTGAATCCTCCGACCTTGAATTTCCAAAAAACAGTTATGATCATTCTTATCAAATCCTTTTTAATAATGATCCAGTTGTTTTTATAGAAGGAGATAGGGAACCCATCCGAGCTTGGGGCGTTATCCGGATGAAAATCCCAAACAACAACAACTGCAACTTCCTTTTCTTCAACTTCTCTTATGAGTTCATTGTTTTCTGCTTCATTGATTTTCTGGGAATATGTTGAAGATAATCTTCATGCTCATTATTTGAAGCTGGGGAAGATAATATATTTTTATAGCATCTATAAGCCTCCTTATTTATTTCCTCTTGACCTTTGACTTATTTTCCTTCATTATCTTTTATGTTGTCTATTTGGTTTTGGTTTCTTCTTATCCTGACTGCATTATGGAAAAACACAGTGTTCTTGTCTCTTGCTTTGAGCCAAATACTTCACGATTTTAGCTGCCACTCTTCTTCTTCCTTTCTGTTTTGTCTATACATCTCCCAATATGCTTGTTTTTCTCACCATATGTTCTCATGCGGTTCCTCTTGCTGCTATTTTTCAACTTGGATTCTATCAAAATTTTATGCTATTTCTAGCTTTCTTTTTTGTGTTTCTAGTTGGTTAATCCTTTCCCAATGTTTTAGCTCTCTCCTAAGGGATTTTAATTTAGTTCCCAAAAAATAGCTAGGAGAGCCAGTAATTGGTTTTTTCCATACTTTAACAATGATTTTTTTAACTTCTTCACTGCCATTCCAAGTGGAGCTGAATCTGAAAGGAACTGGGCCAAGATTTTCTAACTTACCAAGGGTGTGATCTGATGCTATATTGTGGATGATTTTAGATTTTATCTCGTTGAAGGCATTGAAAACTTTTTCTTGAATTAGAAATCTATCCAAACTTTCCTTTATGTTATTTTTCCCAATTCTTTTGTTGCTCCATGTATACTTTCCATTGCTAGGAGGCATGTCCATTAATTTGCATGCTTCCATAATAGATTCTAACATTTCCCTATATGGATCAGCATTGTATATTCCCCCGAATTTCTCCTTTGCGCTCAATACTAGATTGAGATCTCCTCCTACGATTATGTCTCTGTTTTGGTCCTGCATAAGATAATTTTTTAAGGTGGACCAACATACTTCCTTATCGCTGTAATGGTTTAGGGAATATGTATTTATAATACAATATTTCTCTTTTGTTTTTCTGTTTTCCAAGTCTGTTTTTATCCAGTGCAACTCTTTTTTTTGCTGAATGAGTTCCCAATTTTTGGTTTTCGATAGTGTGCATATTCCTTCTAAGGCTCTGGTAGCTAGAATTGAGGTTCCTTAATAATTTTTTGTTTTTTGAATCATTGTTTCCATTTCCTTTTTATCTGTCCTTGTCTCCTGTGTGTGTGTGTGTGTGTGTGTATATATATGGTTTCTCTGACATTATTAAATCATTCATTGCCTTAATTTTTGGCATAATTAATTCCTTTGCAATTCCAGGAGACCATATTCATTATCACTTGATGTTATGGGTAGAGGGACCTTTCCCTCTGTTAGGGTGGGCGATTTTCTCCTTATTTTTTTCTAAGAAAGTCTCTAGAGGTTGTTGGGTGGCCAGAGCCATTTCCTTTGCCACAACTTCATCTCTAATTTCTCTATTGGTTTTTCTGCCAACCCTTTTAGGGTGGTCGAGAGAGGAGAGGAGCTCTTTGGAGAGGGTATGAGTGATTATTCAGTTGAAGGAGGAGGGGAGAGGGATTTGGGAGGGGATGGGCGATGTAGGGGAGGGGTTAGAGGGGAAGGGTAGAAGAGGGGTGGAGGAAGGGGGAGGGGAGGGGAGATTAGGGTCCACAAGGGAGCCAAAGGGATTAGAAACCAAAAGATCTGATAAGGGGGGAGGGATAGAAGACAGAGGGAGTGGGGTAGAGGGAGAGTGGGGGTCATTAGATGAAATAGGAATGGAAGGAGAGGATGAGGGGGAGAGTGGGGGGGGGGGGGGGAGGGACGAGGGGAGGAGAATAGAATTGAAGAGGGTTTGGGTTTGGGTTTGGTTGCTGTCTTTTTCTTCTTGACCTGCTCCCATTTTGGTTCCTGGTTTTCTACTTCTTCTGTTTCCTGATTTTTAGTACATCTATTTGCAAAATGACCATATTCATGACATACCTTGCATTTGTATGGGATTTGTTCATAGTCTGGCTATTGAATGTGAACCCAGCTATCCACTTTGATCTTGATTGCTCCCAGAAGTCCTTTACCTAGATCTACTTCTAAACATATTATCATGTAAGCATGCATGTTTTCCTTTCATTCACTTCTATCGATATATTTCCCCACAACATTTCCTATTGCTTTCACAGATTCATCTCCCCAATAATGTAGAGGGAGATGGGGAAGCCTCACCCATACTGGCACTGCATTTGGCAATTCCAACTCTGGATCGAAGTCCGGAGTCCATCTGTTTAGATAAATCCCTCTTGAATCCATGAAATATGGTCAATTTCTGAAGATTAAATCTATGTACTCTTTTGTTTAAAAGTGGAAGGTAAAATATCCTCTTCCACAAAATCTGATGGAGATTTTCCCCATGATAGATGAGGCCCAGTTTCTTTCTACCCATTTGAGGACTGAATAGGGCGAGGGCTAGAGACCAGTAAACTGACCCACCAAACCTCGTTCAGAGAGGGACAGAGCTGTGCGACGAGGAAGGGAGGGAGGAAGGATTATTTCAGGAATTTCATCTATCTTCTTAAAAAAATTTGATATGGATGGTTTGGGATGAGACGGTCCCAAGGAGGAGAGCAGAGAGGTAAAGGCTTCCACATTTTCTCCCAGCTGAGCTGAAGCTTCGATAGATGAGACAGGGATCGATGCACCCTCAGGGGGAGGGTGTGCATGATCCATCGCATACCAGTCAAGGGAAGCAAGCCCCGAGAGCAGGATGCCACGAGAGCCGAAGGAATAGGTAACACTTAGAGATTGAAGTTGTCAAGGCGGGAGCAGAGCGCACGCCACAGTTCAAATGTTCATTATGGAAACATGCTTGGTATTAGCTATGCTTATAATATTGATGCACAAAAATTATGATTGATTCCTACAACATTGAAAAGAGTTATATTACGTTGGTTTATGGAACTAGGCGAAGGTAGCATGACATATTGGAATGACAGGAAGAAATATTTTCTTAAAAAATATCAACCCTATTGTAGACCTATAAATTCCTAGGAGGATATATTTAGAATGACACAACAATAAAATGAGAGTCTAGAGGATTGCTTAGAAAGTTTTTTTATATAATTTTTTGAAATCAAAACAACATGATTTTAACCCCAATACAATTCACGTAATATTCTTAAAGGGAATTCGTGATGAATACATAGATATACTCAATTTAATGGGCATTGGTGATGATTTTTCTCATCTAACATTTGATAGAATTAATGATTTGTGCAGGAAGCATTCGAGAGGGGAAGTTAAAATTGGTGCAGGGATAAGAAATCCTCGTACAAAAGTTACTAAACCAGCTACTAGAGGTGTCAATAGAGAAAAATTAGGAAATTTGTTAGAGGGTTTCAAAACTGATCTTTTAAACACTCTTTCATCTCAAATAGATGATTTAAAAACAAGGAAAAAGAAAGGAGAGAAAGAATTGATTTTATCTATTTTCTATACTAAATGTCAAAAAAACATCCATTAAGAGAGTACCTTATATATAATATTCAAGTTTTGTTTGATTTGTGCAGAATCACATAAAAATGAAGATTGTCCTACATTACTTGAAATGAAATTAACTTACTGAGGAGACTCTAGAAATACAATATCAATCTATAACATTGCACCCCATAGACCTTGGCAACCACATGGAGCAAGTATGTGTCATGAACCTAATCAAAAAAATCCTCCATATTATAATGCTCCTCAAAATACATGGAATGCCCCAATGCCATGGTAGGCATGGTCTCCACAAAAATTCCAAAACCACCCATATCAATAGGCTCAAAGAGGATTTTCTTATGGAAATGTTCCTTCCCATCCTTATCCACCACCACAATATTTTCAACCCCGATACCAACAACAACCATATCAACAAACTCAACCCCCTTATCAACAACAACCATATCATAAATACAAACAAATGCAATAAGCATATCCACCCCTTCCTCAACAACCACATCCTCCCCAACAACCAAAATTAACTCATCTAACCAAGCACCCCTAGGACCTACTCAACTTCCTTCCCGACTAATTGCAAATCCAAATAATAAAGTAAAGAAGCCTACTTATAATGTTGAATCTGAAACATTTCCTACTTATGTAATTGCTCTTGTAAAGTTGCAATAGTTTTTGTACATGTATAAGGAAGTCCTGTAGAATTGCAGGATTTTTCTATGAAATTACGAGAAAATCTTGTATCATTGCAGGAATTTTCTGTGCAATTAAAATACAACCCTGTAGAATTGCAGGAAATTATTCTCAACTCTGGGAAAGTTGTAAATCCAAAATCAATAGTAATAATTGAATAGGAAAAGGAGGAAACTCTAGATAAATTTGAAAAACGAAAAACATCAATAAAACAAACTATTCCTTTACAAAGCAACCCTAGTAGACAACTCGTTTTCCTGAGAGTTTGGTTCGTGAAAAACAAGAAATACCAAAAAGCACACATGAATTTGATATTATTGATGAATTGAAAAATATTTCTATAAAAAATCCCTTTCTTAGGGTAATAAAGGACATGTTAATATATAACAAAATAATAAGGGAATTATGCACTAAGAAAACTGGAAAAAGGAAACAAGATCCATCAATGATACAAGTATAAGCATATTGGCTACCTAATGACTAATAAAGTGATTGCGAAAAAATATGTTGACCCCGAGATACCCATTGTAACAATAACAATAAATTTTTTATCTGTTCCCAATGCAGTTATTGATTGAGGTGTTGCCATAAATGTAATGACAAAAGAAACCATGCAAAACTTGCAACTTGAGAGCCTTAGACCAACTCCCATAGTATTAGAATTGGCTGATAGGTCAAAGATGAAACCTAAGGGAATTGAGAAGACATTATTGTTTCTATTGACACTTGGGAATATACAATAGAATTTATGGTCCTTCAACCCATATCTACTATAGGGGGACATCCTTTAATTTTGGGAACACTGTGGTTGGCTACTCCCAATGCATTTATTAGTTGTCATTCTGTAAACATGACAATAATAAATGGTTATGAAATGAAAAACATTACATTATACCCCCATTCTAAAACATTAGATGAGTTAAAGAAAGTTCAATGGTTAGATGACAATGACATAGATGATTAAATAATTCAACCTGTGTTAACCATTGAAGAAGCTTTCAATATTAAGGAAAATACTAATGAAAACTAGATTGATCATTTCATTTCTCATCGTAATTTTAGGGGGTAGTCATCAAGAAGTTCTGCTACAACAAAAAACATTGAAAATCAGATTTTTTTTTTGAACATTTTGAACAAGATTTATTGAGTCCCGCAAATTCTTCTCTTCAATCTATTCTAGGACAATTTTTTTAGGAAATATGTAGAATGGTCAGTTTAACGTTTGCCTATTTATCAGTATTTCCTGTACATTCTATATTGCATTACTACAATAAAATCATTGAACTTTCTCCTAAAAAAACCTTGAACAATAATTATGAATTAGATGATTTCTAACAAGAGAAATTAATTACATTATTATTAGAATATTTCAAAGCTTTTGCTTGGGATTATATTGATATGCAAGGAATACACCTAGACACATGTACACATCACATATACATACAAGAAAATGTTAAACCTGTTAGACAACCATACAGGAGAATGAATCTCGACTTGAAAGACATAGTAAAAAAGGAACTCTAGAAACTATTAAATGTAGATTTCATCTATCCTATATCTAATATCCAATGGGTTTCACCCTTGGATATTGTTCCAAAAAAGAACAATAAATGGAGGGTATGTGTAGACTACAATGTTTTTAATAAATCTTCCTTAAAATAACATTTCCCTTTACCTTTCATAGATCAAGTCCTGGATAAATTGTCTGGAAGGAAACACTTTTCTTTCCTTGATGATTTCAGTGGTTATAATCAGATAAGAATAGCTCCAAAAAACTAATATAAAATGACCTTTACTTGTCCATGGGGAACTTAGGCTTATAAAGTGTTACCCTTCAGACTTTGTAATGCTCTTGCCACATTTCAAAGGCCAATTTTGGCCATTTTTGTTGATTTGATCCATGACTGTGTAGAAGTGTACATGGGTGATATTTATCATCTATGGAAATAATTTTGAGGAAGCCTTAGATAACCTAAAGAAAGTTTTAAAAAGATGTCAAGAAACAAATATTTCCTTAAGTAATGAAAAATGTTTTTTGTTGTTGAATGAAGGAATTGTTCTTGGTATCTTCCTTATGTTTTAAGGTTGATCCAACTAAAATTGAAGTAATTGTCAACTTGCGAACTCCATCTTCTCAAAGGGATGTAAGAAATTTTTTAGGACATGTGTGGTATTATAGGCACTTCATTAATCAATTTTCAAAAAATGCCTCGCCTATATTTAAATGTCTTACAAAAGATGTTGAATTTGATTGGGATAATGATTGCCAAATTGCTTTTAATATGCTCAAAGAAAAAATTTCTACAACTCTTGTATTAAGAGGACTTGATTGGGAGTTACCTTTTCACATATCTATAGATGCTTCAGATTCATCCATAGGAGCAATTTTAGGACAAAGAGAAAAATAAATAATATATGTTTTTTACTTTATTAGCAAAAGCTTGGCTTTTCCACTAAAATTATTGATACTGTCACAGAAAATGAAATTTTAGCAGTCATCTATGAAGTTAATAAGTTTCACTATTACATTATGGGATATGAATTCTTTGCATATACTAACCATTTTTCCATTAGATACTTGATGAATAAACCAATAACAAATGGCATAATAACAAGATGGCTTCTACAATTGTAGGAATTTAATATCACTGTGTTAGACAAGCCTAGGAGAGAATATCAGGTAGCAGATTTCCTTTCTCGTATTAACAATCCTGGTGAGAACATTCCTATAAAATATAGTTTTCCCGATTGAAATTTATTTGCAATTTCTGTCATATCGCCTTGGTTTGTTGACATTTCCAGTTACTTTTCTACAGACAAATTTCCACCACAATTTTCAGCAAAGGAAAATGTCTTTAGGAAAAGTGCTAAATACTCTTGGATTCAAGGAGACATTTTCTATACTGGAGTAGACATGGTTATCTGAAGATGTGTTAGAGAGGATGAGATGTGAGATATTTTGAAAGCATGTCACAACGATCCTCATGGTGGAAATTTTTTGAGATAAGAGGACAATGTATAAAATCTCTATCTAGGATACTATTGGCCAAGCATCTTTAAAGATGTCCGTAAGTATGTGAGGAGCTGCGATAGTTGTCAAAGAATGGGTCGTTTAGTTGCAGATGATGAAATACCTCTTCATATGTAAATCCTTGTGGAACCATTTGAGAAGTGGGCCTTATACTTTGTGGGACCTATTAATCTGGCATTAAGGAAGAAGCAATATATATTGGTTTGCACAATCTATGTGACAAAGTGGGGCAGAGTTGAAGGCTTTAAGAAGAGCTACTGTGCAGTCAATGGTGGATTTCTTATTTGAATACATTTTTGTTCGTTTTGGGGTACTTAGAGATATAATTACTGATAAGGGGGCTTAATTTACATCCAAGTTAAATGATTCATTTATGAAGCAATACATAATTAAACACCAAAAGTCAACTCCATATCATCCATAAGATAATGGCCAATTGAAATCTACAAATAAGCTTTTAGAAGGAATTATGACAAATACTATTTGGATGCACTGAAAAAATTAAGCAGAAAGACTTCCTGAGGCCTTATGGGAATGAAAAACTACATAGAAATAACTACTGGTCATACCCCATGCAAATTGGTATATGGAAAATAGGTACCTTTTTCCCATTGAATTTTAGATAAAAACCTTTAAAATTGCAGCAAAATTGGGACTAGACCTGTTAGAAGCTCAACAATAAAGAATTTTATAGTTAAATGAATTAGATGAGATGCAGATGGATTATTTGCAAAACACCTCTCTTATAGAATAGCAAAGAACCAAATGTCATGATAGATTTATAAAAAAGGAGTTCAAGTTGGAATATTGGGCCTTATTGTTTGATTCGAGGTTGAAAGAATTCAAAAGTAAATTCACTACTCACTAGTTGGATCCTTATGGAGTTCAAACTGTATTTGATAATGACATTGTGGAAGTGAAGACAATTGATGGTTCAAACATCTCATTTGTAGTCAATGGTTATAGATTAAAGTTATACCATCAACCAATATCTAGAGATGGTCTTGTTTCTAATCTACTTCAACAAGAAGAGATGGATATTGTGTATCAAGGGAATAATCCTATTAATCCTACTTCATCCCAAATTTACATATTTGACAAAAAAAGGATAATAATAATAATAAAACAAATAAAAATAAAGTTTAGATGTTAAAACCAATATTTTGGCACATCTAAACATGAACTCTGCTAGAAAACCAAGAAATTGGCATGCAGAGTTCACAATAAAAAAATGAAACATAAAAAAAAAAAAAAAAAGAGTTTAGTTGTGAAAACTAGTTTATTGGCACAACTAAACACAAACCCTGCTTGAAAACTAGGCAACTCGCTAGTAGGATTTCACAATAAGAATGCATGTATATTTTCTTGTAATTGCAAAGGTTCATCACTGAATTTCCTGTAAATTCTTGTAATTATAGGAATTTATGAGATTTATATATTTCCTATAATTTACTCTAGAAAGGTTATTTTCAATAAATAATCACTCTTATCAGTGATTATTTCAAAAGAGATACATTTGTATAAGCAACATAAGCCTTCAGTTAACATCAAAAAAAGAAGAGACTTTCCGCATTCCTATAATAAAAATTCCAGATTCCTGTAAGTTAGAGTTCATAATCCTGCAATAAAGTTTTAGAAGATGAGTCCAATTCAATGCAAGTCAGTTTTATCAAGGTAAATCATTAATTTATTCCTCCAGACTAAAAGCTAATGGTGTCTCGACAACCAATGCTTAGTTTTGAAGATTCATCAAGAAAAGTTTTCCAAAGATGGTAACACACGTAAATGGTTTAATTATATTTATTTATTAAAATGGGGGGATTTTTAAATGAATGATTTACCTAAAAAATCCTGATGTATGTATATTTATCCAAATTCCTAAATAGTCACTAATTTATCGAGTGATTTGAAACCTATAAGTTTATTCCCCTTCCTGAAAAATTATTATCTTTGATCTTCAAAAATCAAATGACTTAACCATTCGAAGAAATGATTATCCATTTTTCCCGATGTTATCTGTCATCATTATGAAGCTATTATGAACTCTGATGACCATGATATGATTTATAATCATGTTACAATATCAAAATTAAGAGACCATTTGTGATTTCAAACCTATATCTCCTAACAATTCAACCATCATTTGAAAATACATAGTCAAATTCCTTTTCTTTGTTTCCATAAACATTCATCAAAATTCAAATCAAACTCTTTGTTGGATAGTGAAAATTGCGTATGTAGGAGTAGTGTGTAGTTAGCCACAAGGAATCACCATTCTCGAGAAATACCTTACATGTTGAATTCAATTTCATATAGCAGGGTTGTTACCATTATTTAAAATTTTTATAGGACACAAAACAATGGTTACTAAGGTGGTGCATAAAGCTTTAATGGAGAAACCACACACATTGGGGACATAACCATCTCAATTTCAGAATATATTCTAGCTAGGGTTACAAGGCTGCAGGCGAAAAATGGCTTAAAAGTAAGAGGATAAAGAACAAGGCATGGAAGATGTTTCTAAAAAGGTTGAAGCAGAATCCAGATTGGTCGAAGGAAGTTCCCAGGAGATGGATTTAAGATTCGTGGATAAACATTGTATATTTCTATGATTTCAAAATTTGTGTTTCATATTGTTTTGAGATCATTCTTTCATATTAATCACATCGTTATTTTTTTGTTAACATTTCAAACCAACTAATGTGGTTCATCATTAGGACAAATATGATGATGAAGGCACGTGCACTATTATATTTATATACCATGTTTGTTTACTTGAGCATATAAAGAATAACAATAGAATAAGTTTCCCATTTTCTTGTGCAGAAGTTTGTTAAAAATGGCCACCATGGTATAGAAAAGTTGTTCCAACATGGAATGGTTGCTTTACCACCATGGATTGGTAAAGATAAATTTTCTAGATGAATTAATGAGACAAAACCAGACTTGGGAGGAGTTTATGTAGATAAATAATTTTGGAATTGATGAAGTTGCAGTTGAAAACCCTTATAACGAAGAAAACCCCAATAATGAACAAAATCTTGATAAGAAGCATAGTCTTGAAACACAAGAAAACCTAGGTCTACCCTCAAACTATAGGAAAACATTGAGCCTAAGAAAAATTCCCCAATTCATTAGCAATATGAATAGAATGAGGAAGAAGAGTAAAAAAACAAGGATTACAACAAAAAGAAGGATTAGAGTCTTCTGTGGAAGTCATTGGTTCAAACCCTACAAATAGAAAAAGGAAAGTTAATTCCAAGATTCCATCAACAACAAATAGTAGGATGACTAGGGGAATGGCCAAGATACTAAAATAAGTTTAGGGGGAAACTTCCAAACCTTTAGATTTAAAAGAGCTACCTAAGAAAATCAAATCTGAAAGTTCAATAATTCACCAAGAGACAATGCAGGAGTTTCATTTGAACAATTCCAACAATTTGAAGAAGAAGGGATTTTTTAAGAAATGCTTGTAAATAAAGGAGGTCATTATACAAAAGCAGAAGAAGAGCCTAAGAATTGACAGATAGATACCCTAGTTTCTCAGGTTAAGGGGAAGGACAAGAAGATAAAAAAACTAAAGGAAAAACTATATGAAACAAAAATGGTAAACATGGTAATAATGGTAGAGAATGAAAAATTGAAGGAACAAGCCAAGTTGAGGGAAAGACATAAATCACTTAAATAGAAATACACAAATGTGTTGAAGCAAACATACAAAACGTCAAATGAGGCAGGACGTTAACAAAAAGAAACAACAAGTTGAAGGCATAGCTAAGGAATCAGTCTCCATCAAATACAAACTTGAATCTTCTTATCCAGGAAATTTGTGTAAAGAAGCCAATATTACAATTTTTGGCAAATTTTTGGAAAGAAATCAACTTCAATTTTGTTTGCATGAGGACATGCAAAAATATCTTTCCGAGGGAGATGTTGGGTGTTAATTTTGATATCTTTTTACCATTTTATTTAACCCTTTTTATACCTAGTTTTGAACAAAAAAACTCTTCCTATTTACCTATTTTATGAGGATAATGGCATGAAGAGGGCATAATAAAGGTAATTATCTTTTGTATAAAAAAATTATCTTTTTAATTTATAAATATTAGTTAGAAACATTTATTGAGTTACTAATTTGAAAAATCAACAACTACAAGAATTTCTTGCAATTCCTCAAGGGTTTATATGGTCCCACATCAAGAAATTTGTATCTAACACTTGGAGGACATATATAATATTCACAATATGGATAAAATATCTCTTTGACCTCTTTGAAGTCAGTTGCAGCCCTAAAGTCAACATTTAGTCAACACAGGTATTTATTCATAAATTCCTACAATTAGTTAAGGAAATCAACAAAATTGTCTCTAAAATTTGGAATTTGAGTGACAGGGTCTGAGAATAAGGGTTTGAAGTCAAAAGAGATATAGGAGGATTATCTAGAACCACAAGAGATCCCTACTATCTATATTAGATATTCTAATCCGCTTCATACATTGAATTGAACCCCGTGTTTGGGAAAATTCAGTTCCAACTTAGTAGTTTTTGTATAAAAGGGATGAATTAGGTAGAAACAGAGTTAGTCAGACATTTTCACTTGTTATTTATGAACAATATTGTTCTTTTGTATTAAGTATTTGGAGCTTCATTAATATAAAGAGACTCTTTTATGACATAGTGTAACGATATTTTCCAGTTTCTGAGTATCTTCTATCACAACATGTTCCAAGAGGGCCCTTGGTATGTGTTTTCTTGGTCAATTTCAGTTTTTTTATGAGTTTATGTGTGTTTTAATTTACTTTGTTAATTGTTTCTTGTCAATTGGTACGTAGGTTGTGAATACTACATTTTCCTGCAATAGCTCTGTTTTTCCTATAATTTCACGTAGATGCGTGTTTTAGTGACATAACATTGGTTGAAGAATGACAATTAGTTAGATCAATTTTCCATAATTACTAATTTGTTTTGGAAATTTCCTGTTAAACATTGAACCAGTTAGAATTAGTATATTTCAAGTGATAAATAGAATAATGGATTGAAAGGAATTTGAATTTTGTTAAAAGTAATTATAATTGTTTGGAGTGAATTTTCTATGTAACCTCAGAACACTAGTTTTTATATTAAGTTTTTCATTATAATTTTTAGACCATCTTAACTGAATAAATTACACTTCAAAAAAATCATTTAGTGTGTTGGTGTGATGTATCTATCTAGATCTGTGATTTTACCTTAGTAAGTTCAACACTTGGACTTAAGGTCACTGAAAACAACCTTAAACTTAAATCAACTCTGAGAATAATCTATCTTGAATTGTATTTCATTTTGCATAGGAACTCCTAAGTAACTTGTTTCCACACATATTGACTTTACCGCATAGGATTACCTACCTTGGATTAACAAATAAGTTTTAAGGCATTTTTCCCATTATATGACTTGACAACTTCCACAAACTCATAATTGAGGGGGACTTGAAAACCATTATCAACATTTTAAAATCCCAAAGTGGCTCTGATCCTTCAAAATAACCAATAGTTGGAGATTAGAATCCCATGTTTCCCATTTTACTTTTGGCCTAACTCCTAACCCCTCTCCTTTCACATGTTTGTAGAGATGCCAACAAGCTCACCGACCTTCTGGCCAATTACGACTCACTCTTTAGAACTCTATGTTGGATAGTTTTTGGGACCACAACATTCTGAACTCCCTCATAACTCAATGTTGTAACCAGGTGATTGCAGACTCCTCTCCTGACATCATGGTTGAAGCCCGAAGAGACATCATGTAGGACACATTTTTCTCAGTTTCTCTCTGCCATCAAAAATCCATCGTAGACCCCTCCCTATTTCATGATGATAATGACCACTGATATCATGTTGACCTTCCTCTTCATTCCTAATGCTTGATCCCACTACTTAAAAGAAGAAGGACACTTTGTTCAAAATTAAAAAGGATTGACATAACTAGAATGACGATCAAAGAAATCAGAGCTACATCTTGATCGAAGGAGTTGAAATTGATGAATGGGAAGCAATCAACTCCCGATGGAAACATTCAACAATCAACAATCAACTTAGGGCTTATAACGCAAGGTTCTAGTGGTGGTGCAAGAATCGAGGGTGGAATCAGGGCTCCATCCAAGGAATTAGCAAAACATGGTTCCATTGTAGGGGCAAATCTCTAGTAGCGGACCTTATGATATATAGTTATAATGAGGAAGGAACTTGGCTTGCCCCCCCATCCCTTTGGTTAAATTTAAACCCCCTTACACTTCATATTCATCATCGATATGATCAACAACTAAACTATGTCAATTACATTTTAGCCCCCACTCTCCGTTTCACTCACATCACTGTAACCAGTCTTTGTCAGAGTTAGAATTCCTTTGATTGTGACCATCATTTGGAGGACCCTAGTCACTTGGAGACTCCCTAACATAGCCAATGTCACTTGAAGACTATTTGGGGATCAACCTTGATGTTTATCCATTCTAAAATTGTTTATCATTGGATACAAATGATTAGACACACATTTTTGAATTAGATGCTATGGTTAGAAAAGGCTTCCATAATTTCAAGATATTGAGACTAAATCTCTGATTTGGTTTCCCATAGGGCAAGCAAGGGAAGGTCATTTATAGAGATTTTTAATTTTCATTTGTGATAATATAAACTGTCTTATTTAAAAAAAAATAAGAAATGTTTCCTACAATACTAGCCAAGATACCACATCATGTTTAAAGGCTAGTGTTGACTCATGAATGACTCACCCTACTAAAGAAATGTGCAAACCATTTCAATTTGACCCTCTTCTAAAAATTTGATATAATGAAAAACATTAAGTAGGTGGGGTCCCTATAGGAAATAAGGAGGTAATTGTACTCAGATTTGGTTGCATGTTAGACATAGTTATATCATCATTTTGGTTATCTGTATGTGCCATGATTTATGATACATGACAGAGAATCAAAATAAGAAAGCAATTATTGGCGAGAAATTAGGAGGATTGATATATTGATCTCTTTGTTTATCTCCTTCGAAAGAAGGCTATGGTAAAGAAGTAAGAAGCAATTGTTTTTGGAAATGTCCATGTTTCAAATTAACACAAGTGACATATTCCTTATGAGTGACACACAACAAATATTGGTTTTACATGACAAAGTTCATTTCATTTTTGATGGCATGCATTATAAAAAGTGGCAATCAAAATGTTTTGCTATTCACATGACTTAGTTCTAGCTTCAACATTGGTGGAACACTTTTCATATGGTTACATAATGTTTTATTTCATGTGATTTGCTTTGGCCTATAATTAACATGCTCCATTGGTGTGACACAAAAATACGTTGGGCTTTATGATGCAAATTATTTGTATTTAATTTAATATTTGGATGGTGCACAAGGGAAAAGGTATATGGTTGATCCGTAGTTCATTTGGTGACTAATGTTACTATGGTGGATAACATGGGTTGATGAGGCACATCCCAAGGCATACCTGGGGATGCATTCCTCACACATGGAGGATGAAAACCCTTGAAGGAAGGTCGCCGACCCACCTCCTCATTCTTTTGACATTACAATTGAAGCTCAACCCTTATTATATGCTCAAACCCTAGTGCATCAAGGAAAATTGTGAGGATTTGTGGCTAGCAACCATGCTGTAATGGTTTTGGGATTATTGAAATTTTTTATAAGAACTTGATAGCTCAGGTATGCATCATTTTGACTCCTTGTAAGAAAAAATTCTATTGAAAGCTAGATGATTGAGTAGTTTATATGCTATATATCTATTTGTGTGACATTTTTGGGTTAATCCCCTCATTTTTCCTTATTCCTATTCCTTTTCACTTCCCTATGTTTTGTTTTGACATCATTCTGCTTATAATCGCCATGCATGCTTAGATTTTTTACAACTCTGAGCTATATGGGATTTTGTTGTATAACATGATATCCCTATATAAACTCCTTTGGCATAATCTCTTCACAGGGGAGAAAACAAACTATTAAATGTTGGAACAAAATAAATGCCCCCAATATCCTCCACTAATCTGGTCAAATCTTCAATTTCATTAGCACTTTGGATTACACCAAGGTTGTTTCTTAGAAACTATACAACATCTCTAGCGATAGCTATGGAGCCTTATAAAGCATAATTTGTAGGTGCATTTGGTGTGATTTTGAATGCTATTGTAATTGATAAGCCATTGGTAGAGGAAATGACTTCTTGAATTGTGTTTAAAAGAATGAAGAAACTAATGCCATAAGTGCTATTTGCTTCACCTTTCTTGCATGACTGACCAAGCATGGCAACATTTTGATCTCCCAAGCAGCCAACAATTATGGTTCCAGTAAAAGGCCATCCCTAAACAATTTCTCCTATCACTTTAGTATTACTAATAATACGAGGAATAAAAATTGTAAGAATTTTCAAAATCTCAAGGGTAAACACATACCAATCAAGTATTTTCAAATCCATCAACATGGTTCAAGTTACATTTGAAAAATCGGTGACATGACTACCCTAAAGATTTATTCCATCTTTCCTAAATCCCTTAATTCCCCTAGTTAAATTCCAATTCAACTAGCTATCCACTGTCCCCAATAATGCATCACCATATTTTGCATCACTCTACTAGTTTCCATCATTCTATATGATTCATGCACCTCATTGTCAACGTGTAATAATATCTTGAGAAATGAAGAATCCCAAAATTATTCCCATAATTAAAATAAAATGATTTAAGAGTGATATGGGATGATTTCAAACCTGTGCTACTCAACAACATTTTATTTGCTCAAGAAAGACCACCTTTCATTTTTGTTCATTTCATACATTGATAGTAATTCCATATTGTATCAATTCTTTTATATGACTCATTATTAGAGCATGAATGAAATATTTTGGGAACTAATGCATTGATGAACCATACAAAATGACTAGGGGCTTGTTCCGTTCACTAAACAACCATAGTTTTCTCACTTAGAAAACTTACAACAATCTTCTTCTACACATTTAATCCACCTAGTTATAAATATTAGTTTTTGTTTGGTTTTAATGTATCAAATGATAATTGGAAGCCATATGATTCAACCTGTTTTGATATACATATTTGATGAAGCCCATGATGAAGATTTTGAAACAACTATGTTCATCCCATCTCTATCATAATATTTTAATTACGTCATTTGCCTTATAATTGTTTCAAGCACCTAAATTGTTATATTAGATAAGCTATGCATGCTACTATTTAATTTTTTTTAGTTTTTAATTATTATGTGATTGAAGCAGATGATACCACAATAAGTTTTTTTTGAATCTCTCCTATAGATGATTTTCTTCAATAGGGGTTCCAAGGGGAATAAGAGAGGACAAGGTAGAATACCAAACATGTTTTGGCATGAAGGTAAGAAAAAGAGAATAAGATTTTCTATTCCCTTCGATGTAGACTTTGATGAGATAAACCGGTTAACTCAAATTGGGCATCTATATCTAGGTGGTCCTCCACCTAATCCTCATGCATCACATAACTCTCCTCAGCCACATCCCAACATAATGGAAGTCCAAAAATCATATACACCACCACAATATCAACCTATGTGGCATGATGGATGGGAACCAAATCCCATCATGCTATCCCACCATCTATTATAGGCCCATAAACCCCATCTATTATATCTCACATTGACCATAATCCCACATAAGACCCTTTGTTGTTGCTACACATGCAGAAAAAGAGAAACAACCCATAGTTGCCTTTCTTGCCTTCTCCTCTACATAGGCCACTTTAGCTCACTCACACAACAACACACTTGGAATTGAAAATGAAGGAAGAAGAGAGATCTCCTTCTTGGACATGCATCTTCAGTTGTGCGTCCAAAAGAAAAGTGATCAGAAAATGAAGGTCACTAGTTTAGACATGTATCTAAAGATTATTTTATTGTGACATTTACTTCAATTCATGACTACCTACTTCTCAGACTTTGATAAAGTCATGTTTTATGAAAATGGTAACATTTTTTGTAATGTTTTTATTTTGGGCATAAGGGGGACATAAGGTTTTTGTCATACATGCCATTTTAAAATTACTAATAAATCCTCATATTATATTTCATGATAATGGTATATATTGTTTGATGATGCATTAGGATGATATGGTAAATGATGGTGGATGATATTGAAAGTTTTATCATGTTATTTTTTTGTATGAGAGTCACAAGGTGATATTTTAAATGGAAATGAACCTAGTGGGACCCCACTTACTTAAAATAAATTAAAAATTACAAATGTTTCCTCAAAAGTTATCTTCTCTTAAAAAAACAAAAATTAAATAAATAAATTTAAAGAATAGAAAAATAGTTGCCGAGTAATTGATTGGAGGATATTACAAAAGGAGCAAGAGGCCATTGAGGAAAGGACTTTTTTTTCGAGAAGTGAAGAGAGGTATGATATACTTTTAAGTTGTCAATTTTATAATCATAGAGTTACTTTTCTGAGTAATGAGCCTAATTGTCTTGTTGACAATAGAAATTTCTTAAGGAGTGACAAGGAAGGAGTGATTTCATCATTTTATTGTTTGTGTCTATAAGGTTGTTTTATTTTTTCTGCAACTTCTTGTCCTTTTTAGAAGGTTTAGTTTATTTAAGTGCTAAATAGTGCACTTTTTGCAGAGCTCTGATTGAGATGATCTTGTTAGAAGGGTCCAAACCATAAATTTTTATTATCTTTCTTCTTTCATGGCACTTAGTTGAGTTTGTATGGATGTTTAACATCTTTGGCTTCTAATATCATTTTTTGAGTCCAAATTTTCATAGAAATTTGAAAAGACAGTTGATTGCACACTCATGTTTGATTAAATAAAATCAATATCTCGACTCTTTCATATTTGGCACATGTCTCTTTAGCTTTTTGGAATATTGTTTTTAAATACTGAGCATATTTGTGACATGTGCTACCTATTTCTTTAGCTTTCATATGTCATATTTTTAACACATGGACAATCTTTTTAGCCTATTGATGTGAACTTTTAAATCTGCCTGTAATTTCTGTTATTTTATTGTAAATTTGGTGAATTTTATTCACTTTTGGCAATAGTAAAGTACTATTTTGGCTTAACTATATTTAAAAGTTTGTCTTTCAATTACAAATATTTGTAAATTTGTAATATATATTATTAGGAATTATACAAGGGCTTTAAGAAATTAGGCTCAATTCCCATTATCTCACTTTTCCTTGTGAGAGTCAAATGTTGTTAGTGAAGCATAAAAAATTCACCCTCAAAGTTGGCTTTCCTTAAAATTCAGGCACAAGGAGGACATGGAGGTAATTATGAGGAATCGATGGTTCTAGGGTTCATCAATGTTGGTGTTAAAGGTTGGGAAGCTTAGTTTTGATCCATGCTTTGAGCCATGTTCCAAAAACATGTTTGGGTGCTACTTCCTAGACTTTTAATGGAGTTATGGAATTTGAAACTTTAGGATATAGCTTGGACTGTTTTAGTTGTATAGATCAAGGTTTAGAGAGTGAGATAGACTAAAATGCAAGAAAAATCTTGGTTGAGATGGAGTTGTGCAAAGGAATTCTTGAGGAAATTGATATCAAATGCAAGGGTTTGGGATATGTCCAAAAGTGGGACTATTAGAAGATTTCTTTTAGATTTTTGAAGTGTCATAGGGTAGGACTTGTATAGAAAAACTATGTGCAGTAGTGTAGAAGACGAGTTTAGAGGAAAATATAAGAGGGGTATCAAAAATATCATGTAGCCCTAGGTATGAAAGAAAACCTATTACTTTCAAAAGGTATAAAGGTCAAAGTATTGGTTGTCCAATGTACGCAAAGTCCAAGTTCCTAATAAAGCCATTGAGTGAAAGAAGAAGTAAAATATTGCCTATTTCAATGTCAACCCATCCTTCTAATTCAGATGAAGAACGCTTACAAAAATACAATTTTAATACAAGGGAAGGATTATAAGTTCCTGATCCATGATGGATCTTGATTGAGTATCGATATGTTGGCTATGTAATGTTTGAGACCAAGATGGTCAGAGATAGCAACTGTTCCCAACATTCTCAAAGCTTTACAGTCTCAGATACTCAAGAAACCAACTTCAAGTCAAAGAGCTCGTCGTGCTGATTCTAGTGGTATGTTCGGTTTGCAAAATGGAATTTGTATGAAGGAGTTATACAAAGTTAAAGTTCAGGTCCAAGCTAGGCAAAATTCAAAGTCAACGGTCAATGCTCATGGTTCTAGTAGGCAAGGCTTTGCTTCAGGGTTCTGTGGTCAAGGTTCTAGAACTAATGGCAGGTGGACAAGTGTCTCCTTCTGGTTTGTCAAATTCTTGTGTTTATGATTGGTTGGTTTGATTTAGAATTTGACCAATAATGAATCGCCATGTGGGTCAATGACTAGTTGCCACGTGGCCTTCTCATGGAATATTAATTTTTTTTGTATGTGTCTACAGGGTCTCCAGGAGATTAGAACCGCGGATCTAAATATCAATACCAATATCTCTACTTTCAAGACACCCATTGTTCCTTGTTGCATATAGTGTAGAAACTATATAAAAAGGCGTGCATTGTTGGTGAAGGGGGCCAATCCCTAAGGATCTAGCTCCAAGGCATGTGCATGATCATGAGACCAACAACAACGAAAAAGGATGAGGAGCGGAGATTTTAAGCCCCAAGGCATATGAGAGCCACATGACCATAGTTGCAGGGATGCGCTAAGTTGGCGCGGAGGTGGAATGTTGATATGCCACGAGACGAGGTCTGACATTATATTGGTTAATTTAGCTCCAATAGAAAATCACCATGGGAACCATGTATAATGCCACGAGTATTGAAGTTAATGCTATGTCATTAGGGCGAGGGGTTTATGGTTGTTATGCCATATGGTTGCACCAATAACAAAACGCCAAACAAAGTCTAAACATAGCAAAGGCGTGCAGTTCAAACAACATGCCAAATATCATTCCAAACTTGGTGCAGACGTAGTCAACATGGTTATCCACTGGTGTTATGAACCATGGGTAACGTGCCACATATGTCGCTGTCAGTCCAATGCAGTTCATGGATTGAAAACCATATGTTATATATATATATATATATATATATATATATATATATATATATATATATCTATATATATATATATATATATATATGGCGAATTTTCCAGTCAAATGATATGACATTGCATTTAACATATAGCTCCAACAAATGCCATGGTCATCAATGAAGTATAGCCTAAGTTTAAACTTTGGCTAAATAAATGTGCCATGAGTTGCAACAATATATGACCGCCAGGCTTATTAAAGTTTTTGGTTAGTCGGTCCAATAGTTTTTCACTATACAAATAGTTTGTTGAAACTATATGATATAGTTCAAAACCAATATTTGATATTGTTGGTGCGAGGTTGTAACAATATAACCATATGATATGGTTTATACTATGTTTGATATATGGTTGCATTCGAATTAATTCGAATTGCTAAGTGTGATACCATATAGTGCAAGTTTTATATGTTTGCAAATTGTTACAGCAAACTCTAAAATTAGAATTCCGAAACATTATAAAATATTGCCAATGCACCAAAGCAAAACAAAGGCAAGTGAAGTGAAGAAGTAAGTGGCTTTTGAGCAACAATTGAAAATGGCATTCCGAGATCATACATAAGCCAAATTGAGCATTTGAAGAACTGAAACAGGGGTTTTGGCGCGCTTCGAACACACTGGCAGAGTCTGTTTGATAGTTGTAGTAGTTGATACTTTAGAATTTAGTACATGGATAATTGTCTCTCAAATTCGAGTGGAGGAAAGTAGTTGAATTATGTACTTGTTGATGCATGATTGCTCATCTTCATTTGAGGTCTAGAGTCCTTGTAGGAGACTCTTTGTATTGTTGTAGTTGACATGGTGATTGCAGGATGTCATGTTATTTTGTGAGATTTCTCTGTAGGAGAACATTTCCTTGAAGGGGAAATAGCCACATTGTAATCAACATATTGATGTGCCTCATTCTTAACACTGAAATATGAGTGACCTAGCCTTTTGAGTATGGCCCAGAGACGTAGCCCAGGAGGGGTGAATTCCATCATCAAATTTAATGTTTTCTCTTCTTTATGTCTACATGTATTATGTGTGTTATGTATATTATAATTAGCTTGCACATAAGAATTAATTCATGCTTGAAGGAACACCAAACAAACATGTTTTTTTGAAGACCCATTTTCAAGCTTTCAAAGTGTCAGAGGACGATCTTCAATATTCTATTTTCAGATCATTTTTGGTATCAAAGTAGGTTCTGATGAGACGGCAAGGATGAGTAGATTCACAAAGCAAATTTGGATGCAAGAATTGGAAGAATCTAATCAGAAATATCGATAAGAGAATGCTACATTGTGACACATGGTGAAAAAATTGCATGAAGAAAAATAAAGACTGCAAGCGAAGATTGAAACCATGCAGAGAAATTGACAGAGAGGAAGTCTCTCAGAACAAAGTCCATCCATAATTGGAGGCAATGAAGCATATTCACTTCATTAGCTAGATGAGGAAATCTCATTTCCATCAGCTTTTCCAAAAGCACAGTCAGTGGAAGAAGCAATTGGTACTTTTTGATCACCTTTTGAGGAACATTCTTATGTACCAACATCTCAGACTATGGATTTGGAACTTCAAGCGATCCCGAGATTGGAGATTTCGAGAAACATACAAAAGGAATTCATATGAAGCTGATGAGAAGGATGTGATATCAGCAAGGTAAAGGCCTCGATAAGCATGGCTAAGGTAGGCTCCAGTCAATCTCTGTTTAGGAAATACCCCAATACAAAGGATTGGGATTTGACCAATCAACATGTGAATATTGCGGGAAGAAAGGTCACATAGCATATTGGTGTTGGTCATTACATCCTGAGTAAATGCCAAAAAAGCTACAGGATCGTAAAGGTAAGAAGACGAATCATTCTAGCAGTGATTCAGAAGGTGAGTCTTTCAATAAAATTTTTATTGCGAAGATTGGTAAATAGACTTACCCATGTACTTTCTGTGGAAGCAACAACCATTGTGTAGTTGACTATTGGAAGCAAAAGGATTACAAAAATAAGGTTCATGCTACAAAGAGTATTCCATGGAAGGATGACGTGACAATGCAAGTAAAGAAAAGTCTGGGAAAGACTTTAATGTAGTGAGCAAAGGATTTGCTATGGATCCTCTTACTCCCAATCGGGTTGCCTTACCTTGTGTTGGGTCTCACCGGTGCTTCCTGTAGGTCTCAATGTGCTTCGAGATGGCCGTCTCTTTTCCCCCCTAGGTGGGTAATCCACTCCCGGTCGCTCCCACTATTGAGTTCGAAGGAGTGGCACTGGGGAGGGTTACCGATTCCCAACTTGTGCATCCATTACAATACAATAAAGAATCCATTAGTTCAATCTGTCCCACATACTTGTTCAAGGTATGTCGAATAGGAGTTGAAGTTTAAGGTTGAGAGCTTTGCCTTACTCCCATTCAATCTAGGGTTCAATGAAGGGGACACCTTATCTTGAGTTGGGAGAGGATTAAGGTAGGATAAATTCTTCGAACAGAGCTCAGAGAAATCGAGCAAGAAGACGATCGTTGCAAACTCAAGAGAAATAATTTGTTCATAGTGTAAGCTGAAAGGACATTCAGAAAACATATGTCCAATGCTACCACATGAATTGACAACAACACAATTAGGCCAAGGGGAAGCAATGAGAATTGGCAAAGAAGAATGTAAGTCTCTAGAGAAGTCGCTTACTTGGAACTAGGCAGATTCCATGCCTTATATGTAAATTTTCAATTGTGTGAATTTGATTTGTCATCACATCAGTAAGTCTAGTTGACTCTATAAATAGGGTCAAGATTGTTTATGTACTGATGAATGATGTAATAAATTCCTTATTGTAATAAACTTTTGGCGAACCAAAAGTCTTTTTGTTGGGAGGCATGATCCAGGATGGATCTTGATTGAGTATCGTTATGTTGACTATGTAATGTTTGAGAACAAGATGGTCAGAGATAGCAACAGTTCCCAACATGCTCAGAATTTTGCAGTCTCAAATGCTCATAAAACTAGTACCAAGTCGAAGAGCTCATCATGTTGATTCCGGTGATATGTTCGGTTTGAAAAATGGACTTTGTATGAAGGAGTTATGCAAAGTCAAAGTTCAGGTCGTAGTTGGGCAAAAGTCAAAGTCAACGGTCAATGCTCACGGTTCCAACAGGCAAGGTTCCGCTTTAGGGTTCTGTGGTCAAGGTTCCAGAACTAATGGAAGGTTGACAAGTGTCTCCTTTTGGTTTGTTGAATTATTTTGTTTATGATTGGTTGGTTTGATTTTAAATTTGACCAATAATGGAGCGCCACATGGGCCAATGACTGGCTGCTACATGGCCTCCTCATGGCATATTAAATGTTTGCTTATGAGTGTACAGGGTCTCCAGGAGTTTCGAATCACAGACCTAAGTATCAACACCAAGCTCTCTACCATCAAGCCACCCATTGTTCCTTGTTGTATATAGTGGAGAAACTATATAAAAAGGTGTGAACTATTGGTGAATGGGGCCAGCCCTAAGGGTATATCCCCAAGGCATGTGCATGGTAATGAGACCAATGGCAGTGGGAAAAGGATGAGGAGAAGATTTTTTAAGCCCCAATGAATATGAGAGCCACGTGACCATAGTTGTAGGGAAGCGCTAAGTTGGCACGGAGGTGGAATGTTGATATGCCACGAGATGAGGTTCGACGTTATATTGGTTACACCAGCTCCAATAGAAAGACACCAAAGGAAACATGTCTAATGCCACGGGTATTGAAGTTAATGTTGTGTCAATAGGGCACAGGGTTTATGGTTGTTATTCCATATGGTTTCACCAATAAAAAATTTCCAAACAGAGTCCAAACATAGCAAAGGCACACAATTCAAACAACATGCCAAATGTCATTCCAAACTTGGCGTAGGCATAGTCAACATGGTTATCCGCTAGTGTTATGAACCATGGGTAATGTGCCACATATGTCACTGCTGGTCCAATTAAGTTCATGAATTGAAAACCATATATATATATATATATATATATATATATATATATATATATATATATATATATATATATATATATATATATATATATATATATATATATATATATATATATATATATGGTGAATCACCGGTCAAATAATATGATATTGCATTTAACATATAGCTCCAACAAATGCAACGGTCATCAATGGTGTATAGCCTAAGTTTAAACTTTGGCTAAATAAACGTGCCAAAGGTTGAAACGATATATGACTGTCGGGCTCATTAAATTTTTGGGTTAGTCAATCCAATAGTTTTTCACCATATAAACATTTTGTTGAAACTATATGATATAGTTTCAAAACCAATATTTGATACTGTTGGTGCTGGGTTGTAATTATATAACCATATGATATGGTTTTATACTATGTTTGATATATGGTTGCATTCGAATTAATTCGAATTGCTAAGTGTGATACCATATAGTTTCAGTTCGCTATGTTTACAAATTGTTACACCAAAATCTAAAATTAGAATTCCGAAACATTATAAAAGATTGCCAATGTACCAAAGCAAAACGGAGGCAAGTGAAGTGAAGAAGTAAGTGGTTTTTGAGCAACAGTTGAAATTGGCATTCCGAGGTCATACAGAAGCAAAATTGAGTGTTTGAAGAACTGAAATGGGGGTTTTGGCATGCTCCAGACACACTGGAATAGTCCATTCGATAGTTGCAACAACAAATACTTCGGAATTCAGTACATGAACAATTGTCTCTCGAATTCAAGTGGAGGAAAGTAGTTGAATTATGTACTTGTTGATGCATGATTTCTCATCTTTAGTTGAGGTCTAGAGTCCTTGCAGGAGACTCTTTGTATTTCTTTAGTTGAAATGGTGATTGTAGGTTGTCATGTTATTTTGTGAGAGTTCTCTGTAGGAGAACATTTCCTTGAAGGGGAAATAGCCACATTGTAATCAACATATTGATGTAGCTCATTCTTAACATTGAAATATGAGCGGTCTAGCCTTTTGAGCAGGGCCTAGAGACATAGCCTAGGAGGGGTGAACTTCGCCATCAAACTTCGTGTTTTCTTTTATTGATGTCTACATGAATTATGTGTGTTATGTTCATTATAATTAAATTTCACAAAAGAACTAATTCATGCTTGAAGGAACACTGAACAAACAAGTTATTTTGAAGACCCATTTTCAAGCTTACAAAGTGTTAACGGACGATCTTCAATCTTCTATTTTCAGATCAATTCCTCAAATAAAGGAAAAGAATGTAAGTGTTTGGAAATTTTTTTTATATCCTTGGGGAAGGATCTGCTTCTATTTCCTTTTGTTTCCAATCCTTTTGAAACTAGTTGTACTGGTTTGGATCCTAGTCTCTTGTCATATGTGTTGAAAAACCCAAAGGATAACATTGTATTTTAGTGGTCAATTGGGAGATTAATCAAATTATGGGGGTGGGGTAATTGTAAAAGGTATGAGATTTCCTAGGGATCCTGGGATCTTAGAAGTCTCATAGGGATCTACTTGGAAACCAAGGAAGAAAGTTGTAGATTCCTAGGTTTTCAATTTTGAATAAATAAAGCTATCGCTATCCAATGAAGGATAACTTCTCCTAAAAATAAAGTGAGGGCTATGTATGACTTGAATTACATGAACAAAGTAATATTGGATAGATGTAAACAATCGAGGGAGGATTGGATAATGATGGAGGCCAATCCAAAACTATGGGTAGAATTACATTCTTATCCTTGACCAAAAGGAAAGTTGTCAATGAGGTGTAGAGCCATCAACCATTCCTGTAAGTTGTAAGAAAATATTAGGGCTTATTATTATTTGTTTATAGTCTAGAAATTCCTTCTTGGATATATATTGACCTTAGCTCCTCCTTGTCTTACACCTAAATAACGTCCTCATACCAAGCAACCATGCCTCTATGTCTTGTGATTTCTTCATCTCTCCATTGAATGTAGGTGGCTTTGCTTTCTTAAACTCTTCCGGTAAATATTCCTTGTCACTCCTCCTATGAGGATGATGAAAATGACGATGATGATCATAATGCCTGTCAAAACCAAAACTAGAATAATACTTGTGTTTATCACCCCTCCTTTCTAGTGTATTCAAGGACTTGCCATCTCTGATTGTGTCCTCTCCATCCAACCTGTAGTCACCATGAGACCTATTTCCATATGCCCCATTAGTTTTGTCCTCCTACACATAGCTGATTCGAGGTGGTCCCTGTCACTACAATTATGACAAACTCTGAAGTATCACCACATTTACCTATGCTTGTTTCTCTTGTGCTTGTATGATTCTATCATTGTCTGCCTTGCAACTCCTTATTTATACCTTTAATCTTCTCAGTGTCTCTACCAAATAGAAAAAGTTCCCAACACCATGCTGCTCATCTGATCCATAGGGAGAGTTTCGGGAACTATAGTCTACCATTTTTCTAGTCATCTTTAATATTATTCCTGCAAGGTATATCATGTCAGCTAAACCAAATCACAATAAATCAATGTACCTTAGCATAATTTGGGTAGGATATCTTGTTTGCAAGATCAACAAATCAACGTAATACATGTATAACATAGCCATGACAACATATATAAATATAATACATAAGCATGTAACCATATATCCATCATTCTAACTATAGTCTAGTCATCAATGCATGATAATACCAACTCCACATACCATGACCTCATGCATGACAACGATAACCATATCATTGTACAATGAAAATATGCAAGCATAAACAACATGTAACCAATCATACACCCATGATGACACACTTCACACAACAACATCTTCATTCACATGGAGACATCGCTACAACCATGACCAACACCATGCATATGCAACAAGCATTCAAGGATGATCGAAACGTGCAACAGAAATGAATGCACGAAAAGCACACACCCCATCCATTCTGAGGGGTGAACCATGCTATGATACCACTCTGTAACACCCTTCTCCCACATCTACCCAAGTAACCGGCCAACTGGGGTAAACATGTGATGAGAAGTTACTATCATATGATTTGACCTCCTAAGTCACCTTAAGGAAGTGGAACTGACGGAAACACACAATAAATACCCTTTACATTAGCAACAAGACTCCCAGGAACCATCCCAACCTCTTAGGTAACCAGCCCTTGGGTCACATTAATATTTTAGACCAATTAACCTCTGGACGCTCCCATGATATGGGCATGCCAACAGCTAGAAGGCTCTAGATGCTCCCACAATATGTAATGCCAACGTCTAGGGACTATTTTTCTTCATGTTGCACCAATGTCCCATGGATTTGAGCCACTTTTTTAGGCCTAGAGTCTAGGTCACTACCCTAATTAAATGACACTTTCAGAATCCATGATTTACATAATAACAAGTCTTACAAATCAAAAACTAATTGCAGGACTAGGCCCGACCTTCCCCAACTGGGACTGAAATTTTGTCAAACACGTGGCATCAATGCAATCTATAGGAAATGAATACAAGACAAAGCATAATGACTGATAAATCATATGATACTTGACAAGAAGGATCACCACCCTATTCCCTTACCCATTTTGACATCAATTTGGTCTTGCATCCATTATCCTTCTAGTTACAAGTAAATACATGAAATAACCATGACCATAACCAGTCATATAACCATGCTTATAACCAACATTCAAATATGTAAATAGCAATGAGATAACAACCATTAAACCCACATATTAACAATTACAAAAGCAAGAGAAATTAGATTTTATTAAACATAGGAAAATTCGATCAGGTTCGGGACTTCCATGTACCACTTGACCGTAGACATGGCTGAACCAAAACTTTCTTTTAGCCAGTCACCCTTGTGCCATATTCCAAGCATGAATTTGGGATTTTCATGGATAAAACAATCCCAAAAAAACCAAAGGAATCCAGAGGTTAAACCACCTCCACCCTCACCAAACCGTGATCTCACCAAAACCGACACCGAGATCACAAAAGCGAACCGAGCTGGGAATGGCTTCAGAGTCCATCACTATCCTTGAGGAATTTTCTGTCTCCTTGTCTCTCAAGATTTACCACAATCCACACGAAATCACTAGGCCCTAAACCAAGGCACTTTGGGCATGGAATGCCCCCACAGCATGTTTTGGGGCTCAAAGGCCAAGTTTTGGTCAATTGTATTGTATGAATCCGCGAACTGCGGGCACGGAGTGTGAAGTATAGGTTAAGTCATAGGGCTATTTTCCCTAAAGTATTGTAATGTAATGTAAAGTCATGTCGGCCTACCCATGGTCCGTGAACCATGGGATTGTATAAATAGAGTGAGGCTCTAAGTTGTAAAGGGAGCGGACAAGAGAGATAAATGTAAATGGTTCGAGCATAGAGTAAGAGTCTAAGTGTATTGGGTCGTAGTAGTAGGAAGAGGCTCTGCAGTTGTTACAGGGAAAAGTGTCTACACAGAACTGCTTATCCCACTAAGGTGTGATAGCTACCTTAGAAACAAACAAAGTAAAGATACTTTTGTTTTTCCTTTATGAAATATAGATGAGAGAAGAACAAAGAAGACCAACCTCTATCTTGCGCTAATCTCCTAGTTCGATTCATCTCTCTCTTGATAGTCTTTCACTACTTGCTCCCTTGTACGCTCAGCTTCATAGGGTACCTGTAAGATCACAATAGCATAGCACTATACAAGAACATGGATCTATAATCATAAACAATCTAGGATCAGACGTAAATTGACCATACAAATGCATAAAACATAAATGACACAAGAGTATGGAGGAAAACTTGAATAGCTTTTATTGATAAACAAGAAAGAGCCAAGGGAGTTACAACCAGTTGTTCTGACCCAGCATCATCCTCTCAGCAGGGAAGCCCCTCTTCACCTCATACAAAGCTTAGATCGCCCAACACTCTGATGTTGTCTCAAGAAACCAACAGCAATTCCTTACAATATGCAAAATTCCAGCCCCTGGATCCATATAGAGATATCTGTAAGGGAGATGAGTCAGCTTGTGATTTGATTAGTGTCTTCCCTCTGATAGTTCTTGCTTCCACTTGGAGATTAATGATCTCTTACTCATCCTTGGTCGAATTCAGAGAGGCAAGTGTCACAGGAGAAGTTTCTGGAAGATTCCATGCCTCTCCACCTCGTGGAATGACACTGCCATTTGTCACTTCTCGCCCATCGCACCCCATAGAAGGGCTTTTTGAAATGCAACGCACCCACACATTGTATTTAGGTGAGATGCAATGCACTTTGCCTATGGAGCAGCTGAAATGATCCTTTTTTTACCAGTTCTGAGCAGTTTTTCATGGAGAACTTCTGGGAGAAGCTGTAATCAGTTGACCTTGTTCCTTTAGGGGTTAGAACAACACTTTTAGGGACTTAGGAGCCCTTGGTTTATGGACATTTCATGTTTGGGGTTGTAGTGCCCAAAAATGTCTATAACAGTTGCCCCATAAAGCATGAGGTTGTTAATCTTTTGATGTCGGGTGAAATGATTTATTATGAGGATCCGAAGTTCTTTCAAGCTGGGAGGAGACATGTAATAAGATACAATACAATACATTATCTTCATAATATTTTCATGATCTAGCCGAGGCGGGCATTCCCATGCTCAACTTTATAAATTCATTTTCATGTACATAGGACAGACAATCGTCTGAGTGTAGACTGATGATTCTGGTGGAGTCATCATCCCTTTGATTGGATGATTATCTGTGCAGCAATAATGTACATTTGATGTCTTTATTTCCCTGAATATATATCGTAGCTCGGATGGATGAAACTAGATCCGGGGTCTTCAGTCTCATTCGATCTTCACTCGAAGTACAAGTCTATCAATGTGAGAGATGTTCTGGAGTCGAACATGGAAAGACATCGCCTGATTACCAGCCAAAGATGTAAGCTGTTAACAGGCGCGAGAGGAATCACCGATAATGATAATGACCCTCAAGGTACTGCAGTACAATTCATGTGGTGTGAATAAAGGACTTGGCGTCGAACACCACGCAAAATCTTTCGGTCGAAGGCCATTGATGTAAACTTGTCGCTGGAAGTGAGAAACTTGCCATTGAGGCATGCAAGCTTCAAAGTACTGAACGGGGTGTTCCTAGATCGACTTCTTGGATAATGAGCTGATGTCGACAAGAAACAATCTGTCACAGGAGGGCCTTAATGAATCCCACATCAATGACACGAAATGGAGCAAATGATTTTAATGGAGGTGAAAACGAGCTGATGACATAAGGTTCAGGGTGGCAGTCATGAAATAATGGAGAGTAAATGTATTGTAGCGGGTGAGACACAGGTGAATGACTTCTCTTTAACATATCGGCGACACTGACATGATGGATTGGTATCATTAACCCCAAATATGGATGGTGTGATGGGACCATGGTGATGTGACCGGTGAATGAAACAACCCAACCCAACTTGGATGCGGAGTGAAAGTTTCATGTTCAAGAGCGACTTGCTACCGACAAAGTTTCTTCAAGTTTTCTTCCCAATTTTTTCTAGTCATTGCTGACCAGTACCTCTTTATTTTTGTCAAGCTTGAGGAAATTAACATATGCTTGTTCTATAATTTTCCCTTCGGGCAAACCCATCGCTATGTTTTAACGAGCCTAGTGATAGTGAAACTCGTTCTTGTATGCTATGGACAAGTTTGTCACTATTAAATTTTAACGAGTTTAACGACAAAGATAACTCGGTCCTTTTCAATTTTAGAGATTCTGAAAAGGAACGTAAATGAAACTCCAAAATTCCTTTTTCGTCATCTAATCCCTTAAGTCCGAAAAAGTATAAAACAATACAGAAGGGATGAATTTTCGATACTTTTAACGAGCCGAACAAAACAAGCGCTCGATCTTTTTGTGTAATAATCCCTCAGGTCCAAAAAGATTAAAATCTAAAGGAGGGATAGCACTTCCGGTCCCTTTAACGAGCTGGAGAGGCCAATGGCTCGGCAATCTTTTCATATTTTACGAGTCAATTGAAAAGAGCTTAAAGGAGACTCGTCTTTTGAGGAACGAGTGATAAAATTGGGTAGCAGCTGATTCCAGGTAAGGTTTGGAATCTTCCAATCACAACAGTGTTACAATGATGGCTAGTGAGATCACTCTTCGCAGCTGTTCCTCAAAAGGGGTAAACAATCAAATGGAGGTGAATGATCGGCCAATACAGAGTGGAGGTGATGATGAGAACACGACCAAGGCTTTTAAAGGCTGAAGTACTACATTCACGATGGTCATTTATCGGGAAATAGTTCATTTTTTAATGAGCTTAAACGCGGGGAGAAACATTTGCTCATGGCTTATGTTTATTTTTTAGCGAGCTTGAACTATGCGCTAAAACTGCTCGATGCGGGTTTATTTTTTAACGAGCTTGAACCTTGCGGTAACACTGCTCGATGCGGGTTTATTTTTAAAAGAGCTTGAACCTTGCGGTAACACTGCTCGATTAATCCAGCCATATAATAAGAATGTCCCATTTAAAAACGGAAATTTTTAGAGTTTTGCCCCACATCCTTTCTTTATGCAAGTTAGGAAACGACCAATCCAAAAAACAGATAAATGATTGATCTTCTCTTGCACGCAAAAAGGTTTGCGTGCCCCCAGGTATAAAACAAAGTTTCAAGGTCACCCTTCAAATCACCGACAAAACATTTGTTTTATCAGGAAAGGTCTACCTCTTTCAGGTTACCAAAGATTGTTCTATTCACAGCGCAAACAAAACACTTCTTCGGCGATGTCTACCGAAATAGACAAAGGTGAGACAATCCACTCACATAACTTTGACGAGAGAATCTTATTCCAGAATAACTCCCTCTTCCAATCACGGATGGGAGTACAGACCAGTCATATATCTCTCGCGGAAACCTACCCTATACCCGAAGTTTTCCTGCCGAAGCAGACCAGGGTGCATGCCCCCTGGGTTTCAGTCATGTCCCCCGAATCACTCGCGCTCATCTGGTGGACGGACTGGAGATTGATGCGACATTCCTTGTGTGAAAAGACCATTCAGGGATGGTATATGACTATTTTCTATGCGTGATCAGGGAAATGAAAGCTGGTCTACGAGCTTGACCACTCTTCCTTTGTGTGGAAAACACATTACTCTAAAGAGTGATGAGACAATGGCTCCCATGCAATAAATATAGTCTCGTCCAAGGAGTAGATTATAATCCAGGGGTCCTTGAACTACCATTACGTTCATGTGAACGGTTTTCCCTCTCAATGTCATGGGCACATTGGGATAGCACTTCTGGTCCCTTTAACGAGCTGGAGAGGCCAATGGCTCGACAATATTTTCATATTTTATGAGTCAGCTGAAAAGAGATTAAAGGAGGCTCGTCTTTTGAGGAACGAGTGATAAAATTGGGTAGCAACTGATTCCAGGTAAGGTTTGGAATTTTCCAATCACGGCAGTGTTACAAGGATGGCTAGTGAGATCACTCTTCGTAGCTGTTCCTCAAAAGGGGTAAACAATCAAATGGAGGTGAATGATCGGCCAATACAGAGTGGAGGTGATGATGAGAACATGATCAAGGCTTTTAAAGGCTGAAGTACTACATTCACGATGGTTATTTACCGGGAAATAGTTCATTTTTTAATGAGCTTAAACGCGGGGAGAAACATTTGCTCATGGCTTATGTTTATTTTTTAGCGAGCTTGAACTATGCGCTAAAAATGCTCGATGCGGGTTTATTTTTTAACGGGCTTGAACCTTGCGGTAACACTACTCGATGTGGGTTTATTTTTTAATGAGCTTGAACCTTGCGGTAACACTGCTCGATTAATCCAGTCGTATAATAAGAATGTCCCATTTAAAAACGACAATTTTTAGAGTTTTGCCCCACATCCTTTCATTATGCAAGTTAGGAAACGACCAATCCAAAAAACAGATAAATGATCACTCTTCTCTTGCACTCCAAAAGGTTTGCATGCCCCCAGGTATAAAACAGAGTTTCAAGGTCACCCTTCAAATCACCGACAAAACATTTGTTTTATCAGGAAAGGTCTACCTCTTTCAGGTTACTAAAGATTGTTCTATTCACAGCACAAACAAAACACTTCTTCGGCGATGTCTACCGAAATAGACAAAGGTGAGACAATCCACTCACATAACTTTGACAAGAGAATCTTATTCCGGAATAAATCCCTCTTCTAATCACGGACGGGAGTATAGACCAGTCATATATCTCTCGCGGAAACCTACCCTATACCCGAAGTTTTCCTGCCGAAGCAGACCAGGGTGCATGCCCCCTGGGTTTCAGTCATGTCCCCCGAATCAATCGCGCTCATCTGGTCGACGGACTGGAGATTGATGCGACATTCCTTGCGTGAAAAGACCATTCAGGGATGGTATATGACTATTTGGTATGCATGATCCGAGAAATGAAAGTTGGTCTAGGAGCTTGACCACTCTTCCTTCGTGCGGAAAACACATTACTCTAAAGAGTGATGAGACAATGGCTCCCATGCAATAAATATAGTCTCGTCCAAGGAGTAGATTATAATCCAGGGGTCCTTGAACTACCATTACGTTCATGTGAACGGTTTTCCCTCTCAATGTCATGGGCACATTGGGAAGGATCCCTAACGGTCGACTAGTTCCTTTGTCAAAGCCTGTTAGATTTCTCATCTTAGGCAAAAGCGATGGTGAACCAAGCGCTTTCCAAGCAGTCGAGGAAAGGATACTCACAGAAGCCCCTTCATCTATGATGGTACCAGCCATAACCATTCTATATACTTGAGCAATGATTTGGAATGGTACACTAGCTGGTAAACGGGGTCTGCCTAATTGATTCCAGTCGAAGGAAACAACTAGGTTGCTTGGAGGTGGGACCGAATAGACAGCCAGGTACGACTCTGACGAACTTCCTTCCTGCGGTAAAGGAATGGGTATATTGCCCCCATGTTCAACGGAGTCTGTGCTTACGAAAAGAATTTGGACGGTGTCATCCTTATTCTCTTCTGTGACTGTATCATCTGAAGATGGAACCTCTGAAGGCAAGACCGGGTCAACTGCCGCCTCGACCTTTTGACTTTCGTCTGGTATGGGTTCAGATGGTTTGTCTTCAATGATAGATGCTTTGGCTGACCACCTGGGCGGGTCAGTCGGATTTTCAACTAGTGATGGACTCGGCAAGAGTTTTTTATATCCAGGAGGAAGTCGTAACGGTGAAACTGGACGATCGTCCAAAACTCTTTTAGCCTCATCTAAGAAGGGACAATGGTGGACGGCATGATCGCCTTCGCACAGTTTACAAGGAAATCTATATTTTCCTTTTTGTCCTGCGGCTTCACTTTCACTAGTCGACGGTGTGTTTTCAACATGATCATCAAAGGTTGACGACACCGGGTTGTGCAAATGAGGAGACCAGTCCCTTAAGATCTGAGGGATGAAAGGACAATCTCTATGATAGTGGTCTCCTTTGCAAATGACACATGTCGATTTAGGCCTGATCGGTGCAGTGTGTGGATTTTCATTAGATGACTCTTGGTTGCCCCCTTTCACTTTTGGCTCCTTCTTCTTCTTCTCTTTCTTCTTCTTTTCCTTCTTCTTCTCAGGTACTTGATTTTTGGCTTTACCAACCCCATCAAGCGAATAAGAAGGAGGAGAGGAAGAATTGGAGGAAGTAGAAGGTTAGTGGGTAACTATGGATTCGTCTAGTTGCTGACTCGATTGTTCAGGAATTATGGTGTTCTGAACGACAGAGGTTGAGAAGAGCCATACGGGCAAGCCGATTGTCAATCCTGGAAGTGACAATGTGGCCATATGGGGTGCATGAACATCTCCCCAAGAGAAGAAGGGACTAGGATTTCCTCCAAGGGGAATTCCTTGGTTCGTGGGTTCCATTTTCTCAACCTAAGATCAACGTAGGAAAGGGTGATGATTATTCTGTTTAAAATAAATTTTAGACGCTTTGACACAACTTGTTTTTTCAATTTTTAAGAGTTGAGAAAAAACAAAAGATGACTCTAGTCGCCTTCGATTTTTAATGAGCCTGAAGTGACAAGTGCTCAGATGGACCCTTTCCGTTAAGGAGTCTGAAAAGGAACGAAAGGGACTGCTCTGGAAATCTAGGTAGAGGGATTACCAAACCAATCGCAAAACTGCAGAATACTTTTTACGGTACGGCAGTCAATCTTCCCGAATGCTGTGTTCAGTGCATTGCGATCGATAGGGCGGCAGACATGGCTTCATATGGATAAAGGATTAAGCCTATTGTGGTCTCCCAAAATATACTCGACGGTACGTGGGAGCACAAGTCCGTACTGGAACTTATCGTCTCAAAGTGGAGGAATCACCCAACCATCAGTGAGAACAACAGTTACCAGGCTTTACGATGCCGAAATACGTCTCTAGCCTAGACTTCTAAATGTTGTGTGTTAGGTTCCAAAGCGTTGTTAGATTCATTGAATTTATTTTATAGTTGATCTTGTTTAAGAAATTTGCCTTTCAAGTTCACCGCGAGATGTAGATGTATAATTCCTAAAATGCAATCTAAGATGATAAACAATCTTTTATCTTCTTTGTGCAATGAAAATCCTAGCTACTAAGGAAAGAGAGATAGTATTCTTTCACAAAGAGCAAAGATCACACATTAAATGCACTGTCCTAAATCAAACCAATCAAACAGTCTAAATGCAAATTCACATGCATGTATTTGTTTTTGGCTTTCTTAGTATGTGAATGGTAAAAAGAAAGCTAATGCAAAAATCTGAATTATTTTCCAAGCGACAATTACTAACAAGTTTCTTTTCGAAATAAAAAATGGAGACAATCACAACACTTTATGACTTGGAAATGAATACTTGCTTTCGACACTAGAAAAATTACAAATTCAGACCAAATACAATAGTAACAGGATAATCGACTATCTACAGAAACCAAACTCTTTCCTATGACTGAAAATGACACTTGCGACACTTTCAAATCAAAGGACGATAGTACGATTACGTTACTTTTTGCAAAGGAGAATTGAAAATGACTGAACAAATAGACAAAAACATTTACAGTTCTTTGGTACAAAGGAGGCAGAATAACAACAAGGAAAAGGGGTTTCAAACAGAGATATACTGATTACAGGCAGCAAAATTGATGAATAGAATTGGAAAGAATGAATCACAGAAACCAAAACTGAACAATGCCTAGTCTGATTAGCGCACCTGTAACACAGGGAATTTGAAATGCAGCGCACCTACTACACTTGGGAAGTGCACTGAATTTCAGATTCACAGAACAATACCTGCGCTGGGCCAGAGAAGAGACTTTGCTTGGGTTCTGGGTCACAGTTTGCAGTTTAGTTCATGGGTTTTGGCCGAGAAAATGGTAATCAGTGTTATCACTCAGGTTGTCCCTTTTGACTCCTAAAGGGATACGGCCGAGGTAACCACAAACCAACTTTGGACTGCAGGCCCTAGCCTGCCTACAGTCAGAGAGGGCTCTCTCTTTATGATTTAGCTTTGTTGAAGGGGGTGATTTTAGGATAGTTATGATGCACAGGGGTTTTGATTGAGTTTTGGTGGGAAAACTGACACTTTCAGGTAGAGAGGCTGAGTATAGTCTGAATTTTTCAAACCATTGGGCGTGGAGTCGAGGAGGGGGAACTGCGGCTGTCTTTCCTTAATAACAGTGAGGGGAAAATGGAGCAAGATAACTGAAGCAAAAGCAACTTTCAGGTTTCAAGGGATGGCAAGAATGCTAAAGAAAGAGAGGCAGTTAAGAATCTCTCCAACAGATTAGCAAAGGAAACAACAGGGCGCTACCTAGGAGCAGTTAAGAATCCCTAGATAATTGGCCAGCACAGGTGAACTGGGGTAAACATGAGCCAGAAGGAATTCAATGTTCATAACCAATTCATTAAGAAGAAAACATCAAGAAACAGTAGGAATTGAGCATAGAGAGTATTTAACTAATTCTAGGCTATTCTTTTTTCCTGCTATTTAGATAATGGCAAACACATAAACAAAGATAAGAGGCACTTATTGCTTCAGGCCGTAGCGCAGGAATTCCATCTTCAACTCTTCAACACATTCATCAACAACAGACAGCTCGCTCTCCAAGCTTTAAGCAATCTTTGATTACAAAAAAATTCAGGTATACACAGCGAGTCTCTAGCTAAAATTATCAATTGACCAACCCTTAGAACTATACAGAGGGTGGTATATATAGGGAAAAACTCTCTGCAGAGTTCCTTTATTACATATTGACCTAATTAGGTCATAAAAATGACTACTTGACCTACTCCTATCTAGAAATAAATGCAAAGAATGTCTCGGGCCGTGCTCAGGGCCGATGTGTCTAAACTGAATGAATGATGTTGTCCTCGGTGGCTTGCTGCAGTGCTTTCTGCAATAAATGGGTATGGGTTCAGGCTTCCTTGCTGTCCAGGTGCCTTAAATGTCTTGACGGTGATTTGAAAGCAAGGATGGGCTGATGCTGATCGATTTGATTTTCTGGGGGCTTCATCAATGTTCAGGTGCCTCGAGCCCCTAAAAAATTATGACTGACTCTTTCTGGCGTCCTTTCTTCCACTGATACTCTTTGAAAAAATCTGGGCTGCTGATCTGCTATGCTGCGTGTCTAATCACCAGTAAATGGCCGCTGTTCGGCTTCTGTATCATCTGGAATTGTCTTCTGATCACTTTGGTATGCTCTGTGAAGAAAACAGATCATTTCTGTGCCTTTTCGGGCTTCCTGGGGCTGCATGGGGCAAATATTCCTTAAAGATTCCCTGAAGATTCTCCATTCTGGCCCAAAAAATCCTGCGATGAGCGATTTGCCAAAAACTGCCTCAGAATTCGATTCTGGGGCTCCGAAGTGCGACTTTCGCGCCTCTGCGTCAAAAAAGGGCTGATGACATCAGCATGACGTCAGCATTTGTACGGCGGGTGACGTCAGCATGATGTCAGCATGGCGACGTGGCGGGATGACGTCAGCATGATGTCATCTCGTACGGATGATGACATGGCAGGTATGGTGGTGGGACACGTGGCAGGAGGCCACGCAGGCGGATGACTCATCGGGTGACTGTACAAGGGGATGACGTGGACTGTTGACTATGCAGGGGTGACGTGGGATGGTGACGTCACTGGGCGGTAAGCGGTATGTGGCACACCGCTTATGGGGGATGGCGGTTTCGGAGGGAGGGGCTCCGCCACAGCCCGGCGCCTGACGCGTGGCGGGAGTATGGCGGCAAAACCGCCAAACTCCTGGACGTTAAAGGTCGGGCGCGTCGGGGATAAGGATGCCCACCAGCCGTAGATTTGTGGGGCTGTGGATCGGATGGCTAGCGGCGGACGCGACGGGATATGGGGTTAACGGGCGGGAATATTCACAGGAATATTCTGAATCTAATATGCGCGGTGGGTTATAGACTTAGGAAAACGGGTTTGCGGGGTTAAGTGAAGGCGCGGGTTAATGTTTATGCGCGAGATCTTTGGGTTAGGGGCGGAATGTGGGTTTTTTGGGGTTAAGGGAGAGGTTGCTAGCTGACCAGATGTCAAACTAGTTCCTCAATGACTCGGATGGGCTAAAAACAGTCCCAGATGGACTGAGATTTCCTGGACTTAGCAGAAAGTATGGCTATAATGCCAGGGAGGGGTATTTACATAGGGGGAATTATATACATGATTTTAATAGGGGGAGGGAAAAACTAATAGGGAGTTACATAATAAGGGTGATGAGAAAAAAGAGGTTAGTGAACTCTAGCCTGAGTACCTCCAACTGAAAAAACTGCCTCGACCCAAAAATGGATTGCTTTATCAAAATTGGAACACAACAGTGGCCTTTAGACCAGCCTACTCTGGTGGATACTTTTTGGCCATCTGTAGCAAATATGGAACATTGCAGCATGCATAGCACGACATATTTGGCATGTAAAACTCTCGATCATGAAAGATGATTAACCTGCTGCAGCAGGAGGCTAACAGTGGCTCCACTTGGGGATGGCTTTTCCTTGTGAAAAGTCAAGAACAGCAGGTCAGACTGCCTTGTATTCAACTGTTACTGTGTTCTGCAAATTTCTCTTGGCTGGCTGCCTTATTGATCCTACCTACCTACCTACCCTAACCAGCACTTACTTTGCTGTTAGGTGAAGTGAAATAACCAATGCAGCCACTTAAGTAATAATAACATGAGTGGGCTTTGCTGCTTATGCTTGCTAGTGACATCAACTGAGATTTTGCAATTTGTTATGGCTTTGTCAATCTTTGAGAAGATCAGGAAGCTACTGACCTCCTTTGCGGTGTTTAAATACTGTACAAAACTGTCCTGCAACATATATATACAATTTTTTGGCTGAATTAAAGAACTGTACAAAGGTTTAGGATCACTACCATGCCTTGGAGTCGGGAGATCATTGACAACTCGATACTGAGCCTCGCAGCCTGTTGGTGGCGACGTGCACTGATCTCTTTCATTATTTTGCCTGCCAGCAGATAGGTCATTCGGAAATTGCAGAGGTGTTTGCAATTTATTACAATCTGGCTCGAATAGGGCCTGACTGATCTGTGCGGGCTGCTGGTCTTCTTCTTCTTTGAATAATTCAGATGGCTGAGAACAAAGAGGCAGGGGATCCACTCGGATCATCTAGTCATATGCTACTGCTTCTGGGTCCTCCTCAATCTGATATTCAATGGCTCTATTTTTGTTTCCTCCTTGACTGTATGATGATCTTCAACAGCATTTGAAAGTTGCTGCTCTGATGTGCAAGGAGGATTTTCAACAATCTCTTCCAAAGGAAAAACACAAAAATCTGACATAAAATCGCTCTTAAAGTACAATATGCACAACAAAATTTGGTGCAAGAGAAAGAACATGGTCTCTTGGATGATCATCCAAATCAAGAACCTAATCTGCTTATATAATTCCTTAGGGTTCATTTCTCCAGCGAAGTCTTTATTATGAGGATGGTGTGGAGTCGCCAGGTGGATGATGTAACCTTAAAGTGCCTGATCGCTGTCCATCGTCACAAATCAGAGTTGAACATGAAAAACCCTGAAGAAAAGGAACACTTTCTCCAGAAAACGAGGCGAACTGGTAAAAATTGAGGATTTAGACTAATAGACACATGATTCATCTCCCCAGTGGAGTCGCCATTATGTTATCACTCAGGTTGTCCCTTTTGACTCCTAAAGGGATACGGCCGAGGTAACCACAAACCAACTTTGGACTGCAGGCCCTAGCTTGCCTGCAGTCAGAGAGGGCTCTCTCTTTATGATTTAGCTTTGTTGAAGGGGGTGATTTTAGGCTAGCTATGATGCACAGGGGTTTTGATTGAGTTTTGGTGGGAAAACTGACACTTTCAGGTAGAGAGGCTGAGTATAGTCTGAATTTTTCAAACCATTGGGTGTGGAGTCGAGGAGGGGGAAGTGCGGCTGTCTTTCCTTAATAACAGTGAGGGAAAAATGGAGCAAGATAACTGAAGCAGAAGCAACTTTCAGGTTTCAAGGGATGGCAAGAATGCTAAAGAAAGAGAGGCAGTTAAGAATCTCTCCAACAGATTAGTAGAGGAAACAACAGGGCACTACCTAGGAGCAGTTAAGAATCCCTAGATAATTGGCCAGCACAGGTGAACTGGGGTAAACATGAGCCAGAAGGAATTCAATGTTCATAACCAATTCATTCAGAAGAAAACATCAAGAAACAGCAGGAATTGAGCATAGAGAGTATTTAACTAATTCTAGGCTATTCTTTTTTCCTGCTATTTAGATAATGGAAAACACATAAACAAATATAAGAGGCACTTATTGCTTCAGGCCGCAGCGCAGGAATTCCATCTTCAACTCTTCAACACATTCATCAACAACAGACAGCTCGCTCTCCAAGCTTTAAGCAATCTTTGATTACAGAAAAATTTAGGTATACACAGCGAGTCTCTAGCTAAAATTATCAATTGACCAACCCTTACAACTATACAGAGGGTGGTATATATAGGGCAAAACTCTCTGCAGAGTTCCTTTATTACATCTTGACCTAATTAGGTCATAAAAATGACTACTTGACCTACTCCTATCTAGAAATAAATGCAAAGAATGTCTCGGGCCGTGCTCAGGGCCGATGTGTCAAAACTAAATGAATGATGCTGTCCTCGGTGGCTTGTTGCAGTGCTTTCTGCAATAAATGGGTATGGGTTTAGGCTTCCTTGCTGTCCAGGTGCCTTAAATGTCTTGATGGTGATTTGAAAGCAAGGATGGGCTGATGCTGATCGATTTGATTTTCTGGGGGCTTCATCAATGTTCAGGTGCCTCGAGCCCCTAAAAAATTATGACTGACTCTTTCTGGCGTCCTTTCTTCCACTGATACTCTCTGACAAAATCTGGGCTGTTGATCTGCTGTGCTGCGTGTCTAATCACCAGTAAATGGCCACTGTTCGGCCTCTGTATCATCTAGAATTGTCTTCTGATCACTTTGGTATGCTTTGTGAAGAAAACAGATCATTTCTGCGCCTTTTCGGGCTTCCTGGGGCTGCATGGGGTGAAGATTCCTTAAATATTCCCTGAAGATTCTCCATTTTGGCCCAAAAAATCTTGCGATGAGCGATTTGTGCAAATCTCTCATCAAAAACTACCTCAGAATTCGATTCCGGGGCTCCGAAGTGCGACTTTCGCGCCTCTGCATCAAAAAAGGGCTGATGATGTCAGCATGACGTCAGCATTTGTACGACAGGTGACATCAGCATGGCGACGTGGCGGGATGACGTCAGCATGACGTCATCTCGTACGGACGATGACGTGGCAAGTACGGTGGCGGGACACGTGGCAGTGACGTGGCAGGAGGCCACGCAGGCGGATGACTCATCGGGTGACTGTACAAGGGGATGACGTGGACTGTTGACTGTGCAGGGGTGACGTGGGATGGTGATGTCATCGGGCGGTAAGCGGTATGTGGCGCACCGCTTATGGGGGATGGCGGTTTCGGAGGGAGGGGTTCCGCCATAGCCCGGCGCCTGACGCGTGGTGGGAGTACGGTGGCAAAACCGCCGAACTCCCGGACGTTAAAGGCCGGGCGCGTCGGGGATAAGGATGCCCGCCAGCCGTAGATCTGCGGGGTTGTGGATCAGACGGCTGGCGGCGGACGCGACAAGATATGGGGTTAACGGGCGGGAATATTCACAGGAATATTCCGAATCTAATATGCGCGGCGGGTTATAGACTTAGGAAAACGGGTTTGCGGGGTTAAGTGAAGGCGTGGGTTAATGTTTATGCGCGGGATCTTTGGGTTAGGGGCGGAATGTGGGTTTTTTGGGGTTAAGGGATGGGTTGCTAGCTGACCAGATGTCAAACTAGTTCCTCAATGACTCGGATGGGCTAAAAACAGTCCCAGATGGACTGAGATTTCCCGGACTTAGCAGAAAGTATGGCTATAATGCCAGGGAGGGGTATTTACATAGGGGGAATTATATACATGATTTTAATAGGGGGAGGGAAAAACTAATAGGGAGTTACATAATAAGGGTGATGAGAAAAAAGAGGTTAGTGAACTCTAGCCTGAGTACCTCCAACTGAAAAAACTGCCTCGACCCAAAAATGGATTGCTTTATCAAAATTGGAACACAGCAGTGGCCTTTAGACCAGCCTACTCTGGTGGATACTTTTTGGCCATCTATAGCAAATATGGAGCATTGCAACATGCATAGCACGGCATATTTGGCATGTAAAACTGTCGATCATGAAAGATGATTAACCTGCTGCAGCAGGAGGCTAACAATCAGTAATGCAACAATCAGGGGTAGATCTAAGGAGGTTCTAAGAGCTACCACAAGGGCAATCAGAGAGTTTGTGAATTAGTTGTTTAAGTCATAAACAAATCCCAGAGATTGACTGAAGCGGCATTTATTTACTTTGCATTTGCATAGCAAATGCAGTTCGAAAGCTACCTGGCTCGACTTTAGGCTCCATCTGTAAGTTTATAAAATAAACAACAAGGAAGATAAACAAACAAACTAATTCGTCCCCAGTGGAGTCGCCATTTTGTTACAGGGAAAAGTGTCTACACAGAACTGCTTATCTCACTAAGGTGTGATAGCTACCTTAGAAACAAACAAAGTAAAGCTACTTTCGTTTTTCCTTTATGAAATATAGATGAGAGAAGAACAAAGAAGACCAACCTCTGTCTTGCGCTAATCTCCTAGTTCGATTCCTCTCTCTCTTGATAGTCTTTCGCTACTTGCTCCCTTGTACGCTCAGCTTCACAGAGTACTTGTAAGATCACAGTAGCATAGCACTATACAAGAACATGGATCTATAATCATAAACAATCTAGGATCAGATGTAAATTGACCATACAAATGCATAAAACATAAATGACACAAGAGTATGGAGGAAAACTTGAATAGCTTTTATTGATAAACAGGAAAGAGCCAAGGGATTTACAACCAATTGTTCTGACCCAACATCATCCTCTCAGCAGGGAAGCCTATCTTCATCTCATACAAAGCTTAGATCACCCAACACTCTGATGTTGTCTCAAGAAACCAACAACAATTCCTTACAATATGCAAAATTCCAGCCCCTGGATCTCTGGGATGAGGGATCCATATATAGATATCTGTAAGGGAGATGAGTCAGCTTGTGATTTGATTAGTGTCTTCCCTCTGATATTTCTTGCTTCCACTTGGATATTGATGATCTCTTACTCATCCTTGGTCGAATTCAGAGAGGCAAGTGCCACAGGAGAAGTTTCTGGAAGATTCCATGCCTCTCCACCTTGCGGAATGACACTACCATTTGTCACTTCTCGCCCATCGCACCCCATAGAAGGGCTTTTTGAAATGCAACACAACCACACAGTGTATTTAGGTGAGATGCAACGCACTTTTCCTATGGAGCAGCTGAAATTATCCTGTTTTGACCAGTTCTGAGTAGTTTTTCATGGAGAACTTCTGGGAGAAGCTGTAATTAGTTGACCTAGTTCCTTTAGGGGTTAGAACAAAACTTTTAGGGACTTAGGAGCCCTTGGTTTATGGACATTTCATGTTTGGGGTTGTAGTGCCCAAAAATGTCTATAACAGCAACTGAGTGCGCAGAGGCCTAGTAGAGTCCACAGCTGAGTGCGCGGACCCTTGCAGCTGAGTGCGTAGGGCGGTGTCGAGTCTGTAATCTTGATCGAAGAATAATAAAGAGAAGTTGATTCCTATTTTTGTGTATCTGCTTGTGCATTGCCTTCTTTACATTTATGTTGTTTTATTTATCACGTGCACTGATATGATTGCTGAATACGCTGTAATAATCATCAGTCTTACACAACTACGTTAAGAAATCAGGTAATAAAAGATTAAATAACAAGGAACTTGGGTATTATACGGGCTGCGCCCCGAGTAGGGCTGCGTGGAAGTAGCATCACAGGTTGCGAAGGAATAACAAGTGCACGTAGCAATGTGTGCGTAGGGTCAAACCGCGGACCCCCTGAAGCTCATCAGACATCCCTAGGGTGTGGAAACTTGGTTCTAGCACCCTCCCATACTACTTCGGGTGAGACCTCAGTCTGCGCTCCGTGGATTGTTGCTGAAAGGGCCAGTAGTACCAGGATTTACTTAGCTAAATCACCTCTAAACCTGGGTCAGGCCCATACAAACCAACAGACACCAATCTCTCAGCCTTTACCGCAATCCACACCAGATCACTAGGCCCTAAACTGAGACTCCTCCCTCAGGCTTTATCGTGTATCCCGCAAAAACCAGTCAAGGGATTCCTAGGCCTTTGGGATTAACCTGAGACCACCTCCGCCCCGGATTTTGAAACCATCTGACAATTCCAAAGCTCAACACTGAGAAAAAAATCCCATCACACCATGACTATCTAGAAAAAGGCAAGGCTAGGCTGAAAACCACTGTCATAACCCAACAAAACCATGCCACCAACAACAAGAGAACCATACACTATCATGCAAAGCCATGCATGTCAAAACCAGCTAGGAAATCACACATGAAATATGTTACCTGCAAGTATTTCTACTGAAGCTGATTGATCCTGCTCTTCCTTTCTTGATCCTCGCTTTCTTTCCTTTCCTTTGCTTGCATTTCCTTTCTTGCTCCACTATTAGAGTACTCCAAGAAAACTATAAGTTTCCAAGAGTGAGCGAGAGAATAATGAGAGAGCTCCAAAAATGAACTGACAAAAGGTTACAAACTGATCCTTAGAATCCTTTTTATCAATTAGGCCTCTATTTTCTTCATTTTCCATTATTTTCCTTCAATTTCCTCCTCACTTGCAACCTATGACCTTTCACCTTACTTTTTTCCTAATTTCATTTATTTTCATAAATAAATGTGCCAAAAATGACTTTTTTCTTTTTTAATGACTTTGCCTTTGCCTTTGCCAATTTCCCTTAGCCATAAACACATCCAGTGATGCCCACTAGGATATATTTTCCTAACATTCAACTTGGAATAAGTGTCCCTTAACCGTGGTCTTATTTTTCCTTTATTAACTTTTATTACATGGTAGCATCAAGCTTCTTGTAAATGGTAGCATCAACTTCCTCACCTGAAGAAGCATACTCCTTCCTCTAGTTTGTAGCTAGAGGTGTATCCATGGGCTTACAATTCTCCATGTGAAATCTCTAAAGTATCTCAGTAGCATACTTTCCTTAAGACACAAACAATTCACCATCACCCTGCCATACTTCTAGCCCGAGGAAGTAATGCATGAGGCCCATGTCTTTCATCTCAAATTCCCTTGCAAGATCCTCTTTGCAAGAGCAAATCAATTTCTCATCACTTGTCAATATTAAATCATCGACATACAAAACAAGAATAAGCAACTTACCATCTACCACAATGTGATAGAGGTTCACATCTACTTCACTTTTGGTGAAGTCCAATCCTCTAAGATAACCATTGATATGAGTGTGCCATGCTTAAGGCGCCTGTTTGAGACCATATAATTCTCTCGAGTATGCACACATGCAACTCCCAATCATACGTTTAAAATCCTTCTGGTTTCTCTATGTAAATTTCCTCCTCAACAACACCATTGATAAAGGCGGCCTTCACATCGATCTGGTGGATTTTCCACCCCATCTGCGCAACCAATGTTAGAATGGATCTAATTGAGGAATACCTTGAAATTGGTGAAAACGTTTCCTCATAGTCCACTCCCTCTATCTAAGAGAATCCTTTGGCCGCAAATATGGCGTGGTACTTCTCGACGCTCTTATCAGCTACATGCTTCACTTTGTAGATCCATCTTGAACCAATCACTGATTTCCCTTCTCGTTTAGGCACCACTTCCCATACACTGTTCTTAATGATGGATTCATATTTTTCCATGATGGCATCAACCCAAATAGGTTGAGAAGCTACTTCCTCAAATGAAGAAGGCCTTGTCTCAATGAGCTCTATTATGAGAGCCATGTAACTAGTGTACCTATCAGGTGATCTCCTTGTTATAGACATTTTTGTGCCTTACAGCATAGAGCATGAAATGTCAATAATCTAAGGGATCCAAAGTCCCTAAACATGTTGTTCCTACCCCTAGAGGAACAAGGTCAGCAAACCACAACACTTCAGATCAGTTCTCCACTGAAAAACACTCAAAAACAGGTCAATTTTGGATCAAAGCAGCTACTCCACTAAGCATCTGCGCTGAATGACAAAAGCTCCATGGTGTACCTGCGCTGCATAGCAAGTGCAACAAAGGCTACCTGCGCTGGGCGTACTTTGACATGTGGAGGAATCTTTTCTCAATGTGCCAGTGCCCAGGAAGCTTCCAAAATGACACTTGGATCAGAAGATTCGCCTAATGATGAGTAAAGAGGTTCTAAAACTCCAAGTGGAAGGTAGAAACTCCGAGTGGACTCAAGGACTGAAGAACAACTGGAGTTGAAGAGGACAACAAGTCACACATCAAGCTGACTTATCTTCACTCCAAAACTCTATATAAGGATCTCATCCCATGGGATCTGGAGGCCGGAATTTTGTGCAAAGAATTGCTGTTGGTTTACAGTTGAGAGTATTGGGTGATTGCTTGAGGGAGGTGAAGAGGAGATTTCTTTCCGTCGGGAAGGTGATGCTGGATTGGACCTCTTATGGTTGTATCACCGCCTGAACCTTACTTCCTTATATTAATAAAGCATTTGAGGTTCTTCTATTCGCATGTGTTTCAATGGTGTATTGTCTTACTTGCGTATTTGATTTATGCTAATCCTTGAATCAATTACGAATGCATGCTTCTTGTAGTTTCCTTTTCTCGTCTTGTTTGCAGGATCTCGTGTAGCTGGGCCCGTGAGAAGACTTGGAGCTGGGAGCAAGCGGCAAAGAGAGAAGATTGGATCGACCAATTGCGCAAGACATCGGTAAGTGGATCTCTTCCTTTCATCTCTTGCATGTCATAAAGGAGTAACTTTAGATAGCTTTGCTTCAGCTGTTGCTAAGGAACTATCACCCTTAGAGTGGGATAGGGTCATTCCATGTTGGATACTTTTCCCCACAATAGACTGGCGACTCCACTGGGGATCGTGTCTTGTTGGTAGCTTGTGTTTCTTGCTATTCATTTCTTAAACAAAGGGAGTACCGAATCGAACTGCATTCGAATGCAAAGTAGAGGGCAGCTACTCTAGCTCAGTTCTGGGCATGTTTATGATTTGAAGAGCTAATCTACAAGGACTCTTTTTAGCTCTTTGTGATAGTGTTCATCTTCCTTAATCATCCTCTAGTGTATACTTGACTGATAGCCTCTGATTTGGCCAAAAACCATTGATTTTTGAGCAAACTGTGACCCGGAATCTGAGAGAGACGAGAGTTGTCTCTTCAGTGCAGCTGCAGCAAAGGCTACCTGCGCTGCAACGCAGGTCCCGAAGGGGCTACCTGCGCTGCATGTCAGATTGACAGTGCAGCACCTGCGCTGATCCAGCTTTGCCTTGTGCAACTGGGATTCCCCACTGTCTGTTGCCCAGTTTTCAATATTGTTTTTGTAGCCTGTTGTCAACCTGTATACCCAGCTGAAACTACCTTTCTTTGCCTTCATTCCGCCTCAGTTGTATGAAGAAACCATGATTGTTCTTATTGTATTTCTTGCTTTCATTCACAGTTTCCCGTAGCGAAAGTGAACTAGTCTTGCTATGACCTCTTAGATCTAGACCTGTGAGAAAGTGTCGTTGTGATTCTAAGAGCTAGTTTATTGTTGTTCATAGCTGCTTGAGCATTTGCTTTCGTTATACGGTTCGAATTTCAGTATTTCTTGTGTTGAAACGAGTGAATCTTAAGGTGTTCTTTTGATTATTGGACAAAAACTTGTTTGCTTTCGCTTGAAATTGAATTCGAAATCATACAACAGCTTTCTTTTTGTAATACATCAACATTAAGGAAGAAGAAAAGAAATACTTGCATTGTGCATGTGCATTTTGACAGTTTGCATGTCGATTTAGGAAAGTGCATCAGTGTGTGCTCTATGATCTGTTTGAAAAGATGATGTCTTTCTTTTCCTTCAGTAGTTAAGATTTTCATAAGTTGAAAGAATTGAAAAAGCTTGCTTATCATTCTTAGACTGCATTTAGGAGTTGTATCATACATCACGTGGTGATCCATAAAGGAAAACTGCTAAGCAAGATCAACCTAAAACGAACTGAATTTATCTAACAACGCTTTGAAACATAACGAAACACAGTAGAGGTCTAGGTAGAGACGTGAACCGGCGTCGTTAAACATAGTGACTGTCGATCTCTACGAAGGTGGGTGATTCCTCCTGAGGGACGATAGCACTAATACGGACTTGTGCCCCCGCGTACCGTCGCATATATTGGGGGACCCCTATAGGAACAAAGCCTTTATCCATAGGAAGCCGTGTTGGCCGCCCTACTGATCGCGATGCAGTGAACACAGCATTCACGAAGATCGACCACTCGTACCGTAAAACGTATTCTGTGGTTTCGCGAAAGGTTTGGCACACCCTCTGCCTAGAACTCCAGAGTAGTTTCTTTTGGCCTTTTTCAAACTCTATAACTGAAAAAGTCCATCCGAGCATTTGTCACTTCGGGCTCGTTAATACATCGAAGGAGACTAGAGTCATCTTTAGCTTTTTCTCGACTCTTAAAAAGTGAAAAAGCAAGTTGTGTCTTAAAAAGCGTCTAAAATTAATTCAATTCGAAAACACATTTTACCCTGTGCATTGTTGGTTGATCAAGTAATCCACAACCGTGGAAGAAAGTCAATCGATGAACCGTCATTTGCGGAGGCGTACGAGTCAACCGTCTTTGTCCCCGGAATCGAAAACAACCCGGGCAAAGCGATCTCGTTCAACTGGTTCCAAATCTCCTGTCAAAGTTAGAACAAGTGTTCCGACGACATCTGAGGTTCCGGTTACTCCAAACATTTCTGGAAACCCTGCCCCTATTGAAGAAGTTCAACAGCCCCAGAAGGACAGTAACACTGATCCTAGTCTGAGAGAAAATACTTGTGTTACTGAATCGGTTCCATCAGTGATCGGTTCAGAGAGTCTTGCTCCTCAAACAATTGTCGCTGTCGAAACGACCCCTTCTTCGGCACCAGAAATATTCTACGGACCTGACGGTCTTCCTCTTCCACCCGGTCTGATCGCAATAGAAGAAATTGTAGAAGATCCGCAAGCAACTACTCCAACACATTTTGGAGTAGGGATCACTCTACTTCCTACTGCATCAGAAGCTAGCCTATCACCCAGAGAAGTTCCTGAAGAATCACTAGGCAATCTATTGGATAGACTCAAAATGTCTGAACAACCGTCAACATCTAGGACTGTGCCAAACGACACAGCGACAGCAGAACTCCCTGCAATCATTCCGACAATGTTCGCCGGCATACCATCTGTCCCTAACTCTCAACAGCTGGAGGGGGTCCCTTCGGGGGCCATGACGACAGTATGGTCTGTTCCTGTTTGTTCTCCCGGGATAATACCCGGTAACTCCTATGTTGGAACTCAACAAATTGATCCTTTCGGAAATCAGTTTGGGCAATCCGGTCCTCGAGGTGTAATAAATCCCCTCGGTTCCGGACCACCGCCGTATGGGGGGAAATATGCCTTTTCGTTACCCTCTCCGGGAGGTTACCCATACGGGAGTTCACAACCATATTCAGGTTATACTGGAATAACTACAAGTGGTTGGATACCTATGCTACCCCAGCAACCAAGAGTTGTGTATTCTATGCAACAACAAATGCCTGTGACGAACATCCCGACGACACCAGCGATTGTAACCGTTTCGCAAGTTCAAACGGTGCCTGTTGTATGTCAACCTCAGTTTCCTCAGGTTGTAATGCAACAGCCCCTTGACCCTGCGACTCAACCACAATCGCCGGCTGGCGGGGCAGCACAAGCACAAACGGGTACCCTTGCCCCTCATCTTGGCCCAGTGGTAAGCATCGCACAACAACCAATGGTATCACAACCATGGTTGGTGCAGTATCAACAACCGCAGTTCCAGCAAGTGTACCAAGGTACCGAGCAGCAGATTTTTGCGAACAATGGACAACCGTACCTACAATACGGTCAAAACCAACCACTTTACAGTGGGGTAGTCCACCAACCGTATCAATCATACCAGCATCAAATACATTATGCAGGTATGCAAAGACCAACTACTCAGGCGATCCCTTCGTATCCTGGGTACGCTTCGCCTAATCTGAGTCAACAGCTGCCATTCGTGGCAACTCTAGAGTTACCCGATTTACATCGGTTGACGAACGATCCGATTGCTTATGCCCCTTGGTGGCCAGCGATTCCTCACAAACTTCCCTCCAACATTCCTAAATTCAATGGAAATCCAGGTGAAGACCCGTCGAATCACGTCATGACCTTTCATCTATGGTGTTCATCGAACACTCTGAACGATGATTCGATAAGACTTCGCCTCTTCCAGAGGACATTGACAGGCCCGACGGCTAAATGGTATATAGAATTGCCGAGAGCCTCTTTCGACAATTTCAGCTCCTTAGCCACGACTTTCTTAACCCATTTTCAATTACCAATTAGGTATGAAACTTGAACCGAAATACTGACCAACTTCAAACAAACGACAGCTACTCACATATCTGATCATATACATGAGTGGCGTCGCCGACGTAGGATGGTGAAAACATACGTTCCTGATCAGCTATTAGCTGAATGGTTTATAAAGTCATTACTTCCGGCTATAACGGAAGATGTGGCCAAGGGGGGAGTCGTAACGGAGGAGCAAGTCATCGCTCGTGCTCAATATTTAGACTTGGTATATACTCAGTCTGGCACGCTCTACGACAAAATACCTGACGCCCCTAGACCTGAATTTTCAATTCCTCCCCCTCCTAAATCGAATATTGACTCTCATGCCGGAGATGGCATGATTGGCACTGCAAGCGCGAAGTCGAAAAAGGCTTCACCTCAGAAAGCCCGTAAGACTTCAGATCGAAACGCCCATGAAGAGATTCTTGCTTCGGAAGTAAATGCCATATCAGCATATAAAGGCAAAGAAACCAATCAACCAGGAAGCAAGAAGAAGCAAAACAAAGGGAAGAAGAAGCAACAGGATGATCCGTCACCTGAAAAAACTTCTTCGAGCTCTCCTGAGAAAGGGAAAAAGAAATGGCCCTGTATGATATGTGACGAAGATCACAAGACATCAGAGTGTTCGTACAAAGCTGAGCTCAAGAGATTCTTTAAAAGTCCAAAGAACCCAGCTGTGTTGACTGACCCATTTCCCAATCCAGGTCAAAATATGGTTGATAGTGGAAATGCTTCCCCGTCGCAAGTGCTAATGTTGTCGATCTCTAAGCAGCAAAATGATGCTTTGATTTCGACAAGGAACAAGGATTACGGGAATCCGCAACTGTCAAACGAAAAAGGTAAAGATCAACCTAGTAGTTCGACAACGACTTCGACAGAAGTTGTCCCACCCATAATGCCAGAATTAACGATAAAACCACCTAAGGGTGTAGTACACAAGTCGACGTTTAATCCTCGTGCCAGAGCGGCGCAGCATTATAACATAGTAGAAGATTTGGCTCAATCGCCATCCGCTATGTCGACTCTAGAAGTACTACAAAATTGTCCATCCCAAAGGCAGGCATTGTTATCGGCAATAGGGGGGGTTGATCCTAAGGATTCCAATCTTGTGTCCTTTGATCACAAAGGGTATGACCCTCAGTTACCAGCTCAACTAGCTTTCCTTATCCAAGTGAAGGCCCTCAACAAAACTGTTCACAGAACAATTATTGACGAGGGGGCATCGACATGTATTATGTCGATGAGCTGCTGGAAAACGCTAGGGTCACCAACCTTGTCGAGATCTTCGACAACACTAAAGGCTTTCGACGGTAGGACATATACCCCTTACAGTATCCTAAGTAACTTGAAAGTTGAACTAGGTGGAAAAACAGTAGAAATTGATGTTGAAGTCATAGATGGGAATCTGGATTACAACATCCTACTGGGAAGACCATGGATTTATGCCATGGCAGCTGTCGTGTCGACTTATTTTAGGAAGATCGCTTTCCCGTTTGAAGGAGGGATTATGGTCGTCGACCAACAGAACTTCCTCCTTAATGGTTCACAAGTTACGGGAAGCATTCCCATGATCCATGAAAGCGACCATTCAATTCAAGATATAGGAGTAGGCCTGTTGAAAGACCCCACGATGATGGGGACTTTCTCGCTACCAAATCATATGTACATAGGAAATGTACCATTGGTGGCTACCTGCAACATGATATCTTCCACGAAGGTCGCAAAAGACAAAGTCGTCATGGATCGGGCAATGGTCTTGCACCCGAGCCCAATCGAAATATTGTAGCAATCAATGTTTCAGGCATGGGAGGCGAGCCCAAATCAATGCTCGTCAAGCGTTTGGGTAGACAGGTCAGGAGAATGTGGTACCCCTTTGGACCCTTGGTCACGAGTGCATGCAAGTGACGAAGGAATCCTACAGTCAATGTTGATTGAGGGGGCACCATGGGATGATAACCACCATCGTTCCCTTCCTCAGGAAGATACTCAAGGCGACCTATGTCACCCTTCAGTATTTGAATTCCTAACAAATACTGTAAATACGGTGGACTCCGAGAGAAACCTATCCAATATAGAAGAAACTATAGCCATAAATATCTCGACCAAAACAGACATTGTAGAGAATATTTATGTCGGCAAAGGTTGTTCCCCTTCAGAACAAGAAATATATAGAGCTCTTTTCCGCGAATTTAGAGATGTCTTTGCTTGGTCATATGATGAAATGCCAGGCATTGACTCGAGTATCGTTGAACATGAAATTAAGATGTATCCTGATGTCAAACCAGTAAGACAACGGCTTCGGCAGGTACACCCCAAGAAGGCCGCTGCCATTAAAGCAGAAGTTGAGAAGCTTCTCCATGCTGGTTTCATCTACCCGGTTCCTCTAACCGATTGGGTATCGAATATTGTCCCTGTTATGAAAAAACAAGGAACAATACGAGTGTGCGTCGATTATAGGGATGTAAATCAAGCCTGTCCAAAGGACAACTACCCTACACCCTTCATCGACCAGATAATTGATGAATGCGCCGGATGTGAAATCTTTTCGTTTATGGACGGATTTTCCGGGTATAATCAAATTAATATCCGCCCACAGGACCAGTCAAAGATTGCATTTATTTGTCCATGGGGCACATTCGCTTATCGAAAATTACCCTTTGGTTTAAAGAATGCAGGGGTAACGTTTCAGAGAGCAATGAATTATGCTTTCCATGACATCAAGAACATCGTTCAACCTTATCTCGACGATCTTCCGGCTCATTCGCAGAAGCGGACCGATCATCCGCAACATTTAAGAGCGATATTTCTACGTTGCCGACACTACAAGATAAGACTCAATCCGCACAAATGTGTGTTTTGCGTCAGTTCTGGTCGTTTACTTGGCTTTATAGTCTCCAAGGATGGGATTCGTCTCGACCCTTGCAAGGTGCAGGCAATCATTAATTTGCCTCCACCTTCGAACTTGCTTCAGATTCAGAAACTCCAAGGGAAAGCAAACTTTCTGAGGAGGTTCATTCCGAATTACGCAGAACTTGCTAAAGGTTATACCCGTCTCTTGAAAAAGGATGTACCTTTCGTCTAGGACCAGGTTGCGCAAGCTTCCTTTGATGCTCTGAAAGAAGCGCTAGTAAAAGCATCATTAATGTACGCCCCGGACTATCAAAGAGACTTTAACCTGTATCTGGCTGCAGCAGATACGACCATTGCAATGGTTTTAGTTCAAGAAGACGACGGAATTGAACACCCTATATATTATTTAAGTAAAAACTTAAATGATACAGAAAGTAAATATTCTCATGTTGAAAAGCTAGCACTTGCTGCTGTTCAAGCGATACAAAGATTTCGGCATTATGTCCTCTTCAGGAAGACCACCGTATTGTCAGATTGCAACCCCATGACTTATATACTGTCGCGACAGTTGCTTGGGGGCAAATATTCAAAGTGGATAGCTATCCTTCAAGAGTTTGATCTGGAATTTGTGAAATCCAAATCAAAGAAAGCTTTAGTTTTCGCGGAATTATTATGCGATCTCCCATCATCGTCCAACGATGAAACGTCCAAAGAATCGATCGTGGACGAGAATTTGTTTATGATATCAGCAAGTGATGAGTGGTATGGAGATATAATAGTTTATCTCCAAACCCAAAAGTTTCGGCCAGACACCTCTCACTCAGAACAAAAACGCATTCGATACCAAGCAAAAGACTACATGATCGTCGGTGATACGCTTTACCGTCGTGGTGTCGATACGGTCCTGATAAGGTGTCTAACCCATGAGGAGGCCAAAAAAGCCCTTAAGGAATGTCATTCAGGCACCTGTGGGGGGCATCAATCTGGATATGCTACGGCACAAAGAATCTTACGAGCAGGATACTTCTGGCCAACCATGTTCAAAGATTGCATAACTGTAGTTAGAAGTTGCCATGCATGTCAGATTTTTGATAGCAAAACCAGAAGACCCCCCGCTCCTTTACAGCCAATAATAGCTGTGGGGCCTTTCGCCAAGTGGGGCATCGATTTCATGCAATGTAACCCCACCTCGACCGGGGGGCATGGGTATATTATAGTCGCAGTTGACTATTTTACCAAATGGGCCGAGGCGATGCCTACATTGGATAACACTGGTGAAACAGCAGCCCTATTCTTTTTTAATCATGTAGTCGCCAGATTCGGCGTGCCACAAGCCATAGTAACAGATCATGGATCGCATTTTCACAATCACATGATGGTTGAATTAACTGCCAAACTAGGATTGTCTCACGACAGCTCTACCCCGTACTATCCGCAAGCTAACGGACAGGTTGAAGCGATCAACAAGGTCCTGAAGCGCATGCTGCAAAGGATGGTTGGGGTTCACAAAAGAAGATGGCATTTGATCCTGTACTCGGCTTTGTGGGCCTACCGAACGTCGGTAAGGAATGCCACTGGGTTCACACCGTTCCAACTGGTATATGGCCTAGAAGCAATCCTACCAATCCAGTGTGAAATTTCGTCCCTTAAACTCGCAATTGATCTCCTCCCCGGAACCTCAGAAGAAGAAGCTCGTTTCTTGGAGTTAATCCAGTTGGATGAAACCCGTCGTGATGCCGCCTTGGCCAACGAATCCCACAAGAAACGAGTCAAAGCGCAGTTCGACAAAAAGGTCAAACCCCGTGTCTTCTCAGAAGGTGATTTGGTCTTGCTCTATGACCAAGAATCCGATAAATTAGGAGCTGGGAAATTCAAGTCCTTATGGATGGGCCCTTATATTGTTAAAAGTGTGTTAGCAAAAGGTGCCTACGAGTTGGTAGATTATGACGGAGTTCCACTGGCGCAACCCCGTAACGGGTTGTACCTTAAGCGTTACTATGCCTAATAGTAACCTGTATGCTTTTGTTACATTTTTGTTTTCGCTAAAGCGTTTGTTCCGGTTTAAATAATCCACTTTTTACACTTATTGCAGATGTCAAATCCATTGGAACCATGGGTTGGATATGCTGACGGAGCGAGTCGTAGTTCGAGGAACCTATCCTCTGTAGCATGGGCCATTTTTGACCCAAGCGGCGAGTTAGTGAGTTTCAGGGGGGTATGTATTGGTCAATCAACAAATAATATCGCTGAGTATAGCGCGTTGATAGAGCTCCTCTCTGATGCCATCACACATGGCATACGCCGGCTAGTCGTCAGGCTAGACTCACAGCTCGTGGTACTACAGCTCAATGGTACCTACTCTGTCCGAAATCCAGCTATTTATCGCAAGTTCCTAAGAGTTAAAATCTTGGAAAGACAGTTTGATTTTATCCAATATCAACACATTTCCAGAAACTTAAACACATTAACCGACTCATTAGCAAACTATGTGTTAGATAGACATTTGCAAAATTGATAAAAAGAGAAGCATCATCGATGTTTCATACATGGATCACATAAAAACTGGAATAAACCCCGAAAATCAAAAATATATATAACTGTTTACGGTTTACATATAATGTTCTGTAACCAAGACAAAATCGGTCACACGACCCCAAAACTCAAAAATGGCTGGGGGGCACCCTAGCCTAGTGATGCTCATGATAACATGCCACGGCCTGTGCGATCATGCGCAGAAGATGAGACCATTGTCTAGGAACACCAGCAGTATGTCGCTGCAATCGCAGAGGCAACTCGTCAATCCGTACATCCGGAATCCCAAGGGTAAGACCCTCGACCTGTTCCTGCACAGCTGCAAGAGTCTCGGCCAAGTCAAGGTCACGGAGAATAGCTCTCCCTGGAGCCTCCCCTGCTGGGGCAGCGGCCGGAGCTCTCGGACGAACTGCTGGACGGACGGGACCAACATCTGCATGCACACATGAGTTTGATTAGAGTCTTGATAGAGTAAAGCACAAGGACATTATAAATAAAAAATAGTAAACAGTGATAAGGTCAAAATATTTACCAAGATCACCCCACTGCTCGCCATCCGGTAGTACCAAATCCGGATCACCTCGGAAATCCATGCCAATATATGGATACTCGGAAAAAGCCATATCCTGCCGCTCGAACCACCTAAAGAAAGCATCAGTAAAAGTAATCTGAGATTGACCTGCATGTCTAGACATGTGGTCGACCCACCTCTGCATGCGTGGCTCAGTAGGAGATGGCAAGTCGAGAACAATGTACTGAGGTTGCATCAGGGGTATCTTCTCCAAAGCGAAGGCAGTCAAAACTGAACCGAAGCCAAAATTCTTCAGTTTCCCGTCCTTTACTTTGGTCAACTGGTTTTTCATCTGAACCAGTACTGCATCACACCAGTTAAAAACTTTCGGCTGAAGACACTCCAGGGCGTGCTGCACATAAGACCTGTTGGCAACATGAGGGGATGCGCTGCCGGCCATCCTACAAATCGTGTACAGAATGGACCTGAGAGACCTGTCAGTGATATCACGGATAGAAACCTTGCCGTCTCTGCTCGGCTGGGATCCCTCCCTACAATACTGACGAACATAATCTTTCACGGAATCGCTCCCTTGGGCCGAACCGGACAAGGAAATGGGGGCACCCCACCTTGACAACCCAGTCAAGAAGTAAATGTCCACTATGGTCAAAGGGATGGACTTGCCCCTAATCTGGAACACTTGGTTAACAGGATCCCAAGCATCAAGCAGATACTGCAGTAAACGTATCTGTGCCCTCATGCTAGATATACGGAAGAATTTTAGCAAGCCACAGTTCCGCAACGCACTCACGGTAACAGGATCATGGAGGGCAATCATGTCCTCCTCTTCATGCTCTCGTTCTCGCCACGTAAGAGTCATTCTGCTCCAATAAACTCTGCAAAACAAACAAGAGGAGGAGTAAGATCCCTGACTCGGTAAAGAAAATGGCAAAATTCTCATGAAAAAGTATGCAACCAAAAAGTTTTCTACGCCCAACGCAGGTGGGGAAGGGTCTCACCTGCGTTGGGGGACAAATTGCCTTTGAAAATGAAAACCCCCAACGCAGGTTTCGATATGGGGCACCTGCGCTGATGGCAGAGCACCCTAGAGAAACCCCAGGGGCTCATGGGGGCAGGAAAACAAGCATAAAACTGAGAAATAAGACCATGAAAAGATAGAGCTAGGGTTTAGCTCCTACCTGGTGGAAACGGCACTGAAAATCGTCCACAGAATCTCCCGAAATCAGCTGGTAAAAAATCGAGAGGAAGAGGCACCTCCAAAGCTCCAACAAACCAAATGCACATGAAATGGTAAAATGAGAGGTAAAAACATCTTTTAGATTGCTTTTTACGTAGTTCAAAGTGAAATATTAGTATTTTTACTTCATGTTATCCGTTTCTAAACAAGTTTGTTGCAGCAATTGATGAAACAGTACTATCTCTGGAAAAGAAAAACTAGTCATGGTAAAATATGAATTTGACCTTATCAAACGAGCAGTTTTGACAAAGTTCATGCTCGTTAAAAAATAAACGCAAAACCGAGCAGTTTTAACGCGGACTTCATGCTCGTTAAAAAATAAACATAAGCATGTGAGCAAGCTTCCCCCCAGAGTTCAAGCTCATCAAGAAAAAATGAACCGGTAAATAACCATTTGAGACCGTAAATTCATCAGCCATAAAAGCCTTGGTCGTGTTTGTGCACCGTCACCTCCACTTTTCATTTGGCCGATCATTCACATCCACTTGATTGTTTACCTATTTTGAGGAACAGCTGCGAAAGAGTGATTTCACTTAGCCATCCTTGTAATACTGCCGTGATTGGAAAATTCCAACCTGTACCTGGAATCTGCTGCTATCCCTGTTTATCACTCGTTCCTCAAAATACGAGTCTTCTTTGAGCTCTTTTCACTGACTCGTAAAAAATGAAAAGTTTGCCGAGTTTTGGCCTTCCAGCTCGTTAAAAGGACCGAAAGAGCTATCCCTCCTCTAGATTTTAATCTTTTTGGACCTGAGGGATTATTGCACAAAAAGATCGAGCGCTTGTCTAGTTCGGCTCGATAAAGATATCGAACATTCATCCCTTCTGTATTGTTTATACTTTTTCGGACTTAAGGGATTAGATGACGAAAAAGGACCCCTGGAGTCCACTTTATGTACCCTTTTCAGACTCTCTAAAGATGAAAAGGACCGAGTTGTCTTTGTCGCTGGGCTCGTTAAATACATTAAATAGCGACAAACTTGTCTTTAGACGAGAACGAGTTTCCCTATCGCTAGGCTCGTTAAAACATAGCGATGGGCTTGCCCGAAGGGCAGGTTATAGAACAAGCATATGTTATCCTCCTCAAGCTTGACAAAAATAAAGAGGTACTGGTCAGAAATGACTGGGGAAAAATTGGGAGAACCTCAAAGCTTAATGGTAGCAAGTCGCTCTTGAACATGACACTTTTGCCTCCGTAAATATCGGGTTGGGTTATTATCATTCACCGGTCCCTTCACCATGGTCTCGCCATACCATCCATACATGGGGTAATGCTACCGATCCATCACATCAGTGTCGTTATATGTTCAAGAGATGTCATTCAGAAAGTGTCAACCGGGTCCCATCCACTACCATACATCATCTTTCATCCTTCCATGACCGCCACCCTGAATCATATTTCACAGATCGTTTTCACCATCATCACTAGCTCCGTTCCGTGTCACTGATGTGGGATTCATTAAGGCCCTCCTTTGACGAATCACTTCTTGTCGACATCAGCTCACTATCCAAGAAGTTGATCTAGGAACACCCCCTCAGTACTTTGAAGCTTGCATGCCTCAATGGCAAGTTTCTCACTTCCGGCGATAGGTATACATTAATGACCTTCGACCAGGAGACTTTGTGTGGTGTTCGACGTCAGATCCTATATTCACGCCACGTGAATTGTGCTGCAGTACCTTGAGGGTCATCATCATTATCGGTGATTCCTCTCGCGCTTGTTAACAGTTTACATTATTGACTGGTAATCAAGCGATGTCTTTCCATGTTCGACTTCAAGAAATTCTCACATGGATCGACTTGTACTAGAGTGAGGATCGGACAAGTTGAAGACCCCGGATCTAGTTTCATCCATCCGGGCTGCGATATATATTCAGGAGATAAAAACATAGACATGTGCAGCAGATGATCATCCTACTAAAAGGATGATAATTAAAAGCAGAGAATTATCAGTCTATTATCAGACGATCGTCTGTTTATGTACAGCAAATGTATTTATAAAGCTGAGCATGGGACATGCCCGCATCAGCTAGATCATGAAAAGAAAGTATGAAAAGATAATGTATTGTATTGTATGTTGTTACAGGTCACCTCCCGACGATTGAATGAACTTCGGATCCTCCTAATAAAGCATTTCACCCGATAAACGACCTCATACTTTAGGGGGCAACTGTTATAGACATTTTTGTGCCTTACAGCATAGAGCATGAAATGTCAATAATATAAGGGATCCAAAGTCCCTAAACATGTTGTTCCTACCCCTAGAGGAACAAGGTCAGCAAACCACAGCACTTCAGATCAGTTCTCCACTGAAAAACACTCAAAAACAGGTCAATTTTGGATCAAAGCAGCTGCTCCACTAAGCATCTGCGCTGAATGACAAAAGCTCCATGGTGTACTTGCGCTGCATAGCAAGTGCAACAAAGGCTACCTGCGCTGGGCGTACTTTGACATGTGGAGGAATCTTTTCTCAATGTGCCAGTGCCCAGGAAGCTTCCAAAATGACACTTGGATAAGAAGATTCGCCTAATGATGAGTAAAGAGGTTCTAAAACTCCAAGTGGAAGGTAGAAACTCCGAGTGGACTCAAGGACTGAAGAACAACTGGAGTTGAAGAGGACAACAAGTCACACATCAAGCTGACTTATCTTCACTCCAAAACTCTATATAAGGATCTCATCCCATGGGATCTGGAGGCCGGAATTTTGTGCAAAGAATTGTTGTTGGTTTACAGTTGAGAGTATTGGGTGATTGCTTGAGGGAGGTGAAGAGGAGATTTCTTTCCGTCGGGAAGGTGATGTTGGATTGGACCTCTTATGGTTGTATCACCGCCTGAACCTTACTTCCTTATATTAATAAAGCATTTGAGGTTCTTCTATTCGCATGTGTTTCAATGGTGTATTGTCTTACTCGCGTATTTGATTTATGATAATCCTTGAATCAATTATGAATGCATGCTTCTTGTAGTTTCCTTTTCTCGTCTTCTTTGCAGGATCTCGTGTAGCTGGGCCCGTGAGAAGACTTGGAGCTGGGAGCAAGCGGCAAAGAGAGAAGATTGGATCGACCAATTGCGCAAGACATCGGTAAGTGGATCTCTTCCTTTCATCTCTTGCATGTCATAAAGGAGTAACTTTAGATAGCTTTGCTTCAGCTGTTGCTAAGGAACTATCACCCTTAGAGTGGGATAGGGTCATTCCGTGTTGGATACTTTTCCCCACAACACTCCTCTGCTTGCGCTGTGATGTAGGGGCTCCCATATTCTCCCATGCATCCTATATCACTCTACTAGCTTCTCTGGTTCTCTTTCTCCCCTTCTTGGAAGATTCTAGTTGAGTGGGTGCCTCGGCTCCACCTCTTGTCTACTCCTCTCCATGTGGCTACTCCACAACCTCCTGAAGCTCATCATAAGGCTCCTCCTTTGGAGCTAGAAGCTCCTTCTCTAGTGGGATACTCAACTCTCATTCCAGGGAGCATCTCACAACTTTCTCCTCATCAAGCTTGACATCTCTCCTTACAATTGTCATCCTCAATGAAGGAAAATACACTCGGTAATTGTGTGGAGTTTTAGTGTATCCTACAAAAACTCCCAACATTGTTGTAGGTTTAAGTCTCTTCCTCAAATCCTTGGAGACATGACAATAAACTGAAACTCCAAAAATTATGAAATGAGACACATCAGGCTTTCTCCCAGAGAAATATTCCTTTGATGTGATCATACCAAGTATTCTATGAGGACTCCTGTTCTACAAGTAGATTGTGGTGTTGCATGCTTCTTCCCATAGATGTAATGGAAGCCCTCGATCATGAAACATGGCCCTTGCAGCTCCCACTATGCTACTGTTATTCCATTCAGCTACCCCATTTTGATGTGGGTTATGGGGTGCTATCAGTTTCCTTTGAATACCTTCTTTCGCACATAAATCCATGAAGGCATGCATAATAGATTCACCTCCATTACCGCTCATGAGAGCCTTCACCATCTTCCCAGTGTCCTTCTCAACCAATGCCCTGAATTCAACAAATTTTGATAAAACTTCATGTTTCTTTCGCATGAAGAAGATCCAACATTTTCTAGATAAATCATCAATAAAAATAACATAATACTTATGTTTTGTTGTGGAGGTTGTAGAAAGGGGTCCACAATCATCAGAGTGGACTCGCTCCAGGATTCCATATGCTCTATTATCTCAACCATTAAAAGAGGATTTGACATATTTTCCCAATGTGGATTTGAAAACATCCTATTGGTCAAGGGAGCCTTTAAGGAGACCGATGGTAATTTGCTGCATGATTTTTAAGGCACCATGGTGTGGATGACCAAATATCCTATGCTAGAGTTCTCCAACATCCCGACTCTATACTTTTTCTGCCTTGTTGGTCAATGCAACACAATCTCCCACCTCAAGTTTGTATAAATTCATGACTCAAACTCCAATCTGCTTCACTTTCCCGATAGCTATGTCTCAGTATGGATTTCCCTTTACTGAAAATAAAATCATAGCCACGATCGTCCAAAACTTCTACAAAGATCAAGTTCTTCTTCAGTCCAGGTACAAACATAACATCTTTGAGGCGAAGAGGGGAAGAATTATCCCTGTCAAAGGTGAAAATACCAATTCCTATAACACTGTACCTCCCATCATACCCCAATTTGATATGCATTTGGATATCCTTCTCCTCCAAGCTACTGAAAAACTCCTTGCATCCTGTCATATGGAATGGAGCATTGGAATCAAGGTACCACACACTCCCCATAACAATGTTGGCCATCCATGCTATTAGGGTTAAGTCTTATTTGAATTGTGAAGCTAGTGCTTCACTTGCTGCTCCTCCTGAAGGCTTCTTGTTAGACTTCTTTGTGGACATTTTATTGCATAGTGCCTGTATTCGTGGCAGTGGAAGCATTTTATCTTACTCAAGCCTTTATTCTTGCCTTTATTTTGGCTAGATTCAGGTTTTCTTTGGGTCTTCTTTCCTTTGCCCTTCTTCCCCTTTCCAACCAATGAAAAATTCTCTTCATCCTCAACTTTGGATGATGTTCCATCTTTGTTATTTCTCTTGAACTCTTCTTGAACCAAATCATACCACAACCTTTCCCAATTCAGTAATTTTTCCCTTCCATTCACAGAGTCCTGATAGTTGTGCCAGGATTTTGGAAGGCCTAGAAGAGCTAGGCTCACCAGGTCATCTTCTGCTACATTCACCCCAAACCCTCCAAGCTCATCTTGAACTTGTGTAAACTTGGAGAGATACTTCCAGATAGTGTCATTTTTCTGCATCCTGATGTTGCAAAGTTTGTCTATCAGGGCCAATTTTCTATGATCATTGCTATTTTCAAATAGCTCAATCATTTTCTTCCACATGGAAATTGGTGTCTTCTTGCCATGGATATTTAAGACCACATGGTCTCTCACACCTTCTAGAAGTATTATTCCCGCCTTTGCAAAATCCTTCTTCCATTGTGTTAGTTGTTGTGCATCTGACTATGGAGGATTTTCAATATCAATTTTAACATATTCTAACACACGATTTTCATCAAGAACTGCTTCCATTTGATCCTTCCAAGCTATGAAATTTTATCTACCCTCTAGGGCATACTCTAGTCTCAGGTCATTGAAAGACATTCTCCCGATCCTAAAGAAAAACTGCTACAAGAAGATTGTAAATTCAAAATTCTTGAGAGACAAGTTCGAAACACTGGTTCTAATGTGAATTCTGTAGCTCTCATACCATGTCGAAATTTGATATAATTACAACTGCTCAAGAAATTTAATCTAAAATCAAGAGACACAATTCTACTCTACTGATCCGCAGAATGGAATTCACAATCTAGAACAACATGCAATAAGAAAAACAACAATTACACAGTGATTTCTAAGGGAACCCAACTAGTAAAAATCCCTCAAGTCTCTTTGCATTAATTGTTAGTTCCAGCTTTGAGCTCAACTTGAAAAGGAATAACAACTCTCTTTGCTCAATGAACAACTCTAGCCAACATTTAGCCAATTATTTGCTCACCTAGCCTCATTTTTCCTTGCGAAATTCCTCAGGAAATTAACCCCTATTCTTTAGGATTTTGCTCCAAATTGATTGCACAATTCCCAAGGATTGATCACTAATTGCATGCAACACCTGTACACTCAAGACTAGTCTACAACTAATGTTACACTGCCTTGTCATCTCCACTTCAACCGAGGAATTCAAATTCCTTACACGCACTAGATATTTTGGGCTGACTGATCAGTTAACTGACATATCTCTGAGTGAGACTGTTGTCGCACTGCACCACTGACCTTCAACTAACTCCAACAATAGTTAGAGGCAAGTTAGTTGAATACAACTAAAAATAACTGAACTAGATTACTAAAATTTAGCAATCACACATGCATAAGTAAACTCCAATCCCTGTAACTCAAATTTACTGAGATAGCTAAGTGACAAGAGCCATGCCACACTAGTTAAATGCCTCCAAATTGTCTTGCTGATGTGGAAATATGATTTACTCAATTTGATTGAGGCTAAAGCCAAATTGAGCCTTTCTTGCTACATTTTTTCACCAAAATCTCCGACCTTTCCACGTTTGTATTTTTCAAGTATTTCCTTCTCATATCTTGAGCCCACCAGGAGTTGTCCTCTTTTAGCAGCCTCCACACTAGTTTTGCTCCTAATGTGTGATTCAAAAGTACAAATTCCTTGATATTGAGACCTCCTTCATCTATGTCTTACTTGATTTTTTCCAAGTTCACAAAATGGTATTTTTTCCTATGGTTTTTCCTCCTTGCCATATAATTTTTTTGATGCTTTTGTTAATGTTGTCAAGAATACATTTAGGTGCCATCAAATTTGAAGCTTGGAAAATTTGAAGGGTGTATGAGGTGGATTTTACCAAGATATTTCTTCCTTTAATACTTAGCCAATTTGCACCCCAAGAATTGATTTTCTTCTTGATTTTGGAGATGATACTTACCCAATATTTAGGGTTTTTCCTTGATCCAGGTTCGGGTGTGAAGAAGGACCTTTCCAAGACCTTTTACTTTCGTGATGTGTTAAAATTTATTTTTAAAAGAACATTAACAAATACAACTGCAGACTGTAAGGAAGAGGAACATAACAATCATCAGCACATGAAAACAAAATCTGTTGATAACGAAGTTCGTCTAGGAGGGACTACGTCTTCGGGCCCTGGTGTTAAGATGGTGTAGGCCGCTGCATTATGTGTTGTCAATAAAGATGATGTTCACAGAGATGATGTCTCGATCATACAAGGAAGAATGCCCTCACGCAGGAGTGGCTCTAAGAGATGTTCCACAGCTAGAACTCTCAATAAAAAAACTCCTATCAGTATGACACAAAAACAAGCATGGTGCGCCTCCCGCCAACATGGCACAAAAGGGATGTCAAAGCAAAAAACATGCATGACGACAACAAGAGTATCCCAACAACATACAAGAAGGGATCTTAAAGCATAACATAAAGAGTTGTGACCGAAAGTACATCACATAGAAAGATTCTGCATCAAATCAAGCAAGGAATCATGACAACATGTAATAAACAAGATCCTGCATCAATCATCAATCATGGGTCTGTACAAAATAATGAAAAAAGAAGAAGTACATGAACACATCATACCCCTCACCACCAAGGTCCATCTGAAGCAAAGGCTGTCAAAGTGTTGAAGCTTGCTGGAATATCGATCTCACAACATCGATCGCAAGAAGAAGACTGTTCGCACATGAAGATTGACATCTGCACTAGCACTTAGAAAAGTGACTGAAAGAAGAAATGAGAGAAAGACAAATCTGAATACACCATCAGATTTGTGGTGTCAAGTAGTGTTGAATTGACTGTCCAAAATCCGAATTCTAAGAATTTGAAAATTCGGAGCTCAAGGAATCTTTTAGATTCCCTTAGGATTCCTCAAAGATTCTGTTTCAGGGATGAGCTAAAAATCCGCTACTCAGATGTTGAATCTGATTTCAACATTAGGATCCCTATGGAAAACCATGAAAAACAATTATAAACTTGACCATATTGTGACAAAGTGAAATTTTACCTCCGTGGGAAAATTTCATGGCTCATGGTTCTGCTCCCTGTTTTTGCTGAAATCATGGTTCCGCGTGCATTCTGGAAATGAATGGAAGATGCAGAAATCAGATTGAAAAATGGATAGCACCATCGTGTTCGTGGCGATGAGAGGTGTAAAATCCATATAAAATTTGTCAATTTCTGAGAAGTTGAAAATTTTGCCCTCCTGCAAAATTCATGGTACCTACAATAAAAAATTATTAATCTGCCTCGATTTGTGTGCCCACTCTTGTCTCAAAATTCGTGCAGTATTTCTCCTCCTAGCTCTGGCAAAAACTGAGTTCTTAAATAATTTGGTTGGTGAAGTTACCAAGAAATTTGTTTCTCATAGTTGGTAAATAGTTAATTTAGTGTGGAGGAGGTTGTGTGGTCAAATCTCACCCCTCCACAAATAACATGGTTCTGGAGTTGGTTATTATTACAACCATAATTTTTACCCTTTTAAATAACAAACCCCACCATCCTCAATTCGTGTGAAGGCTTTAATGTTTGGGCATATATTATGGTTGGGCGCACTATTATATATATTTGGTGTAGTTTGTTTTAAATTTGTTATGGGGCCGCCCAATGGGCCGGCCCACATGGCTGGGCGGGTTCAACTCCCACCGACCTCACCATTAATAGTACATTGGTTACATGGGGAGTGGTGGGGTTGGTGGCCCCCACCCCCTTAAAATATATATATTTTTAATTTTTTCATTATAATAACCATTTTTAAAAACTTCGGATTTTAGGCCGAATTAGGCAAATTAACGAGGCAACAAATTTTCCAAGAATTTGGCTGGAGCTAGCCGGAATCCGGTGGCTGGGTTCGGTCTAATTTGTGGCCTCCTTAAGCCTGCCCAATCATAAAAAAGTCAACCCAACTTTGACTGCTTCTAACTTTCTCATACGGACTTGGATTGACGAACCGTTTGCACCACCACGATTAGGAAGATGAGGTCTACGCTCTGGTCCTGGTTCGAGCATAATTCAAACACTTTTATTTTCGAGCATTCATAAGCCCTCTTTGTCCTGTGTGTCTCTCTGGAGCCACTTGGATCAATCCTCCCCACTGAGGAGCTTTTGGTCCTCCAAAAGCATGAAAAATAATCTACAACTCTCTCTGTACCCTGTTTGCATCACAAACATCCTGAAAAGGTCTCACTTCTATCTCCTTCACCTTTGTTCTTCGGAGCCTTAAGCGATGAGCTGACACCTGCTACCTCTACAACCTATAGTACATGGTTTGCAAATCACATGTTTTGAATAACATGACCAAACTAAAGACCCAAACGTCCCACACTTGCCACGAGTTTATAACACATACTCGGTGGTCAAGTTTACAACAAGATGGACGCAATACCCCAGCTATGAAAACAAGGCCAACATATCATTGTTGCTTCAAAAAGTGATGGAAAACACATCATCACTGCAACACATGATTTACATTCATAAGGCCAAACACTATTGTTTCGACACGTGAGGGAAACATAACCTCACTTTTAGAGTTTTAACATGCAACTCAAAATACGACTCAAAACCTGACTAGATATCATTGTTGCTGACCAAGTGATGGAAAACACATAAACACTTTTACACTTTAAAATGCAACAAATGATTTACAAAAGAATGACCATGAAACGACAACATGTATAGAAACCAGTTTTCACTTATCAATGTGAATGGGTCGCCTCCTTGTGGTGACTTTGCTTGTCGAACAACTGCTCTTCTTGCTTCACACACCGATGCTTTGTCTTTAAGGCGCTGCTCTGGATGGAGCTTCCAGCAAGTGGCTCTCTGATGGCCATTTCTGTCGCAATTATTGCAGTAGGCTTTCTTCCTCCATATCTACTTAACCTGTTTCTTTTCATGCTGTGGAGAGGGTTTTTCACGCTTCATGAGTGTTGCCATTCTTTTCTAACACTTGGAAAAGGTATGGTTAGGTAAACCAAAAAAAGTGCATGTTTTTCGATGCCTTTGTCTTCGTTCATTATCAACAATATGATCATAATAAAAATGAACATTCGAAGATCGAAAGTGATTATACCTTCTTTTGATGTTTTTGATGTCAGCATGGCGATGAGAGCTTGCCTCAACTCTCTCCTTGTGATGGAAACTGCCATGGGATGATGGGGATGTTTTCCCATCATTCTCTTTCCTCGATGATGTCTCGGATGACTCTGACACCTTTGAGCACTCTCCTTTAGTGTATCTTGAGCCTGCAAATCGATGCTTATGCACAACCTCCAAAGGTTGAGTGATGCCTTGGTTGTTAACATTAAGTTCTTTCTCCTCGTTCCTTGTCTTTTTAAGGAGCCTCATATTTGTCCCTGTAATGGGGATCTCCAATTCTCCAATAGACATCATACTATGAGAAGATGAAACCGAAAGTAAATCAACATCTTTTACCTTCTCTTTCGATTTGGAAAGAACTGATGAGGGCTGCTCATCATCCGTTGTTGGTGGTTCGCTAACTGTCTCAGTGCATTCCCCAACTTATTTCCTGACATACCCAAGTCCTGCTTGACGGGGTAATTCCTCTACTTTGATGGGGTTGGCAATGCCTTGGCCATTCACGCCCAAGCCTTTTCCTTCATACCCCATTCTCTTCAACAGTTTGGAGCAAATTCCTACGGTGTGATTTTCAAACATAGCGAAATCATCATCAGGAAACATACATGAAGATGGAGAGCTAATTTTTACCTCACATGAGTCACGTTGCAGCTTTTCCAAGACCTCGTCCTTTGCTTACAGCTGTCGTAGCAAACTTTGTTTTTCCTCTTTCTCTTCATGTAGGCACATATTCAATTCATCATTCTCTGTTTGAAGGTTATGTTTGTTTTGCTTCAGTTCTTCCATGGCCTCTTCTGTGGCTGCAACTGAAGCTGCAATCGCTCTTTTTCCTTTGTCTCTTTCTGTATAGTTTCATACACAATTTCCGCTCTCTTGGAAATGTTGACCATGGTCTCATACATTGCTCTTTCATTCTCTGTCACTGTAGGTTCCATTGTTCACACTGCAATTCACATACACGTAAAGACTACTCTGATACCACTTGATCCAGGTCCAGGTGTGAAGAAGGACCTATCCAAGACCTTTTACTTTTGTGATGTGTTAAAATTTATTTTTAAAAGAACATTAACAAATACAGCTGTAGACTGTAAGGAATAGGAACATAACAATCATCAGCACATTAAAACAAAAGCCGTTGATAACGGAGTTCGTCCAGGAGGGACTACGTCTCTGGGCCCCGGTGTCAAGATGGTGTAGGCCGTTGCATTATGTGTTGTCAATAAAGATGATGTTCACAGAGATGATGTCTCGATCATACAACGAAGAATACCCTCATGCAGGAGTGGCTCTAAGAGATGTTCCACAGCTAGAACTCTCAATAAAAAAACTCCTATCAGTATGACACAAAAACAAGCATGGTGCACATCCCGCCAACATGGCACAAAAGGGATGTCAAAGCAAAACACATGCATGACGCCAACAAGAGTATCCCAACAACATACAACAAGGGATCTCAAAGAATAACATAAAGAGTTATGATAGAAAGTACATCACGTAGAAAGATTCTGCATCAAATCAAGCAAGTAATCATGACAATGTGTAATAAACAAGATCCTGCATCAATAATCAATCATGGATCTGTACAACATAATGCAGAAAGAATAAGTACATGAATAGATCATAAACCTCACCACTAAGGGCCATTTGAAGCAAAGGCTGTCAAAGTGCTGAAGCTTGCTGAAACATCAATCTCACAGCGTCGATCACAAGAAGAAGATTGTTCGCACATGAAGATGGACATTTGCACTAGCACTTAGAAAAGTGACTGAAAGAAGAAATAAGAGAAAGACAAATCTGAATACTCCATCAGATTTGTGGCAACGAGTAGTGCTGAATCGACTATCCAAAATTAGAATTCTAAGAATTTGAAAATTCGGAGCTCAAGGAATCTTTTAGATTCCCTCAGGATTCCTCAAAGATTCTATTTCAGGGATGAGCTAAAAATCCGCTGCTCAGATGTCAAATCTGATTTCACCATAGGATCCCCGCGGAAAACCATGAAAAAAAAGTATAAACTTGACCATATTCTGACAAAGTGAAATTTTACCTCCGTGGGAAAATTTCATGGCTCATGGTTTTGCTCCCTATCTTTACTTAAATCATGGTTCCGCGTGCATTCTGGAAATGACTGGAAGATGTAGAACTCAGATTGAAAAATGGACAGTGCCATCGTGTTCGTGGCGACGAGAGGTGTAAAATCCATATAAAATTTTTCAATTTCTGAGAAGTTGAAAATTTTGCCCTCCTGCAAAATTCATGGTCCCTGCATTAAAAAATTATTAAACTGCCTCGATTTGCGTGCCCACTCCTATCTCGGAATTCATGTAATCCTTCTCCTCCTAGCTCTGGAAAAAAATGAGTTCTTAAATAATTCGTTTGGTGGAGTTACCAAAAGATTTGTTTGGCATAGTTGGTAAATAGTTAATTTAGTGTGGAGCAAGTTTTGTGGTCAAATCTCACCCCTCCACAAATAACATGGTTTTGGAGTTGGTTATTATTACAACCATAATTTTTACCCTTTTAAATAACAAACCTCACCATCCTCGATTCGCATGAAGGCTTTAATGTTTGGGCATATATTATGGTTGGGCGCACTATTATATATATTTGGTGTAGTTTGTTTTAAATTTGTTATGGGGCTGCCCGGTGGGCTAGCCCACGTGGTCGAGTGGGTTCAACTCCCGCCAGCCTCACCATTAATAGTGGTCGGGCAGGTTCAACTCCCACCGAACTCACCATTAATAGTACGTTGGTTACATTGTGGGTGGTGGGGTTGGTGGCCCCCACCCCCTTAAATGATCCGGATTTTAAACAGGAACGCAACAAATTACAGAGATAACCATAAATACAGAGATGCGATAACCATAAAAATAGAGATGCAGCGGAAATAATACTTCATTTCATTACTGTAAAATATTGAAATATGCTTACAAACAGAAATGGAAAGAAACCAGCTAGGGCGATGGTAGCTTATCTCTGAGAAGAGATGTGGCGGCTACATGCCTCTGAACTGTTCCGAACTGTATTACAATGAGGCTTGAAGGCCTATTTATTGTTGAGAAACAATGGAAAACCCTTCACATACCGAAACCTAACCCTAGAAGATGAAACGCCAAATTGTGGGCCCCGTTTGGGTAAATTGGTACATCAATTTCCCGGGGTCGTAACTTTGGCATACGATCTCCGTTTGACGCGTACGATAGCTCGTTAGAAAGATCTATCCGAGTACTACCACTTTGGGGGGCAACACAGGGCTCGGTTGCCCAGAATTCCAAAAAAACGTCGTTTAGGGCCTCAAAACGGCTCCGGAAGTTCAGGACCCGAAAAAAACTGCTAAAAATAGTAAACTGTGCTACAATTAAGGAAACTGAAAATGCTGAGAAAGACAATGGTGGGGGTCCAGGTGGACCTGGCAGGTGGCCACCAATATCCACCTGGATCATTAAAATACATATATTTTTTTCTTTTTTTGTTATAATAACTATTTTTAAAAAATTTGGATTTTAGGCCGAATTAAGCAAATTAACGAGGCAACAAATTTGCCCAGAATTTGTCTGGTGGTGGCCGGAATCTGGTGGCCAGGTTCGGTCGAATTTGTGGCCTCCTTAAGCCTGTCTAGTCATCAAAAAGTCAACCCAACTTTGACTGCTTCTAACTTTCGCATACGGACTCAGATTGACGAACCGTTCGCACCGCTGCGATCAGGAAGATGAGATCTACACTTTGGTCTTGGTTTGAACATAATCCAAACACTTTTATTTTCAAGCGTTCATAAGCCCTCTTTGTCCTATGTGTCTCTCTCGAGCCACCTGGATCATTCCCTTTAAAGGAGATCGATATTCCCAAGTAGTTGAAAGTAGAACAATTTTTCTCCCATTTGAAGCCAAAATGTTTGTAGTTTCCTGCATTTTATTATCTAAAGTGTTCCACCCATAGATCATGCTTTTTTCTATATTGATTTGTTCTTCTAAAGCAAGAGTGAAGTATTGCAAACAATGTTTGAATCTCCTGCTATGATTGAAGATGCTCCACCAAGCATACTTGTATCCCACAGTGTTCATCTTTAATTTATCGAAGTTTCGAGTCTAGACCAAGACTCATCATCATGACTGATTTAGAAAGAAGAGAAACATGAGCAATAAATATGGTTAGGTGAGTTGTCAAGTTGGTAAGCCGACCATCTGAATGATTTGAATTTTAAATTCGTTTTTATTATTTTTATTGTTAATGATATTCTTATAATATTTAATTTGTTTTAATAATTTATCAAATTGTGTCCATTATTGATTGTATTTCTTTCTTTATATTCTTAATCTCATTATAAAAATCATTTTAATTTTATTATATTTTAATTAAATTTAATTATTTTTGTTTATCAATTGATTTCTTAATTTTGAATTATTGCTTAATTTAAGTTAATGTTATTAGTTTGTTTGTCAACTAAGTTTATTTACTTTAATAAGTTGTCTATTTATTTCTAATTTTAATTGAGTCTATATTAATCTATGTTTTTAAGGGAGGGATGTTTAGTGAATTGTTTATTTTAATACTTGATTAATACTTAGTTTAAGCTTATGCAATTAGTTTAGTTTTAGGTTTTCTTTAAAATTATTATGTTAATTAGGTTTTATTATTTAAAATGTAATAAGTTTTTTTATTTTTTATTTTAAAATAAAAATATAAAAATAATTTTATTTTATTTTATTTTATTAATTTTAAAAGTTTAATTTATAGGAGATTAATGTATTATTAATAATTAGATTCTAAACTCATATGTGTTTATGTTAATGGATTATTGTTAATGTATTCTAAATTGACCCTTACTTATATTTAATATGAAGTCTAGTTATTATATTGCAAACACAACATCTCTTATAATTCTTAATGTGATTTTATGGTTATGAGAGGAGTTGTTTTGACCTATAGAGGGTGGGAAAGATGAAGAGAGGTAAGGGGATGCAAAAGGGAGGGTCATTTTAATCAATGGGGGTGAGAAGTGAGGTCCAATTTCTACTAATTTCCAAGCCTCCATCCCTATTGAGGTTATGAGGGTGTTTTATGATCTCAAGTGCCTCACGAACCTTATGTTTAAAATGGTGTTTTTCATTGGCAATGACCTTTGTGTCTTCAAGGCATATATGGTGGTTTGTCTTACTTGCATGCTTAGCTAAAGCTAAAGAACGTGTTCTTTCTTTATGGATATTTGCACTATGCTCTTTGAGCCTGATCCTGACTGACCTGCGTGTTTCCCCAATATAGTGTTCTCCACAAGAACAGTTGATAATATAAACACCTTTCTGTTGGAGTTGCTCTTGGTTGTCCTTTACCGATTTCATTCTTTGTTTAATAGTTGTCAAGGGTTTGAATGAAGTTTTGATATCTTTCTTTCTGAGAATTCTGGCTAGTTGGTCAGTGACACCATGAATATATGGAAGGTAGGCACTAGTAGTCAGGGGGTTATTTGATTTGTCTTTTTTGTTTTCGGATTTGACTTTATGAATGGCCTTGAAGATGTCTTTATTATTGTATCCTAGGTTAGCAAATGTTCTTCTTAAGTAGGCAATCTCTTCCTTGGTGTGGTTCTCATCTGATATTCTACATGCTCTAGTGAAGAGGGTTTGAAGAACACCCATTTTTTGAGCTGGGTGGTGGTGTGAATCAGCATGGAGATAATTATTAGTATGCGCCTATTTTATGAACACTTTGTGACTTATGGAACCATCCTTGTTTCTTATGAGGAGGATGTCAAGGAATGGTATGCAATTCTTCTTCTCAATCTCTATTGTAAACTTGATGTCATCAGACATGCTATTGAGATGGTTTAAAAAGTTTTTAAGTTCATCATCCCTGTGAGGCCAATCAACACTGGTGTCATCCACAAACCTGACCCAAAACATAGGTTTTAATGGGTAGGTGTCAAGAGCCTTCTTTTCAAAATTTTCCATGAAGATATTGGCTACAATAGGTGAATGTTGGCATTATGATGCATGTGTTGTACTTGATGGCAACCCACTCATAGAAGAACATCTCACTTATATACATCTACAGAAGAGATAAATAGAGAAAACATGGCATATCAGATAAGAAGAGCCAAGAGGAGAATGTGTTGTACTTGATGGCAACCCACTCATAGAAGAACATCTCACTTATATACATCTACAAAAGAGATAAATAGAGAAAACAGGGCATATCGGACAAGAAGAGCCAAGAGGAGACAAGAGGAGCCATTTACATATGTTTATATAAAAAAGAAGCAGTTATTGGGAGCCATTGAGCCATTGGGAGCTTATCAGAGCAATAGAGGCTTTTTCTCATATATATGCATGCTAAATCATTATCGGGAGTGATCAGGCCACATATGCATGTATTAACGTTATCGGGAGGTGTTTGGGTGCTTAAAACCCATATATGTATTCATTATCACTGTCGGGAGCTATGGGCTTACTAAAACCCATATATGTATTCATTATCACTATCGGGAGCTATCGGGCTTACTAAAACCCATATATGCATGCATTTATATTATCGGGAGTTGGTTGGGTGCGTAAAACCCATATATATGCATTATATCCCCTTTCGGCAGTTACATGAATAATATAATTGCGGCATCGAAGTTTCGGCATATCGCATATCAATTATATATATATATATATATATATATATATATATATATATATATATATATATATATATATATATATATATATATATATATATATATGTTTCAGCATATCGGCGCAATGGTGTTTCGACTGTGTGACCCGGAAGCATATCGCAATGGACCCGATGGTGGCATTAACTTTGGTTTATATTAATATCGCATCCATGCGCGTCAGGGGTCCGGCTAAGTGACTTCGTTGAAACCTCCGATTGGGAGCGAACCCGATGAAGGCATCAATCATGGTTTATAACAAGATCGCATCCGTAGTATCGCAATACATAAAGGGTCGCCCACCTCAAATCCTCCGATTGCGATAACTCAGCGGACCCGATGGTGGAATTAAACTTGACGTATAATAATAACGCGTCCGATGCTTAAAAGCCCTGAATTCCGATTGCGATAAAGAGGTAGTGGACCCGATGGGAGCATTAAAGGCAATATATAATAATATCGCATTCGCAGTTCGGCATATATGCGCGTCGGACTTCGTTGAAACCTCCGATTGCGAGTGGACCTGATGAAGGAATCAAAACATGGTTTATAAAAATATCGCGTCCACAGTATATCGGAATACATAAAGGGTCACCCACCCCAATCCTCCGATTGCGATAAGAGGGGTCGGACCCGATGAAGGAATTAAAAGCATTTCATATTAAATCGCATCCGCAGTTTTCGCCCATCTTAGAATAGCCTCCCACTTCAAATCGCCGATAGTGATGAAAGGAGCGGACCCGATATATTAATAAAGGTTGGTTAATGGGGCATGTCGCATCCGATCCATTGGATCAGACGTCGGAATAGGCCATGATACGGGCATGTATTGTTAGCGATGAGGAGTGGACCCGATATATAAATAAAGGCTGGTTAATGGGGCATATCGCATCCGATCCATCGGATCGGACGTCAAGCATGTATTGTTAGCGATGAGGAGCAGACCCGATATATAAATAAAGGCTAGTTAATGGGGCATGTCGCATCCGATCCATCAGATCAGACGTCAAGAATAAACCATGAGATGGGTAGGCGCCGATAGCAATAAGGATTGGACCCGATATATTATTAGTTTGGATGCATTAAGTTAAAAATCCGCCTTTTGTGGTTTGGACCATTTTCATCGTTTTCCCGCTTAAGCCTATCCTTAAGAAGATCGGTCAAAAACAGTTGCGCCTCAGGTTTTCGGATCCTATGGTTTCGATTCATGGTTTTATCAAATGCGTGATTATATAAAGAGAAAGGGGATCCGGTGGCAAAGCATCGATTATGAATTGAAGATCTTAAGGAAACTGTGCAGCCACAGACACGCAAAAAATAGAAGTCTCTTCGGGTGTGGAGAATCGCTATTCAGGAGGTGATGTGGGAGCGGTCACCCACAGGTTCTTTTTAACAAAGCTGCAATCATTTCTTATATATGCTCTAGCTGCTTCTGCTGTTTACTAAAGGGTTCTAAGTGCGCAATATTAAGTTTTTTCTTGTTTAGCCTCTGGGTGTGCAACAGTATGTAAATCCTCTGTTTGGGTCTTAATATCAGCCTCTGTTGACTAAATCGGGTGATAACTGTCATGTATATGGATCTGATGCTTGGGTAACTAGATCTGATTGCGATCATACATACTATCCTTGTAAAGTGTATTGATTTGGTGATTGGGTGATTCAAAAGAATTATGTACTTCAATGATATTAAAGGGTCCAGTATGAAAATTGGATGAAACGTGGCCTTTCAGATTATGTATTGTGCTTCAGGTGTATCCAGTCTGAAAATGTATGAAACATGGTACCCGGAAGAGAGAAGATTGTAGGCTGGTGCCTACGTACTAGTATCTTAGCTAGTACAAGAGCTAAGGGGGTGGTAGCTCCCTTCTAGTAGCAGTTGAGAACTTTGGAGCATTGTAGCAGGTAGCAACCTGCATACTAGTACATCGGCTAGTACAAGAGAAAAGGGGGTCGTAGCTCCCTTCCAGGAGAGTCTGGAGAACGAGAGGAGGGTTGTAGCTCTCTGCAGGTAGAAGCCTGCGTACTGGTATAAGACTGCACCAGTACATAAATATTGTAAAAGGATTTTCTTATTAAGAAGAAGATTGAGATGACTTGCAGCAGGTGGTTTTCTCCCACATTGGGTTTCCACCTTATATCATGGTGTTCATGTGTGTGACTTATGTGTGATGATCTATTCTATTTTACTGCACCAGTTTACTGTTAATATGGTTGATAATGTTCTAATGCACTCATTAAGGATCAACTAACTGAATCATAAGAAGTTGTGGAAGTAGCATATATGAATCTGAATATGGAAATGAAAAAGTTTTATTAATGTGATAATACTGATTCACCCCCCCTCTCAGTATTATTTCCAACAATTGGTATCAGAGCAGGTCCTTTTGTAGAAGCTTGCTCACTTGAAGGAGATCTGTGGAACAATGGGAAAGAAGCTTAAGAAGAAAGCTCATAAGAAGAAGAAGACATCTCAGAAGAACTATGACAGTGGGAGAATCGATTGGGGATTAGGTATAAGAAGCTCTTCAGATTCAGATTCAGATTCAGAATCATTTCAAAATGAAGATGAACTATCAGGTATGAATTTGCTATCCTCTGATGTTCCAGCTATCTATCCATTTGGAAAAGATGGAAGTGATAACGAAACAATTGAATGTGCTCTTATGGGTGAGGAAGAGGGATATCAAATAGAAGCAGAATTTAACAGGCTGAAAAACAAAATCAGTGAACAAGAAAGACTTCTGAACATAAAGAGTGGTGCCCTCAAAGAAGCTATTACTAGACAAAAGGCTCAACGAGAGTTATTCAAGGAGAAATATCAAAAGTTGCAGGTTGAAGCAACATCTCTAAGAAATGAAGTCAATGAAAAGAACACAACCATCAAGAAACTCAGAGATAGATCCAGTTACTATGAAAGTCTTGAAGCCACAATCCGCTCTCTAAAGGAAGATCTTGAAGAATCAAAGAAGCAGAATAAATATCTAGTCCAAGATATTGAAAAACAGGGAAACGAAGTTATCAACTTAAAATCTCAGCTAGAATGTGCCTTCAGAATTCGTCAAATGCAACAGGATCTGAATGAAGAACAAGAAAGGGAGATTCTCAAGCTAAAGCATCAGTTGGAAGAAGAAAGGAAAGCTGAAGAAGACATGAAGAAACAATATCTAGAAAAATAAGAACAACTTCAGGTTGAGGTAAATATCTTGAAAAGTAAATTAGAAGAAAAGGATAAGCTCTTACATTTTCAAGATAGTACTAAAGTCTTGGATGATATTCTTAATAGTCAAAGATCTCCTGCTATCAAAACTGGTCTTGGCTTTCATGAATCTGTTGAAGGTGAATCTAGTTCACAAGGTGAGGCAAGGAACTCTAAAGAGAAATCTAAAATGATCAACAAGGAGATAAGAGAGATGAAAGGTCAATCTCATCATCAACCAAGGAAAGAAATTCTTCAAAGAAAATCTTTTACTCCTCCTATGAATAATGTTGAATGTTATGTATGTCATAACCTTGGACATGTTGCAGCCAGATGTAGAAGAAGAAGGGTTCAAGATCATCAAACAAACAAATCACCTCAGTCAAGGTACTTTAATGGATATTGCTTTGCTTGCAATATGTTTGGTCACAAAGCTGTTGATTGCTACAAAAGGAATATGAAACATGTAAGATGTTATGCATGTAACAAGCTTGGACATATAGCAAAGGAATGCAGGAACAAAGCACGGACATCACACCAAAAGGAGAAAACATCATCACACTTGAAGATATGGAAGAAAAAGGAAGTTCAGTCAAAAAGTGGCGGCACAACACATCATACAGACATAACAGAGGGAGTCGGAAGTGTAAAACTTCAATCTCCTACGCAAGCTTGATAAAGGGAAGTTGCATATATACGCGAATTTGTTACTGCACAGTCGCGTATATGTTTGTTTAAAGAAAGGCAGTAGGGACATATTCAAGAAAAGGATCAGTTTTTCTCTAATTGATAATGTTTGCATTTTGCTAATAATTTGTGGATATCATGGTTAGAAGTATTTTGGTTCTAACTTGATATTGATGATGTCTTGATACTTCTTATTAATATGCATGATCAGATCTGACAGATGGCACAGGTTTAGGGGGAGCATATGCTCTTAATGCATTGTTGGCATTATGGTTAATAGTCCTTGGTGATGATGCTTATTTGGCTAAATGATGTGATATGGTTATAAGTTGTCCATCTCATATATTTCTTGGGTTTACATAGTTGGCGTTCTCATCAGATTTATGGTTGATTCTTTATGGTGCTTACATGGTGATCTTCATAAGCATAAGGAGAAGTACAAAGCTTGAATACACATCTTCCTCTCTTGATAATGAGTCACTCATATGCTGCTGTCATCCTATACATAAAGATCATATAATTCAATTATGATGCAGGATTCCTATTATAGATGAAGATTGTTGGTTGGATACATGGTTGATTATTGCATTGATGGAGACTTGATGATGATGAGTTCCTACCTATATGATGACAGATTGTTTTGTATATATGTTGATTGATGCAGATATTCCAAATTGATGATACTTGGCTATGGTGTTTCTCTCATATGTGAGAATGTGAATGATTCAAAAGGTTGAGTTGATGAGGACATACATTGATGATTCATGCAAGCTGCCGGTCTAGTTGCTGTTGACAGATACTATACAGTGTCATTACTGATGATCCTTTTTTAGGTGTTTGGGCTCTGTTATATATGTCATTCGATGTAAAGGTCATAGCAAGACTCATGTTGTAATAGTGCATCTCTATCTTTTGTAGTCATTTGATGAGATCTCTTCAGGTCATGTAACGGCCTATGTTGGTTTCCCCACTATGCCTGGGATGAATGATGTTGTTCCCTTATGTTATCATATGTAAACGTTTTGTATATCACCATTGTGATGGGAGATAGATGTATGTATGAGTCTTTGGTGATAGGAAGGTCATTTATGATGTATAGAGTCATGTTCTTCTTGTAGAACATCTTTTTGCAGACCTTGCTTACAGTCAGGGGGAGCGTATTTCAGCAGAGCAGAAATTTCAGCATGTTCTCAGAAAGAGCATGGACAGACTGGTGCACCATGGCATATACAAAGGGGGAGCTCATTCCCAGGGGGAGTATGGTCAGCAAAGGAAGAGAATATCTTGGTCCGCCCTTTGCCCTTGATGTCAAAGGGGGAGAGTGATTTGGTATTGTTGCCATCAAGTCCAAAGGGGGAGATTGTTGGCATTATGATGCATGTGTTGTACTTGATGGAAACCCATTCATAGAAGAACATCTCACTTATATACATCTACAGAAGAGATAAATAGAGAAAACAGAGCATATCGGACAAGAAGAGCCAAGAGGAGAATGTGTTGTACTTGATGGCAACCCACTCATAGAAGAACATCTCACTTATATACATCTACAGAAGAGATAAATAGAGAAAACAGGGCATATCGGACAAGAAGAGCCAAGAGGAGACAAGAGGAGCCATTTACATGTGTTTCTATCAAAAAGAAGCAGTTATTGGGAGCCATTGAGCCATTGGGAGCTTATCAGAACAATAGAGGCTTTTTCTCATATATATGCGTGCTAAATCATTATCGGGAGTGATCAGGCCACATATGCATGTATTAACATTATCGGGAGGTGTTTGGGTGCTTAAAACCCATATATGTATTCATTATCACTATCGGGAGCTATCGGGCTTACTAAAACCCATATATGCATGCATTTATATTATCAGGAGTTGGTTGGGTGTGTAAAACCCATATATATGCATTATATCCCCTTTCGGCGGTTACATGAATAATATAATTGCGGCATCGAAGTTTCGGCATATCGCATATCAATTATATATATCTATATATATATATATATATATATATATATATATATATATATATATATATATATATATATATATATATATATATATATATATATATATATATATATATATATATATATATATATATATATATATATATATATATATGTTTCGGCATATCGGCGCAATGGTGTTTCGGCTGTGTGACCCGGAAGCATATCGCAATGGACCCGGTGGTGGCATTAACTTTGGTGTATATTAATATCACATCCATGCGTGTCGGGGGTCAGGCTAAGTGACTTCATTGAAACCTCCGATTGGGAGCGGACCCGATGAAGGCATCAATCATGGTTTATAACAAGATCGCATCCGCAGTATCGCAATACATAAAGGGTCGCCCACCTCAAATCCTTCGATTGCGATAACTCAGCGAACCCGATGGTGGAATTAAACTTGACGTATAATAATATCATGTCCGATGCTTAAAAGCCCTGAATGCCGATTGCGATAAAGAGGTAGTGGACCCGATGGGAGCATTAAAGGCAATATATAATAATATCGCATCCATAGTTCGGCATATATGCGTGTCGGACTTCGTTGAAACCTCCGATTGCGAGCGGACCCAATGAAGGCATCAAAACATGGTTTATAAAAATATCGCGTCCACATTATATCGGAATACATAAATGGTCGCCCACCCCAATCCTCCGATTGCGATAAGAGGGGTTGGACCCGATGAAGGAATTAAAATCATTTCATATTAAATCGCATCCGCGGTGTTCACCCATCTTATAATAGCCTCCCACTTCAAATCGCCGATAGCGATGAAAGGAGCGGACCCGATATATTAATAAAGGTTGGTTAATGGGGCATGTTGCATCCGATCCATCGGATCAGACGTCGGAATAGGCCATGATACGGGCATGTATTGTTAGCGATGACGAGCGGACCCGATATATAAATAAAGGCTGGTTAATGGGGCATATCGCATCCGATCCATCGGATCGGATGTCGGGCATGTATTGTTAGCGATGAGGAGCGGACCCGATATATAAATAAAGGCTGGTTAATGGGGCATGTCGCATCCGATCCATCGGATCAGACGTTAGGAATAAACCATGAGATGGGCAGGCACCGATAGCAATAAGGATTGGACCCGATATATTATTAGTTTGGATGCATTAAGTTAAAAGTCTGCCTTTTGTGGTTTGGACCATTTTCATCGTTTTCCCGCTTAAGCCTATTCTTAAGAAGATCGGTCAAAAACAGTTGTGCCTCAGGTTTTCAGATCCTATGGTTTCGATTCATGGTTCTATCAAATGTGTGATTATATAAAGAGAAAGGGGATCTGGTGGCAAAGCATCAATTATGAATTGAAGATCTTAAGGAAACTGTGCAGCCACAGACACGCAAAAAACAGAAGTCTCTTCGGGTGTGGAGAATCGCTATTCAGGAGGTGATGTGGGAGCGGTCACCCACAGGTTCTTTTTCAAAGCGACAATCATTTCTTATATATGCTACAGCCGCTTCTGCTATTTACTAAAGGGTTCTAAGTGCACAATATTAAGTTTTTTCTTGTTTAGCCTCCGGGTGTGCAACAGTATGTAAATCCTCTATTTGGGTCTTAATATCAGCCTCTGTTGACTAAATCGGGTGATAACTGTCATGTATATGGATCTGATGCTTGGGTAACTAGATCTGATTTCGATCATACATACTATCCTTGTAAAGTGTATTGATCTGGTGATTGGGTGATTCAAAAGAATTATGTGCTTCAATGATATTAAAGGGTCCAGTATGAAAATTGGATGAAACGTGGCCTTTCAGATTATGTATTGTGCTTCAGGTGTATCCAGTCTGAAAATGTATGAAACGTGGTACCCGGAAGAGAGAAGATTGTCGGCTAGCACCTACGTACTAGTTTCTTAGCTAGTACAAGAGCTAAGGGGCTCGTAGCTCCCTTCCAGGAGAGTCTGGAGAACGAGAGGATGGTTGTAGCTCTCTGCAGGTAGAAGCCTGCGTACTGGTATAAGACTGCACCAATACATAAATATTGTAAAAGGATTTTCTTATTAAGAAGAAGATTGAGATGACTTGCAGCAGGGGGTTTTATCCCACATTGGGTTTCCACCTTATATCATGGTGTTCATGTGTGTGACTTATGTGTGATGATCTGTTCTATTTTACTGCACCAGTTTACTGTTAATATGGTTGATAATGTTCTAATGCACTCATTAAGGATCAACTAACTGAATCATAAGAAGTTGTGGAAGTAGCATATATGAATCTGAATATGGAAATGAAAAAATTTTATTAATGTGATAATACTGATTCACCCCCCCCTCTCAGTATTATTTCCAACAATGAAAGAGGTGATCCCATAGCTACTCCTGAAGTTTTCTCAAAGATTTCCCCTTGGAAGGTGAAGAAAGTGGACCGTAGACAAATTTCAGCCAACTTTGCAGTTTGGGGGTCCACCATCTCTTTAACCACTTGTATTTCTTCATCTAAGGGAATCTTGGTGGAGAGTTGGACCACGTCAAAACTGACAATTTTATCACCTGGATCTAGCTTAGCATGTTTAATGAATTCAACATATTGGTTGGAATCTTTGATGTAAGAGCTGGTTTTACCAACCAGAGGTGCTAAATTGCTTACAACATACTTTGCTAATTTGAATGTGGGTGATCCTATAGTATTGACTATAGGTCTCAAGGGGACATCTTTTTTATGAATTTTGGGGAATACGAGGGGTAATTTTACTGTCAGGGGTAAGGTGCTTTTTTAGTTTCTCATCTAGATTGGCTTCTTTAATGGATTTTTTGACAAACCACCATATATGCCTTGAAGACGCAAAGGTCATTGCCAATGAAAAACGACATTTTAAATGTAAGGTTCATGAGGCACTTGAGATCATAAAACACCCTCATAACCCCAATAGGGATGGAGGCTTGGAAATTAGTAGAAATTGGACCTCGCTTCTCACCCCCATTGATTAAAATGATCCTCCCTTTTGTACCCCCCTACTTCTCTTCATTTTTCCCACCCTATATAGGTCAAAATAGCTCCTCTTATAACCATAAAATAACATTAAGAATTATAAGAAATATTGCGTTTCCAATATAATAACTATACTTCATATTAAATATAAGGCTCAATTTAGAATACATTAACAATAATCCATTAACATAAACACATATGAGTTTAGAATCTAATTATTAATAATACATTAATCTCATACAAATTAAACTTTTAAAATTAATTAAATAAAATAATTTTTATATTTATATTTATATTTTAATTTTAAAATTAAAAATAAAAAACTTATTAAATTATAAATAATAAAACCTAATTAACATAATAATTTTAAAGAAAACCTAAAATAAACTAATTGCATAAACTTAAACTAAGTATTAGTCAAGTATTAAAATAAACAATTCACTAAACATCCCTCCCTTAAAAACATAGATTAATATAGACTCAATTAAAATTAAAACTAAGTATTAATCAAGTATTAAAATAAACAATTCACTAAACATCCCTCCCTTAAAAACATAGATTAATATAGACTCAATTAAAATTAAAAATAAATAGACAACTTATTAAAGTAAATAAACTTAGTTGAACAAACAAACTAATAACATTAACTTAAATTAAGCAATAATTCAAAATTAAGAAAATTAATTTATAAACAAAAATAATTATATTTAATTAAAATATAATAAAATTAAAAGAATCTTTATAATAAGATTAAGAATATAAAGAAAGAAGTATAATCAATAATGAACGATATTTGATAAATTATTAAAACAAATTAAATATTATAAGAATATCATTAACTATAAAAATAATAAAAATGAATTTAAAATTCAAATCATTCAGATGGTTAGCTTACCAACTTGACAACTCACCTAATCATATTTATTTCTCCCGTTTCTCTTCTTTGTAAATTAGTCCTAATGATGAGTCTTGGTCTAGACTCAAAACGTCGACAAATTAAAGATGAAGACTGTGGAATATCTGAATTCAGTTTCTCAAAAACCACACCACAAAAATCTACAAACCATACTTGTATCGTATGCAAATTTTGCTTGATTCAAAGTTTTTACTCTTGTAACAATTTGTAGGCCTATCAAATCTCCATTGAGATGAGCAGCTTCCAATCTTCTACTTAGTGAATTTTCCATTATGATGTAGAGAAGAGGAGACAAGGGGAAACCTTACCTCAGTCCCCTTGATGCTTGAAATAATTGTATAGTCTTTCATTGACCATAGGAGATATCCATGGTGAGCTTATGAAATCCTGTATCCATTCAACAAATCGAGAGCTAAAACCAATTTTTTCCAAGACTCTAAGAAGGAAATCATGATCAACTTTGTCGAAAGCTGAAGCCATATCAAGATTTATTTGCATACCTTTGATATTAGAAGTGCTTTTGGTATGAATTGCTTCCTGAAATAAGATTATATTTTCTATAATATGTCTTTTGGCTATAAAACCATTATGATTCTCTTATATCATTTGATTTATGACTTTTTTCAATGTGGTGGCTATAAGTTTAGAGATAATTTTATAAGAGGCATTACATAAAATTATTGGTCTAATATTGGTAAAGGAGACTCGATTGATATCTTTATGGATTAATGCTAGAAATGTAGAAATGGTTTCTCCCCAAAATTTCCACTTCTTTCTTTTCCATTCCAACATTTTACACAAGTCATATTTTATTAACAGTCAAAAGGCTTTGAATAAATCAATAGTGAAACCATCTGGCTCAGGTGCCTTGTTTGATCCTAGGCTCCATATTGCTTCCAATACCTCGTTTTCCACTATGGGTTTGCATAATACTTCATTGTCCTCTTTAGTTATGATGGTTGGAATTTGCTTGAACATCCTATCTACACTTTGATTGTTGTCCCACTGCTCCTTATACTGATCTTTGAAGTATTGATGAGATGTCTGCTTTATTTTCACATATCCTTGATTGTTTTCCCTTCAGAATATTGATTTACCTTTATCATATTTTTCATTTCTCTTGCTTTGGTCTGTTTATGGAAATATTTTGTGTTCCCGTCTCTGACTTTTAACTAGAGACTTCTTGATTTTAGCCTCTATTCTTGTTCTTCCTATTGATCTTCTGGATTTTCATTGTAAGATCTTTTTCAAGAGCTATATGTTATTCTTCTACTGTGTTTATTTCCATTTGTTGATAGATTTCCTCTAATTGAGATCTTAGATCTGATTTTTCATGATTCGGTTCAACATATTGTTCTTTTGCCCAATCTTTTAGAGTTTTTTTTCACCATTTTTAGTTTTGTTTCTAGCACAAAATATGTTGACCCTTCAACATAATTTCCCCATTTCCTTTGGATTATTTCTACCACTCTTTCATCTTCCAACCATAATGGATTAATATGAAGGGGATTGGGCCCATATGCTCTTTCTTTGTGAGAGATAAAGAGATGGGTTTGTGACCTAAAATCCCATTTTTAATTATCTCATAGCTTAAGTTTACATATTCCAATTTTAAGTTTCATGATAGAATAAATATGTCAAGTTTGGTTGCTATGTTTTGTTTCTCTGTTCTTCTATTGGACCAAGTGAATAATCCTTTCTTTGACACTATATCCATGAAGTCCCACTCAGTCATTAGATCTTCCATATTCTCCCCATAAGGGTCCTTTATTAGGTTGCCTCCTTTTTTCGTCTTTGTGGAGATTGTAGTATTAAAATTTTCTCCTATTATGACTTCTTGATAAGTGTTTGAACCTCTTTGGATGTTTAAAGTATTCCAAAAATATGCCTTCTCTGCATACAAGGATAGAGAGTACACATTGTAGATTGCATAAACCTTAATGGAGGATAGGTAATTCAAAATATTTTATATCCAAAACTAATTAGTTCTTGTTTGTAATTCTTGATATCTATTTGGGTTCCATAGGGTGCCACTCCCTCACAAGGCCCCTCTCGCACTGGATATAACACTTTAGTTGTATGCCCAAAACTGATATTTTACTTTTTCAAAATTGGTTGCATCCATTTTTTTTTTCTTGTAGGAATATTATGTCTACTTTTCTCACTCCTGATTATATCCTTAAATGTTATGGTTTTTTTGGGGTTCCCTAAACCTCTTATGTTCCAAGAAATTATTTTCATTGAGAACTATGTAAGGGTGCCTCCTCCCCCTTGTTGGCTTTATATTTCCTCGAACCTTTCCTTGCATTTTTTTTATTCTTGTATTGTTGTTCTATTGTTTTCTGCTTGCCTAATAATTTCTCCATGGTTTTAGCTTCATCACATTTCTCCTTATTTGGTTTTCTTCCAACTTTTTAGTGGCATTTTTCAGTTTTCTCCAAATCATATCCATCTATCTAGGAATTTGATTTTTTCTTCTTACTGGCAATATTGTCATACCTATTAGGATTAAGAGTGGGAAACCCTTCAATAAGGAGAGACTAAGAAAAAGGAGTCTCCTTAGAGTCTTTGAGCAGAGGCTGAGAGGGTAGGGATATTACAACATGGGTGAGGGAAGAAGAGCCACATTAAATATCAATGGAGCTAATAGGATCACGGAGAGGAGGGACTTCCTTAACCACTATCGGTTTTCTCTTTTTTAGAGGAGAGGAAGGAATAATAGGGGAAGGATGACAACATAATAAATCATTTGAAGGGTCATCATGTTTAAGACATACTAAATCAATTGAAGGGATACCTAACTTAGGGGTGGAAGATAGAGGTTTGAATGTGTTGATTGAAGGATCAACCAAAACCACTTTTCTGGATGATGAACCAACTTTAATAGTCCTTGTAGAAAATTTCTTTAGTGATTTCCATTGATTTTAGGGATGGGTATATCCCAAAGGAGATGGTTTAATCTTGCAATACTTGGAAAAATGGCCATATTCATGGTATATTTTACACTTATAAGGGATCTGTTCATAGTCCATAATTTTCTCATGAATCCAATCTCCATTTTTTAGGGTTATTTTCTATAGAAGTCCTTTTTTTTAAATTGACCACCACACAGATTTGAGCACACACAAATTTCTTAGCCTTAGGTTCAGGAATGTCTAAAAAATTTCAAAGGGAGTTTCCTATGGAGATGAGACTGTCAGCTTCCCAAAAACGAAGAGGAAGGTAGCGTAGGTGGACCTAAATATGAACAACAGATGGGATATCTATCTCTGGGTTAAAGTCAAGTGTCCATTTGTTTAAACACATGCCTCTTGGGCCCATAAAGTGTGGATCATTTCTAAATATCAAGTCTTTGTTTACCTTACAACTGAATAGAACGATGAAATATCCTCTACCACTGGCAAAACAATTATGGGACCATAGACAAGCCTAGCCCAAGATTTTTCAATCCAGTCTTCAAAAATTTTAGGAGAGTGCTACATACCTGTGAACTGATCTATCATGCCTCTTTTATCAAGGGCGAGAGTTCTATCTTTAAAAATTTTAGAAGGAAGCTCTATTATAAGAGAACTTTCAAATCTGTTCACAAAATTTGAAGTAGACTGTATTGATTTTTTCTTTTTCCCCATCCTTGAACAAGAGCGTTATATGTTGTATCTACTAATCCTCTCCTGGCCCTGATGAGATTCCTTCTGACATGATCAAGGTTGGAGGCTAAAGATCAGGGTCACAACAGGAATTACGGAGTTTAAAAAAACAATGTGAGAGATCAGTTGTAGAGCTTGTTGCAAACAAAAATTGAGAAGGTAATGAGATTATTGCATAAATAATATAACTACAATAGTGAAGGGGCCTTTTTCACTTGAGATTGTAAATTTATTTCATATTAGTTAAGAAGAAAATTGGAAAGTATTTGGAGATTCATTATGGTATATGTGCGATGTGGGACTACCTTTTTCACTATGTTGGAGTGACTATAAAAATATTTATTTTTGTTGTAAATTAATTTATTTTCATACAATTGTGCTGACATCTTGCTATTATAGTTGCTAGTTGTGGATATAAAATAGTTGTAAAATAAAGCTAACTTGATTTTATGATTCATTTTTTTGTTAACTATTTAACCATTATTTTTACAATAGATTCATAGATATATATATATATATATATATATATATATATATATATATATATATATATATATATATATGAAATCATATATATATAATGATTAAAATGATCACTTATTTCATATTGTTTCTTATTCTCAAATCCTTCATATTTATCTTAAATTTTCATTACATTATTAACTCTAAAAATCTATTTTAAAATTTATATATTTAAATTTGTTTATTTTATTATCATCCTAAACCAAAGGATAATTAAAACTTAACTCTAAGCAAACTCCCTTAGTTTATTGTAGGACATTTATTCACACTAACAAAAGGTGGAAGGGGTGCAATTAAAAACAAGTGTTGCATGGCATCTTAGTCCATCACAAATAGACTTGTAAAAAATAACAATAATATTAAAGTAGTTTTGAATATTGAAAAGACAACTTCTAACCTCATTGATATAGGCATTTTTCATTGATGTTGAAGTCTTTTCCTCTTCATCTCCTTAAAGATGGAAATTGTGAAAAACACTAGTATAGATTATTATACATGGATCATAAACTTCCCAAAGATCATAAAATTTACAATGTAAGAAGTATCTAGCCATATATACATGCCATGTAACTTGCTTAAGAAAAAACTGATGCACTTGTCAATGTATGGCCCACAATAGAAGTGTGGTGTATCCATCAATATCATAATACATTGCAAAAGGATATTTTGTACACTTCTATATGAATATCAATAATTATTCAAGTATCTAAGAAATGCTTGGGAAGATTTAAGGAAATGGAAAACCTAGTAATAGTTGTTATGAAACTTTTAATATAATATGTTGTTTGGTTTCAAACTATTTAAATGGGAAAAAAAGTTTTGTTAAATATTAATTGAATCTAAACTTTCCAACTGTTTTTATTTGCTAGTGTTATAAAGCTAAAGCTAATAACACTAATGTTGATAATGCAAATCTATAATAAATAGATATGAAGTATTAATATCTTTGCTTAAAATGAAAATATACTCACTATGATGTGAAACATTGTCGGTACACAATTGATCCAGGCAGATGTTGGTGGCCACCTACCTATCCCACTTGGACCCCCACAACTGTCTCTTTCAGTTTTTCAGTTTTTGTAATTATAGCAAAATTTACTATTTTTAGTAGTTTTTCGGGTCCTGAACTTCAAGAGTTGTTTTGAGGCCCTAAACGACGCTTTTTTGGGAAATCTAGGAGCAACATGGGTCCATGGACCGATGTTGCTCTTCCCAAAGTTATATTCCTCGGATAGATCTTTCTAATGAGCTATTTTATGCGTCAAACGGAGATCGTATGCTAAAGTTACGACCCCGGGAAGTTGATGTTCCAACTTACCCAAAACGGGGCCCACAATTTGGCATTTCATCTTCTAGGGTTAGGTTTTGGGATGTTAAGGGTTTTCCATGATTTCTTAACAATAAATAGGCCTTCGAGCCTCATTATAACACAGTTCAGAGGCATGTAGCCGCCACATCTCTTCTCAGAGATAAGCTACCATCGCCCTAGCTGGTTTATTTCCATTGTTGTTTGTAAGCATATTTCAGTATTTTACATAATGAAATGAAGTATTATTTCCGCTGCATCTCTATGTTTATAGTTATCTCTGGAATTTATTGCGTTCCTATTTAAAATATGGATCAACAATGCTTGCTACCATGATTTAATAGTTTTCTTTATTTTTATTATAATTAGTGGACCAAATAGTCATGTGATAAATATAATAGTTGGTTTAGGAACAATTATACAAATTGGTTTGAGTTAAACAAAATATTTATAAACATAAGTAATTTTCTTTATTGAACAAATTTCTTAATAATTCACTAAGACAATTTCTTGTCCACGACGAAGGAAAATAACAATTTACTTGCATTAAAAGACCAATTCATAGTTTCACACTAGCGACTTGTAGGTGCCACCTAGTTTGATATGTGTGGAACAAACATTTAAAACCTGAGATATGAAAAATCTTTAATGCTTACATCAACACCATTTTAATATCAATGTTGTTTTGTAGTTGCTTTGTTCCCGGCATGTCAGTGATCAAAATAATATTACTAGTTTTCATAAGATATGGAGAACATGCAACAATTTCCAAATTTGATGTTTTTATTACAAAATTTTCGATTATTTATTCCGCCAAACACCAAGTGAAACTAGACTATAATTTCACTTTATTTATTTTTAGATTAATTTAAAAGGGAAAAACTGATTACAGATATTCCCACAAGATATGGTTGCATAATATGCATTCTACGTATTTAATATCCCTATGTACACAACACTACATCTTTTAATTGTAACCCCATTTACTAAATGCTTTCATAAACTGATCTTGAAAGAAAAATTTCTAAATACTGAAAATAAAAACTTTTTTGTCACATGTAGGTATCTTTGAACCGAAACTCAATGCGGCCATTGACATCCAAATTCTACATATAATTTTATACAAAGACATTTTATTCGAGGTTTCTACAGTTTAAAATAAAATACGCCTCCAATGAATGGGCTTGTGACATCCTCATTTTTATCTTCTACAACTAATGTGGGACATTCATTATTGGCATTTGAGGGACATGTTCGTTTTACAATGGAACTTGTTGGCCACTCCGTGTCAAATACCCTATAGCAATATTCTTTTTCGTAAAGGGATTCCATCATGTTCGAAGATTAAAATCATCTTGAATTCATCATCCTCAGTCATCATATTATCAGAGTTGTAAACCCATTCTCCAAGTTTGTAAGGTAAATGATCCTAGTAAGACCATATATGTAACCATCATCATCATCATCAACAACCTGGGTAAGCCTTTTATTTTGGCGACAAATTTCATTCTACGAGGTTTTCCGTCTCGTTGGTTCAACTTTGTTTCTAAACACGGATGGTCAGAAAAGTTTTTCCCTCGAGCCTCACCCTAAAGCTAGGGTGGAATTTATCGTCAAGGTCTTAGGTGAGTCCTAGTGTTTTAGTCGAGTCTTTTGTAAAAGTGATTTGGGAATAATTTAAGTTAATTAGCTAAATTATTTTATTGCAAATCACTTGGTCTACTAGATCATATTGAGTCGCAAATTTGGGTAATAAATTGAGGGTCTATAACGAACGGGTGTTCACCCTTTGAGGGTTGAAATGTAATTATCTTATATAAAAAAGTATTTTGGTGCATGGTTCCTCATATTTAGACACCATGACTAAAATATTAGAAGGTGGAAAAACTATTAATTCTCTCAAGTGTCAATTCAGTAAATTTTCTGGCAAAAAAATAAAAAAAAATCCTAAGACATAAATTTAATTAATTAAAGTCAAAATTAAAATCCTAGAGAAATTAAATTCTCCAAGTGGAAAAATTCGTGGGTCTTAAAGAAATTAATTTTTGGAGGTCCCCCACCAAGGGAATATTGAAAATTTCAAGAAAAATTGGACCCTTGGGCCTTGGTGGTTAAGTCAAAGTCAATTTTTTGAGGAAATTAGCTCAAAATAATTAATTATGATCTAATAAAAAATATATTAAAAGAGAAATTCGAAAATTCCTCAAAAATAAATATTTTCAAAGGTGGAGATTAAAATATAATCAAATATTTATCAACGATCGAGATTACTTTAATGGAGATCAAGCCAAATAGCTGTTATTTTCCACTTGGAGGATTTATCTATATATTAGGAGTCATTTGCTTCTCAAACACATAATTTTTTTTGAGAAAGCTCTGAGTCAAGCCCTATTGTAATATTTTTATGGAATTAATAGAAAAGACTTTGGGGTTTATTTATGGTGGTGTTCCTCTTCCATCTACTGGTAATATTTTTCTGAATCATGTTCCTTTATGTTCTATTGAATTAAATTCTATAAATTCTACATTTCATTAGTCATCAGTTGGATTATCTATTTACAAAGATATCTTGCATTAGGTACTGGGTTTTAGAAAAACGTTCTAATCTAATAGATCTAGTAGGTATCTCTAGATCTTAATGGTTTTAATGTGGATCTAGATCTTCGGTTTGACCAACCAACTCCCAAATCCAGAGACCCAAGAGCCCATTGTGTTAAATTCCGAAGATCTATCTTACAATTATTTGTTTTGCAGGGATCTTGATCATGGGCCAAATTAAAAATTCTTATTTACTCATTTATCTCAAATAATATTGGGCTTATTCAATAGATCTGGCTAATAAGAGTTTGTTTTTACTAATTCGGGAGCAGAGTTGTACTCATACTCCTTAGATCCAGTAGATATGTATATTATTTATGTGGATATGATAGTTTTGTAAATAATTTTAGCTTCTATCCCTTGTTTGCGGCTGGGTTTTTTGGGTTTATTTGATTTTTTGTATATATTGGGGTTTTGGGTTTTAAAATTTTATTTGTGCGGCTGGATTACAAAGCTAGATTTGAAGAATTGTTAAGGGTTTCAAGGTATTCAATCCTTGGAATTGTTTTTAGAGGGTTTCTAGAGGTGGATCTAGGCCTAGGAAGGCAAGATCCACCCTTTGTTTTCACCCCCAAGCTTAAAGCTCCAGATATGGAAAAGGACATCCATATTCAAGAAGATCGCGTGACCATTTGAGTATAAATTTTAAATCTGAAACGTATTCAAAATTTTAGCAAGGGTTTTGTGATTTTTTTGGGGCATGTTGGACTGAAATAACCCTATACCTAGATGTCATCTTTCCCCTAACTTTTCCATCAGCCTAGGGGGGTCTTTTTCCCTTGGCCGCAGTTCCATAAGGTTGTTTTAGGCTTGCCGCAACCTCTCAAAACCCTCACGAAACCCTATTTCTCCTTTTCCTTGCCTTTTCCCTTCCTTGCAAGCCCTAAGGATGCTTCCTTTTCCAGTCATTGTGCTCTCCTTAAAGACCTCTCTGTAACTCCTTCAGATTTGCCCTCATTCCTTACTACTCCTCATCATTTATTCTTTGTTACTACCCTAAACTCACTTCATTTGTTTCTATAGATTTTTCTAAAGCTAATATTGACAATGGTATTGAAAATAAAGTAATTTTGGGTGTCTTATAGGTGGTTCATTTGCAGAAAAGGTTGTGAACGATTGCTCTATTTTGGTTTTATTTCCTAAACCTTTTCTCTATCATTTGATACAACTCTATATTTATCCTCTAACATTGGTTGAATGCTTGTCTAAGTGGCATAAAACGAGTTGTTATTTGTTCAATACATTGAGGGGTCACCTAAAAACATTGGGGAATTTCTTTCTTAACTTTATGATGGATTTCTGATGACTATCATAAGGATTTCTTGGGTTTGAAATATGTCAATTTGCATAAGTTTTCTTCATTGTTGATCCTCTATTTTAAGTACACTAAATTCAAATTAGAAGAGAATAAGGATTGTAGGATATTTTGGCATTATAATAAATTCTGAGAAGTAGCAAACTAATTCTCTGCTGTCATAAAATCATTTGTTGCTCACTTATCTCTAAAAAAATGACTAGTTTACAGTTGTCCTAAAGATATTCATTTGTGTCATTTTAAAATTCTGAACACATTGCTCATAAGGTTATAAGCATTGGATAAGAGGTATTTTGATTTTGTTTGATAACCTTGGCATAACTCTATTGTCTCATTGAAATATAAACTTACATTAGCATCTGGGCTCTAAATCGAACATCTAACTGTGTCATTATCTAGAGTGAACAAGCAATTTTGTGCCCTTTACATGCAGCATTTGTAATATCTAATTGAAAAGTGTTAGCTAGTTGAAGTATATTAAGAACATATGCAAATATTGTTGATTCTTTGAAGATGCTCTACTTCTCTTTTTTCCATTTGTTTAAGACACATTATTGGTCTTGGCTAATCGTTAATCAACCTTTTGGCATCAAAAGTTTGGCTTAGATATTGGTATTGGTTAAGGACATTTTCATTTATCTCATTGGCTAAATATCTAAGTAAGCAAGTGCTTTAATCGTTCATGATTTTATGATTCTTGTTTAAAGTTGGACAAGTAAGCCATTGGAAGAACATTAGATCTATTTCTAGAAATCTATCAATTATTTTAGTTCATATCTCTCACATTGGTAACTTTCCTAAGGGATTAATTGGCTGGCTCCATCTTCGTTACATTTTGTGATATCCATTGTTAGCATTGGCACTTATTCTTGTGATTAAGATTGTCTCTTGAATTTTAGTTAATAAGTACTTGTCGATATAACTCAAGAACAACCATAACTAAAGTACATAAAACATTAACAATCTCTCTTGAAGAATCGTTCTCTAATTTCACCTTGCATATCATCCTAAGTTAGTATTGCATCTTGAAACTTACCTCCAAGCATAAGCTTGGTTGATAGAGAGATAGGAACACCTTTTCATCTTTGCTTGAGAAGTCTAGCCTTTCTAGTATTTAAAACAATGACCTTGTAGTTGTCAGAGCCATAGTCTTTGCAGCACTGGAGGCGTCGAGTATGTAATATTTCAAGGAGAGGGATCATTAATCACACCTTCATGTGCTTCACCTTAACTTCTCTTTGCCACTTACAACAAAGTTTAGGCTCAATATAGATAAAGATCAAAGGTCATACTTAAACTAGTCATTTAATTAAAATTAATGAAGATCTTTTCATTTCACACAGGTCTTAGGAATTGCATTCCATATAGGATAGTAATGCATAAAAGCAACAATTTTCCATCTGGTACTTGGTTTCAAAATTATAAATAAAGAGTTTTGACTCCATAAGGCACTGGTCTCAAATATATAAATTCAATCTAATCCTTAGAATCTTTCTAGATTTAATCAAGTGCTAGGCCACTCAATTGTGTCTCCCGAACTAGTTGGTTCCCAACTTTTCCTTCTTCATCTAAGGGTCTACCCCCCATAGTCTGCTATTAGGAGATAGCTAAAACAAAGAGTTTGGGGATCAGGGTCACAACCCATTACCTGATTCGTTGTCGCAGTGCCTGTACAACTTGAGCGACAACATTTTTTGGCGCCATTGTTGGGGACCAATTTATTAGACCTTGGCTTTGCAACATTCATCTTAATCATATTCTCATATTCCCATCATTCCTTATATCTCTTCATGTTTCCATCACCTTATCTTTTTTCCTCTCACTAATAATTTCATATTCTCTATCTGTATCATCAAAACTTGGACATTCCGATTGGTTTCTTGTTTGGGTGATGACTCCACTTATTTATTTTTCTCAGACAAGAAGCCCTCCATGATATCCATTTGCTTCTCCTTGACTAACCTTTTGGTTTTCTTCTTTTGGATGTTAGAGCTAGATTCATGCTCAAGTGACGACTCCACTTCTTTCATTTCTTATAAGAATATATGTTAGAAGCTCGCTTCTTGTGGATATCTTGTTTTTCTTGAACAAGGATCTCTCTCTCTGACATCCATTGGTTCCTTTCCCCTTTAAGCATGTCATCATGGATTACTTATTCGCCCCTGTTGTTTTACTAATATTCTTCATGATATTCCTAAAAAGTGCTATTAATAAATTACCTTTTTTCACGGGTAATAATGCACTCATTGCTAGAAGCCATCTCTTAAGGTTTGATCATTGTATGAAAATATTTTGTGGCTCTGTACAATATAATCATGACGATGTCAAGATGTGGATTTTTGTGCTTTCCTTGGAAGGTGATGTTAGAGATTGGTTTTGCAATTTTCTTGATGATTATTTTGATTATTTACAAGACATCATCGATGCTTTTAAAGATAGATATGGAGATCAAAAGGGCTCACCTTGTGCCCCTAGTACTATGAAGAAAGATTAAAGTGATCTTGTAAAGGACCCAATTATCAAAGAAAGATTTCAATAAAATGTGCACATCAAAATGTGCCTTATTACAGACCTTGTGATCATTTTCATGATGAATCCATTTGTGTCGTTGCAAGACAAATCCACGACAGTGGAAAATAAGGGACAAGTTGTCAAATTAGTGTCGACAATGAAAGGGAAAATGATAAGAATCTTATCGAGGAATTAAAGCAAATGGTTAAAGACATGCAATTAATTCAAACACATATGATGAAAAACATGGAAATTAATTAATAAAATATGATAGCAGATCACGCAATTGATATGAGAACCTTGTACAAAAAATTAGAAAAACACGATGAGGACCTAGAAATCATGAAGGTCAATCACTTCAATTAAGTGACCACCATGCAAGCAAGTCATAAAGAAGAAGTAAGTTCAATTCAATTGAATTATGATAAAGTAATAAAGGACATGGAAATCGGTTTTCAAAGAAGGTTGTCAGCTATAGAAGAAAAACATGATGATGCGGTAAATATCATAAAAATTAATCACTTCAATCAGATAGCCACCATAGAGGGAAAATATGCTCAAAAAATGGAGGCTATGAGGTCCAATTTGCATAATCATTTGATTTCCATAAAATAAAATAATGACAAAGTAATAAAAGATATGGAAGCTGGTTAGATATATCTTCAGAATAAGTTGTTTACCATGGAGGAAAGCCATGCCAAAGAAATCAATGCTATGAAGGTTGAAAACTCTAACTAGATGGATGCAATAGGAATTGAGAATATCACTCTCCAGAATACGTTTCAAGTAATGGAAAAGGTACACGATTCTCATCATGGATCAGAGGATGAAAGAAACAAGGAACCTGCAACAAATCACAAGCCTCCTAGTCTGATAGAGCAACTCTCATCTCATCGCAAGAAGGTCACTTGCCTTGTTCAAGACAAGTTAGTTGGAAGTGCCCTGGTTGAAAAGGAAAATTGGAAAAATCACGCCTATGTGTCTCCATTGACAGAATATATCTAGGATAAAATTGGGCATACCTTAGATTTTTCATCTGAGCAATTTTGCGATCAAGAAAGAAAATCTAAGTTGGTCTCATTATTGACATCACAACCCACCGAGAAGAAAAATAAAAAGTAGAAAAGAAGAAGGAAGAGGTTTTACTTGTCTAATAACCGAGAACAACTCGATATTCATATGAGACAAAGTCCTAGCATTTTTAGAATTCAACATGGCACATCCGAGAAACAACCCACAAACTTGCTAGAGATTTGGTAGATGTTCAGTGTGCACTATGTTGAAGACATTTGACGCCATAGGGAATCCTCTATATTGTAACTCTAACCCTACTCCTTGTTATTTATTTTGTTAAGGTGATTTTCATTTCAACATTTTGTTTCATAGATTAAATGTTACTAGTTACAAAGTTGTTATTTCATGTACTTAATGTTATATGATGATTATTGGATTATATTTGGATGGATGATACTTATATGAACTTGTGTGTTGTTTGGGTGTAGATTCTGGATTCTCACATTCCTTCAGTGAAGCAACGCGTCCCCAAGTAGAGCCATATGTTGACGACTTCGTGTCAACTACCCTATAGCAGTACATTTTTTCGCAAATGGATTCCACCATGTTCAAGTATTCAGATCATCCCGAATTCATCATCATCAGTCATTAGTTTATCAGAGTTGTAAACCCATCCTCCAAGTCTGTAATGTAAATTATCCTAGTAAGACCATATATGTAACAACCTTGGTAAGCCTTTTATTTTGGCGATGAATTTCATTCTAGAAGGTTTTTTGTCTCACTAATTTAGCTGTGTTTCTAAACACAGATGATCGATAGAGTTTTTCCCTCTAGCCTCACCCCAAAGCTAGGGTGGAATTTATCATCAAGGTCTTAGGTGAGTCTTAGTGTTTAGTCGAGTCTTTTGTAAAAGTGATTTGGGAATCATTTAAGCTAATTGGATAAATTATTTTATTACAAATCACTTGGTCTACTAGATCATATTGAGTAACAAAATTGGGTAATAAATTGAGGGTCTATAACGAACATGTCTTCCCCCTTTGAAGGTTGAAATGTAATAATCTTACGTCAAAAAAAAAATTGGTGCATGTTCCCCCATATTTAGACACCATGACTAAAATATTAGAGAGTGGAAAAATTATTAATCCCCTCAAGTGTCAATTAATTAAATTTTCTGGCAAAAATAAATTAAAATCCTAAGCCAGAAACTTAATTAATTAAAGTCAAAATTAAAATCCTAGAGAAATTAAATTCTCCAAGTGGAAAAATTTGTGGGTTTTAAACAATTTATTTTTTGGAGGTCCCCACCAAGGGAATATTGAAAATTTCAAGAAAAAATTAACCCTTGGGCCTTGTGGTTAAGGCAAAGTCAATTTTTTGAGGAAATTAACTCAAAATTAATTATGAGCTAATAAAAATGGATTAAAAGAGAAATTCAAAAATTCCTCAAAAATAAAGATTTTCGACGGTGGAGATTAAAAGATAATCAAATATTTATCAATGACCGAAATTAGTTTGATGAGGATCAAACCAACTAGCCCTTATTTTACACTTGGAGGATTTATCTATAAATTAGGAGTCATTTGCTTCTCAAACACAATTTTTTTTAAAAAGCTCTGAGTCAAGCTTTGCTGTAATATTTTTTTGGAATTAATAGAAAAGACTTTGGGGTTTATTTATGGTGGTGTTCCTCTTCTGTCTACTGGTAATATTTTTCTGAATCATGTGCCTTAATGCTATATTGATAAATTTTATAAAATTTTCATTTCATTAGCGATTAGTTGGATTATCTATTTGCACATGTATCTTGCATTATGTATTGGGTTTTGGAAAAGCATTCTAATCTAATAGATCTAGTAGGTATCTCTAGATCATGAGGGTTTTAACGTGGATTTGACCCCTTTTTAAGCTATTTTTTATTTTTAAGTGTGCAGAGATATAATCGAGATTCAGATCCTGGGCGCGAGGGGAAGTCTTCGGTTCGACCAATCAACTCCCAAATATAGAGACCCAAGAGCCCATTGTGTTAAGTTCTCAAGATCTATTTGACAATTATTTGTTTTGCATAGATCTTGATCATGGGTGAAAATTAAAATTTCTTATTTACTCATTTATCTCGAATAATATTGTGCTTATTCAATAGATCTGGCTAATAAGAGCTTGTTTTTACTAATATGGGAGTAGAGTTGTACTCATACTCCTAAGATCTAGTAGATTTGTATATTATTTGTGTGGATCTGATAGTTTTGTAAACAATTTTAGCTTCTAACCCTTGTTTGCAGTTGGGGTTTTTGGGGATTTTGGGTTTATTTCATTTTTTATATATATTGGGGTTTTGGGTTTTAAAATTTTATTGTTGCAGTTGGATTACAAAGCTAGATCTACAAAATTATTAAGAGTTGCAAGGGCTTTAGTCCTTGGAATATTTTTTAGACGATTTCTAGAGGTGGATCTAGGCTTAGGAAGGCAAGATCCACCGTCTATTTGCACCCCCAAGCTTAAAGTTTTAGATGTGGAAAAGGACATCCATATTCAAGAATATTTCATGACCATTTGAGTATAAAATTTAAATATGAAATGCATTCAAAATTTTAGCAAGGGTTTTGTGATTTTTTTGGGGCATGTTGGACTAAAATAGCCCTATACCTAGCCATCCTCTTTCCCCCAACTTTTCCGTCAGCCTAAGGGGTCTTTTTCCCTTGGACACAATTCCTTAAGGATGTTTTAGGCTTGCCACAACCCCTCCAAACCCTCACGCAACCCTGCTTCTCCTTTTCACTACCTTTTCCCTTCCTTGTAGGCCCTAAGGCTCCCTACTTTTCTTGCCGTTGTTCTCTCCTTAAATCCCTCTCCGCAACTCCTTCTTCATATCTGCCCTCATTCCTTACTGCTCCTCCTCATTTCTTCTCTGTCACTACCCTAAACTCACTTCACTTGTTTCTACAGAATTTTCTGAAGCTAACATTGGTAGTGCTACCAGAAATAAAGTGATTTTGGGTGTCTTACAGGTGGTTCATTTTCATAAAAGGTTGTGAATGATTGCTCTATTTTGGTTTGATTTCCTAAACCCTTTCTCTGTCATTTGATACAACTCTATAATTATCCTCTAATTGTGGTTGAATGCATGTCTAAGTGGCATAAAACGAGTTAGCATTTGTTCAATATGTTGAGGGGTCACCTAAACACATCGGGGCATTGTTTTCTTAACTTTATCATGGATTTCTGTTGACTATCATAAGGTTCTCTTGGGTTTGAAATATATCAGTTTGCATAAGTCTTCTTCACTGTTGATCCTCTCTTTTAAGTACACTAAATTCAAATAAGAAGAGAATAAGGACTGTAGGATATTTTGACATTGTAAGAATTTCTGAGAAGTAACAAACTAATTCTTTGTTGTCATAAAATCATTTATTGTTCCCTTATCTCTAAAAAAACAACTAGTTTACAACCATCCTAAAGATATTCATTTGTGTCATTTTAAAATTCCGAACACATTGCTCATAAGGTTATAAGCATTGGATAAGATGTATTTTTATTTTAATTGATAACCTTGGCATAATTTTTTTGTCTCATTAAAATATAAACTTACATTAGCATCTGGGCTTTAAATTGAGCATCTAATTGTGTCATTATCTAGAGTGAATAGGCAATTTTGTGCGCTTTTCTTGCAACATTTGGAATATCTAATTGAAAAGTTGTAGCTAGTTGAAGTTTATTAAGAACATTTTCAAATCTTGTTGACTCTTTGAAGATGCTCCAATTCTCCTTTTTCCATTTGTTTAAGGCACATTGTTGGTCTTGACTAATCATTAATCAACCTTTTGGCATCAAAAGTTTGGCTTAGAGATTGGTATTGGTTAAGGACATTTGCGTTTATCTCATTGGCTAAATATCTAAGTAAGAAAGTGCTTTGATCGTTCATGATTTTATGATTCTTGTTTAAAGTTGGATAAGTAATCCATTGGAAGAACATTAGATCTAGTTCTATCACTCTATTAATTATTTTAGTTCATATCTCTCACACTGGTAACTTTCCTAAGGGATTAATTGACTGGTTCCATCTTCGTTACATTTTGTGATATCTATTGTTAGCATTGGCACTTATTCTTGTGATTGAGATTGTCTCTTGAATTTTCGTTAACAAATACTTGTCGATATAACTCAAGAACAACCATAATTGAAGTACTTAAAACATTAACAATCTCGCTCGAAGAATCATTCTCTAATTTCACCTTGCATATCATCCTAAATTAGTATTGCATCTTAAAACTCACCTCCAAGCATAAGCTTGGTTGATAAAGAGATAGGAACACCTTTTCATCTTTGCTTGAGAAGTTTACCCTTCCTAGTATTTAAAACGGTGACCTTGCAATCGTTAGAGCCATAGTCTTTGTAGCACCGGAGGCACCGAGTACGTAATATTTCAAGGAGAGGGATTGGTAATCACACCTTCGTGTGACTCACCTTGACTTCTCTCTACCACTTACTACAAATTTTAGGCTCAATATAGATAAAGATCAAAGGTCATACATATACTAGGAAATTAATTAAAATTAACGAAGATTTTTGCATTTCACATAGGTCTTAAGAATTGCATTTAATATAGGATAGTAATGCATAAAAGAAGCAGTTGTCCATCCGGTACTTTGTTTCAAATTTATAAAGCAAGAGTGTTGACTCCATAAGGCATTGGTCTCAAATATATAAATTCAATCTAATCCTTAAAATCTTGCTAGATTTAATCAAGTGCTAGGCCACTCAATTGTGTCTCCCAGACTAGTTGGTTCCCAACTTGTTCTTCTTCATCTCATTTCCATAGGGTCTACCCACCATAGCCTATTGTTAGGAGACAACTAGGACGGAGAGGTTGGGGATAAGGGTGATAGTCCCTGACCTGAGTCATTGTCATGGTGCCTGTACAACTTGAGTGACAATATAACCTACCAAGATTCTATGCTATAAGAATAACAGTTGGAAATATTCATATTTGAAATATGTAAAATGCATGCATAGATGCAATCTAGGTTGTAGGTCACATGGAAACATCATGTTATCAATTTTTCTTTGACTAAAGGCTTTTGTCTTCTTCTTGTAGAAACTCACCCATTTTGGTTTTATCAATACGTAAATTGTTTAATCAAAGAAATGGAAACCTGTTTGGGCACAGTAATTATGATTTTTTTCATGTCACTTAACTGGATAGGTTGGAGACAAAGTGAAAGTTGCATTCATCATTATAGAGACAACTTCTTGAAAGTACCATGGCTTTCAAGAATTCATATGGTGCGCCAACATTTGGTCCATGATGGTTTGAAAACAATAAAAACCAATACGTGATATTTTTCTTTTATGTTTTTGTGTAAGGAGAAAGTGTAAGATTACCTTGATTCTAGTACTATATGGAAAACGGGTTCGTTATTTCAGATTCTTGAGATGAGCTATCCAGATCTTGATTCTCATAAGGTTGATTGTTTGCACGACCAAAATCTTATGCATGGTAGATGCTGGCTAAATATTGATGTTGTAAACATAACAAATAGAATGAGTCATTGTTGAAATTGGTAGAGAAATATGTGTTTCTCGATGGGTAAATTGGCTTGGTTAAATTTGAACACTAGGTCACAGTCACAAGCCAACAATGCTCTGTCCTGCAACGAACTTTGGTGGACATTTCCATTTTTGTTGAATATAACCTATATCTAATATAGCCAGATATTTGAGTTCGTTAGAAAACTAGAACGAGACATCATGTCATGATTATTGAACCTACACCATAAATTATTGCAGTTAGTTAAAAAAATTAGGAGCCATGCCATGGTTATTGCAACTATACCAAAAAATTATTGCAGAAAATTTATGATACAATTATCCACATGGCATTATATTATTCAAAGGATGCAATAATCCAATCAGATATTTGAAAATTAAAATTTTAAATAATGATGAAAAATAAATATATCTTTTTCAAAGTTCAATATTATAATTTATATTGGTGAATAGGAAAATCAATTGCTAGAGTCTAGCCTTGACTTGGACTAATAAAAAGAGCCTAACATAACTTACCGAAGAAAAAATCAATCCTCCATAAACAACAAACCCATCAAAATCATTGTAGAATTCAAATCCACCATTGGAACAAATCCTTGTAGAATTCGAAACCACCATTGGAATATATAATATAGACCTGCCAGCCGTAACAAGACATATCTTGTTGGGAATAAAAGGCTAATCCACACTAAAAGTCATATCATTACATAATTTTATCATTAGGAGGGTAAGCCATCAAAAAACATTACTAAGTTATTTGTTAAATTTTGAAGTAGAATTATAATTACCACCGTTATAGAAGTTAAATGATTAAACTAGTATCACTGAAATTAAATTTTATTCTTTATAATCAAATGATTTTTTAATTCCTATTATTTACAATAATGGTTATAATGTGAATATGTGTTATTGTTAAAATCATTAAAATAAAATAAAATAATAAAAAAACCGATTAACTACTACGGTTAAGGTTAGAGTTTGATCTAATCCCGTTATGTGTGAAGACGACACAAAATATATCCTTTTTATTAAATCTCACCCATAGAGGTAATTTTTTTTATTAATTTTTCTTTTAAGCCTTGCTTCAAAATAAACACAAGTATTGATGTAATTACACGTCTAAGAAAAGTTAAAGACAATCGAGCTTTAAAAGAATCAAACACAAAGTTATTAAGGGGATATCATCGAAAGCTTATGAATTCAAAGGGAAAAAAATTCCAAATGGATTTTTAGTTGTAGTTGAATTATTGTATATTTTTTTTTTGTGGTATTTAGTATGTCCATTATAACTAAAAGATTTATTAAAATGTTATTGTCCGCTAAAGGAAATGGATTTAACATTCAAAGATGTTCAATGTTTCATAGGTAAAATGCTTTGACTTATAAAGCTTGGATCCCTGTCCATTGTAACAAGGAGCTACTGTCGTGGCGGTAGTCCCTGCCGGGTCTGTAAGGACAACACAAATGGATTGCATACTGTCCGATTTGAAATGGGATTTGAAATGGAACTGAAATAGTTCACCTAGAGGACAACACAAATGGATTGCATACTGTCCGATTTGAAATGGGATTTGAAATGGAACTGAAATAGTTCACCTAGAGCTGTCAAATCGATGGTGATGTGCGGAATTTGATATGTAATTGGGTTTTATTCGAAACCTATGGATTTTGTTTTAGTTAGACCTACTGATTAGCTGAGACAGATTTCAATATTTATTAACATATTTTGAATATTATGACAAGGTTATTTTAACCCAAGCTCAATGTATATAATTGGATTTTATGGTGAGAAAATTTTGATGTCTTATCCTTCAGTGCATATGTCTTAGTCACACATATGTGTATTTTTAATATTTTTCACAAACGTATAAATATATATTTAAAATAAAATAAAATTATATAATAAAAACATATAAAATTATATAATAAAAGCTTTATATATCAAGCTTAGTGCATTGGGAGATCTCTTCCATGGTTTTATTGGAATGCTAGGGAAAAGTTTCCTACTTTTTAGGCAATGAAAAATAATGGTTTTGTTTTGTTTTTGTTTTTTTTTTTTTTTTTAATAAAAGTTTATATATATTTATGTGAACAAAATATTTTGTTTAATTTTCTTTTATCTTTATTAAGATTAAATAATATAATGGTTAAAATGGATATATAATTTTATTTTATCTTTATTAACATTAAATAATATAATAGTTAAAATAGATGCATGCTACTACACATAAAAATAAATATTTTTTAAGACTTAATTCAGATTTAAAAACTAGCAAAGATGTTCACTATAAGACATTTTTCATTATTCATAATGCAGTGCCGTGTTTTGAAGAAAAGAGTAGTGTTTTTATTGATTTTGCAATTATGTAATTGATCTGGATATTTTTAACTTGGGAATTCTTAGATCTTTTACAATATTTTTAAGTTAGAAATTCTTAAAAATAAATATTTTTTAAGACTTAATTCAGATTTAAAAACTAGCAAAGATGTTCACCACCTAAACTATAAGACATTTTTCATTATTCATAATGCAGTGCAGTGTTTTGAAGAAAAGAGTAGTGTTTTTATTGATTTTGCAATTATGTAATTGATCTGGATATTTTTAACTTGGGAATTCTTAAATCTTTTACAATATTTTTAAGTTAGAAATTCTTAAATCTTTTTACATTTTTATTTGTACAAGTTTTTGATATTAAATATTAATTCTTTACATCATCCATTTTTTAGGAAACAAGATATTACAATTTATTATGTTCAAACTTCAATAAAACCAATAACATCATAAAATATAAAAGATTTTACACTAAAAAATTATATATACTTAATCTTTCAATGACTTTCAATATATTTGATTATATTATATGTAACACAAAAAAAATGTATAATTATGCATTTCATTTTTACTAAATAAATGGAGTTATAAAGTTATATTATATATATATATATATATAAATATTTGATTTAAATTACTTTAATTTTTAATGTAAAGAAAATTTCAAAATATTTATATAATTATATATATAATTTAAAAGAAAAAAAACTATAATAATTAACCAACTGTAATTAGAATCCAATACTCTCCAATTTCCCTAATAAAACAAAAACAAAAATAACAATAATAAAAATATTTAAAAATTCACGAAACCATAAAAATAATATTTTATATTGAAAAATATATATTTTTATAAGTAATCTCAATGCACTGTGTGATTACATTAACCAATAGGGAATCCCAAGGACATTGGTCCTATACTTATTAGTATATTTCTACCATTCATGAACAATGCGTTCTCGGCATGAGGATGAATTGATATAATCACGTCACTTGTTTTCAGTATTTACTAAGATACTTTGAATATTATGAGAGGGTTATTTTAATATAAAATCAATGTATATAAATGAATTTTATAAAAATGTTCCAAGTCAGCATTGATTTTTGAATTCTGGAACTTATTGGAATGGTCTATTAAATGGAGCCACTATCTTGGATTATAACCCAACATATCACACCACGGATATCTTGTTATTTAACGGAAAAAGTATGGATTGACACATGGGCCTCCATGCAAAGCACCATTGAAACAGGTGGACAACAATGCAAACCACTCATAAAAGAAAAACATAAATAACCAAATCATTTTTGTGCCATAGCTACTGCATCATCAGCCATAGCAACTGCCTAATCAACCAACTGCTCTATTGATGCCCCTTTAGATATAGTAATCGGGCAGGTATAAATAGAAGTACGAAAAAAGGAAATGGAAAAAAAGGCATTTGTTACAGGTTGGACAAAAGGAAATGGCAGGTATAAATAGAAGTTTGAAAAAAAGGAAATGGAAAAAAAATGTACATAAAAGCAACAAAGGTTAGAAAAAAGGAAATGTATAAAAAGGAAGAAACAAAGGTGCAGAAGACACCTGAAGTACCTGGATCATATGAAGGAAGTTTTAGACCTGAAGGAGAGGCTAGGCGTAAACTGAAACAGGTTTTTCAAGAGTGTTATTTTTTGAGTTGCGATTGTAAATTGAAACTGGTTTTTCAAGAGTGTTAATTTTTGAGTTACAATTGTTGTTTTATGGGGCCAAATTAAATTTATTTTCATTTAAATCAGAGTGAATTCAACCTTGTGAATATGATTGATTGAGTTGAGTTTCGGCTAACACGTTTTATTAAGGATATTGAAGTTAAAATTCTTTTCATTTAAATCACAGTGCATGCAGCGTTGTGAATATGCTTCAGTCGAGTTTTGTATAATACTTTTTATTAAAGATTTTGAAGTTGTGGCTTTTGAGTTTACATGTATATCAATTGTTTTAAGCCTAATCCTGGAATTATAAGAAGAATCTTATAATTAAGCAAAGAATTAAATGAAAAATGTTTGTATTTCAACAAATTATTTAATAAAATTCTGAAGCCAAACATAAGTAAATTTGAATTGAATGAAAAATGTTTGTATTTCAACAAATTATTTAATAAAATTCTGAAGCCAAACATGAGTTAATTTTAGAGAAACATAGACATAATTTAATACTCCAATATTCTTGGAAATTTGAATCCTCCCATATTCTTGAAAATTCCAAAATTCAAAAGAAAACGTGAATAAATTTTAGACCAAACATAGACAGTAAAGCAAAGAATCCTCCCATATTCTTGAAAATTCCAAAATTCAAAAGAAAACGTGAATAAATTTTAGACCAAACATAGACAGTAAAGCAAAGAATCCTCCCATATTCTTGAAAATTCCAAAATTCCAAAATTCAAAAGAAAACGTGAATGAATTTTAGACCAAACATAGACAGTAAAGCAAATATCAATCAATTTTAGACAGTAAAGCAAATATGAATAAATTTTAGACTAAACTTAGACAGAAATTTGAAAATTAAACACTAAAAATTCAAGAGAAAACATAAGTAAATTTTAAATCAAACATAAACAGACTTCAGTATTAATTTATAATGCATCAATATTCATGAAAATTCAAAAGAAAATATTGGAAGTTCAAGAACAGACAAACCAACTCTTATTCCGCCCTTTCTGGAGAGTGTTCTATTATGAGTTTGTTCTATTCAACCTTGGATACTGGTTCAACTTGGTAAATGGGTTATGGAATGCTTTGACCTCTGCTACTTTACTTCTCAGTGCTTCCCCTCGAGAAAATGAAACTATTGGTAGTGCTGCTAAAACTGTTACTCTATCTACATCCTCACTTCTCCTCGAGTAAATGCAATTGTTGGTAGTGCTGCTAAAACTGTTACTCTATTTGCATCTGCACTGGAAAGAGCGTACAAACCACACCGAAGAACAAGGTTATTTGATGTTCAAAACCAGTGGAAATTACAGAAATTGTCTTCTGGAAGCTACTATGACTAATTAATTGGGGTTATCTGCATCACAAAGAAAAAAGTGCACTTGAAGATCGAGTACTAGACCCAATTCTGTTCATCCCCATCCAAAAGCGAAGAGAGGAGCGAAGAATTGTTGTGGGAAGACCCAACCCCAAAAGCGAAGAGAGGAGCCACAAATTGTTGTTTTAGCAGTTGTGGGAAGCTTCATAGATGACAAATGGCTAACATGCCAACAGCCAGTTGTGGTTAACATAGCCTCTTATTCAAATTTTATTATTATTAATATAACTTCGTTATTTCACCTTACATTCGTAACTCATACACTTGTAAATTTTATCTAACGCCCAATAATATTTATTTTCAATTAATATAATAATATAAAAATTATTTTATGCAATTGCATTTTTTACGGTGTCCTTAGTCATACAGCCAGATCAAATAATTGAGATACGAAAGATTTTAAAGTAAACAGTTATGTAAACTGAAAATATCAAATAGATCAAATAATTAAGATAGGGAAAGATTTTAAAGTTCATAGTTCATTTGCATCGGGGCACGTGAAGCGTGCAATAAGACCTCCAATTCACAACTTTGGTTATAAATTTCTTACACCAATATTTGCAGAGATAAACTTTGGTTAAACTTTGATAGTGGATAAATTTTTTTGGTCAAAAGACCGGTTAATGTATGGTCAACGATGGATCGATCGCTATTAGTCCCAGGCAGGGACTAATAAGAATGGTGAACTTATTATAATGCTTGAACGACAAAATGGAAATTGGAGTTTGAGAGGGCATGTCTTAAATATTATAAATAAGAAGGTGGTCTTCCAAGGCACCATTCCTTTATTGGAGTTACTCATCATTATATGCTTAATATAAAGTAATTAAGTTTTTTTTTAGTAATTCAACAAGATTCTTATGGTCTCCATGTTATTAGCAAGGGTGATGAGAAGAGGGATGGGTGATTTTCCATTGAAATGAAATGTATAGTTCACTTCAATTTGTAGGTTTTGAAAAAGAATGACATCAAATTTATGGGAAGGCAAATAATTTTTTGCAAATAAAGTTGATCATTTAACACAATATATGACAAATCATAAGGAGGAAAAATGAGGTCAAAGTAACGAAAAGAAAAAATCCTGAAAATGATAAAAATGTCTTTCAAATTGAAGCACATATCCTACATTGTAAATTAGATGAGTAGGTTAACAATACTAAAGAGATTAAAAACAATTACAAGCTTCATAAAAAAATAACTGAGTTGATCAAGTATTGATTTGACAAGATGTTGCAGTTCAATATGATTGAGAATCACAAGCGAAGAAGGATGCCAATAAACATTTCAACAAAATATATTTAGATAAAAATAGGAAAATTAATTGTTTGAATAATTATACTCAAACATTGCTTATGGAATTAAAAAACTAAAAATGCAAGGATACATCATTCTTAAAAGTGAGCTAGGAAGGGGTGGTAGGTATGAGTGTTGTGAGGGAGGGGTGGTGGGGGAAGGGGGGTTGATTTGTGACCTGGGAGGAAATATTGTAATTACATACTCTTGGAATGTTGGCATTGTCACTAATAATAAAGTTGAAGCTAAAGATTTACATTTTGGGATTAAATTGGTCTCCTCTCTCAACTTCCAAATTATGAATATCGTGGGTGATTCTAAAAGAACCATTCACCATAGGTGTTTGAATACTCCCCCCACTAATTTGTCATTGAAATCGATCTTCTTTCGGACCTACTTGTTCGTCCTTTCCTTTTCGAAACTTTCCTTCTTGCACACACCCTAATCCAACAACTCCTTTGTAGATTTGCGAGTAAATAAATGCCTTCTTGAAAATGTTAGGGTTCAAGTTATTAATGGGAAACATTATAATCACCCAATTCCATGACAATACTCTCATATAATCCTTCTTAGAAATCAACAAAATACTTGTTTGATAGCCATCCTTTCAATTTCATGTAGAGTCCATTTTTTTTTCACCCCATATAACCTCATCATTGCACATCCCTCATCATAAATCTCCCTCATGTAGCACCCATTATCAAGGTGGGAAGTTGTACAGTGGTTTGGTAATGGTTGTCCAACAAAAAATTCATAGTGTTGTGAGGGATCTACCCTATAAGGTACAGGTCATTACCTGCTGTAGTTTAAGTCCTTTGGGACTCCTATTTTTCCATCTTTTCTCTTTGTCACCACCCCTATCTTATGGCCCCTATGCGCTCTCAACTCCTCCAAGATCTTCCCCTCAACAACTTTGTTCCTCTTCATCTTGTATATTTGTCATGTCTATTCATAGCTTCCCTGCCTTCAAGTTAGCTTTGGGTCTAGATAAAAGGAGATATTGTTGTCCTTCACTCCTCCTCCCTCACCCAACAAATTCAATTAGACAACCTTGCAATTTGACCAAAAACTATGACGGAATTTGTTCAACATAGGTATCTATTCCACCAAATTCAAGATGAAATTTATGTAATGTAGAGTCAACTTTCATATGTCAACACAATTCAACATTAAAATTTCATGTCGCATTCTTCCTTTGGTAATCCTAGTTCACCTTCTTCACCTAAGGTGCACTCCTTTCTTCATGATCTCAATATTATGACTCCTATGAAATCTTTAGCAACTCCGGAACCTACTGGCACTCCTCCATCCTATTAACACTCTGTAATTTTCCAAGGTTGCAAAAGAAAACACAGAGGTAACCACAAAATCACTTTGGGAGTTGGGAATCTAGCCCTTCCAACTCCAGAGAGGGATCTCTCTGTCTGATTTAGCTAGGTTGTTCTGAATAATATTAGGCTAGCTATTAGGTTAAAGTTTAGGTTTATGAATTGGTTTGGTTGATTAAATTCTTGAAAATTCGATTGGGCTATGGAGTCTACTAATTCAAAAGGGACTTGCCTCATATTTTCAAAGGCGTTTCATAGGGCAAGGTAGCTGAACTAATTGGATCTTTTAGAGTTAAATGAAGTGCAATAGAAGAAAATATATAGGTTCCATTGAATTTAAAGAGAAATTAAGAATTCTTTAACATGATATCAGAAGAAACATTTAAATTAACCATAACCAGAATCAGAGTGTATCTTTCTACAATTTCTGTTCATCAACTTTCTATAAAATAATTCAGATTTAAGAACACATAAGTGTGGAAACAAAGGAATAAATACATAGACAGTGAGAGAAGCACTTCACCAAATAACCCAACATATGAATCCTGTGAAGAATGTCCCTTGTATTATTGATCAACTCATCAAATGAAAATAGTACAATAGCTTTCTGGAACACAAAAAATCAACATGTCTTACTTCAAATGATGAAGTATTTATACAAAACCTAAACTAAAATATCTTGAAAAATATCAAGATTTGTTACAAATATCTATACGAATATCTTGAAACAAAATTAAGGATTTATTACAAAAATGAAATAAAAATAGATTAAACTACTAATAATATCAGTCAGCTGAGTGCTGGTGTTGTTTCTGGGCTTTTAAATGAGCAATGTTGTTTGTATGGCTGGCATATGTGTTGTGTTGTCCTACTTTTCACTGCATTCTGTTTTGATGACTGTAGCTTTTGAATTTGCAATGGCATCCTCTGTCTTTTTGCTACTTTCTGATTAAAATGTGATGAATGTGTCCTCATTGTCTTCTCTTCCTTTGTTGCTTATGCTGTTATTTTAGTTTAATCATTTTCCCCTTTAACATTAATTTAATTCCATTTATAAAAGATTGGGAAATTTAGGAATTATCATTAATGGGGAATGATTTTTAATAATAATATATCTGCAACAAAGGGGGTGATTCTTTATGAAATCCCATTGTGATCCATTTTAACGATGAAAGCAAGGGGGACCAATTCTTTCGAATTGTGAATGGATGCATGTGGAGGGGCCACGTGGCAGTTGGGGATTGGGGGAAACATACATAATTTTGGGATAGTGGACGTCCATGGCTGGGTTGGCACATTGTGGATGGAGGCCAAGAGATGAAGTGAAGGTTGTGAGAATGAGTGGTTTTTGGAGGGGGTATGAGCAGTAAGTAGTAAGTGAGATGGGGGGGGGGGGGGTGAGAAATAAGGTAAGAGGGACACGTAGCAACAGGCTCGGTTGGGAAAAACAAATTTTCGGACCCCCCCCCCCTGTCGGTAAAGGGAAACATGGCGGGAGGGCGAAAAGGTCTGGGAGTCGTTGATATGGGTGGAGTCAATCTGGGTCGTCTAGAGATGGGGGTGTTTATTTAATATGCAGCCTTCGAAAAGGGATGGACCCTAATACCCTTTAAATATATTGTATAAAATATCACATCCACCTGGGGCTTTCTCCTGATCACAATCGTAGAGTGGCTGACAGAAGAGGGACTTAAGACTCGTGCGATCCCTGATTGCGATATCACAATCGGCGAGAAAGACTTATCGCAATCGGCGGGGGATGAGTCATTGCAATCGGCGTATAGGAAGGAACTTTGCACTATCGGTGAGCAGGACTTATCGGCGGAGGAGCGATATCAACAGAGGACTTATCCTAATGCAATGACTATAAAGGAGGCATTTTTTATATTAAAAAATGGGACAACTGAACTTGAATAACCTTCAAAACCATCCTATAAAAATATCGCATATGAGACGTTGATTGCAATTGCATTTCGGAGGGGGATGGCGAAGTTTGTTGACATATGGGAATTGTGATTGCGATTGCAATCAACGTAATGAGCAGTTATCGCAATTGGGGGAATGAGCAATTATCACAGTTGGGGGAATGAGAAGTTATCGCAATCGACGGGGGAGGCTTATCGCAAAAGAAAAGGGGCCAATAACGATATGATTTGTGTCTGCACGTATTGCCATTGCGAAATACAAAGGGGCCATGGGGTTAGGGACGATTCTATCAAGAAAATGCGATTGCGATTACTCATGAGGCTTGGTGACATGTGGCCTGTGGGCCCGGTTCATGTTATAATATATGGAGTGCGTTTATATAAAATGCAATATATGGTTGGGGCTTTTGATAAACATGCGATATAATAAAAGGAATTTTGGCATGGTTTTTGATATATGGTGGGAAATGGGGAACACGACTAGAGTTATATATACAAAGGGCAGATGGATTAAGGCTAGACTTTGTAAATGAAATGGAAATGCGACTAAGATTTGGGAATTGAAATAAAACAAAGGGAAAATGGAATAAATCTATGAGGCAGTGATATGTGGGTATCGACTAGAGTTAAAAATCATATGGCATATTCATAATGGGGAATATTTTTTTTCACAAAGGATAAATGAAAATATAATTTGAAACTGTAGCGGAAATAGTTCTCGGGCCTTTATCTGATTTTGAAGTTCAACTTTTTCCTAGCCTATCTTTCAATCCAGGAATCAGATTTGAGCACAGGATATACTATTGGAAATCTGCTTCTGAGCACTTTCTGATGAAAACACCTGCAGTCTGATATGATCCAAACGTTGTCATGCAAAATACCCTTAAATCCTAATACTTGGTGTCTCTTTGGAAATAATTTGTAGGATGAAATATTATTTACAACATCTCAAACATGAGAATGATAAGCTATAATCAAGCAATCCTATAAAAATTTATAGGACCCTAAAAGTGGCTCCAACTGGGGATCGCACTCTCCTTGTGAGGTGTCAAGAATGATAGACTAGTAGCCTGTTTCATTGGGCTAATCCCAAATCTGCACCCTGTTTTGCCATAAAATCTCTGCAACTGAAACTCTTAAACTGAAATAAAAACCATTCTGCACACTGAAAACTGAAATATACACTTGGACTAAAATTTGAAATTGCAATATGGAACTGAAACTAGAAAGAATGCTTGAAAAAATGCTCATGGGACTACGCTTATTTGCACACTGCTACCTACTCTACACTTCTGAAAATCATGTTGAATCAAATAATACAAAAATGTGAATGTATCCAGTCAAGTAGCTGTTAAAACAAGTGGACTTCTTGACTTCTTGTTAGCACAATCAAAAGGACAACTTGACTTTTTGTCCATAAAATCAAAGTTGTAGAGTGCAATGGCAACTGCAATTGGATTTGGTTAAGAAAACATGATTGAACACTTAAGCTGAAAAGAACCTCCATGTAGTTTTTCATAGGATCAATAAAGGCATGATTAATTAATTTACCTTTTAGGGCTTCAATGACCAGATGAGCATGGATGATTTTTTTAGTCGTATCCTCAAGGTTAAACCTGATTTCAACTTTACAGTTTCAGTCTTGTGTTCGAAAACAAGACTCTCATCAATCTGCAAATCAAAAGGCAATACAATATCCTCTTGTTTTGGAGAAGGAATATTTTCTAAGAACAATTTAGGATCTTGGAAACTATATGTCTGAATCTGAAAATCCAAAAGTTAAATACCCTTCTCAAATATTTCAACAATTAACTCAAGAAAACAAATTTTACCTTCTGGAGAACATTTTCTCATTTTCAAACAATGAAACACTCCGTTGAAAAAGCTTCATCAATTTGAAAATCTACTAACGTATCCCTGAATTCTTTTAAAACTCCACAAGGCAGAGGATTTGCCACATACCCTGTCATCTCCTTTAGTAAGAAATCTGATCAACTTGTAGTGGAGTCACCTTGAATGCTCTAAAATATGGATTCTTTGACAGTGGAGTCACCCTAAAAACTTTGAAGCTCTGGATACTTTGAACATGGAGTCGCCAAGTGAATGATATAACCTTCTTGTGTCTAGTCACTGTCCACCATCAATAATCAGATATGGAACTTGATACACTTTTCTGAGGAACATGAAATGTTCGTTCCCCAGTATGGTCACCAGAATGTTAGCACTCTGTAATTTTCTGAGGTTGCAAAAGAAAACACAGAGGTAACCAAAAAACCACTTTAGGAGTTGGGAATCTAGCCCTTCCAACTCCAGAGAGGGATCTGTTAAAATTGGCAACCAGGGAAAAACTTCATGTGGGTCATCTTATTCATGGCTGGTAATATTTTTATTAGATTCCTCTCGTCGAAAGGTGTAGGATTGATATAAAGATCATCCGATTCCGATAAGTATTCATGGAGATATGAATTTATTTTGATTATGGAATTATTATCAAGCCGACCTACAACTCATGTAGGCTCAGAAGCCCAACAGTCGCATCTATTCACCCACCAATGTTGTGTATAAATATAAGAGGAATTTTCCTCATTTGGACTCATTCATCTCATCACATCTCTCTCTCTCTACTGCGCAGAAATGAGTCTCTTCTCTACTGCGCTGAAATGGGTCTCTCTCTCACACATGTGAAGCCGGAAGCTGTTGAATTTGAAGCTGCAATTGCAGAAGTAAAGATTGACTTGTGTGGCCTAGAAGATCTCCTCTTTGGAACTGCGCTATAGGTTCATCTGAACCTCCTCTGAAAGCCGCAACTTTTGGTGGTGGAATGAAGTCAATCTGACAAACGGTTTGCAAGATATCGACTGCCCTAGTTTGAAGCCGGAAACTGTTGAAACTGAAGCTGCAACTACAGAAGTAAATATTGACTTGCGTGGCCTAGAATATCTCCTATTTGGAACTGTGTTGTAGGTTCATCTGAACCTCCTCTGAAAGCCGCAACTTTTGGTGGTGGAATGAAGTCAATCCGATGAACGGTTTGCAAGATATCGATTGCCCTAGTTTGAAGCCGGAAACTGCTGAAACTGAAGCTGCAACTACAAAAGTAAAGATTGACCTACGTGGCCTAGAAGATCTTCTCTTTGGAACTGCACTGTAGGTTCATCTGAACCCAGGGAAAATTTTAAGAACCCCCCCTAAATTTATAAATATAATAAATGGGCGAATCTCCATGGTATATAGGAAAAATGGAAGGCGATTTTATCAATAATATAATATGTATATATAATTTTTTGGCGAATATCTCACCAGGCATGGCGAATATTTTACTCAATTATAAAATCTTGTAAGATCTTAGCAAGTCTTTCACTAAATAATAAAACTTTGTAAAGTCCTAGTGAATCTTAGCATAGGCTACATGCTGGTTTAATTCCCCCATTTAAATAGGCTACATTCCAGGTGAATACCATGGGTGAATACCATGGGTCAATACCATGTGCCATTTTGGTGAATACCATGGGTCAATACCATGTGCCATTTTTATTTTTATTAATTGGTTAATAATGGTTTTTTGCATGGTATTAATAACAATCTAGTCCATGGTATTTGTCCCATAGTATTTTGGCCATAGGTTTCACCTAAATATAACCCATTTTTTGAGTGTTCGTAAATATAAGGTGACTTATGGAGTAAATATAAAAAAAATGTTTTATTTGTTTACCATACCTCTCGTTTATTTATATTTTTTATTAATTTACCATACCTCTTTTACAAATATGGTATTTGGCCCATAGGATTCACTTAAATAAAACCTCTTTCTTGAGCCTTCATAAATAGAACGAGGGTTATGGACTAAATATAAAAAGAGGTTTTATTTATTTACGATACGTCTAGTTTATTTATATTTTTATTTATTTACCATACCTTTTGAGTAAGTATAAAAAGACGTTTTATTTATTTACCATACCTCCACTTTACTTATATTTTTATTTGTTTACACCCTTACATGTATATAAGGTGACTTATGGAGTAAATATAAAAAATGTTTTATTTATTTACCATACCTCTCATTTATTTATATTTTTATTAATTTACCATACCTCTTTTATAAATATGGTATTTGGCCCATAGGATTCACTTAATAAAACCTATTCTTGAAAATGGGCGAATGGATTCACTTAAATAAAACCTATTCTTGAAAATGGGCGAATGGAAGGTTGTAAGTCCTAATTTCAAGGGCTAAATTTACCTTTTTCACCCTCTCCCTTAAAATAAGGTGGGCTATTTGAGGTGATTTGTCAAAATGTACTATGATATAAAATATTCGCCCACTAAAAATTTAAAACCCCTTAATTTCGCCAAAGGGCGAACATTCGCCCCTAAAATTATCCTTGTCTGAACCTCCTCTGAAAGCGGCAACTTTTGGTGGTGGAATGAAGTCAATCCGACGAACTGTTTGCAAGATATCGTCTACCCTAGTTTGATAATGAAGCCGCTAATGCTGATGCTATTGATCTAGGGTTTGCTACTGCTGATATGAATCAGATTTATTGTACTATTTCTCTCTGTTGAATTATTGAAGATAAAAGAAGATTTGAAAAAAGGGTTTCCCCACACATTGTGGGGTTTGTCCCTAGCTAGCCGCCACATCTTGTGTCTCTTGTCTTGGCTTGTTTTCTGTCGATCGTTTAATGTTCTATCTGCACTTTACCTTATGTAAGTGTGATTGCTAATCTTTGGAATATAATAAGGAAAATAAGTAAACTGTTATAAGCATAGAACATACCATAACTTAACATGGTATCAGAGCTGAGGTTAAGACAAAGCCCGAGCAAGAGCAAGAGCAATCATCAAAGAGAATATTGGCAAGGCTATCCTAAAAGAACTATGGGGTCCTCAACACTCTTTCTTGCTGAAGACAAGCTCCATGAGAAAGCTGACTATCATGGATGGAAGATGTCTATCGATCTAACCCTTGAGAATCAAGGAGTGTTGTATCATGTGAGAGGCAATATTGTTGAGCCTCCATCAAATGCATCCGTTGCTGCCTGGAACAAATGAAAAAATGGAGAAGTCAAAACAATAGAAGATCATCCGGGACTCTATTGACAAGCACTTGGTGGCCTACATATCTGAACTGGACACCTCCAAGGAAATCTATGATATACTGGTGAGTTTATTTAAAGTTAATGATGCAAATCAAGTTTTGTTTCTTAGAAATAAGCTGAGGGAAATCAAGAAGGGTAAAGATGAAAGTATGTAAGCATACTTCTTAAGAATCACCGAGATCAAGAACGATCTCCTATCTATTGGGGAAACTATTACTGATAGAGAAATGGCACTCACAACTCTTGGAGGATTGCCATTTGAATGGTATGTGTTCAGGACTACTCTTTTGAACTATAATGTAATTCCTGGTTTCGAGGAATTAATGGCTAGATGCATTCAAGAAGAAACAAGGGAAGAAGTGCAAGAAATGCCCATGCCTAAAGGTCCTCCTGTTGCCTTTTCTTCTCATGCAAAGAAAAGAAATAATCTCGGGACTAAATCAAAAGGAAAGGCTGGACCTAAGGCTATAAGAAAATGAAGATGTTACATTTGCGATAATGCAAGTCACTATGTATGAGATCATGAGCATCATGATGAATGAGATCATGGACATAAAGGGCAACATGAGATCATGGACATATAGGATAGCATGATGATGATGCACACTAGTTTGAGCAGCATTATGATGGATAAAATCATGGACATGGGCAACATGATGATAATCATGATTAGAGAAGCATGGTACAGTATGTAGTGGTGCAACTCGAAATCCCTCTGATGGAAATCAAAGGAATGACAAATTCAACAACAAAGGTAAGAGGAGAGCTGGGAATCAAGGAAGAGGACAAGCATTCAAGAAGGCTAGAAATTCTAGGATGTATTAAATGTACCTGACCTCAAAAGGAACCTAGTGTCCATCTTGGCAATGGAAGACAGAGGCTACAAGGTAACCTTCAGCAATGGCAAGGTATGTATATGGAAAAATAATGTTAAAGATGCCTTTACTCTTGGGTTTAGTGTTGATTCATTATATCAGGTCGATGGAAGTCCGCTAGGTGCCATGTCTTGTGACACAACTCTTTAGTCTGAACTTTGGCATCGGAGGTTTGCCCACCTTCATTACAAAGCTCTACTTGATGTAAGACAGATGGTAACAGGGAGCCCGAATTCCAAGTAGAGAAAGAAGTTGTATGTCCGGGATGTGCCAAAGGAAAGCTCAAAAGGGGACCATTCCCCTCAAGCCAAAGCAAGACCTCCGATATATTACAATTGGTTTACTTAGGCATACCTGAGGTTGGCATTAAGAGGGAGACTACTACACCACATACTCCTGACCAGAATGGTGTGGTGGGAAGGAAGAACCACACGATGATGGAAGCTGTCCGGGCCATGCTACATGATCAAAGACTTCCAAAGTTTCTATGGGCTAAAACTACAATCACCGCCGTATATGTACAAAATCAATGCCCTCATCAAGCATTGGGTTCCTAAACTCCTGAAGAAATGTTCACCACCGGTCAAAGGGAAGTCGTGATTATTTATGATGTCACCTTTGACAAAGATATGGCTCTCAGCAAGGTGGAAAATCTGCTGACTTTGAGTAGCTCTCAAGAAGCCGACACCAGGAAACCGAAAGAAAAGGATGATGAATCAATGCCTGATGTAGAAGAACCCATGGATCCTCATCCACATGAGCCTTCCTCTTCTAGGAAGAGGCCTTCATGGCTTAGGGGGATACTTGATGATGCTAAAGGACATGCTGCACCCTGAGGAACCTTCCATCAAAGTAAGAAACTTAACAGGTATCAGGGATACCTGACCATCATGAGCACGATCATACAAAATGAACCTTCATCATTCTCAGATGTCATCAAGCATTAACTATGGAAGGATGCTATGACCATAGAATATGAGTCTATTATGGAGAATGATGTCTAGGAAGTAGTTCCCAGACCCTGGACAAGACAATTGTTACTTCAAAATGGCTTTACAAGATAAAGCATGCAACAAATGGAAGTATGGAAAAGTATAAGGTTCATTTTGTTGCTCGTGGTTTATCCCAGAAGGGAGGTATAGACTATGATATTTGCACCTATTGCCAGATATACAACCATCCGCTTGATCATAGCCCTTGTGGCTTCACAAGGATGGAACCTACATCAGATGGATGTTAAGACTGCGTTCTTGCATGGTTCTATCAAAGAAGAGGTCTATGTGGAGCAACCTGAAGGATTTGAGATTTATGATTGAAAATCTCATGTATGCAGGTTGAAGAAGGCTCTCTAAGCAAGCACCCCGAGCATGGTATGAGAGGATTGATAGCTACTTGATGAAGCTGGGATTCACTAGGAGTGAAGCTGATCCTAACCTTTACTTTAAGGTTGAAGATGACAAGCCTCTCATACTGGTGTTGTATGTGGATGACCTCTTTTTAATAGGTGCGAACCCTCTCATTCACAAATGTAAGAGGGAGATGGCTTCTGAATTTGAAATGAAGGACCAAGGACTTGAAGTGTGGCAGAAGCCAAGGGAAATTTTCCTATATCAAGGAAAATATGTGGTAAATATATTGGGAAGATTCGGTATGATGGACTGCAAGCCTGTGACTACCTCGAGGATCTTAACTTTTAGAAGTTATATGGTAGTGATGTCGGACCAGACTTGGGAAATGCCTCTGAGTTTCAAAAACTCATTTGCATTGATGTTCTTGGTGAACCTCCGTCCGAACATATGTTTTGCAGTTAGCATTGTGAGCTCATATTTGGCTGAGCCTCACTTGATTGATGCCAAGAATCTTCTGAGATGTCTTCAGGACACAATCTCTCATGGATTAAGATACACTGCGGGAGATGTGAGACTACTTGGATATACTGATGTTGATTGGGCAGGCAGTGTGGTGGACTGTAAGAGCACTTCCGGGTACTGTTTCACCTTGGGATCTGCCTCGATATCCTGGATGAGCAGGAAGCAGAAGTCGATGGCTTTGAGCACTGCCGAAGCAGGATATATTGTTGCTAGCATAACCTCGTGTGAGGCAGTCTAGTTGCGAAAGCTCTTCAGTGAGCTGTTTGGATTTACATTGGATACCACTGTGATTCTCTGTAACAACCAGAGGTGGGATTCGATTATTGAGAAATCTCGTATTCGTCAATTGCTCCAGCAGATAGACATCATTTGGGATATGGTAAGTCGATGAGAAAGGAATCTCCATCACATTAAGATGATGTACAGGTTGATACACCTTGTCAAAGCCCCGAGGAAAGATCTAACCTGTGATTTTCCCAAATGACTTGGAGTCGGCAAGAAACCCTTGTACAAGGGTCCTGCATGTTGCATACATTGAGCTCTGGGAGCTCTGAGGGCTTGCGGTTCTCACTGGAGCAACATATGACCACAGGGTGACTCATCCTCCCCTAGTGGTGCACTCTGGAACAAGATGATTCGCTCTCTTGTGGGACAAGATGATTCGCTCTCTTGTGGAACAGGATGATTCGCTCTCTTGTGTAGCAGGATGATTAGTTCTCCTGTGAGGCCTGGATTGATGTGTTCTCCATGGCAGCCTGGATTGATGTGTTCTCCACGGCAATTGTAGTAGGATTGACGTGTTCTCCTGTGAGGACAGGATTGATTAGTTCTCCTGTCGAGGCATCCTACCCATGCAGTCTGGGACTCATGGGAAGTACCTCTCATCTGATCAATGAGCAGGGAAATGAAGTTAGGGACCATAGTAGTACCGATGGATGCATCGTTGTATCTACCATACTCCCTACGCTAGGATGACCTCCATTCATCTGGGATCAATGATTGGTCTGGGACCAGTGGTAGGAGTTGTACCATACTATGACGCTGACTTCAGGTCGGTTGAGACTGGTCTGGGACCAGTGGTACATACTCCGAGACTGACTTCGTGTCAGTTCAGTACTGGTCTGGGACCAGTGAGAGTGGTACATACTATGACACTGACTTCAGGTCAGTTGAGACTGGTCTGGGACCAGTGGTACACTCTCTGAGACTGCGATATTGGTCTAGGACCAGTGGTAGGAGTTGTACCATACTATGATGCTGACTTCGGGTCGGTTGAGACTGGTCTGGGACTAGTGGTACATACTCCGAGACTGACTTCGTGTCAGTGCAGTACGGGTCTGGGACCAGTGAGAGTGGTACATACTATGACGCTGACTTCAGGTCGGTTGAGACTGGTCTGGGAACTGTGGTACACTCTCTCAGACTGTGATACTGGTCTGGGAACTGTGGTACACTCTCTCAGACTGTGATACTGGTCTGGGACCAGTGGTAGCAGTGGTACTTACTATGAAGCTGACTTCGGGTCGGCTGAGACTGGTCTGGGACCAGTGGTACGCACTCTGAGACTGACTTTGAGTCAGTAGAGGATGATACTGGTCTAGGACCAGTGGAATTGTACTCACTATGACGCTGACTTAGGGTTTGTTGAGACTGGTCTAGGACCAGTGGTACATACTCTGAGACTGACTTTGAGTCAGTATGATACATCCTCGATCATTTCTTCTTCTTCATAATTTGGACAAAAGCAGAGCAGAACAGAACAATGCAAGAGCAGAGCAGAACAGAGCAAAACAGTACAGATCAGTGCAGGGCAGAACAAGACAAAGCTAAATAGGCAGAATAGAGCAGAGCAGGGCAAGGGTCAGGCTGTACAGGGCAATTCATTTGATGGATGAATAGTAACGACCGATAGACAAATTGCAGATGAAGTTCTCCATGGTTGAGAGGGAGTGTTAAAATTGGCAACCAGGGCAAAACTTCACGTGGGTCATCTTATTCATGGCTGATAATATTTTTATTAGATTCCTCTCATCGAGAGGTGTAGGATTTATATAAATATCATCCGATTCCAATAAGTATTCATGGAGATATGAATTTATTTTGATTATGGAATTATTATCAAGCCGACCTACAACTCATGTAGGCTCAGAAGCCCCACAGTCGCATCTATTCACCCACCAATGTTGTGTATAAATATAAGAGGACTTTTCCTCATTTGGACTCACTCATCTCATCACATCTCTCTCTCTCTACTGTGCAGAAATGAGTCTCTTCTCTACTGCACTGAAATGGGTCTCTCTCTCACACATGTGAAGCCGGAAGCTGTTGAATTTGAAGCTGCAACTGCAGAAGTAAAGATTGACTTGTGTGGCCTAGAAGATCTCCTCTTTGGAACTGCACTGTAGGTTCTTCTGAACCTCCTCTGAAAGCCACAACTTTTGGTGGTGGAATGAAGTCAATCTGACGAACGGTTTGCAAGATATCGACTGCCCTAGTTTGAAGCCGGAAACTGCTGAAACTGAAGCTGCAACTGCAGAAGTAAAGATTGACTTGCGTGGCCTAGAAGATCTCCTCTTTGGAACTGCATTGTAGGTTCATCTGAACCTCCTCTGAAAGCTGCAACTTTTGGTTGTCAATCCGATGAACGGTTTGCAAGATATTGGTTGCCCTAGTTTGAAGTCGGAAACTGCTGAAACTGAAGCTGCAACTGCAGAAGTAAAGATTGACTTGCGTGGCCTAGAAGATCTCCTCTTTGGAACTGCACTCTAGGTTCATTTGAACCTCCTCTGAAAGATGCAAATTTTGGTGGTGGAATGAAGTCAATCCGACGAACGGTTTGCAAGATATCGTCTGCCCTAGTTTGATAATGAAGCCGCTAATGCTGATATGAATCAGATTTATTGTACTATTTCTCTCTACTAAATTATTGAAGATAAAATAAGATTTGATCAAAAGGTTTCCCCACACATTGTGGGGTTTGTCCCTGGCTAGCCGCCACATCTTGTGTCTCTTTTCTTGGCTTTTTTTCTGTCGATCGTTTAATGTTCTATCTGCACTTTACTTTATGTACGTGTGATTGCTAATCTTTGGAATATAATAAGGAAAAGAAGTAAATTGTTATAAGCATAGAACATACCATAACTTAACAGGATCTCTTTGTCTGATTTAGCTATGTTGTTCTGAATAATATTAGGCTATTTATTAGGTTCAGGTTTTGGTTTATGAATTGGTTTGGTTGATTAAATGTCTAAAACTTCCGTTGGGATACAGACTCTACTAATTCAACAGGGATCTGCCTCATATTTTCAAAGGAGTTTCACAGGGAAAGGTAACTGAACTAACTGGATCTTTTAGAGTTAAATGAAGTGTAATAGAAGAAAATATATAGGTTGAATTGAAGTTAAAGAGCAATTAACAATTCTTTAACATGATATCAGAAGAAAACATTTAAATTATCCACAGCCAGAATCAGAGTGTATCTTTCTACAAATTCTGTTCATAAACTTTCTGTAAAATAATTCAGATTTAAGAACACATAAGTGTGGAAACAAAGAAATAAACACATAGATAGTGAGAGAAGCACTTTGCCAAATAGCCCAAAACATGAATCCTGTGAAGAATTTCCTTTGTATTATTGATCAACCCATCAAATTAAAATAGTATAATAGATTTCTGGAATGCAAAAATCAACATGTATTACTTCAAATGATGAAGTATTTATAAAAATCCTAAACTAAAATATCTTGAAAAATATCAAGATTTGTTACAAATATCTATACAAATATCTTGAAATAGAATTCAAGATTTATTACAAAAATTATATAAAATAGATTAAACTGCTAATAATATCAGTCGACTGAGTGTTGATGCTATTTCTCGTCCTTTAAATGAGAAATGTTGTTTGTATGGCTGGCATATGTGTTGTGTTGTCCCACTTTTCACTGCATTTTGTTTTGATGACACTAGTTGTTGAATGTGCAATGGCGTCCTCTGTCCTTTTTCTACTTGCTGATTAAAATGTTCTGAATGTGTCCTCGTTGTCCTCTTTTCCTTTTCTGATTCTGTTGTTATTTTAGTTTAATCATTTTCCCCTTCTACATTAATTTAATTCCATTTATAGAAGATTGGGAAATTTATGAATTATCATTAACGGGGAATGAATTTTAATAATAATATACCCATAGCAAAGGGGGTGATTCTTTTGAAAATGTTATTGTGATCCATTTTAACGATGAAAGCCAGGGGGACCGATTATTTCGAATTGTGAATGGATGAACGTGGAGGAGCCACATGGCATCTAGGGATTGGGGGAAATAGAAATAATTTCAGGATAGTGAACGTCCATGGCTGGGTTGGCGCATTGTGGATGGAGGTCGAGAGATGAAGTGGAGGTTTTGAGGATGAGTGGTTTTTAGAGGGGGTATGAGCAGTAAGTTGTAAGTTTGGGGGGGGGGGGGGCGCGCGAAATAAGGTAAGAGGGACACGTAGCAATGGGCCCAGTGGAGAAAGCCACCTTTTTGGATGCCTTCCTTGTCGATAAAGGGAAACATGGCAGGGGGGGCGAAAAGGCTTGGGAGCCGTCGATCGGGGTGAGTCAATCTGGGCCATCTAAAGATGGGGGGTGTTTCATTAATATGTGGCCTTTGAAAAGGGACAAACTCGATAGCCATTTAAATCTATTGTATAAATATCACATCCGTCAGGGGATTTTGCCTAATCGCAATCGAAGAGGGGCTGGTGAAAGAGGGAGTTAATACTCGTGTGATCCCATATTGCGATATCACAATCGACGGGAAAGACTTATCACAATTGGTGGGGGAGGAGTCATCGCAATCAATGATGGGAAGGGACTTTGTGATATCAACGAGCGAGACTTATTGGTTGTGGAGCGATATCGGCAGAGGGACTTATCGTAATGCAATGAATATGAAGGAGGCCTTTCTTTCATTAAAACACAAGACAACCAGACTTGAAAAACCTTCAAAACCATCCTATAAAAATATCGCATCTGAAACGCCGATCGCAATCACATTGTGGAGGGGGATGGTGGAGTTTGTTGACATATGGGAATTGCGATTACAATTGCAATCAGCGGAATAAGCAGTTATCGTAATCGGCGGAATGAGAAGTTATCACAATCAATAAGGGAGGCTTATCGCAAAATAAAAGGGGCCGATAATGATATGATTTGTGTCTGCACGTATTGCGATTGCGCAATACAAAGGGGCCATGGGGTCGGGGCCGATTCTACCAAGAAAATGCGATTATGATTACCCATGAGGCTTTGTGACACGTGGCCTACAGGTCCGGTTCATGTTATAATATATGGAGTGGGTTTATATAAAATGAAATATATGGTTGGGGCTTTTGATAAACATGCGATATAATACAAGGGATTTTGGCATGGTTTCTGATATATGGTGGGAAATAGGGAACACGACTAGAGTTAGATATACAAAGGGTAGATGGATTAAGGCTAAAGTTTGTAAATGAAATGGAAATGTGACTAAGGTTTGGGAATTGAAATAAAACAAAGGGAAAATGGAATAAATATATGAGGCAGTGATTATGTGGGTCCCGGCTAGAGTTAAAAATCATATGGCATATTGATAATGGGGAAAATAATTTTCACAAAGGATAGATGCAAATATAATTTGTAACTGTAGTGGAAATAGTTCCCTAACACATCCACATGCTTAACTTAATGTTTCTCGTTTGTACCTATGTTCTTGGAGGATATCTTTGGATCTACACTATAAGGGTTTTTGTTGAACTACAAAATCTCTACTACTTAGAGCTGCTTGATTAATTTTTAGATCCCACTATCGATTTTTGGCTCATTTAAAAGGCCATTCCTACTAATGTCCATTTGTAGCATCCATCAAGATGCATTTTTGCTAATATAATACAAATTTACAATCTTTTCTAAAAAATGAAGAAAGTGAACAAGAAGAAATCCATGGATACAAGTTAATGAAGGAAAATTTTATAGGTTTAAATAGATAAAAAAAGGCTTAGTTAATTAGAATGACCCAAGAAATTTTTTAGAAGTTGAAAATATAGATAAAGAGACCTTAACAAATTTGATTGAAAAATATCAAAGTATTATTACTAATGAAGTTTTATTAGTGAAAGAGCATCCAAAAATGCAATAAGAAACAATTCAATGTCAAGTCAACATATGTAGATTCAATGATGGTTGACATTTTATTGATCGCCACCATTAACACACCAATGAATACAAAATATTGAATATCAACATGAGAACTATAGTATGTCACGAAAAGATTAAACCATAGATTAAGAAGGATCAATTTATTAGGGTACAATATCATCGCCAAAACTACATAAAATATTAGCACACAAGAATCAATGTACCAATGCCAATATTTTTCTTACATATTGAAGCATCCAAAAAATTATAAATCCTAAAGGCAACAAGAAAGAAGATTAAATCCACACTTTAATCATCAAAGAGTTTTGGATTTGAATCCATTTAGGTTGAATTTATTATTTTTCAACATAACAATTTTGTTTAAGGCTCTATAATTCACATTGCCTCATATCATCAATCTTACTTAAGTAGATAGAATTTAAGAAACAATCAGCCATTATATGAAAAACAATGTTCTCTACCCATGGTTGAAGGAGAAATCACTTTTTTTTTGTTTGAATGTCGGGTAGGGGGAGTGGGGTTTGCTTGCAAAATATGTAGGGTAAATTATCACTATGTAATAATGTATAAACAACTATATTGTAATAGTAGTCATGTAGGTGAATATTATATTAATATTGTAATAATGATAATTCATGACCTTTCCCACAAGACATGGCTTATCCTACCTATGTGTATTTATATACAGATCTATTGTATTCATCTAAATTAATAATTTCATATACATATTCATACAATTGCATCAAGAGGTTCTTTATAGTCCAGTATGAGGGAAATGTTGTTGCGTAAGGTTATGTAACATAAGTGATAAACAATAACTAAAGAGAAAAGGCATGTTATCTTGAAAAACAAATGTGCGTGTGTGTCCAAGAATATAAAGTTCATCAATCTTCATCAAATGGAATGATTCATTTCATTATGACACATTTTTGCTTATATGGTTTGTTCCATTTTAATTTGTTTTTACTACTATGATTCATTCCTATATGTAAACCATCAAATATTGTCAAATAATTGTATCATCTATCATGAAAGTTGTGAACTCTTGATAAACTTGTCATAAATGATGCATCCCTATATTAAATAGTTGTAGTAACTATAATTCATATTTGTAACTATTGTGAATCTTTGAATACGATTATTTTAGGACTTTCTTATAATATTGCGAGGCTTCCTCATATGCATAATTATAATTCTTTGATAATATTTTTTTTACTAAGAAACAAAATAAAAATATAATTCTTGTTTTTTATAAATAAAAATATGGAAAAAATTTAAACATTTGTAATTTAAAAATGCTAGCTTAGATCTATCTTAACTCCATTATCAAGAACTAAGAGGGATCAAGTCTCTCGAGGTGCAAACCTTTTTTCAAGGTTTGCATTCTAAAAAAGGCTTGCACCTAAGGCAAAAATTAATAATAATAACCTAGATTTATCTTAACTCCAAATGTATCAAGCGCCTAGAAAGATGAAATCCCTTAAGGTGCAAACCATTTTTAGGAGAAATTTGAGGAAAGGTTTGCACCTTGAGGGATTTGATGCTTCTCGGTGCTTGATAGATCTGGAGTTAAATTGGTTTTAGGTTGTTACAGAAATATTGTTTAATATGGATAGATGGGATTTCTCTATGCTTTCACGATGCTTTGGCATGCAGTAAACTATTGTGTTTGCTTCAACTATTGTTATTGTTCTATTTCTGAATGTGAGAGGGGTAGAAGGAGCCCATAAAAAAATATCCCTAGGTTATTTGTAAATATAAGTTAGATAATATCTTGATCAAAGAGACTATGTATGAAGGGATGAAGGCTATGGAAATTTTGTTTGTTGTATTGAAAGAATGATATTTTTGTTCTATTTATGTCGATTGTAGATTGAGTGGGTTGGCGATAGGATGGAATATTATCGTATTAGCCGTGTCTAGTTCCTTATTTTTATAAAACAACCATAATCAAGATATTTTTGTATTAATAAAAACTATAACCAACCTCACAACAAAGTTACATCAAAAGTTTGATTTGGAGTGTTTAAAGGAAACTAAACAAAAAATAATTTCCAACATATAGTTATGCATATCCAGAGATTTAACTAGTACACCCTAGTATCTCTTAATAGTATAGATTCTATAAAATAATCCTAATATCCTAACAACTTTATAATACATTAAAATTAATATAAGGTGTTACAGTTGGTTGCTTCCTTCATTGTCACATTCATTAAATCCAAGCCTTGCTTAACAATTTCCATATCATCTACTAGTTGGTGCACTATTTCCTCTTTCTTCATTCTCTCACAATTGGAATTGACTAAATTGCACTTTATTGAAAGCTTTAGTGTGGCCCCCCTTCCTCATATTAATGACCATATTTCTAATCACATTACATTTTTATTTTTGAAAAATTATGTTTTGTTGGACCAAAGTGCCTATGACTATTGCAATTTTGGTGGTGACCTGATGATCATTTCATACATTTTTGTTGTGGCAAGTGAAGATTTAGATTGCAATTTGGGTGGTGACATGATGATCATTTCATACATTTTTGTTGTGGCAAGTGAAGATTTACATTCTATTTCCTAGAATCCTCATGATTCCTTACTAGTCACTTGATCTCTTGAAAGTCTCATAAATCCATAAAAATTTCAAGGCAATCCAGGATCTATCTATCCTCTATAATATTCAAGAATTCCCCTACTATGTTAAGACTATATGAACTCAAAGAAAGTTTGAACATAGGATATATAGGGATAGATATTGATCTCCCTGCGCGCGTGAGAACAAGTAAGTGAAAATGAAAGCCAATCTCTTTGAACAAGGAAGAAACAAATTCTCCTTTCCCCCTAGATGGTCCACGACTTCTCCAAAAAAAATATAAATTGAATGAGTTGAAACCTAATAAAAGGAGCCTTTTGATGGAAAAAGTGCTGCTAACTGAAAGCAAAATCCCCCAAGGAGAAGAGACAAAAACTCTCACAAAATCCTGAATAAATATTTGAAATAAACTCGGCCACTACTTGCATTACAGATTAGGAATGAAACCATAAAGGATGCTCCTATAATTTCCAAATGATATGGGATACCAAACATGCCAACTAAACCAATAAAACATGACACACACTTATGTTGCTTGGACCCATAACCCACCTTTTCCATCGGTACATTTCCAAACACAAAGCACCATAATTCCATTGTATTTGGGGAAACTTCCATCCATCGGTTCAAAAACATGTGAAGCTAAGTTCCAATGCATGCAAGAGGATGGATAAGTCTATTATCATTACATGCTATACTACATAGTAAGGCTTCCTTAAAATACGATGATTCTTTAAAAGCTTGATACATGCCTTAATATTTGTTAGACTTATCATGGTATGGATTGATTATAAGCTCTTCTATTCATTATAATACCCCACTTTAAAGAGTGTAGCGAGTGTAGCTTGGTTGGAAAAAATATCTACTATATGACCATCATCCCTTGGCACATGCAAAATATTTAATGCCAAAAAGTTTATGTGCTTCATTTTTTTCCCTAAATATTGCTAATGCCTCTATTAGGGGGAATAACTATTTACCATGTGACTTATTTGAATCCTCCACTCTTGTTTTTCCCTAGCTATTGCTAATGCCCCTGTTAGGGGGAATAATTCTTTACGATGTGGCTTATTTGAATCCCCCACCATAGTCAACATTTAAATTGTTGCAACATTAAACACCTCTTTCTATCAAATTTGGGTTTTCCCTCGTTGATCCTCGCTACTGTATTTTGTAGCAGGCAAGGGATTGGCTCAATCACAGGTTTAGCACAAATAACGCACCTCACGAGTTGAATAAGAAATTTGTTACACGGGAACCGCTCCCAAGAGTTGGGAAACGCGTTCCAATGGTTCCTGCACTCCCGGGAGCTTTGGAACTATATGGGAACATTCCCTTTTCAGTGGGAGCTCCAATGGGATCTTGGGAAAGTTCTGGGAGCTTTGAAGATTGTTTATTTGGAGTTCCGACATTCCCTGGGGTTGGGGAATACAAAGCCTATAGAGAAATATGTTGAACTGCCCATAAAACATGAGCAGTTGAAACCTTCACAGGAAGAAAGGCCGAAGACATCCTTAACATCGATATCCTTAATTGAGAAACTGGAGCAATCTCTTGATGGGTTAAGGAAGTGTGTAGCACCTCGATGTAAGGGTGATATCTGTGATGTCATGTTGATGAGTATTTATTTTGTTGTTTATGTATATATATCGCAAAATATTGTGTGTGGATATTGAATGTGGCAGTCAATGCTTCAACATTAGAGTTGCTTTACTTTTTCTCTTTAGAATAACTAGAGAAACATATGTAAAATTGTTCCTTTGTATTTTTAAGCCAGATTGTTTCAAATACTCATCATGTGCCGTAATGAACTTGACATTTTAATATTTTATATATATAAAAGGGAGAGACTCAGGGAGAGAGACACTCAAAGAATATATTTGTATATAAGAGAGATTATATATTTATTATTTAAATTGATTTTAATATTTGAATATTTTGATTATTATATTAATTTTATAAATTTATTTATTTATTTATTTATTTTTTTAATTTTTATATATAATATTACCACTCCCAATTAGCTGTTTCCTGTAAATTTTGGGGAAACCTCTAATCGTTCCTGATACCCCTACCCAAGTTCCCAATGTTCCCACGTTCCATAAACTCATGCAACATAGAATAAAACTCAATTGAGAGTCAAAGTGGAAGTCCCCCAATCACTCTTAACTTAAGTGCAAACAACTATTAGTTAGCCCTGTAGCACCTAGGCTTGACTCAAAATATTCCATGTGAATGTGGTCAAGACCGAAGTATTAACACCAAAGGCGCTTATGCCTATAATCCTTGTTTGTTGGCGTTTTCCATTATAATTAAATTTACAAATATCCACCTCTTGTGTGATTCGAGGTTCAAGAGGATCTGAGTGTTGTAGATTTTCTCAAAGCTTGGATATCTTTAGGTCCTGATTGAACTTCTAATAATTGGTGTATCCAGGTATTAGAGTTGTATGTGGCAAGGCCCAGATGTTGCAAGGATGGATTTCATTAAAGGCGGTTAAAATAAAATAAAATGATTACTACACAGGCACAAACGATTCCAAACACAAACGAATACTACATAGGCACTCTTGAAAGAAATCAAAATTTGGGTAACTTATTAAAATGAAAACATTGCAAAGTTTGACTGGTACCCAAAGAAATTTCCTTGGCTCTAGCTCATGCCCTTGCAAGGAGGTAGATTACATGTTTTTTATCTTAGATGCTCATTCTACCGAAGTCGGTGCCTATTAAAATAAAAATAAAATATTCTTTAAATAGAAAAGAAATGAAAATCAATTTAATGTGTGCTGATAAAATGACTCAATAAACATGTTATGTAATTTCTATAACATTCAAAAATACAATTTAAACAAAAAAATATTCAAACAAAGTAAGCATCATTTTTTCCACTCTAAAATAAGTTTGCACTTAAAGAAATTTGATTCCTCTTGGCTCATGTTAGATCCGTGCTTAAGATAGATCTATGTTGATTATTTACAAAGGAAGAAAAAATATATTATAATAGAATGGAGGGGCTATTAGCGCCTCCCCTGAAGTTACATCTGAGCTTTCTTTAGAACCCCTGTACTAACTAATTAGGTGCCGCTGTCCCACAAGGGACACATAAGCAAAACCGAAACATATAATCATAGAAAATATCTTCAAGGAATTTCTTGGATGGGGAAAAAGAAAAGTTTACTAGGATTCTCCTGTATCAAACCCCCTCAAAACAAAAAGGATTTCTTGGACTCCTATCCATGAGATCTTCCGCAGTTTGATCATGCTTCTAGATCTCTATAACATTCATCCAGGTTGCATCTTGTCTTGGGAGTCCTTTCCATTTGAACAAATATTCATAATGATCCTTCTTCCCAGTCCTTTTGACAAGCTTCTAATCAAGGATCATCTCCATCTATATCTTCTAGGTTGTACGTAACTTGTTCTTCCACTAAATCCTCTTTGGACTTTCTCCATCTTCTGCTTCAGGTTTTATGTAGGGATACAAGTCTACAACATCAAATATAGGATAAATTTCAATATTAGGTGGCAATTCAAACTCATAAGCACTAGATGAAAACTTCCTCAAGATTTTACGAGGTCCCATCTTTTTCAACTTCAATTTGTTATTATTCTTTACTGGAAGCCTCTCTTTCCTAAAATGGGCTAGTATCATATCCCCAACTTCAAAATTTAATTCTCTTTTCTTAAGGTTTGCCTTCTGCTTATACTTGTGGCTACTATCCTGAAACTATTTCTTAACTTGTTCATGTAAATATTGCATTGTTGTAGCAAATTCCTCTGCATCAACACTTCTAAATTCCTCTTTCCCCAAGTTCCTAAGTTCACTAATGCCTCTGGGGCGCACACCATATACAATTTGGAATGGGCTCCTTCCTGTGCTCTTGTTAGGAGAATCATTGCAGGGAAATTCAAGCCATGGGAGAACTTGTTCCCACTGACTTTTGTGTTCATTTACCAAGCTCCTCAACAAATTTCCTATTATTTTGTTAACTACTTCAGTTTGTTCTATTTGAGGATGATAGGCTGAGCTATGTAATAGGTTGGCACAAAGCTTCTTCCAAAAAGTCCTTCGAAAGTTCCCAATGAATTTTGTGTCTCGATATGAGACTATACTTCTAGGTAGCCCATGCAATATCATGATTTCTCTGAAAATTAAGTTTGCAATGTGGGTGGTATCATTGGTTTTTGAACATGATATAAAGTGTGCCATTTTTGAGAATCCGTCCGCTACTAAAAAAACCAAATCATTCTTTCTTTGAGTTTTATAAAAACTTAGAACAAAATCCATTATAATGGCTTCCCATGGTTTGTTTGGTATAGGCAGTAGCTGATATAACCCAACATTATGTTTTTCCACCTTAGCATCTTGACAAGTTCTAGGTTTGTTTACAAATTTCCTGACATCCATCCTCATACTTGACCAATAATAAAAGGAACTTAGTTGAGCATATGTTTTATCATGGCCAAAGTGGCCAATTAAGCCTCCATTGTGTTTTTCTTTTAGCAGATTGTCTCTCATTGAACCCTTAGGAATGCACAATTGGATTCCCTTAAACAACACTCCCTCTGGAATCATATATTCAATCCAAGGAGTTTTATCTCTCAAAATTGGGTTCTTACATGCTTCATAGGCTTCTCTAAAGTACGTGTCCTCCTTGTACATTTGTTTGAGATGTTCAAATCCCAAAATCCCCACTTGGAATTCTTGCAAAATCAAACACCTCCTACTCAAAGCATATGCAACCTTGTCAGAATTCTTGCTAATATTTTTAATAACAAAAGTAAAACTTTTCATGAACTCAACCCACTTGGGATGCTTATGGTTTAACTTGTCTTGTTTGGTTATAAACTACAAAGCATGTTTGTCAGTATAAAAAATAAACTCCCTAGGCACGAAAAAATGCCTCCAATTTTTTAGGGCTTGTGTCACTGCATAAATTTATTTAACGTAAGTGGAGAATTTCTATTTGGTTTCACTCAAATTCTCACTAAAATAGGCAATAGGGTTATCCTCTTGATTTAGAACAACACTAATGGCCATTCTTCTTGCATCACACTTAACTGGGAAAGGTTTTCGAAAATCGGGAAGAGCTAAAATCAGTTGCTCTGTTATCTTTTCCTTTAGCAGTTCAAATGCTATATTAATTACAACAATCCATTTAATGGTTGTTTTTCCTTTTGAATGGTCTCAACAATAGGTGCAAATATATGGCTAGAATTTCTACCAAACTTCTTATAAAATCTAGCCAACCATGAAAGATTCTTACCTCATGAACATTCCTCAGGGTAAGCCATTCTTGGTAGCTTTCACCTTTTTTTGGTTCCATATTTGGTCCTTTTAGAGATATTATAAGGCCCAGGTAGATTAACTCTATTTTCATGAAGGAACATTTCTTCAAGTTTATCCAAAGTTTTTCCTGTTGCAACCTCTTCAACACCAACTTCAAGAACCTCAAATGTTATTCCCTCGTTTTACTGAACACAAGAATATTGTCCAAACATACAATTACAAAATTTCCAATAAAATCCTTAAGGACTTCATTCATGAGTCTCATGAATGTACTGGGTGCATTGGTCAAGCCAAAAGGCATAACCAACCACTCATATAAACCATCATTAGTCTTGAAGGCAGTATTCCATTCATCTCCTGCTCTCATCCTAATTTGATGATATGCACTTTTAAAATCTATTTTAAAAAATAAATTTGCACCACTCAAACAATCCATTAGATCGTCAAAGGTGTAAGTATTTCTCCTTCTATCATGAACAATTGCCATGTCATATTGGCATGATCTTCCTAACAAGATATGATAGACATCCATATGCATATTTTCACATGACATTTCATCTTTGTAGCTACCAATCTAGAATTTGACTTTACTTTGTTCACTTACCAGAATTTAATGTCCTTTATGCAAATAAGACACTTGGTATGCAGTAGGATGCACCGTTCTCTGCAATCCTAACTTCTACACCATCTCTATAGAGACTAGTTTGTTAGTGCTACCACTCTCAATTCCCATTTTGCAACATTTCCCTTTAGACTTACATATTGTCCTGAACAGACTTCTCCTCTGCGTTGGTCCATGGGGTTCCTTCTCACTTTAACCAAGATTCTCTTCAACATAAATGACTCACCCATTTTAGGGGTATCTTATTTTACCAATGTCTTTTTTGTCTCATCCTTAGTTTCTACAATATTTTCCCCTCTTTGATTTGCTTAATTTTTCTAAGGGTAACCCATGACATATGTCATGTTTTCCCTTATATAACACATGATTTCTCTTCCTTTGCCTCTGCCTCTTGAGAAAAAGCCTCTACCCTTTTCTTCTCCTCCTCTAGGATATTGGCTACTAGATCTCCCTGTGTCTTCTCTTAGATCCCCTGGAATATTCCTCTGCTAGAAGGCCCTCTTCCTCTTACGAGACTCCTTCCTCTACTCCTTTGGCTTTGTTTTCTAGCCAATTTTTCTTCTGCTGTTAATGCTACCTGATAGGAATCCTCCATTGTCTTCAGGGGAAAGAGACCAATTTCATCTTGGATATCATAACTCAGGCCATTTATATACCTGGCCACCTTCTCAACATCTTCCTCTATGTGGCCTACTCTAATATTTAACCTATAATTTTTTTCAAAATACTCTTTCACTTGTCATGGCTTCCTGCCTTAGTTTTTGCAGCTATTTGAACAAATTCAATTAATGATCCGTGGGCATGAATTTTCTCTTAAACTTGGCCACCATTTGGCCCCAACTCTTAATCTTTGCCTTATCCTTCTTCCTTCGATCTTCTTGCAGCTCATCCCACCATAATAACATGTTTCCCCTTAGCCTGGTCACTACATATTTGACCTTTTGGTCATCCTCCACATCTTCATAGTTGAAACACTTATCTAATGAGTTGATCCAATCGAACAACTCTTCCACATTTACGTTTTCATCATACAATGACATCTCCATTTTTCAATCTAAACCCTAATTTGGCGATCATCTTTATCAATTGTTCCTTCCTTTGTTCTCTTCTTGGAGATTTTTGCATCTCCTCTTATGAACTTGTATCTTTGCTCTTGTTGATGTCTCCCACATCAGCATCTGTTCACTGGGTTGTCTCCAAGGCTTCAATTCTTGCATGGATGTGCCTTAGTTCCAACATTAAGTCCTCGTTCATCCTACTTCTTTCTTGGCATCATATCTTGGGTGGCATACTCATAACAACTACACTCTAAAATTTTCTTATCGAGTATAAGGAACTATAGAGATTTTCTTACTCTGATACCACCCGATACAGTGTTAAATGCCTCTTTCTATCAAATTTTGGTTTTCCCTCACTGATCCTTGAAATTGCCTTTTGTAGTAGTTAGGGGCTTAGCTAAATCTCAGTTTTAGCGCAAATAGTGCTCCTCACAAGATGAATAAAACTTGTTCACAATCAATTTGCCTTTTGTAGCAATTAGGGGCTTAGCTAAATCTCAGTTTTAGCGCAAATAGCGCTCCTCACAAGATGAATAAAACTTGTTCACAATCAAAGAAAAGTCCCCTCAATTACTCTTAATTTAAACACATAAACTTAGCTTTTAGTTAACCCTATAACCCCTGGGCTTGAATCGAATTTGCCATGTGACTAGGTAAGAACTGAGGGCTTAAAGCCAAAGGCACTTACTCTATTCCTTGTTTGTTGGCGTTTGCATGTTATAATGAAATTTACAAAGATCCGCATCTCACGTGGTGCAGGCTGTGGGAGGATCTAGATGTTGCAAATTTTCTCAAAGCTCAGATATCTCCAAGTGCAGATTTAGGTGTTAGAGACCGATGCTGCGAGGCTAGATTTCCTTAAGGCGCTTACAATACAGCTTAATAAAATATAGGACGCACCTCGAACTCTAAGCTCCTCTGGGGCCCATGAGGGAATTGATCCAGACGTATTTTGTGGTCTAGGAACTCTGCGAGTGTTAGATTTTAACGAAGAGTTGGATGCCCAGATCTGTCTATTAACAGACTTTGCAATGAAATCTTCCACGAACTCTGCTGTAAAACTCAAATCCATTCCTACTCTGCGACTTAGACCATTCTCATAAGTCCATGAAACTGATGAGAGCTATTGCGTAAGGGCCTTTGAATTAATTTGTGACTAGTAAGGGAAACTACCCTTCGATCCAATCTTAAACCCTCAAATTTAAATGATCCAGAATACAAAGATTTACAGACAAACAATTATCACACAGGTTCTGGAAAGAAATCACAATCAGGGTAACTTATAAAAATGGGAACATTATAGAGTTCGACTGGTACCATTAAATAACTTTCCTTTGTTCTCGCTCGCTCGGACTGCAGATTACATGTTTTTATTTACACAGGAAGAAGAAATATCTGATAACAAAATGGGGTTGCTAGCAGTGCCTCCCCCAAAGTTACATATGGGATTTCTCTATAAGCCCTCTACTAACTAATTAGGTGCAACTGTTCCATAAGGGACATATAAGCAAAACATAATAGTATTTATATAAAATATCTACAAGGAATTTCCCTCACGAGAAAAATAAAAGTTTACAAGGATTCTCCTACATCATAAATGCAAGAATGGATGGTGATCTTCATGCCTTGTAATAAAGTATAGCTCCAAGGCCCAAAATGAAGGAAAAATATATTATTCCTGATGACCCCTCTCATGCCTACCACCCCATTGTTTACTTCTACTTCCTTCTTGATTGTAAGAATTATTTTTGAACATATATCTAAAGGTTTGGGAAATATTTATAAGCCCATTAATGAAATAAATTAAATATGAGAACGATTGGACAATATTAATAATGTAAAAGTGGATAATGCAATTTTAGGAGGGAGACCTTAAATGTAGGAGAAGTATGCATGAATCAACTAGATAAGATGCCTCAGTAGATTTCCTTTTTCATTTATTTGCAGATATGAAATTGTTAGATGAGTTAATCCAATTAGTCTATACCTAGAGGAATTACAGAAGTGGAAGGGAGGGGATTTCCAAGAGATTGAATAGGTTCCTAGTAGTAGAAAAAATTGTTCAAGGCTCAAAAAGAAATAAGACTTGGGCGAGGACTAGTGGATCCTTAAATAATTTCCCAATCCCTATCAAAATTAAAATTTTGTCCAAAAGCCTCCTCCTCCATTCAAATTTAATTGTTTATGGCTCGAAGAGCTTGAATTCAAAGATCTGGTGACTCAAAATTGACCCAAAACTAGAAAAAATTTAATCTCAAATCAAGGGAAAGAACAATGTTTCAATTTGTTGATAATTTAAGGAATATAAAAAAGGCTACAGTTATTTGGGCTAAAACCAAAATAAAAAGAAAGGTAAAAAGCCTTAGTGGAGGTGGAAAAACAAATAAGATATTGAAGCTAAATGACATAAAAGTCTTTTCAAGGGAGGAATCTCAAGGTTTAAATGCTTGAAGGTTTCCAAAAATGAATTTACTAGAGAAGTAGAATGAAGATTAAAAAGAGGTTGATGATAACCCTAAATTCTTTTATAATTATCTCAACCGCAAAATAAATATGAGTACTTTTTAGGAAATCAAGAAGAAATTTGGATCTATTTCAATCTCATTTAATGATATTGTAGAAGACAACCAAAATTTCTTTATTGATATTGTAGAAGACAACAAAAATTTCTTTAACTCCTTGTTTTAGAAGCCAAAGAGAAAAAGCATTGTTGAAGTTCTCAAAGTAGTCTCAATTTTCACTTGGTTCATAGATGAGAAATAGAATGAGGACTTAGGGATTGTATTTTCCAAGGAAGAATTAAAAATAACTTTGAACTTACTTAAAGGGGCCAAAAGTTATGGTGTAGATTGTTAGATAGTTGACATGTTGAAGGAGGATTTTTTTGAGAGTAATAGAAGAATATGAGATTTCATGAAAAGATTTGGGGTATCTTAATGCAACCTTTATCACTACATTTCCAAATAAGAATGCCCTAGAACCCTTTGATTAATATCAACCATTTCTTTGCATAACTGAATCTATAAATTTATCACATAGATTTTGGCAAACAAGGTTGAAGAAAGTATTATAAGGGTTTATTTTTTAGGAACAATTTGGCTTCTTCTTCAACAAAAAAATTCTTGAATTTTTTGGTTCACATCAAGAAGATATGCATTTCATAAAAGTAGTTAAGGTACTTGCAGTGGTTTAGAAAACTTATTTAGTAAAATCTTATGTTAAAGTGTTATGGATTCATTTAAGGTTGTTTCAAACTCATATTTGGTTGAAAGTTCATTAGTAAATTGGATTAAGGGATGTTTATCCACAACGTCTTTTGTTGTCTTTATTAATGATTCTCCCTCAAAGATTTATTATGCATCTAGAGAACTTATGTAATGGTGTCTCGTGTCTCCTTCTCTATTTCTGTTGGTAGTAGAAGGGTTGAGTAGATCAATATCAAAAGAAAAGAGGGAGGGGTCTATAAAAGGTATAAAAGTATGAGGATCCATTAGTTTGAGTCATATCCATGTTGGATAACAAAATTAACGTCTTTCACATTGTCAGTTGGTCTCCTTTTTATCTTATCCTTGCATCTGTTTACCATACCTATTACCACATTCACCCACACTTATGTGATTAACAAGTTTAATGAGTAAAATGTTGTTAATAGTTATAATTTCTTTTATTTTTAATGATTCAAGAAGGATTTAGACTAATATTTCTGATGGCATATGTTCTTAGTTCAGTTCAATTCACTTTCAACAATGATCTTCCCGCACGATTTATGAGTTATTGAAGATGGATTTAGAAAATCTAAGACATGGGTTTTGATGAAAATACCCCCAAAATGGTTTTGTGTTTATTTTTTCGTGGCTAGGTCACACATGTGGACCTCCAGCTAAGGAACACTAGTTCAACCTTAAATTAGCAAGAGTTTTAGACAGACAATCAACTTCTGCCTCAATTTGCATGCAGATGAAGGCAAATCTCAAAATTATAGAACATGGGTTTTTTTTTAAATACACCCATTTAGCTGAACATTTGTGGTTTTCTAAAATATTGAAGGATCTGAGATATATGCATGCTTTTCTAATATGGGTTTTCCTAGATTTATAATTGTGGCCCTCTTATTCAATGTTTTAGACAAACATGTGCTCCCATCCAATAAAGGAGTCTAAACCAACCTATTCTCAACATTTTTATGTTATTTGAAATCAATTGTAATGATATCTTGGGTTACTTCTATAACAAATATCCATTAAACATGAGAAATCAAATATCTTGTAAACTAATTATGCCTAGACAATGTTGATTTGAAGGAATTAATTTTGATTCACTCCATTGCTCTCCTCTATATATATACAAACATAGAAGAGAAGAGAAGTTTGGGAATGAAAGTGTAAGGAGGATTATTGTAAGAGGGAGTGGAATCCATGCTTGGATATTTGTAATCTCCCATTTTCATCTCATAATAGTCTATTAGTGATATTATGTCTTTAGCTTGAAGTACTCACTTAGTTTGTAAGCTTTCTTAGAGTATGCGCTAGATTTGGCAGCCCCCCCATCATTTAACATGCATTGCACTATTTTCATTTGTTCTTAATTAGCAAGTTCAATTGTAGATCTAAATTTGGTTGTATTTTTTTTTATGCATTCATCCTCAATAGAGGCAATCCTCCCATTGAAGGTCATTGAGCAAGGCAATACTCTCTCTTGAATTGCAAGAACACTTAAGAGTTGATCTTAGTGAAAGAATGTGATTGGCGCTATAAGAGTATCCCTATCATTAGCCCAATTTACAATAAATTTATGTGGAATTTACAACAAATTGTTTTCCTTCCTTTCATTAATTCCTTAGTGTTCATTTCCTATAGTTTGTGTTTAAAAGTAGTTTTCCGGCGTTAGTTGTTAGTGTAGTCTAGAACAGGCTATGATCCTGCATTTCCTATACTTGCATCTTGAATATTACGATCCCTTGGGTTGATGATTTAATGTTTGGGATTTATGAATATAATTTAACCAACATTTTTGGTGTCATTGCCAGGGAGGTGCTAAAAAGGGATTAGAGCATTGGTATTTTTCTTGTTTTTCCAACACTTGTGACTTGGGGGAGGAGAAATAGTACGACACAAAGATGTCCTTGTTTAAAAATATTTGAAAATGGGCCCTAGCCTGCAACACCCACTTTAGTTTGGGTTTCTCCAAAGCCTCACCATGTTGGATTGTTGTCTTTATGAAAGTATGTTTTCTTTAGAGTGCTCCATGAAAATGGTAACATTTCTCCTGTCAATAGACAACTTGGTGACAACAGGGTCTTAGTAGCATGAGTTTCACAAATACATGCCTTTATTTAGAATTTTTTTTTTATGGCATGCAATATTTCATGTATTTTCTTAGAATAGTTATTCTAGTTTGTAAAGACCCCATGTGCAAGACATGGATTAATAGATAAACCAAATAATGTAAATATGCTTAAGCACTTGCTGAGAAAAGGACACATGCTTGAAAGGATGTTTTCAAATCCTATCCACACTCTAGAATAGTCATCAAGGGTGAGTATGTAGAAGATAAAACAGTCCATGTACCTGTTACACAGTATTTTGTCACGCCTCCTGCAATTCCCTGTGCCATACCCTGAAGTGCTTGAAACTTGGAAATCATGCAGTGTACCCATCTTGAAATGAAATTCAGATCCTCCCTGAAACACTGATGGAAACATTCCTTGAGCCTTCCTTTAAGAAGCAAGCTCTCAAACCGTAATTTTAGGACCAACGCAACTGTGACACTGGAAACTAGTGCTAATGACAAGTTGCAATATACTAACCTCGCTTTTCCAGCACAGTTTTTACTTGGATACTCGCATTGATACCTAAAAGGAAAGTTTTCCCAAAGAGGACAAGAAGCTTCGTGATCTAGAGGCTTCCATAACGACAAGATGAAGCTTGCTCGATGTGGATGTGGTCACATTATCCCAATATTTCCCTTTGATATTATCGCTATGAGCTACCTCCTTGAGATGAGGGCCTTCCCGTATCTTTGGAGAGATCCTAACTCCCTTTCCCTTCATACATATTGATCCTCTCGCATTCCCAAATGGTTGGTCTCTGATTATTTTCACCCTTATGCTAAATTAGTACCTAGATGCAACTCATTTGGCTTGAAGAAGCAGTGCTTGGAGAGCTTGAGCTTGGACTTGGAAATTCACTCAAGGAGAGATTATTGACATCAAGGCTTGGTTATATGCTTCCTCCTTTATTTCATTAATATATACAACTGCTGGTTCACTTTCCATAATTGTTTGTGTTAATGCATCATTTATCTTAATGCTCCTTGATTTGTTAAGTAGATTACTTTCGATTATGCTTGTTGCACTTGTATGCTCCGTTGTGTCTTTGATCTCTTGTGCAGGTATCCATACGCTATGAGAAATAGAGCTGAGCCTGAGGAGCAAGTGATTCAAGATCTTAAAAAAAGGAGTGCGCTATAGCATCAGAACGAGGTAGGCTATCTTCCTCTTCTTTCATTTCAATTTTATTTTAGGAAAGTGTCTTGTAGATTGTCACGTAGGTTGCTAGTCCCACTCATTGGGCTCGAGGGATCGTCTTTGTCCATAGAGAGGATTTATCTAGAAAACAAAATGGCGACTCCACTAGGGAAGCTATAACCCTTTCCATCCATTCCTTCGATTAGATTCTCTGATGATTTTGAACAACCATCGATTTCTTGGCTTGTGTGCATCATTGTAGCTATTTGCAGTCACTGGTTATTGCCTAAGAATGTTAAGCCTATTCTAATCTTGAATATTTTTTATTTTTTCCTTATTTTTTTCGCTCAACGCGTTTTCTACTCTGACAGAAGCGTTGACAACGCTGATTTTCAAATTACAGTCGTGCTGCTCTGCCTTTCATTGCCCTTTTTCCCTTAACAGACGCGTTGATCCCAGAGGGTAGGAGAAAATTAGGGTTTCGTCTTGTTTCAGTGGTTTTCGACCTCTGTCAGTGATTTTCCAGTGTAACTACAATGTGTTTGTCTTGATTGTTATTCTTGTGTGATTGCAATTGTCTCTTGGCTTTGTTGATGTGTGTTTGAAGCTTGATTTCCTTCTAGGGTTTCTAGGTCACCCTTCGCTCATTGCTTGGTCTGTCTCTCTGAGATTGATTGCTTCCATTTAGGAGTCTTGTTGCAGTCAGGACACCATTTTCAATTTGCTTTCAGTTCGTGATTGTAAAGTTATTTTCGTTAGTATTGAGTTATATTGGTGCTTTGAAAATTACTTTTGCTCCATTTTCAAACATAGATTACAGTTGTTTGCTTTGGTAGGACTGAAACTAAATACTTGTTTTGATTTCTTTGTTTCGAAACGGAAAGTGAAAGATTTCTTCATTTAGTATTTTTGAAATGATTTGCATTCAAAACCATAAGTGAATGACATTTTCATTTTAGTTGTTTTATATTCCATTTTTCCTTTGCTCATTGCGTTAGTTGCATTGATGAATCAAAGTGAAAGGAAACAAACAAAAGATTAGTGCATCTTAGTGAAAGGAAATTGATTTTTGTTTCTCATAGGATTGCATTTTGGCATTGCATTTGTTAATGAGCATGAAATATTAGATTTCATTTTTACATTTTTCATTGGAAAGATAAAGAGTTGTGTTTTGATGCTTTTTACTTTATTAATGCCTTATTTGGTTGTCTATCTTCCTTCATTAGTTTAGCCTTCATCGAATGAAAATATTTCATTTTTATCATTTAGTTGCATCATAGGAATTCAGGTGACATTATTGACCCATCAAACTGAAACTTAATTGAAGATAAACTTAAAATTTACCTCAATCAACCTAAGGAGCATTTGTAACCTAACACAAATATCTAGAGGTTTAGGCTAGAGACGTGTTCCGACGTCCTTAAACATAGTAGCTGTCATTAACTACCTAAATTGTATCCCGAGGGTGAAATATGTCCTAGTACAGAAGAATATCGAAGGTTCTTCAACACTTTCAGGTATATAGGAGGCACTTTAGTATGGCAAGTATATAGGGACACTCTCATCGAATGATTATGCATTAGACAACACTAACACAGACTTGTGCTCCCCATGTTGTCGAGTATATATTGGGAGATCCCACTAGGTTGCTATCTTTTAGCCACATGTAATCGAGTCAGCCGCCTTGTAAACGTGATACACCGAACACAACATTCGGGGAGATCAGACGTCGTACATCAAGTCCTTGGTTTCGGCTAAGGTGTATATAATGGTTCACGGATACTTGGTAAACCCTTTGGCCTATAATTGCTCATTTTGATTTATTTGTTGTTTCATGTCATAAATTAATTGCCAACGATAACATGCCGAACCCATGCAATTGCTTCTTGGCCTCACATTGAGTAATTCCTTGTAAATTTAATTTTAATCAGCTCTGAATGAATCATCTCTTCTTCTTCTGCTCTTGAGAGAGATTCATCGTGGCTGAACCATTGGGTTCACCTCACGGTTCCAATTTATCGTCTGATACTAAAGGGTCTTCACAAGGAGTTCATCCTGAACTTTCGCAGTCACTTGAAGCTCAAGGATTTGAACTTGGAATTTTCCCAATCATCCAACCCATTGCTTCTCGTCCTCCACCTCGAGACTTATCGTCATCTTGGGAGTCTGATCTAGAAACATCTGAGAGTCCACATAGGTTTATTTTATATCCTCTGAATCCATTATTTGATCCATTTGTGATATCTCCTCAACATCCTTATAGTTCATATGATCAATCAGGTGTTCCTTTGGAGTTATCTCCTTGTTTGTCTCAGATTCCTCCTCACCAACTATTTCCACCTATGGCTTTAGAAGGTGAGATTCCAACCTCTCCTCGAGGTCCTCTGGAAGTCTCCGCTACTCACACTCCTAGTGTTGATAATGAATCTGAATATGACTTTCCTCCGGAAGGATTTCCTTATGTAGGAAGAGTTCCATCTCAACTGCATCTTGAAAATAGTGGGCCTATGCTTCCACATGGTTATACAACCTTAGCTCAATTAGTTTCAAGAACTCCCAGTGCTTCTTCATTGTACAAAAATCCAATTTGGTCATTAAATTCTTTGCCTACTTTTGTTCTGTTTATTCCTAACGTGACCTCTCAGATCCCTGTTCAAACTGCCATTACTTCAATTTCAATTCAACCGATGATTTCGTCACAACCGTTACCGTCGTTTCAACCTTCCATTCCAGTGCAACTGACAATTTTGGTTTATATGTCTGTAAGTTCTTCAGTCCCTTCATCAATTTGACAAAATGTACCACCTCCTCATTCACAGCCTGGGGGGGAAAATCCAAACTTCCCTCTTGTGTCAGGTGGAACCCATGTGAGTGGATCATAACCTCACATGGTTGGAGTGAGTCAACCTAATCCTAGTGGTATTCCTAATCCTTTTGATCCATTGGGGAAGGTAATATCCAATATCAACAACCTTACACGACCCAGATACCTCTCCTACAGTCTTATGTTACATATGTTTTGCAAGAACTGCAAAAGCTACCTTGTATTACACAAGCAGGTCCTCATGTGCAACCTGGTCAAAATCCTATTCCCGGTGCATATGGTCAAATCCCAATTGGAACTTATCAGTACCAATAGGGAATCCCTCAAGGAACTGTTCAACAACCTTTACAACAACAAGGGAAACCTTTGCAGCAACAACCTTTTTAGCATCAACCTTTGCAACAACAACCTTTTCAGCAGCAGGGGCGACCTTTGCAGCAGTTTCAACAACCTTTGCAACAACAAATGTAGTTTTTCCAACAACCAAACCAACCCTTGTATCTGCAAGGTCAACCATTGCAGTAGCAAGGTCAACCCTTGCAGCAGCAAGCTCAACCTATATATCAACAAGGTCAAACCTTGCAGACACAAGGCCAACCCCTGCAGCAGCAGGGCCAACAACTTTATTACCAGGGTCAGCAGGTGCAACAACCTTACAATCCATATGCCACACATAATGTTTATCCTCCTTATGGTTATCAATGGCCTATGGTAGGTCAATATCAACCCTACCCTAGACAAAATCCACCTTATGGTCAAGGTACCCCTCAGTGGGGGAAAAATCAAGCCCCTTATGGTCAAAATCCTCCACTTTGGGGGGCAGAATCCTTACCAAAAAGGTTGGAACCCACATACTGGGCCTTATCAAAGGTCTTATATGCCTTTTAACCCGCAATTTCCATTTTTAGTGACGTTGGAACTGCCCGATGTCTCGAGGCTTACTAATGATCCAATTCTTCATTCGCCTTATTGGCCTCCATTTCCCACTAAAATTTGGGGCGATTGCCCCAAATTTGAAGGGAAAGCTAAAGAGGACCCTCAAGTCCATGTGATGACATATCAGTTATGGCATTCTTTAAATTCCTACTTTGAATATTTTGTTTGTCTCTGCCTCTTTCAGCGAACCTTGACAGGTGCTACCGCGATGTACGACTTCAACTCTTTGGCCATGGCCTTCCTCACCCACTTCCAGTTACCGGTTTGTTATGAAACTGGTACCCACTTGCTCACATCTCTAAAATAGGATACCGCAACCCATATCTCCAATCACATCCATGAATGGAGACGTTGGTGTCGCCTCATCAAATTTGAAATCCCTAATGAGTTGTTGAACGAATGTTTCACCAAGTCATTCGTAAACAAAATCACTACAGATATAACAATGGGAGGTTGTGTTACTGAGGTTCAAGCTATTGCCCATGCCCAATATTTGGATTTGGTTTATTCCCAATCTGGCACGCTATATGAAATTTTGCTAGATGATCCAAGGCCATCATTGGATCCAGCATATTCAAAGTCTCTAGATGTACCACCTGTTGAAGGTATAATTGGATCAGTGTCTCAAACTTCCACTAAAGCTTCTTCGAAGAAAAATCTGTTTCGAATACTTGTTCTAATCATCCTTCGAAAAACCCATCGAATCTTGGTAAAATCTCTAAGGTCAATTCCGTCCAGTCTATTGTGGTAGACAAAGCCTCAAAAGGTAAGAAGAAGGTTAATGGTAAAGAAAAATCTGATACCCCAAAATAGGATCCTCCTAAGTACTTTGTTGATGATGCCTCCAAACGAAAGCTAGAATATCCTTGTCTCATTTGTGAGGAATATCATTACACCAAGGATTGTCCCTGATGTGCAGAAGTTAGTCGTTTATTGAAAGGGACCCTGACTGAATTGAAAGATCCATTTCTATCCCAGTAGACTCAGTTGGTAGACAAACCACAATCCTCTACCTCATCTGGTTCTCAGGTTTACATGATGACGGGTTCAATTCCTATCTCGGTAGCCACTCGATTGAAAGATTATCAATCTCCTCAAAAGCAGATGGTAGAAAAGGAAGTCACTGATACACCTTCTACTTCTGCTCCACCCAATTCTGATCCTCCCCATATCGAGAGACCTAATAATGAATCCGTCGTCTGACCACCTCCCAAAGGTGTGCTTTGGAAGTCATCCTATAATCTGAATGCTAGATATACTCAACATTACAATATTGTCGAAGATTTAGCTCAAGCACCTTCAACGATGTTTGCTTTGGAAGTTATCCAAACTTGTCCAACATAGCGTAAATCATTATTGTCTGCTATAGGAGGCATCAATCCTACTAATTCGAACTTAATTACTTTCATTCTTGAAAACCATATTCCTCATCTTCCTCATCAAATTTCATTTTTGATTCAAGTTATTATAAAAGGAAAGATGATTCATTGAACTATCATTGATGAAGGTGCTTCCACTTGCATCATGTATGTTTCATGTTGGAAAGTTATTGGCTTTCCACCTCTCAACTAGTCCCTGAACACCTTGGAGGCCAGAGGATCCCATCCTTATGGTATTCTCACAAGTTTGGAGATCACTTTGGAAGGGAAGACAGTCGAGTTAGAAGTAGAAGTTGTGGATGAGAATCTGAATTACAACCTTCTACTTGGGAAAAGTTGGACCCATGCCATGTTTTGTGTGGTTTCCTCTTTGTTTTGGGTGCTCTATTTTCCTCATGAAGGAAAAAAGATCACCGTCAATCAATTGTCCTTTTTCTGCCTTATTGGGAGCTTTTTCTCCCCCGCCTCAGCGTGTCACCTTGATCAACATGATCTCTATCTCCAATGACCCGTGGATCATTCCTTCTCTAGATCAAGTTGATTCATTTAGTGAAACTATGCCACTAAGTCCCTTAGAATAAGATTATCATGAAATTGTCTTGGCTTCAACGTTTGCTTTAGAAAGTCATGTTGTTCTCAGTATGCACCTGTGTACCTATTCGTAATCTCCTTGGCTTGGCTCTTGGGATTCTCCGGATCCCTTGAACAAGATATTCCCCATCGATGAGAGTATTGTTGAGGTTATGTCTCTTGATGAAACTCCTTAGAATGATGCCCATCGTTCCTCATTGCTTCCAAGTCTAAGTGAGATTCCCTCATGTCTCGAAGCTTTTGTTTCTCATAACTCGACGCATCCACTTCAAACACCTATTCTGGTGCACAAAGTTTTTTCTGAAGGTAATATGGGAAATATTATTGTAACCATGCCAATTGACATTTCCATTAAACCTGGAACTATTGAGAACATTCAAATTGGGGTTTCCTATTCTCCCGATGAGATCAGGGTTTACATCGACCTTTTCAAAGAATTTTGTGATGTCTTTGCTTGGTCGTATGAGGAAATGCCTGGTATTGATCCATCTATTGCGGTGCATGAAATACCCATGTATCCTAACACGAAGCTTGTTCATCAACGAATCCGTCCCGTGCATCCCAAGAAGGCCGCTTCTATTAAGGGCGAAGTTGAAAAACTTCTAAAGGTTGGTTTTATTTACCCTATCCCATTGACATATTAGGTCTCTAATATTGTACATGTTACTAAAAAGAAGGGAACAATTCGAGTTTGTGTTGATTACCACGACATCAATCGCGCATGCCCTAAAGATAACTATCCCACTCCCTTTATTGATCAAATCATTGATGAGTGCGCTGGGAGTGAAATATTCTCTTTTATGGATTTTTTTTTTTTTTTTGGTTACAACTAGATTAACATATTACCCACTGATCAACACAAGGTTTCTTTCATCTGTCCATTGGGGACTTTTGCTTATAAGAAGCTCCCTTTTGGTCTAAAAAACAATGGTGCTACCTTTTAGAGAGAAATGTCATATGCATTTCATGATATTAAACACATTGTTCAACCTTATCTTGATGACTTACCAGTTCATTCTTCTACGCGTCGTGACCATCCAAACCACCTTCGAGCAATTTTTCTACGTTGTCGACGCTATAATATTCGTCTCAATCCAAATAAATGTGTCTTATGTGTATAATCTGGTTGTCTCTTGAGTTTTGTTGTGTCCAAAGAAGGTATCCAACTAGATTCTCTAAAAGTTGAGGCTATTTTAAATTTCCCCCTCCTTCATCACTGCACCAATTGCAGAGTTTGCAAGGAAAGGATAATTTTCTTTATCTCTTTGTCCCTAATTACACTGAGCTTGCCAAGGGATTTAATTGCTTGCTTAAAAATGGGATTCCATTTATTTGGGATGAAATTTCCAAAAAATATTTCGATGCTCTAAAGAAAACACTCATCAGTGCTCCTTTATTGCATCCCCCTGACTATCACCGCAATTATTTCCTATACTTTGTCATGGCTAACAATACCATTTCTATGGTGCTAGTCCAAGATGATGATGATGGAAATGAGTATGTGGTTTATTATTTGAGTTGAAATATTATTGTCACTGAAACTCGATATGCTCATGTCGAGAAACTGGCCTTGGCAGCAGTCCATGTTGTTCAATGATTTCGCCATTACATTCTTCTATGGAAGACCACAGTGATTTCTGACTGTAACCCCATGACTTATATCTTGACTCGTTAGTTTCTTGGGGAAAATACTCTAAATGGATTGTTATCATGCAAGAGTTTGATTTGGATTTCACTGCCACCAAATCGAAGAAGTCACTCGATTTTTCCGAATTGATCTGCGCCCTTCCTTCTGCAAACATATCCACTGATTTTACTGTGTAGATTCCTGACGAAATTTTGTTTCTCATCAAAACTCTCAACCCGTGGTATGAAGATAGTATTATTTATCTTCAGACCCAAACTTTCCGATCCGAGTTGTCTTGATCCGACCGATGCCGGATCTGCATCAGTCTCAACCTTATCAGATTATTGGTGATACGTTGTATCGATTCGGCGTTGATTCTGTTCTTTGCATATGTCTAACACTTGAAGAGGCTAAACGAGTCTTGAATGATTGCCACTCTGGGGAATATGGTGGTCACATGTCAGGCTACGCCACTACTCAGAAGATCCTTCACGTCGATTATTTCTAGCCTTCTATCTTCAAATATTGTATTTTGGTAGTTCAAAAGTGCCATGAATGTCAGATTTATAACTGCAAACATTGCACCTCGCCAACACCCTTTCAAGTCGTTACTATTGGCCCATTTTCTAAATAGGGCATAGATTTCATGACATGTAACCCTCACTCGGTCGGGGGGCATGGCTATATCATCGTCGTCGTTGACTATTTTACTAAATGGGCTGAAGTGATGCGACATATAATGTTGACGGTATCACTACTGCTCATTTCCTCTTTAACCATGTCATAGCCCGTTTTGGCATCCCTCAAGCCATTGTCACTGATAACATATCACATTTTCATCAATACATGATGGCAGAGTTGACTGTTCAGTTGGGTCTTCGCCATGATAGCTCAACTCCTTACTACCCATAGGACAATGGCCAAGTTGAATAAATTAACAAAGTCTTGATTACTATGCTTCAACGAACCATTGGGAATCATAAAAAAAGATTGGCATCCCATGATATTATTGGTTGTTTGGGCTTATTGAACTTCCGTTAAGACAACCACTAGTTTCACTCCATTCCAATTGGTTTATGGTTTAGAGGTGACACTCTAGATTGTGTGAAATTCCTTTGTTAAAGCTAGCTATCAAGCTACTCCCTGATACCTCACATGAAGAGGAGCGATTACTTTATCTCGAGAGGCTTGATGAGACCAATCACATTGTTGCGATGGTGATCGAAGCACAAAAAAAAAAAGAGAGTTAAAGTTCATTTTGATCAAACTGTTTCTCCATGAGTTTTCGCTGAAGGTGACTTGGTCTTGCTGTATGACCAAGCCAATGATAAGTTGGGAGCTGGAAAGTTCGAACCTATGTGGCATGGGCCATACATCCTTAAATGTATCTTGCAAAAAGGAACCTATGAGATGGTTGACTACGAAGGTAATGCGTTATCACAACTCCGCAATGGGCTTTATTTGAAAAAGTATTAGGAGTGAATTCCGTGTAATTACTTTTGTACATTAGTGTGTGGATTCATTGGTGTGAAATTTTGATTTTTTGGTGTGATTGTTTGCTTTGTAGACATGTTTCCTCTACTTACCTTTTGTTCCACTCGGTTTGTAGATGTCATCAAACCATTATGTTGGTTTTGTTTATGGTGCTTATCGTAGCACACGGAACTTATATTTCAAAGCTTGGGCACTCTTTGCCCTTGATGGCGAGTTGATCGATTTACAAGGTATTTTCCTGGGAAGAACAACTAATAATAATGTTGAGTATAGTGCAATTATTGAACTGTTATCCGAAGAATTTGCTCTTGGCATTAGAAATTTAGCTGTTAGGATAGATTCACAACTCATTGTGTTACAATTGAATAGTCATTACTCAGTAAGAAATCCACAAATTTTGCGTATGTATCTCTGTGTTCGATTACTGGTAAGCAGTTTTGATTATATCACATATCAACACATTCCATGGAATTTGAATGCACTAACAGATGCATTAGAAAACTATGTTCTTGTAGACATTTGCGTAACTTATAAAACTGATCACATCATCATGATACATGAACACATAAGTAGAAGATAGAAACATGCGTATGTGTGTGTGTGTGTATATAATATATATATATCGCGTTTGTGAAAGTTTGTTCATCAAAATATCAAAAAATAAGTGTTTTGAGACACTTGGCTTTCAAAGCCTCAATAGTGCAAAAAATGACTAGAGAAAGGTTACTCGTCCACATGATGCTCGCTATAGAATGAGACTGCTCTGATCAATTGGCCCAATAGTCGTCGCAGTCTCGCAGACACTCCTATTGTATGCCTCTGTTATCATAGTGGCACGTCATATATAGTTTCATATTCTAGAATCCCTCGGGTAATCACTTCTAGATGTCGTTCCATCTCTATCATAGGATCTGCTCCTTCCTCGTATGGAGCATATTCTATCTAACGTCCTACTCATCGTGCTATTGGAGACATGCCAGGAGGCCTTTCTGGTCCTACATTTGCACAAGTAAACTCTTAGATACACTTTAAAAACAAAAAAAAAAATCATAAAACTTGAAAAATTCCAAAAAACAAGTTATAGTTGCATCTGTCCACTGTTCATCCGATGGTAGAGGAAGATTTGGATCTCCTCTAAAGTCTGTGCCTGCATAGTCATAGTCATCCACAATGATCAATTGTTGGCACAACCAACCACAGAATGATGGATGGAAATGCATCCCGTGGCCCCCTCCTCCACGAGGAATGATCTCACTCCATCTGAGCAACCTCGGATCTTGTGGAGATGGATCCTCCACCTCTACCCTCTAGTACTAAAATAGGGGCACACACTCCAAAAAGAAAGTGACCAAAATCAAACCAAAGCCAAACTACTTCAAGCTTCCCAACTTGCCTTTGGTTAGTTGTCTCTTCATGTTGACCAATAGTCCCTCGCACCAATTGAACACTGTTGGAGTAAGCCAATCCATTGCATATTGGAATTGTGATTTCGAGATCTCGTACAAAGCCTGTGGCCTAGATATACAGGCCATGCTGTGTAGAATTGTCCTCAGGGGAAGATTGTCGATGGTTGCTATCTTCACCTTCCCGCTCACTGTTGTCTCTGCACCCGGACAATGCCTTCTGATTAAGGTATTGGTGCTCTCACCTCCACAACGAGATCTAAAGAGTTGTACTTGAAAATCTAGTAATGAAGTATATATCAACTACTTCTACTTCTAGTTCTTGGTCTCCAATGATGAAGATCTTTTGATCAACATCCCATAGAGTGATAAGATAGTGTAGCAAGTCATTTTGAGCTCTGAGTCTTGGGGTTCAGAAGAATTTCAATAACTCGCAATCCCTCAAAGAATTGACACATTCAACACTTTGGGAAGCCTGGTGATCTTCTACCTCATGGCCTGTTTCCTTCCATTCGATGACCATGCTATCGAAATATCCTGCAAACATACCATTTACATTGATTAAATGCCTTTCCACGAATTGAAAACTCAAAAAAATGATCAAGAGAGAGGGTTTATATTTATTTTTTCTGCCCCGCGTCTAGTGCATCTATTTTAATTATTTTCGGGCTGGTAGCGCAAGAGCCTTTTAGGCTTAGGGGCAATCAACGCGGATCCTATGAGCAGACTCGTGTTGGTTGCCCCCGAATTTAAAAATTGAAATCCTCCCTTTTAACCAGAAAAAATATTATGAAATGGCATGAAATTAGAATGAACAATAAGAGAAAAGGAAGAGCTCTTACCTGCAGTTGACAATTTATGAAATGGTTCCTTGGATCTCCCACACTACTTGCCTAAAGAATCAAGGAAAATAGGGTAAAATGCACTCTCCAACTTACTCCAAGTGAAATGGTAAAAATGTTTTTACTTTTGGTCTATTTATAAGTTTTTAAATACATTCTTGCTGATATTTTATTATTTTCCTCGATATCAGTGATGTGTGGTTGTCTTTGTGCAGTTACAGGTTCTTTTCGGTGGTTACAATGATCATTTTTTACCAATTCAATGAGTTTTTGTTTTATCTCTTTTTCAGACTTGTTAAAACTAAATGAAAAAGGAACCCCTTGGAGTCATCTTTAAGCTCTCTTCTGACCCTCGAAATATGAAAAGATCATTGAGTACTTGTATTTTCGAACTCGTTAAAATAAGTGAATTGACATTGTCTCAGTATATGTTTACCCCTTTTCCGGGCTGAAATTGACTATTTACAAAAAAGGTACACCTTGGTCGGCATGGTCAAGAGGTTCTATTGAATATTGGTTTCTACCTTTCTGGGTTTGAGAGACAAATTATAAAAAGTGACATGATGGAGTTTTCTTTTTCATCTCTTTTTCAAACTCTCAAAATATGAAAAATATACCAAGTTATTCTTTCGTCAGACTCATAAAAAATTAAACGGCGAAAGACTTTCCATCGTGACGAGACTGAGTTTCTCCTTCGTAGGACTCATAAAAATTACTGGGATGGATTCATTCAAATAATGGAGTTATACGACAAGCATATGCTATCCCTTTCAATCTTGTGATAAAAAATAATTGGGGTACTCACTAGAAATAGTAGGGAAAAATGAAAGTGAAACATCTCTTGTACAAGCAGCATGTCGCTCTTGAACATGACACTAATTTGTTTCTCGTGTTGGGTTTGGGGTATCCTCGCTCAGTCACTTGTCTTTCTGGGTTTGGGTGATCCATTTTTCCTCTCATCTGACTATTCCATTGATCTGGATTTAAATAGGAATGCAAAAAATACCAGATATAACCATAAATACAAAAATGTAGTAGAAATAACACTTCATTTCATTAATATCAAATACGAAAATATGCTTACAAACAAAATGGAAATAAGACTAGCTTGGGCGATGGTAGCTTATCTGTGAGAAGAGATGTGGTAGCTACAATCCTCTGAACTATGTTACAATGAGGCTCAAGGACCTTTTTATTATTGAACAATAAGAGAAAACCCTAACCCGAGGAGATGTAACACCAAGAGTTTATGGGCCCTGTTGGGGTTAGTTGGACAACCAACTTCCAGGGGTCACGACTTGGTCATATTATCTCCATTTGATGTGCATGATACCCCGTTGGAAAGATATCTCCGAGGAATACGAAAAATAAGAAAAGTTTAGGTAGAAAATTTCTCATACAAGATTGCCAAAAAAATGTCGTTTAGGGCCTCAAAATGGCTCTGAAAGTTTAAGACCCGAAAAACTGCTAAAAATAGTAAATTGTGCTACAACTAAGGAAACTAAAAAACTGAAAGAAATAATGGTGGGGGTCCAAGTGAAATTGGTGGGTGGCCACCAATATCCACTTGGATCAATCCTCCCCCCTTAGGAAGCAATGGTCCCCATTGTGTTGAGTTCCTTCATGAGATGGGGAAGCTTCTGTTGAACTTGGTCCCTAATGAGCCACTTTCCCTGGTGAAGGAGTTGGACTGCTTTGACAACTCGATACAGTTGGATCTTCTACTGGCGAGTGTGCTTGATCTGCATTTCCATGATCTGATAAGTTGTGGCTTGTTGCATGGAATCTGGATTTAACTCTGTAGGTGTGAGTTGTTCTACAATATCTGATGTGTATAGCAATAGTGGGAAGTATGGTCAAAGTCGGTCCACATTGAACATTGGGTGGAGGCCAAGGAATGAGGGAATGCTGAGCTCAAATGCATTGTCTCCCACAACCTTGGTAATGGCGTAAGGACCATATCATAGTGGTATGAGTTTTTGATAGGCTCCGGTAAGGAGTTCCTTTTACAAGTGCCACCAGACTTTGTCACCCACCTGAAACTTGTGTGGCACCCGATGTTGATCATGTCGCTATTTGTACTTGGCATTGATTTCTCCAGAATTTCGTGGACCTGCTGGTAGATATGTTGGATGTGCTCAATGAATTTGTTTGCCTTATCGGTTTCAGACTGGACATTAGCCGAATCTTCCTGAGTAGCTGCAAATGACATGGCCACATCAATGGGACATAGTGGGTTGAATCCAAACCCACCTGAAAAGGGCTGTGGCTAGTCGAGCTGTGGAGAGCCCGATTATAGCTATGCTGGACATAGGGAAGGCTCTCATCCCATGTGCATGGATGCTTTGAGCTTTACATGTGCAGAATGTGTAGGATCATCCTGTTGACGACCTCTATCTGGCCATTAGTTTGGGGATGGAAAGATGTGGACTTAGTGAGCTTGGCGTCCATCATCGACCAGAGACTGGACCAAAATGTACTGAGGAACCTGCTGTCCCAATCTGAGATGATAGACTGTGGGATCCCAAAGTGTACCCACACTCGTTCAAAGAAAATTTTAGTAGTGGCTTCCGCTGTGATATTTTTCTTGCAGGAAACGATAATGGACATCTTCGAGAATCTATCGACGACCACAAAAACATAGTCATTGCCATGCTTAGTAGAAGGAAGGCACGACATGTAATCCTTGGAGATGGATTCCCAAGGTTGACTACGGGTAGGTAGCGGAGTATAGGGGCCTTGCTTCTTGATGGTCGATTTGGCAATGACTACGGGTAGGTAGCGGAGTATAGGGGCCTTGCTTCTTGATGGTCGATTTGGCAATGGTGCAGGAAGTGCAGGATTTGATGTACTTCCCAACATCCTCTCGAAGATTCGGCAAATAGAAATACTTATGAAGTACTGCCACCATTTTCTCGACCCCGAAATGCCCAGCGACCCTAATGTAATTTGCTTCCCAAATCATCTTGGCACGCTCACTTGAAGGAACGCAAAGGTGTCCCAGGTGGCATAATATGGCATCCTGTAGCTAAAAATATGGAACTTGCTGACCCTCCAAGAGCATTTGGTATGTGTGGTTGAATTCTGGGTCACTTTTGTAGAGAAGTGGCCAATCAGAAGCCTCGTGCCCACAAGAGTTGAGCATGGTGGTTAACACCATGATCAGTGGTCGGCTAAGGCAATCTGCAACATTATTAGTGCTTCCCTTCTTATACTTGATATTCAAATGGAACTGTTGTAGGTATGTGGACCACTTATGATGGCGATCATTCTGCAACTTCCCCTGCATCTATATGAATTGCAGGAGCCGATGCTTTGTGTGGATGACCGTTTCCGTCCCCAAAATGTAATGATTCCATTGTCGACAGACCTGTACAATGGAATACATCTCTTTTTCATAAGTGGGATACTTCCGGACTGTGTTTGAAAGTGTCTCACTGTGGTATGCCACTGGATGCCCCTGTTGAGTAAGGACTACCTCAATAACATAATCAAAGACATCTGTCTCGATCTCAAATGGCTTTTGTAAGTCTGGTAATGTGAGCACTGGTGCAGAGTAGAGGTGATGTTTCAACTCTGTGAATGCCTTCTGTTGAAATTTAGACCAAAATAATTTTTCTTTCGCTCCTCCCTTGGTGGCTTGACTCAAGGGCCGAGTGATATGAGAGAATCCCAACATGAACCTATGGTAGAAATTGGCAAGACCCATAAAGTTGCAGAGATCTGTCAGAGTGGTTGGAGCTAGCCAATATCGAATGACTTGGATCTTAGCTAGATCCACATGCAACCCCCATTCATCAATAATGTACCCTAGATGCTGAACCTGGGTCATGCAAAAAGTGCATTTCTCCAAATTGGAACATATCTTGTGTTGTCACAGTGTTTGGAGAACCTGTCGGATGTTGTTGAGGCACTCTTCCCAACTCTTGTTGAAGATCAGGATGTCATCCAAGTATACCACTACAAATGAGTTGGTGAATGGCCGCAATATGTCATCCATTAGCCTCATGAAGGTTGCAAGAGCACTCGTCAACCTGAAAGGCATAACCAACCATTCAAAAGGGCCCTCCTTGGCTTTGAAGGCAGTCTTCCACACATCGGAGGGTTTGATTGGTACTTGGTGATATCCTGATTTCAAGTCAATCCTGTTGAAATATTTTCCCCCCTTCAGTTGGTCCAGAAGGTCATCAATCTGTGGAATCAGGTATCTATTCCAGAAAGTGATCTTGTTCAACACCCGATAGTAAATACAGAGTCTCCAAGTCCCATCCTTCTTCTATACCAACACGATTGAGATCCCAGAGGGTGATGAACTCGGACGGATGTGACCTTTCTGCAACAGCTCCTAAATCTGCCTCTTGATTTCATCGTTCTCCAGAATGGGGTGCCGATAGATTGGTCCATTGGGTAGCGACGCACCTGGGGTCAGATTGATGGAGTGCTTGACCTGACAGTGCATAGGCACCCCTGTGGTGGAGGTGAAGATGTCCACGTACTCCTCCACGACACGACCTTGTTCATCTGTTTTTTTTGTGTGGAGGGGCCTTATCTGGAGGTCGTTGCCACCGTCTTCTTCTTTCCTTGAGGGCGTATCATCAGGAAAACAAATTTCCCGGTTTTGGAAATGAGCTTACTACATTGTTTTGTAGTAACTAAATAGATGGCAATAGGCGGTGCTACCTCCGGTATCCTGTACAACTTATTTCCCAAAGAAATAATAACAGCATGAGGCCTTGACTCATACACAACATGTGACTTCCATAAGTATGGTTGGCCTAATAATGCATCACAAACATCAAGGGGAGCAATGTCACATAATACCTTATCTGTGAAGGGCTTGATGTTGTATGGAATGCGGCATTGCTGGCTCACGTGAAGATCACGTCCTTGGTGAAGCCACCCGATGGTGTACGGTTATGGATGTGCTGTGGTCGGTAAACTGAGCCGCTTCATGACCTCTACCAAAATGAGGTTATTTTGGCTCCCGTTGTCGACAATGAAATGTAGCAGGGAACCCTTTACCCACATCTGGGAGTGGAAGAGGCACTCCTTCTCCTTTGGATCTCCGAGTTCCTCTTTCTATATCTTCATGGTGGCAACGGTGGTGTTGGGCTCCGCAGCAATAATTTGCTTCCCTTTTTCATTCCCCTTGTCGGGTTTTGACTCAAAGTTAGAACATGCATCTGATTCCAAACCCTTTAACTCGACCACTAGTGACTGCGTGGCCCTACACTCACTTGTGTTGTGAGTGGAGCTCTTATAGAACTCACACGACTTTCTGGTGTCCTTCTTCGACTTTGTGACATTTTTCATGGCTTGCAGCTTTGGTGGATTGTCCTAGGCCACCCTGCATTGGATTTGTCTTTTGTTATGTGGTTTGGGGGCACCTTTCCATTGCTTCAGATTCGCAGATCCAAAGTCTCGCTTCTTCTATTTAAAATTTTTCTCAATCTTGATGGCATATTGGTATGCTGTGTCGAGCGTGGAGATGTCCAGGAATTCCATATCATCATGGATGTACCTGTGCAGGCAGCCATGACACTTGAGAACCAAATGCTTCTTAGAATCCTTGATAGACAACTTCGTGTGAAGGGTATGAAAAAGATTGGTAAACTCGGACACATCTTGGTCCCTTTCCTATCACAACGTTGTCCACTTTATGTATTTATCCTCATAGCTCTCGACTGGGTAGTAATGTTCCTTGATGGCATCCCAGGACAAGTTCCAAGTGGGTGCAATTGAAAACAATGAGTTCGTACTTTCATCCTTCTGCTCACAGTAGGTTTCACACCAGTCCTTGACGGGGGGGGGGATGCTTTGAGAAGTGAAAAAGTGATCTTTTCCCGGCTGGAAAAATCATGAACAAAAAAATATCCTTCTAGCAGATTTAACCATTTATCTACATCATCTGAATCGATCTAACCTTAAAATATGGGAATGTCAAAGTTAACTTGTACCTTTAAGGGTGTGGCACTTCCAGAGTAGCTGTCGGAAGTAGATGAGTCACCCTTGGGTAGCCGCTAAAGGATCTAGGCAAAGTTGTCCATAATCACGTTCCTTTTTCACTCGAGGGCTTCTTCGAGCAAGATTCATGGATGCACCTGTGCAGGCAGCCATGACACTTGAGAACCAAATGCTTCTGAGAATCCTTGATACACAACTTCGTGCAAAGGGTATGAAAAAGATTGGTAAACTCGGACACATCTTGGTCCCTTCCCTGTCACAGTGTTGTCCACTTTATGTATTTATCCTCATAGCTCCCGACTGGGTAGTAATGTTCCTTGATGGCATCCCAGGACAAGTTCCAAGTGGGTGCAATTGAAAACAATGAGTTCGTACTTTCATCCTTCTGCTCACAGTAGGTTTCCCACCAGTCCTTGATGGGGGGGGATGCTTTGAGAAGTGCCAAAGTGATCTTTTCCCGACTGGAAAAATCATGAAAAAAAAAATATCCTTCTAGCAGATTTAACCATTTATCTACATCATCTGCATCGATCTAACCTTAAAATATGGGAATGTCAAAGTTAATTTGTACCTTAAAGGGTGTGGCACTTCCAGAGTAGCTGCCGGAAGTAGATGAGTCACCCTTGGGTAGCCGCTAAAGGATCTAGGCAAAGTTGTCCATAATCACGTTCCTTTTTCACTCGAGGGCTTCTTCGAGCAAGATTTTGATAGGATCTCCTACCCCCTCATCTTTCTTTTAATCTGCAATGGGAGGCTGCCGGGATTTGCGAGACTGGTCTTGCAAAGGTTCGACCAGTTCAAGCCCTAACTCCTTATATCCCAACCTCGTTGGGGACATGCAAAGAAAAACAGAGAAAGGGAAGACCGCTCTGATGCCACTGATCTGGATTTAAACAGAAATGCAAAAAATTACATATATAACAATAAATACAAAGATGAAGTAGACATAACACTTCATTTCATTAATATCAAATATTGAAATATGCTTACAAACATAATGGAAATAAGACTAGCTCGGGTGATGGTAGCTTATCTCTGAGAAGAGATGTGGCAGCTACATGCCTCTAAAGTGCGTTACAATGAGGCTCAAGGGACTTTTATTATTGAACAATAAGAACAAACCCTAAACAACCAAAACCATAATCCAAGGAGATGTAACACAAAGAGTTTATGGGCCCCATTGGGGTTAGTTGGACAACCAACTTCTCGGGATCATGACTTGGTCATATTATCTCTGTTTGACGTGCATGATACCCCATTGGAAAGATATCTCTGAGGACTAAGACAGAAAAGATGATTTTAGGTTGAAGATCGCTCATACAAGATTGCCAAAAAAAAGTCATTTAGGGCCTCAAAATGGCTCCAGAAATTTAGTACCCGAAAAACTACTAAAAATAGTAAACTGTGCTACAATTAAGGAAACTGAAAAACTAAAAGAAACAATGGTGGGGGTCCAAGTAGAATTGGCGGGTGGCCACCAATTTCCACCTAGATCATTCCTCCCCCCTTAGGAAGCAGTGGTCCCCATTGTGTTGAGTTCCTCCATGAGATGGGAAAACATCTGCTGAACTTCGTCACTGGTGAGCCACTTGCCCTGGTGAAGGAGTTGGCTTGCTTTGACAACTCGATATAGTTGGATCTTCTGCTGGTGAGTGTGATTGATCTGCGTGTCCATGATTTGATCAGTTGTGGCTTGTTCCATGCAATCTGGATTTAACTCTGTAGGTGTGAGTTTTTATGCAATGTCTGTTGTGTCTAGCAACGGTGGGAAGTATGGTCGAAGGTGGTGCACATTGAACACTGGGTGTAGGCCAAGAAATGGGGGAATGCTTAGCTCAAATGCATTGTCTCCCACAACCTTGGTAATGGTGTAAGGACCATATCAGGGTGTTCTGAGTTTCCGATAGGCTCTCGTAAGTCGTGCCTTTTGCAAATGCAACCAAACTTTTTCACCCTCCTGAAACTTGTGTGGCACCCGATGTTGATCATGCCGTTGCTTGTACTTTGGATTTGATTTCTCCAGAATTTCATGGACCTGCTGGCGGATATGATGCATGTGCTCAATGACGCTATTTGCCTTATCTATTTTAGACTGGACATGAGCCGAATCTGCCTAAGTAGGTGCAAATGGCATGGCCACATCAATGGGACATAGTGGCTGGAATACCAAGCCCACCTGAAAAGGGTTGTGAATAGTCGAGTAGTGGAGAGCCCGGTTATAGCTGTGCTGGACATTGGTGAGGCTCTCATCCCATGTGCGTGGATGCTTTCATTTGTACATGCAAAGAATGTGTACGATCATATTGTTGACGATCTCTGTCTGGCCATCCGTTTGGGGATGGAAAGATGTGGACTAAGTGAGCTTGGTGTTCATCATCGACTAGAGACTGGACCAAAATGTACTGAGGAACCTGCTGTCTCGATCTGAGATGATACACTGTGGGATCCCAAAGTGTACCCACACTTGTTCAAAGAAGATTTTAGCAGTGGCTTCCGCTGTGATATTCTTCTTACAGGCAGCCATAATGGCCATCTTCAAGAACCTGTCGACGACCACAAAAACACAGTCATTTCCATGCTTAGTAGAAGGAAGGCCCAACATGTAATCCATGGAGATGGATTCCCAATGTCGACTAGGGGTAGGTAGAGGCGTATAGAGGCCTTTCTCCTTGATGGTCGGTTTGGCAATGGTGTAGGTAGTGCAGGATCTGATGTACTTCCCGACATCCTGTTGAAGATTCGGCCAATAGAAATACTTCTGTAGTACTTCCACCATTTTCTCGACCCTGAAATGCCCAGCGGCCCAACTGTAGTGTGCTTCCAAAATCATCTTGGCACGCTCACTTGAAGAGACACAAAGGTGTTGCAAGTGGCATAATAGGTCATCCTGGAGGTGAAAATATAGAACTTGTTGATCCTCCAAGAGCATTTGGTATGTGGGCTGAATTATGGGTTGCATTTGTAGAGAAGTGGCCAATCAGAAGTCTCGTGCCCACAAGAGCTGAGCATGGTGTTTAATGCCATGATCGGTGGTCGGCTGAGGAAATTTGCAACATTATTAGTGCTCCCTTCTTATACTTGATATTCAAATGGAACTGTTGCAGGTATGTGGACCACTTCTGATGGCGATCATTCCGTAACTTCCATTGCATTTGTACTGCAAGGGCCGATGGTTTGTGTGGATGATCATTTCCTTCCCCAAAATGTGAAGTTTCCATTGTCCGTAGGCCTGTACACTGGAATACATATCTTTGTCATAAGTGGGATACTTTCGGACTCTTTCTGAAAGTGTCTCACTGTGATATGCCACTAGATGCCCCTGTTGAGTAAGGAATGCCCCAATAGCATAGTTAGAGGCATTTGTCTCAATATCAAATGACTATTGCAAGTCTGGTAATGTGAGAACTAGTGCAAAGCAGAGGTGATGTTTCAACTCTGTGAATGCCTTTCGTTGAGATTTAGACCAAAAGAATTTTTCTTTCTCTCTTCCCTTGGTGACTTGACTCAAGGGCCAAGTGATATGAGAGAATCCCAACATGAACCTACGATAGAAATTGGAAAGACCCAGAAAGCTGTGGAGATCTGTTAGAGTGGTTGGGGCTAGCAAATCCCGATTGACTTGGATCTTGGCTAGATCCACATGCACCCCCCGTTCATCAATATGTATCCCAGATACTGAACCTGGGTCATGCCAAAAGTTCATTTCTCTAAATTGGCACATAGCTTGTGTTGCCGCAGTGTTTGGAGAACCTGTCGGATGTGGTGGAGGTGCTCTTCCCAACTCTGGCTAATGATCATGATGTCATCCAAGTATACCACTAAAAATGAGTTGGTGAATGGCTCCAAGATGTCATTCATCAGCCTCATGAAGGTTGCAGGAGCATTCTTCAACCTGAAAGGCATAACCAACCATTCGAAAAGTCCCTCCTTAGCTTTTAAGGTAGTCTTCCACACATCGAAGGGTTCGATTGGTACCTGGTGATATCCTAATTTGAAGTCGATCTTGCTGAAATATTCCCCCCCCTTCAGTTGGTCCAGAAGGCCATCAATCCATGGGATCAGGTACCTATTCGGGACAATGATCTTGTTTAGTGTCTGATAGCCAATATAGAGTCTCCAAGTCCAATCCTTCCTCTGTACCAACATGTATGGGCTCCTGCAGGGTGATGAAATCAGACGGATGCGACCTTTCTACAGAAGCTCCTGAATCTACCTCTTGATTTCATCATTCTCTAGAATGGAGCACCGATAGATTTTTCCACTGGGCAACGATGCACCTGGGGTCATATTGATGGAATTCTTGATCTGACAGTGCAGAGGCACCCCTTCGGGGGAGGTGAAGATGTCCTCGTACTCCTCTAGAACCTTGTACATATGTTGTTTTCGTGCAGATGGGCCTTGTCTGGAGGTCGTGGCCATTGTCTTCTTCTGTCCTTGAGGGCGTAGCATCAAGAAAACAAATTTCCTGGTTTTGGAAATGAGCTTACTGCATTGTTTTGCAGTAATCAAAGAGATGGTGGTAGGCGGTGCTACCTCGGGTATCCTGTACAACTTATTTCCTAAAGTAACAATAACAACATGAGGCCTTGACTCATACATATCATGTCGCTTCCATAAGTATGGCTGGCCTAATAATACATCACAAACTTCAAGGGGAGCAATGTCACATAATACCTCATCCGTGAAGGGCTTGATGTTGTATGGAAGGTGGCACTGCTGGCTCACGTGAAGATCTCATCCTTGGTGAAGCCACCTGATAGTGTATAGTTGTGGATGTGTTATCGTCGGTAAGCCCATCTGCTTCATGACCTTTGCCGAAATGAGGTTCTTTTGGCTCCTACTATTGATAACAAACTGTAGTAGGGAACATTTTACCCACATCTGGGAGTGGAAGAGGTGCTCTTCCTCCTCTGGATCTTTGGGTTCCTCCTTCTGGATATTCATGGTGGAAATGGTGGCATTGGGTTCTACATTGATAATATGCTTCCCTTTGTCATTCCCCTTGCGGGTTCTGACTCAGAGTCGAAACATGCATCTAATTCCAAAGCCTTTAGCTCGACTACCAGTGACTGTTTGGCCTGAAACTCACTTGTGTTGTGAGTGGAGCTCTTATGGAACTCACACCACTTTCCCGTGTCCTTCTTCGACTTCGCAACATTTTTCTTGGCTTGCGGCTTTGGCGTTTTGTCTTGGGCTGCCCCACCTTAGATTTGTCCTTTGTTTTGCAGTTTGGGAGCACCTTTCCCTTGCTTTAGATTCACAGATCCAAAGTCTCGCTTCTTCTGTTTAAACTTTTTCTCAACCTTGACGGCATATCGGTATGCCGTGCCGAGCAAGGAGATGTCCAGGAATTCCATCTCGTCCTGGTGTTACACAACATTTTGTCACTATCCCTGTACTCCCCATTCCATGATCCTGGAGGACATCTATAGTGAACCCTACATGATTTTCCATAATGAAGAAGCTCCCATCATGTCCCTCTTCATGAGCATAACAATTCCCTTTTGCATCATTTCCCAAGAATCTTCTTGTTACCCCAGTTTACAAGACCAGTGCTAATGACCAGTTTCCTCCTCATGCCGATTTGTAGAGATTAAAACCAGGACTAGCACCGTACAGAGCTACTGAGCCTTTTCTTTGTCGCAACGATCCTCTTTTGGCAAGTTTTTTAAATATGGAGTCGAAGCTTCTAGGTCTAGAATCTTCGTAACGGAAGTTTGGTAAATGGTTGGGCTAGATGGAGCCAAGGAAGTCAGTTTGGGCTCCTTTCCCTTATTAGGATGGAACTAATCCAAGAGATAAGGCCTTCTCCCATGATAAGAGGAACCATCTCCCCTCCATCCAAGCTATATAAACCCCTCCCTTTACAAGCTACACTAGTTTCAGTCTTAGTATTTTTGGAGCTTGATCAACAGGATATCATAGCTTGTAGTTCTCTAGTTTATGTTTGAGGGAGAATAATGTGTTTGGTTTGGTTTGAGACTAAAGGGAAGAAGCCTTAAAAATTCCATTGTTGGGGCTATCCATGAGATGCTAGCAGAAGTGTGGGAACCCAGATGCGTCAGAGGAGACCAACAACGTCAAGGCATTGGTTGTAATCTCTTTCTGAACTTATATGAATACAACTATTGATTGATTTCCTACATTAAAGTGTTATCTTACATTCGATGGCTTAATTTTCCTTGACTTGTTAAGTAGGCTGAATGCAATTTGTATGTTGTCACACTTGTTGTTGTTGTTTGTTTGCTTGTTTTAGGTATTCGAAGGAAGGAAACGAAAGGTAGCTGGATTAAGGAAGCAGGATCATCGCCAAGTGGAATAGAATTATAAGAGCTAGGCCCTCTTATTTGATTCTAGCTTAAGGAAGTTTTCCATATATTGTTTGTTTGTGGCTATACCCGCTCTCTCGGGCTAGAGGAATTGTTTGTGTTTGCACTAAGAATTTACCTGCACCACAAATTGGCGACTCCATTGGGGATCCAATCCTTCTGTTTGATTGATTCTCATTTTATGGTTTTGTGTGAACTTTTCTAGTATCACCATTTCCGTCTAGCTTTCTCTTCTTTTCCTATTACTGCTCTGAGTCTCAAATTTACAGTGGCAAGTTTGATTTTAGCCTTTGAAATTTTTTATTTTTTTCCTTGAATCCTCGTTCAGCTCCTTTATTTTTCTAACAGTTGTGCCGATCAGCGCGAGTTTCTCTAAAATAGTCGCGCCGACCCCCTTCTTGCGCTTGTTTTGAGTCATCTAGTCGTGCCGATTTCTATAGGTGAAGACCAAGGTTTCCCCTAGATCATAACCAATGGGTCTTGCCCTCTTGATTTTTTCCTCTTTTCTTGTTCTGACTTTGGTCCCCCTGACTGGAAAGCTCCATTATATTGTTTTATGAGATTGTTTTCTTTACCTTTTCTTCACTTGGTTTCTTGAGTCCTTGGATGGTTTGTAGCCCTAGGGCATCTAGGTCATCATCCATTCAGCTGTTTGTGTGCTCAGCAAGTCAAGTTGTTGGTTAAGTTGCTCCTTGCATTTTGGTTTTAGTCCTTTTGTTGCTTTGATTTCCATTTAACAAGTTTGAAAAGTTTCGTTTGTTGATTAAGCATCTCTTTTCGGGCATAGATCACATTTCTCATCTTGTTTTTGGTTGAGTCTTTGCATCATTAGCTTGGAAGGAATTATGTTTTGTGCTTTGCATTTGCTTGAGGTTGATTGTATTGAAAATTTTTCATTGAAGTTTTTATGAAATATTCATTTTATCATTTCATTGAAAAATACATAATTCTAGTTTGCTGGATCAATATGTTACATTAGTTAGCATCATTGAAGACTAGAGTTGCATCATCATTTGCATTGGAAAAGAAATGAATTCTCTTTACAATTGAAAGGACTACTTGAAGTGCGTTTGATAGGAAAGATAGGAATTGGAAAGAGTTTTTCATTATTTTGTTTTCAAAAAGAAAAGTAGTGAAAAGGTCATTTTGCTTTCAATTGATTTTTTGTTTCATTGATTGTAGTTTGTACTCTCATTAGTGTAAACAATTCGTTGAATTGAAGGGGTATTGTCTCATTTAGCTGCATATAGGAGTTTATCGAGTCACATCGATAAGGCCTGAAAACCAAGACATAGTTTCAAGATAAACTTTAAAATGTATTCAATTAACCTAAGGTGCATTTGAAACCTAATGATCATAGTTAGAAGGTCTATGCTAGAGATGTGTTCGGATGTCTTTAAACCTAGTAGCTGTCATTCGCTTCGGCACTAGACAACGCTAGTATGGACTTGTGCTCCCCGTACCGTCACGTATATAAAGGGAGACCCCACTAGGTTGCAATCCTTTATCCATAGGAAGCCGAGTCTGCCACCTTGTAAATTTGATACACCGAACACAACATTCGGGTAGATTTCCTGCACATACTTCTCGGTTCATTGGGAGGTATTCTGCAGTTCATTGTTACTTGGTAATCCTTTTTGCCTAGATTATCCCAAGTAGTCATTTTGATCTTTTTGACTCCCTAAATATAAAATACCATTCGAGCGCTTGTCCTTTCGAGCTCGTTTCAAACTGAAAGTGATAGAGTCACCTTTGCTTCTTTCTCGACTCTTAAAACATGAAAGAGCACCCAGTTTGTTTTTTCATCTTGAAAATTGTTTCCCATGATCATATAACATTCTTGTTAGCCTTTTTCTAGACCACATCGTGAGTATACCTTTAAATACATTCCTAAAAGCCTTGGAATCAATCTCTCTCTTCTGCTTAATTGAGACAAAGTCATCATGGCTGAAACATCAGGTTCTCCTAGTTCCTCTTCCTATCCTCTGTCTAAAAGATTGTCTGAGGAGCCTCTTCCTGAATTGCCGCAGTCACTTGAGGACCAAGGTGTTGAAATTGGAATTGTTCTAAGAATTCAACCTTTTTCATCTCATCCTCCTCCTCCCTCAGATATTGGGACACTTTCTGACATTGGCTTGGAATCTCCGAATAATCCTATCCAAACTCCTGAGAGTCTGTCGACTTCTGAAGGTCAGTTAGGACTGGTTTTTGATCCTCCGAATCCTTTGTTCATTCCTGTTGTGATATCACCGCCACATCCGTACAGGTCGTACGATGAGCTAGGTATTCCTTTTGAATTATCCCTTCAAACATCTTCGGTCGTCCGTTTTCATTTGTTTTCACCCATGGAATCAGAAGGCAAAATCCGAATCTCCTCTCTGGGTCAATCGGAGGTTTCCACTCCATGCACTGTCGAGGAGTAGGAATATCCTTTCCCTCCTGAAGGTTTCTCGTAAACAGGAAGCGTTATGACTAGTGTTCATCTTGAGTTACCATGTAATTACGCGAATCTCTCTCAGTTGGTTTCTAGTACGTCTAGTGCCTCATCGATATGACACAACCCTATTTGCTTGTTTGGCACTATGCTTATCTCAGGTCCATTCATTCAGAACCTGACCTCCCAACCGATGGTGCATTCTGCAGTTACTTCAGTTCCGGTGCAACCCACTATTCCAAATCCTCTTATTTCGTCGGTCCAAGTAACCCGTCTGGTTCAACTGACGGTCTCGATTCATGTCTCTGTCAGTTCTTCGATCCCTATAGTAAGTTGACAGACTATACCACCACCTGGGGGGAAAAGTCCAAATGTTTCTGTGATGTCTGGCATAACCAATGTGAGTGGCTCATAAACTCACATGGTTGGGATGAGCAAGCCCTCTTCAGGTGCCATTCTAAACCCTGTTGGTCCTGCTAGATCGAGTAATCTCCAGTACCAACAACCAAACCTTGTTGGTCCATCTGGGTGAGGTAACGTCTAGTACCAGCAGCCCAATATGGCTCAGGTTCAATACCAACCTCCTTATGTTCCATATGGCTCACAAGTAATGGTTAATCTTCCCTACGTCCTTCAGCCTAGACCTTATGTTCAGCCTGGTCTGTCCGTCGCACCTGGTGGATATGGCCAGATATAGTTCAGGAAATTTCAAGGTGTCACTCCGGGAATTGTTCAAGCACCCTTGCAGTAGCAAGGACATATTTTGCAGCAACAAAGGCAACCTTCACAAAACAAAAGGCCATCCATGCTGTAGCAAGGGTAGATAGTGCTACAGCAAGGACAACTGCAATGACCCCAGGGGCAACCCTTGCAACTGTTGCATTACACCATGCAGCCGCAAGTGCAGTAAGTGCAACAATCCTCCCATCCTATGTCCTCGCAAGGTCAACCTCTGTAGTTGCAGGGATAGCCTTTACAGCCACAAGGCCAACCCTTGCAGCAACAAGGTCAACCTAGGTAGCAGAAACCCTTATATTCATATCAACAGGGTCAACCTTTGCAAGGGCAGGTTCAGGGTCAAGTCTTGCAACAGTAGGCCCAAAATCCTTATGTCCAAGGGCAACAGGTTTAGAATCATTTTTTCCAAGGGCAGCAGGTCCAAAATCCTTATGTCCAAGCGCAACAAGTGCATAATCCTTACGTCCAAGGGTAGTAGGTCCAAAACCCTTTTTTCTAGGGGCAACAGGTTCAAAACCCTTATGCTCAGGGGAATTAGGTGCAAACTTCATATGTCCATGGTCAACATGCTAAACAACCTTTTAACCCATACGTTGCTTACCAGCAGCCTATGACTGAATAGTTTCAAGGATTTCAAGGTCAGAATCCTCCCTACGGAAAAGGAAACCTACAGTGGGGGAAAAATCAAATGCCATATGTGTTATAGGGAAAAGTGTCTACACAGAACTGCTTATCCCACTAAGGTGTGATAGCTACCTTAGAAACAAACAAAGTAAAGCTACTTTCATTTTTACTTTATGAAATATAGATGAGAGAAGAACAAAGAAGACCAACCTCTGTCTTGCACTAATCTCCTAGTTCGATTCCTCTCTCTCTTGATAGTCTTTCGCTACTTGTTCCCTCACATGCCCAGCTTCACAGAGTACCTGTAAGATCATAGTAGCATAGCACTATACAAGAACATGGATCTATAATCATAAAAAATCTAGGATCAGATGTAAATTGACCATACAAATGCAGAAAACATAAATGACACAAGAGTATGGAGGAAAACTTGAATATCTTTTATTGATAAACAAGAAAGAGCCAAGGGAGTTACAACCAGTTGTTCTGACCCAGCATCATCCTCTCAGCAAGGAAGCCCCTCTTCACCTCATACAAAGCATAGATCACCCAACAATCTGATGTTGTCTCAAGAAACCAACAACAATTCCTTACAATATGCAAAATTCCAGCCTCTGGATCTCTAGGATGAGGGATCCATATATAGATATCTGTAAGGGAGATGAGTCAGCTTATTATTTGATTAGTGTCTTCCCTCTGATAATTCTTGCTTCCACTTGGAGATTGATGATCTCTTACTCATCCTTGGTCGAATTCAGAGAGGCAAGTGTCACAGGAGAAGTTTCTGGAAGCTTCCATGCTTCTCCACCTCGCGGAATGACACTGCCATTTGTCACTTCTCGCCCATCGTACCCCATAGAAGGGATTTTTGAAATTCAACGCACCCACACAGTATATTTAGGTGAGATGCAATGCACTTTGCCTATGGAGCAGCTGAAATGATCCTGTTTTGACCAGTTCTGAGCAGTTTTTCATGTAGAACTTCTGGGAGAAGATGTAATCAGTTGTCATTGTTTCTTTAGGGGTTAGAACAACACTTTTAGGGACTTAGGAGCCCTTGGTTTATGGACATTTCATGCTTGGGGTTGTAGTGCCCAAAAATGTCTATAACAGTTGCCCCCTAAAGCATGATGTCATGCGGAAAGAGTCGATATTGCGGACAAAACCGACCTCCCTAGAAGCTAAGGCTTTCTAGTGACAAACAAGACAAATAAACACTACCTTTCTCTAAACATGCATTTAGAATACAAGTAATCAGGTGATTTTAACATACCTTTAGTCCAACGCTTTGTAGTAGTCCAGCCTCGCCGATCCGGATGAGCTCCTCCTTCTCTTCGAAACTTGCATTCACTAACAAGACAAAAGATTAAATAGCACCTGATAAACTCATAAAATAATACATATCCATCATACAGACCAAGGAGTATATGAAACAAATCATGAATAACAATCTGTTGAGAAAAATGAGTTCATTTGTATTAAGTGGAAACAAAAGAAACCATTACAACCTGAGCCTTGGTGTTGTGCAGGTCCCTCCTAGGGTCCAGCAAGAGTTTTCCTTTACTTTGATCAGCTCACCCACTCTCAAATAAGGCTAAGAAAGGATGGGAATCTCTCCTCTCAAGCTTTACAAGGGAGTCCTAATTCCAGCAGCATCTACCCTTAGGAATGTTCAGCTTTCAACCTCTCCTCCCTCTGGCCCAATGCTTGTATTTATAGTGCTTTAGAGGAAGTTAATCAGGTCCACCATCAATGGGATAAGCCCCTCTTTGAATGGGATAGCTCCCCTCTTAATGGGATAAGTTCCTCTTTCATAGGGATACATGAACCATCTGGAGGCGCTCAATACATGTCAAACAAGCTTCTAGAATGCTCTAGAAATGACCACAAGTAACTTTTTTGAAGTGAAACTTGCGCCTTTTGACCTTTACAGGAGTACGCACCCACCCCTTTATAGACAGAGCGTACAAGTACGCATGTAATGTGAAATTGAGGTGTGTACACGCAGGTAAGGCCAAGAGAAACTGCGTACCCAGAGATATATAGATTTTTAAAGACTTTCTCTCTTTCTTGGAGTTTGACATGGAGAGCAGAGGTATGAGACTTTCCAAGGAGGATAATATGATAGTTGATGGAGCCATACTAACTGCAAATAGTCATGGTGACAAATTTTAGTGTAACAGATTTCCCCCTAAAGTGCGAAGCCTGTAGTAGATTAGGGTTTCATATCATCTAGGAAGGGTAAAGTAATTTATCATTTCAAGGATTATCTTGTGGAGAGCCTAGTCGGAACCTGCAAATATTCAACACAAAATACATATATAAGATCATATCATCGCTGAGGTAGGCATTCCCATACTCAGATCAAAAATTTTAACTAACAAACTAATTACTGCTCTGATACAGGAATGATTTCGTAGTGCATCATAATCATAGACTTGTGTAGACACAGTATGGACACAGCCATCTGTTCATAGTTGGTCTACTATACAATGAATACAAAACTCCTCGCAGCCTGGATGGTGGAAACTAGATCCAGGGTCTTCATTTCTACTTCCCAAAAAGGTACGATTCTATCCATGCGAATAAATGAGTTGATGTTGAACATGGTAGAAACCACTTGATTACCAGTCGATGATGTAAACTATTAACAAGTGTGAGAGAGACCACCAGTGATGTCAATGGTTCTCAAAGTACCCAGTACAATCCATGAGATGTGAATGAATGAGTTGATGTCGAACATTTCACGGAATCCTTCGATCGAAAGTCAATGATGTAAACCGTCGTCAAAGGCGAGAAACCTGCCATTGATGCATGCAGATTTCAAGGTACTGACAATTTCTAGGTCATCTTTCTAGATAATGTGTTGATGTCGATAGAAAGCGACCCGTTGCAGGCAAGCCCACAACACGAAATCATAGATCAAGTTGAAGAAATGTAGCTGTAAGGACTGACTCAGGGATGGTCGAGATGGATGACGGGTATTTTGCAGATGAATGGTTTATTTGTAGTGATCTCTTGAACACATAACGACACAATAGATGGCTTGGTGACATTTGACCCAAAGTTAATACCCTGCTGAAGACTTTCAATGTGGTTTGATCAACTGTGAGGCAAAGGATTTCCCAACCCAGGTGAATGAAAAGTGTCGTGTTCAAGAGTGGTGATAACGCTTTTTCTGAGACAAAGGATAAAAAATAGGCTCATTTTTCTCTCTTTTCCCCCACAATTTCTGGCAAGTACCTCTTTATTTTTTACAAGCTTGAGGAGGATAACATATGCTTGATTATAAGCTCATCCTTCAGATGAGTCCAACTTAGTTTAGATTCAAACCCTAAGAAGGGGTGGTCCGTTCCTGTTTGTAATCGAATAGGTCCTTTACTGTGAAATTTTAACGAGTCCAGTATAGGAGAAACTTGGCGTTTTTCAATTTTAGAGAGTCTGAAAAAACTTAAGAAGACTCCAGGGTTGAACTTCTTTGTAAATTTGTGTCTCCCAAGCCCGAAAAAGTATAAAATAATGCTTGAGAGAACTGCTTGATCTTGCGACCAAGGAGTACTTTCATGATTAGTGCCTTTGACCTGAAAAGTAAAAAGCGATCAAGGACACGTCGTTTTATTTCCAGTATCGAATTTGAAATGACAAAAATCCGGCAATCTTTTCCTGTTTTTACGGTCAGAAAAGGGCTATAAGGGGACCGTTTTTTAATTCTGTTTTAACGAGTGTAAAAGAAATGCTCGGCAACCTTTTCATGTTTTAGGAGTCAGAAAAGGGCTTAAAAGATGACTCTGAGGTTTCACTTTTTCGTAAGTTTTAACGAGTTCGAAAAAATGATAAAAATGTACTCATGGTTTTCACTTTTTTCATAAGTTTTAATGAGTTCGAAAAAATGATAAAAATGTACTCATGGCTTTCACTTTTTCGTAAGTTTTAACGAGTTCGAAAAAATGATAAAAATGTACTCATGGTTTTCACTTTTTCGTAAGTTTTAACGAGTTCGAAAAAATGATAAAAATGTACTCATGGTTTTCACTTTTTCGTAAGTTTTAACGAGTTCGAAAAAATGATAAAAATGTACTCATATGGCCGACTTTCAATTTAATTTATGAGCAGGAAAAGACGGAAAGAACTCGGCATTTTCATTTGTTTTACGAGAATGAAAAATAGAAAAATAATCTCGGGATTTTCATGAGTTTAACGAGTCTTGAAAATAACTGAAATTGACTCGAGATAGGTTTCATTTTTACAAAAGCTTGAAACAGAGAAAAATTATGCTTCAAAGTAGTTTCATTTTTACACAAGCTTGAAACAGAGAGAAAAATGTGCTTGATGCCCCCTAAGCGTAACTGCTAGAGCGCATGCCCCCCAACTTCATTTCATTCAAGCAGTTGGATGAAATGAAGGTTGAGTTACGAGATCATTTGAAAGACTCGACCTAAAACTGTAAGAAAATTATGCAAAAAACTGAAATAACTAACCTAAATATAGAACTTAACATTCATGAGGTCTAGTCAAACTCTTGACTCAGTTAGAGGAGGATTTGTTTCATTTTTTAACGAGCTTGACACAGGAAAAGAACTATGCTCGGATTCAGTTTCATGTTTACGCAAGCTTGAAACAAAAACTATGCTTGTTATAAGTTCGCATGCCCCCAGCACAATGACGCCAATCAAGGTACATGCCCCCCAAGCTTCATTTCATTCAACCAGGTGGATGAAATGAAGGTTTACTTTCAATATTTAACTTGAAAAGGGAGTTGTTTCATTTTTTAACGAGGTTGACACAAGAAAAGAACTATCCTCATACCTGATTCATTTTTTAACGAGGTTGACTCAGTAACAGGAACTATCCTCATACCTGATTCATTTTTTAACGAGGTTGACTCAGTAACAGGAACTATCCTCAAAACCCTACTTTCTACAATCTACCTAACAAAAAACTCTTCTCTAAAAACCTTGATTCATTTTTTAACGAGCTTGACACAAGACAAGGAACTATGCTCTAAAAACCTTGATTCATTTTTTAACGAGCTTGACACAAGACAAGGAACTATGCTCATGACAACCTATTTCATTTTTTAACGAGGTTGATACAGGAAAAAACTCTCCTCGTAACACTGATCATGGCTTCCAACTGGAAGAAAGACATGTCAATGGACACACCTTGATCATGGCTTCCAAGAGATCTTCATCAGAAGGAAGAATAATTCTCTGGAAGGAACACATGTCAAGGGACTCAATAGGGATAAGAACATCGTGTTCAAGTAATCCCATAGAGTTTTCCATGTCAATTACTGGATCTAAATCAAAGGAAGATGAGCAAACAGTGAGAGGCTCACTTACATCGGTAACTGAAAACATGGGACCAGTTGCCACATAATTAACCCGTGGCAGGGTATATACCACTTTAGAATCAGGAACATTTAGGGATGTCATATTATTGGTAGTTGAAACAAGACTAGGGAACGAAAGCTGGTCTACAGTCACAATACTGCCATTGTGAGGGAAAGACATCACGCGAAAGAGTGTCGATACGACAACTTTCATTGCATAAACATAGTCTCGCCCAAGGAGTAAATTGAAATCCAAGGGACCTCGAACTACCATAAGATCAATACAGACAGTTTTATCTTCCAAGGTAATAGAAAAATTAGGAAGGATCCCTAAAGGTTCACTAATGGTTCTGTTAAAAGCTTTCAGATTCTGCGTAATAGGCGCAAGCTGAGGGGAACCCAAAGCTTTCCAAACAGTTGAGGATAAAATACTAATAGAAGCACCTTCATCTACCTGAGTAAGATGTATGTCCCTACCACCAGCCTTGACAATGATTTGGAAAGGGATGGAGGAAGGAAGACGAGGTTCTGTCAGTCTATTCCAATCAAAGGAAAAGACCTCAGTACTTGGAGGGGGTTCTGTCGAAACAGGTGAAATGCCCCCTGGCATAGAAGAATCTGATGTAACAAGAAGAACCTGAGCGGTATGAATTTCACTCTCTAAAGGGAAAGTGGGATCGACCGAATGTGAAATTGAATCGACCACTTGATCAACTAACGGATCATCAACATGATTGACATGAGTTTCAATCTCCAATGGAAGAGTGTGATCGACTGTACTTGAAATTAGATCAATCACTCCGTCAGTTGACGGTAGGTTGGGAGAAAGTTTACGGTAACCAGTTGGAAATTCTAGCTGTGGAACAGTAAGGTTTTCCAACAATGTTGAGGCTTCGTCCATGTGAGGGCAAATGTGAGTTTGATGACTCCCTTTGCATAACTTACAAGGAAACCTAACTTTACCTTTTTTCCCAGGAACCTGACTATCACTGGTTGATGGATCAATGGAAAGTTGATGAGATTTTTCTAACCATACTTCCAGGACCTTTGGAATACCATGACAATTGATAAGGAAGTGGTCACCCTTACAAAGCCTGCAAGGGTATTTGGGTTTACGATGCATGTCAGAGTTTTCCTCAACATAACTAACACTTACAATCGTGGTTGGTTGGTTGACTTCTTTCTTATCTTGCTTCTTCTTCTTCTTCTTCTTCCCTTTCTTCTTCTTCTTAGCCTCCTGGTTACTAGCATCAAGGATTTTACCAGGCGAAGAGGAAGAAATGGAGGAAGAAAAATTAGGCGAAGAAGGTAAAGGGTCAACAGAAGGTTGGTGATGTTGAGATGGTGAACTCTGTTGAGGTGAAGCATTTAGTTGAGGTGGAACAATTGGAGTACTTTGGGCCAACGAAGTTGAAAATAACCATATCAGTAATCCTATTGTAAATCCAGGTAATGACAAAGTAGCCATATAAGGAGGACCAACATTTCCAAATTAAGGAAAAGTACTAGGATTCTCGTTAGGAGGGGTTCCTAGGTTGGTAAATTCCGGAACATTTGCCATTATATTCAACTTTAGTGAATTTTATTAACAATTTAAAACTAAAATTAACAATTCACAATTCACACCTAACAATTAAAATTCACAATTCACACCTATGGTCTCTAAAAGTAAAAACAAACAAATTAACACGCGCTATCAAATCTAGGAGTCAAACCACACACAAACAGTAACCTTCCGGACCGAAAACACTAGTTGGTGATGAAATCCAACATCGCAGAATTTAGTACAGAAGTGGCGGGTGGAACAGTTACCCCGACAACCTACTTAATGAATAGACTGGACCAAGTTCCTCCACTTTAACCGTCTCGAGTGAAGTGAACCCCCAGAAAATCCAAGTGAGTCTAGCCGACGTCTGCTCCAGGTACAGTGGGATCTTCCCTCCACCGTCACCTTGGGTAGAACCCTAAAGGTAATAGTCACTAAGGTTACCAACAACAACAAATACACCTGGGGGAACAGTCTACGACCCGGTCGCATGCAAGGGCAGAGTAATAAGCTTAATCCCCTTGCCGGCTCCTTGACAATAATCCAAGGTTTACCGACAAGTGACCCCAGGCTCCTCGACAATAATCCGAGGTTTACCGTTTGTAGTACGTGCGTATCTGGTGTCTTTCCCAATGAAGGAGGATTGATCCCCTCACTGGTTCGGACACGGTCTCGTGCTTCTCCTTTAAGAGGAGCTTTCCCAGAGCATAAATGTAACAGTTGGATTTATCCTACCACAAGATGAGCTACTTGTTTGGTTTTGCTGTCTTGGAGAGTTAATTACTCTCCTACTCCAAGACACTAGCCTAAGATATGTTGGTGTATCAGAGCCCTAGAAATGTAAAAATTACTATATGAATTTTAATTAAGCGCTGTGTTATTTAGGCTGTTATTACTCAAATGGGTAAACGGATACGAAACCAATGGTGTTATGACCCGACTCAACTGAATGCAATCGAATATGATAATGTAATATTTTCAATTCGATGAATCCTAACTAAAGTAAGGAGAGAGTTTCCATTCACTTCCAACAATGCAAAAAATTGATCACTAAGAGAAAATATAACAAATTCTCTACTGCACTAATTTCATCCAGAAAAACTAATGCAAATCAATTCCAAAATAGTTTTTGTTTTTATTTTTATTTTTGTGTAAATTCAAATCAAAGAAAACTGATCTAAATCTACGATTGATTTTTCAGAATGTAAACTATGCAATTGTAATCTATGCACAATTTACTTGAAAAGTATGCAAATGTAATCTATGCACATTTTTCATTCATATTCTGAAAATGAGAATTCTAATTATGCAAATGTGATCTATGCAAGAGAATTCTCAAACACAAGATGATTCTAATGTAATCTAAGAACCAATCAAGTGTAAGTCGAGAAAATTGGGTGAGAGTTCCAAAGATCAAAAAATAAAAACACTCAAAGGTGATTAACACTCATACACAATTTAGCCCCCCCGACGAATGAGGGGGAAATTTTTTTGCAAAAACAAGAGCAAAAAGATGCAAAATTGTGAAAAGACTGAGACAAACCTCCAAGTAATGACCAAAGGAAATCAAATTAAGAATTTCTCAAAAAAGAGACTCAAAACACCCAATTGATAAAAGCTTAAAGCAGGAATGCCAATGAAATTAGCCAAGATGAAAGCTTCTGACAGGTGAACAGTGGATCTGGGCAGCAAAAATAAGCTATAAACAAAATCTAATAGGAGAAAAAGGAAAAAATGGAAATTTTCTAAGCTTTTGACAGGGGTACGCAGGCAGCCTGTTTGCACAGGTGCGGCCACGCTCTGTGTACACAACAAAAGTGTGTACAGGTACGCACTGTGCTTAACGCAGAGGGTGCGTACTGCTCTCAAAATCAAGAAAAATAAAATCTAACTTAACCCTAAGCTATTCCACCCAAATTCACAGTCAATCAGCCAAAAACCAGAAAGAAATCGACTTTTCTCAAATCAAAGTATCAATCAAAAGAGAAATCAATCAAATCCATGGATTCCCCAGTATGGTTGCTATTTTGTCATGCGGAAAGAGTCGATATTGCGGACAAAACCGACCTCCCTAGAAGCTAAGGCTTTCTAGTGACAAACAAGACAAATAAACACTACCTTTCTCTAAACATGCATTTAGAATACAAGTAATCAGGTGATTTTAACATACCTTTAGTCCAACGTTTGTAGTAGTCCAGCCTCGCCGATCCGGATGAGCTCCTCCTTCTCTTCGAAACCTGCATTCACTAACAAGCCAAAAGGTTAAATAGCACCTGATAAACTCATAAAATAATACATATCCATCATACAGACCAAGGAGTATATGAAACAAATCACGAATAACAATCTGTTGAGAAAAATGAGTTCATTTGTATTAAGTGGAAACAAAAGAAACCATTACAACCTGAGCCTTGGTGTTGTGCAAGTCCCTCCTAGGGTCCAGCAAGAGTTTTCCTTTACTTTGATCAGCTCACCCACTCTCAAATAAGGCTAAGAAAGGATGGGAATCTCTCCTCTCAAGCTTTACAAGGGAGTCCTAATTCCAACAGCATCTACCCTTAGGAATGTTTAGCTTTCAACCTCTCCTCCCTCTGGCCCAATGCCTGTATTTATAGTGCTTTAGAGGAAGTTAATCAGGTCCACCATCAATGGGATAAGCCCCTCTTTGAATGGGATAGCTCCCCTCTTGATGGGATAAGTTCCTCTTTCATAAGGATACATGAACCATCTGGAGGCGCTCAATACATGTCAAACAAGCTTCTAGAATGCTCTAGAAATGACCACAAGTAACTTTTTTGAAGTGAAACTTGCGCCTTTTGACCTTTACAGGAGTACGCACCCACCCCTTTACAGACAGAGCGTACAAGTACGCATGTAATGTGAAATTGAGGTGCGTACACGCAGGTAAGGCCAAGAGAAACTGCGTACCCAGAGATATATAGATTTTAAATGACTTTCTCTCTTTCTTGGAGTTTGACATGGAGAGCAGAGGTATGAGACTTGCCAAGGAGGATAGTATGACAGTTGATGGAGCCATACTAACTGCAAATAGTCATGGTGACAAATTTTAGTGTAACACATGAGGTCGTTAATCTTTTGATGTCGGGTGAAATGCTTTATTATGAGGATCTGAAGTTCTTTCAAGCTGGGAGGAGACCTGTAATAAGATACAATACAATACATTATCTTCATAATATTTTCATGATCTAGCTGAGGTGGGCATTCCCATGCTCAGCTTTATAAATTCATTTTCATGTACATAGGACAGACAATCGTCTGAGTGTAGACTGATGATTCTGGTAGAGCCATCATCCCTTTGATTGGATGATTATCTATACAGAAATGATGTGCATTTGATGTCTTTATTTCCTTGAATATATATCGCAGCCCGGATGGATGAAACTAGATCCGGGGTCTTCAATCTCGTTCGATCTTCACTCGAAGTACAAGTCTATCCATTTGAGAGATGTTCTGGAGTCTAACATGGAAAGACATTGCCTGATTACCAGCCAATGATGTAAGCTGTTAACAGGCGCGAGAGGAATCACCGATAATGATAATGACCCTCAAGGTACTGCAGTACAATTCACGTGGTGTGAATAAAGGACTTGGCATCGAACACCACGCAAAATCTCTCGGTCGAAGGTCATTGATGTAAACCTGTCGCCAGAAGTGAGAAACTTGCCATTGAGGCATGCAAGCTTCAAAGTACTGAACGGGGTGTTCCTAGATCGACTTCTTGGATAATGAGCTGATGTCGAAAAGAAGTGATCCGTCACAGGAGGGCCTTAATGAATCCCACATCAATGACATGGAACGGAGCAAATGGTTTTAATGGAGGTGAAAACAATCTGATGACATAAGGTTCAGGGTGGCGGTCATGAAAGAATGGAGTGTAAATGTATTGTAGTGGGTGAGACACAGGTGAATTCTCTGAATGACTTCTCTTGAACATATCGGCGACACTGACGTGATGGACTGGTAGCATTAACCCCAAATGTGGATGGTGTGATGGGACCATGGTGATGTGACCGGTGAATGAAACAACCCAACCCGACTTAGATGCGGAGTGAAAGTGTCATGTTCGAGAGCGACTTGCTACCAATAAAGTTTCTTCAAGTTTTCTTCCCAATTTTTCCCAGTCATTGCTGACCAGTACCTCTTTATTTTTGTCAAGCTTGAGGAGGATAACATATGCTTGTTCTATAATTTTCCCTTCAGGCAAACCCATCGCTATGTTTTAACGAGCCTAGCGATAGTGAAACTCGTTCTTGTCTTCTATGGACAAGTTTGTCTCTATTAAGTTTTAACGAGTTTAACGACAAAGATAACTCGGTCCTTTTTAATTTTAGAGAGTCTGAAAAGGAACGTAAAGGAAACTCCAAAATTCCTTTTTCGTCATCTAATCCCTTAAGTCCGAAAAAGTATAAAACAATACAGAAGGGATGAATTTTTGATACTTTTAGCGAGCCGAACAAAACAAGCGCTCGATCTTTTTGTGTAATAATCCCTCAGGTCCAAAAATATTAAAATTTAGAGGAGGGATATCACTTCTGGTCCCTTTAACGAGCTGGAGAGGCCAATGGATCAGCAATCTTTTCATATTTTACGAGTCAGTTGAAAAGAGCTTAAAGAAGACTTGTCTTTTGAGGAACGAGTGATAAAATTGGGTAGCAGCTGATTCCAGGTAAGGTTTGGAATTTTCCAATCACGACAGTGTTACAAGGATGGCTAGTGAGATCACTCTTCGCAGCTGTTCCTCAAAAGGGGTAAACAATCAAATGGAGGTGAATGATCGACCAATACAGAGTGGAGGTGATGATGAGAACACGACCAAGGCTTTTAAAGGCTGAAGTACTACATTCACGATGGTTATTTACTGGGAAATAGTTCATTTTTTAATGAGCTTAAACGCGGGGGGAAACATTTGCTCATGGCTTATGTTTATTTTTTAACAAGCTTGAACTATGTGCTAAAACTGCTCGATGCAACGGTCATTTCTTGACTTTACCATAAATAGCATTATTCTTTCAAAGATTGTACTGCATTTCAATTGCTTCATCAAACTAGTTAGAAATGAACAATACATGTTTGAAAACTGAGTTAGAACACTAATATTTTACTCGAATTACGTAAAAAGTAATGTAAAAGTGCTTTTACCTCTCATTTTACCATTTCATTTGAACTTTGGTTTGTTGGAGCTTTGGAGGTGCTTTCCCCCTTGATTTTCATCAGCTGATTTCGGGAGATTCTATGGACGATTCTCGGCGCTGTCTAGACCAGGTAGGAGCTAAACTTGAGCTCTTTCATTTCATGCTTTCCATTTTGCATTTTGAGCTTGATTCCTGGTTTTTTTGAGCCTCTGGGGTTTGAAAAACTTGCCCTGGCTTCAGCGCACCCTTTGTGTATCGAAAGGTGCGTTGGATGTTGGCCTGTCTACTAACCATCTGACATGCAACGCACCTAGAGCACTACTGTGGGTGCGATGGGCGCAAGGAAGGAATTTTATGCACAGTTTTTGATGGAAATTTTTCCTGTTTCATACCAAAATCAGGATCTAACTCTTCTCTTGTTTGTTTTCAGAGATTTTTGGAGCAAGATGACTATTACATGGCGAGAACGTGAGCATGAAGAAGAGGACATGCTTGCTTTACATGATCCGGTTACAGTAAACGCACTCTGGAATTGTGGCTTGTTGAAGTTTTTCCGCATTCTAGCATGAGACAACAAATCAACTTGCTGCAGTATTTGCTCGATGCTTGGGATCCTACAAACCAGGTGTTCCAGATTAGGGGCAAATCCATCCCCTTGACTGTAGTGGACATCTATTTCTTGACTGGCTTGTCGAGGCGGGGTGCCCCCATCTCTTTATCAGGTTCGGCTCGAGGAGGTGAATCTATGAGAGATTATGTTCGCCGATATTGCAGAGAGGGATCTCAGCCGAGTAAAGATGAAAAGATCATCATCCGTGATGTTACTGATAGGTCCCTCAGAACTATTCTGTTTACTTTTGGTAGGATGGCTAGTGGTGCGGCTCTTCATGTAGCCAACCGATCTTATATGCAATATGCCTTGGAATGTCTCCAACCGAAGGTGTTCAACTGGTGCGACGCAATACTTCTTGTGATGAAAGAACAGTTGACCAAGGTGAAGAGTGGGAGGTTGAAGAACTTTGGTTATGGTTATATCTTGACCATCTTTTCCTTGGAAAAGATACCACTGATGCAGCCGCAGTATATTGCACTCGATTTACCTTCACCGACTGAACCACGTATGCAGAGATGGGTCGACCATATGTCTAGGCATGCTGGTCAGTCTCAGATTTCCTTTTCTGATACCTTCTTCGGGTGGTTTGATCGTCAGGAGATGGTTTATTCCGAGTATCCATATGCCGGTATGGACTTCCGGGGTGATCCAGATTTAGTACTGCCGGCTGGCGAATAGTGGGGCGCCATTGGTAAATTATTTGACCATATCCCTGTTTATCGTTTTTCTTTTATAATGTCCTTGTGCTTTATTCTTTCAAGACTTAATCAAACTCATGTGTTCATGCAGATGTTGGTCATGTTCGGCCAGTAGTACGCCTGAGAGTGCCAGCTGCTGCCCCAGCAGGAGAGGCTGTTGGAAGGGCTATCCTTCGCGACCTCGATGTGGCCGAGACTCTCACATCATTACAGGAACAGGTTGAAGGCCTCACTCTTGGTATTCCAGATGTGAGGACGAACGAGCTACCCTTGAGGTTGCAGCGGCATACTACTGGTGTGCCAAGACGATGGACTTGGCTCTTACGCATGATCGCACAGGCTGTGACTCGCTATCACGAGCATCATTAGACTAGGGTTCCCCCTAGCGTTTTGAGTTTTGGGTGATTTGACCAATTTTGTCTTGGTTACAGAACATTATGTGTAAACCATAAACACTTATATATATATTTTTGATTTTCGAAGCTTTATTTTGGTTAAGTTACATGATCCAAATGCAAATATTGATGGTATGCTTCTTTTTATAAATGTTGCAAATGTCTATCTAACACATAATTTGCCAATGAGTCAGTTAATGTGTTTAAGGTTCTAGAAATATGCTGATATTGAATAAAATCAAATTGCCTTTCCAAAATCTTAACCCTTAGGAACATGCGATAAATAGCTGGATTTCAGACAGAGTAGATACCAGTGAGTTGTAGTATGACGAGTTGTGAGTCTAGCCTGACAATCAGTCGGCGTATACCATGTGTGATGGCATCAGAGAGAAGTTCTATCAACGTGCTATATTCAGTGATGTTATTCGTTGATCGACCAATACATACCCCTCTGAAACTTACTAACTCGTCGCTTGGATAAAAAATGGCCCAGGCCGCAGAAGATAGGTTCCGCGAACTACGACTCGCTCCGTCGGCATATCCAACACATAACTCCAATAGGTTTGACATCTACAATAAATGTAAAAAGTGGATTACTCGACCAAAACAAACACTTTAGCGAAAACAAAAACATAACAAAAGCATACAGGTTACTATACTGAATCACGCATAGTAACGCTTGAGGTACAACCCGTTACGAGGTTGTGCCAGTGGAATCCCGTCATAATCCATTAACTCGTAGGCTCCTTTTGCTAACACGCTTAACAATATAGGGGCCCATCCATAAAGACTTGAATTTACCTGCCCCTAATTTATCGGATTCTTGGTCATAAAGCAAGACCAAGTCACCTTCTGAGAAGACACGGGGTTTGACATTCTTGTCGAACTGCGCCTTGACTCGTTTCTTATGGGCTTCGTTAGCCAAAGCGGCATCACGACGAGTTTCATCCAATTGGATTAGTTCTAAGAAACGAGCCTCCTCTTCTGAAGTTCTGGGGAGAAGGTCAATTGCGAGTTTGAGGGATGAGATTTCACACTGGATTGGTAAGACTGCTTCCAGGCCATATACCAATTGGAAAGGTGTAAACCCGGTTGCATTCCTTACCGATGTTCGGTAAGCCCACAAGGCTGAGTACAGGATTAGGTGACAACTTCTTTTGTGAACTCCAATCATCCTTTGTAGCATGTGCTTCAGGACCTTGTTGATTGCTTCAACTTGTCCGTTGGCTTGCGGGTAATATGGAGTAGAGCTATCGTGAGACAACCCTAGTTTGGTGGCTAATTCGACCATCATGTGATTGCGAAAATGCGATCCATGATCTGTGACTATAGCTTGTGGGACGCCGAATCTGGTGACTACATGATTGAAAAAGAAGAGGGCAGCTGTTTCACCAGTATTATCTAATGTAGGCATCACCTCAGCCCATTTGGTAAAATAGTCAACTGCGACTATGATATACACATGCACCCCGGTCGAGGTGGGGTTACATGTCATGAAATTGATGCCCCATTTGGCGAATGGCCCGACAGCAACTATTGGTTGGAGAGGTGCGGGTGGTCTTCTGGTTTTGCTATTGAAAATTTGACAAGCATGGCAACTTCTGACTGCGGTTATGCAATCTTTGAACATTGTTGGCTAGAAGTATCCTGCTCGTAGAATTTTTTGCGCTGTAGCATAACCGGATTTTTGCCCCCCACACGAGCCTGAATGGCAATCATTCAGGACTTTTTTGGCCTCCTCATGGGTGAGGCACCTTCTCAGAACCATATCGATACCACGACGGTATAGTGTATCACCGACGATCATGTAGTCTTTTGCTTGGTATCGAATACGTTTTTGTTCGGAGTGAGAGGTATTTGGCCTATATTTTTGGGTTTGGAGATAAATGATTATATCCCCATACCACAGATTGCTTGAAGATATCAGAAACAAATTTTTGTCCACGATTGTTTCTTTGGATGTTTCATCGTTGGACGACGATGGGAGATCATATAATAATTCTACGAAAACCAGAGCTTTCTTTGACTTGGATTTTACAAATTCCAGATCAAACTCTTGTAGAATTTCTATCCATTTTGAATATTTTCCCCCCAGCAACTGTCGCGACAATATATAAGTCATGGGGTTGCATTCTTGACAGAATGGTAGTTTTTCAAAAGAGGACATAGTGTCGAAATCTCTATATCGCTTGAACAGCTGCGAGCGCTAGCTTTCAACATAAGAATATCTACTTTCTGTATCATTTAAGTTCTTACTTAAATAATATATAGGATGTTCAATTCCGTTGTCTTCTTGAACTAAAACCATTGCGATGGTTGTATCCGCTGTAGCCAGATACAGGTTAAAGTCTTTTTGATAATCAGGAGTGTACATTAATGATGCTTTCATTAGGGATTCTTTTAAAGCATCAAAGGAAGCTTGCACAACCTGATCCTTGACAAAGGGTACTTCCTTTTTCAAAAGACGCGTATAACCTTTAGCAAGTTCAGCGTAGTTTGGAATGAACCTCCTCAGAAAGTTTTCTTTCCCTTGGAGTTTCTGAATTTGAAGCAAATTTGAAGGTGGAGGCAAATTTATGATTGCCTGAACCTTACATGGGTTGAGACAAATCCCATCTTTCGAGACTACAAAGCCAAGTAAATGACCAGAATTGACATAAAATACACATTTGTGTGGATTGAGTCATATTTTGTAGTGTCGGCAACGTAGAAATATCACTCTTAAATGCTGCGGATGATCAGTCCGCTTTCGCTAATGAGCCGGAAGGTCGTCGAGGTATGGTTGAACGATGTTTTTGATGTCATGGAAGGCATAATTCATTGCCCTCTTAAATGTTGCCCCTGCGTTCTTTAAACCAAAGGGTAATTTTCGATATGCGAACCTGCCCCACGGATAGATAAATGCAGTCTTTGATTGGTCCTGTGGGCAGATATTTATTTTATTATACCCGGAGAAACCATCCATGAATGAAAAGATTTCACATCCGGCGCATTCATCAATTATCTAGTCGATGAAGGGTGTAGGGTAGTTGTCTTTTGGACAAGCTTGATTTACATCCCTATAATCGACGCACACTCTAATTGTTCCTTGTTTTTCCATAACAGGGACAATATTAGATACCCAATCGGTCAGAGGAACCGGGTAAATGAAACTATCATGGAGAAGTTTTTCAACTTCTGCCTTAATGGCAGCGACTTTCTTGGGGTGCACCTGCCATAGCCGTTGTCGTACTGGTTTGACATCTGGATACATCTTGATTTCGCGTTCAACGATACTCGAGTCAATGCCTGGCATTTCAGTATATGACCAAGCAAAGACATCTCTGAATTCGCGAAAAAGAGCGTTATATATTTCCAGTTCTGAAGGAGAACAACATTTGCCAACATAAATATTCTCTACAACATCTGTTTTGGTCGAGATATTTATGGAGATAGTCTCTTCAATGTTGGACAAGTTTCGCTCGGAATCCACCGTGTTTACAGTATTTGATAGAAAATCAAAAACTGAAGGATGATAAAGGCCATTAGGAGTGTTTTCTTCACAATCTGGAAGAAGGGAACGATGGTGGTAATCATCCCATGGTGCCCCTTCAATTACCATTGATTGAACAATTCCTTCGTTGGTGACATGAACTCGCGATCAAGGATCTGAAGGGGTACCATATTCCTTAGACCTATCTATCCAAACGCTTGATGAGCGTTGATTTGGGTTTGCCTCCCATGCTAGGAACATTGATTGCTACAATATTTCTGTTGGGCTTGGAGGCAAAACCTGCGCATGATCCATGTCGATATCGTTTTCTGAGATCTTTTTAGAAGATATCATATTGCAGGTTCCTACCGACGCTACTTCCGCCAAATTTATTGGAGGTGGAAGGGTGAAAGTTCCCATTAATATAGGATCTTTTAGTAGGCCTACTCTGATAGTTTGAAGCGAATGGGGGCTTCCATGGATCATTAGAATGCTTCCCGTAACTTGAGAACCATTGGGGAAGAAGTTTTGTTGATCGACGATTGTAATCCCTCCTTGAAAGGGAAATGCATTCTTCCTAAAATAGGTCGACACAACAACAGCCATAGCATATATCCATGGTCTTCCCAGTAGGATGTTGTAATTGAGATTTCCGTCGATTACCTCAACATCTATTTCTACCATTTTCCCTCCTAGTTCAACCTTCAAGTTACTTAGAATACCATATGGGGTATATGTTCGTCCGTCAAATGCTTTTAATGCCATCGAAGATCGCGACAAGGTTGGAGATCCTAAAGTTTTCCAGCAACTCATCGACATAATACATGTAGATGCCCCCTCATCAATAATTGTTCGATGAACAATTTTGTTGAGGGCTTTCACTTGAACGAGGAAAGCTAGTTGAGCTGGTAACTGAGGATCGTATCCTTTATGATCGAAGGATACAAGATTGGAATCCTTTGGGTCTATCCCACCAATGGCTGATAATAAAGCTTGCTTTTCGGATGGGCAATTTTGTAGTACCTCAAGAGTCGACATAGCGGATGGCGATTGGGCCAAATCTTCCACTATATTATAATGTTGTGCCGCTCTAGCACGGGGATTAAACGTCGACTTGTGTACTACTCCCTTTGGCGGTTTTATTGTCAACTCGGGAATGATGGGTGGTGCAACTTCTTTCGAAGTTGTTGTCGAACTACTAGGTTGATCCTTATCCTTGTTGTTCGACAGCTGTAGATTCCCATAATCTTTGTTTCTTGTCGATATCAAAGCATCATTTTGCTGTTTGGAAACCGACAACATTAGCACTTGAGACGGGGAAGCATTTCCACTGTTAACCATATTTGTCCCTGGATTTGGAAACGGATCAGTTAATACTGCCGAGGTTTTTGAATTCTTGAAGAATTTTTTAAGCTCAGCTCTGTGTGGACAATCTGTGGTCCAATGATCCTCATCGCATATAGAGCATGGATTTTTTGGTTTCCTATTTCCAGGAGGGTTTGCAGAAGATTTTTCAGGTGACGATTCTTCCTGTTTCTTCTTCTTCCCTTTACCTTTTTTCTTGCCCCCTGGTTGCTTAGTTTCTTTGCCTTTATCTGTCGATACGACATTTACTTCCGAGGTAAGAAGTTCCTCTTTTGCATTTTGACTGGAAATCTTACGGGCCTTTTTAGATGTAGCTTTTGTCGATTTCGTGTCTGTTGCACCAATCACGCCATCGCCGGCATGAGAGTCATTGTTTGATTTAGGAGGAGGAGGAACTGACAATTCCGGTCTAGGAGCGTCAGGTATTTTATCATAGAGCGTGCCGGACTGAGTGTAAATCAAGTCCAAATATTGCACACGAGCGATAACCTGCTCTTCGGTGACGACTCCCCCTTTTGCCATATCTTCCGTGATGGAAGGCAGTAATGACTTGATAAACCATTCAGCTAAGAGCTGATCAGGAACATATGTTTTCACCATTCTACAACGACGTCGCCACTCATGTATATGATCGGATATGTGAGTGGTCGTTGTTTGTTTGAAATTGGTAAGAAGTTTTGTTCCCATTTCGTACCTTATCGGTAATTGAAAATGGGTTAAAAAGGTTGTGGCTAGGGTATTGAAGTTGTCGAATGAAGCTCTAGGCAATTCGATATACCATTTTGCTGCCGGACCAGTTAACGTCCTCTTAAAAAGGCAAAGCCTAATCGAATCATCGTTTAGAGTGTTTGATGAACACCACAGATGAAAGGTCATCACATCATTCGACGGATCTTCACCCGGATTTCCATTAAATTTAGGAATATCTGATGGAAGTTTATGTGGAATCACTGGCCACCAAGGGGCGTAAGCAATTGGATCGTTTGTTAACCGATTTAAATCAGGTAACTCTAAAGTTGCCACGAAGGGTAACTGTTGATTCAAGTTAGGCGAAGCATACCCAGGATAAGATGGGATTGCCTGAGCAGTTGGTCTTTGCATACCAGCATAATGCATTTGATGCTGGTAACTCTGGTAAGGTTGGTGGGCATGACCATTGTAAAATGGTTGATTTTGACCGTTTTGAATATACGGCTACCCACTATTTGCAAAGATTTGTTGCTTAGAACCTTGGTATACTTGTTGGAACTACGGTTGTTGGTATTGCACTAGCCATGGTTATGAAGCCATGTGTTGTTGCCCGATACTAACTGTTTGACCAAGATGAGGGGTAATTGTACCCATTTGAACCTGTGTCATTCCACCAGTTAGCGATTGTGGTTGAGTTTCAGGGTCAAGGGGCTGTTGCATTACAACCTGAGAAAACTGAGGTTGGCATACAACAAGCATCACTTGAACTTGCGACACCGTCACAATAGCTGGTGTAGTTGGTATACTTGACATAGGTAAGCATTGTTGCATCGAATATACAACTCTTGGTTATTGAGGTAGTATCGGTACCCAACCGCTTGACATAATTCCAGCATAACCCAAATTTTGTTGTGAACTCCCGTATGGCTGTCCTCCCGGAGGGGATAATGAAAGGGCATACTGCCCCCCATATGGTGGTAATCCGGTACTTAAGAGAATGTTTTGCCCTTGAGGGCCGAACTGCCCAAATTGACCTCCAAATGGATCAATTTGTTGAGACTCAACATAAGAGTTTCCGGATATTATTCCGGATGAACAAACAGGAACAGACCATACCGTCGAAATGGCCCCTGAGTGGGCTCCTTCTAGCGATTGAGAGCTAGTTGGGACAGATGGTATACTGACGAACATTGTTGGAGCGATAGTAGGGAGTTCTGCCGTCGCTGTGTCAGACGACACAGTTCTAGATGTTGACGATTGTTCAGACATTTCTAGTCTATCCAAAAGATTACCTAGAGATTCTACAGGAGCTTCCGCTGACCGGTAGACTAACTTCTGATGAAGAAGGATACAGAGTGATCCCGACTCCAAATTGCGATGGAGCACTAGATGGAGGATCTTCGACAATATCTTCTGTAGCAATCAGACTAGGTGGAAGGGGTAGACCGTCAGGTCTGTAGAATATTTCTGGTGCCGAAGAAGGTATGGAATCTGCAACGACAGATGTTTAGGGAGCAACACTCTCCGAACCGGTTGTAAATGGAAAGGGTTCAGTGATACAAGTGTTTACCCTCATACTAGGATCAGTGCCACTGTCCTTCTGTGGCTGCTGAACTTCTTCTGTAAAGGCAGGGATACCAGAAATGTTTGGAGTAACCGGAATCTCTGATGTTTTTGGAACACTTGTTCTAACTTTAACAGGAGATTTGGAACCGGTTAAACGAGTTCACTTTGTCCGTACTAGCTTCGATTCCGGAGACAAAGACGGTTGACTCGTAAGCCTCCGCGAACGACGGGGTTTCAATTGACTTTCTTCCACGATTGTAGATTACTCGATCAACTAAAAATAAAGGGGAAGTATGCTTCCGAATTAGATGAATTTTAGACGCTTTGACACAACTTGCTTTTTCAATTTTTAAGAGTCGAGAAAAAACAAAAGATGACTCTAGTCACCTTCGATTTTTAATGAGCCTGAAGTGACAAGTGCTCAGATGGACCTTTTTCGTTAAGGAGTCTGAAAAGGAACGATAGGGACTGCTCTGGAAATCTAGGTAGAGGGATTACCAAACCAATCGCAAAACTGCAGAATACTTTTTACGGTACGGCAGTCAATCTTCCCGAATGCTGTGTTCAGTGATTTGCGATCGATAGGGCGGCAGACACGGCTTCCTATGGATAAAGGATTAAGCCTATTGTGGTCTCCCAAAATATACTCGACAGTACGTGGGAGCACAAGTCCGTACTGGCACTTATCGTCTCAAAGTGGAGGAATCACCCAACCATCAGTGAGAACAACAGTTACCAGGCTTTACGACGCCGGAATACGTCTCTAGCCTAGACTTCTAAATGTTGTGCGTTAGGTTCTAAAGCGTTGTTAGACTCATTGAATTTATTTTATAGTTGATCTTGTTTATGAAATTTGCCTTTCAGGTTCACCGCGAGATGTAGATGTATAATTCCTAAAATGCAATCTAAGATGATGAACAGTCTTTTATCTTCTTTGTGCAATGAAAATCCTAGCTACTAAGGAAAGAGAGACAATATTCTTTCACAAAGAGCAAAGAGCACACTCTAAATGCACTGTCCTGAATCAAACCAATCAAACAGTCTAAATGAAAATGCACATGCATGTATTTGTTTTCGACTTTCTTGGTATGTGAATGGTAAAAAGAAAGTTAATGCACAAATCTAAATTACTTTTCAAGCGACAATTACCAACAAGTTTCTTTTCAAAATAAAAAATGGAGACAATCACAACACTTTACGATTTGGAAATGAATACTTGCTTTCGACACTAGAAAAATTACAAATTCAGACCAAATACAACAGTAACAGGATAATCGACTATCTACAGCAACCAAACTCTTTCCTATGACTGAAAATGACACTTGTGACACTTTCAAATCAAAGGACGACAGTACGATTACGTTACTTTTTGCAAAAGAGAACTGAAAATGACTCAACAAATACACAAAAACATTTACAGTTATTTTGTACAAAGGAGGTGGAATAACAACAAGGAAAAGGGGTTTCAAATAGAGATATACTGATCACAGGCAGCAAAATTCATGAATAGAACTGGAAAGAATGAATCACAGAAACCAAAACTGAACAATGCCTAGTCTGATCAGCGCACCTGTAACACAGAGAATTTGAAATGCAACGCTCCTACTACACTCGGGAAGTGCGCTGAATTTCAGATTCATAGAATAGTACCTGCATTAGGCCAGAGACGAGACTTTGCTTGGGTTCCGGGTCACAGTTTGCAGTTCAGTTCATGGGTTTTGGCCGAGCAAATGGTAATCAGTAATGCAACAATCAGGGGTAGATCTAAGGAGGATCTAAGAGCTACCACAAGGGGCAATCAGAGAGTTTGTAAATCAGTTGTTTAATTTATAAACAAATCCCGGAGATTGACTGAAGCGGCATTTATCTACTTTGCATTTGCATAGAAAATGCAGTTCGAAAGCTACCTGGCTCGACTTCAGGCTCCGTCTGTAAGTTTATAAAATAGACAACAAGGAAGATAAACAAACAAACTAGTTCGTCCCCAACGGAGTCACCATTTTTTTACAGGGAAAAGTGTCTACACAGAACTTCTTATCCCACTAAGGTGTGATAGCTACCTTAGAAACAAGCAAAGTAAAGCTACTTTCATTTTTCCTTTATGAAATATAGATGAGAGAAGAACAAAGAAGACCAACCTCTGTCTTGCGGTAATCTCCTAGTTTGATTCCTCTCTCTCTTGGTAGTCTTTCGCTACTTGTTCCCTCGCACGCCCAGCTTCACAGAGTACCTATAAGATCACAGTAGCATAGCACTATACAAGAACATGGATCTATAATCATAAACAATCTAGGATCAGATGTAAATTGACCATACAAATGCAGAAAACATAAATGACACAAGAGTATGGAGGAAAACTTGAATAGCTTTTATTGATAAACAAGAAAGAGCCAAGGGAGTTACAACTAGTTGTTCTGACCCAACATCATCCTCTCAGCAAGGAAGCCCCTCTTCACCTCATACAAAGCTTAGATCACCCAACAATCTGATGTTGTCTCAAGAAACCAACAACAATTCCTTAAAATATACAAAATTCCAGCCTCTAGATCTCTGGGATGAGGGATCCATATATAGATATCTGTAAGGGAGATGAGTCAGCTTGTGATTTGATTAGTGTCTTCCCTCTGATAGTTCTTGCTTCCACTTGGAGATTGATGATCTCTTACTCATCCTTGGTCGAATTCAGAGAGGCAAGTGTCACAGGAGAAGTTTCTGGAAGCTTCCATGCTTCTCCACCTCGCGGAATGACATTGCCATTTGTCACTTCTCGCCCATCACACCCCATAGAAGGGATTTTTGAAATGAAATGCACCCACACAGTGTATTTAGGTGAGATGCAATGCACTTTGCCTATGGAGCAGCTGAAATGATCCTGTTTTGACCAGTTCTGAGTAGTTTTTCATGGAGAACTTCTGGGAGAAGCTGTAATCAGTTGACCTTGTTCCTTTAGGGGTTAGAACAACACTTTTAGGGACTTAGGAGCCCTTTTTTTATGGACATTTCATGCTTGGGGTTTTAGTGCCCAAAAATGTCTATAACAATATGGATAAAACCCTCCACTATGGGGACAAAATCCTTACCAGCAGGGATGGGTTCTGCCAGCTGGGCTCGCTTATCGACCTCAAATGCCTTTCAATAACCAATTGTTGTTCTTGGCTACACTGGAGTTGCTAGATGTGTCTAGGCTCATGAATGACGTGATTCTTCATACACCATACTAGCCTCTAGTTCCATCCAAGACCCCAAGTGATTGTCCAAAGTTTGAAGGAAAAGCGAAAGAGGATCCACAAGCCCATGTGATGACATATCACCTCTTGTGCTCCTTGAATTCCTACGTTGATGATTCCATTCGTCTTCGGCTTTTCCAATGAAATCTCACAGGTGCTGCAGGCAAGTGGTATATCAAGCTACCTCAAAATACCTATAATGACTTTAACACTCTCGCCATGGCCTTTATCACACATTTCCAGTTGCTGGTTCGCTATGAAACTGGCACCCATTTTCCAACGTCGCTCAAGCAAGACACTACGACCCACATCTTTGATCACATCCATGAATGGAGGCGTAGGTGTTGCCTGATTAAGTTTGAGATTGTTGATAAGTTGTTGATCGAGTGGTTCACCAAATCATTCATCAACAAAATTTCTGAGGACATTGCTATGGGTGGATGCATCACCGAGGAAAAAGCCATCGTGCGTGCCCAATATCTAAACCTCGTCTATTCACAATCTGGCACGTTATATGATATGTTACCTGATGTGCCCAGACCATCATCTGATCTGACAACATCTAAGTCTCTGGCTACACCTCTTGTTGATGGAGTAATTGGTTCAGTGACTCAGACCCCTGTAAAATCTTCATCCAAATAGAAGTCGGTCTCCAACACTGCTTCGAATGACTCCTCTCACAATTCATCTGGCCCTGGTAAAACCTTAGAGGTTCACGCTATTTAGTCTATCGCAGCGGAAAAATCCTCTAAAGTTAAGAATAAAGGAAAAGGCAAGGGTAAAGCCGATGCACCGAAACAGGGCCCTCCTAAGTCTTCTTCTGGTGATGCTTCTCAATGGAAGCCTAAGTATCCATGCCTCATCCGTGAGGAGAATCACTATACTAAGCATTGTCCGAGATGATCTGAAGTTAGTCATTTACTCAAAGGGACCCCAACTGTCCTAAAAAAGCCCTTTCTGTCCCAGTTGACCCAAATGGTAAACTAGCCTCATTTGTCCGCTTCCTCAAGTTCACAAGTGTTCATTATGAATACACCATTTAACATGGCTACCAGGTCAAAAGACTATCAAAATCCTACCCCAACAATAGGGAAATAGAAAGAAGGTACCCATTATTCTTCTACTCCATCCAGTTTTGGTCCTCTCCATATAGAGCGACCTAATCCTGATTTCGCCATTCAACAACCCCCTTGAGGTGTGCTACATGTTACTACTATGATAATTCTTTTGAAGTAAAAAGAAAGAAAAACCAAAGGTAACCACAATCCGCTTTTGGAGATCAGGACCTAGCCTTCCTGATGCTCAGAGAGGGCTCTCTCTTTAAAATTTAACTTTGTTTTAGTTAAGATGTTTTTAGGCTAGCTATGATTGTTCAAGGGGTTTTTGATTTGTATTTGAGATTGGGTGGTGGGATCTGCTTAGACAGATGGATAGAATGATGTCTTTTAGACCATTGGGCTATGGAGTCAAACAATAAGGAAGCAAAGTTGGATTAACTCACTAAAGGGAACTTTCAAAGGGAAATATAACAAAGTATTTTTCAGATCTTTGAGACAGGGGGGTGAAAGGGTTTCACTCGGGGTGAGAGAGCAGTTAAGGGTTCTCAAACCCAGATAATGAATGAGGAATGAAGGGGTAATCAGTATCAAAGAGAAATTATGAATACTTTAATCTAGATATTCAAGAAATCAATCTAATCCAAATAGCAATTAAGAATTATTTAATTTAAATATCAGAAGAAAACATTTAAATGCATCACTGTTAAGACAAAGTGTAATTAAACAAGTTCTGAAGTATTATTCTAGTTATAACATTTAGATTTGGAAAAACATTAAATATTATGAATAACTTGAGAAAAATGACAATGACACAGGAGAATACTTATCTGAAATTTGCATAACACATGAACCCTTTGAAATGTCTGATCTTTATTCATCAATCTAGCTTGCTGGCTCAACAAATGATACAATAACCTTTTGGGTCCTCTGATAAAAAAAGTCTATAGAAATGTCTAATAGAATCCACCTACATACTTCGAATTCTGAAGTATATATACAAAAGTTTATTACAAAATATCTAAAACTAATTTGAGATTTAATCTATGAAAGAAAAATATATTCTTGCAAGATGATAGAGACAACTATTGAACTGTTTCATGCTGTCCCTTTTATTTTGGCTCTGCTAGCTTTGATCTTTTTCCCTTTTATCTGTTTTCTTGTTTTATCTTTCACGCTGGATGCTTCATTTACTTTAGCCTTTCATCTGATACACTTTGACTCTATTGATCTGTCTTCATCCTTTTACCATGTTGTTTTACTTTTACTGTACATTAACCTCTTTACTGCATATTTCTATAGTAAATCAGTTAATTTCTCCCATGTTTCAGCATCAGGTAATTGGATTTTTCGCATCTTTCTGTTGGAAATACTGAGAAGGGGGGTGAATCAGTATTTCTTTTTCCCACAATTGCTTTACCAGTTAAAACATAAATATTCAAAACACAAGATGAACAACAATAATAAATGCTTTTATTAATATAAACTGTGCAGTAAAATAGATACAATATATAGATGGTTACAATCAGTTGCCAAGCTCCAACTTGGACTTTGGTGAGGCTCCAACCTCTAGAGCACCAACTCTATTTTTCCAAGACACCAATCTTGGACTTAGGAGAACAAACTCCCAAGGACTTCAATCCTTCCTATTTCTGAGGCATCAACCCCAAGGACTCCAATCCTACTTACTTCTGAGACATCAGCCCAAGAACTCCAATCCTTCTCACTTCTGAGGCACCAGCCCCAAGTAATCCAATCCAATCTTGTCAAGACACTTTTGGTAATAATATTCTGCTCTCAAAACTCCTCTCTACTGAGTTTTGTCTGTTTATAGCTTCACTGTAGTCTCCATGCTACAACATCAATGACAACTATGTCTTCCTATGGAGAAGTCTTTACAACTCTCCATACTGTCCACACAGAATCTCCAATAGTATTTGTGCTCTCTGATAATTTCTTCACACAGCTTTAGTCAGTCTACTATTAGCTGCACTAAACTCTATATAAAGAACAACTTTCTGTTCAAGCTTATGTTCTCATTGTCACAGTGAATGCTTCAGCATGACTATTTCTCTGCTCGCTGCTTCTCCCCTTCGACTTCCTACTATCCTGTTGGTCCTTCATCCCTCTTTCTATTCTTATGCACCCTCTTTTTGTTTTGTTGGACCCTCACACGGCCTCTATTTCCTCCAGCGTATTTCAACAACGTTCAACAGCTGCAACAGCCTTCACCAGCGTTCACCAACAACTTCATACAACGCTTAACCACCTCTGCTGCATCTGCTACCATACATTCTGGTTCTTCACAACACCAACCGCTACAACAGTTCTATGTTTTTACTATTTTATACATTCTCATGCCTTTGTCCATTCGTTTATGCTTACTTAATGGCTCTTTGGCTTCCTCCTCGCTCGCTTGAGCTTCGACTTCGTCATCACTCGCTCAACCTTTCGGCTTCCCTCCTCCATTCGCTTTAGCTTCCTCATGTTTACGATGTGCTGAAAATATAATGTCGTCGCGGAAAAGGTTGGTGTTTCAGCAACGCTGAAATTAGTGTTTTAGCAACGCCGAAATTGGTGTATCGGAAACTTTTTCACAAGTACCGGTGTTTCAACAACGGAGAAATTGGTGTTTCAACAACTTTTCTCCAAGTGTTTGTAATATGTGCCTGCCAATAGTGTTAAAGCATATGTATATGGGTTTTCTCCTCCGATAATGTATTCTGCTCATATAATATAAAGTTTTCCTTTTTCACTCCGTCAATGTATTTGCATATGAGTCTAAGTCTTCCACCTCTGATAGCTCTGATTGTGTTAAATGCATATACAGGTCTTTGCCGCCATATGCATGTTTATGCCATGGATAGTGTTACAACACTTTGTGTGCTCCACTTGGCTCCTCTTGGCTCCTCTATGGCAGCTCCTATGGTGGTGCTTAATGCTTTGTTAGCTCCTCTTGTCTCCATCTGCTCCTCTGGTGGCTCTATTGCTCCCGTTTGCTCTGATGGCTCTCTGTGTCCTCTGTTTGTTGTTAAATGCATCCATTTCTCCTTCGATGGATCCTGATGACTCTGATATGCCTCCTTGCTATATGGTTCCTCCTGCAGCTCCTCTTAGTCCAATATGGCTCCTCTGGCTTGGCAGTGTCTTTCAAAAGACCTCCTTGCATATATGAATGCCTCTCTTGCTCTGTCTCTTCATGAATCTATTCTGCTTCCACTTGGCTTCATGTCATCCTTTAGTATCTAGAATATTTCCATATTGACATCAATGACAACCTAGGTCAACAATCTCCCCATTTGTTATTAATGGCAATATTCTTCTTCTCCCCCCCTTTGACATCAATGGCAAAGGAGTGCTCTGGGACTCCCCCTATCAAACTGCTTTTGTTCTTCATGAATGGTAGATCTTCAAGGGTCTGTGACTTCCCCTGTCATAGTGCTCTTCTTCTTTTTAATCAAGATATAGGAATTGATATTTTATCATCAATTTGCACATTATTCCCTCTTCATGTTTCAGAACTGATTTATCATGGCTTCAAAAGTGCTTAAGGATGCTCTACTTTAATGCTTTCATTTAGATTTCAAACGGCCATACACCAAGTGTCCAAGTCTAGGCTTTCATGCTTCAATCCATATTGATATCTCCATAGGTAATATTGTTGTCCTTTCATAGTCCGAATCAAGAGAAAATGCCCCTGAGATTGTCTTTCTTGCTATCTTTCTTTAGATCCGAGTTCCTTTGTGTCTCTATGCTTCTTCTTAAGTCACTGCCATCTAGTATTTAATTATTATTGCATTTGGACAAACATGTGAGGGGTTGTGCCTTACTGTTACTATATTTCTTAAGTAATCTGTATCAGCTAAGTTATGCTTGACTGCACAACATTCTCCTTCCTATGAGCCATATTTTCCTTGTGTTCTTGTACATATATCTGTAGATTATTTCCCTAGTAGATTCAAATATCCAATCTGTGACTATCTATTAAATACAATTGTTGATCTGCATCTTCATGCAATGCTTCGGTTTTGTTATATGCTGCCAACTGCTCTTACTTCAAACTCCATTCCAGATGTATTTGTTTGTTTGAAGACTGCCTCTATTAGTGTCCAGAATTTATCTGTTCTCACATTAAATTCTTGAGTTAAGACATAAACTTCTGTGATAATAGCACCATGGTTGTTTGCCCTATTTCTTTAACAACAGTCCAAAGAATGGTTATAGGATCATATGCTTCAATGGAGTACCCCTGAGAAAAGAATGACTGTTAATATAGTTTAGAAAAGATTTCATCAGGACCCTTTCACTAATAGCTTCAGCAATAATGATCAAGAATCATAGGCTCCCCCTAACGTATGCATCATCTCCTTTGGCAGAGTCTTCTTATAAAATGCTTAGACTGTCAAAATTTAGGCCAATGACATATGTTGTTGGCTAGAGAGCTCAAGGGACTTTCGAACTGTATTTCCTTCCTTCTCCATACTTGTGTAACTTTCTTCTTTTGCATGGTTCTAGCTTGTGTAAGAGCCTTTGTTAAGTTACAATCATGTGCCATATGACCAATGTTATGACACTTGAAGCATTCTACATTGTTCATGAATAAGAATTCATGGTTTCTTCCTGCAAAATTGTTTCTTGGAGGTTGTCGGAGACTACAACATCTATCTCTATGATATGCTTTATAGTCTTTTTCCATGTGACCAAAGTTTGTACAAGAATAACAATAACCAAAAAATGAACTTTGGTACCTGGGAGATGGGGATTTCCTTGATGTACTTCTGAAGCCTTTCTTCCTTGATATCCTTTGATGATAACCATTGCGTCTCGCATCTTTGACATCATCTACATTTCTTCTTGGAGCTGGTTTTCTTCTTGGAAGAGGATTTGTTCTATTGCAGCCTTGATTTTTCTCCTTGCCTTTGCTGGAGCTGGGAGCATCACCACTTCTTTCTGACTTCTTCACATCTCTTTTGTTTAAAGCATTTTCATTCTTGTTTGAGGATTCACCTACATATCCGAGACCTGATTTGTCAGATGGACATCTATGATAGCTGAGCATGTCATCCAAGGCTTGAGAGCTCTTCAAGGTTTTGTTCATCCTTTCAACCTTTGTTTTGAGGAAGATAATCTCTTCGTCCAATCTTTCACACTCATTATTCTTCTTAGCAAGTTTTTCCTCAGTTTCTTCCTTGATACGAGTAGCTTCATCTACTTCTATTATAAGGGAGATGTTATCTGACTTTACTTTGAAGATTTCTTCATTCTGTGCTTGACTGCTCTCCATTTTCTTCTCAGCTCCTTGTGCCTATTTCCTAGCTTCTTGTAGTTGAGACTTAAGGGAGGAGACCTCTACCTTGTACTAACCAATATCTTCTTCAAGTTTGTTCAAGCTATTGTGCCTTTGTTTAAGTTGGCTTGACAAGATATCTTCCCGCTTCTTTGCTTTATTCAATTGATTTGTCATGGCTATGACTTCTTCATGATGCTTTCTTTTGATTTGATGATATTCCTTCTTAAGCTTTGCAAGCTCTTCATCCCTTTCTTGCACTTGAAGCTTGATGAGGTCAACTTTCTTCCTTGTTTGATCTTGGTCACCAACTGGAGCTATCTTCTTAAGGGCCTCATTTTCCTTTTTCAAATTGTTAATCTCTTCCATGGCAGTCATAAGTTGAGCGAGAAGTTCTTCTACAAAGTCTTTTTCATTATCTTCATCTTCTAGGTTTGCTTTAGCCTTGATGTCATAATTCTCATTTTCAGCTTCTATGATGGGTTCATGATCTCCTTCTTGATTGATGGTCATGGTCAGTGCTCCTTTTGAGTGAAGGTCATGAATTTTGTCCCATATATCCTTTGTTGATGAATATTTTCCTAGATTGTTCTTTACAGAATCAGGTAGCCCATTCAAGATTGCCTTCATTGCTTTTTCATTGTACTTCTTGGATTCTCTATCCATCCTACTATCATCAATCACTGATTTCTAGATTTCAATGCATTGAGTCTGTAAGAAATTCCTCATTCTTGCTTCCCATATATTAAAGTTCCCATTGAGCCTTAGAGCCTCATCAAATTGATTGTATTCTATTTTAGTAGTAGAGGGAGACACATCCTTGGGGGGATTGGAAACTTTCTTCCTTGACCTCACCATTTGTGTTCTAAATGTCGACCTTCAAGCTGTTAAGCTTTGAATGAAGGTGCCTGCTCTGATACCAATTGTTGGAAATATGGAGGGGGGGTGAATCAATATTTCTTTTTCCCACTATTTTTTTACCAGTTAAAACATAAATATTCAGAACACAAGATGAACAGCAAGAATAAATGCTTTTATTAATATAAACTGTGCAATAAAATAGATACAATATATAGATGGTTACAATTAGTTGCCAAGCTCCAACTTGGACTTTGGTGAGGCTCCAACCTCTAGAGCACCAACTCTATTTCGCCAAGACACCAATCTTGGACTTAGGAGAAAAAACTCCCAAGGACTTCAATCCTTCCTATTTCTGAGGAATCAACCCCAAGGACTCCAATCCTACTTGCTTTTGAGACACCAGCCCAAGAAGTCCAATCCTTCTCACTTCTGAGGCACCAGCTCCAACGAATCCAATCTAATCTTGTCAAGACACTTTTGGTAATAATATTCTGCTCTCAGAACTCTTCTTTACTGAGTTCTGTCTGGTTACAACTTCACTGTAGTCTCCATGCTACAGCATCAATGACAACTATGTCTTCTTATGGAGAAGCCTTTACAACTCTCCATACTGTCCACACAGAATCTCCAATAGTCTTTGTGCTCTCTGATAATGTCTTCGCACAGCTTTAGTCAGTCTACTGTTAGCTACACTAAACTCTATATAAAGAACAACTTTCTATCCAAGCTTATGTTCTCATTGTCACAGTGAATGCTTCAGCATGAGTGTTTCTTTGCTGGCTATTTCTCCCCTTCGACTGCCTACTGTCCTGTTGGTCCTTCATCCCTCTTTCTGTTCTGTTGCACCCTCTTTTTGTTCTGTTGGACCCTCACATGGCCTCTATTTCCTCCAGCGTATTTCAACAACGTTCAATAGTTGTAGCAGCCTTCACCAACATTCACCAACAACTTCATACAATGCTTAACCACCTCTGCTACATCTGCTACCATACATTCTGGTTCTTCACAACACCAACCGCTACAACAGTTCTCTGTTTTTACTGTTCTATACATTCTCATTCCTTTGTCCATTCATTTATGCTTACTCAATGGCTCTTTGGCTTCCTCCTCGCTCGCTTGAGCTTCGGCTTCCTCATCACTCGCTCGACCTTTCGGCTTCCCTCCTCCATTCGCTTTAGCTTCCTCATGTTTACGATGTGCTGAAAATATAATGTTGTCGCGGAAAAGGTTGGTGTTTCAGCAATGCCGAAATTGGTGTTTTAGCAACGCCGAAATTGGTGTATCGGAAACTTTTTCACAAGTACCGTTGTTTCAACAACGGAGAAATTGGTGTTTCAGCAGCTTTTCTCCAAGTGTTTGTAATATGTGCCCACCGATAGTGTTAAAGCATATGTATATGGGTTTTCTCCTCCGATAATGTATTCTTCTCATACAATATAAACTTTGCCTTTTTCACTCCGTCAGTGTATTTGCATATGAGTCTAAGTCTTCTGCCTGCGATAGCTCTGTTTGCGTTAAATTCATATACAAGTCTTTGCTGCCATATGCATGTTTATGCCGTGGATAGTGTTACAACACTCTGTGTGCTCCACTTGGCTCCTCTTGTGTGCTCCTCTTGGCTCCTCTAGCTCTGTCTGCTTCCTCTATGGCTCCAATGGCGGTGCTTTGTGATCTATTAGCTCCTCTCGTCTCCATCTGCTCCTCTGGTGGCTCTGTCTGATCCTGTTTGCTCTGATGGCTCTCTGCGTCCTCTATTTGCTGTTAAACGCATCCATTTCTCCTCCAATGGCTCCTGATGACTCTGATATGCCTCCTTGCTATATGGTTCCTCCTGCAGCTCCTCTTAGTCCAATGTGGCTCCTCTGGCTTGGCAATGTCTTTCAAAGACCTCCTTGCATATATGAATGCCTCTCTTGCTCTGTCTCTTCATGAATCTATTCTACTTCCCCTTGGCTTCATGTCATCCTTTAGTATCTAGAATATTTCCATATTGACATCAATGACAACCTAGGTCAACAATCTCCCCCTTTTTTATTAATGGCAATATTCTTCTTCTCTCCCCCTTTGACATCAATGGCAAAGGAGTGCTCTGGGACTCCCCCTATCAAACTGCTTTTGTTCTTCATGAATTGTAGATCTTCAAGGGTCTGTGACTCCCCCTGTCATAGTGCTCTTCTTCTTTTTACTCAAGATAGAGGAATCGATATTTTATCATCAATTTGCACATTATTCCCTCTTCATGTTTCAGAACTGCTTTATCATGGCTTCAATAGTGCTTAAGAATGCTCTACTTTAATGCTTTCATTTAGATTGCAAACGGCCATACACCAAGTGTCCAAGTCTAGGCTTTCATGCTTCAATCCATATTGATGTCTCCATAGGTAATATTGTTGTCCTTTCATAGTCCGAATCAAGAGAAAATGCCCCTAACATTGTCTTTCCTACTATCTTTCTTTAGATCCGAGTTCCTTTGTGTCTCTGTGCTTCTTCTTAAGTCACTACCATCTAGTATTCAATTATTATTGCATTTGGACAAAAATGTGAGGGGTTGTGCCTTACTATTGCTATATTTCTTAAGTAATATGTATCAGCTTAAGTTATGCTTGACTGCACAACATTCTCCTTCCTATGAGCCCTCTTTTCCTTGTGTTCTTGTACATATCTCTACAGATTATTTCCCTAGCAGATTCAAATATCCAATCTGTGACTATCTTTTAAATACAATTGTTGATCTACATATTCATGCAATGCTTCAGTTTTGTTATATGCTGCCAACTACTCTTACTTCAAACTCCATTCCAGATGTATCTGTTTGTTTGAAGACTGCCTATATTAGTGTCCAGAATTTATCTGTTCTCACATTAAATTCTTGAGTTAAGACATAAACTTCTGTGATAATAGCACCATGGTTGTTTGCCCTATTTCTTTAAAAACAATCCAAAGAATGGTTACAGGATCATATGCTTCAATGGAGTACCCCTGAGAAATGATCTTTATCAAAGAATGATTGTTAATATAGTTCAACAAAGATTTCATTAGGACCCTTTCACTAATAGCTTTAGCAATAATGATAAAATATCACAGGCTCCCCCTAACCTTATGCATCATATCCTTTTGGCAGAGTCTTCTTATAAAATGCTTAGACTGTCAAAATTTTGGCCAATGAGATATGTTGTTTCCTGGAGAGCTCAAGGGACTTTCGAACTGTATTTCCTTCCTTCTCCATACTTGTGTAACTTTCTTCTTTTGCATGGTTCTAGCTTGTGTAAGAGCCCATGTTAAGTTACAATCACGTGCCATATGACCAATGTTATGACACTTGAAGCATTCTACATTGTTCATGAATAAGAATTCATGATTTCTTCCTGCAAAATTGTTTCTTGGAGGTTGTCGGAGACTACAACATCTATCTCTATGATATGCTTTACAGTCTTTTTCCATGTGACCAAAGTTTGTACAAGAATAACAATAACCAAAAAATGAACTTTGGTACCTGGGAGATGGGGATTTCCTTGATGTACTTCTGAAGCCTTTCTGCCTTGATATCCTTTGATGATAACCATTGCCTCTCGCATCTTTGACATCATCTACATTTCTTCTTGGAGCTGGTTTTCTTCTTGGAAGAGGATTTGTTCTATTGCAGCCTTGATTTTTCTCCTTGCCTTTGCTGGAGCTGGGAGCATCACCACTTCTTTCTGACTTCTTCACATCTCTTTTGTTTAAAGCATTTTCATTCTTGTTTGAGGATTCACCTACATATCCGAGACCTGATTTATCAGATGGACATCTGTGATAGCTGAGCATGTCATCCAAGGCTTGAGAGCTCTTCAAGGTTTTGTTCATCCTTTCAACCTTTGTTCTGAGGAAGATAATCTCTTCTTCCAATATTTCACACTCATTATTCTTCTTAGCAAGTTTTTCCTCAGTTTCTTCCTTGATACGAGTAGCTTCATCTACTTCTATTATAAGGGAGATGTTATCTGACTTTACTTTGAAAATTTCTTCATTCTGTGCTTGACTGCTCTCCATTTTCTTCTTAGCTCCTTGTGCCTGTTTCCTGGCTTCTTGCAGTTGAGACTTAAGGGAGGAGACCTCTACCTTGTACTGACCAATCTCTTCTTCAAGTTTGTTCAAGCTCTTGTGCCTTTGTTTAAGTTGGCTTGACAAGATATCTTCCTGCTTCTTTGCTTTATCCAATTGATTTGTCATGGATATGTGGATATGACTTCTTCATGATGCTTTCTTTTGCTTTGATGATATTCCTTCTTAGGCTTGGCAAGCTCTTCATCCCTTTCTTGTACTTGAAGCTTGATGAGGTCAACTTTCTTCCTTGTTTGATCTTGGTCACCAACTGGAGCTATCTTCTTAAGTGCTTCATTTTCCTTTTTCAACTTGTTAATCTCTTCCATGGCAGTCATAAGTTGAGCAAGAAGGTTTTCTACAAAGTCTTTTTCATTCTCTTCATATTCTAGGTCTGCTTTAGCCTTGATGTCATCATTCTCATTTTCAGCTTTTATGATGGGTTCAGGATCTCCTTCTTGATTGATGGTCATCGTCAGTGCTCCTTTTGAGTGAAGGTCATGAAGTTTGTCCCATATATCCTTTGTTGATGAATATTTTCCTAGATTTTTCTTTACAGAACCAGGTAGCCCATTCAAGATTGCCTTCATTGCTTTTTCGCTGTACTTCTTGGATTCTCTATCCATCCTGCTATCATCAATCACTGATTTTTAGATTCCAATGCCTTGAGTTTGTAAGAAATTACTCCTTCTTGCTTCCCATATATTAAAGTTCCCATTGAGCCTTGGAGCCTCATCAAATTGATTGTCTTCTATTTTTGTAGTAGAGGGAGACACATCCTTGGGGGGATTGGAAAATTTCTTCCTTGACCTAGCCATTTGTGTTCTAAATGTTGACCTTCAAGCTGTTAAGCTTTGAATGAAGGTGCCTGCTCTGATACCAATTGTTGGAAATACTGGGGGGGGGGGGGTGAATCAGTATTTCTTTTTCACACTATTGTTTTACTAGTTAAAACATAAATATTCAGAACACAAGATGAACAACAAGAATAAATGATTTTATTAATATAAACTATGCAGTAAAATAGATACAATATATAAATGGTTACAATCAGTTGCCAAGCTCCAACTTGGACTTTGGTGAGGCTCCAACCTCTAGAGCACCAACTCTATTTTTCGAAGACACAAATCTTGGACTTAGGAGAACAAACTCCCAAGGACTTCAATGCTTCCTATTTCTGAGGCATCAACCCCAAGGACTATAATCCTACTTACTTCTGAGACACCAGCCCAAGAACTCCAATCCTTCTCACTTCTAAGGTACCAGCCCCAAGGACTCCAATCCAATATTGTCAAGACACTTTTGGTAATAATATTCTACTCTCAGAACTCTTCTCTACTAAGTTTTGTCTGTTTACAGCTTCACTGTAGTCTCCATGCTACAGCATCAATGACAACTATGTCTTCTTATGAAGAAGTCTTTACAACTCTCCATACTGTCCACATAGAATCTCCAATAGTCTTTGTGCTCTCTGATAATGTCTTCACATGGCTTTAGTCAGTCTACTGCTAGCTGCACTAAACTCTATATAAAGAACAACTTTCTGTTCAAGCTTATGTTCTCATTGTCATAGTGAATGCTTCAGCATGACTATTTCTCTGCTGGCTGTTTCTCCCCTTCGACTGCCTACTATCCTGTTGGTCCTTCGTCCCTCTTTCTATTTTGTTGCACCCTCTTTCTTTTCTGTTGGACCCTCACACGACCTCTATTTCCTCCAGCGTATTTCAACAACATTCAACAGCTGTAGCAGCCTTCACCAGCATTCACCAGCAACTTCATACAACGCTTAACCACCTCTGCTACATTTGCTACCATACATTATGGTTCTTCACAACACCAACTGCTACAACAATTCTTTGTTTTTACTGTTTTATACATTCTCATGCCTTTTTCCATTCATTTATGCTTACTTAATGGCTCTTTGGCTTCCTCCTCGTTCGCTTAAGCTTTGGCTTCCTCATCACTCACTCGACCTTTCGGCTTCCCTCCTCCATTCGCTTTAACTTCCTCATGTTTATGATTTGCTGAAAATATAATGTCGTCGTGGAAAAGGTTGGTGTTTCAGCAACGCCGAAATTGGTGTTTCAGCAAATTTTCTCTAAGTGTTTGTAACATGTGCCCGTTGATAGTGTTAAAGCATATGTATATGGGTTTTCTCCTCTGATAATGTATTCTGCTCATACAATATAAACTCTTCCTTTTTCACTCCGTCAGTGTATTTGCATATGAGTCTAAGTCTTTTGCCTCCGATAGCTCTGTTTGCGTTAAATGCATATACAGGTCTTTGTCGCCATATGCATGTTTATGCCATGGATAGTGTTACAACACTCTGTGTGCTCCACTTGGCTCCTCTTGTGTGCTCCTCTTGGCTCCTCTAGCTCTGTCTGCTTCCTCTATGGCTCCGATGGTGGTGCTTCGTGCTCTGTTAGCTCCTCTCGTCTCCATCTGCTCCTCTGGTGGCTCTGTCTGCTCCTATTTGCTCTGATGGCTCTCTGCGCCCTCTATTTTCTGTTAAATGCATCCATTTCTCCTCTGATGGCTCCTGATGACTCTGATATGCCTCCTTGCTATATGGTTCCTCCTGCAGCTCCTCTTAGTCTAATGTGGCTCCTCTGGCTTGGCAGTGTCTTTCAAAGACCTCCTTGCATATATGAATGCCTCTCTTGCTCTGTCTCTTCATGAATCTGTTCTGCTTCCCCTTGGCTTCATGTCATCCTTTAGTATCCAGAATATTTCCATATTGACATCAATGACAACCTAGGTCAACACTTTTTATATATTTCATCTGCCTCTGTGTATTTGGCAAAAGTAGGCTTATTGATAAACAAGTGTTTTACCTAATGCTGGAGGTAAAACAAGTTTTTTAATGTTTGGTAGAGTACTTTGCCTATTGGCAATGCCTTTATTGATGATGTATTTACCTGATCCTTTGCTACCTCTCTGATTTTCTTGTTGTAATCCTCCTGTGTCATGAGCTTTTCATTTATCACTAAGGGATTGGGTAATCCCTTCTCTCTCAAAATTTGGAACTTAGCCATAAATCTGTCAATGGCTATCTGCATATTCTGACACTTATCATCCAAGTTTTGCATCAAGTTCCTCTTGGAGAGGACCTTTCTGACCTCCAAAATTGTCTCTGTTCTATCCTCTATTTCCAATTCATGAAGCTCATACTTATTCTTGATGTTAAAGAACTAGATAATTCTAGTAGCCTCTTCTAGCATTTGTCCTAATTCTTATTTTACTTTTTGGATGGCCTTTGTGTCCAGCTTTATAAAATCTACTTGCTCTAAAATCACCTAAATGGATGGCCAAATATCATTGACAGAGTCAATGATATTGGCCATTAGTTGTTCCTTAGCCTACCCAAGGGTTCTTTCAGTGTTAAGTCCTTTTCCAGGGCTTTCAATCTTTCACTCATCCTGGTAGGATTTTTCACTTCTTCTTTGTACATGATTTTGGCAAGCTTGTAATCAGTTTCTAAGCTTGTCACTTTCTCTTTGAGCTTATTCATCTCTGTTGTCTGTATGGACATTTCTTCCATAGCTTTAGCTAACTTTGCTACTTTATCACTTGATGTACCTATTGCTGATGTAGATCCTGTAGAAACCAGTTGTGTTGTGGCCATTAGAGCTGTGGGAGCAAATGAGGATGCCAATGTGGAAGAAACAACCGTGGTAACTACTGGGATGACATTCACCAAGGTTGTGCCAAGATCAATTTGTTTTAATTGGATTAAGTTGTCCAATTCCTTTTTTGTCTCCCTCAACTAATCATTTAGTTTAAGGAATAAGTCCATCAACTCTTCATGCCGTGTTTGGCTTTCCAATACTTCCTGTGTCTGGGGGTGTTGTAGTTGAGGTATCTTTAACTGTTTCTTGAGTGTTGCAATGTCATCATTCTTCTTTTTAATTAATTGTTCAGTAGCCTTGATGTCTTTGGGAACATGTCCCAATTCAATTACCAAGTCTTCCAAAGACTTGATTCTGGTGTCTTTGGCCTGTGAGGAGGCCTTTTCTAACTGATACTGGGCCGAAATGTTATTCATTGAATTCTACAACTGATGGGTAGTTATGGATTTTCCTATAAGGGTGGAGTAAATCATTTCTCCAGCCTACTTGTGAAATTAAATTTGGTCAATGGGATGAATATCCCTTGCCAATAATTCAAAGTCTATCTTCTTGAAATCTGTTGATGTTCTTGGTTGTTGTACAGCTGGCTTTATGAAGGACATTTGCATGTTTCCTTCCTTCATGTCAAAAGCTGACATCAACCTACTTTGATTAGAGGGCGTAAGTTTGAGATATTGTGCATATGATTGTGGCTTCAGTTTCTCATTTCTCATTTTAATCTCCTTGAACTTGTCCTTAATGTCCCTATCTCTATCAGCTGGCTTATTGAATGAGGAGACTTCTACATTGTGTTTCCTTTCTAAAATTTGAGTTTTGATGTAGATGGCTCTTGTTTTTCTCCAGATGGAGTTGTGCCCTTGTTCATGTCTAAATCAGTATTAGTTATTTATACTGAGCCTTCTGTGTCTTCCTGTTCTGAAACAGGGTTGAGCCTAGGCCCTTTGCTTTGGCTTGCTTCATACTGTACATTGGAAGTGCCCATACCTGAGCTGGAGGCTTCCTCTTTGTTCATTTTGGGATTCTTTTCCTCATTCTAAAGAGTCTGCAAAATAGGAAGGGTACTCATGTTCCTTTCTTGCTCTGGTACCTGCAAGAATGAGCTTTCATCAAGCTATTTCTCTAAATCAAGCAAGGTATTTTCAACATCTACCTTTGTACTATCCCCGTCTATGAGAGTGTTTTCCAACCATTCATATTGATTGGCATATCTTTCTATTTCTAGTATAGGGTGATGAATGTAAGGTAAAAATTTGGCCTTTTGCCTTAGTTTGGTCATAAACCCTTGAGGGTCATACCTCCACATGAAACTGTTCTGAAACTTCATTTATTGCTTAATTTGATCTGATTCCTCTCCTGCCTCTCTAGAATTGCAAATAAAAGGGCCTAACTGATTTTTGACCTTGAAATGAGTCCTTTTCTTGGTTGAGACAAAGTTTATATTATCAAAGTTCATTATCTGCCTATAATATTCCAGAGAAAATAACCTCATGGGGAGGTATTTGGGCAGTTTGTATGTGGCAAGCTGGCAACCATAGATTCTTATTTTGGTGTGGTTTTGGTAAAGGTACCAATCTCCCACCTTACTTTGCTTGGAAAATTGGAGCACTCTTTTGATTTCTTGACTTATTCTGGGTGGAGGGCTTCCTGTCAGCATGGTCATGACTGGATGGACAAAAAATTCAATGAAGTCTATGTAGGTGTATGGTGATGAATACTTGTGGAATAGTGGTGTCCAAAATATAGCAGACATGGGTTGGCCTTTAGTATCCAACTTTTGGATGGTGAAGGGAAATCTGTCTGAATAATAATACAAAAAATGTGGTAAAGTACAGATGAGTACTTGAATACTCTTTCATTGTGCATTCTGGTAAATTGTTCATGCATCATTTCAGCTATGAACTAGGCATAATTATACAAAGTAGCAGGAGGCTTTCCTGTGGTGAAAATGGACATGAAGGCTAGGATGAGCTCATCAATGAATTCATATGTGGTGTAGCCCAAAATACATGATATCATGGTTACAATTTGCTTGCCCTTTCAGAGAAAATGGCAGAAACATATGAAGGGGCATCTGTAGGAATGTGTTGTTCTTCTACAATGAAATTTTGGAATATTTGGGCCAGTCTAGATGGACTCAATTTGGTTTACTGGTTTAACGAATCCCCAATGGAGAGTGGGGTTAGGTTTGGACCTGGTTGGAATTGCAACATCTCATTGATTGACTTAGCTGTAATAGTAAATAAGACTTTTTGGTCTGGGGACATTATAGCTCTCTGGTCGGGAATGTAACAAGCATGGCATATATAGACAATCTTAGGAAAGACATGTACTTGTGGAAACTGGTATTTGGGAAAATTGGAGTCCCAAAGGCCAACGTCATCAATATGGTTTAGATATCTGTCCTTACTCAAACAATGAATTTTGAGCAAGAGTGTATAGGGACTTGTGTCTTTGATTTGGAAATCCCTGTCCACCAGGGGAAGGTGGTAAAGGTCCAAATGAGGGGTTGTCACTGGTCTGACATCCATGGTGACGGGGGTAGCCATAATTCAGTTCTTGTGGATTTGAATTTGACAATACAGGTTTATATCAGAGGTTCGAAGGTAATTTGGAAGCTTTCGGAAGGGTTTGGGCACACACTTTAATTTTAAAGCAATTTCAATTAATTTTACTTAATTAAAACACTTTAAATACTGAACGCTTTCAAATTGAAAGGGTGTCTGGTAATTTGTCTTCAAATACCTGGAATTTGGGTGAATTAACTTCAAATTGGTGTTCTTAGCAACTGCAGAAGGTTAAATGGGCTTTGGTATGAACTGAGAGTTTGATTGGGGTCTCTGCAACTTCTTCAGGGGTAAAATTGAGGTCAATTGGCGATTTCAGCGTTTGAAGGTGTCGCAATGGTTTGCAGAGGTTTTAGACATAAATTGATCGAAAAAGGGCTGAATAGGGATTCTCATCCTTTTTATTGAACAACGGTCACTTTTTGGCAGGTAAATTACAAATGAACAATAGGTGGTTTTTTGGGTTGGGCGGGGAGGTGGTTTCCCAACCCATCACACCTCTTTTATGGAGAAGGCAAAATTTTGGTGAGGTCACCTGATCTATCTTAGTGCTTGACACGTAGAAGATGGGGGCTCAGGCAAAACCATTGATCGGGCCAGTAAAGGTCAAACATCAGGTGAATCCAATATGGCTGTGAACAGTTGGATTTGGGTGATAAAGATCGAACGTCAGTCGGGTGACAGATTTGCATGGATGAAATGGGCAGAGGTTTCGGGGGGGGAAGCTTTAATCCATGGTGGTTTGAGATTATTCACAAGTTAAACACAGGATTAAATGATCGAACGGGGTTAAGGAAGGGATTATCTTAATTTTACCGAGAAGTGGTGAGTTAAGAAGGTTTTGTCAGGGGTATGGGATAAAAGTATAGTTTATAGCTAAACTAAGGGTTGGGGTATTATATACAGGATTTATTTATATATAGGAAAAGGTATATCAGGAGCTATATTATTATGTTAAAAATTAATATGAAATGAAGTGAGCGAAGTGAACATATCACTAAGAATAATGTAATATTTGTGCATTTTCTTCACATACACTTGTACTTAGGATAAATTTTTTTTGTGGGTATATTGAATGAAATGGAATTTAACATGGGTTTGTTTACTTTTCATAGGAAAATGGAGTTTGACCTTAGGAAAAGCGGTTTTGTTAGGGTAATGAAGGAAAATGAATTTTATGAAGGGAATTCTAACACTTGATGTCTAATAAGTCATTAAGCCAAGGGTCCGGTCCCACCAAAAATCAGAGAAATGCTCTGAGCCTTTATGACTTGAAGGATTTTTAGTACTAGAACATACTTGTGGATGGGGAAGTTAGTAAGTATAGGGATGAAATGAATGAGGGGGAGTTAATTAAATCAACTTGTAAACCATTATTTTTGCTTTCTTAACTGCTCATGCACATTGAAAAATATGATTAAACATGATAAATGTGCTTTTGTCTAATCAACTTTATACTTCAGCAACCTTTCTTCTACTTACCCATTACTTACCCTAACATTTTTTCTTCACTTATTTGGGTGCATTTAGGCTAGCATACCCTTATCATTCTTTTTTCTTTTAAAAAGTAAACTATGTAATTCTAACCTTATATCTTCCAAGGGCTCAGATTAAGCTAATGAGCTCCTTTTATTTTCTCTACCTATCTAATGATTTTCCAAGATTAAGCTGTTTGGTTAGATTTTATTGTCTAACTATAAACATTAAATTCAAAGCATGAAATTGTCAAGATTAAGTAGTTTGACTACCATGGGTTGTGGCATGTATGACAAGCTACACCCAACCATTATTTAAGACAGTAAAGCAGTAAAACAGTAGTGGCATTTAGACTTGCACACTTTCATGATCTGTTTTTGTTTTTTGGGGTTCATATATTTTCATTTTTTGATCTTTTCTTATTCTTTTTGTCCTTTGATATTTCTTTTAGGACATACCCTCTTTACATTTTTTTAATTTTTAATATGGAAAACATTTTCGGAAAGCAAAGGTATGTACAATATTACAAGGCTTAACCTTAGCCAATTCAAAATTATGAATCCTGTCACTATAGGACTCTAACAGTGGCTCCACACGGGGATGGAATTTCTTAGTGAAATGTCAAGAACTCTAAAGATCAGTAGCCTTTGAATTGTTGCTAAGTTTACCTTGCAAAATGTCCTTTTGTAAATTTGCATTATCGATACTTATGATAGTAAATCTTTCAAAGCTTAGGGTCTTCTCTCCAGGCTTCAACTTAAAAGGATTACCATCCAATCCAATCTACACTCTGCAATGTTATGTACAATGATGCAAAGTAAAATGAACTATTTTAAGTCAGTGCAAAAGTAATGCTTCGGCATCCTACCACTAATAGGTCCTCCTGGTAGATCTATTCCATCTATGTTTCTCAAGAAAAAAGCATTGTTGCCTCTGTAGCCATAAATGACATAAGGCCCCTGCCACAAAAAATCAAATTTTCCATGCTTGCCTTTGTCTTCTCTCCTTTAATCCCACTTAAGGACTTTGTCTTTGATGTGAAAATCATCTGCTTTAGTATTTTTATCAAAGACTTTCTTAATCTTTTCCTAGATTATCTGTGATTTTACATATACTTCTTCTCTAGTTTTCTACAGGTGTATGGTATGATTTATTCTTCTCTGAATATCATTTGGTTCCACCAATAATTCCTAAAGGATCTTCATGACTGGCACTCCCAAGGATGATGGGAAAACTACATCCATTCCATAAACCAGCTGATAGGGTGATGTTTCAATGGACTTCTTAGTAGTCAGCCTATCTGCCCATAAGGCATTGACTAACTTCTTGTTCCATGTCTTTTTATTATCCTCCAGTAACTTTTTGATAATATTGACTAGACTTTTGTTGGATGACTCTGCTAGTCCATTACCTTGAGGGTAATAGGTTGTGGAATGGCCAAGGGTGATGTGGTATTTTTTACAGAAATCTATCATTCTTTTGGATTTAAAGGCTGCTGCATTATCAGTAATGAGCTTCTGGGGACATCCAAATATTGAAAGATATTATTCTCTAGGAAGGTGATTATGACAGTGTATGTGGCTTGCCTAGAAGGTATGACCTCTATCCATTTGGTAAAATAGTATGTGGTTGTCAGTATCCACTTGTGATGAGCTAAGGATGGGGGGTGTATTTCTCCAATGAAGTCTAACCCCCATTGTTGAAATGGCATCTTAGTGGAAATTGGTTTAAGAGGCAAGGGTAAAAGTTTCCTTTTTCCCTCAAAAATCTGGCATTTATGATAGGAGGACACATGTTTAACATCTGCAAACAAAGTGGGCTAGTTGAAACCAGCCCTTAAGATCTTATCAGTAGTACTCTTCTAGTACAAGTGTCTTCCACAATCCCCTGCATGAAACTCTTGCAAAATCTTGTCAGCTTCATCTTTTAATAAACATGTTAAGAGAATAACACTACTATCCTTCCAAAACAATGCATTATCTAAAACACAATATCTCAATGAATTCATTTTTAAGAATCTAGCTTTAGTTCTTGTCAATCCAGGAGGAGCTTGTAATTTTAGTAATACAAATGTAATATCTGTATACCGTGGTGAATCAGTAAAAGGTTCGTTGATTTGTGGAGTTTCCATATCCTCCTGATCATCAAGGGCACTAATGATGTTGATATCAAGGCCCTGACAATTCGATTCAGCCATGAGTTTGGCTAAACCTTGGCCTTTGATGAGCTTGGTGGGTTTTATCTCTATCTCATATTTCAATATTGTGGCAATCCATTTGCCTCTTTTTCCTTCAGGCCCATTTTGAGTCAAAATGTCCTTAACTATAGAGTTTGAAACATAAGAAATAATGCGAGAGTACAAAATGTATACTCTGAAATCTTTGATAGCCTTAACCAAAGATAAAGCTTGTTTTTCCATGATATTGTATTTGAGTGTGGCATCTCTTAAGGATTTACTAAATAATGCTATTGGTTGTTCATATCCTTGATTGTTATTTTGTAGCAAGACAACTACAATGGTGTGTTATAAAGAAAAAGAAAAAAATTATAAAATCTTTGTTAAAGTCAGGACTAATCAGGACTGGAGTTTTGGTTAATGCTTCCTTAATAGCTTCAAAGGATTGTTTGGCCTCCAAAGTCAATTTAATTGTCGAGTCCTTTCTTAGCATGTTATTTAATTCCCTAATTAATTCTGCTAGATTAGAGATGAATCTCCTAAGAAAATTAATCTTACCTAGAAATGATTGTAGCTCTTTAATGTTTTGGGGATGGGAAATGGTCAAAATGGCTTCTATTCTAGTAGGGTCTATCCTAATCCCATCTTTAGATATGATGTTTCTTAACAGCTTTCCCTCTTCAAGGCTGAAAAGTGTCTTTTTAGGATTTAAAGAAATCTCAAATTTCCTGCATTTGATAAATACTCTTCTGAGGTGGTCTAAGTGTTCATTGTCAGATTTAGAGAAGACTGTGATGTCATCCTGGTATACTACTAAGAAATCATGGATTTCCTTGGCAAAATCTATATCCATAGCTCTTTGAAATGTGGCACCTGCATTCATTAATCCAAAGGGCATCTTCAAATACATGAAGGTACCCCAAGGAGCAGTAAACGCAGTTTTGGCTTGGTCCTCAATTTAGACTAATATCTGGTTATAGCTAGAGAATCCATCTAACAGTGAAATCCTAGATGAGTCCACTATCCTTTGCAATATATGGTCCATTTTTGTTAAGAGGTAGTTGTCTTTTAAATAGACCTTGTTTAAGTTTCTAAAATCTACACAAGGTCTAATTTCACCTGTCTTTTTCCTAGTTGTAACTAAGTTTGAAATCCAGTCTGAGTATCTAATGGGTGTTATTATTTGGGCATCAAACATTCTTTTAACCTCTTTTTCTATGGATGGCATAAGGACTGGGTTTATCCTTCTAAGTTTTTGTTTGAAAGGTTTATGATCTTATTTTAGAGGTATTTTATATTAGATTATATTGGTGTCATAAGATTTTAAGTCTTCATAACTCCAGAAAAATACATCTTGGAACTCCTTATACAGATTGATATATTTGACCTTTTACTCAGGGGGTAAGGCTTTAGATACCTTAATGAGTTTTGGATTATCTTCAGTCCCTATATTACACTCTTCTGTGTCAGCTCTTACAGGTTACATCTTGGGTTTCCAAGCTAAATCATTAGAGTCAAACAAATCTTCTAAAGGTACTAATCCTTTACGCAAAAAAATATTTTTCAAATTAAGAATCTCAGGATCATCATCCATTACTTCATCTATCTCTACATTTTCTAAACTGTCTATTTCTAGATTAGTAATTTTAGTTGGTTTATGTACATAAAAAATATTTACATCTAAACTGCTTTCTACATTACTATCTATTGTACAGTTAGTATCTATCTTACAATTGCGAAATTCACCTTCATTGTTCATGAAATCGTAGATCTGAGAGTCCTGGGAGAAAATCTGCTAATACTTGAGGTTGTCTGGTATAATAGGCCTATGTCTAACTTGTACAGTGTACTGGTGGTTTGGTTGAAATGGAAATTTACAAGTACTAGCAAAGGTATCCAGATTGTGGGCATGCATGTTTTGTTTTCTAGGAATGGTAGCAAAGTTTGATTCCAGGAGGTCCTTGATAAAGTCTAAAGTAGTATCCCTAAATGTACCAAACCTAGGGTTGTTGATAGAATATTCACCACTGATATGTTTGATAATCAACTCCGAGTCTCCCATGATGGAAACTCTTTTGGCTCCCAATTTACTAACCAATTGTAACCCTATAATCAAGGCTTCATATTCGGCCATGTTATTGATACATTTGAAGTTAAATCTGAAAGAATGTCCCTCAACATGGTTATTTTCCATATTATGGATCCACACTCCTGCACCAACCCCTAACCTATTTACAGACCCATCAAAGTATAAATGGCAAAGTGACTCTTGGAATATGTTCTCACTATCAGATGTTCTGTATTTAAGTTCTTTAGTTGTAATTTCCTTTTTATCAGTGTCTGCATTGTATAAGATGAAAGAGTCCATATCTGAATGCATGGAGTATATGGGAAAGTTTTGGGGCTTTTCCTCATTACTGACCATGTACTTCATTAAGGTCTCCCTATATAATTTTCTTGGTTGGCCAAAAACAGATATGGTGGCGTAAGACATATCCAACTGCAAAGATCCCTGCAGTTTTGCTCCCCATGAGTGAGATAGTAGCATTCCATATTTTGGTGGGATGTATGCAACTACAATGTCCATCAGAATGCTCTTTGCAGGGAACTGGACAAGAGTTACACATAAGTATTTGATTAAACCAAGGAATTTAACCTGGTTGGAGCCAAAAGAAAATAAATCCTTATAAGGCCTGGTAATGTCTAGGTTCAGTCTTTCCATTATTGCCTTTGGCATGATATTGTGGGATGCTCCTAAGTCCAACACAAAATTATGAAAATTTTTATCATGAATGTTTAGACTGATGTAAAAAGGAGGAACTCCCCCTTATTGATGAATTCCATTGGCCTCAGGGCCAAACAACAATTTAGGTTGGTCATCATTCAAATTAACACAATCCTCTCCCTCTCCTATGTTCAAAATCTCAGTTATCTGTGACCTATAAGATTCATTCTTTACCAGTTCGGTCAAAGGAACTGATATATTTAATTTAGCTATTTCATTTTTAATATTGAAAGGGAGCTGAGGTTTGTTTGTTTGATTCAAATCTTCCTTAATGAGTGCAGTTTGAGTGTCTTTATCCTATTTCTCATTGGTAGGCATTTTAGTCTCTATTTCTACTATTTTTCCTTGATTTCTTTTATCTTTATTGTTTTCAATAATTGTCTCTATTTGGGTTTCAGTGGAGGTTATATCTACAATCCTAGGGGTTGAAGTTTCAATTGTTCCCCTAGGGAGAATTTGCAACACCTTGTTAATTGGAGCTTCTTTTATTATCTTAGTCTGGATTTGGATGGATCTTTTAATGGGAGTTTCATTATTCTTCTTACTTCTCAAGCTATATTGTTTATGTACTTCATATATAGTTGACTCATATCCCTGTTTAAAATCAAAATATTCACTAGATTCTAACTGCAATCGCTGAAGCATATATGACTCATGTTCTTCTTGAGTAAGAAAAGCAATGTCTTCCTCTGTGGTTTCCAGTAAATTAATCTGGGCATCATCCTCTGATTCTTGGTTCTGTGGATCTTCAACATAGTTTTCTTGGAAGGGGGGCCTAATGTGTTGGTCCGGTGTAGCATTTTTTGCAGTAATAGGGTTCTTCTTAAGATTTGGGTTTCTTATTGGGGGTGGTTGTTGTTGATTCTCCCATTGGTTTTTCCTATCCATGTTATCTAACCTATCCATAATTCTTTCTAAACTTTTAGCTAAAACATCTACTTTTCCATCTGAAGTTGAAGCTTCTCCTTTAAATACAACTTTCTTTTCATTCCTCATTCGTGCTTGCTTAGCTAATAGGTTGGCCTCTACACTGATAGCATTACTCTGCATTTGTTCAAGTGTTTTAGAGTTTCTTTCCCTTAGATGGTATGACATGTCAGCATCAAAACCATCAAGGAATTTAATTAATGCTAGGTCAGGTGGAGGCTTAATGTTGGTTGGAATTGCATTATAGATATTATTAAACCTAGTGCAATAGTCCTGAACTGACTCATTAGGAGCTCTCCTAATATTGACATATTCAGAAAGTATGCAATGGGTTGTTCTTTCTCTCCCATATATCAATGAATAACCTTTGAAAATTGGCTAAGTCTTCAATATGGTTGGAATGAAATTCTTTGAACCATTTCTTGACATCACCAGTTAAAGTTTGGGCAAACAATCTCATTTGGACATATGATTCATCTATTTCACGCAATTCAAAAAAGTCAGACATGTTGTTTACATGCTGTTGGGTAGTGTAATGACTTGTAGCATCAAACAAGAAAATCTTACTTTGATAATCTGCAGGCATGGGATGGAGTTGGGCAGGTAAAACAAGAGGAGCATATTTGTTTGCCATTGCTGTGATTCTGGTTTGACTTGGTGGTAAAAGTTGTGGTGGTTGAAGAAGGGTTTGAAACTGATGGAGGTGAACTAGATGATGATGAAGATGATTGATTAGTAAGTGGTTTATGTGATTGAATTGTGGTAGATACAATTGATGAAGTTGTGGTAAAGGAAGGTGGATTTACAGCGAGTGAAGAAACTCCAAGGAAAACAATATTAAGGGTAGCTAGTTCAGTAGATTGTTGAATGTAAGAATCACCTACATTACTTATCAATTTAGAGGCCCAAGCTTCTAATTTGTCAAAAGTCTCAACAACTAATTTATCTGAATTTGAATGAATAACCTTTTTTGATTCAATGAGTTTAAAGAACTCAGGATCTAAGACTATTTCATGGATTGCATTCTCAGATTTACTTCTGAATAATGAGAGGTCAAATGAAAAATTGAAAGGGATGCCCTCTAAAGTTGACAGCTCCTCAGGGAGTGAATTGGATCTAACTAACCTACTACTACTGGCTTGAGTTTCTATTGTTTTAGATTGTCTTAAAATTCTCTCTGGGTCATCCACTATAATTGTAGGGTTTGGATCTGGGTTGGCCCTAGTATAGTGAATCTTTTTAGGAGCCAAAATTTCAAGTTTTTAAACCGTTTTTATGAAATTTTCTGAAAACTTACTTTAGGTAATGACCTTAAGGGGCTCAATAATTAGTTTAAGATTTCCTTAAAGTTTTATGAGACTGAGGATCAAACTTCCCTAGTATGGTCACCATAAATGTTACTACTCTGATAATTATTTTGAAGTAAAAAGAAAGAAAAACCAAAGGTAACCACAATCCTCTTTTGGAGATTAGGACCTAGCCTTCCTGATGCTCAGAGATGGCTCTCTCTTTAAAATTTAACTTTGTTTTAGTTAAGATGTTTTTAGGCTAGCTATGATTGTTCAAGGGGTTTTTGATTTGTATTTGAAATTGGGTGGTGGGATATGCTTAGACAGATGGATAGAATGATGTCTTTTAGACCATTGCGCTATGGAGTCAAACACTAAGGAAGCAAAGTTGGATTAACTTACTAAAGGGAACTTTCAAAGGGAAAGATAACAAAGTGTTTTTCAGATCTTTGAGACAGAGGGGTGAAAGGGTTTCACTCCGGGTGAGAGAGCAGTTAAGGGTTCTCAAACCTGGATAATGAATGAGGAATGAAGGGGTAATCAGGATCAAAGAGAAATTAAGAATAATTAATCTAGATATTCAAGAAATCAATCTAAACCAAAGAGCAATTAAGAATTATTTAATTTAAATATCAGAAGAAAACATTTAAATGCATAACTGTTAAGACAAAGTGTAATTAAACAAGTTCTGAAGTATTATTCGAGTTATAACATTTAGATTTGTAAAAACATTAAAGATTATGAATAACTTGAGAAAAATGACAACAACACAGGAGAATACTTGTCTGAAATTCGCATAACACATGAACTCTTTGAAATGTCTGATATTTATTCATCAATCCAGCTTGCTGGCTCAACAAATGATACAATAACCTTCTAGGTCCTCTGATCAAAAAGTCTATAGAAATTTCTAATAGAATCCACCTACATACTTCGAATTCTGAAGTATTTATATAAAATTTTATTACAAAATATCTAAAACTAATTTGAGATTTAATCTATGAAAGAAAAATATATTCTTGCAAGAGGATAGAGACAACTATTGAACTGTTTCATGATGTCCCTTTTATTTTGGCTCTGTTGGCTTTGATCTTTTGCCCTTTTATTTGTTTTGTTGTTTGATCTTTCACACTGGATGCTTCATTTAATTTAGCCTTTCATCTGATACACTTTGACTCTATTGATCTGTCTTCATCCTTTTACCATGTTGTTTTACTTTTACTGTACATTAACCTTTTTACTGCATATTTCTATAGTAAATCAGTTAATTTCTCCCATGTTTCAGCATCAGGTAATTGGATTTTTAGCATATTTCTATATATTTCATCTACCTCTATGTATTTGGCAAAAGTAGGCTTATTTATAAACAAGTTTTTTACCTCATGCTGGAGGTAAAACAAGTTTTCAAATGTTTGGTAGAGTACTTTGCCTGTTGGCAATGCCTTTATTGATGATGTATTTACCTGATCCTTTGCTACCTCTCTAATTTTCTTGTTGTAATCCTCCTGTGTCATGAGCTTTTCATTTATCACTAAGGGATTGGGTAATCCCTTCTCTCTCAAAATTTGGAACTTAGCCATAAATCTGTCAATGGCTATCTGCATATTCTGACACTTATCCTCCAAGTTTTGCATCAAGTTCCTCTTGGAGAGGACCTTTCTGACCTCCAAAATTGTCTCTATTTTGTCCTCTATTTCCAATTCCTGAAGCTCATACTTATTCTTGATGTTAAGGAACTAGATAATTCTAGTAGCCTCTTCTGGCATTTGTCCTAATTCTTCCTTTACTTTTTGGATGGCCTTTGTATCCAGCTTTATAAAATCTACTTGCTCAAAAATCACCTGAATGGATGGCCAAATATCATTGACAGAGTCAATGATATTAGCCCATAGTTGTTCCTTAGCCTACCCAAGGGGTTCTTTCAGTGTTAAGTCCTTTTCTAGGGCTTTCAATCTTTCACTCATCTTGGTAGCCTTTTTCACTTCTTATTTGTGCATGATTTTGGCAAGCTTGTAATCAGTTTCTAAGCTTGTCACTTTCTCTTTGAGCTTATTCATCTCTGTTGTCTGTATGGACATTTCTTCCAAGGCTTTAACCAACTTTGCTGCTTTATCACCTGATGTACCTATTGCTAATGTAGATCCTGTAGAAACCGGTTGTGCTGTGGCCATTGGAGCTGTGGGAGCCAATGAGGCTGCCAATGTGGAAGGAACAACCATGGTAATTGCTGGGATGACATTCACCGAGGTAGTGCCAAGATCAGTTTTTTTTAATTGGATTAAGTTGTCCAATTCCTTTTCTATCTCCCTCAACTAATCATTTAGTTTAAGGAATAAGTCCATCAACTCTTCATGCCTTGTTTGGCTTTCCAATACTTCCTGTGTCTGGGGGTGTTGTAGTTGAGGTATCTTTAACTGTTTCTTGAGTGCTGTAATGTCATCATTCTTCTTTTTAATTAATTGTTCAGTAGCCTTGATGTCTTTGGGATCATGTCCCAATTCAATTACCAAGTCTTCCAAAGACTTGATTCTGGTGTCTTTGGCCTGTGAGGAGACCTTTTCTAACTGATACTAGGCCGAAATGTTATTCAGTGAATTCTGCAACTGATGGGCAATTATGGCTTATCCTGTAAGGGTAGAGTAAATCATTTCTCCAACCTGCTTGTGAAATTAAATTTGGACAATGGGATGAATATCCCTTGCCAATAATTCAAAGTCTATATTCTTGAAATCTGTTGATCTTCTTGGTTGTTATACAGTTGGCTTTGTGAAAGACATTTGCATGTTTTCTTCCTTGATGTCAAAAGCTGACATCAACGTACTTTGATTAGAGGGTGTAAGTTTGAGATATTGTGAATACGATTGTGCCTTCAGTTTCTCATTTCTCATTTTAATCTCCTTGAACCTATCCTTAATGTCCCTATCTCTATCAACTGGCTTATTGAATGAGGAGACTTCTACACTGAGTTGCCTTTCTAAAATTTGAGCTTTTGATGTAGATGGCTCTTGCGTTTTTCCAGATGGAGCTGTGCTCTTGCTCATGTCTAACTCAGTATTATTTATTTCTACTGAGCCTTCTATGTCTTCTTGTTATGCAACAGGATTGAGCCTAGGCCTTTTGCTCTGGCTAGCTCCATACTGTACATTGGAATTGTCCATACCTAAGCTGGAGGCTTCCTCTCTGTTCATTTTGGGATTCTTTTCCTCATTCTGAAGAGTCTACAAAACGTGAAGAGTATTCATGTTCCTTTCTTGCTTTGGTACCTGCAAGAATGAGCTTTCATCAAGCTATTTCTCTAGATCAAGCAAGGTATTTTCAACATCTACCTTTGTACTATCCCTGTCTATGAGAGTGTTTCCCAACCATTCATATTGGTTGGCATATCTTTCTATTTATGGTATAGGGTGATGAATGTAAGGTCCAAATTTGGCCTTTTTCCTTAGTTTCGTCATAAAACCTTGAGGGTCATACCTCCACATGAAACTGTTCTGAAACTTCATTTGTTGTAGAATTTGATCTAATTCCTCTCCTACCTCTCTAGAATTGAAAATAAAAGGGCTTAACTGATTTTTGACCTTGAATTGAGTCCTTTTCTTGGCTAAGACAAAGTTGATATTATCAGAGTTCATTATCTTCCTATAATATTCCAGAGAAAATAACCTCATGGGGAGGTATTTAGGCAGTTTGTATGGCCAAGCTGGCAACCATAGATTTTTATTTTGGTGTGATTTTGGTAAAGGTACCAATCTCCCACCTTACTTTGCTTGGAAAACTGGAGCACTCTTTTGATTTCTTGACTTATTCTAGGTGGAGGGCTTCCTGTCAGCATGGTCATGACTGGATGGACAAAAGAGTCAATGAAGTTTGTGTAGGTGTATGGTGATAAATACCTATGGAGTAGTGGTGTCCAAAATATAACAGACCTGGGCTGGCCGTTAGTATCCAACTTCTGGATGGTGAAGGGAAATCTGTCTGACTGATAATACAAAAACATGTGGTAAAGTACATATGAGTACTTGAATACTCTTTCATTGTGCATTTTGGTAAATTGTTCATGCATCCTCTCATCTATGAACTGGGCATAATTATACAAAGTAGCAAGAGGCTTTCCTGGGGTGAAAATGGACATGAAGGCCAGGATGAGATCATCAACGAATTCATATATGGTGTAGCCCAAAATACATGATATCATGGTTAAATTTGCTTGCGCCTTTCAGAGAAAATGGCAGAAACATATGGAGGGGCATCTATAGGAATGTGTTGTTCTTCTACAATGAAAGTTTGGAATATTTGGGCTAGTCTAGATGGACTCAATTTGGTGTACTGGTCTAACAAATCCCCAATGGAGAGTGGGGTCAGGTTTGGACCTGGTTGGACTTGCAACATATTATTGATTGACTCAGTTGTAATAGTAAACAAGACTTTTTGGTTTGGGGACATTATAGCTCTCTAGCTAGGAATGTAACAAGCATGGCACATATGGACAATATTAGGAAAGACATGTACTTGTGGAAAACAGTATTTGGGCAAATTGGTGTCCCAAAGGCCAATGTCATCAGTATGGTTTAGATATCTGTCCTTACTCAAGCAATGAATTTTGAGCAGGAGTGTATAGGAACTCGTGTCTTTGATTTGAAAATCCCTGTCCACCAGGGGAAGGTTGTCAAGGTCCAAATAGGGGGTTGTCAGTGGTCTGACATCCACGGCGATGGGGGCAGCCATAATTCAGTTCTTGTGGATTTGAATTTGACAATACAGGTTTATATTAGAGGTTTGAAGGTAATTTAGAAGCTTTCAGAAGGGTTTGGGCACACACTTTATTTTTAAAGAAATTTCAATTAATTTTACTTAATTAAAACACTTTAAAGACTGAACACTTTCAAATTGAAAGGGTGTCTAGTAATTTGTCTTAAAATACCTAGAATCTGGGTGAATTAACTTCAAATTGGTGTTCTCGACAACTGCAGAAGGTTGAATGGGCTCTGGTACGAAATGAGAGCTTGATTGGGGTCTCTGCAACTTCTTCAGGGGTAAAATTGAGGTCAATTGGCGATATCAGCATTTGAAGGTGTCGCAATGGTTTGCAGAGGTTTTAGATAGAAATTCATTGAAAAAGGACTGAATAGGGCTTCTCAACCTTTTTATTGAACAATGGTCACTTTTTGGCAGGTAAATTACAAATGAACAGTGGGTGGTTTTTCGGGTTGGGCAGGGAGGTGGTTTCCCAAGCCATCGCACCGCTTTTATGGAGGATGCGGTATTTTTGTGAGGTCACCCGTTCTATCTTAGTGCTTAAGACATAGCAGATGGGGGATCGAGAAAAACCACTTTATCGGGTGGGTAAAGGTCAGACATCGGGGGAACCCGATATGGCTATGAACCGTTGGATTTGGGTGCTAACAATCGGACAACAGTTGGGTGAAAAATTTGCACAGATGAAATGGGAAGAGGTTTCGCGGGGGGGGGTGAGGCTTTAATCCATGGTGGTTTGAGATTATTTAAAAGTTAACCACAAGATTAAATGATCAGATGGGGTTAAGGAAGGGATTATCTTAACTTTACTGAGAAGTGGTGAGTTAAGAGGGTTTTGTCGGGGGTATGGGATAAAAGTACAGTTTATAACTAAACTAAGGGTTGGGGTATTATATACGGGATTTATTTATATATGGGAAAAGGTATATTGGGAGCTATATTATTATGTTAAAAATTAATATGAAATGAAATGAGCAGAGTGAACATATCACTAAGTATAATGTAATATTTGTGCATTTTCTTCACATACACTTATACTTAGGATAAAATATTTTTGTGGGTATTTTGAATGAAATGGAATTTAACATGGGGTTGTTTAATTTTCATAGGCAAATGGAGTTTGACCTTAGTAAAAGTGTTTTTACTAGGGTAATGAAGGAAAATGACTTTTATGAAGGGAATTCTAACACTTGATGTCCATAAGTCATTAAGCCGAGGGTCCAGTCCCACCAAAAGTCAGAGAAATGCTCTGAGCTTTTATGACTTGAAGGATTTTTAGTACTAGAACATACTTGTGGATGGGGAAATTAGTAAGTATAGGGATGAAATGAATGAGGGGGAGTTAATTAAATCAACTTCTAAACCATTGTTTTTTCTTTCTTAACTCCCCAAGCACATTGAAAAATATGATTAAACATGATAAATGTCATTTTGTCCAATCAACTTTATACTTCAACAACCTTTCTTCTACTTACCCATTTCTTACCCTAACATTTTTTCTTCACTTATTTGGGTGCATTTAGGCTAGCAGACACTTATCATTCTTTTTCATTTAAAAAGTAAACAATGTAATTCTAACCTTATATCTTCTAAGGGCTTAGATTAAGCTGATGAGCTCCTTTTATTTTCTCTACCTATCTAATGATCTGCCAAGATTAAGCTGTTTGGTCATATTTTATTCTCTAACTATAAACATAAAATTCAAAGCATGAAATAGTCAAGATTAAGCAGTTTGACTACCATGGGTTGTGGCATGTATGAAAAGCTACACACAACCATTATTTAAGATAGTAAAGCAGTAAAATAGTAGTGGCATTTAGACTTGCACACTTTCATGATCTGTTTTTGTTTTTTGGGGTTCATATATTTTCAGTTTTTGATCTTTTCTTATTCTTTTTGTCCTTTGATATTTCTTTTAGGACATACCCTCTTTACATTTTTTAAATTTTAATATGGAAAACATTTGCAGAAAGCAAAGTTATGTACAATATTACAAGACTTAACCTTAGCCAATTCAAAATTATGAATCCTATCACTATAGGACTCTAACACTACGAAAGTCCTCGTATAATCCAAACGCTTGAGACACTCAACATTATAACATTTTTGAAGATTTGGCTCAAGAACCATCAGCTATGTTTGTTCTCGAGGTCCTTCAAAGCTGTCTTTCTCAGCGGAAATCATTATTGTCAGTTATTGGGGGTATTGATCCAACTGACTCTAATCTCATATGTTTTGATCTGGAAAACCACGTTCCACGTTTACCTCATCAGATTTCCTTTATCATTCAGGTGATCATAAATGAGAAAACCATTCATAGGATCATCATTGATGAAGGTGCTTCTACCTACATCATGTATGTTTCTTGTTGGAAGGAAATTGGTTCTCCTACTCTGAACCAGTCCCCTAACACATTGGAAGCTTTTGACGGACGCGATTCACGACCATTTGGTTTCCTTCCCAACCTTGCCATTACTTTGGAAGACAAGACAGTACACATCGAAGTAGAGATTGTTGACGCTAATCTTAACTATAATCTTCTACTTGGACAGAGTTTAACTCATGCCATGCATGTTGTAGTCTCCTCCCTTTTCCGCGTGATTCATTTTCCCCATCCAGGGAAGATAGTCACAGTCAACCAACTGTCCTTCTTTACCTCTTCCTCCTTGGATGGCAATGTTCCTTATGTAAAGAAAACTAGTGCCCCTTATGAGAGTGTGGGGGAAAGACTCTTTAAAGATCTTGAATTGATGGGTATTTTTCCGCTCCCACCTCCTCATGTTGCCTCTATCAACATGATCTCGGTCAAGTCTGATCCTTGGGTCATTCCCTCACCAGATCTTTTTTATACATGGGGCGAGGTTATGCACTAGGCCCTGCTCAAATTAATTATGTGGAGATTGTTTCGGCTTCGCGTTTGGTATCCTATGATCATCCTGTTTCGAGAACATCTCTCAATGCGTATTCTCAATCCTCGTGGCTTGGTTCTTCATAATCTTTTGATCCCTTAGCCAAGGCTTTTCTTTCTGATGAGAGTATCATGGAAGTTATGTCTCTCAGGGAAGTACATTGGAATGACACTCATCATCGTTCCTCATTCTTGCCTAGCCCGATGGTCATGTCTACTCGTCTTGAGAAGTTCTCTTCTCAGTTCTTGACCCTACCACTTCAAACGCCGATCATGACTCATGGATTTTGGTTGAAAGGGAACATGGGTAACATTACCCAAATGATGCCAATTGATATTTCTGTCAAACCTGGTATTGTTGAAAATGTCCATATCGAGGTAACTTGATCTCCAGATGAGATCAAGCTCTATACTCATTTGTTCCAAGAGTTCCGGGATGTGTTTGCATGGTCATATGAAGAAATGCTCGACATTGACCCAAGTATAGTTGTGCACAAAATTCCGACTTACCCTCGTGCAAAGCCCATTCGCCAACGACTTCGTCCAGTGCACCCTAGAAAAGCAGTCACCATCAAGGGTGAAGTTGAAAAACTTCTGAAAGCTGGATTTATTTATCAATCCCTCTTACAGATTGGGTGTCGAATATTGTACCAATGAAAAAGAAATAAGACACTCTTCGCACTTACATCAATTACCGTGATCTCGATCGTGCCTATCTAAAGGATAATTACCCCACTCCCTTCATTGAACAGATCATTGATGAATGTGCTGGGAGTGAATTCTTTTCCGTTATGGATGGTTTTTCTAGTTACAACCAGATAAATATTGCATCGGCTGATCAAGATAACATAGCCTTTATCTGTATGTGAGGGACCTTTGCTTATAAAAATCTCCCTTTTGGCCTTAAGAATGTTAGGGCTACATTTCAGAGAGCGATGTCTTATATGTTCCACGACATTTGAAACATCGTTCGGCCTTACTTGGATGATCTGCTAGCTCATTCTCGTAAACGTCATGATCATCTTGATCATCTTTAGAAAAATTTTCTTCACTGTAGACACTACAACATTCGGCTAAATCCACATAAATGTGTCTTCTACGTCGAATCTGGACAACTACTTGGCTTTTTTCATTTCGAAAAAAGGCATTTGACTTGATCCTCTTAAATTCGAGGCCATTGTTAATTTACCCCCTCTATCTTCTTTGCATCAACTGCAGAGTCTGTAGGGAAAACAAATTTCCTCCATCATTTCATACCAAACTATGTTGAGCTAGCTTCAAGGTTCACCTAGTTGCTCAAGCAAGGAACCCCATTTGTTTGGGATGAGGCTGCCCAAAAGTCTTTTGATGACCTAAAATTTGTCCTCATAAATGCTTCTTTGTTGCATCCTCCAAATTATCATCGCGATTACTTCCTCTATCTAGCTGCAACCTCTAGTACCATTGCTATGGTGCTGCTACAGGACGATGATGAAGGCAATGAACATGTTATTTACTACCTTAGTCGCAATCTCCTTGACACCGTGACGCGTTATGCTCACACCAAGAAGTTGGCTTTGGCTGGCGTACAGGCTGTTCAGTGCTTTTGACATTACATTCTCCTTTGTACTACCACTATGATTTCCAAATGCAACCCCATGACCTAGATCCTGACTCGTCAGTTGCTGGGGGGAAAATATTCGAAGTGGATTGTCATCCTCCAAGAATTCGATTTGGTGTTCACTATTGCCAAATTTAAGAAATCATTGGTCTTCACTGAATTGATTTTCTCCCTTCTCTCTGCTTCTCTTCCTGTTGGTGCTGGTGAGCAGCTCCCGGACGAGATTCTTTTCATGTTTCGCACTCTCGACCCCTGGTACGGTGATATCATCGTGTCTCTCCAGACATCCACCTTCTAGTCTCCGTTGACCAAGGATGATCGCTGATGCATTCGGCATCAATCCCAACCTTACCGTATCCTTGGAGATACTTTATACCGTGTTGGTGTTGATTCAATTCTTTGTCATTGTCTCACTCTTGAGGAGGCTGAGAGAGTCTTAAATGACTACCATTCTAGCGCATGTGGCAGTCATTTGTCTAGATATGCTACTACTCAAAAAATGCTTCGCGTTGGTTATTTCTGGCTATCCATATTCAAGGATTGCATCCTTGCTATTCGCAAATGCCGTGAGTACCAAATTTATCAACGAGAAATGCGTGCCCCACCCGCTCACCTACACCCCGTTATTACTGTTGGTCCTTTTGCCAAATGGGGCATCGACTATATGACATGTAACCCTCATTTGGACGAGGGGCATGGTTATATTATCGTTGCTATGGATTATTTCACCAAATGGATCGAAGCAATGCCTACATACTCTATGGATGGTAAAATAACGGCTCAATTTCTATTCAATCACGTTATTTCCAAGTTTAGAGTGCCTCAGGTCATTGTCACCAACCATGGCTCCCATTTTCGAGATTACATAAAGGCTGAGCTGACTTCTATGTTGGGCTTGCGCCACGATGGCTCCACCCCATATTACCCTTAGGCCAATGGCCAAGTTGAAGCTGTGAACAAAGTCTTGGTTACGATGCTTCAATGCACCATTGGGATGCACAAGTCAAATTGGCATCTCATGCTCTTTTTAGCTCTATGGGCTTACCAAACCTCGACCAAGGACGCAACTAGATTCACACTATTCCAGATAGTCTACGGTCTGGAAGCAACTTTACGATTGAGTGCAAAATTCCCTCACTCAAGCTGGTTGTCGAACTTCTCCCCGAGACTTCACCTCAGGAAGAGCACCTCTTGTATTTAGAACGACTGGATGAGACTCACTGTATTGCTGCTTTGGTAATTGAAGCACAAAAAAGTGGGTCAATTACCATTTTGATCAGTCTATCTCTCCTCGAACTTTTTCTAAGGGCGATTCGGTTCTTCTGTATGATTAGGCTAATGATAATCTAGGGGCAGGTAAGTTCAAACCCATGTGGCATGGGCCCTACATTGTTAAAAGTGTGTTTCAGAAAGGGGCTTATGAGCTAATTGATTGTGAGGGAAATGTTGGGTGCGGGATCCCCAACGGAAGTTTTGGGGCTTAGAGCCTAGGTTTTGGTCAATTTTGTAATTCCAACGTAAAGACTCCACATTTTGTGGGCGCAGAGTGCATAATTTGTTAAAGAGTCATAGGGTTTTCCGCCCTTATTTTGTTATTGTAATGTCAGCTGTAGAAGATCTCCCCATGGTCCGCGGACCATGGGATTGTATAAATAGAGAGAGGTTCTAAGTAGCTAAGTGAATCGAATTGAATCTAAGATGAAGAACATATGATGTATGCAAGATAGAGCTTAAGTGTAAAGTCTAGTTTTGGGTCGTAGAGTAGGAAGAGGCTCTGCAGCTGAGTGCGCAGAGGTCTAGTAGTCCGCAACTGAGTGGGCAGACCCCTGCAGCTGAGTGTGCAGGGTGAGTCAAGTCTGTAAACAGTTGGAAGTATTAATAAAGAGAAGTTTCTACCATTTCTGTGTATTTATTTCCTATTTATGCATCTGTTATCTTGGGTATAAATTTCACTTCTAATGCTTATATGATGCGCAGATGTGTATAATTGTATTGATTAAGTGAACGCAAGTAGGACGATCTGTTTACGTCAAGATAATTAAGATCTGTCGTTAAGATAAGTAAGATACTTAGTCTAGTTTGGGAAATAGCGCAGTTCACTGCCGTAGCAGCGCGAAAGGACTTAAGCCCCCGATTAGGGCTGTGCGAAAGTCGATTATAACAAATCGCAATGGTGCTGAAGGGTAGAATAGTGTGTGAAGCGACTTATGCAAAGGTCTAGTTGGACTAAACTGACATCACAAACATATCAAGGGTTCAGAAACTTGGTTCCAGAATCCCCCCATATTGCTTCGGGTGAGACTTCCATTCGCGCTTTGCGGGCTGATGCCGAAAGGGCAAGTAGTGTAGGGATTTGTTTGGCTAAATAAATTCGAACCTAGGTCAGGCCCCCACAAGTCAACAGATGGTTCCGTTGCCGGACTGGAATTTTCATAAGAGATGTGTAATGTCGTATCATTGGAATCCAACTAAGAAATCAAAGGCTAGTTGGATAGAAGAATTCACGAGTTCACGGCGCAGGAGAATAGAAACCTGTGACTATCAAAAGAAGAGTGGATAGACAGCTACCTGTATACAGAGATCCATGAAATATTTTTCGCATCCTTCCCTACTGAGCTATATGAGTGGATCGTGAAGCTAGCAGATAGCCAAGGAAGGTGGAAACTTGACAGTCCTATTGTGTGGACCCCAGAGCTAGTGCGAAGGTTGCAAGCGTCGGAGGATAAGATCACGCGTGCCATTGATAATTGGATTGATTGGATTATAGGAGGATTTGTTACCAAGTTTGCAGTTGACACCACAGTCAGCTACAACGAGGCAGAGAGACACTTTCTCAAAGGACCGTGAGGTAAGTATGTAAAGTCTTTGAATACTTGGATTAAAATGTTGTTGTGCGAAAAGTGGGTTATGCAATTACCTTGATGTTCGGGGCTACGCGAAGTGGAAAGGTTTATAGGAACGAAAGAAATAAGGGTCCATAAAATAACCCTTGATTTCACCTCCGCGAGGGGACGAGGAAGAGCTTGCGAAGGTCTCTCCGCGAATTGTTATTCAGCTGATAAGACAAAGAATTCTGTGAATACCACCTCCACCCACACCACCATTGGCTTCACCACCATCACCCCCATCTTCACCTGTACCAACTCCACCACCACCGCGATTCAATATGGCCAGCACAGTGAAGTTTCCTATGTTCAAAGGTTTGGGAAATGAGGATCTGGACCAATTCTGGTTTGTTCTAAGAGCTATATGGGAAGCGCAAGTTGTTACCGATGATTGTATCAAGAGAGCAATGCTAGTTAGCACCCTGCGGGATCCCGCACTGACCTGGTATATTGAGTATTCCAACAATAACCCGAATGCGAGGGTCACAAATATTCAAACAATTCTAAATAGAGAATTTAGTAGGCCTAAGTCTGAAGTGCAGTCGATCATTGGATTTAAAGAGATCATGATGCTACCAGGTGAGACTCCTTGGGAACTGGATCAGAGGCTGAAATGTATGATTCGTGAAGCCAATATGAATCTAACAGATGGACAACATTGCGAGTGGTTTGTAGTTTCGCTAGTGCCACATTTAAGGAGTGCGCTATCACAGCAGAAAATAACAACTCAGGAAGAGGCTTTGGAGATTGCCATGAGCTTTCATGAGACCCCGATGCAGGATCCTAACCTAGGAGTTCAGCAGATCCACACGCAGTTGAATAATTTGTGCCTTGAGATGCTGAGTTTGAAACAGGAAAGGACGGTTCGGCCAGAAGTGCGCGAAGAAGTATGGTTTGTAAAATGCAAGGGTCAGGGTCATGAAAAAGACCACTGCTCGGTTTTTATGAATTACCTCGTAGGAGGAGGACCGATGCCTTTAATGCCGGAAGCTCAAGCAGGACCTAGTGCAGCGCCTGCTTTGTGGTGCGCGATCTGCCAAATAGCTGGAAAACATGCCACAAACAATTGTCACTTGTTACAAAAGTATACGCAAACTTCACAACAGTTGTTCTACAACTTTCGTAGGTCGGTGGGACATGCCAAGCGTACTTGCAGAGGTTATGAGTTGATGATGGATAGAACGCCCACCTACAGAGTTCAGGCTAAAACACGACCCCTTGACCAGAATGTAGGAATGGCGTGAATAGGATTTCAGGGGTGCGAATGAGGCCGAGGTGGAGGAGGACCTAGTAGAGGTTGTGCACAGTTGATTTGCTACAATTGTGGAGGGCCGGGACATTATGACTGCGATTACACGAATCCAACACGCCCGTCGTGCAAATACTACACGTTGTTTTATCATGATATAAAAGGTTGTCCTATGTTGATAGTTAGGATATGTGACAAAGGAGCGTTATCGCCTCCCCTGACTCAGAACTTGCAGATGATGAGGTTTGAGCCGCGCGAGGAAGACCCGAATGTAAACATTGTGCTCCGAAGTGGAATCACAATGGGAGATGACAAGGGAAAATAACGAGAAGATAGTACTTGGGTCTGCAAAGCTTTGGCAAAGGAAGATGAGTTTGATTTGGAGCGTGCTCGAGAAACCTTCATGGAAGCTAAGAAGAGCTTCGCTGATGCCTCCACTTCAGGAAGAAAAGATAAACCTTTGCTGGAAATGGACCCATCCATGTTGACAACTTTTCTTGAAACATGTATGAAGTTACTGCATGATATTAAGGTTGTGAAAGGGTTACAGGAACTCATCAACAGATGTGTTGGGACCATGCTAGGATAACTACGTGTAAGCTAAAAGATCAGAAAACATAAAACAAGGACGAGACGAGAAATGAGACTAACCACGCAAATCAAGGAATATGAAATGGATCAAGTCATTCTGGATTTGGGATGAGATGTGAATGTTTTGCCAAAATAGAAATGGGAGTGAATGGGGAGACTTGCGCTACAATGGTCTGCTTCCGAAGGTTCTCCTTAACCCATTCACCAACTGAATCCTTCTTGAGTTAGGATGGTTTGGCTTCGAATCTCCATAGAAGGGAAGTGGTTTGCCACCTTTCATGGAAGCTTCTAAGTGATAAAGCCAATCCCATTGAAATTGTGATTGATCTTATCTCCTTCCCCTCTATCTATAAAAGCTTGTCTCTATGCTTTGAGCAAGCTAGTTCCAGCATAGTGCTAGTGATAGAGAATTCCAGGAGTTCAAGAGTTTGAAGCTGCAAGAGCCTTCTTTGCACCCATAAGGCCAAATCTAAGTGAGGAGATTCTTGTCACCAAAGAGAGAGAGGCTTGTTTCCCATCCCAACAAGCTTTGCAAGACTTGTGTAGCTGACTACCCAGCCAAAGGAGGTTTTGACGTCAGAACTATGGTTGTATTCTTCTTTGTTATTTATCAATAATAGATGACTATCATTATGGTTCCACTCTCATTGTCCTTTGTAATGATTGATGTTGAGTTACATCTTTTCTGACTGATATATAATTGCATCTATTGGATTTTATGCTTGTATTTGTGTTGTTCTTTGCATGTGCAGGTGTCCAATCACGGAGATTGTGGGGATCATGACCGGCCGAAGCAAAGGAACGAGAGCGACGTCTCTTCTACGAATATTAGCGTTGGAATCCAAGTAGGTTCTCATCACCCACCTTTAATTTGCAATTAGGAACTTGCGTGATAACATTGTTTGATTGTTGCTAGACCCGGTCTGGGCTAGTAGGGATCGTCTCTGTCCGAGAGAGGATTTACCTCCACAACAAATTGGCGACTCTGCTGGGGAGCCTTGTCTCTTTGGTTCTCTCGTTTGATTGCTTAGATAGCTTTCTGGGTAGGATTTCTTGCTGTCTCTTGCTTCCTAGTCTGCCTGGATACTGCTAACCAAGCCCTGGACTGCTTGTTTTTATTTTTGACCTAGCAAGCTTGATTAGTGCGCTTTTTTGCCTGACAGTCGCGCCAGTTGGCGCATGTTGCTCAAATACAACCCGCACCAATCCCTTAAAAGCGCGAGTTACAGCCTGACAGTCGCGCCAGGCCTGTCAACTTTTCCAGTTTGCTTGTTTGCAAGCCTTCTGAGCTTGGATTTGTATCTTGCTACGTCTTTTTCAATTACTGGAGTGTTTTTGATCCTTGTTTGACTGGTTTTTGACCTCCATCCTTCGAGTGTTTGCCTCTTTCCATCGATTTCACATTTCAGCCCTATGGCATCTAGTGGCTTTGTGCATCGAGCCTTCCGTAGGAGTCTTGGGTTCTTTGATCGTCCAGTCAACTTTGTGATTACTCTTTTGCATTTGCTCAGTAGTTGTCAAAGATTTTTATTGTTATTCAAGTGATTTGCTTCTTTTCCGCTTGGATTTCGCTTGGCTTCATTTGGGCTTAGATAACATAGCTCATAGAGGTCTTTGTGTTTTCTTTTTGGTCTGAAGGACTGCCTTGGTGTTTTTGGGATTTGATTGCGTTCTCATTGAGTGAAATTTGTCTCTTTTACTCGGTGTTATTATCTCTCAAAAAATTTTCAGTGCACTTTGCCATTGAAAAGAAAACGAACAGTCTCTTTTGCGTTGAATTAGTTAATGGTAATTAGAGCTTTTCATTGATTAGTGAATTAAAAAAAAAAAGTTTCGTTTATTGCCATTAGCTGCATTAGAGTTCTTCTTGGCTGTTTATGGTCATTTTGTTTGATTGAAAAATTCTCAACTCTCTCGTAGTTAGCGTTCATTGAACGAAATGATATTCTTTGGCATATAGCTTGCATTTAGGGAATTGTGAGAGATTACATATGGTAGGACCTGGAAATCAAAACCTAATCAGATATCAACCGTAAAATGAACTGAATGAACTTAAAAACGCATTGGAACATAACGCTCACTGATTAGAGGTCTAGGCTAGAGACGTGCTCCGGTGTCGTTAAACCTAGTCACTGTTGTTTCACACTATGGTTGGGTGATTCCTCCTTTTGTGACTCGATAGTGGTCTAGCACGGACTTGAGCTCCCACATACCGTCGAGTATATAAGGGAGACCCCACTAGGTTATCATCCTTTATCCATAGGAAGCCGTGTCTGCCACCTTACAAGCCGTAACGCACCGAACACATCATTCGGGAAGATTGACTGCCGTACGGGAAGTCCTTGGTTTTCATATGACTGCCAAGGTGTATATGCAGTTTTACGGATTTGTTTGGTAAACCCTTTTGCCTAGTTCTCCAGAGTAGTCACTTTTGGTCCTTTTCAGACTCCTTAAACGAAAAGGCTCATCTGAGCATTTGTCACTTCGAGCTCACTAAACATTCGAAGGAGACTAGAGTCATCTTTTTTTCCTTTTCTCGACTCTTAAAACATGAAAAGGTCAAGTTGTGTCCTTGTGCCTTAAAATTTATTTGGCCGCGTTTAACATTACCTGGTTAGATCTTGTGTGCGTTAGTTTGAGTAGGGTCCTTTATCGTTAGATTCCCTTAGGTTTTGTTTGAAGTTTGTCATCCTAGCTGAACCATCGATCCCGTCTCCCGTTCCAAGTGATCAAGGGTCTCCGTCTTCCGTTGCTCCTGAGGTACTAGTTGTGAGTGATACTCTTCCTGTTATCTCGAGTATCCAACCGATCAACTCTTGTGCTCCGGACGACGAGGATTACGAAATTCATTGGAACCCTATTTGGGAGCCTGAAGAGGACGATATTCCTTTTACCCCCCCTGGTGTTTCGTCTCCAATGTCTACCTCTCACATGGATGAGACATCTCCTAGAGTGAGTGAGACACCCATTTTGTCGAATATCGACACTCCTATCCCGGCCACTTCTCTGGTACCCTCACGCTATAAGTCGTTGAGGGATAATATAAGTGCCAGGATCGCCTTTTCAAGTACCATGTGGGACCTATGTATCACTCCCACTACGGGATATTTTGTTTCACAAGTCCACAGCACACCCGTCACTTCAGTTCCAACGAATCCAACCATTTGTGTAGCACATTCAACTCCGGTTGTTAGTGCCGTTACAGCGCCTTCAGCTCTGACTACTGGTGCTGGTCCCCCTCACGGTCAAGTGAGTAGCGGCCAACCGGCACACACACCCAAAGTTGTTCATCCTGCACAAAGTGCACCACCCTCTTCTCGTCCCGTCCCAGGAGGGGGGCCATATGATCAGTATGGGCAAGCTGTTCAGGATCCGAACGCGCAAGGTCCATTCTATTATTATGATTCTACTGGTCAGTTCCTTTATCCTTCTAGACCCTTGCCTACTCAACCTGTTGTTGAGGTCTCGGTACCATTATCCGTTGCTTGGGACGCCACCACTTTCCATGGGGGGCAAGCAATGCCTGCACAGCTTCAGGGACCGCCTAACCAAGGCCAGCCGTCTTATATGCAAACCCCCCAAGGGCAGCAATATTACGACCATTCTTACCCAGGACAACCTGGGGGCCCACAAGGACAACCCTATCATGGACAACCTTCGGCCGCTGGTGGTCCATCTTTTACTTATCTGACTCAACCTTCCAGTTATCCAGCGCAACCTGGTACCCAGCAAGGTTACCCGTCTGGACAACCAGGACAACCTTACATCTAACAAGGTCAACCTGGTGTCCAGCAAGGTTATCCCTCTGGACAAGCAGGGCAAACTTATATTCAACAAGGTCAACCGGCAGTTCAGCAGGGGCACCCTTCTGGGCAAGGGGGTCAGCCTTACGTACAGCAAGGCCAACCCACTGCCCAACCTAGTCATCCTTTTGGACAAGCTGGTCAACCGACCGTCCAGCCCGCTCAACCATCTGTTACGCAAGGACAACCCTCGGTTGCACAAGGACAACCTAGTACCCAGCAAGTTCGTCCTTCTGGGCAAACGGGTCCATCCCAAACCCAACCAGGACAACCTTCCAGCCAGATGGTCCAAGCTCAACCTATTCAAGGACATCCGTCTGGGCCCCAGACTCAAATTAGTTTTCAGATGCAAGGTGGATTGCAATCCCAACCTTCTTACCAGGCGTAGCCTGCTTACCAGGTTCAATATGGAGCTCAGCAACCGTATGGTTACCAGCAACCCCAGGGGCAAACTCAGTTCACCCCTTATCAAAATTATCAACAAATGCAGGTCACACCTTATCAGAATTATCAACAACAGTATGTTGCACCTGCAAGTCAAGTTGCTAATCCATGGGGTGTTGGGGGGCAGATCCAGGGTCAGCTGTCTGCTTATGGATAGAATCCTTATGGATAGAACCCTATGGGCAAAATCCCTATGGGCAGAACCCTTATGGGCCAGGCCCGTCTGGACAAAGTCCATGGGGGAAACCACCACCTGGTTGGAACCCCGGTACTACCTCTCTTCCACGGCCACAGATGTCCTTCAATCCTCAGTTACCTTTCTTAGTGACATTGGAACTGCCAGATGTGTCCAAATTGACAAATGATCCCATTCTTCATAATCCATATTGGCCACCAGTTCCAACTAAGATACCCGGTGATTGCTCGAAATTCGATGGCAACGCTGGCGAGGACCCTCAAGCCCATGTCATGACCTATCACCTTTGGTGCTCATCCAACTTGTGGCTTGATGATTCCATCCAGCTCTGCCTCTTCCAAAGGAAACTCATCGGCTTGGCCGCTAAGTGTTATATTGAGTTGAATCGCGGAACATTTCAAGATTTCAACTCGTTGGCTATGGCATTCCTAACTCATTTTCAGTTACCCATTCAGTATGAGACAGGGACGCATCTCCTTACATCTCTCAAACAGGACATGACCACGCATATATTTGATCATATACATGAATGGAGACGGCGTCGTCGTCTGATCAAGTTCTGGATTCCTGATCAGCTCCTAACCGATTGGTTTACAACCTCCTTTGTCCCTGCGATCGTGCGAGACATTGCTATGGGAGCTTGTGTAACTTAAGAGCAAGCTATCGCGCGTGCTCAGTACCTCGACTTAGTTTATTCTTAGTCAGGTACTTTATATGATTATTTGCCAGACGCCCCGAGACCCAGAACATCCAAAGCTCCGCCAAAGCCATCTGTTGACGGTGTTATTGGCTCTGTAAACGCATCTTCAAAGAAATCATCCGCGAACCCTGGGAAGCAAAAACCGAATGCTTCTAGCGAAAACACTTCTCAGGGTCAATCTAATTCTGGAAACACTTCCGAGGTTAACGCCGTCCAGTCCACCATGGCGGATAAATCCTCGAAAGGGAAAAAGAAAGGGAAAGCCAAGAATAAATCCGAACAGCCCAGACAGGACTCCCCTAAACCTCCACCCGAGGAAGGAGCCAAACGTAAACCTAAGTATCCTTGTCTTATCTGTGATGAGGATCACTATACTAAAGACTGCCCCAGGCGGTCCGAAGTTAGTCGATTGTTGAAAGGTGCTCCTGGGACTCCTGCTGTGCTTAAAGAACCTTTCCCTTCACAGCAAACTCAAATGGTGGCAGATCCATCGCAACCCTCTTCTTCATTCGGCTCTCAAGTATTTATGGCTGGGACGATTCCCGTCCACATCACTACTCGAGCAAAAGAATATCCATCTCATGCCGGAAAGAGCCTGAGGTCTCCTCCAGTGCTCCTCCGTCCAGTTCTGGTCCACTCCACATCGAGAGACCTAACACTGAGACAACTATCCGACCCCCTCCAAAAGGTGTACTCCGGAAGTCTTCTTACAACCCTAATGCTCGTGCTGCCCAGCACTATAGCATCGTTGAGGACTTAGCTCAAGCCCCGTCTGCTATGTCTGCTCTAGAAGTGCTCCAGAGCTGCCCCTCCCAGAGGAAGTCCTTGCTATCGGCCATCGGTGGCATAGACCCGGCTGACTAGAATCTAATTTCTTTTGACCTCGAGGGCCATACGCCGAGACTGCCTCACAAAATCGCTTTCCTCATACAGGTCATTATCAATACTAAAACGATTCATCGTACAGTCATTGATGAAGGTGCCTCAACTTGCATCATGTCTGTTGCCTGTTGGAAAGCTATTGGTTCTTCGACGCTGAACCAGTTTCCTACAACATTGGAAGCCTTTGACGGAAGAGAGTCCCGTCCTTATGGTATCCTCCAACGGTTGCCCATCTCTTTGGAAGGGAAGACGATAGAAGTGGAGGTCGAAGTTGTCGATGCTAATCTTACCTACAACCTCCTCCTCGGACGTAGCTGGACATACGCCATGCAAGCCGTGGCTTCCTCTCTTTTCCGCGTCATTCATTTCCCTCATCAGGGGAAGATTGTCACCGTGGACCAGCTCTCCTTCTTCGCCTCCTCTTTCGAAGGCAACGTGCCTTTCGTGGAGCATACCTCCAAATCATGTGAGAGTGTGGGAGCCGGACCTTTTAAAGATCCCGCCCTGATGGGTGTCTTTTCCCTCCCACCTCCTAATCTCGCTCCTATTAATATGATTTCCGTGCGCTCTGATCCGTGGGTCCTTCCTCCCGCTAATCAGATAGAATCTTGGGGCGATATGATGCCGTTGAGTCCCGCCGAGCTCAACTACGTCGAAATCGTTGCTGCATCGGCTCCCCCTCTCGAACCTGCTCCTCCGAGCAGCGTTCCCGACTCGTATGTTCATTCCCCTTGGCTTGGAGATGATGCTACTTCGGATCCATTAAAGGAAATATTTCCTTCCGATGAAGCCATTATAGAGACCATGTATCTTGAGGAACCCCCTTGGTCTGATCATCACCACCATTCCTCATTCCTCCCTGCCCATCAGGAAATGATCACCTGTCTTGAACGGTTTGCTTCTTGTATCCCATTTCAGCCCCTTCAAACACCTATTCAAGTTTATCAAGTGTCTTCTGAAGGCAATATGGAAACATTACGCAGACCCAACCCATCGACATCTCTGTGAAACCAGGGATTGTCAAGCATATTCACATTGGAGTCACTTGTACTCCAGAGGAAGTTCAACTCTACACCGACCCTTTTCGCGAATTTCGTGATGTCTTCACTTGGTCCTATGAAGAGATGCCCGAAATTGACCCTAGCATAGTGGTGCATGAGATACCTACGTATCCGGGTGCTAAGCCCGTTCGTCAACGCCTACGCCCCGTGCACCCCCGAAAGGCTGTAGCCATTAAAGCAGAAGTTGAAAAGCTTCTCAAGGCTGTTTTCATCTACCCCATTCCACTTACGGATTGGGTTTCCAATATAGTCCCTGTGAATAAAAAGCAGGGTACCATTCGAGTCTGTGTTGATTATCGTGACATTAACCACGTCTGTCCCAAGGATAACTTCCCCACACCCTTCATCGATCAGCTCATTGATGAGTGTGCAGGAAGTGAAATCTATTCGTTTATGGATGGTTTTTGTGGGTATAACCAGATCAATATCGCGCCCACTGATCAACGTAAGACGACCTTTATCTGTCCTTGGGGCACTTTTGCTTACAAGAAGCTCCCTTTCGGTTTAAAGAATGCCGATGCTACCTTCCAACGTGCAATTTCCTATGCTTTTCATGACATCCGCCACATTGTACAGCCGTATTTGGATGATCTTCCAGCTCATTCAGTCAAACATCAGGACCATCCTTCCCATCTTCGTGAAATCTTTCTCCGCGGTCGACACTACCGTATCAGGCTTAATCCTCATAAATGTGTCTTCTGCGTTGAATCAGACTGACTACTCTGGTTTATCTTCTCCCGAGAGGGCATCCGTCTGGATCCCCTCAAAGTCGAGGCTATTCTGAATCTTCCTCCCCCTGCTTCTTTGCAGCAGTGCAAAGCTTGCAGGGCAAAGCAAATTTCCTAAGATGATTCGTTCCGAACTATGCTGAGGTGGCTAAAGGTTTTACACGGTTATTGAAGCGAGATACACCCTTTCATTGGGATGCTATCGCTCAGGAGTCTTTCGAGCGTCTCAAGGGTCTCCTTGTTTCTGCTCCATTATTGCGACCTCCGAATTACCACCGTGATTATACTCTGTATCTAGCCACCGCCGATACCACTATTGACATAGTTCTTATGCAAGACGATGATGATGGCAATGAGCACGTCATATATTACCTCAGCTGCAACCTCTTGTATACGGAAACTCGATACACTTACGTCGAGATGTTGGCATTGGCCGCCGTTTGTGCCATCCAATGCTTCCGGCATTATATCTTGTTGCGCACCACGACCGTGATTTCTGATTGCAACCCGATGACGTACATTTTGTCACGTCAGTTGCTGGGGGGAAAATACTCAAAGTGGATCGTCATCCTCCAAGAGTTTGACTTGGAATTACTGCTGCCAAGTCTAAGAAGTCTCTGGTCTTTGCTGAGTTACTTTGCTCTTTGCCATCTCCTTCTGCACCTCCTCACTTAGAGGATCATATCCTAGACAGAACTCTTTTTCTGATCAGCACCCTCGATCCTTGGTATGGGGATATTATTGTCTATTTACAGACGTCCTCTTTCTGCCCCGTTGTATCCAAAGATGCTCAGCGGCGGATCCGTCATCAGTCTCAACCCTATCGTATCATCGGGGACACCCTGTACTGTCTCGGCGTTGACTCCGTCCTCCACCGATGTCTAACCCTCAAGGAAGCTGAGAGAGTCTTGAATGACTGCCACTCTGGTGCCTATGGTGGTCACATGTCCGGATATGCCACAGCTCAAAAAATCCTTCCCGCCGGTTATTTTTGGCCCTCCATTTTTAAGGATTGCATTCTTGCCATCCGTTCATGTCATGCGTGCCAGATATACCAACGGAAGATGCGTGTGCCACCAGCTCCATTGTACCCTGTAGTCACCGTTGGCCCTTTTGCAAAATGGGGCATTGATTATACGACCTGTAAGCCTCGCTCGGCCGGGGGGCATGGGTTTATTATCGTTGCCGTTGATTACTTTACAAAATGGGCCGAGGCGATGCCCACATTAACTGAAGACGGTCACACAGCGGTGCAGTTTTTGTTCAACCATGTTATTACGCGGTTCGGAGTTCCGCAGGCCATCGTCACGGATCACGGAAAGAATTTCCGTAATCACATGATGACCGAACTGACAACCCAACTAGGCTTACGGCATGATAGTTCGACCCCGTACTATCCTCAGTCTAATGGCCAGGTTGAAGCCGTTAACAAGATTTTGGCTACGATGCTTCAACGTACTGTTGACATGCATAAGTCTAATTGGCATCTGATGTTGTTTCGGCCTTGTGGGCCTACCAAACCTCTGTGAAGGATGCCACCGGTTTCACTCCATTTCAACTAGTTTACGGACTGGAGGCTACCCTTCCTATTGAATGTGAAATCCCTTGGTTAAAAATAGCCGTCGAGTTGCTTCCCAACACTACTCCGGTAGAGGAACGGCTTCTTTACCTAGAACGGTTGGACGAGACCCGTCGCCTAGCCTCTCTAGCTATCAAAGCTCAAAAGAAGAGAGTTAAAACTCACTTCGACCATACCATCCATCCTCGTTCCTTTGTTGAGGGAGATCTAGTCCTGCTATACGACCAAGCAAATGACAAGCTGGGGGCAGGAAAACTCGAGCCCATGTGGCTAGGCCCTTATATTGTAAAGAAAGTATTGCAGAAGGGGGCATATGAGCTAGTTGACTACGAAGGTAATCCTCTTGATAAGCCTCGTAATGGGCTGTACTTGAAAAAGTACTATGCATGATTCCATGCACTTCGATTTATACATGCATGTGTGTGTGTGTGTGTTTTCATGTTTTTGGCTTGGTGTGAAGGCGTGATTGCCCCTTATTGTGTTTTCGCTTCTTGTGCAGATGTCAGGTGCACCTTATGTTGGTTTTGCTGATGGTGCCTGCCGCAACACTCGCAATTTGTCCTCTACAGCGTGGGTGATCTACGATCCTCACGGTGAGTTGATAGATCTTCAAGGTGTGTGTTTAGGCTGTACTACAAATAATGTTGTTGAATATAGTGTTGTTACTGAATTATTAGCCGAGGTGATTAATCTTGGTATTCGTACATTGGTTGTTAACCTAGACTCTCAACTTGTCGTCCATCAGCTCAATGGGCGATATTCCGTCAGAGACCGTCACATTTTAAGGTTGTACTTACGTGTTAAATTGTTAGAAAGGAATTTTGACTTCATCACATATTAGCATATTCCACGACGATTAAACACATTATCTGATGCATTGGCTAATCATGTATTAGATAGACATTTGCGTAATTTATAATCAAAACATTATACAAGCAAGGACATAAAAGCACAATAATAAACCATAGGCATATGTATATATATATGTGTGCCGCAATGTTTGCACCGCGTGCATTACATAGTTCAAAAACTAATACATGTTCATCCTGATACATCCCGGGATGACATGTCCCTCAAAAATATGCATAAAAGAAGCCTAGAAGTCTAATCGCGGTGGTGCTCATGATAGCACGTCACCGCGCGCACCAATCGTCTCAACAGACGATGAATGCGAGTTGGCACCCCCACTGTGTGCCTCTGGTATGCAAAAGGCACATCCACCAGTCTAGTGTAACCTGGAATCCCTCGGGTGAGTCCCTCGAGATTCTGAACCAACTCTTCCCCCACGGCACCCTCTGCCTGAGGGTCAGCTGCGGGCTGGACCCTCCGCGCTACAGGAGACAAGCCGGCTGGTCGCTCTGGGCCAACATCTGCATATACATACAACTGTCATCAGAACATGCATGTATTGACAAAAACAAAAAATACATAAAACGCCAAAAAACAAAGAGATCATACCCAACTCCTCGTCCCACTCCTCTCCCTCTGGTAGTGGGAGGTCTGGATCCCCGATGAAATTAGTCCCCGCGTATGGCCAATCCTCCACCATAATCAGCTGACAGCGGAGCCATATAAAGAACTCGGGCTACCAGGACATCTGTTGGCCCCCTCCTCCTCTGGGCATCAGTGCTGCCCAGTGAGCCATCCTAGGCTCTCGTGGCAATGGATCAGCCACTATAGCTCCCTGAATCTGAAAGATGGGTAATCGTTCCAAGAAGAACGACACCACAATTGAGCCATACCCGAACTGTTTCACTCCTTCTCGCTTACACTTTGTAAGCTGCCTTTTGATATTGGTGGTCACCGCTGTAGCCGAGTCAAAAATGGTGGGGCTGAGGCATTCTACCGCTAGTAGCAGATGATTCTTGCTCTCCTCATGGGGTGCCTGTACCTTGGCTGCACAAGTGATGGTGAACAGTATCACCTTGAGAACCAAGTCCCGAATGGTGGCAATATCCACCTTGGCATTGTTTTTTCCCAAATTGTGCCCCTGGACACACTCGGGCCATCACCTCACCCATCTTCTCCCCGGAAGGTCTACTTCCGATCAATATAGGACCCACCCCTCTTCGTGACAGCCCTGTAATGAAATACACATCAGACACGTCCAGCTCTAAGGTTTGGTCCCGTAAGCGAAATACTTGGTCATCAACATCCCAAGCATCAACTATGAACTGCAATAACTCGAGCTGAGCTCGCAGATAAGATGTGAGGACGAATTTCTTGAGACCACAGTCTCTTAAAGCGTTCATGCATCCCTCGTCCTCTATAGCCAAGGCATCTACGGCATCATGTTCCCGTTCTTTCCATTCCACCACCATTTTTCTTGTTTCCTGCACCCACAAGGATGAATAAATCATCATTAGAACACTGGTAAGCTTACAATCCGGACAAATTTCAAATGTGATGGGAAATTTCAACGTAAAAATTAGGTCGTGCGGTTGGCGCGACCCCTTTAGGAAAATCACCCCATTAGCGCGGGTCCGTGCCAGATACCCGCGCCAATGGGGCGCGACCTTAAATTTTGAAATCCCCCTTGCAGAGGCTCAATCAGGGAACAAAAAGCATGGAAAATGTATGGAAATGGAGCTAAGGGAAGCACCTCTTACTTGGAACTGACGAAATTTCGAATGGCTGCACGGATTGGCTATAATCACCGTCTGAAGTTCACTCCCCAAACAGACCACTGCTACTATTCAAGAGGTAAAAAGTAAAAGTAATTCTATTTTTTACCATTTTCACCATATTTATAGACTTTTTGACTTATTTTTAGGTTTACAAAGTTATTTTTTGAATATTTTAATATATTTTTGGTCGAAAATGGATTTTACGCTTGCTTCTTGTGCAGTGACAGGTCTTTTACGCAACTTCGATAGTGAAACGAGTTGTATTTTATACTTTTTCGGACTCGGTAAATACACGAAAAAGTCACTATGGAGTCATCTTTCAACTCTTTTCTGACTCGCTAAACATGAAAAGATCGCCGAGTTATCCCTCTTGACTCGTTAAACGTAAATAAGAGGCGGTCGTCTTTAAACTCTTTTCCGACCATGTAAAAAATGAAAAGATTGTCGAACCCTTGTCGTTTCAAGTTCATTAATGGTTACGAAACGACGTGATATTGATCGCTTTTTTACTTTTTCAGGTCGATGTCACTACATATGAAAAGTACTCCTCGATCGTAATGATCGGGCGGTTCTTTCGAGCATTGTTTTATACTTTTTCGGGCTCGCGAGGCACAACTTTACGAAAAAGGACCCCCCTGGAGTTTACTTTTCTGTTGTCTTTTCAGACTCTCTAAACAGGAAAAGACGCCGAGTTCTTCCTTTGTCAGGCTCGTTAAAACTTAATGACATTGGATTCTGTCGTAATGATGCCTTACAAGCATATGTTATCCCCGTCAAGCTTGTTAAAAATAACTGGGGTACTCGCCAGAAATGGTGGGGAAAATGGAACCATAATCATTATTGCATCGGCAGTATGTCGCTCTTGAACATGGCACTAGTCTGCATTCGTGTCTGGGTGGGAACATCTCATCTTGTTTTACACTAGCCTCTGTGGGTTTGGGTTATCCTGTTTGACCTCTCATCTGCTCATTGCCTTGTCACCATGACCTCTGCTCATTTGATGTCAAATACTGCCAAGTCCACTGTTGTGCCGCCGATATGTTCAAGAGAAGTTGACCTCTGCAGACTTACAACCTCCCTCTGATACCTCACATAATTCTGATTCACCACAACATTCTTCCTCTGTCTCGTTTCAATGATGTGGGAAACATTATGGCCCACCTTTGATCAAGGTCACTTCCTGTCGACTTCAGCTCATTATCCAGGAAGCTGATCTAGAGACTCCCTTCCAGTACCTTGGAGCCTGCATGCCTCAATGGCAGGTTCTTCGTGTTCGACACGAGGTTTTCATCATTGGCCTCCGATCGAATGATTCTACGGGTGTTCGACGCCAGCTCATTGATTCACACGCCGTGGATTGTACCTATAGTACCTTGAGGACCATTGTCATTATTGGTGGTACCTCTCACGTCTGTTAACAATTTTCACTATTGGCTGGTAATCAGACGATGTTCATGCATGTTCGACTTCAACTCATGTATTCGCATGCTTGAACTTGTACTCTGTTCGGGTCGAGATGGAGCGCAAGACCCTGGATTTTGTTTGTTGGAATCCAGGCTGTGATTTGTGGTTTATTATGATCATTACATGACTCATTCACTAGATGGCTGCGACCATGCCTGAGTCTATTTATCGATCCTCACTGGATGGCTGCGCCCATACCTTGGATCTAGATTATTATGTACTCTGTTATGGATGGCTGCGCCCATACCACATATATCATGTACTTGAGATATCAGTTGTACTTCTTTACGCAGGTTCTCCGACGGCAGTGTTTTCAGTTACGCATGTTCTTGTAAAGAATTTCACCCCTCTCTCTCCCTCGGGCCTCATGCTTTAGGGGGCATCTGTTACACAGTAATTTGTCACCATTTGTCACCATCCCTGTTACCCCTCTCCCGCACATTGGAGGACTCATTTCGGGACCTGTGAGTAGTGACATGACCTGAAACCACTTGCATCATATTCCTCTAAGTATGAGCTTCATATGCCCTGAAGACATCTCCTGCAGAATACCCATAAAAAGACCTCTTTTTGCATTGGCGTGGTTCCATAGTGTACTGCTCGCGCTAATGGGGGAAATCCTCTAAAGAGGGCGCGCCATTGGCGCTCTGTCTCAGAGTTGCACTCGCGCCAACCGAATTGAGTAAAGTTTTTAACAAACAAGCTTCCGAAGGTTCTCCTTAACCCATTCACCAACTGAATCCTTGTTGAGTTAGGATGGTTTGGCTTCGAATCTCCATAGAAGGGAAGTGGTTTTCCACCTTTCATGGAAGCTTCTAAGTGATAAAGTCAATCCCATTGAAATTGTGATTGATCTTATCTCCTTCCCCTCTATCTATAAAAGCTTGTCTCTATGCCTTGAGCAAGCTAGTTCCAGCATAGTGCTAGTGATAGAGAATTCCAGGAGTTCAAGAGTTTGAAGCTGCAAGAGCCTTCTTTGCACCCATAAGGCCAAATCTAAGTGAGGAGATTCTTGTCACCAAAGAGAGAGAGGCTTGTTTCCCATCCCAACAAGCTTTGCAAGACTTGTGTAGCTGACTACCCAGCCAAAGGAGGATTTAACGTCAGAACTATGGTTGTATTCTTCTTTGTTATTTATCAATAATAGATGACTATCATTATGGTTCCACTCTCATTGTCCTTTGTAATGATTGATGTTGAGTTATATCTTTTCTGACTGATATATAATTGCATCTATTGGATTTTATGCTTGTATTTGTGTTGTTCTTTGCATGTGCAGGTGTCCAATCACGGAGATCGTGGGGATCGTGACCGGCCGAAGCAAAGGAACGAGAGCGACGTCTCTTCTATGAATATTAGCGTTGGAATCCAAGTAGGTTCTAATCACCCACCTTTAATTTGCAATTAGGAACTTGCGTGATAGCATTGTTTGATTGTTGCTAGACCCAATCTGAGCTAGTAGGGATCGTCTCTGTCCACAGAGAGGAATTACCTCCACAACAATGTGGATACTGAGGGAGCGAGTGCATTGGCAGATTTCGAAGTGATAGAGATTGTTGACGACAACAATCCCTACCCCGCGCTCTTAGGAATTGACTGGGCTACTAACATGAACATGGTAATTAATCCGAAGAAGCGGAAAATGATCTTTGAGAAGAAGTCACTGCGCGTAATTGTACCCCTACACCCTGCTGAAGGATAGCGCTATACAGAACCGATTCGTGACTATAAGAGCGATGATGATTTGGACTACATCTATAAGATAATAGCATGAGACCAAGACTGGGTGAATCCCACCGCGGATGGGTGGATTACATGGGAGCGCGAGAGTTCCTACACTTCGGATTCTAATGAAGAAATAGAACGATGGCAGAATCGCTTACATGAGGTAACTACGCTGAATTGCAATATGATGACCATGTTGCTACACTGCGTGTCGACAGAAGTAAGAGATCTACCTACTTATGATGGTATAAATGAGGTAGATAACTTCTTGGATGCATTTTAAAGAGAGGTGATGGAAAAGCAACGCTTCTAGGCCTTGGATTGGGTACTATGTGCTACGCCTGCGAGATGGTGGGGTATGCACAAAGGAAGCTTTGATGATTGGCACGAATGTACGAGAATGGCACGCACATGATTTGGGAAGCCTAAGATATGACTAGAAAAAAACTATGATGGAAAGGATGACCCGCACGCACATCTGGCCAAGTGGACGCAGGCCTATGGAGAAAAGCCCCAACTTGCACAGAAGCACATGTACTCCGCGCTAAAACACCTGGTCAATAAGCATGTGTTGGGGGGGTGAACTTGCGTATGGCTCTTAACATTGGGAAATCATTCAGGAAGAACAATATTGTAGAATATTCTACACTCAGAGGTGTTCAACAAAGTATTGGATACCGCGCTGACCAAGGTATGCAATGCACTGCGAAGTGATTGGGACCTATGCGTACCTGCAGTATTATGGGCTTATCGAACGACATGCAAGAAGCTAACGAGACAAACACCTTTTAGGCTTGTCTATGGAGTGGACATTGTAATTCCTATGGAATACATCATGCCTAGTCTATGCATAGCAGCACTCATAGGTATGATAGATTGCGGAGCCCTGGAGGAGAGGCTCTTGCAGACAGATGAGCTCGAAGAAGAATGATTTTTGGCTGGATTTCACCAGTAGGTCCAGAAACAACGCGAAAAGGCATGGCATGATCGACATATTAAGTTGTGCACATTTAAGGTGAATGATTTGGTGTTGTTGTATGATAGTAAGTTTGATAAATTTCCAGGGAAACTCAGAATGCATTGGCTAGGACCGTATGTTATTAAGGAGATTACAGATGGTGGTGCGGTACAGTTGGTAAAGTTAAATGGAGAACCCTTCCCAGGAAAAGTGAATGGCAGTCATTGAAGCCATACATAAGTGGCTTGACCATCTGACTAATTGATAGAAGCACAATCTTAGCACTCCAGGTAGATGAAAGGAGGCGCGAGATTATAGACTACGCTGCCCAGGAATTGCGCGATGTCAGGACTGCACGTAGTAGCGAATTTTCACAGGGTTCACGACAGCGTGAGGACAGATGCGCTGGCGTGTGGGTCGGCCAGAAAGTGACTATTAAAGTCACTATTCACGAAGTGATGCTTGGTTTGAGACCAAATGGAGTGGGCGGCAGGCATTTAAGGTGAACTTTATCGGCTAGATTCTTGAAAATCTGCCGCCAATCTAGCATTAATGGACCAAATTTGGGGGGGATGGTCGAATTCAAATTCAAAAGGAGCTATAAATTAGAAATGACTGTCCACCAAAAAACACTTGGAAATTTGAGAACTGAGTTATTGTGCACTCAGATATTCATGAACCAAGACTTCTTCGATATTCTGAAAGTGAATTCATTTCTTGAACAATTACCAAATACACTATGAGAGACGTGGAATCGCACTATGGCAACACCTGAAGAAGTCATGGAAACTGGAGCAATACAATCGAGGAAGCCATGCAGGAGATTATGGAAGAGGAAACCCTAGAGAGCACCAGGATAGTCGCTGAGATACCTAAATCAACGTGCATGCTGAGACCTAAGAAGGACAAGTAGGCCATGATACCGGTGCATGTCTCGCCTATAAATCCATTGAGGGCCAAGCTCACAATGGAGGAAAAGGGGAAGGCCATCAATTTGGAGGTCGATGGGGAGGAAGAGTTTGAAGACATCTTGGTGGAGGAGGAGGATGTAGAGATGGAAGTCAAAACCCATGGTGCAGACCCTCTCACCAGGTTTCCTGCATATGTTCCTCCATGGAAGGTTAAATCAAAGGTGCCCAAGGATATAGATGAGAGTAAGAGCTCTCTGCAAACTCTGCTGCTCCTAGACAATATTGTGTTTGAAGGAGCGCATTTGGGATGGGTACCCGTGCTGAAATTTGAAGATTGGGACCTCGCAGACCACGAGAAGTTCTCGCATCTCGCGACTGCACAACTAATGCACCAAAATAAAAATGTGCCGACTAGAATAATAGAGTTGGAGCTGCGCAAATGGCTCAAAGTTGTTGAGAAACAAGGGTTTCTAAACCTGCTCTAGGTGCCACATTACCATCGCGCCCCAGTGACCATTTTAGTCATTAGGCAACTACTCTTCTTGGTGCATGATGGGTGCTTGTGGCTAGAGGAGCCCATCCCCATCACAGACCATTTGATTCACAGTATTACACAGCTCCCTTGCACAGGGGAGGACCCAACGAACATTTCAGAAGGAAAGAGTGATAATTTAGCCATTGCGGAGGACATGAAAAAGAAGTTTAAGCTAGAAAAGAAGAAGAGAGGGTACGTTATTTCTAGCATCAACAACCTTATTGTCAAGGTCGCGACACAGATATTGGTAGGAAAGGTGATGCGGAAGTGTCGCGTGGATGAGGTGTCCACGCTAGTGGTTGCACTAGCAGTGCAATGCTCAGAAGGAGTCCAGTTTAATTGGGAAAACTATCTATGTGGTGAGTTCCTTGAGAACTGTCGCGAGGCATAGGAGTAGGGTAAAACATTCCATTATGCGTGGCTCATGTTGTCTATAGTACTAGTGGCATGGGATTTTCCCAAAGATAGCCAATTCTTGTAGATCGCATTGGACCTTCTAGAGGCAGTGAAATACGCTTCGCTATGGGCAACCAGGGACGCACAGAGGATAAGGGAGAGAAAGATCTTTTGGGTGCTCATGGAGATGAACATCAGGATGGGGATTAATTGCAAGCCATGGTTATCACCCATGGTCTACAACAGTCTGTAGAACTTCACGAAGTTCAAAGCAGACTTCCACCATGTCTTCATCAGGGCATGCAAAGACCCTACGAAGACATGGCATGAGCTACGTTACTTAGCGACCGATGATGTAATTTTCATTGTCCTTGAGTCTTGGCCGTCAGAGTGGTGCACTCCAGCTGGCTCTGCAGTGGAAGTAGAGAAGTCCACTGCACAACGGAAGATGGAAGAGATGAAACTATGGATGGCACAGCTGGCGAAAAAATGTAGGAAGGAAGAAGCAATGGCTAAGGCCCAAGCGGCATGTGACGTTGTGAAGTTGGCTGAGGAGTAGCAGAAGACAACAGAAGAAGAGTGCAAAGGATAAAAGTTGCCTTTGACTGAGCTAGAGACTGATATAGAACAAGGTGGTGCAGACCTACAGACAACATCCAACCAGCTAAAACTTCCGCACCCAAGAGAGCAGGTAGGGCCGCACAAGAATACAAAGGCCTCAAAAACTTCGTTCGACCCAATCAACCTCACTGAGGGGGATCTACATGATATCGGTGAAACGGTGTAGGATGTCACTGCAGCAGTCCTCCAGAAGTTTGAGGAACAACTCTAGATGGTATTGGGGGCTCTCCGGGCATAAATATAGAAGTTGCAGGTGCACACTCTGTAAGCTGGCACAATGTCAACTAGCCTTGTAGTTGATACATTGGCAACCGAGGAAATGTTGCGCGCCAGGATGACCAACACAATAGTGCTGCCAAATGGAGCACTCATTAGAGAAAATGAGGCCAACAAGCCTATGGTCAGCAGCTTGAAAGGGATTGGGTTAAACATGGTTGCGCTCCCTCGGGAGATGCTTTATGTTTTGCAGGATGGAGTCACTACAGAACTACGGGCTAGGGAGAGTCGCATGATACAGGTAATGAGCGAGAAACGCATCAACATTGAGCAGTTGAGCCTGCAGCGCAACGAGACCGTGGAGCAGAATAGAAAAATAGTGCAAGTGGTGGAGGAAACATGGAAGATGGTCTCAGAGTTGGCCATCCAAGCAGAGGAACCGGTGGAGGCGCGCATCCGAAAGTTAGCAGCAGGGGTGCACGACGCAAGAGATGAAATGGATAGGGTTCAGCTAGAGCTGAAACTTTAGATAACAGGCTGTAGTTGAAAGCACATCCTTCAACTCTGTCATTGGTTAAGGAACAACACACCACCGTGATCACAACAGTAATGCCGGGGGTTAACAGTGCAGTGACAGACTGCATGAAGCTGTTCAAGTAGTCGTTCGAGGTCCTCACCACCCTACAGGAGGACCCGAACATAAAGCGCCTAGAGAAAGAGGCATGCGAGCTGCAGCAGAAGTATGACGAGGTAAAAGGGACCGCGTAGATAGTTTCCATTACGTAGAGGCTCGCAAGGATGCAACAGGTAAAGGCACTCAAGGAGCAGGTGGATGTTGCGCAGCATAAGGAAGAAGTTTTGAAGGCGCACCTACAATCGTGGATCAATGAGGCTTATACCATTACATCCTCTATTGAAGCAAAGCTCACACAACTGCAAGAAACTCAGGAAAGGATTCAGGGTTGTAGTTCAACGATAGCAGTCACCGAACAACATGTCGAGGAAGTTCAGCAAGAAACCGCTCAGTGTGCTGTCGAACTTGAAGCGATCCAATCAAAGTTGGGATGTCTTTGCGCAAATATCTCTGCACCTACAGAGTGACTTGACGGTGAGTCACAATGTTTGTGTTGGGGGCCTGTTGGGCGTGGGATCCCCCAAGGGAAGTTTTGGTGCTTAGAGCCCAGATTTTGGTCAATTTTGTAATTCCAATGTAAATACTCCACACTTTGTGGGTGCGGAGCACGTAGTTTGTTAAAGAGTCATAGGGTTGTCCGCCCTTATTTTGTTATTGTAATGTCAGTTGTAGAATATCTACCTATGGTCCACGGACTATGGGAATGTATAAATAGAGCGAGGCTCTAAGTAGCTAAGCGAATCGAATCTAAGATGAAGAACATATGATGTATGCGAGATAGATCTGAAGTGTAAAGTCTAGTTTTGGGTCATAGAGTAGGAAGAGGTTCTGAAGCTGAGTGCGCAGAGGCCTAGTAGTCCAAAGCTAAGTGCGCGGACCCCTGCAGCTGAGTGTGCAGGGTGAGTCGAGTCTGTAAATAGTTGGAAGTATTAATAAAGAGAAGTTTCTACCATTTCTGTGTATTTATTTCCTGTTTATGCATCTGTTATCTTAGGCATAAATTTCACTTCTAATGCTTATATGATGCGCAAATGTGTACAATTGTATTGATTAAGTGAACACAAGTAGGAAGATCTATTTACGTGAAGATAATTAAGATCTGTCACTAAGATAAGTAAGATACTTAGTCTAGTTTGGGAAATAATGCAGTTCGCTACCGTAGCAGCGTGAAAGGACTTAAGCCCCCGATTAGGGTTGCACGAAAGTCGATTATAACAAATCATGAATGTACTGAAGGGTATAACAGTGTGCAAAGTGACCTGCATGAAGGTAGATCTAGTTGGACTAAACCAACATCACAGACATCTCAAGGGTGCAAAAACTTGGTTCCAGCATCCCCCCATACTGCTTCGGGTGAGACTTCAGTCCGTGCTCCACAGGCTGATGCCGAAAGGGCAAGTAGTGTAGGGATTTGTTTGGCTAAAACTCTGAACCTGGGCTAGGCCCCCATAAGCCAACAAGTGATCCCTTATACAAGCCCCGCAATGGGCTTTATCTCAAAAAGTGCAATGCCTAGGTTATCTTGCATGGCTACTTTTGTACAATAGTGTGTTATTCATTTTTGTACATTGTGGTTTGGTGTGTTTTTCTTCAAGCAGATTTCCTGCTTATTATGTTTTTACCTGCTTTGTAGATGTATGTGTCTCCTCACATCAGTTTTGCTGATGGTGCTTTCCATAGCACCCATAATCTATCATCCGCGGCATGGGCCATTCATGACCCCCATGGTGTGTTGATTAATCTTCAAGGTATTTGTTTAGGTCGAACAACTAATAACATTGCTGAGTATAGTGTAGTTATCGAATTTTTGTCAGAAGCTATTGCTCTTGACATCCAGGAATTGGTTGTGAACCTTGATTCACAACTTGTTGTTCTTCGACTCAATAGGCAATATTCCGTATGTACATATGTCGATAATGTTTGTCATACATCAAAACCAAAAAAAATAATATATGTGTTCAAGTGCATTCGTGGCTCACAAGCCTCAAAAATGTAAAATGCTAGACCTATGAATTATTTGGCATGGTGCTCATGGTAGCACGTAACTACTCGTACTACAGGAGTCAGCAGTCAGCAGATCTGGTTTGATACCCCCACTGTGTATCTCTAATACTAGCATGGGATGTCACCCACCCGACCGTACTCTGGGATACCGTGGGTTAATCTCTCGAGGTTCCATGCTATCTCCTCCTCATTATCGCTTCCTTCTTGATAAGTAGCGATATTGAACTATCGAGAAACATGCCTGGAAATCGGGGACATTCTGGCAGGACGCTTTGGTCCCACATCTGCATTTACAAAATTGAAATGTCATGAATGCATGTATTTCAAAAATAATCAAAAATCAAAAATTAAAAATGTTTGTTTTTACCTCCATCATCATAATCTTCTCCCTTTGGGAGTGGCATATCTGGATCACCGTGGAAGTCAGTATCGCTATAGGGCCAATCCTCTACTATGATTAGCTGGCGTCGTAGCCATGAAAAGAAGGCGGGCTTATATGAAATATGTTGGCCCCCAGTGATTCTAGGCATCAATGCACTCCAACAGACCATCCGTGGGTCTCATGGTAATGGCATTCCACCTCAGTAAGATGGTAGTGAAATAGCGAGACCCGCTCGAAAAAGAAGGTCACTGTAATGGAACCATAGAAAAACTGCTTCAGGTTTCCTGCCTTGGCTTTGGATAGCTAGCGCTTCATGTTTACCTTCATGGCTTCCACCCAGTTGAAGATATTCAGTGCCGTACAATCTATAGCATACTGAGACTTCGACTTGTTGGAATCATGCTGTGCCTGAACCCCATCCACTTTGTTGATGGTCAACATCAACACTTTCAGCACAAGATCCACAACAATCATGATCTCTGTCTTGCCACTCTTTGATTTTAGTGCTTTCGAGTAGTGTTTTGTGAGAAACATGTTCACAGTTGCCCCAATAGGCCTGGACCCATACAGATTGATTGGTGCCCCTCTTCGGGATAGTCCTATGATGAAATAAATGTCAGAAGTTTCCAACTCTAGTTCTTAGTCCCGGATCATAAAAAATTCCCGATTGACATCCGAGAGACTGATCAAGTATTGCAACAATTTGGGTTGAGATCGAAGACCTGGTGTGAGTAAGAATTTGAGGAGTCCACAATTCCTTAGGGCATTCAAGCAGTTTGGGTGTACCGTTGCTTGTGTATCAATGTCCTCATGCCCATGTTCCCTCCAATCAACCATTTTTTGCAATGTTTTCCCTGCAAAAACCATACAATTAAGTCAACAATTATCCTTGGCTAAAGAAATTTGGGTAAAATCAGAGGCATTGGGGCAAAAGCTTCAAAATTTTGTGTTCACAGCACCGACACAACTTTTTTAAAAATAGTAGCGTTGATGGTGCGTTTGACAATGTTAATAACCCCTGATCAGCATGATTCCGTGCTCGGAAATCGTGTCAAATGAGGGTGAATTTTCTTTGCTAAATCCTCCTCAAGAAATCCAAAAAATGGTTAAAAACAGGCAAAAAAAGCATAAAAATGGAGCTAAAGGTCTCGGCTCTTACTTGCAACTGACGGATTGTCGAATGGCCTCTAGGATCTCCCGCAATTTGCTCTTGAAAATCTAGGGCACAAATGGGTGAAAAATGCTCCACACAAGGTAAAATGTTAAAATAGTAAAAATTATTTACTTATTCCTCCTTTTATTCATTTTTCATGAAATATTAGGGTTTTTAAAGTATTTTTAACCTATTTTTACCTCAGAATTTGGATAATGCTTTTACCTTTTGTGCAACGACAGGTGATAGATTACTGATGATGGTACTGGAGTCACGTTTAAGCTCTTTTATCGACTTGTAAAACTCAAATGAAAATATCACCAAGTATTTTTCCCTTTTTAACTCATAAAAGAGAATATAAATGGGGGGTTCATTTTTAAGCTCGTTTCCGACTCTTTAAACACGAAAATATTACCGAGATCTTGTCGTTTTGAACTCGTTAAAGGTTGCGAAACATCATTTACCCTATTGAAAATAGCAACAAGAAATGATAAAAATAGAATCCAGAATATTCCAATTTTAATTTGTCCTTGAATTAAAATTGTGAATTAAAATTTGAATTTAGTCTCACCAGCTGCTTGGAAATAATTAATTAATCCATTATGGATTAATTAGTTGGAGAAATTCAAGTTAGAGATCTTTCTGAAGTCATGCAACAATTATCCCTTAAATTAAGGAGATTATCCCTTAATTAAGGAGATAAGATTGAGTTATATTTGAGTTTTAATTAGTTAGCTCAGTTTACTGATTTAATTCCAATTAAACTAGTTCCAAACTGTTTGAGGAACTAATTGTGAGTTATCAGTCAGTTGATGCATGCATGCACTCAACCAGTGTACTCCAGATAACTGAAGATTCCCTCATCAGAAACTCATGCATGTCTATTATGAGAAATACCCAGTTGAGCTAAATTTTAAGGACAATGTACTATCAGTTGCATGTTTTCTCCTATAAAGGAAACTCATGCATGCAGTCAAGGTAAGGTTCCTTGAGGATTGCATAGTTCTGACAGTGTGTTAGAGCAGTGTGTGAGAGCAGTGTTACACTAGGTGAAGGAGATCATCCCAGAGGTAAATGCACAAGGAAATAGGAGCTTGGAGGGTATAGGAGAAGGCTTGTGAGAAGCTTTTATTGCCTGTGAGCATCCAGGAGGATTGTACTGAGATCTAGCTAGCTGTGAGAGCTAAGGCTTTGTATAATTCTGATGTATTTCCACCTTGTATGATAATAGAGATAGTGGGGTTTTTAGATGAGGCTTTCCTGTGAGTATTTTCTGTGTTTCATGTGCATTGATTCTTCTTCTTCTGGTTATATGTGTTCATCTCTAATTTAGCTCGATCTTTAAGCTTCCACAAGTTTGATAGTAGAAGTAGATTATAGTATTTTGCTTTGGTATATCGCATTATCGAGTTAATCTACAGTCATATTTTCTACATAGATCTCAAAGGTATATTTGTAGAGAATTTGTAGGAAATTCTAAATGGTATCAGAGATAGCTAATATATAGAGAAATTTCTACATACCCAGTATACATTTACCCCTTTTTTGGGTTGGGATAAACTATTTATGAAAAAGGTACTCCTTGACTGAAATGGTCAAGTGGTTCTCTCAAGTATAGTTTTCTACCTTTTCAGGCTCGAGAGACACAAATGTATGAAAAGGGACCATGTGGAGTTTTCTATTTTGTGTCTTTTTCAAACTCTCTAAACATGAAAAATATACCGAGTTACACCTTTGTTGGACTTGTTAAAACATTAAACGAAATTGGATTCATCACCATGATAGACATGAGCTTCTCCTTCCTAGGTCTCATTAAACTTACTAGGTCGGATTTATCCGAAGGATGAACTTACAGTGCAAGCATGTACTATCCCCTTCAAGCCCGTGATTAAAAAATAATTGGTGTACCAACATAAATGGTGGGGGAAAATGGGAAATTCTATCAGTTGTGTCGGCATCTCACTCTTGAACATGACACTTTCTACTTCGTGTCAGGTTGGTGTATCCTCCCTTCATCATTGACCTTCTTGGGTTGGGCCATTCATTTTTTCCTTCCATTTGATCTCTGCCACATCATCATGACCACCGATCCTATGGATCCAAAAGCTGCCAAACTCCGGAATCATGTCGCCAATTTGTTCAAGAGTTAGTCCTGCTATAGTTACACTTATTCATGATTCTATGTATCATCTAAAATCATTGCATCCCTTTGTCTCGTGTTGATGATATGCGATACATCATAGCCCTCCATCGACACGGTCGCTTCCTGTCGACTTCAGCTCATTATCTAGGAAGCTGTCTGAGAGACTCCCTTCTAGTACCTTAGATCTTGCATGCCCTAATGACAAGTTCTTCGCACTCGATGACAAGTTCACATCATTGGCTTTCGATCAAGTGATTTCATGGATGTTCGAATTCAGTTCCTTTATTCACATTCCATGGACTATGCTGCTAGTACCTTGAGATCCATTGTCATTATTGGTGGTTTCTCTCACGCTTCTTAAATAATTCACATCATTGATCGATAATCAAGCAATTTTATAGCATGTTAGACTTCAACACATTCATTCACATGTTAGGATTTGTACTTTGATCGGTTCGTGTTGGAGTGCAAGACCCTGGGCTCAGATTACACAAGTCCTGGTCACAAGGTGACGTGACATGATCATTTTGATATACATGTCACATTTTTGGATGTCTATGACCATACCATGAGTTTTCATATGTGATCCCTCTCATTATTGGATGGATGCGACAATGCCTTGGTTTCGATATGATCCTCTTTACTGGATGGTTGTTCCTGTGCCTTGGATCCCTTTACATGATCATTCTCTAGATGGTTGCGTCCATACCACGATTCATGTATCATTTGTTAGAGTTTTCAGTGATGTATGTGTATTTATGCTTTCTTGCAGGTTTTATGACGATGGACTCCCGTTCCCACATCTACTTGTCAATAATTTTACCCCTCCCTCTAGTTCGGCCATCATTCTTTAGGGGGCATCTGTTACACAACATTTTGTCACTTTCCCTGTACTCCCTGTTCCACGATCTTGGAGGACCTCTATAGTGAACCATACATGCTTTCTTATCATGAAGAAACTCCCATCATGTCCCTCTTCATGAGCAGAACAATTCACTTTTGCATCATTTCCCAAGAATCTTCCTGCTACCCCAGTTTACAAGACCAACGCTAATGACCAGTTTCCTCCTTGCATCGATTTGTAGAGATTAAAACCAGGACTAGCGTCGTACAATGCTACTGAGCCTTTTCTCAATCGTGTCGATCCTATTTTGGCAAGTTTTTAAAATATGGAGTCTAAGCTTCCAGGTCTAGAAGCTTCATAAAAGAAGTTTGGTAAATGGTTGGGCTGGATGGAGCCAAGGAACTCAGTTTTGGCTCCTTTCCCCTATTAGGATGGAACCAATCCAAGAGATAATTCCTTCTCCCATGATAAGAGGAAACATCTCCCCTCCATCCAAGCTATATAAGGCCCTCCTTTTACAAGCTACATTAGTTTTAGTCTTATTATTTTGGAGCTTGAATAATCAAAAAGATATCATAGCTTGTAGCTCTCTAGTTTATGTTTGAGGGAGAATAGTGTGTTTGGTTTGGTTTGAGACTAAAGGGAATAAACCCTAAAACTTCCATTGTTGGGGCTATCCATGAGATGCTAGCAGAAGTGTGGGAACCCAGATATGTCAAAGGATACCAACAACGTCAAGGCATTTGTTTTAATCTCTTTCTGAACTTATATGAATACAACTATTGATTGATTTCCTGCATTAAAGTGCTATCTTAATTTTATGGCTTAATGTTCCTTGACTTGTTAAGTAGGCTAAATGCAATTTGTATGCTATCACGCTTGTTGTTGTTGTTTGTTTTCTTGTTTTAGGTATTCGAAGGAAGGAAATGAAAGGTAATCAGAGTAAGGAAGCAGGATCATCACCAAGAATAATAGAATTCTAAGAGGTAGGCCTTTTATTTGATTCTAGCTTAAGGAAGTTTTCCATAAATTGTTTGTTTGTGGCTAGGCCCGCTCTCTCGGGCTAGAGGAATTGTTTGTGTCTGCACTGAGAATTTACCTGCACCACACTTGGATGTACCTATGCAGGCAACCACGGTACCTGAGAACCTAATGCTTCTCAGAATCCTTGATACCCAACTTTGTGTGAAGGGTATGAAAAACATTGGTAAACTCTGACACATCTTGGTCCCTTCCTTGTCGCAGCATTGTACACTTTATGTATTTATCTTCATAGCTCGTCATAGGGTAGTACTGCTCCTTGATGGCATCCCAAAACAAGTTCCAAGTGGGTGCGGCTAAAAAGAGTGAGTTTGTACCTTCATCCTTTTGCTCACAGTATGTTTCCCACTAGTCCTTGACATGGGGGCTGCTTTGAGAAGTGCAAAAGTGATCTTTTCCCGGCTAGAAAAATCATGAATGAAAAAATATCCTTCTAGAAGATTTAACCATTTATCTACAGCGTCTGCATCTATCTGACCCTCAAATATGGGAATGTCAAAATTAACTTGTACCTTAAAGGGTGTAACACTTCTAGAGTAGCTTCTGAAAGTAGAAGCATCGCCCTTGGGTATCCACTGAAGGATCTGGGAAAAGTTGTCCATCATCATGTTCCTTTGTCGCTCAAGGACTTCTTCGAGCAAGATTTTGATAGGATATCCTACCCACTCATATTTCTTTTCATCTGCCATGGCAGGCCATCGGGATTTGTGAGGCTGGCCTTGCAAAGGTTTGACCAGTTCAAGCCCTCACTACTTATATCTTGACCTCGTTTGGGACATACAAAGAAAAACAGAGAAAGAGCAAATTTCTCTGATACCACTAATCTGGATTGAAACGGGAATGAAAAAAATTACAGATATAACCATAAATGAAAAGATGCAGTATAAATAACACTTCATTTCATTAATATAAAATATTGAAATATGCTTACAAACAAAATGGAAATAAGACTAGCTCGGGCGATGGTAGCTTATCTATGAGAAGAAATGTATGACTACATGCCTCTGAACTTCATTACAATGAGTTTCAATGGCATTTTTATTATTAAACAATAAGATCAAACCCTAAACAACCAAAACCCTAACTCGAGGATATGTAACACCAAGAGTTTATGGGCCCCATTGGGGTTAATTAGACAGCCAACTTCCCGGGGTCACGACTTGGTCATATTATCTCCATTTGACGTGCATGATACACTGTTGGAAAGACCTAATTGCATGGACACATCAATGAGACATAGTGGTTGGAATCCCAAGCCCACCTGAAAAGGGCTATGGCCAGTCGAGCTATGGAGAGCCTGGTTATAGTAGTGCTAGAAATAGGGGAGGCTCTCATCTGATATGCGTGGATTCTTTGAGTTGTACATGCACAAAATGTGTACGATCATCCTGTTGATGACCTTTGTCTGGCCATCAGTTTTGTGGTGGAAATTTGTGGACTTAGTGAGCTTGGTGTCCATCATCGACCAGAGACTGGACCAAAATGTACTGAGGAACCTGCTGTCCTGATCTGAGATGATAGACTGTGGGATCCCAAAGTGTACCCAAGCTCATTCAAAGAAGAGTTTAGCAGTGGCTTCTGTTGTGATATTCTTCTTGTAAGCAGCCATAATGACCACCTTCGAGAATCTGTCGACAACAAAAAAAAACAGTCGTTGCCATGCTTAGTAGAAGGAAGGCTTAACATGTAATCCATGGAGATGGATTCCCAAGGTCGATTAGGGGTAGGTAGCGGAGTATAGAGGCATTTCTTCTTGATGTTCGGTTTGGAAATGATGCAGACGGTGTAGGATTTGATGTACTTCTCGACATCTTGTCGAAGATTCAACCAATAGAAATACTTTTGCAGTAGTACCACCATTTTCTCGACCCCAAAATGCCCAACAACCTGACTGTAGTGTGCTTCCCAAATCATCTTGGCACGCTCGCTTTAAGGGACACAAATGTGTCCCGGGTGGCTTAATAGGGCATCCTGGAGGTGAAAATCTAGAACTTGCCAACCCTCCAAGAGCATCTTGTATGTGTGGCCGAATTCTGGGTCACTTTTGTAGAGAAGTGGCCAATCAGAATTCTCGTGCCCACAAGAGTTGAGTACGGTGGTTAACACCATGATCGATGGTCGGTTGAGGCAATCTGCAACATTATTAGTGATGCCCTTCTTATACTTGATATTCAAATGGAACTGTTGCAGGTATGTGGACCACTTCTGATGGTGATCATTCTGCAACTTCCCTTGTGTTTGTATGAACTGCAGTGGCTGGTGGTATGTGTGGATGACCCTTTCCTTCCCCAAAATGTAATGCTTCCATTGTCAGCAGGCCTGTATAATGGAATACATATCTTTGTCATAAGTGGGATACTTACAGATTGTGTCTAAAAGTGTCTCACTGTGATATGCCACTAGATGCCCTTGTTGAGTAAGGACTGCCCCAATAACATAGTCAGAGGCATCCGTCTCGATCTTGAATGGATGTTGCAAGTCTGGTAATGTGAGCACTAGTGGAGAGCAGAGGCGATGTTTCAAATCTATGAATGCCTTCTATTGAGATTTAGACCAACATAATTTTGCTTTCGCTCCTCACTTGGTGACTTGACTCAAGGGCCAAGTGATATGAGAGAAACCCAACACGAACCTACGGTAGAAATTGGCAAGACCTAGAAAGCTACGGAGCTTTGTCAGAGTGGTTGGAGCTGGCCAATCCCGAATGACTTGCATCTTGGCTAGATCCACATGCACCCCCGTTCATCAATAATTTATCCCAGATACTGAACTTGGGTCATGCCAAAAGTGCATTTCTCCAAATTGGCACATAGCTTGTGTTTTCGTTGTGTTTGGAGAACCTGTCGGATGTGGTAGAGGTGCTCTTCCCAACTCTGGCTGAAGGTCATGATGTCATCCAAGTATACCACTACAAATGAGTTGGTGAATGACTGCAAGATGTCATCCATCAGCCTCATGAAGGTTGTAGGAGCATTCGTCAACCCGAAAGGCATAACCAACCATTCGAAAAGGCCCTCCTTGGCTTTGAAGCTAGTCTTCCACACATCAAAGGGTTCGATTAGTACCTGGTGATATCCTGATTTCAAGTCGATCTTGCTGAAATATTTTGCCCCCTTCAGTTGGTACAGAAGGTCATCAATCCATGGGATCAGGTACCTATTCAGGACAATGATCTTGTTTAGTGTCTGATAGTCAATATAGAGTCTCCAAGTCCCATCCTTCCTCTGTACCAACATGTATGGGCTCCTGCAGGGTGATGAAATCAGATGGATGCAACCTTTCTATAGAAGCTCCTGAATCTACCTCTTGATTTCATCGTTCTCTAGAATGGAGCACCGATACATTTTTCCACTGGGCAACGATGCACCTGGGGTCATATTGATGGAGTGCTTGATCTGACAGTGCAGAGGCACCCCTTCGGGGGAGGTGAAGATGTCCTCGTACTCCTCCACGTCCTTGTCCATATGTCATTTTCGTGTGGAGGGGCCTTGTCTGGAGTTCATGGCTACCACCTTATTCCTTGCTTGAGGGCGTATCATCAGGAAAACAAATTTCCTAGTTTTGGAAATGAGCTTACTGCATTGTTTTGTAGTAATCAAAGAGATGGCGGTAGGAAGTGCTACCTCCGGTGTCCTGTACAACTTATTTCCCAAAGTAACAATAACAACATGAGGCCTTGACTCATACACAACATGTCACTTCCATAAGTATGGTTGGCCTAATAATACATCACAAACATCAAGGGGAGCAATGTCACATAATACCTCATCCATGAAGGGCTTGATGTTGTATGGAAGGCGACACTGCTGGCTCATGCGAACATACAGTCCTTGGTGAAGCCACCCGATGGTGTATGGTTGTGGATTTGATGTGGTAGGTACGCCCAGCCGCTTCACGACCTCTACCAAAATGAGCTTATTTTGATCCTACTATCGATAAAGAACTATAGCAGGGAACCCTTTACCCACATCTCGGAGTGGAAGAGGCGCCCCTCCTCCTCTGGATCTTCGTGGTGGCAATGGTGGCGTTGGGCTCTGCATCGATAATCTGCTTCCCTTTTTCATTCCCCTTGTCAGGTTCTGACTCAGAGTCGAAACATGCATCTGATTCCGAAGCCTTTAGCTCGGCCACTAGTGACTGCTTGGCCTGACACTCACTTGTGTTGTGAGTGGAGCTCTTATGGAACTCACACCACTTTCCCGTGTCCTTCTTCAGCTTCGCAGTGTTGTTCTTGGCTTATGGCTTTGGTGGGTTGTCCTTGGCTACCTCACCTTGGCTTTGTCCTTTATTCTATGGTTTGGGGGCACCTTTCCCTTGCTTCAGATTCGTAGATCCAAAGTCTCACTTATTTTGTTTAAAATTTTGCTCGATCTTGACGACATATCAATATGCCATGCCGAGCAAGGAGATGTCCAAGAATTCCATCTCGTCCTGGTGTTACACAACATTTTTTCACTATCCCTGTACCCCTCATTCCACGATCCTGGAGGAATTCTAGAGTGAACGCTACATGCTTTATCATGATTAAACTCCTATCATGTCCCTCTTCATGAGCAGAACAATTCCCTTTTGCATCATTTTCCAAGAATCTTCTTGTTACCCCAGTTTACAAGACTGGCGCTAATGACTAGTTTCCTCCTTGCGCCGATTTGCAGAGATTAAAACTAGGACTAGCACTGTATGACACTACTGAGCCTTTTCTCAGTCGCTTCGATCCCATTTTGGCAAGTTTTTTAAATATGGAGTGGAAGCTTCTAGGTCTAGAAGCTTCGTAACGGAAGTATTGTAAATGGTTGGGTTGGATGGAGCCGAGGAAGTCAATTTGGGATCCTTTCCCCTATTATGATGGAACCAATCCAAGAGATAAGGCCTTCTCCCATGATAAGAGGAACCATCTCCCCTCCATCCAAGCTATATAAACCCTTCCTTCTACAAGCTACACTAGCTTTAGTCTTAGTATTTTTGGAGCTTGAATAATCAACAAGATATCATATCTTGTGGCTCTAGTTTATGTTTGAGGGAGAATAGTGTGTTTGGTTTGGTTTGAGACTAAAGTGAAGAAGCCTTAAAACTTCCATTGTTGGGGCTATCCATGAGATGCTAGCAGAAGTGTGGGAACCTGGATACGTCGGAGGAGACTGGCAATGTCAAGGCATTGGTTGTAATCTCTTTTTGATCTTATATGAATACAACTATTGATTGATTTCCTACATTAAAGTGTTATCTTACATTTGATGGCTTAATGTTCCTTGACTTGTTAAGTAGGCTGAATGCAATTTGTATGCTATCATGCTTGTTTTTGTTGTTTGTTTGCTTGTTTTAGGTATTCAAAGGAAGGAAACAAAAGGTAGTTGGAGTAAGGAAGTAGGATCATCACCAAGCAGAATAACGTTCTAAGAGGTAGGCCCTCTTATTTGATTCTAGCTTAAGGAAGTTTTCCATAGATTGTTTGTTTGTGGCTAGACCCACTCTCTCAGGCTAGATGAATTGTTTGTGTCTCCATTGAGAATTTACCTGCACCACAAATTGGTGACTCCACTGGGGATCCAATCCTTATGTTTGATTGATTGTCATTTTATGGTTTTGTGTGAACTTTTCTAGTATCACCATTTCCCTCTAGTTTTCTTTGCTTTGCCTAGTTTACTGCTCTGAGTCTCAAATTCACAGTGGCAAGTCTAGTTTAGCCTTTGAAATTTCTTATTTTTTTCCTTGAATCCTTGGTTAGTGCTTTTATTTTTCTGGGAATCGCGCCGATTAGCACGAGTTTCTCTAGAATAGTCGTGCCGACCCCTTTCTGGTGCTTGTTGTCAATTAGGTAGTCACACCAATTCCTATAGGTGAAGACCAAGGTTTCCCCTAGATCATAACCAGTGTGTCTTTCCCTCTTGATTTCTTCCTCTTTGCTTGTTCTCACTATGTTCTCCCTGACTGGAAAGCTCCATTAGCTTGTTTTATGTGCTTGTTTGGTTTACCTTTTCTTCACTTAGTTTCTTGAGTCCTTGGATGGTTTGTAGCCATATGGAATCTAGGTCATCATCCATTCAGTTGTTTGTGTGCTCAACAAGTCAAGTTGTTGGTTAAGTTGCTCCTTGCATTTCATTTTTAGTCCTTTTGTTGCTTTGATTTCCATTTAACAAGTTTGAAAAGTTTCATTTGTTGATTAAGCATCTCTTTTCGGGCATTAGTCACATTGCTCATCTTGTTTTTGGTTGAGTCTTTACATCATTAGTTTGGAAGGAATTCTCTTTTGTGCTTTGCATTTGCTTGAGGTTGATTGTATTGAAAAAAATTCATTGAAGTGTTTGTGAAAGATTCATTTTATCATTTCATTGAAAAATACATAATTCTAGTTTGCTGGATCAATATTTTTCATTAGTTAGGATCATTGAATATTAGAGTTGCATCATCATTTGCATTGGAAAATAAATGAATTCTCTTTACTATTGAAAGGACTACTTGAAGTGTGTTTGATAGGAAAGATAGGAATTGGAAAGCATTTTTCATTATTTGTTTTCAAAAAGCGAAGTAGTGAAAAGGTCATTTTTCTTTCAATTACTTGTTTGTTGCATTGATTATACTTTCTACTCTCATTAGTGTAAACAATTCATCGAATTGAAAGGGTCTTGTCTCATTTAACCGCATATATGATTTTTTCGAGTCACGCTGATAAGGCCTGAAAACCCAGACATAATTTCAAGATAAAATTTAAAATGTATTCAATTAACCTGAGGCACATTTGAAACCTAACATCACATTTAGAAGGTATAGGCTAGAGACGTGTTCCAGTGTGTTTAAACCTACCAACTGTCATTCACTTCGGCACTAGACATTGCTAGTACGGACTTGTGCTCCCCATACCATCGCGTATATAAAGGGATACCCCACTAGGTTGCAATCCTTTATCCATAAGAAGCCAAGTCTACCGCCTTGTAAATGTGATACACCAAACACAACATTCAGGGAGATTGCATGCTCGTATTTCTCGGTTCGCCGGGAGGTATTCTGCAATTCATGGTTACCTGGTAATCATTTTTTCCTAGATTATCCTGAGTAGTCATTTTGATATTTTTGACTCCCTAAATATAAAATATCACCCAAGCTCTTGTCCTTTCAATCTCGTTTCACATTGAAAGTGATAGAGTCACATTTTCTTCTTTCTAGACTCTTAAAACATGAAAGAGCACCAATTTGTTTTTGCATCTTGAAAAATTGTTTCCCATGATCATATAACATTCCTATTAGTATTTTTCTAGACCACATCATGATTATAACTTTAAATAAATTTTTAAAAGCCTTAGAATCAATCTATCTCTTCTAGTTAATTGAGACAAAGTGATCATGGCTGAACCATCAGGTTCACTTAGTTCCTCTTCCTCTCCTCTGTCTGAAAGATCGTCTGAGGAGCCTCTTCCTGAAATGCTGCAGTCACTTGAGGACCAAGGTGTTGAACTTGGAATTATTTTGAGAATTCAATTTTTGTCATCTCGTCCTCATACTCCCTCGGATACTGAGTCACTTTCTGACATTGGCCTGGAATCTCTAGAAAATCTTATCCAGACTCTCGAGAGTCCGCAAACTTCTAAAGGTCAACTATGACTGGTTGTTTATCCTCTGAATCCTTTGTTTTATCCTGTTTTGATTTCACCGCAACGTCCATACAGTCTGTATGATCAGCCGGGTATTCTTTTGGAATTATCCCCTCGAACATCTTCGGTCATCCATCGTCATTTGTTTTCACCCATGGAATCAAAAGGTGAAATTCGAGTCTCCTCTTCGGCTCACTCAAACATTTCCACTCCACACACTATCGAGGATCAGGAATATCCTTTCCCTCCTAAAGGTTTCCCTTACACGGGAAGCATTCCGACCAGTTTTCATCCTGAGTTACCGCATAATTACGTGACTTTAGCTCAGTTGGTTTCTAGTACGCCTAGTGCCTCATTGCTATATCATAACCCTATCTGGTCATCCGAAACTATGCCTACCTTAGGTCCATTCATTCAGAACCTGACCTGCCAACTGATGGTGTATTCTGCAGTTACTTCAGTTCTGGTGTAACCCACCCTTCCGAATCTCTTGTTTCGTCAGCCCAAGTAACCCATCCAATTCAATCGACAGTCTTGATTCATGTCTCCTTTAATTCTTCGATCCCTCCAGTATGTGGACATGTTGTACCACCATCTGGGGGGCAAAGTTCGAATGTTTCTATGATGTCTGGCACAACCAATGTGAGTGGATCACAAACTCTCATGGTCGGGAGGAACCAACCCTCTTCAAGTGCCATTCTAAACCCTGTTGGTCCTACTAATGTCCAGTACCAACAACTGAACCCTATTGGTCGATCTGGATCAAGTAACATCTAGTACCAGTAGCCCAATATGGCTTAGGTTCAGTACCAACCTCCTTATGTTCCATATGGTTCACAAGTGATGGTTAATCCACCCAACGTCCCTCAGCCTAGACCTTATGTTTAGCTTGGTCACTTTCAAGGTGTCACTCCGGGAACTATTCAAGTACCCTTGCAACAAGGACATCTTTTGCAGTAGCAAGGGAAACCTTCATAGAAGCAAGGGCCATCCATGTCGTAAAAAGGGAAAATTATGCAACAGCAAGGACAACTACAGCAACCCCAGGGGCAACCCTTGCAATTGTTGCAGCAAACCATGCAGCCACAAGTGCAGTATGTGCATCAATCCTCCCAGCCTATGTCCTCACAAGGTAAACCTCTGTAGCCGCAGGGACAACATTTACAGCCGCAAGGCTAGCCCTTGCAGCAACAAGGTCAACCCGAGAAGCAACAACCCTTATACTCATATCAACAGGGTCAAACTTTGCAAGGGCAGGGTCGGGGTCAAGTCCTACAGCAGCAGGCCCAAAATCCTTATGTCCAAGGGCAATAGGTTCAAAATCCTTTTGTCCAAGGGCAGCAGGTCCAAAATCCTTATGTCCAAGGGCAGCACGTGTATAATCCTTATGTCCAAGGGTAGGAGGTCCAAAACCCTTTTGTCCAGGGCCAACAAGTTCAAAACCCTTATGCTTAGGGTAATTAGGTGCAAAATCCATATGTCCAAGGTCAATAGGCTCAATAGCCTTTTAACCCATACGTTGCTTATCAACAGCCTATGAATAGATAATTTCAAGGCTTTCAAGGTCAGAATCCTCCCTACGGGCAAGGAAACCTACAGTGGGGGAAAAATCAAATACCATATGGGCAAAACCCTCCACTATGGTGATAGAATCCTTACCAACAGGGATGGTTTCCGCCAGCTGGGCCCACTTATCGGCCTCAAATGACTTTCAATACCCAATTTCCATTCTTGGCTACACTGGAGTTGCCAGATGTGTCTAGGCTCAAGAATGACCTGATTCTTCATTCACCCTACTAGCCTCCAGTTCCATCCAAGATCCCGAGCGATTGTCCAAAGTTTGAAGGAAAAGTGAAAGAGGATCCACAAGCCCATGTGATGACATATCACCTTTGGTGCTCCTCGAATTCCTAAGTTGATGATTCCATTCATCTTCGGCTTTTCCAATGAACTCTCACAAGTGTTGCAGCCAAGTGGTATATCAAGCTACCTCGCAATACCTATCGTGAATTTAACACTCTTGCCATGGACCTTCTCACACATTTCCGGTTGTTGGTTCGCTATGAAACTGGCACCCACTTGCTAACGTCGCTCAAGCAAGACACTGCGATCCACATCTTCGATCACATCCATGAATGGAGATGTAGGCGTTGCCTAATTAAGTTTTAGATTGTTGATTAGTTGTTGATTGAGTGGTTCACCAAATCATTTTTCAGCAAAATTGTTGAGGACATTTCTATGGGTGGATGTGTCACCGAGGAACAAGCCATCGCACGTGCCTAGTATCTAAACCTCGTCTATTCACAATCTAGCATGTTATATGATATGTTACCCACTGCGCCCATACCATCATCTGATCTGACAAAATCTAAGTCTGCAGCTACACCTCCTACTGATGGATTAATTGGTTCAGTGACTCATACCCCACAAAATCTTCATCCAAACAGAAGTCAGTCTCCAACACTGCTTCCAATGACTCCTCTCGCAATTCAACTGGCCCTGGTAAAACCTCAGAGGTTCACGCTGTCCATTCTACCGCAGCGGACAAATCCTATAAAGGTAAGAAGAAAGGCAAAGGTAAGGGTAAAGCCAATGCCCTGAAACAGGGCCCTCCTAAGTCGTCTGTCGGTGATGCTTCTCAACAGAACCCTAAGTATCCATGCCTCATCTGTGAGGAGGATCACTATACTAAGGATTGTCCCAGACGATCCGAAGTTAGTCGTTTTCTCAAAGGGACCCCAGCTATCCTAAAAGAGCCCTTTTCGTACCAACAAACCCAAATGGTAGACCAACCTTAGTCATCTGCTTCCTCAAGTTCAAAAGTGTTCATGATGAATACACCAATTAACATAGCTGCCAGGTCAAAAGATTATCAAACTCCTACCCCGATAGCAGGGAAAGAGAAAGAAGGTACCCCTTCTTCTTCTACCTTGTCTATTTCTGGTCCTCTCCATATAGAGCGACCTAATCCTAATTCCACCATTCGACCACCCTCTTCAGGTGTGCTACGAAAGTCCTCGTACAATCCAAACGCTTGAGCCACTCAACATTATAACATTTTTGAAGATTTGGCTTAAGCACCATCAGCTATATCTGCTCTCGAGGTCCTTCAAAGCTATCCTTCTTAGCGAAAATCATTACTATCAGCTATTGGGGGTATTGATCCAACTGACTCTAATCTTATTTGATTTGATCTGGAAAACCACGTTCCATGTTTGCCTCATCAGATTGCCTTTCTCATTCAGGGGATCATAAATGAGAAGACCATTCATAGGACCGTCATCGATGAAGTTGCTGCTACTTGCATCATGTCTTTCATTTGTTGGAAGGCAATTGGTTCTCCTACTTTGAACTAGTCCCCTAACACTTTGGAAGATTTTGACAAACATGATTCAAGACCATTCAGTGTCCTTCCCAACCTTGCCATTACTTTGGAAGGCAAGACAGTACACGTCGAAGTAGAGACCGTTGATGCTAATCTTAACTATAATCTTCTACTCGGACAAAGTTGGACTCATGCCATGAATGCTGTAGCCTCCTCCCTTTTCCACGTGATTCTTTTTCCCCATCAAGGGTAGATAGTCACAGTCGACCAAATGTCCTTCTTTGCCTCTTCCCCCTCAGATGGAAATGTTCCTTTTGTAAAGCACACCAGTGCTCCTTATGAGACTCTGGGGCCAGGACTCTTTAAATATCCTACCTTGATGGGTATTTTTCCGCTCCCACCTCCTCATGTTGCCTCTTTCAACAGGATCTCGGTCAAGTCTGATCCTTGTGTCATTCCCTCACCAGATCTTGTTGATACATGGGGCGAGGTTATATTGCCAAGTCTTGTTGAAATTAATTATGTGGAGATTGTTTCAGCTTCACCTTCAGTATCCTTTGATCATCCTGTTTCGAGAACATCTCTTGATGTGTATTCTCAATCCCCATGGCTTGGTTCTTCAGAATATTTTGATCCCTTAGCTGAGACTTTTCTTTCTGACAAGAGTATCATGGAAGTTGTATCTCTGGAGGAAGTACCTTGGAATGAAACTCATCATCGTTCCTCATTCTTGTGTGGCCCGACGATCATGTCTACTTGTCTTGAGAAGTTCTCTTCTCAGTTTCCAACCCTACCACTTCATATGTCGATCATGACTCATGAAGTTTGGTTGGAAGGGAAGATGGGTAACATTACCTAAACGATGCCAATTTATGATATTTCTGTCAAGCCTGGTATCGTTGAAAATGTCCATATCAGGGTAACTTGTTCTCCAGATGAGATCAAGCTCTATACTAGTTTGTTCCAAGAGTTCCAGGATGTATTTGCATGGTCATATGAAGAAATGCCCGGAATTGACCCAAGTATAGTCGTGCACGAAATTCTGACTTACCCTCATGCGAAGCCCATTAGCCAACGACTTTGTCCAGTGCACCCTAGAAAAGTGGCCGCTATCAAGGGTGAAGTTGAAAAAATTCTGAAAGATGGATTTATTTATCCAATCCCTCTTATAGATTGGGTGTTTAATATTGTATCGATGACAAAGAAACAAGGCACTATTCGTGTTTGCGTCGATTACTGTGATCTCAATTGTGCCTATACAAAGGATAATTTCTCCACTCCCTTCATTGACCAAATCATTGATGAATGTGCTAGGAGTGAATTCTTTTCCTTTATGGACGTTTTTCTGGTTAAAACCAAATAAACATTGCACCAATTGATCAAGATAAGACAACCATTACCTGTCCGTGGGGGACCTTCACTTATAAAAAGCTCCCTTTTGACCTTAAGAATGTTGGGGCTACATTTTAGAGAGTGATGTCTTATGCGTTCCACGACATTTGAAACATTTTTCAACCTTACTTGGATGATATCCTAGCTCATTCTCATAAACGCCATGATCATCCTGATCATCTCTAGAAATTTTTTCTTCGCTATAGACACTACAACATTCGGCTGAATCTGAATAAATGTGTTTTCTGCATTGAATCCAGACGACTCCTCAGCTTTATCATTTCGAAAGAAGGCACTTGCCTTGATCCTCTTAAAGTTGAGGCCATTGTTAATTTACCCCCTCCATTTTTGTTGCATCAATTGCAAAGTCTACAAGGAAAAGAAAATTTCCTCCGTCGTTTGTACTGAACTATGATGAGCTAGCTTCACGATTCACCTGGTTACTCAAGCAAGGAATCCCATTTGTTTGGGATGAGGTTGATGAAAATTATTTTATGACCTAAAAGTTGTCCTCATAAATGCTCCTTTGCTACATCCTCCGAATTATCATCGCGATTACTTCCTCTATCTAGCTCCAACCTCTAGTACCATTGTTATGGTGCTAGTATAGGATGCTGACGAAGGAAATGAACATGTTATTTACTACCTCAGTCACAATATCCTCAACACCGATACATGTTATGCTCATGTCGAGAAGTTGGCTTTGGCTTCTGTAGAGGTTCTTCAACACTTTCCACATTACATTCTCCTTTGTACTACCACTATGATTTCCAAATGCAACCTGTGACCTAGATCCTAACTCGTCAGTTGCTGGGGGGAAATATTCGAAGTGGATTGTCGTCCTCCAAGAATTCGATTTGGTGTTCACTACTACCAAATCTAAGAAATCACTGGTCTTCAATGAGTTGATTTGCACCCTTCCCTCTGCTTCTCTTCCTGCAAGTGCTGGTAAGTAGCTCCCGGACAAGACTCTTTTCCTAATTAGCACTCTCGACCCCTGGTATGGTGATATCATCATGTATCTCCAGAAATCCACCTTCTGGTTTGCATTGACCAAGGATGATCGTCGATGCATTCAGAATCAATACCAAACTTACCGTATCATTGGAGATACTTTATACCACGTCAGTGTCGATTCAACTCTTCGCCGCTGTCTCACTCTTGAGGAGGTTGAGAGAGTCTTGAATGACTGCCATTCTGGTGCATGTGGCAGTCAATTGTATGGATATGCTACTACTCAAAAAATACTTCGTGCTGGTTATTTATGGCCATCCATATTCAAGGATTACATCCTTGTTGTTCGCAAATGCCATGAGTGCCAAATTTATCAACGAAAAATGCATGCCCCACCTACTCACTTACACCCCATTATTACCGCTGGTCCTTTTCCCAAATGGGGCATCAACTATATGACATGTAACCCTCATTTGGCCGGGGGGCATGGTTATATTATTATTATTGCTGTGGATTATTTCACCAAATGGGCCAAAGAAATGCCTACATACTCTACGTACGATAAAACGACAACTCAATTTCTATTAAATCACGTTATTTCTAGGTTTGGAGTGCCTCAAGCCATTATCACTAACCATGGCTCCCATTTTTGAGATTACATGATGGCTGAGCTAACTTCTATGTTGGGCTTGCACCACGATGGCTCCTGCCCATATTACCCTCAGGACAATGACCAAGTTGAAGCTGTGAACAAAGTCTTAGTTATGATGCTTCAACGCACCATTGGGATGCACAAGTCAAATTGGAATCTCATGCTTTTTTCATCTCTATGGGCTTACCGAACCTCGACCAAGGACGCAACTGGATTCACACCGTTCCATCTAGTCTACGGTCTCGAAGCAACTTTACCGATTCAGTGCGAAATTCCCTCACTCAAGCTGGCTGCCAAACTTCTCTCCAAGACCTCACCTTAGGAAGAGCACCTCTTATATTTAGAATGACTTGATGAGACTCACCGTCTTGCTGCTTTGGTCATCGAAGCACAAAAAAAGTGGTTCAAGTCCCATTTTGATCATTTTGTCTCTCCTTGAAATTTTTCTGAGGGTGATTTGGTTCTTCTATATGATCAGGCTAATGATAAGCTAGGGGAAGGGAAGTTCGAATACATGTGGCATGGGCCCTACATTGTTAAATGTGTGTTGCAGAAAGGTGATTATGAGCTAATTGGTTATGAGGGCAATCCCTTAGACAAGCCCCGTAATGGGATTTATCTCAAAAATTACTATGCCTAGGTTATCTTGCATAACTACTTTTGTGCAATAGTGTGTTATTCATTTTTGTACAATGTGGTTTGGTGTGTTGCTTTTCAAGAAAATTTCCTTCTTATATGTTTTTACCTGCTTTGCAGATGTCTGTGTCTCCTCACATCCGTTTCACTGATGATGCTTGCCATAGCACCCAGAATCTATCATCCGTGGCATGGGCCATTAATGACCCCTATGATGAGTTTACTGATATTCAAGGTATTTGTTTAGGTCGAACAACTAATAACATTGTTGAGTATCGCGCAGTTATCGAATTGTTGTCAGAAGCTATTTCTCTTGACATCCGAGAATTGGTTGTCAACCTTGATTCACAACTTGTTGTTCTTCAACTCAATGGGAAATATTCCATTAGAAACCCTTAGATATTGAGAATGTATTTGCATATTCATCTATTGGAGAGAAATTTTGACTACATTACATATCATCATATTCCTAGGCATATGAATACATTGACAGATGCATTAGCTAATTACGTGTTGGATAGACATTTGTGAAACATGTGACAATAAAAAACAAAACATTTTTACCATAGTAAGCAAGGAAATATAGCATATATATATCAATAATGTTTTTCATACATCAAAAATCCAAAAAATAATATATGTGTTCAAGTACATACGTGGCTCGCAGGCCTCACAAATGTAAAATGCTAGATCTATGAACTACTCATCATGGTGCTCATGGTAGCACGTAACTGCTCATACTACACAAGTCAGTAGTCGGCGGATCTAGTCTGATACCCCCATTGTGTGCCTCTGATACTGGTGTGGGATGTCACTCACCTGGGCATACTCTGGGATACCGTGGGTCAATCCCTCGAGGTTTCACGTGATCTCCTCCTCATTATCGCTTCCTTCCTGATAAGGAGCGATATCAAGCTACCGAGCAACATGCCTAGCAATCAGGTACATCCCGGTAGGGCGCTCTGGTCCCACATCTGCATTTACAAAATCGAAATGTCATGAATGCATGTATTTAAAAAATAATAAAAAATTTAAATTTAAAATTTTATGTTTTTACCTCCATCATCATAATATTCTCCTTCTGGGAGCGGCATATCTGGAGTGTCGCGGAAGTTGGTACTACTATAGGGCCAATCCTTTACTACGATCAGCTGACGTTGTAGCCACAAAAAGAAGGCGAGCTTATATGACATATGTTGGTACCTGGTGATTCTAGGCATCAATGCACTCCAACAGACCATCCATGGGTCTCGTGGCAATGGTGGTTCCACCTCGGCATGCTGGTAGTGAAATAGCGAAACCTGCTCCAAAAGGAAGGTCATTAGAATGGAACCAAGGCAAAATTGCTTCAGGTTTCCTGCCTTGGCTTTGGATAGTTGGTGCTTCATGTTTACCTTCATGGCTTCTTCCCAGTTGAAGATAGTCGGTGTCGTATAGTCTATAGCATGCTGAAACTTTGACATGTTGGACTCATGCTGTGCCTAAGCCCTAACCACTCTGTTGATGGTCAACAACAACACTTTCAGCACAAGATCCCGAATAGTCATGATCTCTATCTTGCCGCTCTTTGATTTTAGTGCTTCCAGGCAGTGTTCTGTGAGCAACATGTTCACACTTGCCCCAATAGGCTTGGACCCATACATATTGACTGGTTCCCCTCTTCGAGATAGTCCTTTGATGAAATAAATTTCGGAAGTTTCCAACTCTAGTTCTTGGTTTCAAATCATAAAAACTTCCCGATTGACATCCTAGAGACTGATCAAATACTACAGTAACTCGGGTTGAGCCCGAAGACCTGGTGTGAGGAAGAATTTGAGGAGCCCATAGTTCCTCAGGGCATTCAAACAATTTGGGTTTTCCATTGCTTGTGTATCAATGTCCTCATGCTCATGTTCCATCCAATCAACCATTTTTCGCAATGTTTTCCTTGCAAAAACCATACAATCAAGTCAACAATCATCCTTGGCTAAATAAATCTAGTTAAAATCAAAGGAATTGGGGAAAAAAATTCAAAATTTTGTGTTCACAGTGTTGATGCAGCTGTTTTTAAAATAGTAGTGCCAATGACGCGCTTGACAGTGTTAATAACCCCTGATTAGCACGATTCTGTGCCCAGAAATCGCTCTGGCCGAGGGCGATTTTTTTTTGCTAAATCCTCCTTAAGAAATCCAAAAAATGGTTTTAAAAAGCATAAAAATGAAGTTAAAGGTCTCGGCTCTTACCTGCAACTGATGGATCGTCAAATGGCCTCCTGGATCCCCCACAATCTGCTCCTGAAAATCTAGGGCACAAATGGGTGAAAAATGCTCCACACAAGGTAAAATGGTAAAATGGTAAAAATTATTTACTTATTCCCCTTTTTATTCATTTTTCATGAGATATTAGGGTTCTAAAAGTATTTTTAGCCTATTTTTACCTCATAAATTGGATAATGCTTTTACCTTTTGTGTAGCGATAGGTGACAAATTATTGATGATTGTACTGGAGTCATGTTTAAGCTCTTTCCTCGACTTGTAAAACTCAAATGAAAAGATTGCTGAGTATTTTCCCTTTCTAACTCGTAAAAGAGAATAAAAATGGGGGGTCCGATTTTAAGCTCTTTTCCAACTCTTTAAACACGAAAATATTGTCGAGCTCTTGTAGTTTTGAACTCATTAAAGGCTGTGAAATGTTGTTTGCCTAGTATACGTTTACCCCTTTTTCGGGCTGGGATAAACTATTTACGAAAAAGGTACTCCTTGACTGAAATGGTCAAGCAGTTCTCTCAAGTATCATTTTCTACCTTTTCAGACTCGAGAGACACAAATGTATGAAAAGGGACCATGTGGAGTTTTCTTTTTCATGTCTTTTTCAAACTCTCTAAACATGAAAAAGATACTGAGTTACACCTTTGTCGGACTCGTTAAAACATTAAACGACATTGGATTTGTCACCATGACAGACATGAGCTTCTCCTTCCTAGGGCTCATTAAACTTACTAGGTCGGATTTATCCGAAGGATGAACTTACAGTGCAAGCACATGCTATCCCCTTTAAGCTTGCGATTAAAAAATAATTGGGGTACCTACCAGAAATGATGGGGGGAAATGGGAAATTCTATTAGTTGTGTCGGCATCTCACTCTTGAACATGACACTTTCTTCTTTGTGTCAGGTTGGGGTATCCTCCCTTCATCATTGACCTTCGTGGGTTGGGTCGCTCATTTTTGCCGTCCATTTGATATCTGCCATGTCATCATGACCACCGATCCTATGGATCCAAAAGATGCCAAACTCCAAAGTTGTGTCGCCAATATGTTCAAGAGTTAGTCCTTCTACAATTACACTTATTCCTGATTCTTTGTATCATCTAAAATCATTGCATCTCTTTGTCTCATGTTGATGATGTGGGATACATCATGGCCCTCCTTTGACACAGTCGCTTCCTGTCGACTTCAACTCATTATCTAGGAAGCTGGCTGAGAGACTCCCTTCCAGTACCTTAGAGCTTGCATGCCCTAATGGCAAGTTCTTCGCACTCGACAACAAGTTCACATCATTGGATTTCGATTGAGAGATTTCACAGATGTTCGAATTTAATTCCTTTATTCACATTCCATAGACTGTGCTGGTAGTACCTTGAGAGCCATTGTCATTATTGGGCTTTCTATCGTGCTTGTTATCATTCACATCATTGATGGTAATCAAGTGACTTTATAGCATGTTCGACTTCAACACATTCATTCACATGTTAGGATTTGTACTTTGATCGGGTCGTGTTGGAGCACAAGACCTTGGGCTCAGATTACACAAGTCTAGGTTGCAAGGTGATGGGAAATGATCATGTTGATATACATGTCTCATTATTGGATGGCCGCGACCATACCATGAGTTGCCATATGTGATCCCTCTCATTATTGGATGGTTGGGACCATACCTTGGTTTCGATATGATCCTCTTTATTGGATGGTTGCACCCATGCCTTGGATCCATTTACATGCTCATTCTCTAGATGGTTGTGTCCATACGATGATTCATGTATCATTTTTCATAGTTTTTAATGATGTATATGTATCTATGCTTTCTTGAAAGTTTTCCGATGATGGACTTCGGTTCCCCGCATCTACTTGTAAAGCATTTTACTCCTCACTCTAGTTCGGACTTCATGCTTTAGGGGGAATTTGTTACACAAAATTTTTCCACTGTCCCTGTACTCCGTGTTCCATGATCCTATAGGACCTCTACAGTGAACCCTACATGCTTTACCATCATGAAGAAGCTCCCATCATGTGCCTCTTCATGAGCAGAACAATTCCCTTTTGCATCATTTCCAAAGAATCTTCCTATTACCCCAGTTTACAAGACCAACGCTAATGACTAGTTTCCTCCTCGCATCGATTTACAGAGATTAAAACTAGGACTAGCACTGTATGGTGCTGCTGAGCCTTTTCTCAGTCGCATTGATCCTCTTTTGGAAAGTTTTTTAAATATGGAGTCGAAGCTTCTAGGTCTAGAAGCTTCATAACGGAGGTGTGGTAAATGGTTGGGTTGGATGGAGCCGAGGAAGTCAATTTGGGCTCCTTCCCCTATTAGGATGGAACCAATCCAAGAGAAAAGGCCTTCTCCCATGATAACAGGAACCATCTCCCCTCCATCCAAGCTATATAAACCCCTCCTTTTACAAGCTACATTAGTTTCACTCTTAGTATTTTTTGAGTTTGTATAATAAGCAGATATCATAGCTTGTGACTCTCTACTTTATGTTTGAGGGAGAATAATGTGTTTGTTTTGGTTTGAGACTAAAGGGAAGAAGCCTTAAAACTTCCATTTTGGGGCTATCCATGAGATTCTAGTAGAAATGTGGGAACCTGGATACGAGGGAGGAGACCAACAACGTCAAGGCATTGGTTGTAATCTCTTTCTGATCTTATATGAGTACAACTATTGATTGATTTCCTACATTAAAGTGTTATCTTACATTTGGTGGCTTAATGTTCCTTGACCTATTAAGTAGGCTGAATGCAATTTGTATGCTATCATGCTTGTTGTTGTTGTTTGTTTGCTTGTTTCAGGTATTCGAAGGAAGGAATGAAAGGTAGCTTGAGTAAGGAAGCGATATCATCACCAAGCGGAATAAATTTATAAGAGGTAGGCCCTCTTATTTGATTCTAGCTTAAGGAAGTTTTCCATAGATTGTTTGTTTGTGGCTAGACCCACTCTCTCGGGCTAGAGGAATTGTTTGTGTCCACACTGAGAATTTACCAGCACCACATCTAGATGTACTTGTGCAGGCAGCCACAGTACTTGAGAACAAAATGCTTCTCAGAATCCTTGACACCCAACTTCGTGCGAAGGGTATGAAAAACATTGGTAAACTCTGGCACATCTTGGTCCCTTCCTTGTCACATCATTGTCCACTTTATGTATTTATCCTCATAGCTCTTGACAGGGTAGCATTGCTCCTTGATGGCATCCCAGAACGAGTTCCAAGTGGGTGCGGCTGAAAACAGTGAGTTCATACTTTCATCCTTCTACTAACAGTAGGTTTTGCACTAGTCCTTGATGTGGGAGGCTACTTTGAGAAGTGCAAACGTGATCTTTTCCTGGCTGGAAAAATCACGAATGAAAAAATATCCTTCTAGTAGATTTAACCATTTATCTACAACATCTGCATCTATATGACCCTCAAATATGGGAATGTAAAAGTTAACTTGTACCTTAAAGGGTGTGGTGCTTCCAAAGTAGTTGCTGTAAGGAGTTGCATCGCCCTTGGGTAGTTGTCGAAGGATCTAGGAAAAGTTTTCCATCATCGCGTTCCTTTGTCACTCGAGGGCTTCTTCGAGAAATATTTTGATAGGATCTCATGCCCCATCATCTTTTTTTTCATATGCCATGGGGTGCCATTAGGATTTGCGAGGCTGGACTTGCAAAGGTTTGACCAGTTAAAGCCCTAACTCCTTATATCTTGACCTCATTGGGGACATGCGAAGAAAAACAGAGAAAGAGTAGATCGCTCTGATACCATTGATCCAGATTTAAACAGGAACATAAAATATTACAAATATAATGATAAATACAAAGATGTAGTAGAAATAACACTTCATTTCATAAATATCAAATACTGAAATATGCTTACAAACAGAATGGAAATAAGACTAGCTCGGGCCATGGTAGCTTATCTCTGAGAAGAGATGTGACGGCTACATGCCTCTAAACTGTGTTACAATGAGGCTCAAGGGCCTTTTTATTATTGAACAATAAGAGCGAACCCTAAGATGCAATAGAAATAATACTTCATTTCATAAATATCAAATACTGAAATATGCTTACAAACAGAATGGAAATAAGACTAGCTCGTGCCATGGTAGCTTACCTCTGAGAAGAGATGTGACGGCTACATGCCTCTAAACTACGTTACAATGAGGCTCAAGGGCCTTTTTAATATTTAACAATAAGAGCAAACTCTAAACAACCAAAACCCTAACTCAAGGAGATGTAACACCAAGAGTTTATGGGCCTCGTTGGGATTAGCTAGATAGCCAACTTCCTGGGGTCACAACTTGGTCATATTATCTCCGTTTGACACGCATGATACCCCGTTGGAAAGATCTCTTCGAGGAATATGAAAAAAAATATGATTTACGTAAAAAAATAATGGTGCAAGATTTCCAGAAAAAAAAAAAAAACGTTGTTTAGGGCCTCAAAACAGCTTTGGAAGTTTAGGACCCGAAAAACTGCTAAAAATAGTAAATTGTGCTACAATTAAGGAAACTAAAAAACTGAAAGAAATGATGGTGGGGGCCCAAGTGGAATTGGTGGGTGGCCACCAATATCCGCCTATATCATTCCTCCCCCCTTAGGAAGCAATGGTCCCCATTTCGTTGAGTTCCTCCATGAGATGGGGAAACTTCTACTAAACTTGGTCCCTGGTGAAGGAGTTAGCCTGCTTTGACAACTCGATACAGTTGGATCTTCTAATGGCGAGTGTGCTTGATCTGCGTGTCCATGATCCAATTAGTTTTGTCTTGTTCCATGCAATCTAAATTTAACTCTATAGGTGTGAGTTTTTCTAGCAATGGTGGGAAGTATGGTCGAAGGCAGTCCAAATTGAACACTGGGTGTAGGCCAAGGAATGGCGGAATACTAAGCTCAAATGAATTGTCTCCCACAAACTTGGTAATGGTGTAAGGACCATATCAGAGTGGTCTGAGTTTCTGATAGGCTCTGGTAAGGAGTTCCTTTTGCAAATGCAACCAAACTTTGTTGCTTAGTTGAAACTTGTGTGGCACCCGATGTTGATCATGTCGCTACTTGTACTTGGAATTTTATTTCTCCAGAATGTCATGGACCTGCAGGTGATATGTTAGATGTGCTCAAGGAAGCTATTTTCCTTATCGGTTTCAGACTGGCCATGAGCCGAATCTACCTAAGTAGCTGCAAATGGCATGGCCACATCAATGGGACATAGTGGCTAGAATCCCAAGCCCACCTGAAAAGGGTTGTGGCCAGTCGAACTATGGAGAGCCCGGTTATAGGTGTGCTAGACATAGGGAAGGATCTCATCCCATGTGCGTGGATGCTTTGAGTTGTACATGCATAGAATGCGTATGATCATCCTCTTGATGACCTCTGTCTAGCCATCAGTTTGGGGATGGAAAGCTATGGACTTAGGAGCTTGGTGTCCATCATCGACCAAAGACTGGACCAAAATTTATTGAGGAACTTGTTGTCTCGATCTAAGATGATAGACTATGGGATCCAAAAGTGTACCCACACTCATTCAAAGAAGAGTTTGGTAGTGGCTTCTGCTGTGATATTCTTCTTACAGGCAACCATAATGGCCATCTTCAAGAGTCTGTCAATGACCACAAAAACATAGTCGTTGCCATGCTTAGTAGAAGGAAGGAACAACATGTAATCCCTGGAGATGGATTCCCAAGGTCGACTAGGGGTAGGTAGCAAAGTATAGATACCTTGCTTCTTGATGGTTGGTTTGGTAATGGCACAGGCAGTGTAGTATCTGATGTACTTCCCGACATTCTATCGAAGATTCGGCCCATAGAAATACTTCTGCAGCACTGCCACCATTTTCTCGACCCCAAAATGCCCAACTGCCCAACTGTAGTGTGCTTCCCAAATCATCTTGGCACGCTCACTTGAAGGAACACAAAGGTGTCCCAGGTGGCATAATAGGGCACCCTGGAGGTGAAAATCTGGAACTTGCTGATCCTCCAAGACCATCTGGTATGTGTGGCTGAATTCTGGGTGGCTTTTGTAGAGAAGTGGCCAATCAGAAGTCTCGTGCCCACAAGAGTTGAGCACGGTGGTTAACACCATGATCGGTGGTCAGCTGAGGCAATCTACAACATTATTAGTGCTGCCCTTCTTGTACTTGATATTCAAATGGAATTGTTGCAAGTATGTAGACCACTTCTGATGGCGATCATTCTGCAACTTTCCTTTCGTCTGTATGAACTACAAGGGCTGGTGGTTTGTGTGGATGACCGTTTCCTTCCCCAAAATGTAATGCTTCCATTGTCGATAGACCTGTACAATGGAATACATCTCTTTTTCATAAGTGGGATACTTCCGGACTGTGTCTGAAAGTGTCTCACTTTGATATGCCAATAGATGCCCCTATTGAGTAAGGACTGCCCCAATAACATAGTCAGAGGCATCTATCTCGATCTCAAATGGTTGTTGCAAGTTTGGTATTGTGAGCACTGGTGCAGAGCAGAGGCGATGTTTCAACTCTATGAATGCCTTCTATTGAGATTCAGACCAAAGGATTTTCCTTTCGCTCCTCCCTTGGTGACTTGACTCAAGGGCCAAGTGATATAAGAGAATCCCAACATGAACCTGCAGTAGAAATTAGCAAGACCCAGAAAGCTGCAAAGCTCTGTCAGAGTGGCTGGAGCTATCCAATCCTGAATGACTTGGATCTTAGTTGGATCCACATGCACCCCCATTCATAAATAATGTATCCCAGACTGAACCTGGGTCATGCTAAAAGTGCATTTCTCCAAATTGGCACATAGCTTGTGTTGCCGCAGTGTTTGGAGAACCTGCCGGATGTGGTGTAGGTGCTCTTCCCCACTCTGACTGAAGATCAAGATGTTATCCTAGTATACCACTACAAATGAGTTGGTGAATGGCCACAAGATGTCATCCATTAGCCTCATGAAGGTTGTAGGAGCATTCGTTAACCCGAAAGGCATAACCAACCATTCGAAAAGGCCCTCCTTGGCTTTGAAGGCAGTCTTCCACACAACAAAGGGTTTGATTGGTACCTGGTGATATCCTGATTTCAAGTCGATCTTGCTAAAATATTCCCCCCCTTTAGTTGGTCTAGAATGTCATCAATCTGTGGGATCGGGTGCCTATTAAAGATAGTTATCTTGTTCAGCGCCCGATAGTCAATACAGAGTCTCCAAGTCCAATCCTTCTTTTGTACCAACACTATCGAGCTTCCATAGGGCGATGAACTCGGATGGATGTGACCTTTCTAAAACAGCGCCTGAATCTACCTCTTGATTTCGTTGTTCTCAAGAATAGAGCGTCGATAGATTGGTCCATTAGGCAGCGACTCACTTGGGGTCAGATCAATGGAGTGCTTGACTTGATAGTGCAGAGGCACCTCTGTAGGGGAGGTGAAGATGTCCTCGTACTCCTCCATGACCTTGTCCATCTGTAGTTGTCGTGCGGAGGGGCCTTGTTTGGAGGTTGTGGCCACTGTCTTATTCTTTCCTTCAAGGCTTATCATCAGGAGAATAAATTTCCTGGTTTTAGATGTAGGTTTTAACCCTGTACATAAATTACCTGCATATGAATTCTAAAACACATAAAATAAAGAATGTGAGAGCATAACACATAAAACACATATACATAGATATTTTCCCCTGGATCCCAAAACCGGGACTACCAGCTTGACTTTTCATTATTTTCCTTTCAATGTTATAATACATATTTATACATGTTGAAGCATCCAATACCATGGACCGAAAACCATTGCGTCCAAAACTATGGACCGAAAACTATCGCATCTAAAAACATGTGTGAAAATCATGCACAAAACCATAGTTGGGTCCGCCCAACCTAACATAGGTGCCAAAACCAAAATTTTCCGGGGCGTTGCCCCAGACCCCATAGAGTGGGGTTACCTACACCCCTCAAACCCACTGTGACCCCCCTGCTATGCAATCAGCACAACGAAAGGGGGGCTACGCCCCCCCTCTAACGCCCCGGTTAACTATGTGGGCTAGTCGTGGAAGGAATATAACACAACCCAACATTGGAAATGAGATTACTGCATTGTTTTGTAGTAACCAAAGAGATGGCAATAGGCAGTGTTACCTCCAATATCCTGTACAACTTATTTCCCAAAGTAACAATAACAACACGAGGCCTTGACCCATACACAACATGTCGCTTCCATAAGTATGGTTGGCATAATAATACATGACAAACATCAAGGGGAGAAACGTCACATAATACCTCATCCGTGGAGCACTTGATGTTGTATGGAAGGCGACATTGTTGGCTCATGCGAAGATCCTGTCCTTGGTGAAGCCACCCGATGGTGTAGGGTTTTGGATGTGTTGTGGTTGGTAAGCCCAACTGCTTCACGACCTCTACCGAAATGAGGTTCTTTTGGCTCCCACTGTCGACAATGAACTGTAGCAGGCAACCCTTTACCCACATTTGGAAGTGGAAGTCGCGCTCCTCCTCCTCTGGATCTTCAGGTTTCTCCTTCTAGATATTTGTGGTGGCAACAATGGCATTGGGCTCCTCATTGATAATCTGCTTCCCTTTGTCATTCCCCATGTCGGGTTCTGACTCAGATTCAGAACATGCATCTGATTCTGAAGCCTTTAGCTTGGCCACTAGTGACTACTTGGCCCAACACTCACTTGTGTTGTGAGTGGAGCTCTTATGGAACTCACACCACTTTCCCGTGCCCTTCTTTGGCTTCACGACGTTGTTCTTGCCTTGTGGCTTTGTAGGTTTTCTTGGGCCACCCCGCCTTGGCTTTGTCCTTTGTTTTGCGGTTTGGGGGCACCTTTCCCTTGCTTCAGATTCAGAGATCCAAAGTCTCGCTTCTTCTGTTTAAACTTTTGCTCGATCTTGACAGCATATCGGTATGTTATGTCGAGCGAGGAAATGTCCATTAATTCCATCTTGTCCTGGATGGACCTATGTAGGAAGCCGAGGTACTTGATAACCAAATGCTTCTCAGAATCCTTGATACCCAACTTCATGCGAAGGGTATAAAAAACATTTTTTAATTCCGACACATCTTGGTCCCTTCCCTGTAGCAGCGTTGTCCACTTTATGTATTTATCTTCATAGCTCCCAACAGGGTAGTACTACTCCTTGATGGCATCTCAGAATGAGTTCCAAGTGGGTGCGGCTGAAAACAATGAGTTTTAACTTTCATCCTTCTGCTCACAGTAGCTTTCCCACTAGTCCTTGACGTGGGGGGCTGCTTTGAGAAGTGAAAAAGTAATATTTTCCTGGCTGGAAAAATCATGAACAAAAAAATATCCTTTTAGCAAATTTAACCACTTATCTACAACATCTGCATCTATCTAACCCTCAAATATGGGAATGTCAAAGTTAACTTGTACCTTAAAGGGTGTGTGCTTCGAGAGTAGCTGTCGGAAGTAGATGCGTCACCCTTGGGTAGGCGCTGAAGGATTTGGGAAAAGTTGTCCATCATCGTGTTCCTTTGTCGCTCGAAGGCTTCTTCGAGAAAGATTTTGATAGGATCTCCTACCCCCTCATCTTTCTTTTCATCTACTATGGGAGGCCGTCGGGATTTGCGAGGTTGGTCTTGCAAAGGTTCAACTAGTTCAAGCCCTAACTCCTTATATCCTGACCTCGTTGGGGACATGAAAAGAAAAACAGAGAAAGAGCAGACTGCTCTAATACCACTGACCCAGATTTAAATAGGAATTATATAAATATAAATACAAGAAGTAGAAATAACACTTCATTTCATTAATATCAAATATTGAAATATGCTTACAAATATAATGGAAATAAGACTAGCTCGGGTGATAGTAGCTTATCTCTGAGAAGAGATGTGGAGGCTACATGCCTTTGAACTGCATTACAATGAGACACAAGGGCCTTTTTATTATCAAACAATAAGAGAAAACACTAAACAACCAAAACCCTAACCCGAGGAGATGTAACACCAAGAGTTTATGGGCCCCGTTGGGGTTAGTTAGACAATCAACTTCCCGGGGTCACGACTTGGTCATATTATCTCCATTTGACTCGCATGATACCCCATTGGAAAGATCTATACGAGGAGTACGACAGAAAATAAAATTTTAGATTTCATGTTACAAGATTGCCAAAAAAATGTCGTTTAGGGCCTCAAAATGGCTCCGGAAGTTTAGTACCCGAAAACTGCTAAAAATAGTAAATTGTGCTACAATTAAGGAAACTGAAAAACTGAAAGAAACAATTGTGGGGGTCCAAGTGGAATTGGTGGGTGGCCACCAATATCCACCTAGATCATTCCTCCCCCTTAGGAAGCAATGGTCCCCATTGCATTGAGTTCCTCCATGATATGGGGAAACTTCTGCTGAACTTGGTCCCTGGTGAGCCACTTGCCTTGGTGAAGGAGTTGGCTTGATTTGACAACTCGATACAATTGGATCTTCTGCTGGCGAGTGTGTTTGAACTGCATGTCCATGATCCGATAAGTTGTGGCTTATTCCATGCAATCTAGATTTAATTATGTAGGTGTGAGTTGTTCTACAATTTCTGATGTGTCTAGCAATGGTGGGAAGTATGGTCGAAGGCAGTCCACATTGAACACTGGGTGCAGGCCAAGGAATGGGGGAATGATGAGCTCAAATTCATTGTCTCCCATAGCCTTGGTAAGGATGTAAGTACCATATCTAAGTGGTCTAAGTTTCCGATAAGCTCCGTTAAGGCGTTCCTTTTTCAAATGCAACCAAACTTTGTCGCCCACCTGAAACTTGTGTGGCACTCGATGTTGATCATGTCCCTACTTGCACTTGGCATTTGATTTCTCTAGAATGTTGTGGACCTGCTGTTGTATATGTTGGATTTGGTCAATGAAGGTTTTTGCCTTATCACTTTCAGACTGGACATGAGCCGAATCTGCCTGAGTAGCTACAAATGGCATGGCCACATCAATGGGACATAGTGGCTGGAATCCCAAGCCCACCTGAAAAGGGTTGTTGTCAGTCGAGCTATGGAGAGCATGGTTATAGCTATGCCAGACATAGGGGAGGCTCTCATCCTTGAGTTGTACATGCACATAATGTGTATGATCATCATATTAACGACCTCTATCTAACCATCAGTTTGGGGATGGAAAGTTGTGGACTTAGTGAGCTTGGTGTCCATCATCGACCAAAGACTAGACCAAAATTTACCTAGGAACCTGCTGCCCCAATCTAATATGATATATTGTGGGACCCTAAAGTGTACCCACACTCATTCAAATAAGAGTTTAGCATTGGCTTCTGCTGTGATATTCTTCTTGTAGGCAACCATAATAGCTATCTTCGAGAATCTGTCGACTACCACAAAAACACAGTCATTGTCATGCTTAGTAGAAGGAAGGCCTGACATGTAATCCATGGAGATGGATTCCCAAGGTCGATTAGGGGTAGGTATTGGAGTATAAAGGCCTTGCTTCTTGATGGCCAGTTTGGTAATGGCGCAGGCATTGCAGGATCTGATGTACTTCCCGACATCCTGTCGAAGATTCATCCAATAGAAATACTTCTGCAATACTGCCACCATTTTCTCGACCCAAAAATGCCCAGCAGCCTGACTGTAGTGTGCTTCCCAAATCATATTGCCACGCTCACTCGAAGGAACACAAAGGTGTCCCAAGTGGCATAATAGGGCATCTTGAAGGTGAAAATCTAGAACTTGCTGACCCTCAAAGAGCGTCTGGTATGTGTGGCTCAATTCTGGGTCACTTTTGTAGAGAAGTGGCCAATTAGAAGTCTTGTGCTCATAAGAGTTGAGCACGGTGGTTAACGCCATGATCGGTGGTCAACTAAGGCAATTTGCAACATTATTAGTGCTGCCCTTCTTATACTTGATATTCAAATGGAACTGTTGCAGGTATGTGGACCACTTCTGATGGTGATAATTCTGAAACTTCCCTTGCGTCTGTATGAACTGCAGGGGCCGATGGTCTGTGTGGATGACCGTTTCCTTCCCCAAAATGTAAAGCTTCCATTGTCAGCAGGCCTGTACAATGGAATATAAGTGGGATATTTTCGGACTGTGTCTGAAAGCGTCTCATTGTGATATGCCACTAGATGCGCCTGTTGAGTAAGGATTGCCCCAATAGGATAATCAGAGGCATCTATCTCGATCTCAAATGGTTGTTGTAATTTTGGTAATGTGAGCACTGGTGCAAAGCAGAGGCAATGTTTCAACTTTGTGAATGCCTTCTGTTGAGATTCAGACCAAAATAATTTTTCTTTCTCTCCTCCCTTGGTGACTTGACTCAAGGGCAAGTGATATGAGAGAATCCCAACACGAACCTGTAGTAGAAATTGGCAAGACCCAGAAAGCTGCAGAGCTCTGTCAGAGTGCTTGGAGCTGGCCAATCCCGAATGACTTGGATCTTGGCTGGATCCACATGCAGCCCTTATTCATCAATAATGTATCCCAGATATTGAACCTGGGTCATGCCAAAAGAGCATTTCTCCAAATTGGCACATAGCTTGTGTTGCCGAAGTGTTTGGAGAACCTGTTGGATGTGGTGGTGGTGCTCTTCCCAACTTTGGTTGAAGATCAGGATGCCATCCAAGTATACCACTACAAATGAGTTGGTGAATGACCACAAGATGTCATCCATCAGCCTCATGAAGGTTACAAGAGCATTCGTCAACCCGAAAGGCATAACCATCCATTCGAAAAGGCCCTCCTTGGCTTTGAAGGTAGTCTTCCACACTCAAAGGGTTCGATTGGTACCTGGTGATATCGTGATTTCAAGTCGATCTTGCTGAAATATTTTCCCCCCTTTAGTTGATCCAGAAGGTCATCAAACCGTGGGATCATGTACCTATTGCAGATAGTGATCTTGTTCAACGCCTGATAGTCAATACAGAGTCTCCAAGTGCCATCCTTCTTTTGTACCAATATGATTGGGCTCCCACAAGGCGATGAACTCGGATGGATGTGACCTTTCTGCAACAACTCCTGAATCTACCTCTTGATTTTGTCGTTCTCCAAAATGGAGCACTGATAGATTGGTCCATTGGGCAGCGAAAAACCTGGGGTCAGATCGATGGAGTGCTTGACCTGACAGTGTAGAGGCACCCCTTCGGGGGAGGTGAAGATGTCCTCGTACTCCTCCATGACCTTGTCCATCTATTGTTGTCGTGCGGAGGGACCTTGTTTGGAGGTTGTGGCCACCGTCTTCTTCTTAAATTGAGGGCGTATCATCAGGAAAATAAATTTCCCATTTTTGGAAGTGATCTTACTGCATTGTTTTGCAGGAGATGGCGGTATGTGGTGCTACCTTCGGTATCCTGTACAAATTATTTCCCAAATTAACAATAACAACACGAGGCCTTGAATCATACACAACATGTCACTTCCATAAGCATGGTTGGCCTAATAATACATGAAAAACATCAAGGGGAGCAACGTCACATAATACCTCATCAGTGAAGGGGTTTATGTTGTATGGAAGGCGACACTTTGGCTCACACGAAGATCCTGTCCTAATTGGTGAAGCCACCCGATGGTGTATGGTTGTGGATGTGTTGTGGTTGGTAAGACCAGCTGCTTCATGACCTCTGCCAAAATGAGGTTCTTTTAGCTCCCACTGTCGACAATGAGCTGTAGCAAGGAACCCTTTACACACATCTCGAAGTGGAAGAGGTGCTCCTCCTCCACTGGATCTTCAGGTTCCTCCTTATGGATCTTCGTGGTGGCAATGGTGGAATTGGGATCCGCATCGATAATCTACTTCCCTTTCTCATTCCCCTTCTCAGGTTCTGACCCAGAGTCAGAACATGCATTTGATTCCAAAGCCTTTAGCTCAGCCACTAGTGACTGCTTGGCCCGACACTCACTTGTGTTGTGAGTGGAGCTCTTATGGAACTCACACCACTTTCCCATGTCCTCTTTGGCTTCACAGAATTCTTCTTGGTTTGCAGCTTTGGCGTGATGTCCTAGGCTGCCCTGCCTTGGCTTTGTCCTTTATTTTGTGGTTTGGAAGCACCTTTCCCTTGCTTTGGATTCATAGATCCAAAGTCTCGTTGTGTCGAGCGAGTAGATGTCCAAGAATTCCATCTCGTCCTGGATCTACCTGCACAAGCAACCGTAGTACTTGAGAACCAAATGCTTTTGAGAATCCTTGATACCCAACTTCGTGCGAAGGGTATGAAAAACATTGGTAAAATCTGACACTTCTTGGTCCCTTCCTTGTCACAACATTTTCCACTCTATGTATTTATATTCATAGCTCTCGACAAGGTAGTACTACTCCTTGATGGCATCCTAGAACGAGTTCCAAGTAGGTGCGGCTGAAAATAGTGAGTTCATACTTTCATCCTTCTACTCACAGTAGGTTTCCCACCAGTCCTTGATGCGGTGGGCTACTTTGAGAAGTGAAAAAGTGATCTTTTCCTGGCCGGAAAAATCATGAATGAAAAAATATCCTTCTAGAAGATTTAACCATTCATCTACAACATTTGCATCTATCTGACCCTCAAATATGGGAATGTCAAAGTTAACTTGTACCTTAAAGGGTGTGGTGCTTCTAGAGTATCTGTCGGAAGTAGATGCGTCGCCCTTGGGTAGCCGCTGAAGGATCTGGGAAAAGTTTCCATCATCGCATTCCTTTTCTGCTAAAGGGCTTCCTCGAGCAATCTTTTGATAGGGTCTCCCACCCCCTCGTCTTTCTTTTCATTTGCCATGGGAGGCCATCGGGATTTGTGAGGCTGACCTTGTAAAGGTTTGACCAGTTCAAGCCCTAACTCCTTATATCTCGACCTCGTTGGGGACATGAAAAGAAAAACAGAGAAAGAGCATATTGCTCTGATACCACTAATTCAGATTTAAACAGGAACGCAACAAATTACAAATATAACCATAAATACAAAGATGCAGTAGAAATAACACTTCATTTCATTAATATAAAATACTGAAATATGCTTACAAATAGAATGGAAATAAGACTAGCTCAGGCGATGGTAGCTTATCTTTGAGAAGAGATGTGGTGGCTACATGCCTTTGAACTACGTTACAATGAGGCTCACGGGCCTTTTTAATATTGAACAATAAGATCAAACCCTAAACAACCAAGACCCTAACCCAAGGAGATGTAATACCAAGAGTTTATGGGCCCTGTTGGTGTTAGTTGGACAACCAACTTCTAGAGTCGCGATTTGGTCATATTATCTCCATTTGGTGAACATGATACCACGTTGGATTTATCTCTCCAAGGTCTACGACGAAAAAGATGACTTTGGACATAAAATTGTTGGTACAAGATTGCCAAAAAAACATCGTTTAGGGCCTTAAAACGGCTCCAGAAGTTTAGGACTCAAAAAACTGCTAAAAATAGTAAACTATGCTACAATTAAGGAAACTGAAAGAAACAATGGTGGGGGTCCAAGTGGAATTTTTGGGTGGCCACCAAAATCCATCTAGATCATCCATTTTTGCATCATGATCCTTGGTCTTATGTTCAGTCAAATGCTGCCACACTCCAGAGTCATGTTGACGATATGTTCAAGAGCAGTCTTATATGTAGTTTATTACCTATTACATTGTCTGACCCTTTGCTACAGTCTTGGATCATACTCATTCATTCCACTTTATTCCTTGTTTCGTGCCGATGATGGGGGAATCATCATGGCCCTCCTTCGACTGGTCACTTCCTATCGATTTCATCTCATTATCCAAGAAGGTGACTTAGAGACTCCCTTTCAATACCTTAGAGCTTGCATTCCTTAATGGAAATTTCTTCACATATGACGACATGCTTTCATCATTGGCCTTCGATCGGATGATTCCATGATTGTTTGACTTCAACTTCATTTTCACATTCACGGATTGTACTATCATACCTTGAGACCCATTGTCATTATTGGTGGTTCCTCTTGTTCTTGTTAACGGTCCGCATCATTGGCTGGTACAGGTGGATTTCGAGCATGTTCGACTTCGACACATTCATTTTCATGTTAGAATTCATACTTTGATTGGGTTAAGGATGGAGCGCAAGACCCTGATTTTTGTCTGATATGACTCAAGTTGCACGAAGTTATCTATTGTTTGTGATTGTACACATGTTTCTTCTATACAGATGGCTGTGACCATACCGTGGGACTTTATATTTATGATGATGATGGTCCTTCTATATCAGGTGGTTGTGTACATGCCTTGGATCTTAGACTTACAGATGATCCTTTTCATTTGGATGCTTGCACCCATGCCGTGGATATTTTCACATAGTCCTTTCTATCCAGATGGCTATGTCCATACCATGGATTCATGTTTTGATATCATATATGTATATGTATATGCATCCTTTATTTGTAGTTCTTCTTAAAGTGTTTGTTACCATCCTTGCAAAATCTCATAAAGAATCTCAACCATCACTCCCTGTTCTGCCTTCATGCTTTAGGGGGTATCTGTTACAAAGTATTTTGTCATGCATCCTGCACTTCCCTGTGTCATACCTTGAAGTGCTCAAAACTTGGAAATCATGTAGTGTACCCATCATGATATGCAGTTCAAATCCTCCCTGAAACACTAATGGAAACATGCCTTGAGCCTTCCCCGAAGAAGCAAGCTCTAAAACCCTAATTTCAAGACCAGTGCGACTATGACACTGACAACTAGTGATGATGATAAGTTGCACTATACTAGCCTCGTGCTGCTAGGACACTTTTTACTTGGTTACTCGCGATGATCTCTAAAAAGTGAGTTTTCCCAAAGAGGGAAAGAAACTTCATGATCTAGAGGCTTCCAGAACGACGAGATGGAGGTTGTTCGGTGTGGATGTGGTTGAATTCTCCCAATATTGCCCTTTGATCTTATCCCTATGAGCTACCTCCTTGAGATGAGGGCCTTCCCCTATCTTTGGAGAGATCCTAACTCCCTTTCCTTGCTTATATATTCATCCTCTCCCATTCCTAAATGGTTGGTCTCTAATTATTTGCACCCTTATGCTAAAATAGTACCGACATGCTACTCATTTGGCTTGGAGAAGAAGTGATTAGAGAGCTTGAGCTTGAGCTTGGACTTGGACATTCACTTAAGGGGAGATGATTGAAATCAAGGCTTGGTTGTATTCTTCCTCCTTTATTTCATTAATATATACAACTACTAGATCAATTTCCATAAATTTTTGTGTTAATGAATCATTTATCTTAATGCTCCTTGATTTGTTAAGTAGATTACTTTTGATTATGCTTGTTGCACTTGTATGCTTCGTTGTGTCTTTGATCTCTTGTGCATGTACCCAAACACTGTGAGAAATAGAGCAGAGCCTAAGGAGCAAGAGATTTGAGATCTTCAACAAAGGAGTGCGTTATAGCATCAGAATGAGGTAGGCCATCTTCCTCTTCTCTCATTTCGATTGTAATTTAGGAAAGTGTCTTGTAGATTGTCACGTAGGTTGCTAGTCCCACTCATTGGGCTAGAGGGATCATGTCTGTCCACAAAGAGGATTTACCTAGACAAAAGTACTATTAGAGCCTAAATCTGCCTTAGGCTGAAAGAAGGCAAAGATCAGGGTAACCACAAACCACGCTCAGTTTGGTAGCTAGCCCTACCAGAATAGGAGAGGGCTCTCTCCGGGTCACGCTCAGTGAGGAATAAGCAATATGGTCCGAGATGACTCAAAATGAATACTGATTTTAGGCTAGTAAATAGATATGGAAAAAGTCGATTTTTGAATGACTGAATTTTCCGAGCTGTGTGGGACCAAAGGACTGCATGAGCTGGGAAATTAAATCAAAGACATAGGATATTTCGTGAGGAAATATAGGCGGGAGGTTTAGCAATAAGATTTAAATAAAATTGAGTGCAAAGACTGTTGAGAAAAGCTAAAAAGGGCATACACATGAATCCTTTTCAGACAGAAGAAGATATACAAAATATGAATGCTTGACAAGGCAGAGCATAAACTGAATTCTACCTCTTCTACTTAAAAGCATTCAACCAGAAATGATTATGAATGGGTGGTAAACATAACAAAATACATATGAAACATATAAAGAAAAACACATTTGCTAAACTCACACCACAGGGATCTCATGAATCAAAGTTGCATCATTCTATTAATTTCCAAGCCAAAATTGTACAATGAAAGTGTTGATTTCTTCCCCGCTACTTCCAGAAACTCCAACCTTTACAAAATGATTTTTCATGCAATAAATAACTCTACCCTCGGGAAATGGATCGACCCAAAATAGGGGATTGTTTAATCATTACTAACTGAAGATGAAAAGCCAACCATCGCTAAAGGAGCAGCGTTACATTTTTTACTCTATTCTGTTGATGACCACTGGGAAGGCGAAAACTGTAGCTGTAACTCCCTTTAATTCGCAACTGAAAACAAAAGTAGACCGCGTAGCTTATTTCACTACATACGGTTGATGTTCTTCATTTTAGATTTAGGTGTTTCGGTCTTCGACCATTCATTTCCTTTTTTCCGTTTGAATAAAAACTGTCAGTTTGAAACCTTTAGGCTCCGGCACACAAAAGCATCTTGTTAATACGAGGAACATGGAACACTTGATTTCTTTGTAACTGCAGCTGTGCCGATTGGTTTGTCAAGTCACGACCATCCTGAGAAAAGTATTTTCGTAGCTGTAGACTGTGATTCTTCAGCTTCCATCTGTATAAATTCAGCAATACTGAGAATAAGTCGATACTCAAAATCATTATCATCTTTCGGGATATCTTCATACCCATACCTCACAATACATCTGTACATATGGTATACTTTTGGGCCAATGTGACCAATAAGATAACGTTCTTCAACAGGGACAAATGGAACAGGAACTGATTTGATGCACACAAACACAAGTACTCGATGAAATGCAGGAATATTTGTGAAAAAATGTGAGAATATAGCAGGAACCCCTATGACAAATTCGGTATAGATTAATCCAATACTAGGAACCCACACAATTCCAAGGCTTGGTCCAAGTGTGAGAATCCATTTCATAGAAACCTTGTTTTGTAAGTCAAACATGTATTTTCTCCATGTACCATAATGCCATACATACATGACAACCATAAATATTGCTGCCAAAGCAAGAGGAGCCCAACCTCCCTATGGCACCTTCATAATAGAGGATGAGAGGTAGGATCCTTCAATCCATCCAAAGAAGAGAAGAAAAGCAATAGCCCATACAAAATTCTTTCGCCATACAATGATTATAACAAGTGACATAAGGCATGTTGTCACAAACATAACAGTGATAACAACAATGCCATAAGCATTCCCAGTTAAGGTGGTATCCCGGAATCCTACAGTGACGGCAAGGCATAGAACCAAGAGAATCCAATTTATTTCTGGTATGTAAATTCGACCACAGATATGCCTCGAAGTGTGGACTATCTTGATACGTGGAAAACAACCCAAAGCATGGCATTGCTTGACGATTGAAAAGGTCGCTGAAATAACAGCCTGGCTTCAAACAATAGCAGCAAGGGTGGCCACTACAAACACAAGCCAAAAAACACGCTTAGGTATTGAATTGTAGAAAGTTTTGTCAACAGAATGAAAATTTTTCAAAAGAAAGGTGGCTTGTCCCATGTAAGAGAGTATCAGACATGGATAGACAACTCCTACAAAGGCAATCCGGATGGAAAAAGAAGTGAAGTGTCCAAGATCTGCAAACATCACTTATGTACCTATAATACATAGGAGTATCCCTCCGAGAGAAATCCATTTATTTTTACCATTATTCTGAAAAACTTGTATGCATAATAAGGAGAGAGGGCACGTTTGCAAGTGCTGTTGTTTGATGATGATCCAGCTCATTGAATGTGCCATTGAACATCAACTCTGTCACAAGAAGTTCATCCCCTGTGTCAATAAGACATGTAGCCCGACCTTTCACTTGCACCACAACATCAGAATCAATGTGTCCAAGTCGCTTAAGCACTCTTGAGCAATTTTTTAACTCTTCCCTAAATTTGTGAAGCTGAGAGTCACGCATTTTCATTCGAAGTTGCTGAGCTACACTATTTAATTCTGCTTTTCTTTGAAAAGACCTCAACTGGTGTTCATCCTATTTCAGACTTATGACAGGGATGAGCAAGCAACTTTTGCTCCAATGCTTTCAACTTCTGGTAGTGCCTTATCATGTTGAAACTGATGGAAACCATTCAATTTCAAATTGTCCCTCGGCGCGACTCATTAAATTTCAAATAGCTCAACCTGAAGGTACTAACTAATGGTGCGGGTTTTCCCAAGATCATTTCCTTGCAAGTCTTCATGTCCAGCTGTTCATCAATCATAATAATACAAATGCCATGTCCATCTGTCTGGAATAATTTTGTCTTCACGTATCACTGAAATCGCTGGTTTTTGCGGCGATCTCCACAAAGGCAATACTCAGGTGTGCGCTCTGTATTTGTCAATAAATTTAGGCATCTTTCTCCACACAGACTCTCTGGATCATCAGGTACATATTTGCAAACAACAATGTCCTCCTTCGTCTGCTTCTTGTGCCCACGATCTGTGATGAATTATTTGATTTTGGAACACTGATGATTATTTTTTCTAGCGTGTCGACCCTGTGCGCCGCACCCCAGCCCAACGCGCCGTGCATGAGCATGTTTTCACTACTGTATACGGCTCCATGCGCCGCGCGCTGTGGATGCGTCGCGACCTCCCTTCTATGCGCCGCGCCTGCAATTTCACCAACAATTTTGATTTTCACATTGACTTTTGTTTCCTCCACAATGTGTCGTGACTCCAATGATGTCTTCAACCCACCAATCTTTAGGTACAAGGTGATAATGCTGGCTATGAATTTCATTCAATGTAGGGTTCAATATGCTTCTGAAAGATTTTTGATCTTGCATCATATAAGTTCTTGTATAAGTAAACGACCAGCCTACATTTACTGGATCTGTCAATGCTTTCCAAGCTACAGCATCAATGCATCGACCATTAATCTTCAGATTTTCAGACCAGAGCAAGAATGATTTTGTAGTATGCAATGTAATGATAGAATCTTTCCAGCCATTAAGGAGGCTTGAATTGAGAAAGGTATCCAATTTCAATGTTAAGTTTCTTTTCTCTATTCCGTCAATCATTTCAAGATAGTCTGCAGCACAACGTGTAGACACGATGTTCTGGACACTTACAGTGACTATGATCCCACAGCCAAACTTGGCACAAAACTCAAATGCCTCCGCACCTCCTGGAATATCATTAAGGGACACATTGTCATTCATGGATTCATGAGCTTCAGCAGCTAGTTTCTACAGTCGACCAGACTTTGAAGGTAGTGGAAACTTGTGCAACAAGAACTTTGTATCCTTAATTTCCACAACATAGTCAGTAGGCACTTCAACAGAAACTGTCCTGCCAATGCTGCAGAACTTTTGGCACTTTCTCATTTTGAAATGACTCTGTTTTACTTGTCTTTGACTTTTTGGAGTGAATGATGAATCTCGTCTATCTGTTGCAAGGTCGCTAAAACTGCTGAAGATAATAAGGTGACCAAGGCCTGCATTTGAAATTCTTCATCGCAGAAAACTTTAAAAATACACTTATTACAAACCATTGATTTGACGATTTCCTCTTCAAAACAGAGTTTTGAAGAGGAATAAACTTTGAGCATTATTGATGATGGAAATCTTGAAATGAAAACTTATTGATCCTCCCTCTGGCTTGCTAGCATGATTGGGCACTTTGAAGACACAACTTATGAAACCCTAGACCTATGATTGACATGACTCTTTACCCATTAAAAGATCAAAAATTGACTATCATGGATTTTAATAAACATTGATGAAAAGACCTAAGCCAACAGGTACAAGACATGAGGGGAATAAATGACAAAGTCCTTCCATCAGATTATGGCATGCTCCTAATTGGAATGTAGGTGATCGAGCAGAATGGGACACCTGAAAATGAAATGCAAAAAGAGTTTTGATCTCTGACGGAGGACTGACAAGACCGACTCTAACAAGTACCACAAGAGGAGGACTTATAAGACTCTTCTAATTGTCCTAATCAACATTTAGATAAGATCCAATAATCATGGAACACATCCAATGAGGAGAAACCACTTGAGCCATAGATTGAAGAATTTTTGGCATGTTTGTTCCCAAATCCTTTGTGAATTTTGTGATGTGATGATCAAACTTCTAAAGAAATTCATGGCATTATAATCAAGGAGAGGCAAGGAGATAGAGGATGCATCAAAACTTGGTTCCAAACTATCATCCAACAACAATATCACTCCATCCTTTGACAATTCTTGGCATCATCTCTACAAGAGAACCTAGCCTCTCATGTTTGGGAAACCATTGAGGTACATATTTCATGTTTAGATATGAGTATGCTTATAGATCTGTTACACACATGGATTCATTGGAAATACTCCTACACTTGAAAAAATATCTCATTTCTCAAGTAGGGTAGGATGGTAGAACAATAAAATGAAATAAATGTTGCATGTAGTTATTGAATCAACTTAAAGTATAGTGCAACAACATTTTGATGTTTTTCTTGAATAAGTGAGGACTACCAAATGTTGGAAAAGTAACTAGAGGGAGATCTTTGTTCTTATAGTATCATAAGTGAAATTTTGCAGACAATTTATAGCAAACAAACATCTCAAAGGTAGCAGTAGACCTTGCTAGCAACAACATTTTTTGTGTTATGGCCTCCAAGCAGTTCAAAAGTATGTTGTGATTCAAATTTTCTTGCACATGCCCAGATCTAGCATTTATATATGTAAGTATCGACTCCAAAAAAATAAGGTAACTAGAGGCAAAGGTTTTTCTGATATTTTTAATTTATTTAAAGATAAAGGAAGTTTACTATAAAAACAATAGTTTAAGCTTGTTATTTTCTATTATTATACTATCTACCACGACATCAGAAATTTGTAGATGTAGTCCTTGCATTTACCCATCCTATCTTATAAACCCATCATTTCCCACTACTACTTCCATTCCTTACATGGCTTCAATTGTTGCACCATTACTTTAGTTTTCTTTTCCCATGGATTCCACACAACTACATCAACAAGACCGTCCTTTTTCAAAACAAATGTCCTCTTCTTCTCATGTCTAATGATCAAACATTAAAGTGGCTCAAGGAACCATTGATGGATATGGTTGGCCCGGTCTATCTGTTCTTGGGAGTTCTCTTGCAATGATTAAACTTGCAAGGGTAGATATTAGCAGTTTTAAATTTATGATGGTGCATGCTTTCTTGGCGATGCTTGCAATTTCAATTCATGGAAGTGAGTATAAAAAAAATTCCTACAAGCTTTAGCTCGACTTGATATTATGGCATGTTGGGTTTTGAATGAACCCAACTATGGCAGGGATGCAAGATATTTGAACACAACAACAACAAAGGTGAAGGTGGTTGGAAGTTAGATGGCCAAAAACAATGGATTGGGAACAATACCTTTGCAAACATACTTATAGTTTTTTCTAGGGATACAAAAACAAATCAAATCAATAGGTTTATTGTGAGAAAGGGTGCTCCTAGGCCGAGGCATGTTCAAAATGGGGACATTCTTTTGGAAGGTGTTTTTTTGTTGACAAAGATATATTTCTAGATATCAATTCCCTTCAAGATACGAACATGGTGCTTGTTGTTCCATAGCATTTCTTGGCTTTGTCAAATGCATTGAACCATGCTTGAGTCTGCTAAAGACGCAATAGACCCAAAAAATCACAAAGGCGTTTATTCGATTCCCTGTTCCTGCGGTAAAGTTTATATAGGTGAAACAGGGAGATCCTTTGGAGTAAGATTAAAAGAACACATTAATGATATTACTAAAAATAGGTCGGATAAATCAGGTCTAGCAGAGCACGCTTGTTCCTCTTCTCACTATATATGTATAGAACAAGCTAAATTAATCCATAAGGAAGACCATTATTTAAAAAGTAGAATTAAAGAGGCAATTGAAATTGAGAAATCCTCCAATAATATGAATAGGGATGATGGTCTTAAGCTAAGTAGTACCTGGAAACCCTTATTAAATAAAATGAAAAAAACTTTAAACTAATCTAATTCGCCCTTATGACTGCATTTGACAATTCATAATTTATTTAGTTAATTAAATAATTTAATTTAACTTTGAAATTAAAAAAAAAAAAAAAAAAAAATTAAATTAATTGAAAATTAATTAATTAATTAATTAATACATAACATATCACATAATTTTAAATAACAATATATATATATATATATATATATATATATATATATATATATATATATATATATATAAGTCTTTTAAATAAAATTTATTTATTAATTTAATTTAATTTTGAAAAAATTAAATTAAATTAATTAATTAATATATAACAAATCACATAATTTTAATAACATAAAAAATATTTATATATAAGTCTTTTAAATAAATTTTATTTATTAATTTAATTTAATTTTGAAATCTAAAAAAAATTAAATTATATTAATTAATTAATTAATATATCACATATCACATAATTTTAAATAACATAAAAAATATTTATATATAAGTCTTTTAATAAAATTTAATTATTAATTTAATTTAATTGTGAAATCTAAAAAAAAAAAAAATTAAATTAATAAAAATTAATTAATTAATTAATATATAACATATCACACAATTTTAAATAACATAAAAAAAATATTTATATATAAGTCTTTTAAATAAAATTTATTTATTAATTTAATATAATAAAAAAAATTAAAATTGAAATTAAAATTAAATTAAATCAATTAAAAATTAATTAATTAATTAATTAATAAATGTAAATCAATCAAGCCGACATCATAAGCTAAGAGATATCTTTCTATTCTTCTATTAATAGCTTCTTAATTTCCTCGACTCTCTCTTCTCAAAATACAGATCTTATTGCCCTGATGATGGACTCACCTAGCTAGTCCGAAACGCCAGTTTCATAAATTGCTCACAGGTTTTCCATTAACAAAAAAATTCTGCCAGCCTGTATGGAATCTCTCTTTAACATAGAATAATTGGCCAGATAAATATTTGCATTTAATATATTATATAATTTGGTTGTAGGTGGGAAATTGCTCTAAAGCTACAGATTAGAATTTCTTAATTCTAGAAATGGCACTCTGAAGGTTAAAATTTAATTTTGTAGATTTTGGCCACATAGAAAATCTTGTCAAAAAAAATTATATCCAAAGGTCTCCTGAATCTGAAAAATTATATGGAGACTTGCTCATAGAGGATTGAAAGCTTTGGCTCCTGCTCTTGCTGGAGGTCTGATGCCCTCAAAGTTGGAATATGGAACTGACACTTTTCAATAGAGAAGAACATGTATCTCCATATTTGTCTTTTTCCAAATCCGGGCCACATTTATATAGAACAACCATCAATTACAACATTTGTGTTTTTCATATTCAATGTAGGAGTAAGTCGATGACCTTGGATATCACCAGTCTATGATAGATTTCTCCTCATTAGTGAGGGTTTTGTGTGGCCTATATATTTTAGCTTTCATGGATTGTTTATAATTGACGTAGAGTTTTTGGACCAGAAAATTGCTACAATGAATGATGGAGAAGCTTTTTCAATATGGAAATGAAGGATCAATGCAGTGTCAATCAATTAAGGGTGCATTAAAATTCCTTTCTCGTATGCCGTTTGATGGTATTCAAACAAATGCAATTATTAATATTGCTAATGGTACTCTTAGAGCTCATAGGGTTGTTTTAGCAGCACAATCCCCTGTTTTTTAGAATATTTTCTTGCATGATGTCAAAAAGAAAGAATCATAAATGATTAATATTGGAGACATATTTGTAGAAGCTTGCATGGACCTTATAATCTACATATATGGAGGTATTAAACATGATGAATTTTGGAACCATAGGATAGATTTATTGAGATTTGCTGATAAATATGACATTGGGTGCTTGAAAGAATTATGTGAAGAAAGCCTTTTGGAGGATGTTCTTTATTTTAGAGTACATACAACAAGAGTTGTAAGAATACAATTCAGTCCACTTGGTGTCATGGGAAACAAATGGTGAATCTATCTACCCTTGATCTCAACAGGTATTACTTTTGGCCTCATGGAGAAATTCAAATATCTATACATCAATGCCAATTATTTCACAATAACCAAGCCCTACTAATTCTCTTTAATTGAATCCAAGAACATGAAGTAGGTTTTACTTCCTTGAATATTTAATAAGACAAAAAATGCATCAATGGCACATATCAAATCCATTAATGTGATAATAATAATGGCCTTTCGTTCCTTGGGATTCTTCCAATAGAACAAGTGGTGGGATAACAACTGAACTATAAAATGCATTATCAACATTATGCACAATCCTATGCCAAGCCATGTAAACTTCTCTAGTCTATCTACATTATATCCATCTTTTCTCAACTCCTACTTTTCTTCCTTCGAAAATTAAGACCCTAGAGTAGTAAAACAGTCCCAAAGTGTAAATTATTCAAGATTTGTTGATGGCACCTGCGCCATATGGCTGCATGGGCCTGATAAGTTAGATCTTCTTTTATAGCATCTTAACAATCAGTATAACTCCATAAAGTTTACCATGGAGCAAAAAAATGATGGTTTCCTTCCTTTCCTTCATGTCCTCATTTCAAGGAAAGTTGATGGCTCTTTCTCCCATTAGGTGTATCAAAAGAAAAATCATACTGAGCAGTGTCTTCATGCCGATTCCCATAATTTTCCTGCTCAGAAGATAGGTGTTCTCAACATGTTATCCAATCGTGCACTAAGGATTTCTGACGATGAACAAATTTCTAATGAAAAATCCCATCTCCTTAATGTTTTTGTTAATAATGGATATGGTAAGCAGCAGGGTATTAAAGCTTTCCTCAAAGCTAGTAAAGGTCCTAAGATTAAGAAAGACCCCATTGATCGTAATTCAAGTGTTCACCTCCCCTCCATCCAAGGGACGCTATACAAGATTGCGAGAATCCTAAAGAAGCATAATGTTCCCTCAACCTTTAGGCCCCTCAACACCATTAGAAGTTCCTTAAAATATGTTAAAGACCATTTTGAACCCACTCTTCAGCTTTGGCGGAACATTCAAAAAAGACCAAGCATCATATATGCATTGAGGAGGCTAAGGTTATTGTGAAGTTTTCTCGTTTTCATCACTGTAAGTTTGGGGAAGCCATTGAAATTGAGAGGAGGTCCAATAATCTTAATAGGGACGATAGATAGAGAATTAGTAGTTGTTGGATTTCTACCCTTTCTTAGTTTTTTCTCCTTCTTTGTCTGGACTTTTTGTCTAGTTACCTGTTTTTATCCTTATTTGTGTTTTCTTCTGACTTCCTCCCATAGGATTTATTAATACTCCTTTGTTTTCTTTCTTCCTCTTTATTTTATTTTTAATCTTGATTCATTGTTAGGGGTTAATGTGAGTAATTTGTTTCCATTGTTTCAATAACTTCCCCTAGCCTTGTTTATAAATTTGTTTTTAATCCACACACAAACACACACATATTTCTTTCTCTTAGTTAAGTCATAAGTCCTAATTTTCTTCTTTAATTTGTAATTATATACTTATCCATTTAATTTATAACTAGAAGATTACAATCTCATCTTTAACCCTTTATAATTAGGTAGAAAATAATGTCCATAATTTTTTATCCTTTATTATTATATTAAATAAATAAATATTTATTATTATTATTATTATTTATTATTAATCTAAAAAATTATATTATTCCTCCTTTGTCTCATGAAGTTATATTTTCTAGTATTTCTCATCGGAATATTGTTTATTATATTATTATTCCCTTCTTTAAATCATGAATCTGGTATAATCCTTTATATATATTTATGAATATCTTATTCCCAGTCAAATCTAAAGTTAATTTTATGATATTATTTAATATATGTTTTAAATTATTTATTTATAAAAAATAATTATTTAAATTAATTAGTTTAAAATTAAATAAAAAAAATTCCCTTTTCCTCTCCAAGTAAAATATAGTCATTTCCTTATATCCGTTAGGATGACTTGTCTTCCTATTTAACCTACTGCCTTGATCTGATTCTTCATCTTGTCTTGAAGATGAACCATACTAGTTGGTTTGAAACACGTCGACCAAAACCTTCCAATGTGATTTCTTCTGAAAATGTTTTTAACATTCAAGATATGGATCACAAAAGCTTGAATTTGACTATTCAAGCTATCATTTAATGCTAGAAACCTCATAATATACCAAATCCATATGTCTGCATTGATATTCTAATAAAAACTACTTATAATCCTGTTTCAGTGGTGTACAATGACCTTCCACACTGAAACAATTAGTCCAAGGTGATTGGCGACAATGGGAGAAATGGGAGAAATGGTGAATGTTATAGGCTTGATGATGTTGGTGGCCAGAGAAGTGAAATGGAAAAATGGATTCATCTGTTTGAAGGGGTCATCGTTGTAATTTTTCGTGCAACTATTAGTGAGTACGATCAAGTATACTATTTGAGGGATAAAACCATACTTGGTAAAACTGCATGATTGTGGTTGATGATTTACAAGGAGGAAGATATAATGGTGTATCCACAACAGTGTGGAAGAGCATAATTTTTAAGCAGTCCGGTACCTATTCAGAGTAGGTACTGGAAGGCTATAGCTAAATTTTTTCTTTTAAAAAAATTATAGAGCAGATATGAAGAAATATCAAAACTTTTGTGTCAAGCGAAGAAGTATGAAAAGGTGACCTGAAAAAGAGAATTAATACTCATTATTGTCCTAGAAGCCAGGATACTATTGATTCACGTCCTGCCTATGAATTAGTCAATCCAGATGATTCTTGGTATAAGAGAATGGAAATATGCACTATGTGAATGCCTAAAGTAAATGATGCTAGTGAAGTGGCTGGAGGAATTTTGGAAAAGTTCCCAAAGCACCTTACTGTTGTTCCTCCTAAATTTCTCAGTGGTTCATTATTAGTAGCTACAACTAAGTCATATAATTCTGATACACTATTGTGGAAGAAGCACATGAAGGCCTACAAAAGAATCAACAAATATATTGGAGCGATTAGATATCATAATGTTATGGACATGAATGTAGGTCTTGGTGGATTCACAACAACACTTACACCAAACAAATCTTGGGTTATGAATGTTGTCCCAATCATTGCAAAATAAAATACACTTGGTGTGATATATAAAAGAGGCTTTATTTGAATTTATCATGACTGGTGTGAAGATTTCTCAACATATCCAAGGACGTGATCTAATTAATGCAATGGAGTCTTCAACATTTACCAAGATAGGTATAACATAGAAGACATTATTTTAGAGATGGATTTTATTTTGCACAGTCATACTTTGAGACAATATTAATGTTTTGAGCAGGGTGAAAAAGGTGCTATGTTGTATTATATGGGATAGTAAGCTAGTGGATCACGAAGATGAACCTCTTATTATTGAAAAAATATTAATAGTAGTGAAAACATATTGGGTGGTTGATGGGAACCAGATTTTAGACTCTTGAGAAAAAGTAATGAGAAAAGTATGATAACAATGTTGTATGATATTCCAGGAAGGTCAACCACATCCTTTGTTACACAAGAATAAAAACCTAATGAAGTTAGAACATTGGATGTATGTGGCAGTGGTACATAAGAATCAGACATTGATAATCAAATATTGGAAAATGTATGTGAAGATGCTAATCAATGTTATGAACATTCTCAGAGTGCTGGTAAAATCAAGTAATAAGGAGCATAAGCATGTTTTGATGAAGCATAATGATTATGAAGATGACCATTCTATTAAAGAGCATTCTAATGATGGAATTATGATTTCTATAGCTTTTGAAAGCATGGATTGCAATGAATATGTTTCTGAGTGGAGTGATGATCTTGAACCATATGGGGACAAATTTTCCATGGATTATGATGATCAAGAATTTGATTTCCAATATTTTGAATACTCTAAATATAGTGAATATTATGAAATTGGATCACATGATGAATAAGGAGAATCTACTAGGATTAGAAAAGAGTGTGAAATGATGGCTGGTGAAGAGGATGATCAGGGTGTAGAGAAACTAAGGTTCAGAAGAGGGCGGGAACTCTCTGTCTAAGAGAAAGATTGGGATTTCGTGAGAAGAAGATTTAGAAGAGGAATAAATATTGAATAGTATGTTTCAAATCCACATCTAGAGAATTTTGTTCTAAGGCACCCATATGTATAAGGAAGGTATTATAAGAGTTTATGTTGAATCATGTTATAGAAGAAACAATGAATAATTTAGGCTCTACAGTAAGCATATGGAATTACTTCAGTAATCAGTGGATCTATTTGCACAAGAAAAGATGGCAGGACATAGATTTTTATTGTGGGTTTGATCAATTTCCTACTCCATTTGGCATGAGGTCATGCCAACCTTTAGGCACTGGGGAGATGTTGGATATAAAAATTAACGTATTTTACATTGTCAGTTGGTCTCCTTCCATACTTATGTGCTTAACAAGATTAATGAGTAAAATGTTATTAATATTTGTAATTTCATTTGTTTTTAATGATTTAGGAAGAATTTAGATTAATCTTGCTAATTTCATATGTTCTTATTTTAGTTAAATTCACTTTCAATAGTGATCTTCCCACATGATTTATAAGCTGATGGAGATGAATTTAGAAAATATAAGACATGGGTTTTGATGAAAATATCCCCAATATGTTTTTTCTTATTATTTCATGCCCAGATCGCATGTGTGGAAATTCAACTAAGGAACAATAGTTCAACCCAAAATTAGCAAAGAGTTCTAGAAAAATAGTCAACTTCTGCCTCAATTTTCATGTAAATGAAGGAAAATCTCAAAATGATGGAACGTGGTTTTTTCAAAATACACCCATTTACCTAACTCACAGGAAGTTTTCCAAAATATTGAAGGATCTAAGGGATATGCATGTTTTTCTAATCTGGGTTTGCCCTAATTTATAGTTGTAGCCCTCTTCTTCAATGTTCTAGACAAACATGTGTTCCCAACCAACAAAGGAGACTAAATCAAATTATTATCAACATTTTTATACTATGTGAAATCAATTGTAATACGATCTTGGGTTAATTCTGCAACCAAGATCCATTAAACTTGAAAAAACAAATATCTTGTAAATCAATTATGCCTAGATATTGCTTATTTGAAGGAAGCAATTTTGATTCACGCGAGTGCTATGATCTGTGTATATATAACCATAGAAGAGAGGAGAAGTTTGGAAATGAAATTGCACAGGGGATTATTGTAAGAGGGAGTGGAATCCAAGCTGGGATATTTGTAATCTCCCATTTTCACCCCATAATATTCAATTGGTGATATTCTGTCTGTAGCTTGAATTACTTACTTATTTGTAAGATTTCTCACAATGTGTGCTAGGTTTGGTAGGGCTCCCATCCTCTAACATGTGTTGTGTTATTTACATTTGTACTTAATTATCTAGTTCAACTATAGATCTAAATTTCATTGTATTGATTTGTATTTTAATGAATTCATCCTCTACAGAGGAAATCCCCCCCACTAAAGGTCATTGGGCAAGGCAATACTCTCTCTTGAATCACAGAAACAACTAGAGTTGATCTTAGTGAAAGAATGTGATTGGCACTATAAGAGTAGCCTTTTCATCAACCTAGTGTACAATACATCTCTGTGGAATTTACAACAAATTGTTTTCCTTCCTTTCATTCTTTCCTTAGTGTTCATTTCCCGCAATTTGTGTTTAAGAATAGTTTACTAGAATTAGTTGTTATCATATGATAGAATAGGCTATGATCCTGCATTTCCTGTGCTTTCATATTGAAGCTTACAAGCCCTCGAGCTGATGATTTAATGTCTGGGAATTTATGCATATAATTTACCCAATACCTCTTTTTGTAAAGGATGTAATGATATTTCATGAAGGCTTGGTTAAGGAGATCAATAAGCACAAAGGCATTTGGACCTATATTGTAAAGAAATTGGTATTGAAGTCAATTTCCATAAATACTTCAAGAGTTTTAATTGATTGGAGGAGGAAGTGGAAAGGGATATTTCTCAATTAATTCTTCACTCTTATGCACCTTCAGATAATAGGATCAAATCCTTCAGATTTCATCTAAATCCAAATGACTACAAGTTCATTAACTAGATGTGTCTATATGACAAAATTGAAGACATAGTTATATATTGGTGCTATAGGTGGTTATCTTGAGGTGGCAAGTTGGTGTTTGTAAAATTAGCCTATAAAAGTATTCTTATCTATTGGATGTATTTAAAACATTCCAAAAAAGATATTGGAAAATATTATAAAGAAATACTTTATCGCCTTATTGACAAGGGAGAGGGAAAATGATAGGTTCATTTAGTTAACTGGAATATAATTACTACAAGGAAGGCCAATGATGAATTGTAGCTCAAGAACATCCATATGTTTGGGAAGGCTCTAGCAATTAACATCTTTCGAAGGTTGTTCCATAATGAGGGGTTGTTGGGAAGAGTAATGAAGGTTAAATAATTTTATTTTGAACCTATTGAGGACTATATTGAAAGAGAAATAAAGATATTTAGTGGTGTGCTATGAAAGCATCAATAAGAGTATTTGATTTGATTGCCAAGTAGCTATCATGGAAAGTGTGTAGAGGGAACCAAGCAAGAATTGGGGAAAACCCCTTGGTGGGTTAGTATACAAATTATAAGTTTTTTAAACATATTCTAGCATCCCTTCATAATCAAAATATTTTTAAGCTAGTTGATGCAAGTGTTCTAGACATGAATTTGCGTGGAGCCAAGGATGGAAATCTAGAATCTAGCTAAATCTACAATCAATGCAAGCTATATAATGGAAACAATTCATTCATAGTTTGAAACATAATTCCCTAAAAATAAAGAATGATGAAGATGAATTAAAATCGATAAAGAATGAAAATTTAGGGGTCTATATAGCTAACTTAGGATATGCAACAAAAAAGGAGGAGGAAGATGTAGGCGTTAAGAAATGGTTGTTGGAAAAAAAATATAAGTTACGATGCCTTCTCAAAACTACAATATTCCTTTGGCTAGCAATGCCTATTAAAATCCTTACCTAAGATAATGGTCTCAAAAGAAATTTGCATGGGCCAGCTTGGTGCATTAAGTGTAAGAAGCATGGAGATAGTGTAAATCATTTATTTGTGTATTGTCCTTATGAAAAATAGATAGGGAATGAAGTAGTAAAACTAATATGTGCATGTGTAAAAAGGAGAGGGGACACTTTGGAGGCATACTTTTAAAGATGGTGTAAAGACAAGTCAATAGTATATCATAAGGTACTTCCTTGCTATGTGTGTTGGGGACTGTGGTTAGTAAGAAACTCCATGAGATTTCAAAGAAAGGGCATTCCTTCCATAGAGTTCATCCAAGAAATCAAATTTTCTTATTAAGGTTCTCATAAACTAGTAGAAGTGAAACCAACAATGATTCTTAAAGGAAAATGAATATTCCAAATATGCGGCGTTGGGTTTACATGATGGATCTTGTTAAGGGACGCTGGATACTTGTGGAGTAGGTGGAATACCATTCAAATATGAAAATATATTTACAAATTACAAAGTTGTAGTAGGAGAAGGGACCAATACCAGATTAGAGATATATTCCTTATGCTTTCTCTTGAATTTTTCTTTGGATTCAAGGATAAGAAGACTCCAAGTAAAGGGGGGATCTAAAGTGATATATCCAAGGTAAAGAACGTGGAACTTAATCCAATCATGGATAAGGTTAAGGAATGAATTTATATTTTTTCTTGAGCTTTCATTCACTCATGTACACGTGGAATTTAATGAAAAATATCATAACTTGTTTAAAGAAGCCTTTTATTTGCAAGGAGTTCTAGAAGCTCAAGAATTCAAGGGGGAGGGTGTCTCCCTAAGCATGTTTACTTTGTTTTTTGATAATATGTTTATGAAAACCTCTATGATAGTGGGAAAAAAATGTTGGAGATGAAGCATATTAAGGAAAGGACATTTTTTTGTCTTTTTGAAATGGTGTATAGCTTAATTGGGGGTTGTCATAGCTCAAAAAATTGTATTTAAGTATTTTATCTAGCTTCATAGTGATAGGAGGTTGCAAACATTGGGAACTTTGAGAGAGATTTTGTAGACCAACCAATTTTATATTATGATTTCTTTCTCAAAAATATCAAATATAGAGTTTTTTTCTTTGAGAATATATGTATTTTTTGCATTGTACCTAGAAATACTCTCAAGGAGACATCATAAATTATAGGAAGAGGGACATTCCCAACTAATCCATGAAGGATAAGATATTATCAATTGACATGAAAGTGATTATTACAACAAATAAATGTGATTTTTTTATATAGCATTAAATGGGTGGCACACAATGAATAGTCATGCCCCTAAGGAATAATGCCTATTAATATATTAATTATCTAGGGAGTGATAATAAATACATATATCATTTTTAGCCTTTGATGATTAGCTCAATTGGTCGAGTAACCATCGCTAAAGCACCTTGCTAATGGGAGGTCACACGGTCAATTCTCCTTGATGCCCTCGGGGTTAGGTTATTCTAATTAGCTGATGGGATGTGATACCTTCGGGTAGATTTGCTTGGATATTTTATTATAAGAAAAAAGAAAAATAAATACATATATCATTTTTACTAGGAATTAATATACATTGAATATATATTTAGGCATTCTACAAGTCAACCCCCTTGAAATGTTGTGTCTTTTAAGTAGTAACCAGAACAAATGTTAAGAGTTCAATTTACACCATGAATTAAGAAGAGATTGTATTATTTTTTTGTTACATGAAGGTGTTTATTCACCAATAATATTTCTAATTCTAGTGCCAAAAAAACTTAAAAGGTAGATGTTAGAGTATAAACAAGGAAGAGGCAAGAGGATTCTTTGATGGATCAAATCAAGGTAGTTAGGGTACTTGTAATGCTATATGTGCTCTTCACTTTTCATAATCTCATGTAATCAAAATGAAGGAAACCCTTAGGGCCAATTTTAAGAACTATGTTGATCTAATGGCCTTGAGATTGTGAAATAGGGGAAAACGAGTTAGATCATACATATTTTGGGAGATTTGAATTTGGTGATCCAATGGATGAAAGGAATTTGTCAACTTTTGAATATTCAAATAAAAAATATGGGTGATCAACTCAAATTGATAGCAAGTAGGTTCAAGTCAATTTGATTCAATCATGTCTATAGAGAATAAAGCACAAAGGTGATCATATTTTTTAAATAAGGACATCAAGTGGTTGAAGGTGAGGTGTTGTCTGAGGCAATTCATGAACGGGTTTCATCCCTTTTTGAAGAATTTTATTTTTGTCGTAGATCTATGCTCCCTCTTTAATTTTCTTTTTTAATTTACTGAAGTGTTAAGTTTTCACAACTCTTTAGTTTTTGCTATTATATAGTGGAAAAAACATCATATAAAACCTTGATTATCATATCATGATTAAACTTTGAATCACAATAGGTTCATGATTATTATTCTCCACATGGAGATGGACATTTTTGTCATGTATTATGGAGAGATTGAAATAATACTTTTTTTTTCAATTGTAAGTAGGGAATTAGTACTGAACATAATCTACAAAATCATTGTGGGGTACATAAAAAAATTCTATCTTTCCAAAATAGCAAGTGGGTCTAACTTAGATATCGCCAACCAACCTAAGAAGAATGTAATTGATTTAGTTTCCAAATACTTTAAAAAGCTACATTCCAACTTTTCTAACATGAATATATTCTTGTGATTTGGTTATACAACAACAAATAAAAACAACACATGATTAGTTTGGTTTTTAGATGTGACTTCTTATCTCCATTGGTTCAGACTATATTGGAGTTTTCTTCCTCTTATTCCCTACTTTTGTCTAAACTTTTGTTAAAGTAGGTGGAGTGCTTGCTAGTTCATTAAGAGCTAGAGTGTCCTGTGTTGATGATTCTTTTTTTTTATCGATATTCAACTTCATTGGCTCGATATTCCCAACTTTCCATTGTCCAAAGACTTGACTTACCATGGGATTCATGTCCAAAGTCCTGTGGTACATAATCTACTTTCAATGGACATTGAGAGACTTGATATTGTTTTTTATTCTTCTTGAGAAAATGGAGTCACTAAAGGTGGAGGAGATGGGGGATATTTATCTCACCGAACTAACTGATGATCCTCAATGGAACCTACCCACCAAGTTTATTTTTGTTGTTTCTTTTTATAGTTTTTTTACCCTTTTGGACAATAAGAAACTATATGACCTGTATTAAAACAAGCCCTACATTGCAAGGACACATGCTCATAGTCTATTTTTTGAGTCCAAGAAAAACATTTTCCATTCAAATTGATTTCAAATGGGAACCCAAGATTTAGATCCATTTCCACACATATTTTAGCATAAGTAGAAATGATTATCCATTGAGTTTCATGTGAAACAAAATGGAACTTTTCTAAATTGGACCCAATGGCTCAGAGAGAGGGAAAACCCAATAGATGCAATGACACATTTTGAATCTACACCTAAATAGGAGTAGAGGATAGAACTCATATCAATGGATTGAAGGAGGGAGACCAAGGGTTCAAGCACATATCAACATTTCTCCAAAAGCATAGACCTAAGTTAAATATTAGATCCTTGTCTTCAAAATTGTCAAACTCAATAAAAAAAATCCCTTTGCATAAGGGTGCATGAAAATATTTTCCTTGATCATTGATAACCACTTTTTCACTATCTAAGCTTAAATATTTACAAGCTACAACTAAACCCAAAGAAATGGCAAATCAAACTACCATATTTGAGGAATCTACTTCCTCATTACCCTCCAAGCCAATGTGAATGAAAATGGAGGGAGCTTAATGATCTGGAATAGAGGATGAATGGGTATAATACTGTTGAATCATGAGTTTTTTGAAAGAGACAACACTAGGAGAGCCAATAAAAATACTAGATCTAAGGAAATCTACTTCCTCACTAGACTCCTAGCAAATGGGAATGGAAATGGAGGGAACTTCATGAACCAAAATTGAGGCATAATGGACATAAGACTATTGAATCATACCATTTTTGAAAGAGACAATTACTTGATCAAAAGTCGATAAATTGTGGGGAGACATGTGAATATAAATCAACATATCATGAGGAAGCATGCTATAGGAGACATGTGAAAATTCCTTGAAATGCAACAACTATAATTAATTCTAATAACCAATTTACAATTTATTAATTTTTTGAATTAATATCGAATTAATCACACTGGAATTTCTTCACCAAATAAAAATACTGTGGAAGAAAATTTTGGAATTAAGAAATGCTAGCATACACACACAAAAAATGACAATTATTTTTGAACAAATGTCCATCGAAAAACCCAATGTGGGAAAAACGGTGCAACAATTGAGGGTTTTATTATTATGCAATAGTGAATTTTGAGTACAATAAATTTGTTTGCCCAACTGGCTATCCAATCTGAGAGAAATACTGGAAAAATCACCTGAGGGAATTTACCCTCGTCTCCAAGAAATCTTGGCTCAAATTAGCAACTAAAAAGCAAGCCATCCGAACCCTCTGTGTAGGCCCTGTGTCACCTCTGTGAAACCTGCCATACACCCAACCCAGAACTGATGCTAATCAAGCTATCTTGCTTGCTTCTGACTGGGAAATTGTCTCTCCTGCCTCTTGGAAAATCCTCCTAGCCTCTAGAAACTGAAATGACCTCCTCTCCAGGAAAATTGAACTACTCACTGAAGAAATTGCATAGGACCTATGTTGGTTCTAGGAGAAATAATTCGGCCTCCTCTCTTACCTCTCTGGAATTGGAAAATCTTCATCCAGATCACTATCTCTTCCCACCTATAACCCTGCATCCTCTCTCTGACTCGGACTCTGCTTCTGGCTAGCTCGAACTACCCAAGGAACTCACATTGCTAGATCTCACTCACTGTGATGTATCTTTCTCCATCTACCCATCAACCTCTTCTTATTATCTCTAGTTAGGACTCCAGTGACCAAGATTAAAACTTAGTCGATGGCTAAGATCATCTCCAAATCGATCCATGTGAGTTTCTAGAGAATTCTCACATTTCTAAATTAATTACTATTAATTAACTAGTTTTCCTAAGTTAGGAAAAATTTAAATCATGGTCCATTAATTTAATTGAGCTATCTATATGTGGAATTTCTAGAAATAATTTATGGGTTTTGGAGAAATCCTGTTTTTTAGCCTCTCCACAAAATTTTCGAGACTAGAACATCTCCGATGCTAAAAACACTAACACTACCTCTTAGTGAGGAAGGTGTTCTCTTAGTGCTTCACAATCTGCCACAACACTCTGTCTCTGCATTATCCTCCCATACATGTTGTTGATGTTTGACAATTGCAACTGCCTGCTACTATCCATCAACTACTGCACTAACTTTGATTCATCTGTAACTGTCTGTAGCTAAAACATGCTCATTTTTGCTACTTCTGACACTGCACTTTACATCTTGTATTGTTTCCAACTTTGCATCTACACTACAACTCTACTAACACTCCTTATTAACTGTTGTTGCTACTACTCCAACTGAGAAGCATCCAAAATACTATATCATTTGTGTCTTTGTCCTATAATTGTCTCATGAGTCTCGGTATGCTACTATCCTCTTCACTATCTAATGGGGAATCTATGTTGTTGTTGACTCTTCATTGTGCCTCCTGCACTGTTGTTAATACTGCTCTATTCTCCTCAACATCTGACTGAAACTAGTCTGCAACTGTTATTTTGGAACTAACTACATCATCTGACTCTAATCCTTGTGCTACTAAATACTGTGGGCCCCTGTAGCAAGGGTATTAATCCATAAGGAAATGATGAAACACAATCTGATTCTCACCTCAATGGACCCTGCCCAAATCTCTATGTAACTCTGGGACAAAAACTCCATATCGCCCCACCTCTCTCCTCGAGGTATAGCTGCATACATGGAAGTTTTTTCCTCTAGTCTAGAGGAAAGTTTATCGATCTTTGTGGATGATATCGCTTGATCCTGCTTCTTCCTCTCGTCCTTCTTTATTTGAGAAAACTAAGTACTGTAGTGTTCAAACTCGCCACATCTGAAGCACTTGATCTTAGACAAATCCTTATTCTTCTTCTTTTCTCCCTGCGAGCATTGTCCCTGACTGGGACCTTTTTCTTTCCCCTTTGATGCAAGGGCCACTTTTTCTTCCTCCTTCACACCCTTTGATCCCTTACTGATGATTCCACTAATGGATATCTTTACTAGAGATCGCCTAATCTCTTCCTACTACATGTCTGACCACATGATCCTTTCCCACCGTGGTAATGTATCTCTTCCTAAAATTCTTTGGACAAAGATTTCCCATTCCTCAGAGACACTATTCAAGGCCAATCATACAATCTCTGTAGCTTGAGGTGCTTTTTCCTACAACTACAAGCTTATCCCAGATATCTTGAATTCTTGTGATAAAGGGATCTATGCCTTCACCCTTACGCATCCGATCATTCCATAACTTTTCCTTCAAGAACATCTTGCACTGCTCAGAATGATTCTGATATAGCTATGCGAGAGTATCCCATATTTCCTTGGCTATATTATTGCTAGATATGTGTGAGACTATATGGTCTTGGACTCCATCCAGAATCATCTCCTTTGCTTTGAGCATCTCTTTCCTTACAGTCGTGAACTGTTGTTGGTCTATAGGTTTTGCCACAACTTTATCTACATGGGTCTTCAGACCCTACTCATCTAGGAGAAAGGACATTATGGCCTTCCAGATGATATAGTTGGAAGCACTATCCAATATGTCATGATCTCTAAGCCTGAATATGGCCATTTCTACAAAAACTCAGCCTGTAATGGAAATCTCCCTCTTTTTCCTGCTTGGATGCAGGCTTTGTTATTTTCACTCCCTCCTGAAGTGAGAAAATCTTCCTTTGGCTACTAGAAATGTTGGATTTTTGAACTAGAAACCCTATGAGAGAAATCTCCCTTTGTGTGTGTAATTTCTCTTCCACCTGACATTGATTCTTTTCTAGTGAACTGCTGCAAAGCCCTTCTATGCTCAAACAAGTAATCTGCTCTGCAAAAATACTGAGTTGTTTCTCCCTCTACTTGCTATAATGACTCTTCTAGACAAGTCAATTTTTTTTGCCACTCTACAACTCAAAATTGAATCTTCTATCTAGTAATTCATACTACCTTGCTAGGCGCTACGTAGCCCCAGAAAACTTTAGCTTGTTGCTCCCTTTAAACAACTAAATTTTCTCTCTTCGACCACTGAGCTTCCTATTTGTCAAATATGCTCTAATACCATGTGGAAATTCCTTGAAATGAAACAACTAGAATTAATTTTACTAACTAATTAACAGTTTCTTAATTTTCTGAATTAATATCAAATTAATCAAACTGCAATTTCTTCACCAAAAAAAATAATGCAAAAGTAAAAATAGGAATTGAGAAATGCTAGTACACACACATAAAAAAACTGACGCAATTAATTTTGGACAAATGTCCCTGGAAAAAGCCAATGTGGGAAAGTCAATGCAACAACTGAGGGTTTTATCATTATGCAACGGTGAATTTTGAGTACAATAATTTTTGATGCCCAACTAGCTATCCAATTTGAGAAAAATATTGGCAAAATCAATTGAGGGAATTTACCCTCATCTCCAAGCGATCCCTACTCAAACTGACAACTGAAAATAAATCCATCCAAACCTTATTCGAAGGCCTTACGTTACCTTTACATAGGTCCTGCTACACATCTGTGCAGGCCCTGTGTCACATCTGCACAGGCCCTGCATCACCTCTACTCAACTTGCTACACACTCAACCTGAAACTGATGCTAATCAAGTTGTCCTACCTATTGCTAACTGGGAAAGTGTCTCTCCTACATCCTGGAAATTTCTCCTGGCCTCTAGAAACTGAAATGACCTCCTCTCCAACAAAATCAAATTTCTCAATGAAGAAACTACGTAGTCCCTGTGCTACTTCCAGGAGAACTAATTTGGCCTCCTCTATTGCCTCTCCAGAACTAGAAAATATTCTTCTAAACCATTGTCTCTACCCCTCTCTATCCCTACATCCTCTCTCTATCTCGAACTCTGTAGCTGGCTAGCTCGAGCTGCCTAAGGAACTCGCACTATTGGCTCTCACTCACTGTGATGTGTGTTTCTCCATTTTCCCATTGACCTCTTCTTATAATATCCATTTGGGACTCCAATGACCATTAATTGATGGATGATATAATCTCCAAGTTGATCTGTGTGAGTTTCTAGAGAATTATCATATTTCTCAACTAATTATTATTAATTAACTAATTCTCCTAAGTTAGAATTAGGAAAAATTTAAATGATGGTCAATTAATTTAATTGAGTTATCTCTAGGTTGCATTTCTAGAAACGATTTATGGGTTTTGGAGAAATCTTGTGTATTAGACTCTCCACAAAGTTTTGAGACTAGAACATTTCCGATGGTACAAAAACTAACAAGGCACAAGCCTAATGGGGCCATAAAGGCAAGGGGACCTAAGAGCAACTTCAACAGTGAGGACGATTTTTGAATGAAAGGGGAAGAGAGGAGGGGTTCCATCATTAGGCGTGATAGTCGACATGATGCTAAGGGAGGAGGTGCATAGGCAGATAGGTTTGACCCTAGCTGCTGCAAACTCGAGCATGATTGTCATTCTTCTAAAAAAATCCAACCCCTAGATTAAAATGATTATTTTACAAAGGGATACATGATTGATTCCATTTGGGTGTTAATAGAAAGATAAGTGGAACAAAATACCTTTATTCTTTTTTCCTTGAAAGTGCAAAAGCACATTCAATGTGTGATTTATTTTTCACTTTAATAGAAATGGCAAAAGTTTCCTTGAAAAAAAGTGTTTGTATGTGTGTGTAGAAACACACACATATACACAAATATATGTGTGCACACACATATATACACAAATATATGTATTCACACACACACACACACATGCACATGCATATATATATATATATATATATGTGTGTGTGTGTGTGTGTGTGTGTGTGTGTGTGTGTGTGTGCACATACATATATGTATATGTATGCACATGCATACATACATGTATACATATCTACACATATATGTATATATATACATGTGAACACACATACACATGTATGCATGTATGTACACACACACACAAATATATGTATGTATAGAAATAAACACATGTACATATATATAGACACATACATATTTATATGTACACACATGCACATAGTATATGTTATCAATTGGGATTAGCTTGGGTGGTTATGAGGAGGAGGCATTATCCTCTTTACCCAGGTTCAGATTTTGTGTGGACATGTTTTTCCCTCATGGGTTGATTAGCATTAGAATGATACTAACAATATCACTCTCTCTTAAGTGATTAAGGGTGAGCTAAAATGGTCCAAACATGTTTGAATACTTTAGGGTTAGCTCAATTGGTTGGTTCTATTGTTTCCAAGATGTTACCAATAATGTAGTGCATTGTATAGTTCCTTAATTTGACTGTGATGTGGTTAGGAATATTGACTCTATGTGCTTACTTTACAATTGGTACCATCCATGGAATGAGGAAAATCACTTGAGAGTTTCCTTGGAAGTTATTTCCAAGAAAAAAAGAAGAAATATATATATATATATATATATATATATATATATATATATCTGTGTGTGTGTGTGTGTGTGTGTGTGTGTGTTTTGTTTCCAAGGAAAAATAAATATATTTATTGTCTTAATAAGAAATATATACATAGATTTGTGTGTGTATTAAGAGTAAGAATTTACTCTTCATATATTCTTCCTTTCAAAAGAAGTTGATTTCTATAATAATTTTTTCTATTATTAGCTATTATAGTCTTCCTAAAAATAGAAAGGTAACCCAAAGAACCAGGAGGCTTTACATGACCTAGTTCAAACTATTTGAAACCCAACAAAAACAAATTAGTAACTTCATCAACTTCTTTAGCCACCCTTTCCACATTCAATTTGTATTCTACTTTAGTAGAGAATCTCTAATCATAAATGGATCTATAGACTGTTGTTGGGTGAATGATTTTTTTCTTCATTGAACCTAAAAGCATTGGAGGAAAAGCAAGGGTTTCTTTAGAAAAATATTAGCTATGGGATTCAATTCTCGAAGAATGTGTATACCATTATTATTATTATTATTATTATTTATATAAAATCCCTTTTAGTTCTTTGAATCTTTTCATAATTGGAAGAAGGGAGATGTTTTGCATATTATTTTGTCATTAATCTAGTCTATGACCACTTTTGAGGCCCCTAAAATTTGGATTTAGGCCACTCATTTTTAAGAAACTAACCTCAATAGCATCCTGAAAGAATTTATATATATTTCATTGTTTCATTTAAATCTATCAATTTTTTTTCTAGCTCCTAAATTTGCGTTGAAGGAAATTTTATGATCTTTTTATAAGAGTATGATGCCACCAACCTCACTTAAAAGAGATTTTTCCTCCTCATCTTCTCCATCCCTTAGTTTAATTGCACTCTCTTTTAGCTTCTGTACATCAATAATATAAAATTTTAATTTCTCTCCTTTCAAACCAATTGTATTAGCTTCCTTCCACCTATGATTCCATATATAAGTACTAACATGACTTTCCACCTTTGTCATGTGACATATACCTTTTCGATTTAATAAGTTAATTAGTGTCTTAGGAAATATGAAACTAATATAGGTTTAATTGGTAATATAATCACTTCCTCAAAAATTATAGGATTAATATATTTCTTCTTCTTTTCAGAAGGAAAAATCACAATTTTTTATTAAGATTAAAAAGTTACATTTAGTTAATGCAAAGATGCATTCAACCAACTAACCCAAAATAGACCAGAACAAAGTTTGGGCTATTAAAACATATAGGAAACCCTAAATCATAAAGGAATCAATATTTCCTATTCACCTGAAACACATTCAGGATTTGCTTGTCATGTTCAATTGCAAAAAAGATAAACTTGGAATTTTATAGAGGCCATTGCCATGATGTTTTGCATACATATAAAATATAAATTTATTGTATATATGAGATCCAAAAGAAAAAATGTCCACTAATAGTTGGAATTGATAACAAAAATGAGAATATTTCAAATTTTAATAAAAGATTGGTGCTGATAATGTTGGAAATTTCCTTCTACATGCTCACTAATTTTCCAAAAGCATAAATCTTATCGAACGCCTTATTTAGACAAAATATTTTCTTTTGATTTCCATTCCCTCTATATATGACAATAAGAAATAAAGACAAAGCTTTGTTTTGATCGAGAAATCTTTTCAAGAATTGGCAGTAGTAAGTGATATGGTGACATCTTATAGAAATGGCAATCTTGTTCTAGAGTCCAACATTAAAGGAGTTTGAGAGAGAGAAGTTCAACATAATTGTTAGATCCCTTGCCCAAGCCAACTTTTGATTTCAAGACATGATGATCATTGCGATGTATTTCTTCTTCATAGCAAGATTCTATAATGATTGTTCTTTTAATAAGCCCCAAAATCTCTTCTCTTCCAAGGTTTGTTTAAAGTGGTGAATATTTTTCAATCCTGTAGAAATTACGATGTAGATTTGCAACTGCTCATGAATTTTTAATCAAAATCATGAAAAATATCTACACTATTTCTCTGTGGACTTAATTCACAATTTAGAACAAAAATCTCAGACACACAAGAATGAATAATACACATGAAACAATTATTTTTATCTGGGGAAAGAAATTTTCTAAAAACCCTAATGCCTCTTGCATTAATAAAAGGAAATAGACAAGTATTACAATTTCTTTTCTCAACTAAGCTCACCCTGCAAGTGCACAATCTATATCTCTGCTCACTGAAGGCCTTTGAGCTAGACTTAGTCAATTTTTCCCTCGACTTGAGCGCCTATTTCCTTTTGTTGTTCCTTGAGGAATTAGTCCCTATTATTTAGGAAATTCCCTCAATTGAATTGCACAATTCCTTTAGGCTGATCATCTAACTGCATGCAACATCTGTACACTCAAGACTAGTCTATAACTGATGTTACACTGCCTTGGAATCTACACCTCAATTGGGTAACTCAATTTCTCTACATGCACTAGATATTTTGGGCTGATTGACCAGTTAACTAGATGATTATTGAGTTTGACAGAAGTCCCACTACTTAATTGACCTTCCACTAGTTCCTCAAAAAGTTGGAACTAGTTTAACTGAAAACAGACTGAGATAACTGACCTTGATTGCTATAAATTAGAAATCACACATGCAGAACCGAAATCTAACTCCTACAACTCAAGTTTACTAATTAAACTAGGTGACACAAGCCATGTCACACAAGTTAACATCATTCAAGTTGTCTGTTGATGTGGAAATTCAAATTTTCTCAATTTAATCAAGGTAAAATCAAATTGAGAATTTCTTACTACATTTTCAACACTCCCTCTCAGTAAGAAATGTATTATCAACCACCCCTATTCCACACCTGTGGAACTCGAACTTTCCTCTTGATAAGGCATTTGTCAAAATATTATCATCTTGTTCCTCTATTAGAATGTACTGCATCAACATTCTCCGCCTCTGCACACAATCTTGTAAATTTCGATATGAGATATCTATATGCTTAGATCGATCGTGAAAATGTGATTTTCAGAGAGCTTGATGCAACTCTGATTATCACAGTATATCACAGTTAGATCCATCATCTAACCAAACAATCCAACAAGTATATTTATCATCCATATCACCTCACATTATGATTGACTGGTAGCCATGTATTCTGCTTTTGCCAAGCTAAGTGCCAGAGATTTTTGCTTCCTATTGTACCAAGAAATTTCCGCGAATCCCACACTGAAAATTACACTTGATGTACTCTTTCATTTTGATGGACTCCCCACCCAATCTATATCTATAGAGCCACACAACTTCACTCTCTCTGTCTGTTAGTACCTTATTCCAAACTAGGTAGAGCCTTTGAGGTACTGTAGAACATGCTTTGATGCCCTCCAAAATAATTTGGTTGGCCTAACCATAGCTTGGCTCAGCTGGTTGACTGCATAAAAAATATTTGGTTTTGTGTTCACAAGATACATTAGTGAACCCACCAACTTTCGGTAAATAGTAACATCCACTTCCTCACTTCAAGTGGCATCCTCTTTCCTCCAGTGGGTTTGCAACTGTCCATGCAGAACCTCTGAAGTATCTTGTTGGCATACTTGCCCTGAGAGACAAACCCATCACCTTGCCATAGTTCCAATTTGAGGAAGTAGTGCATGAGACCCATGTACTTCATTTAAAACTCTCTTGCAAGGTCCTCCTTGCAAGATCTGATAAGTTGCTCATCACCAGTTAAAATCAAGTCATCAACATATAAGAAAATAATCAACAATTTACCTTCTACCAAGATATGATAGAGGTTTGCATCCACTTCACTTTTGTTGAAGCCAAGCCAGTGAGATAGCTATAAATCCTGGTGTACCAAGCATGGGATGCTTTATTGAGACCATACACTACTTGCTTTAGTTCGCACACATGGGAACCCCAATCAAAAGTCTCAAATCCTTCTGGTTGTTCGATGTACACCTGATCCTCAATAACTCCATTGAGGAATGTTGTTTTAACATCCATCTGATGGATCTTCGACCCCATATGTGTAGCCAGAGAAATAATTGATCTGATGGATGAGTACCTTGCTACAAGAGCGAAGGTCTCCTCATAGTCAATCCCCTAAACTTGAGATTACCCCTTGGCCACAAATCTAGCTTTGTAATTTTCTATGCTTTTGCTGCTACATGCTTCACATTGAAGATCCATCTTGAACACACAGTTGATCTATTTTCTGGTCTTGGGACCACTTCCAAGAATTTGTTCTTTATAATGGATTCATATTCCTCCACCATTGCATCAACCCATATTGGTTGATCTACTTCTTCCTTGAAAGAGGATGGCTCAGTCTCTACAAGCTCAGTCATTCGAGCCATGTAGCCATTGTACTGATCTGGTGACCTTCTCTGCCTGCACCGATTTTAAGGAGCACCCACATTCTCCCTCGCATCCTACAAAAGTATCTCAATTTCCCTGGTCCTTTTCCTACCTTCTTGTTAATGGTGCTAGACCCGCCAACATTCATGGGATCACCTTGGTATGAAGTCCCAACTAGACCTCACACCATTTGGTGTGGGAGTCCCATCCAGTATGATGGCCTGATTGCCATTCTCTTAAGTATTTTCGTCAACTCTTGCTTGTCAGCATAGGAGAGTGGTATGCATTTCCTTCGAGAAGTGAGGTTCACGTGCCTAGTGAGTGCTAGTGTACTCGTGTCAATGGTTCTTTCACTGTAAAGGGAAAGATGGTGAAAGTGAGTCCCAAGTTGGATGGGATGCAATCCCAACTCGTCTAGGAACACACAACACAACAAGACATGCACAATTTCCAGAGGAGCAGTCCACACGGATGCGACAGTCACAACATACAAGGTAGTATAACACACAGAGCAACCAACGGATTAGTCCGAATGAGTGCAATGGTTGTTACAGAAACCTTCATGTGAAAGGTCTGTTTGATGTCTGGGAGAGTAGTATACACAGGCGAGACAACTTTAACAGCATATACAACACATTTCCATTAATATATTATGCATTACAACAAGTGAAATAGTTCAGATGTAGAACATGGGTTAAAGCAAAATTCATTACAAGTGTTAGCGATTAGTCTTACAATAGATATAATACATGTGTGAAAATGTGCTAGCCTGTTAGAAGGCTTCTGAATTAAGTGAAAGTTCTAAGACACATCGTTACACCATACATCACTAACCCCGAGTGTGGGGCGTTGGAGCCACTACTTACTCCTCAAAGAAAAGATTACATACTCTCTTTGCTATTTGGGAGGAGCTGAGGTGAAAAAGTCCTTTTCATGTACAAATGAGGGGGTATTTATAGCCAAGGGTGAAACTGACCCTTCCGTTGTTTGACTACCCTCATGGCCATTTGACTTCCGTGAATTTTTGCCTTACATGACTCTTTGTTCGACAAGTGGGTCTCTTGGACTTCCATGTTACATCACATTGATTGAAAACATAGCCCATAGTAGAGATGTGGGTGACATGACTTGACATGGTGGTGCTGGTACATTCGTGTTGTTGCTGAAGTGCATGTCGAGCTTCAGTGTTGCTGGGTGATGGGTGTCTTTATGGTGTATCAAAGCTTCACCTTTGCATGGTGAAGTGCGTAGAGTCTTCAATGGTCCTTGGTTCTCTTGATGAAGCTTTAACATGTTGTTCCTTTCTTGCATGTTGGAAGGCTTGACAAGCTCATTTATTAACGAAGGTGCCTATTCATCACCTTCGTCCATTTCGCATGCATCATTCATTAGTCTGTTGGTGAACCTGTCCTTCTGCATGTGCTCCCCGCATTCATCCCATTCGTCGTCTTGCCATTTTTGTTGGTGTACATGTACATGCAGTCACTCATGACAAGACGAAATTAAATCCAAAACCTCCTAGTCTACCATGACACATGATCATTTCGGATGTAAGTGACTAGGATAGGCAACGAGGTTGTGAAGTGGGATGATGGCTCTGGGCACTATTGATGAAAACTACACAAGAGTCACTGAGTGATGGAGACTGTCTACGAGGTCTGGCTCGGCTGGGAGGCAAAATTGCACAATTTTCTGGAGGAACAAGTCGGGCTGTGAGGAGGATTGGCAGGCAGGGATTGCACAGTTTTTGGGAGACTGGTAGCCAAAACTGCAAAATTCCCAGAAGGAATTGGCATCTGGCTTCTAGGGTCACTTGCAGCCAAAACTATGCAATTCCCAGAGGGAACCGACATTTGGCTGCTTAGTCACTGGTAGCAAAAGTTGCGCAATTCCTTAAGGGAATTGGAAGTCTGCTGCTGGTAGGGGAAACTGCACTAAGGCCAGCTTGTTGATCATTTTTGCGCAATTTCTGAGATGAGATGACTGATGGAAAGCGGAAAGCCTTCCCATAAACACTGTGCAATTTTTGAGATGAACAATCGGTCGACTGTCAGGATGACTGACTGGGAAAACTATGAAATTTTCAAAGGGAGACAGAGACGAGCACTTGGTGTCTGTCCGGCCTATCTGCACAATTTCCTCAGTCAGATGAGCGAGTAAGGTTAGTGGCATCTATGCAATTTTTTAGGGGAGTTAGTCCCGAGGTGACTGTCGAATCTGACTGTCTAGGTGGCCAACATGAGGGTTGATTGAATTTCTTGCGGGAAGCGCAACCTGAAAATACTAGTTTGGTGCTTCGGTGCTGTTATGGTTGATAGTTGATCGAGTTGAAAGCGGGGTGATGTTACGGCTGTTAGAGGGGAGTCTGGTTGTGAGAAATTCAGAAACAATGATTAAGTGTGTGAACGATCGAAAGATGCATAGGTGATCATACGAACACAAACTCACATGACTCGATGATGAAACGACCCAAACCATCCAGACACACATGTTCAACATGACTAACCGATGGTGCAAGTGATAAGTGCGACACTCATGATTGACCGTTCATTGATCGAGATGATGCCTGCATGAAATTGAATGTGACTCTGTGTGTGAGTGCGACATATTTTTTCATAGTGAACACAACAAGCACATACGAAGCCAAGACTTTGAGCATAAACAAAACATGGTCGCAAACATGACTTAGACACTAGTATGTAGAAACTTGAATGAAATGAAGAAGCAAGGTGGATGTGAAGACTCACACAAGCTCACAGAGTGAACCCGAGTGTGTGCAATAATCAAGTAAAACTCTCAAGGGAGGCTCTAAAATTGGTGTAGGCCAAAATTTTGGAGGGTGGTTGTAGCTGCTACAACGCTTGGCGACACACTGGTAGAACTCTAGCTTCTCTCTTTCGATTCATTGCTAGCACATGGCATTGGTATTTTGGGGAGTATTGAATTGTTGTGCGAGTTACTTTAGTTTCCCCACTTACCCCATGGACATACATGGTTCACCCTTTTCCAACTCAATCAAACACAATCAAAAGTTCAGCTTAGATCTCAGTGTTTCGAATCCGGGAAGGGTAGTTTAGCTCATGAGTTGAAGATTTTCAGAGTATAAGTTTTCATCTCTCGTGTTTCTCTGCTGCTAGCAGGCCTAGAAAGTACCTCGATAGAGTAACTCAGGAAAACGCACATTTTTCCACTTCCTACGAGCCTATTCAGTACCCCGGTGGAGTTGCGTGCTTCACCTCTCTGCGCAGGAAGCCTTTCTCTTCTTTCACCTTTGTATTTTTCAAGAGGAATGTGCATAGGCACTTATTTATTTTTGGGGCAGAAGAGGGATCCCAAATTATTGAGAACACAAGAGGTTGTTCCTTCAAAGAAGCGTGTAAGACCTATGACATAGGTTTGATCGTTTAGATTTTTCCCTTCTCCATTTCTACTAGTTGGATGAGCTTGAACACACAGATCAGAAGGCTGAGTACAGGCATGGGGCTTCCCAGTGTGGACATAGGTTCATGGTCAGACCGAAACTTCCCTTACAGATGGCTTGTATTTTCTGTCAGGAATTCATTGGCCAAAGGTTATAACCAAGCATAGAGAATATGGACACAAGACTGGCCAAGTGCTGCAGTGTCACAAGTATCTTCAAATTTCAGCCACATACTCTATTCAAAAGCCAGAAAGTAGTAGTTGGCAACACTTATTTCCATAAAGAAAAATAGTAATATATCAAACAAAAAAAACGAACGTGAACAAAAATAGTAAGCAAAATCAAAAAATCAAAAACACAAATAATAAGCAAAACAAACCAAATGAAAACAACAAGCAGCAAGTAGACTATGTACATTGCACAGGTGCGACCCGGCCTACTGAAAATAATGTTTGAGATCTTGGTCATTGGCAGGAAGGTTGTTAATGCTCCTGCCCAGTGATTGAAAATGATATATGTGTGGGCCAAGCTTCTCATAGACCAGTGCAAGTCCAACAGGCTCCACTACTAGAACCTGGTGGCATTCCAGAAGACCTTCGGGTGAAAACAACACCATTGTTTCAGGTATTGTGTGCAACATTGTCTCGGATGATGGCATGAGGTAGTTGTTTTTATTTCGGGAAGGGTTCAAGTTTTTGAAATCGATGCATAAGAATATTTTCCTGGATTGCTTATGTTCGGGATTTAAACTAGAAAGACAAGTATGATGACAAACTTTGCAAGTAGTCCAATCACCAAAAATGTTAGTCAACTTTTTTTTTTTTTGTAATGCAAACAACATGTATGTGTTACCTAGTCTTCACTGTAATGGATTGTCTCCTCCTTTCTCTGGAATATCATGTTGGATTGATCACATGTAGTGTGTACTCAGGTCATCATCTACCCGTGCAGACCCATCCCGGTACTGTTTGGTCAAGAAGTCAAAGGTTTGTCACTGCTACGGAGTGTAGCTTGTACAGAGATTGGCCATCTTCGGATCAAGATAGGTTCCAAGGATGTTTTGTTCATTTTTAGTGGCGGTCCTTTGTATTTTCAGCGCGATAGCTTCAGACTCAACATCGTTGTTTGTGCATTTGAACTTTAAATAGCTCAAAATAATGCATTTTTTGTTGTCTCGGACGACTGAGATACACTCGGTCCTTGAGCCATTATATGTTTCCGATTTGTCAAGACTCATGGACCATAAATTGTTTGTACATGGACCATTTGGCATGCTAGTACTACTACTACTATTGCTGCTACTACTACTACTATCAGAAAAATAAGTTGTACAAGTTTCATTACCATCAGTTGGGCATGGAAGGAGTCCCAACTGTGTGTCTGATGAGGTTGGAGCTAGTCATGCAGGATAAAAATTCAACATTGTCTCCAGGAGGCAGTTGCCAAACATGAGTTCTACGAAGGCTAATGATTCGTTCTTGCCATTAAGGGGAGTGAAATTATGTTTCGTATACCTCTCAGATAACACCCGGATTTGGTTGCATTTTCCCTTGTATGGAAGCCACATGTGAGACCAATCTATAGCGAAATATCCATTTAGCTTGTTGGACCATATGGTTCTGATATGTCCACAACAACTATGTTAATGCATTGGTGGACTTGACTATCATGAGATAGTCAGATGATCACATCTCGCAGCTCACCAATGGCTAGTACTGATGTTTGATCAAGTTGGATGACTCTTGCAGATGTTTCGCTCCATTGTGCATTGATCTTCTTAGCAATGGAGAGTGGCATGACGTTGGCTACGGCACCAGAATCAACCAAGCAGTTGTGAAAATTGTAGTTGAAAACTTCAAATGAAAGCAGGAATGGGGGGCAACTTGAGTTTGATTATTCCATTCAGAGTGTCTTGAGCATGGTGGATAGTGATCTGGGAGGTGTGCTTGCTCCCTTGTTGGTGGAGGTTGCGTTGTCTATTGTTGTCTGTCCCATTGCGTGCAGTAGGATATCTCGCTGACTTTGGACCTTAGCTAACTCAAACAAATTGATTTCCGCTCAATTTTTATTCATATCTTCAATAATGTTGTAGTCTAGAGGTGGTAGAATTACCGAGGTGTCCAGGGTGGAACGAATGTCCGTGTTTTTCGGTGGGGTGTTTTGCAACTTGCTGCTCATGGATGTAGTCTTATCCACCGCTGTCTTCCCAGACTTTCTTTGTGTTTTCTGCCTTGGGGTGGCTAGTTGATCGACCTTCTTTATCAGCAGTCTCACCTTCTCTTGCATTTCCCCAAGTGTAGGGGGAGCCCCTTTACTCCTAAGATTGTAACAATCATTTTGCTTTTGGGGCTGCTTCTTGGTGTTCGTCTTTGAAATTACTTGCGAGCATTGATATGCATTCACCACATGCCCAGAACTTGGTATTTCATCAGGTGAAACCTCTTCGACATCATCAATGTCTTTTGGCTGCTCCTGCATATCGCCTTCCGCATCAAGTGTATCACTGCAGATAGAGCTAACGACTTGCTTCCAATCTGAACAAGAGTTCTCGAGATGATACTCTTCGTGGAAGGAATAGAACTTAGGATCTGAGCACTGATCGAGTTAGAACATAGGTTTCTATGCAATTTTGGAAGTGAACCGGTTATTGCTTGATGAGCCGGTTGATCCACTGTTTTCCTATCTCTGTCTGAGCGGATGATTGCTTCTGAATGTGTTCATTTTCCGTTGCTTGAGTCCAGACATTTCGGTGGTCAAGTTCTTGATAAGGCAAGTGAGGGTCTCAATATTAGTTGCTTCCTTGTCTCTACCCTTTCTTGCCATTGCTTGGGGCTTCCTTCTCGCATCCTTGGAGTCTTTCGTTGATTCATACGCCTTGATGACTCTGATTGCGTGCAATTCCTTTTCAACAACAATAGCCTCTTCGCAACTTTCCAAAAGTGTTAGCTTCGCAGCTCGCTTAACAAATAGTGCAATGGTGGTTAGCAGTGCAAACATGTAATAGTCAACAATGATGGAGTCATGCGGTTTAGTGTTTGCTGCAAACTTGTTCAAAATACGCATAAACCTCTGATTAAAGTCGTTCACTTTCTCTTTTCCCTCCATATTGGGGCTTCCCAATTTTTGAGTAGCATGGTTGGGGTCTTGTCATCAATAAAATTTTCAAGTAACATACGTTTGAAAGCACCCCAGTTTTGTATGGAGTTGGGTGGAATGCTGTGATACTAGTCAGTTGCACGACCGTCCAAGGTACATGGGAACAATATAGATGCTACGTCGTCATAACGTACCTCAAGGGTTTGCAACTATAGGTAGAAGTTGTCTAAGTGTTCTTTTACCTTCACCGTACTATCAGGGTTGAACTTGATTTTCATTCCCTCCGCTCACTTCAAAACCTTGTGAAAAACAACCGGGAGAGCCAATGGTCCCTGAGTCATCCATTCAAGATTCAGGCTAGCCATCTCTTCTTCTTCTTCGTCCTCTTTCTCTCCTTCAGAGTCTGATGGTTCCGGATCTGAGTTGGTCAGTTCGTCTCCACCTCCACCTCCTTCGCTGCCTTCCCCTCCGCCTCCTATACCATAGTTTGATCCCAAGATCACAAGAGTGCCTTTTTCATCTTATGGGAAGATTGGAGGTTCCTCTCCATCTTCAATAGCTTCTTCTAGACCTTCAAACGTGGCAAGGATTGCTTCTTCCACCAATGATACAAAAACTCTTGTGGGAGTGGCTTTTGGCTTCCTGGATGTGTGTGGAAGATCCTATACTCCTGGGATCAGTCTGACTGCTTTCACGAACTGGCAAGTGATGGGAAAAATGAAGCGAAGGTGTTGATATGAAATCTCATGTTCAATTCTAGGAGGTGAGGTGTAACCAACTGCAGAGTCACGTGTAGGTGAGAGGGAGTACGAGTTACTACCTTGACCAGATGGTTGATGAATGAGTGTGAGGGGAATTTCATCCAAGTACAACTGGCTGCCCTCCTTTTAGCGCCAAAAATGTTGACAGTGTTGGACCCACCAACATTCAGGGGATCACACAGGTATGAAGTCCCAACTAGACCTCACACTGTTTGGTGTGGGAGTACCATCCAATATGATGGCCCAGTTGCCATTGTCTTAAGGATTTTCCTCAAATCTTGTTTGTCAGCACAGGAGAGTGGTCTGTTTTGCCTTCGAGAAGTGTGGTTCGCATGCCTAGTGAGTGTTAGTGTACTCATGTCAATGGTTCTTTCACTATAAGGGAGAGAGGGTGAAAGTGAGTCCCAGGTTGGATGGGATGCAGTCCCAACTCGGCTAGGAACACACAACACAATAGGACATGCACAACTTCTAGAGGAGCAATCCACACAGATGTGGCAATCACAAGATACAAGGTAAGATAACACATACAACACTCAACATATTAGTCCAAACGAGTGCAATGGTTGTTACAAAAAGCTTCATGTGAAAGGTTTGTCTGATGTCTGAGAGTAGTCTACATGGGCAAGACAATGTTAACAACATATACAACACATTTCCATTACTAGATTATGCATTACAACAAATGAAATAGTTCAGATGTAGAGCACAGGTTAAAGCAACATGCATTACAAGTGTTAAAGATTAGTCTTACAACATATATGTGTGAAAATGTGTTGCCCTATTAGCAGGCTTTTGAATTAAGTGAAAGTTCCAAGACACATCGTTACACCATACATCACTAACCTCGAGTGCGGGGTGTTGGAGCCGCTACTTACTCCTCAAAGAAAACATTATAGGCTCTCTTAGCTATGTGGGAGGAGATGAGGTGAAAAAGTCCTTTTCATGTATAGATGAGGGGGTATTTAAAGCCAAGGGTGAAATTGACCCTTCTGGTTGTTTGACTACCCTCATGACCATTTGACTTCCATTACTTTTTGACTTACATGACTCTTTGTTCAACAAGTGGGTCTCTTGGTCTTCCATGTTACATCACATTGATTGACAACATAGCCCATAGTAGAGATGTGGGCAACATGACTCATGACATGACTCAACATGGTGGTGCCAGTACATTCGTGTTGTTGCTGAAGTGCATGTCGATCTTCAGTGTTGTTGGGTGATGGGTGTCTTTACGGTGTATCACAGCTTCACCTCCACATGGCGAAGTGTGTGGAGTCTTCGATGGTCCTTGGTTCACTTGATGAAGCTTTAGCATGTTGTTCCTTGCTTGCTTGTTGGAAGGCCTGACAATCTCATCTATTCGTGAAGGTGCATGTTCATCGCATTCATCTGTTTCTCATGCATCGTTCGTTTGTCCATTGGTGAACCTGTCCTTCTACATGTGCTCCCTTCGTTCATCCCATTCATCATCTTTCCATGTTTGTTGGTGTACCTGTACCTGCCTTCAGTCATGACGAGATGACATAAAATCCAAAACCTCCTAGTCTGCCATGAAACATGATCATTTCGGATGCAGGTGACTGGCAGAGGCAACAAGGTTGTGAACCAGGATGATGGCTCACTGAGTGATGGTGACGGGCAATCTGAGTCAACAATGACTGTCTGCAAGGTATGGCTCGGCTGGGAGGAAAAATTGCGCAAATGTTGGGAGACAGTTTGGGCTGTGGGAAGGTAAGGTAGGTAGGATCTGCACAGTTTCTAGAAAGAGCGGACAACAGGGACTGGAAAGCCAAAATTGTACAATTTTCTGGAGGAACAGGTCAGGCTGTGAGGAGGGTCAACAGGCAGGGATTACGTAGTTTTTGGGAGGAACTGCCTGGGAGACTGGCAACCAAAACCGTGCAATTCTAGAGGGAACTGGAAATTAGCTGTTGGAGTCACTAGCAACCAAAACTGCACAATTATGAGAGGGAGCTGGTGGTTGGATTCTCAGTCATTGGTAACAGAAACTATGTAATTCTTGAAGGGAACTGGCAGTCTATTGTTGGGAGCTGCTGGCAGGGGAAACTGCACTGAGGCCGGGAGGCTGGCCTGCTAATCATTTTTGCGTAAATTCTGAGATGAGCTGACTAATGAGTAGCGGAAGGCCTGCCCATGAACACTACACAATTTCTGAGATGAACAATCAGTCGACTGTCGGGATGAATGACTGTGAAAATTGTGCAATTTTCTGAGGGAGATAGAGATGGGCACTTAGTGTCTGTTCGTCCTATCTGCACAATTTCCTTAGTCAGATGAGTGAGTAAGGTCAGTGGCCTATGTTCAATTTTTGAGGGGATTTAGTCTCGGGGTGACTGCTAGTTCTGACTGTCCAGGTGGCCAGCATGAGGGTTGATTGAATTCCCTGCAAGCAGCGTAGCTTGAAAATACTATCTTGGTGCTTCGGAGTTGTTTTGGTTGAAATTCGATCGATTCGAAAGCGGGGTGATGGTCTGGCTGTTAGAGGGGAATCTAGTCATTATAATTTCAGAAAAAATGACTAAGTGTGTGAATGGTTGAAAGATGCATAGGTGATCATACGAACACACACTCACATGACTCGATGACGAAACGACCCAAACCATCTAGACACACATGTTCAACATGATTGACCGACTGTGCAAGTGACAAGCGTGACACTAATGATTGATAGTTCATTGATTGAGACAATGGTTGCACGACAGTGAATGTGACTCTGTATGTGAGTGCAACAAATGTTTTCTTAGCGAACACAGCAATCACATACGAAGAGAAGACTTTGAGCATAAACACAACATGGTCGCAAACATGACTTAGACACCAGCATGTAGAAACTTGAATGAAATGAAGAAGCAAGGCAGATGTAAAGACTCACACGAGCTCACAAAGTGAACCCGAGTGTGTACAGTCATCAAGTGAAACTCTCAAGGGAGGCTTCGAAATTGGTGTAGGCCAAAATTTTGGAGGGTGGTTGTAGCTGCTACAACACTTCTCTAGATGGTTCTGCTTGAGTGGCTGTCTCCACTCTCTTCTCCTCAACTTGTGGCTGGTCCACAAATTCTTAAGGTTCCTCCTTTGGATCTAAAAGCTCCTCTTCTTGTGGGTTCTGAAGCTCCCTCTCAAGAGAGCATCGTATGGCTTTGTCTTCATCAAATTTTACATCCCTTCACACAACTATCATTATGATGGATGACAACTACACAAGGTAGTTGTTGGGAGTCTCTATGTAACCCACAAATACCCCCAATTCTATTTTTAGCTCTAACTTCTTCCTTGATTCTTTGGAGACATGGCAGTAAACAAAGGCTCCAAAAATCTTGAAGTGTGACAAATCCAAATTTCTCCCTAAGAAATCCTCCTCCAGTGTAATCATGACAATAATCCGATGAAGACTCTATTTCTACAAATAGGTTGTTGTGTTGCATGCCTCCACCCAAAAATGTAGAGGTAGGACTTGATCATGCAACATCACCCTCGTTGCTCACTAACTGATACGGTTCTTCCTCACAGCCACCCCATTCTATTGTGGGTTGTGGCATTCTGTCAACTCTTGCCGAATGCCTTCTTTTGCATAATTTTTTTAAATTCATTCAACACATACTCACCTCCATTATCTCTCCTAAGATCCTTCACCTTCTTGCCCATTTCTTTCTCAACCAATGCCTTGAATTCTATGAACTTGGAGAATGTATCATCCTTATCCCACATGAAGAATATCCAACACTTATGTGAGAAGTCATCAATAAAAATGAAAATATTTGTGCCTGGTAGTGGAGGCTGTTGAGAAATGTCCACAGACTTTAGAGTGGATCCTTTCAAGGACTGCATGTTCTTTGTTGTCCTAATCATGGAATGTGGATTTTTTGTACTTCCCCAAGGTACATACTTTGCATAGATCCTGCTGCTCAAGTGATTCTTTTGGGAGGCCTATGGTGTCGCATGATCTTCAAGGCACCATGATGCAAATGGCCAAGTCTTCTATGCCAAATTTCAATGATATTGTGACTCTGCACCATCTCCACCTTTGTTCTCAATGCAACATAATCCTCCACATCTAGCTTGTACAGGTTCTTCACATGAACCCTGATCTACTTCACCTATCCCATGGCTATGTGTCTAAGGATTTCCTTTCCTTTGCTGAAGATCACATCATAACCACGGTCTTCTAAAAATGCAACAGAGATGAGATTTTTCTTTAGGCCCAAAATGAGCATGACATCCTTGAGCTTGAGGGGGGAGCCCGACTCACTCTGAAAGGTGACTGTACACATCCCCGTCTTGCTATACCTTCCATTATCCCCCATCTTGATGTGCATTTGCAAATATTTTTTTCTAGGTCATTGAAACAATATCTATTTCTCATAATGTGGAATGATGCACTTGAATCCAAATACCACACACTCCCCATCATTATGCTAGCCATGCATGCACTTAGGTTAAAGTCAGGATCGAATTGTGAAGCCAAAGCTTCACATGCTTCTCCTCCTAACGTCTTCTTTCTTGCCTTCTTGTGTTGACACTTCATGTCATAATGCTCAAATTCATGACAATGGAAGCATTTAATTTTTGACAAATCTTTTTTCTTGCCACCTTGACTGGATTCTCATTTGGATTGGCATTTCTTCCCTTTTCCCTTATTTTCCTTTCCAGCCAATGAAAATTTTCTTCATCCTCACCCTTAGATGAAGTCCCATCTCTGGTATTCTGCCTTATTTCCTCTTGTACCAAATCGGACCATAAGCGCTCCCAACTTGGTAGTTTCTCCCTCCCATTCATTGAATCTTGATAGCTATGGTAGATCTTGGTAAGGATCATGAAGCTTAAGGTCACCAAGTCTTCTTCAAGGACATTAACACTAACCCCACACTATGTAAACTTGCTCAGATACTGCATAATTGTGTCATAATTCTACATCTTGATACATCAAATTTTATCCTTGAGTGCCAGCTTCCTGTTGTCACTACTATTCTCAAAAAATTATGTCAGTGCTTTCCACATAGAGAACAAAGTTTCTTTTCTGTGAAGATTCAATACAATATGATTCGATACTCCCTCCAAGATGATTCTCCCCTCCTTGGATACATATTTCTTCCACTGAGCAAGGTTTTGTGCATCATATGCTGGTGGTTTTGCAACATCTGTCTTGATGTATTCTAGCAACCCATTGTCACCCAATATGGCCTCCATTCGGTCCTTTCATGCAAGAAAATTAGAGGTGCTTTCTAAGGCATACTCTAGCCTTAGTCCATTGAAGTCCATATTCTTAACTATGATTAAATCCTCCTATATTGATCTTTAAATTCAAACCTATCAGAAATAACTTCGAATTTCCTGCTCTAAAATGAATCCATCTCTGATACCATGTAGAAATTAGGATGTAGATTTGCAACTTCTCATGAATTTTTAATCAAAATCATAAGACACAAATCTACACTACCGCTCTGCACACATTAATTCACAATTTAGAACAAAATCTCAGAAATGCAAGAAGGAATAACACACATGCAACAAGTATTTTTATCTAGGGAAATAAATATGCTAAAAACCCAAATGCCTCTTGTATCAATAAAATGAAATAGAGATGTATTACAGTTTCATTCCTCAACTGAGCTCACCCTGCAAGTGCACAACCTGTCTCTCTTCTCATTGAAGGCCTCTGACCCAGAATTAGTTAAAATTTCAGTTAGTTTGAGATCCTATTTCCTTTCTCCATTCCTTGAGGAATTAGCCCCTATTATTTAGGAATTTCCATCAATTGAATTGCGCAATTCCTTTAGGCTGATCATCTAACTGCATGCAACACTTGTACATTCAAGACTAGTCTACAACTGATGTTACATTGCCTTGGAATCTCCACCTCAATTGGGTAACTCGAATTCTCTGCATGCACTAGCTATTTTGGGCTGATTGATCAATTAACTAGATGATCACTGTGTTTGACTGAAGTCCCACTCCTTAACTTACCTTCCACTAGTTCATCCAAAAGTTGGAACTAGTTAAACTGAAAAAAACCTGAGATCATTGACCTTGATTGATATAAATTAGCAATCACACATGAAAAAAAGAACTCTAACTCCTCCAACTCAAATTTAATGAGTAAACTAGGTGAGACAATCCATGTCACACAAGTTAAAATCATTCAAGTTATCTACTGATGTGGAAATTCGAATTTTCTCAATTTAATTAAGGAAAAATAAAATTGAGAATTTCTTGTTTCATTTTTCAATAAATCCTTAGTCACCATCTTCTTTAGGTTTTTCTATTTTGTCCCATTTTACGAAAGGGATACCTTCTCTTTCTTTATTTCCTATCCACAATAAATTAAAACCTTTCTTTCTTATCTTTTCTAATATCCTCTTTTGACTATAACTTAAAGAGAACCAATAAACTGGTATTGCCCCCAAATTGATTTTACCAATGTTAATCTTCCTCCTCTTAAGAAGCATATAACAAAAATTTGAGACTCTTCTTTATGTTTTCTCATAAAGATCATTGCAATGATTTTCCTATATCCATTACGTTATAACATAAAACCCAAATATTTCAATCCATTGCCAAAGGACGTTCCTTTAAAGGATCCTTCATTTTTTTTTATTTTTTTTTCTATATAGTTGAAATGAATTTTGGATTTTTCAACATTACTTTCTATTCTTGTTGCTCTATAATATGATTTCATAATTTCTTTGCATTTTCTACTTTTCTCATAGTGCCCATTCCAAAAAACTTGCATATCCTACAACAATAAATAGGTTAGTTGCAAAGACATCTTTATTTTTATTCCTATTATAGCACATTCTCTTTTGCATTCTTTTACTACCCTGCTTAGTTCTTCAACCACCATAAAAAGACAAATGTTAGCATTAAACATCCTTGTCATAACCTTGAGTTGGATAGAAAAACTTGATGTTGACCTATATATTCAAATAATAAAGGAAACTAAAGACATGCATCCATTATCTAGTTTACCATTTGAAGATTCATCATAATGTGAATTAGTATTAGTCTCATATATAACAACATTACTCTATCATATGTCTTGGAGAGGTCTAATTTAAATACCATTGTTAATAACTTTTTACTTTTTATAGTAAGGGTACCCATATTGCATCGTGAATCTACCTATCGAATAAGATGCCATACTATTCCCACAAGATTGAATCTAAGAACACTTCTTTTAGCCTTGAAACTATGATCTTAAGAATTACGTGTATATAATGTTACATAAAGAATTAGCTTAAGTCCTCAAATGTCTTAAGAATGCCCTCTTTAGCCTTGATGCTATGATTATAAATATTACCTTGTACATAGAGTCACATAATGTTATGAAACCAACTCACAAAAAGATAGAAAATATAGATCAACGACTTCAGAATCATCCTTTTCGAGGGGGAAACCTCCTTTACATTACACAAATGAACAATTCTTCAATGATACAAATGACAATACCTCCTTTCTATATATAGGAGTCTAAGGGGTACCAATACAATCAGAGCCTACATAACAATAATATTGTAGGGGCACAACAATAACAATAGTGGGCTTCTATGGGGCATACTAATAACAACATGGGGACTATATGGGCACAATAATACAATAAGGGAGTTGCACTAACAACAATAATGGGTTACACTAGTAGTATAGGGACCTAACATGCCCCTCTCCTTCAAAAAGTGTTGTCCTCAATGCTTGAGTAGTTTTGGATGCTTCTATATAAAATTCTCGTCCTCCCATGTGGAATCTTCAATAGGTATGTTCTTCCACTTGATGAGATACTCTGAAATTGATCGATTTTGTAGCTGTCGGGTTCTTTTTTCCGTGACTGCTTCAGGTTCCAATATGATTTTGAACTGGGAGCTTGTCACCTAAAACATTCTTTAAGCATGAAACATGGAAAACTGGGGGCACTCGAGAAGATGCAGGAAGCTCCAATTTGTATACCACAATACTAATATTTTGCAGCACCTTGTAAGGACCACAATACTTTGGTGATAATTTATTATCCTTCTTAGCTTGCTTGAGGGACATTTATTTGTATGGTTATATTCGTAAAAATACCCAATCGCCTACATCAAAACTTCTTTCATTGCAACGTTGATCTGCCTGTCATTTCATTCGATTTTGCACCAAAGTGGGGTTATCATTTAAAAGTTGGAGAACTTGTTGTTGATGCTCAATGTGATATTTCATTGCTTGAACCTTTTTCTTCTTGATAAGTCCTTCTATCTTGAGAGTTTGAGGAGCAGTAATTCTTTCCAATGCATTACAAGATATGGTCGAATTCATTTCTTGATGCTCGATGTGATATTTCACTTCTTGAACCTTTTTCTTCTTGATATGTCCTTCTACCTTGAGAGTTTGAGGAGTGGTAATTCTTGCCAATGATTTAAAATATATGGTCAAATTCATTTCTTCTTTCTCTAGGGTTTATTCCTGGTTTATATCCTCTTCTTTTGACATTTCTTGATCCTTTTCTTCTTCCTCTTCACAATCTATGTAAAATAATTTCTTCTCAGCACACTTATGACCTTTAGTGTATTTTCAATCACAACTGTAACAAAGCCCTTTTTCTATTTTTTCTTCCAATTGTTGTGGTGTAACCCTTGTAGGTTGTGAAAGGCTAAAAGAAAAAACACTTCCATATTTATAGTTGTGAGCGATAGGATTCCTTGTTTCCATAATTCCGCTTTCAATTCTTCTTGCCAACCCGAATGCCTTCTCCAATGAATCAGGTTCCCAAAGACGAACCTCATGTTGAATGTTATCCTTTAAATTCCCTATGAAGACTTCAATCCTATGCTTCTCTAGAATATCATTTATCCTTATATTCAATTTCTGGAAGTCCTCAATGTGCTCTTCCATTGAACCCTTTTAATTGAGATTTATCAATTGGCTAAAGAAGGTGTTTCTCTTTGTATCCTCATAATGTGCTATCATTTCCTTCGTGAAAATTGACCAAGTGACAAGTGGTTTACAAGAAAAAATCCCACTATACCATACAAATTGATTTGGTTCTATGTATAAAGAGGAAATATGTACCTTTTGTAATAGTTGTACATCATGTAGACCGAAATATTACTCCATCTGTAGTATCAAATGTACCAGATCCTTGCCAACAAACTTCCTCATATGAATTTTTCTTGATTTTAGGAGCTCAATCTTGAATTTATTGTATCTCTGAAATTTTGGATCTCCAAGGTCTGAAATTGTGGCTTGCGGTAGCTCTCTGCGTCCTCTTTCCAATTCCACCAGTCTGATCGAAATTGGATTCTCAAGAAAGAGTTATGCCCAATCTCCCAAGATTACCTGATTATATACTTTTTCAGTAGAGCGGACTTGTACGAAGTGCCACGTGACACTATTTTGACCTTCGGACCTTAAAATGATACACAGAAAACTACAAGCCATCCTCTTTCAGAAAATTCTTATGAAATGTCAATTTGATGCTCAAAAATAAAGTTATGACAATTTTCCCCAGGTCGCCTATTTGAGATATAATTCGGGATCTTGCAAAAACCCTAAATTACTTGGACCATATCTCCGAAAATATAGCAAGATAAGATCTGAAATTCGGACCTAAGGTTTAGAGATATTTCAGCTAAAATGGGTTTTTTTGTAGCTTATGAAAAGTCGCAGAAAAAAAGTTATATCGAAAATGCTACAATGACCTGTTTGGAGCAGTGAAACCCTAGAATCCAAAGCTCTGATACCAAATGTTATGAAACCAACTCACAAAAATATAAAAAAAGATAGATCAACGACTTCAGAATCAGCCTCTTCGAGGGGAAAACCTCCTTTACATTACACAAATGAACAATTCTTCGATGATACAAATGACAAGACCTCCTTTATATATATAGGAGTCTAAGAGGTCCCAATACAATCAAAGCCTACATAACAATAATATTGTAGGGGCACAAAAATAACAATAGTGGGCTTCTATGGGGCATACTAATAACAACATGGGGACTATATGGGCGCAATAATACAATAAGGGGGTTGCACTAATAACAATAAGGGGTTACACTAGTAGTATATGGACCTAACACATATGGAATTGGCTTGTAATCCTCAAAGGTATCAACATTTTTCTTCTTATATATTATGGATATAAATGTTGAGTTTATTGAATCGATAATTTTTATTACGTTTCTTGATTCCTCCACCATCCTCAAAATATCTTCCCCATCATTTCACAAAATCCTACTATCCATCCATCCAAGCATTATAATTTTTTACTTTTGGAAATATTAGAAAAAAATTTAAGTTTGCTTTATTCACTTATGCTATTATTTCCTATTTTGTTCCTGACCCAAAAATCTCATGAAAATGAGTCCTTTAAATTTCTAGCAATGATCAACTAACTACAATACTATGTTTAAGACTATAGAAAAACAATTTGTGAGATGAACCTAATAAAACAAGTTGCTTATATGTGAGAAATTTTTTCACTATAATAAAAAATGCTTGTACCATTCCAAAACTCAATAAATAAGTAGATAAAGTTCCATAAATCACATATTTCATAATTGAATCCTATCTCAAATATGTTGCGTAGTAGCATCTTCTCATTTATTAACATTTCATAGAAAATTCTATAAAGATGCAATAAAAATCCCCTTACAATTTGAATCCATATGATTTATAGAAAAGATGTAGGGCAAGAGAAACTTATGAGCTTAAGACACCTAGAATGCTATTGATTACTCTCCTTTCCTATTGGTTATCCTGATCACTTCCTCTTATCTTCCCCAAAGATAATTTGACTCCTTACACATTGGCATGATTATTACCACTTGGATCACATGTGGGGGATCTAATGATGCATTTGGGGACTCCTAGGAAGTTGTTACATAGGGTCACAAGTTGTTATGGAAATGACAAATGACTTGGTAGTTGAACACCTTCATTTGACTGAGGAGTTCCTTATTTGATGGCCCAATTGTAACACATAACATTGGATTCTGTATATGATATCCCACACAAGTGAGAATAATTTCACACTTCTAGATGTTGTGGGGAAAAATGCCTATGCAGGACGATCCTATCCACCTAAGGTGTGATAGTGCCTTAGCAACAAACAGAGACAATTATTCTAGTATTCTTCCTTTATGAATTAAGAATGAAGAGATAGATAGATGGACTAACCGATGTCTTCCGTTTGTCCCTCGATCCGGCTTCTCTTCTCTTGGAGAGTTCCCAGCTACTTGCCTTCTCGCTCGCCCAGCTTCAAGAGGTTTCTGCAAGATCACAAGAAGAGAACACTACACAAGACATGGATTCATATTCATAACTAGTTCAAGATTAGAAATAAACTAAACATACTAATGCAATCATACATCAAAAATACATCAGCATATAGGAGAAACCAAGATAGCTTTATTGATGAATAACAAGGTTCAGGAAGAGATACAACCCAGAGGGCTCCAATCCAGCATCTCCTTCCCAGCAAATGGAATTCCTATCTTCACCCCCTTCAAAGCATTAAGCACCCAATGATTCCAATCTCAAACCAACAGAAATTCTTTGCAATAACAAAATTCCAGCCTCCCGGATCTCATGGAGGAGAGATCCATATATAGATGTTTGGAGAGAGGATGAGTCAGCTTGAGATCTGACTAGTGTCCTCTCTCTCTGTCAGTTCTTGAGTCCACTTGGAGGTTCTTGCTTCCACTTGGAGATTTGGAACCTCTTACTCATCACCAGTCGAATTCCCTGAGGCAAGTGTCATTTTGGAAGCTTCCTGGGTTTTGACACCTTGAGAAATGAGCCTGCCACTTGTCCACTCTCGTTCAGCACAGGTAGCCAGTGTTCTAGTTGACATTCAACGCAAGTAGCCAGTGTTGGCTTTGACATTCAGCGCAAACAGCTAGTGTAGCCACTAAAATGATCCTGAATTGACTTGTTTTTGAGCAGTTTCTTGTGGAGAACTTCTGTGAATTGTTGTGGTTTGTTAGCCTTGTTCCTCTAGGGGTAGGAACAACATGTTTAGGGACTTTGGATCCCTTAGATTATGGAAATTTCATGCTCAATGCTGTAAGGCACAAAAATGTCTATAACAGTTGCCCCCTAAAGTATGAGGCTGTTTATCGGGCGAAATGCTTTATCAGGGGGATCCGAAGTTCATCCAATGCTGGGAGGAGACCTGTAATAAGATACAATACAATACATTATTTTTCATACTGCTCTCATGATCTAGCTGAGGCGGGCATTCCCATGCTCAGCTTTATAAATTCATTATTATGTACATAGAACAGACTATCGTCTGATGGTAGACTGATAATTTTGATGAAATTATCATCCTTTGAGTAGGATGATTATCTGCTGCAATGATGTACATGTCAATGTCTTTATCTTTCCTGAATATATATCGCAGCCCGGATGGATGAAACTAGATCCGGGGTCTTCAAACTCGTTCGATCTTCACTCTAAGTACAAGTCGATCCATGTGAGAAATGTTCTAAAGTCGAACATGGAAAGACATCGCTTGATTACCGGTCAATGATGTAAATCGTTTACAAGCGCGAGAGGAGTCACCGATAATGATAATGACCCTCAAGGTACTGCAGTACAATTCACGTGGTGTGAATAAAGGACTTGGCGTCGAACACCACGCAAAATCTTTCGGTCGAAGGTCATTGATGTATACCTGTCGCCGGAAGTGAGAAACTTGCCATTGAGGCATGCAAGCTTCAAAGTACTGAAGGGGTTGTTCCTAAATCAACTTCTTGGATAATGAGCTGATGTCGACAAGAAGCGATCCGTTAAAGAAGGGCCTTAATGAATCCCACATCAGTGACACGGAACGGAGCTAATGATTTTAATGGAGGTGAAAACGATCTGTGACATATGATTCAGGGTGGCGGTCATGAAAGGATGAAGGATAATGTATGGCAGTGGATGGGACACGGTTGAATTTTCTGAACGACTTCTCTTGAACATATGGCGACACTGATACGATGGATCGGTAGCATTACCCCAAATATGGATGGTATGGCGAGACCATGGATGTGACCGGTGAATGAAACAACCCAACCCGATTGTGGTACGGAGGAAAAGTGTCATGTTCAAGAGCGACTTGCTACCATCAAAGTTTCTTTAGTTTCTCCCAATTTTTCCCCAGTCATTGCTGACCAGTACCTCTTTATTTTTGTCAAGCTTGAGGAGGATAACATATGCTTGTTCTATAACCTGCCCTTTGGGCAAGCCCATCGCTATGTTTTAACGAGCCTAGCGATAGTGAAACTCGTTCTCGTCTAAAGACAAGTTTGTCGCTATTTAATGATTTTAACGAGTCTAACGACAAGGATAACTCGGTCCTTTTCATTTTTAGAGAGTCTGAAAAGGTACATAAAGTCGACTCCAAAATTTCTTTTTCGTCATCTAATCCCTTAAGTCCGAAAAAGTATAAAACAATACAGAAGGGATGAGTTTTCGATAGTTTTAACGAGCCGAATAAAACAAGCGCTCAATATTTTTGTGCAATAATCCCTCAGGTCCAAAAAGATTAAAATCTAGAGGAGGGATAGCTCTTCCTGTCCCTTTAATGAGCTGGAAGGCCAAGGACTCGGCAATCTTTTCATATTTTACGAGTCAGTTGAAAAGAGCTTAAAGAAGACTCATCTTTTGAGGAACGAGTGATAAACAGGGTTAACAGCTGATTCCATGTACAGGTTTGAATTTTCCAATCACAGCAGTGTCACAAGGATGGCTAGGTGAAATCACTCTTCGCAGCTGTTCCTCAAAATGGGTAAACAATCATATGGAGGTGAACGATCGGCCAATGAAAAGTGGAGGTGATGGTGCAAACACGACCAAGGCTTTAATGGCTGATGATATTACATTCACAGTGGTTATTTACCGGGATAGTTCATTTTTTAACGAGCTTAAACGCGAGTGGAAACATTTGCTCGATCTTATGTTTATTTTTTAAGGAGCATGAACTATACGATAAAACTGCTCGGATCTTGCGTTTATTTGTTAACGAGCATGAACTTTGTGCTAAAACTGCTCGATATTATATGGTCAAATTTTCGATTTTTACCATAACTAGCTTTGCCCTTTTCAAAGATAGTACTGTATTCTCAATTGTTGCATCAAACTAGTTAGAAATGAATAACATTTGCTTGAAAATGAGATTAGAAACCTAATATTTCGCTTTGAACTACGTAAAAAGAAATTAAAAGGTGTTTTTACCTCTCATTTTACCATTTCATTTGAGCTTGGTTTGTTGGAGCTTTGGAGGTGCCTCTTCCCCCTTGATTTTCACCAGCTGATTCCGGGAGATTCTGCGGATGATTTTCGGCGCCGTCTGGACCAGGTAGGAGCTAAACTCTAGCTCTTTCTTTTCACGGTTTCATTTTTCCATTCTGTGCCTGTTTTCCTGTTCCCATGAGCCCCTGGGGTTTTGCTAGGGCGCTCTGCCATCAGCGCAGGCAGTCCATTCGAAACCTGCGTTGAATGTCAAGCTGCATGAAGGCAGTTTGACCTTCAACGCAAGTGGGACACTAGCCAGTTGCGTTGAGCATAGAAAAACAGTTCTATGGCACAATTTTTGATGAAATTTTGCCAGTTTCTCATCAAATCCAAGATCTTACTCTTTCTCTTGTTTGTTTTGCAGGGGCTTTTGAGCAAAATGATCCTCACATGGCGAGAACGAGAACATGAAGAAGAGGACATGATTGCCCTCCATGACCCTGTCACGGTGAACGCGCTGCGGAACTGTGGCCTGCTGAAGTTCTTCCGTATCTCTAGTATGAGAGCACAAATCTCTTTACTGTAGTATATGCTTGATGCTTGGGATCCTATTAACCAAGTATTTCAGATCAAGAGCAAATCCATCCCTTTGACCGTGGTAGACATTTACTTCTTGACTGGTTTGTCGAGGCGGGGTGCCCCATTTCTTTGTCAGGTTCGGCCCGAGGGAATGACTCCGTGAGAGATTATGTCCGCCAGTATTGCAGGGAGGGATCCCAGCCGAGTAGAGACGGCAAGGTTGTTATCCGTGAGATTACTGACAGGTCTCTCAGGTCCATTCTGTATACTATTGGTAGGATGGCCGGTAGCGCATCTCTTCATGTTGCCAACAGATCTTATGTGCAGCACGCTTTGGAGTGTCTCCAACCGAAAATATTCAACTAGTGTGATGCAGTTTAGATGAAAAGTCAATTGAACAAGGTAAAGGACGGGAAGCTGAAGAACTTTGGATTTGGTTCTATTCTGACTGCCTTTGCCTTGGAGAAAATACCACTGATGCAGCCTCAGTATATCGCACTCGACTTGCCTTCTCCTACCGAGCCACGCATGCAGAGATGGGTTGATCACATGTCTAGGCATGCTGGTCAATCTCAGATTTCTTTCACTGATACCTTCTTCAGGTGGTTCGAGCGCTAGGAGATGGTCTATTCCGAGTATCCATATGTTGGTATGGATTTCCGAGGTGATCCGGACTTGGTACTGCCGGATGGCGAACAGTGGGGTGCTATTGGTAAAATCTTCGACCATATTACTGTTTACTGTTCTTATTTATAATGTCCTTGTGCTTTATTCTATCAAGACTTTAATCAAACTCATGTGTGCATGCAGATGTTGGTCATGTTCATCCAGCAGTTCGCCCGAGAGCGCCAGTTGCTGCCCCAGCAGGGGAGACTGCTGGGAGAGTTATTCTCCGCGACCTTGACGTAGCCGAGACCCTTATAGCTGTGCAGGAGCAGGTTGAGAGCCTTACTCTCGGCATTCCCGATGTGAGGATTGACGAGTTACCTTTACAGTTGCAGCAACATACTACTGGTGTGCCTAGACGATGGACTCGTCTCTTGCGCATGATTGCACAGGCCGTGATGTGCTATCATGAGCATCACTAGGCTAGGGTGCCCCCTAGCATTTTTGAGTTTTTGGGTCATATGACCGATTTTTGTCTTGGTTACAGAACATTATGTATAAACGATAAACAGCTTATATATATTTTGATTTTCGAGTTTTATTCTGGTTGAGTTATATGATCCATATGTACAACATTGATGATGTGTCTCTTTTTATAAATGTCGCAAATGTCTATCTAACACATAGTTTGCTAATGAGTCGGTTAATGTGTTTAAGTTTATGGAAATATGCTGGTATTGAATTGAATCAAATTGTCTTTCCAAAATCTTAAGCCTTAGGAACATGCGATAAATAGCTGGATTACGAACGGAATATATACCATTGAGTTGTAGTATTACGAGTTGTGAGTCTAGCCTGACAATTAGTCGGCGTATACCATGGGTGATGGAATCAGAGAGTAGTTCTATCAACGCGCTATACTCAGCGATGTTATTCGTTGATTTCCCAATACACACACCTCTGAAACTTACTAACTCGCCGCTTAGATCAAAAATGGCCCAGGCTGCAGAGGACAGGTTCCGCGAACTACGACTCGCTCCGTCGGCATATCCAACACATGTCTCCAGAAGGTTTGACATCTGCAATAAATGTAAAAAGGTGGATCACTCGACCAAAACAAATACTTTAGTGAAAACAAAATACAACAAAAGCATACAGGTTACTATTTAAGCATAGTAACACTTGAGGTACAACCCATTAGGGGGTTGCGCCAGTGGAATTCTGTCATAATCCATTAACTCGTAGGCTCCTTTTGCTAACACTCGTTTAACAATATAGGGGCCCATCCATAAAGAATTAAATTTACCTGCTCCCAATTTATCGGATTCTTGGTCATAAAGCAAGACCAAGTCACCTTCTGAGAAGACACGAGGTTTGACATTTTTGTCGAACTGCGCCTTGACTCGTTTCTTATGGGCTTCATTAGCCAAAGCGGCATCACGATGGGTTTCATCCAATTGGATTAATTCCAAGAAACGAGCCTCTTCTTCCGAAGTTCTGGGGAGGAGATCAATTGCGAGTTTAAGAGACGAGATTTCACACTAGATTGGCAAGGCTGCTTCCAGGCCATACACTAGTTGGAAAGGTGTAAACCCGGTCGCGTTCTTTACCGATGTTCGGTAAGCCCACAAGGCTGAGTACAGGATTAGGTGCCACCTTCTTTTGTGAACCTCGATCATCCTTTGCAACATACGCTTCAGGACCTTGTTGATTGCTTCAACTTGTCCGTTGGCTTGCGGATAATACGGGGTAGAGCTGTCGTGAGATAGCCCTAGCTTGGAAGCTAATTCAACCATCATGTGATTGCGAAAATGCGACCCATGATCTGTAACTATGGCCTGTGGTACGCCGAACCTGGTGACTACATGATTGAAAAAGAAAAGGGCAGCTATTTCACCAGTGTTATCTAATGTAGGCATCGCCTCGGCCCATTTGGTAAAATAGTCAACATCGACTATAATATACCCATGCCCCCCGGTCGAGGTGGGGTTACATGTCATGAAATTGATGCCCCATTTGGCAAAAGGCCCAACAGCAACTATTGGCTGTAAAGGTGCGGGTGGTCTTCTGGTTTTGCTATCAAAAATTTGACAAGCATGGCAACTTCTGACTGCGGTTATGCAATCTTTGAACATGGTTGGCCAGAAGTATCCTGCTCGTAAGATTTTCTGTGCTGTAGCATATCCAGATTGATGCCCCCCATACGCGCCTGAATGACACTCATTCAGGGCTTTTTCGGCCTCTTCATGGGTGAGGCACCTCCTCAGAACTGTATCGATACCACGACGGTAAAGCGTATCACGATCATGTAGTCTTTCGCTTGGTATCGTATACGTTTTTGTTCTGAGTGAGAGGTGTGAGGCCTGAATTTTTGGGTTTGGAGATAAATTATTATATCCCCATACCACTCATTGCTTGCAGATATCAGAAAAAAACTTTCGTCCACGATTGACTCTTCTGATGTTTCATCGTTGGACGACGATGGGAGATCGCACAATAATTCTGCGAAAACTAAAGCTTTCTTTGATTTGGATTTTACAAATTCCAGATCAAACTCTTGAAGGATCGCTATCCATTTTGAATATTTGCCCCCCAGCAACTGTCGCGACAATATATAAGTCATGGGGTTGCAATCTGATAGAATGGTAGTTTTCCGAAAGAGGACATAATGTCGAAATCTTTGTATCGCTTGAACAGCAGCGAGTGCTAGCTTTTCAACATAAGAATATTTGCTTTTTATATCATTCAAGTTTTTACTTAAATAATATATAGGATGTTCAATTCCATCGACTTCTTGAACTAAAACCATCGCAATGGTCGTATCCGCTGCAGCCAGATACAGGTTAAAATCTCTTTGATAGTCCGGGGCATACATTAATGATGCTTTTACTAGAGAATCTTTCAGAGCATCAAAGGAAGCTTGCGCCACCTGATCCCAGACGAAAGGTACATCCTTTTTCAAAAGACGAGTATAACCTTTAGCAAGTTCTGCGTAATTTGGAATGAACCTCCTCAGAAAGTTTGCTTTTCCTTGGAGTTTCTGAATCTGAAGCAAATTTGAAGGTGGAGGCAAATTAATGATTGCCTGAACCTTGCAAGGGTCGAGCCGAATCCCATCCTTAGAGACTACAAAGCCAAGTAAATGACCAGAACCGATGCAAAACACACATTTGTGTGGATTGAGTCTTATCTTGTAGTGTCGGCAACGTAGAAATATCGCTCTTAAATGCTGTGGATGATCAGTCCGCTTTCGCGAATGAGTCGGAAGGTCGTCGAGATAAGGTTGAACGATGTTCTTGATGTCATGGAAGGCATAATTCATTGCCCTCTGAAACGTCGCCCCTGAGTTCTTTAAACCAAAGGGTAATTTTCGATAAGCGAATGTGCCCCACGGATAGATGAATGCAGTCTTTGACTGGTCCTGTGGGCGGATATTTATTTGATTATACCCGGAAAATCCATCCATAAATGAAAAGATTTCACATCCGGCGCATTCATCAATTATCTGGTCGATGAAGGGTGTAGGGTAGTTGTCCTTCGGACAAGCTTGGTTTACATCCCTATAATCAACACACACTCTGATTGTCCCTTGTTTCTTCATAACAGGGACAATATTCGATACCCAATCGGTTAGAGGAACCGGGTAGATGAAACCAGCATAGAGGAGCTTTTCAACTTCTGCTTTAATGGCAGTGGCTTTCTTGGGGTGCACCTGCCGAAGCCGTTGTCTTACTGGTTTGACATCAGGATACATCTTAATTTCATGTTCAACGATACTCGAGTCAATGCCTGGCATTTCATCATATGACCAAGCAAAGACATCTCTGAACTCGCGAAAAAGAGCGTTATATATTTCTAGTTCTGAAGGAGAACATCCTTTGCCGACATAAATATTCTCTACAACATTTGTCTTAGTCGAGATATTTATGGCTATAGTCTCTTCAATGTTAGATAAGTTTCGCTCGGAATCCACCGTATTTACAGTATTTGATAGGAATTCAAAAACTAAAGGGTGATAAAGGTCATGCTGAGTATCTTCTTCATATTCCGGAAGAAGGGAATGATGGTGGCAATCATTCCATGGTGCCCCCTTAATCAACATTGATTGTAGGATTCCTTCGTCAGTCCCATGTACTTTTGACCAAGGATCTAACGGGGTACCATATTCTCTAGACCTATCTACCCAAACGCTTGATGAGCGTTGATTTGGGTTCGCCTCCCATGCCCAAAACATTGATTGCTACAATATTTCTATAGGGCTTGGGGGCAAAACCATTGCATGATCCATGTCGATATCGTCTTCTGAGATCTTCGTGGAAGATATCATGTTGCAGGCTCTTACCAATGCTACTTCTCTTATATAGAATGGAGGTGGAAGTGCGAAAGTTCCCATTAATGTGGGGTCTTTCAGTAGGCCTACTCCGATGTCTTGAAGCGAGTGGTTGCTTCCATGGATCATGGGAATGCTTCCTGTAACTTGTGAACCATTAGGGAGGAAGTCTTGTTGGTCGACGATCGTAATCCCTCCTTGAAAAGGGAATGCGATCTTCCTAAAATAAGTCGACACAACAGCTGCCATGGCATAGATCCACGGTCTTCCTAGTAGGATGTTGTAGTCAAGGTTCCCATCGATGACTTCAACATCTATTTCTACTGTTTTTCCTCCCAGTTCAACTTTCAAGTTATTAAGGATACCGCACGGGGTATATGTCCTTCTGTCGAATGCTTTTAATGTCGTCGAAGATCGCGACAAGGTTGGAGATCCTAAAGTTTTCCAGCAACTCATCGACATAATACATGTAGATGCCCCCTCATCAATAATTATTCTGTGAACAGTTTTGTTGAGGGATTTCACTTGAATAAGGAAAGCCAGTTGAGCTGGTAACTGAGGATCGTACCCTTTGTGATCAAAGGATACAAGATTGGAATCCTTAGGATCAACCCCACCAATAGTCGATAACAACGCCTGCCTTTGGGATGGGCAATTTTGTAGTACTTCAAGAGTCGACATAGCGGATGGCGATTGGGCCAAATCTTCCACTATGTTATAATGTTGTGCCGCTCTGGCGCAAGGATTAAATGTCGACTTTTGTACTACTCCCTTTGGCGGTTTTATTGTTAATTCAGGAATGATGGGTGGTACAACTTCTGTCGAAGTTGTTGTCGAACTACTTGGTTGATCTTTACCTTTGTCGTTCGACAGCTGCGGATCCCGTAATCTTTTTTCCTTGTCGAAATCAAAGCATCATTCTGCTGTTTTGAAACCGACAACATGAGCACTTGCGACGGGGAAGCATTTCCACTATCAACCAGATTTTGACCTGGATTGGGAAACGGATCAGTTAACACAACTGAGGTTTGCAAACTCTTAAAGAATCTCTTAAGCTCAGCTTTGTATGGACATTTGTCTATCCAATGATCCTCGTCACATATCATGCATGGACTTTTTGGTTTCCCTTTCCCAGGAGGGTTTGAAGAAGTTTTTCCAGGGGATGATTCACCTTGTTTCTTCTTCTTCCCTTTGTTTTGCTTCTTCTTGCTTCATGGTTGATTGGTTTCTTTGCCTTTATCTGCTGATACAGCATTTACTTCCGAAGCAAGAATTTCATCTTTTGCATTTTGATCCGAATTCTTACGGGCTTTCTTAGACAAAGCCTTTGTCAATTTCACGTTTGCCGTGCCAATCACACCATCGCCGGCATGAGAGTCACTATTTGATTTAGGAGGAGGAGGAATTGAGAATTCCGGTCTAGGGGCGTCAGGTATTTTGTCGTGGAGCGTGCCAGACTGAGTATAAACTAAGTCTAGATATTGTGCACGAGCAATAACTTGCTCCTCTGTTACGACTCCCCCCTTTGCCACATCTTCCGTTATAGCAGGAAGTAACGACTTTATAAACCATTCAGCTAACAGCTGGTCGGGAACGTATGTTTTCACCATCCTACGGCGACGACGCCACTCATGTATATGATCAGATATATGAGTGGCAGTCATCTGCTTGAAGTTGGTTAAGATTTCCGTTCCCGTTTCATACCTTATCGGTAATTGAAAATGGGTTAAGAAAGTCGTGGCTAGGGAGCTGAAATTGTCGAACGAGGCTCTAGGTAATTCAATATACCATTTTGCCGCTGGACCCGTTAACGTCCTCTGGAAAAGGCGAAGCCTTATCGAATCATCATTTAGGGTGTTTGATGAACACCACAGATGAAAAGTCATCACGTGATTCGATGGGTCTTCACCTGGATTTCCATTGAATTTAGGAATGTCGGATGGAAGTTTGTGAGGAATCGCTGGCCACCAAGGGGCGTAAGCAATCAGATCGTTGGTTAACCGGTGTAAATCGGGTAACTCTAAAGTTGCCACGAATGGTAACTGTTGATTCAGGTTAGGTGAGGCATACCCAGGGTACGATGGAATTGCCTGAGCAGTGGGCCTTTGCATACCAGCATAATGTAATTGATGTTGGTATGACTGATACGGTTGGTGGACTTGACCACTGTAAAGCGGTTGGTTTTGACCGTTTTGAATATACGATTGTCCACTGTTCGCAAAGATCTGCTGCTCAGAACCTTGGTACACTTGCTGGAATTGTGGTTGTTGGTATTGCACCAGCCATGGTTGTGAGGCCATGTTCTGTTGTGCTATACTAACTGTTGGACCAAGGTGTGGGGTAATTGTACCCGTTTGGACCTGTGTCGCCCCACCAGTTGGCGATTGTGGTTGTGTCCCAGGGTCAAGGGGCTGTTGCATTACAACCTGAGAAATCTGAGGCTGACATACAACAGGCATCGCTTGAACTCGTGACACTGTTACAATAGCCGGTGTGGTTGGGATGTTCGACATAGGTACACACTGTTGCATAGAATACACAACCCTTGGTTGTTGAGGTAGCATAGGTACCCAACCACTTGATGTAACTCCAGTATAACCTGAATACTGTTGTGAACTCCCGTATGGATACCCTCCCGGAGGGGGTAATGAAAAGGCATACTGCCCCCCATACGGTAGCAATCCGGAACTCAAGGGGATTGTTTGTCCTTGGGGACTGGATTGCCCAATTTGACCTCCAAATGGATCAATCTGGCGAGTCTCAACATAACAGTTGCCGGATATTATTCGGATGAACAAACTGGAACGGACCACACTGTCGAAATAGTCCCTTGGTGGACTCCTTCTAGCGGTTGTGAGCTAGTCGGGACAGATGGTATGCTGGCAAACATTGTCGGAGTGACGGAAGGGGCTTCTGTTGTCGTTGTGTCATTCGACACAGTCCTAGATGTTGACGGTTGTTCAGACATTTTGAGTCTATCCAATAGATTGCCTAGCGATTCTACAGGAACTTCCACTTGTGGTGGAATAACTTCTGATGAAGGAAATAGAGTGACCCCGACTCCAAAATGGGTTGGAGTACTTGCTTGCGGATCCTCTACAATTTCCTCTATCGCAATCAAACCCGGTGGAAGAGGAAGACCGTCAGGTCCGTAAAATATTTCTGGTGTCGAAGAAGGGGTTGAATCGACAGCGACAGTTGTTTGAGGAGCAAGACTCTTCGAACCGGTCACAGATGGGACTGGTTCAGTAAGGCAAGTATTTGCCCCCAGACTAGGATCAGTGTTACTGTCCCTCTGTGGCTGCTGAACTTCTTCTATAGAGGCAGGGTTTCCAGAAATGTTTGGAGTAACCGGAATCTCAGATGTTGTTGGAACACTTGTTCTAACTTTGATAGGAGATTTCAAACCGGTTAAATGAGTTCGCTTTGTCCGTACTGTTTTCGATTCCGGAGACAAAGACGGTTGACTCGTAAGCCTCCGCAAACGACGGGGTTTCAATTGACTTTCTTCCACGATTGCGGATTACTCGATCAACCAAAATACAAAGGGGAAAATGTGTTTCCGAATCAAATGAATTTTTTAGACGCTTTTAGACACAACTTGCTTTTTCACTTTTAAAGAGTCGAGAAAAAGCTAAAGATGACTCTAGTCTCCTTCGATGTTTTAACGAGCCCGAAGTGACAAATGCTTGGATGGAATTTTTCCGTTATAGAGTCTGAAAAAGGCCAAAAGGAACTGCTCTGGAGTTCTAGGCAGAGGGTGTGCCAAACTTTTCGCAAAACCGTAGAATACTTTTTAGGGTACGGGCGGTCGATCTTCCTGAATGCTGTGTTCAGTGCATTGCGATCAGTAGGGCGGCCGACACGGCTTCCTAAGGATAAAGGTTTTATGCCTATAGGGGTCTCCCAATATATACGCGACGGTACGTGGGAGCACAATCCGTACTAGCGCTATCGTCCCTCAAGAGGAATCACCCACCATCCACGAGATCGACAGTCACCAGGCTTAATGACGCCAGAACACGTCTCTAGCCTAGACCTCTATGTTGTGCGTTATGTTGCAAAGCGTTGTTAAGTTCATTCAATTTATTTTAGGTTGATCTTTTTAGAAGTTTGCCTTTCAAGGTTCACCACGAGATGTATGATACAATTCCTAAATGCAGTCTAAAGATGATAAGCAAGCTTTATATCTTTTCAACTTTGAAAATCCTAGCTACTAAGGGAAAAGAAAGACACCATCTTTTCTCAAAGAGCAATCAGCACACTCTAATGCACTTTTCCTAAATCAGACATGCAAACTATCAAATGCAAATGCACAATGCAGGTGTTTGTTTTCCGCTTTCTTAGTATTGATGCCTACAAAGAAAGCTTTTTGTACAACTTTGAATTTGCTTTTAAATGATAAATACAAACAAGTTTACTTTTTCGAAATCAGAGAGGGTAAGAGGATTACAACACTTAACGATTTTCAAAATGAAGACTTGTTTCGACACTTAAAAGAGACAAATTCAAACCAATAAGCAAAAGTAAATATATAATCAATCTGCAAACAGCCAATGAACTCTCTTCTAAGATCACAATCAACAGATCTGAATCAAGGGCTACAGGATGACTATTTCACTCATGCAAAGGAAAACTGTAAATGACGCCACAAACACATAAAAACACTCACAGTCTTTTTGTACAAAAGGAGGCGGAATCTAAGCAGAGAAAAGGAGTTATCAGACTGGTACCTATGCTGGTTACAGGCTGCAAAAAATCAGAGATCAAAACAAGGCAAAACAGAGCAGAGAACCCCAGCTGCACAAGGGAAAACTGGTTCAGCGCAACCTCAACATAGGGGTTTTGACATTTAGCGCAGGTAACATTCACGGGACCTGCGTTGAAATGCAGAATCCCTTCACTGGGTCTGCGCTGAAGGAGAAACTCTCGTTTCTCACAGGTTCTGGGTCACAGATTGCTACTTAATCAACTGGTTCAGGCCAAATAAAAGCAACAAGCAAGGTGTAATCAAAGGGATGCTTTGAGGGGGTACTAAGATCTATCACAAAGGATCGTCAAATCATTTGTGAGTCCATTTTTCAGATCATAGACAAGTCCAGTGATTGGATCAAAGCAGCAACTGTCTACTTTGCATCCGGGAAAAGCAGATGCAGTTCGATTGTTGCTGTCAAGTCTATGAAACAAACAATGATAGAGACACAAATAAAATGACTAAACAAATCTCCCCAGCGGAGTCGCCAATTTGTTGTGGGGAAAAATGCCTATGCAGGACGATCCTATCCACCTAAGGTGTGACAGTGCCTTAGCAACAAACAGAGACAACTATTCTAGTATTCTTCCTTTATGAATTAAGAATGAAGAGATAGATAGATGGACTAACCGATGTCTTTCGTTTGTCCCTCGATCCGGCTTCTCTTCTCTTGGAGAGTTCCCAGCTACTTGCCTTCTCGCTCGCCCAGCTTCAAGAGGTTTTTGCAAGATCACAAGAAGAGAACACTACACAAGACATGGATTCATATTCATAACTAGTTCAGGATTAGAAATAAACTAAACATACTAATGCAATCATACATCAAAAATACATCAGCATATAGGAGAAACCAAGATAGATTTATTGATGAATAACAAGGTTCAGGAAGAGATACAACCCAGAGGGCTCCAATCCAGCATCTCCTTCCCAGCAAATGGAATTCCTATCTTCACCCCCTTCAAAGCATTAAGCACCCAATGATTCCAATCTCAAACCAACAACAATTCTTTGCAATAACAAAATTCCAGCCTCCCGGATCTCATGGAAGAGAGATCCATATATAGATGTTTGGAGAGAGGATGAGTCAGCTTGAGATCTGACTAGTGTCCTCTCTCTCTGTCAGTTCTTGAGTCAACTTGGAGGTTCTTGCTTCCACTTGGAGATTTGGAACCTCTTACTCATCACCAGTCGAATTCCCTGAGGCAAGTGTCATTTTGGAAGCTTCCTGGGTTTTGACACCTTGAGAAATGAGCCTGCCACTTGTCCACTCTCGTTCAGCGCAGGTAGCCAGTGTTCCAATTGACATTCAATGCAGGTAGCCAGTGTTGGCTTTGACATTCAGCGCAAACATCTAGTGTAGCCACTGAAATGATCCTGAATTGACTTGTTTTTGAGCAGTTTCTGGTGGAGAACTTCTGTGAATTGTTGTGGTTTGTTAGCCTTGTTCCTCTAGGGGTAGGAACAACATGTTTAGGGACTTTGGATCCCTTAGATTATGGACATTTCATGCTCAATGTTGTAAGGCACAAAAATGTCTATAACACTAGAGGTGGTTATTTCTTGTTTTAACGACTTTCTAATTCTTGGGAATTGGTTGGAGGGGTAGCTTTCGACCCTTGTTTGACCTTGTAGTCACCTATTTTGAGGGTATTTGACCACTTTGGAGCAGGGCATACTTGATCTAGAACCCGTGACCCACACATGTGTGAGTTATTTGTATCTTGGACCATTTTTTGAGGATCCCTTTTGTATTGGAGAAAGAGGAGGGTCATTTGTGTCCACCTTTTGTATTTTATCTCTTATTTTGACATGGGCCACTTGTTTTTGCCCATAGTTTGAGCTAAAGCACACTGTATTACACCATGTATTGAGGAGGATCTCCATTTATATAAGGAAGAGGCCTCTCTCATTTTTATTTGTTGGTGATTAATGAGAAAACTAGGTTGGAGGGCTATTGTGTATCTATCATTATGTAAATAATTTTCATATATTGTTTAAGGGTTAGGCTAGGACATTTTTGTAGGTTTTTTGCAGGACAAATCTATAACAAGGCTAAAGAAGGAAACCATGCTTCACTTGGAAGGGAGCTTCAAGGTATAGATCTCTACCTTTACCCTTCGACGATTGAATATTTTCTCCTTGGCATTGAGGTAGGACGTATTGGGGATCTTCCCTCTTTCCTTTGTGGTCCTTCAAGACCACTTTGTTTGTACTTGGAGAGAAGCATTAGAGGACCAATACCATCATCCATCCTTGTAGAATATCTAATATTACTCTATAATTCTTGATGGGTAATCTTTCATGTGTTATCAACACTATATCATCTTAAGCCCTAGATATCATTTGGACTTTGCATAGTGACTGCATAGCCCCATTAAGGCATTGGTCCAATCATTTACTTCAACAACAAAAACTCAAAATTTATTCTTTCTATTTTCTCTTTTGGGTTGTTTTCCAACCGAAGGTTCTATTTGTGTAATTTTTTCCTAGGTTGATTGATCTAAGGTTGTTTCCACTGCTATATTATCATTTCCTTGGATCTTTTCATGTTGATTAATCAATCAATGTTTATGATTCTAATTCATCATAATAAGGGTATGATATTGATTTGGTTGAAATTTCACATTTTGGATCCAACCCTAAAAGATGAAGCAACTTTGAACATAGTTTAATTTCTCTTATATCTATAGATTTGCTTAGAAATTTCTTGTAGCTGCTACAACTCCCTCCAAAATTTTTCCTTCACTCAAAATTTGGAGCCTCCTAATCATCATGTAAATTATCACTTCGAGCCATCAATGTCATGCTCAGTTATGTTATATGAGTGATCAAGTCTTTCCTTTGGAAACCTAAGTGTTGAAGCTATTCACATGCCCGACTCTTGATGCCTTCACAAGCACACTTTCATGACAGGCTAGGCGCACTACATAGTGACAATGTTGTGCACTCTGGGACAACAATGGTTGCACACCCCTTGTCGATATTCATTTCGTAGTCCCTATTCACAGTGATTATGTCGTTCCTACTCATAGTGATTTGCGCAGTTCTTGCTCTTAATGATTGTGCAGTTCCTACTGATAGTGATTGTGTAGTCCCTACTCATAGTGATTGTACAATGCTTTCTCCCAGTGATTGTGCAGTACCTACTTATATTGATTGTGCCATTCTTACTCATAGTAAATGCATAGTTCCCAGTGACATTGTAGGGGAATCCTCTGCAAATATTTATTGCACACTCCTTGTTGACAGTGAGTGTGTACTTCTTCAAGTCAGTATTCTCACACCTCTTAGTGGCAGTCAATTCACTCGTGAGTCCTAGTTTACCGACATGCACTAAGCATACTCAAAAATATCAACCCTAACACATGTCTACTTTCCCTATATAAAGAGTCCAATCCATATCTCATTTTCACATTCATTATTTGCTATGGATCTCTGCACATTCGTAAAGCATAAGGAGCATTCTTGATTGCAAATGCCCCATCTTCTGGGTGAGTTTCTCAATTGTCGCTTTTGTTTTTTTGTTTTTCTCTTGCATGTGTTGTTTTTACTTGCTCTATATTTTGAAAGTGTCACTTTCACTTGCTTTCATTCTATGTGTGGCTTGTTTTTTGAAATGTGTCACTTTCACTCTTTCATGTGTCATTTTTTCATATCCTAAGAACACCTTCGTACACCTTTTAGGGGAATATCCAACGCATTCTTTTGCACTGGTTGATGTTATCTATCATAATAACATGTGTTGGATGATCTCTCATGGAATAATGCATATTTTGATTGCAGTGAACACTTGTGTCATAAAGGCTTACATCCTAACTATCGCACTTGGAGGTAAGTGTCATTTTATTGTCGCATCAATGTATGCATGATGTTTTGGTTACTGTGCATATTATTTACATGTGTTTGATTATGAATGTGTGTGCGATCACGTTTGGGACCTTTTTGTATGCTCAATGATCTAACACTCAGTCAATTTTTGGATTCTTCCTTGCCCTAACATCTCGTGCAAGTCATGAGCACATTCAACCTCTAGCCAAGTTATGAGTGTATTGTGCATTCCTAAGCCTTAATGATGAGACCATTGCCTCTCGGACTTTCCCACTGCACCCATCTTGAGGACAACCTCCTTCACTACGCATTGAGCAACCCTAGAGAACAAACACTTAGCCTTGCTGCTTACACTTGCCCAATGTGCAAGTGTTGATCAACCCTACCATGTATTGAAAATTACACATTCTCAATAGATGTAAGGGCCATCTCTTGACCCCTGCAGTGGCAACATGTGTTATACCTAGAGCCTCCACCTCAATCATTGAGCATTACATAGTTATCATGCCAAGCTTGTTGGAAATACTGAGAGGCAGGTGAATTAGTATTTCTTTTCAATTGTTATTTTTACCAGTTAAATTATTTATATTTAGAACACAAAATGAGCAATAGGAATAAATGATTCTATTAATATAATATTTACGATAAATCAGGTACAATATATATAAGGCTCCAATCTATTTCCAAGCACCAACTTGGTCATTTGTGAGGCTTCAACCTCTAGGGCTCCAACCCTATCTTCCCAAGGCACCAACCTTGTGTTTAGGAGCACCAACTCCAAGGACACCAATCCTTCCAATTCTGAGGCACCAACCCCAAGGGCTCCGACCCTATAGTTTTTCTTTGTCAAGAAATGTTTTGATTGTATTACACTACTCTTAATATCTTCTTCACTGTGTTCTATCAATCTATAGCTTCATTGCTACACAATGACAACCTGTATTCAAATGTTAGTGCTGTCTACTACTCCCTTCAAATGATGACAGATGAAAATTTATTTCCTTTCACAAAACTGTTCTTCAAAATTACGTTTAGTACTTCTTCCATCAAAAAATTTATCTGAGGTCTAAGCCTTTTTTTTAAATATTAACCCCATCAACAGAATGTTTCATCCTTTAGCTTCCTCCTGTTCTACTAGACCTTCGGCTTCCTTCTATCCCTTTGCTTGCTTTTATCTCACTCAATCTTTGAATTCTTTTGTACCTTCATCGTTTGCCAGACCTTTGGCTTCTCAACCTTTCAACTTCTTATTTCATTCACTTGACCTTTCGGCTTCCTCTATTCCTTCAAGTTCATGAGTTGTGAATTGTTACCTCTTCTCTATGATAGATGCTCGAGATACGTTACCCACATGGAGGTCCCACATGCCACATCAGCACCTTTAATCATAATCGGCGGTTTGACATCCCTTAGAAACTATCGATACTGCAGATGCAAAATTGTATAAAGTCATGTTACAGTTGTGCAGCGGGTCCGCAATATGATATTGCAATCAGAGGTTTTACCATCGTTACATCTCTTCAAGACTTGTGATATGCGATGGATGTGATATTTCTTTAGGACATATTATAATGGTGCAGTGGGTCCATAATGTTATCGCAATTATAGGATTTGCGGGACTTCGACTGACACATGGATTAAAATCGACCTTAACCCCTACAGTTGACCGTGATCTAAGGGTTGACTATGAGATCGACGGCTAGGATTGAGTGCGAGACTTCACCATGATCAAGGAAGTTCGTACTTTCCTACCCCCACTCTTCCGATATTTGTTGCTCTTGTGACTTGTTTCTTTGATGGCTTTCGATAAACTCTTCATCTTACTCTTTGGCTTCTTGCTCCTGTTGCTTTACTGGATCTAATGCATCATTTCTTGTTCAATTGTTGATCAATTGACCTCGTGCATCATTTTTTGTTCAATTTTTGTTCAAATATTGTTCAATTGACACGTCATTTGTTGTTCAATTGACCTCCTCGTGTTCAATCCACTTGGGTCCTCCATCTCATCATATCATCATTTATTAAACTTTGAGCATTATGATCAATGGGAATCAATGGGTAATCATGTATCAAAGAATTTTCCATCACAAACACTGCTATATTGACATCAATGACAACCTAAATTAACAATCTCCCCCTTTGTCATTAATGGCAATATTCTTCTTCTCTCCCCCTTTGACAACAATGGAAAAGGAGTGCACAAGGACTCCCCCTATCGAACTACTCCCCCTGTCATGCAACATCTTTATGAATCAACTTAATGTGATTCTAGAGAAATAACCCCCATCTTTTGGTGAAGATATTCAAATGCTTCTCGAGGAAGAGGTTTTGTGAAAATATTAGCTATCTACTCCTTAGTATTGATATATTCCAAGGTGACGTTTGTTCAGCTACTTGTTCACGAATGAAATGATACTTGATTGGTATATGTTTGGTCTTTGAGTGCATCACTGGATTTTTGCTGAGACTGATAGCACTTGTGTTATCACAATAGATGGTTATTAGTTGATTTGTACCTATGTTGATGTCTTTTAGAGCTTCCTTCATCCATAATATTTGAGTACAACAATCTGCAGCAACTATATGCTTGGCATCAACTGTAGATAGTGATATGGATGTTTGTTTTTTGTTGAGCCAAGATACTAGACAATCTCCCAAGAACAATGCATTTCCACTAGTACTTTTTCAATCATCGACACTTCCGGCCCAATCAACATCGTTGTATGCAGTCACAGTAAGAGTTGAGCTCTTAGGGTACCAAAGACTGAAATCAGGAGTTCCTTTTAAGTATCTAAGAATTCTTTTTACAGCCAACAAATGGGATTGTTTAGGAGCTGAATGACATCTTCCCACCATTCCTACTACTTGCATAATGTCAGGTCGCGTAGCAACTAAGTATAGGAGGGATCCACTTATTGACCTATAATGTGTTGCATCTACCAGAGGAGAGTCATCATCTTTGCTTAATTTGAAATTTGTGGTCATAGGTGTGCTCATGGGTGCACAGTCTTCCATTCCATATCTTTTAAGTATGTCTTTAAGATATTTTGCTTGAGATATGAACATCCCTGCCGTGGTTTGAGATACGTGTAGTCCAAATAAGTAAGATAACTCTCCTATCATCGAAATCTCAAACTCTTTTGACATATTTTGAGCAAACTCATGGCTCATCTCATCATTATTACTAGCAAAAATTAGATCATCAACATAGACAAGAGTGACTAGTAACTTATCCTCATCCATCTTTATGTAGAGATTACTTCCTTCCACCCCCTTCTTGAAGCCTTGTTGTTGTAGATAGTGATCCAATCTTGAGTACCAAGCTCTAGGAGCTTGTTTCAACCCATATAATTCCTTTTTCAACTTACAAACAAAATCTTTTCCCTCTGCTAGATTAAACCCTTCTGGTTGCTCCATGTAGACTTCTTCCTTGAGTTCCCCATTCAGAAATGTTGATTTTATGTCCATTCGATAGATATTAAATCCTTTTGAGAAAAAAAATGCCAAGAACATCCTTATAGCTTCCACATGAGCTACTGGTTCAAAAGTTTCGTCAAATTCGATTCCTTCAATTTGTGAATAACCTTTACAAACAAGCCTTGCCTTATTTATGATGATCTGTCCATCTTCATTCATTTTGTTTTTGAACACCTACTTGGTTCCAATTATATTTTTATCCTCTGGACGAGGTACCAGATCCCATGTCTCATTCTTCTCGATTTGAGACATTTCTTCTTCCATGGCTTTTACCTAATGAGGATCCTTACTTGCTTGAGTAAATGTTTCTGGTTCTATCATAGATAGAGAGAAACATCGTTTTTCTTTGGTGTACTAGTCATCCTTATTCGGGTTTGTATCCCTTCATCTATATTGCCAATAATCTGCTCTTCTGGGTGATGTTTTTGGAGAAATTTCATCTTTGAAGGGGTTTGAGATGGTTCTTTTTCCTTGTTTTTTTCTTGATCTTTTTCCTCTTTTTCAAGTTCTTCTTCAATGACAGGCTCAACTTCATGATATTCAATTTCTTTTTCTGGAAGGTCTTCATCAATCTTCACATCAAAGCTTTCCACTATTTTCCGTAGTTGATTATTGTAGCACTTGTAGGCTTTGCTCCTTGTAGAATATCCAAGGAATATCCCTTGGTCAACCTTAGAATCAAATTTTCCTGGTGAGCCATCATTGATTTTTATGAAGCACTTGCTTCCAAAAATCTTGAAGTATTTTACTGAAGCAGGTCTTCCTTTCCATAATTCATAAGGAGTATTCTCATTATTTGGTCTTAGTTGAGTTCGATTCAAGGTATAAACAACTGTCTCAACTGCTTCTCTCCAGAAATTTGGCTGCAAGTCAGCTGCTATTAACATTGTTCTTTCCATTTCTTGAACTGCTTGGTTTCTTCTTTCAACTACCCTATTTTTCTTGGGTGTTCTGGAAGTAGAGATTTCTCTTTCGATTCCATTTACTTTACAAAATTCATCAAATTCTTTTGATGTGAATTATCCCCCTCTATCCATTCTAAGACATTTAATATTAGAATCCTTTTCATTTTCTACAAAAGCTTTAAGATTCTTAAAACATTTAGATGCTTCAGATTTATATTTTATGAAATATACCCACATCATTCTAGTATAGTCATCAACAAATAAAGAAAAGTACCTTTCTCCTTGGAGTGCCAGAGTTCTAGTTGGTCCACATAAATCAACATGGATGATCTCCAAAGGTTTTGATGTAGAGAACTCCTTGGTCTTATGGCTGGTTCTAGTTTGCTTTCCATGTTGACATGGACCACATACTCCTTGATTTGGCTTGAATAACTTTGGGATGTCTCGTACTGCATTAATCTTGTTGATATTGATCAAGTTATTGAAACTTGTATGTCCAAGTCACTTGTACCATAGCCAACGATCATCTGTTTGACTTAAGTAACATTTATCTTCTTGAATTTTGTTCAGAATTTAGATGTTATCTGATGTTCTAACTCCTTTCGCCACAAGTTCCCCTGAGGAAGAGTTTCTTATTTCACAACCTTTTGTGCTAAAGACAACATTATGTCCTTGGTCACAGATTTGGCTAACACTCATGAGATTGTGTTTGAGCTTGTTTACTAGCAAAGCATTTTGAGCCTTTCCTTTTCCATTAATAAGGGTAACAGTTCCTTTTCCAAAAAATTTGGCAGATCCACTTCCAAAGGATACATTTCCTTCCTTTTTTTTCAATGAGAAAAACTTCCTTTTGTCCCCTGTCATATGTCTGGAGCACCCACTATCCATAAACCAATGATTTTCATCACTGTGAGCACATAGAGCTAGGCCACATTTATCCATGTTGGGATTCTCATTTTTTTCTTTTCTTCTTTTGAGGGGGCAAATTTTTTCATTATGTCCATTATCATTACATAATGAGCAAATTGGATCAAATTTGGCCAAGGGATCAAAAGATTTGTAGGTCTTGATTTTTTCCTTGCCCTATGAGGCCATATGGTTTGTTTGTTTGATCCTTTAATTTTGGTGTTTCATTCTACCGGGCCATGCAATGTTTAGCTTGATGACCAAAATTTTTACAATAAAAACAATGCCCAAAAAACATAGTTTTGTACCTATTGTAATAGCCATGATTTGAATCAACATTCTTCCTTGGAGTTACTCTCTCTTCATTATTTGGATTTGAGATGGGTCTTTGATGAAATAATCTTTCTTCTTTTGGGTTGCTGGAAAGTATGTTGGCATAGATTTTCGCATTATTCTTAGTACTTGATGATTCTCCTTTAAAACCTATCCCAGATTTGTCATGTTGAGGTTTTTGATTATTTAGGATAGAGTCAAGTATTTGAGAGCTTTCCCAACCCTTTTTACTTGCTCCAATTCCTTCCTCAAAGATATTATTTTGGCTTCACGTTCATCCCAAATTTCTTCTTTTTCTTTTAGCTTATTTTTCAAGATGTCTTCCCTTATTTTTGTTTCCTCATTTTCCACCTTGAGAGAGATGATTTTATTTCATAATTTCTCATTTTCTTCAATGGCACTCATTAACAATTCATCTACATTTCCTTCTAGAACTGAATCATCATCATTTTTGAATTCCATGAATAATACTTCTTGGCTTCCAGCTGATCCAAAAATGGATCTTGGATAAACCTCTAAGTCTAAAAGACTTCATATAAGAGGTAAAAGGTGCCAAATGACACAAATCCTTTGTAAATCAGAGGAAAATGAAAGTCATATGCTACTCTCAAAAATAGTCTCATTGCAGAGATCTACTCATTCTGAATCCAATGCAACTTGAATGGGTGAAAACGGACTTCAGATGAAGGAGTTATCATAAAATGAAGCTGCCCTTTTCAGAGGAAAAGGAGGAAAAAATCCCTTGATAATGGGTCCTAAAAACCATCTAAGTCTTCCAAATCTCCCAAAAGGGAAAAACCATCGCAAAAGGAGAAGTTATGGAAAATTTGGATTACACTATCGGAACCCAAAAACATGAAGAAAACCATGAAATCGAGCCTATCGGAGGCTTAAGTCAACAGTGAATAGGGGTTGTCAGATCTGGACAATCAACGGTCCAGATCCGATCGACATATCGCATCAAATTTAATAGGCGGAGGAAATCAGAGGCATAACATGCGATGGGACTGGGCCGATGCGATACTATGATCGCCGATATCGGTGAATCGCAATCGGCATTGACGTAGACCCTGCTATATGGGAAGGCCTCGGGCTTGTGCGATCTATGATTGCGACTTGTCGCATCATAATATCGCATCGATACATTTCATAGGAGTGGAGATATATGGCATATATGCGGTGCGATAGCCGGACCCGACGATAATACAAATCAGATTATATATATTTTGAAATTTGCCAAAAGGAAATTTTCAATGTAATTTCATATATTTTTTTATTAAACAAAATACAAAGGGGCAGGCCCTTGCAACATGCGATGGCGACTTAATGGCAAACCTGATAGGAAAATAAAGAGCAGTCATGAATGTTTCAAGTCCGGGTGAACATTGTTTTGGAGGATTTCCCGTTTTTTACAACATTTCTCTATGTTAACAAAAAATGGCCATTTCGAGGATTTCGAAGGTCCAATGTGCTCATCCGTTACAGCATGGGTGGCATTCATCCCTGAGGGCGTTTAGAAATGATGGCTAACGCTCGGAGAAGGGATTTGAGCAGACTAAAATAGGAAGACAGAGAGCCCGAGAGGGAAGATGAACCAACAGCACTGATTTGGCTTAAAAAGCCGTAAACTGACAGAGGATAACCTGTTGGTTACTATTGTTTATTTTTGGGGGTTTTCGTTGCTAAAAGTGAAGCCAAGGCGAAAGAGGCAGCGCAGAAGTAAAAGGAAGCTAAGGGAGTCACTTGGAGTTCAAGTGAAAAGCCCAGAAAGAGTTGTAACTTAATAGAGGGCAGAAAGAAGCCAGAGCAAAGAGCCAAAGATCCAGAGTTAGAGCCAAGAGCCAAAACCAAGAGCCAAAGAGCCAGAGTCAAAGCCAAGAGCTAGAACCAAGAGACAAGAGCCAGACCCAAGATCCAGACCCAAGAGCCAGAGCTTCAAGAGCCAGGGGATAACATGGTGTCTGAACCCGCTGTTTCTGTGTAAAGACAACAGGAGTTAAACCAATAGCTTGTAAAAAAGACTTATACCATAATCCTAGAGAGTCTAGTTGAGTTGACTAGAGCTCACTGAGATGTAGCCCAAGAGTTGTGGGTGAACTCCTAATTAATTTGTTGTCTTATGTGTTTGTTTTTACTGCTGCATTATTCACTGTTATATGAATTTATATATCAGTTTAAGCACATTCACATATCAGCACAAACAACAGATTTTAAAACATATAATCAATTTAAAACAAATACTAGCATACACCCATGTTCTCAAGCATTTCTTAATTCCGCATTGGTTAACCAAATAGACTTGGGAATATTCAAGCTTTGGAAGTGGGAGAGGTTCTTGTAAGTTAGACAAGAAGCCTAAGTGCCCCATTTTCAGATCAGGTGGTATCAGAGATTAAGACTGATTAACCCCACCTTCCAAGAAGGTTATATCAGAATGATTGATTGACAAAGAAAGGACTAGTTATCTAAAAGGTTTTTGAAGAACAAGAGGCTGATTGTATGCTTGTTTTGCACACTAAACATTTTCTGAGTTTGCAAAGGTAAAGGGAAAGTTGTTGATAGCTAAGTCTAGGAAGGACAAGAAGGAGAAGGGCTGAAGGCATTCTTCTATCCCAAAGGACCTTAAGGCAATCCAAAGCACAAGAGGTTTGTTGCAAGGGGTTGCTTAAATAAGCTCTTTAGTTATCTTGTTGAAGCTTTTTTGTTCATTGGCATAATGACAACTTCTACAAGTGGGTCCTCAAATTCTACTCTCTTCACAAGATTATTTGATGAAGACATGAAGCAAGAATTCTCCACCATGATGAATATGGTGAGAGAAATGTATGAGGATGGAAGGAAGAGTAGCAGACTTAGAGAGCGTTTGAATTCTGTGGAGGAAGAGAAGCAGTTGCCTTCTGACAAATTGTAGAAAATGGAGAGGCAACTTCATATTGCAAATATGAACCTGGAAAGTATGCATGAGTTGGATACACAGCTCTTTATTGCCCAAGAAGCCTTAGTCAAGTATCAGCTTGAAGAAGAGGTAAACCATTCCAGTTTGTCTTCAAATTCTTCTAAAAATGCTTATATTTGTTCTTTTGAAAAACATACTAGAGGCATCGGTTCTAAGCTAATGTCCAAGATGGGCTATGAAGGAAAAGGCTTGGGTAAGCATGCAAAAGGTATTGTTGAACCAATAATGGTTTAGGAAAGGCCTAAATATCTGGGTCTTGGCTATGGACAATCTTATGGAGATAGTTCCAAAGTTGCCATGAAGGCCATTGAAACTCTCCCAAGAAGGAGTTTCAGTTCATGCACTCTACCTTAGAAGTGTGAAGGTTGTATTCAAGAGGAATATAATAGCTTGAAACATCAATTGCATGATGCAAGTGTTCAGAAGCACACACTTGAACCGGATAGTTGGGGAGACTCCAACAGCCTTGAAGAGATTGATGGTGTTCCAAAGGGAGCCATTTCGTCATTTGCTTCGCCTCCTCATGAAGGTAATAAAGGTGAAAGAGAAAGGTATAAATCTGGTTCCAAACATTTTCCTATTGATTGTGCAAAGCATGATAAATTTCCATACATATATGGGAAAAGAATTGCATGTTCCTTTTGTAGTTTGGATAACCATAATGTTTCTAGATGTTGGAAGATAGTAGCCACACACAGGAAGTAGAAGAAGGAAAAGAAGCAAGAAGCCAAATGTCCATTGGACAAGGCAAATCATGTTGTCAAGAGGATGCACATGCAATGCACTTACTGCCATAAGCAAGGACATCTTGCTGCAAAATGTTGGACTTTGAATCCAACAATGCTTCCACAAAATCTGAAGAAATTGGAAAGAGAAGATGGCAGAAATGGAAGTGAAGATTCCCTGAATGATTTGTCTCAAAATGATTCACATGATGATGCTGATTTGCGGAAAAAGGTAGTACCTTTGAAAGGGATTGGTAGGTAATGGTTAGAGTTCTTATCCAATTGAGATTGCATGTCTATTGATGCCTCTACATTATATTTCATTTCAGCTTCGAAACTACAGTGTGCTTAAGCGAAAGTTGAAGGATGAAATGCATGCATAAGCTTGATATGCATGAACACAGGGATGTTGATGATTTCCTTTTTTTTTAACATGTATGTGTAATTAACTTGCAGGGTTGATTGCTTTGACATACATGTGATGCCATGTTGACTTGGGAGAAGTTAACTTGGTCTCCAAATGGAGATAAGGATGAAAGTTTCATCTTTTGAAAAAGAGTCCTAATGGTCTTTTTCTACAGGCTTGACTTGAAGGGTCATTTGTTTAAAGGCATGTTTTGTGGTCTTGTTATCTAGTCCATCATTTGTATGCAGATGTAAGACATGGAGCTGTTCACAAGATGTGTAATCTATTTCTTTTGTTGAAGCAGGAGTTTAGGTCATCCAGTTGTTGTCTGTATGCGTGTTGTTGTTAACAGTTGTTGTTGGCAGCTTGTCAAACAGGTACAAATGAAAGTTTTGTGGAGTAGATGTACTTCACATTTGTTTGAACCACCTTGGATCAATGATCAAGGCAAAGAAGATCAAATTACCTTATGTGACCATTTCAACAGAAGTTCTGCAGGAAGGCAAGGAGGAAGACAGTTCTTCCCAGGAAGACCAACCCATCCAAGAAGGGAAGTGGTTAGAAACTTTGGTTCAAAGGCACTATGCAAATGCAAGTGTAAGGAGGCTGAAAGAAGAGGGTGAGTCACTCTCATTTAGTGGGAAGGCAGGATCCAAAAATGGATCCTGGATAAACCTCTAAGTCTAAAAGACTTCATATAAGAGGTAAAAGGTGCCAAATGACACAAATCATTTGTAAATCAGAGGAAAATGAAAGTCACAGGCTGCTCTCAGAAATAGTCTAATTGCAGAGATCTCCTCATTCTGAATCCAACACAACTTGAATGGGTGAAAACGGACTTCAGATGAAGGAGTTATCATAAAATGAAGCTGCCATTTTTCAAAGGAAAAAGAGGAAAAAATCCCTTGATAATGGGTCCTAAAAACCCTCTAAGTCTTCCAAATATCCCAAAAGGGCAAAACCACCGCAAAAGGAGAAGTTATGGAAAATTCGGATTACACTATCGGAACCCAAAAACATGAAGAAAACCATGAAATCGAGCCTATTGGAGGCTTAAGTCAATAGTGAACAGGGGCTGTCGAATCTGGCCGATCAACAATCCACATCCGATCGGCATATCGCATCGACGGTGTTAGTGTCGGTCTTGAAGCCCTCCATCAGTGATCAAAGCTCTTTGCATTTGCATAGGTAGGTGTCTCATCAGTGTTAAGTTTTGCATCCCGTTAGGCATGCCATAACCCTGATGGAGGAGCTAGTTTATTTATACCCCTCTTGGTTTTGCTGGATCAGGTCATATCAGTCATTAAGCTCTTTCAAGCTTGTCTTGTTTTGTCTTGAGGTCAAAGGTCCTAGGTCTAGGGTTTTGGTCATTTATCTCGCAAGGTCATGTCTTTGAAAGTCCTTGAGTGCCCAGCGAGCCAGAGGGAGGATTGTAAACATGTTTCTTTGATATTTTCATCATGTACAGTTCATTTTTAACCTTGGATTTAAAAACTTTGTTTTTAAAGCCAAGGTCATGTTAAATTTTTGTAAAAAGAATGAAATTCCAAAAAGTCTTCAAAAGGGCAGCAGTAACCCTGGTCCCCTTGCCAAAGTCCCTCAGATGATCTACCTGCAAAAAGAATCAATTCAAAGCACTCAATGAGTCAAATTCAGGATAAAGGAAACCAAAAATCAGTGTTATAAAGTGTCAAAAGAAAAAACATTAGAAAGTGGGTTTGTAAATGAAATTTTTTCAAATGAGACTTATAAAAGCCCAAATTCCCTCCTTTCACTCTCATTGTGCATTCTAACGCTTGCAAGAGAGATAGAGAGAGTGATTGAGAGAAAGGAGCGAAAGAGGAGCAATTTTGGGCAGCAGAGAGGGGCGCGACCCGTCGAACCAGGTGTGCCACCCGTTGGGTGGTGCGCGACCCGTTGAGAGCTCTTCCGCAGTTCAGAAAAGCAACGTGCGCGACCCGTTGGGAGGGGCGCGACCCGTTGAACTGTTTTGCTGCAAACTTCAAACAAAATTACCCAATCTTTCTCCAAGCCACAAATTTGTTCGAGGTAGGTGGTCTAATCTTAAAAAAGCTTGTTGGTTATGAATGGTGGATGTCTTGAAAATGTTTGAATGATCAAATCATGCAAGTGAAAAGACATTATATGGCTGCAATGTTAATGAGCAAACTGTGCTAGGGTTTATGTTGTTTCAAGCTATTTTTCCCTTTGGTTTGTTTCCCTCCTTTCCCTTTCACTCACCCTTATATGTTCATCTCCTTTCCCATATTATTTTACAAATGAAATGCCATCCCTAATGACTAAAAATGTAAACCCTACCCCTTTCCCAAAGCATACAAAACCCTAATTTCCCTCTACCATATACATGTGTAAACAAAGGAAAAATTCATGTGAAAACAAAAGAAAATGTTGATGAATATATCAGCAGGTTTTGTGTATGGTTTCCCTATTTTCCCTATTAATACATGTATGCATATTCCCATGTTCACTTTCATACATGTTTTTTCCCATATGTAATGATCTTTGCAAATGATTTCCCAATTACAAATATGTGTTCCTATATGCATAATGATTTGCAAAATTTCCCTTAAAAATTCCCTGTAATATTTATATATTCCCATTCCTTGTTAAAATATCCCTCCCCTAACATTTCCCTCATGTCTTTTTCCCCTTGAAACAGCATAGAGTTTAGCACTTTTTGCAGGCAGAGACAGCAGTTCAGTTTGTCCACTTTGCTCCTAAACCATGTCAGAAATTGAAACTTATGAGCAAAGTGATGACCATTCATCATCTACAGAGGCTGAGGTACAGAGGAGGCCTCGTAAGGGTGGTAAGGGTGGACATCATAAGCGAGAGGAGCCCACCTCTTTGGCAGAATTACAGGCCTGTCCTATGGCAGTCACTTGTTTTCGGTACATGTCTTGTTATGAGTTCTGTGAGAGGATTTCTCGGATTCAGCACCATAGAGAGTTGGCCCGCTTGTTTGTTTTACACCTCCATGATGGACATGTGACTCTGGCAGGGGTGAACTTTACATTGACAGCCGAGGTGATCTCACAGGCTACAGGGATACCGAATGTGGGTGAGGTGTGGCCTAAGCGCAGGTTGCTAGATTTTGTTCACTTTGAGCCCTATGTCCGGCCACCATTCGTGAGACATTTGGCGGGTGTTTTTCCATTCAGATTTCTCCGGAGCGAGTATGCTCCCATCATGAGGCTTATTATGCATTATTTTACCTGTGAGGGCAGATTTTCACAGGTGTACTCATATCACATTCGCCTTTTGATGCATTTCACCCGAGTGAGGATGATGAACATCCTGGTCTTCTTCTTTCATAACATTCAGAGGATGGTGCCCATGTTGCAGAAGAAGACCCCGGCCCAGCAGTACAGGAGCTTATGTCATTATGGTTTGATTCAGCTCATAGTCTCACATCAGTTGACTCAGCAGGGTATCTCATGGGAGGAGTTTATCTCTCGTGAGTTTTTCACAGTGCCACCCCAGCCACATCCCGAGGTCATTCATGAGGAGGGTGGACCGTCTCAGCAGCCTGATATTCCGGTCACTAGACATGTTGTTTCTTCACCTCAGCTCACATATCAGAAAGGCCCGAGGGCCTTATTTGCAGCAGCTAGGCGAGTACTATCTCCACAGCAGGTGGAAGGGGTCTCGCCTTCATCTTCAGCTCAGCGAGTGTTATCTCCACATCAGGTGGAAGGGGCCTCACTTTCTTCACCAGCACAGGTACTACAGAGGGGCAAAGAGCCCATGATTCATGAGGGTCCGGTGATTGATCTTGAGGCCAGTTCTCCTAGCCAAGAGGCGAAGGAGATCATTCAGCATCTCAGGGCTGAAAATGATGTTTTGCAGAGGAGACTTGAGGGTGCCCAATGGACTATCACTTACCTGGAGCAGCGGAACAAACAATTGGAGGAGGAGAAAGCACTTGATGAGCTATGGAGGATTCGTAGCGACCGAGTCTTGAACCGTAGAAGACCCGGTGATCCATTGCCTGCTGACCGAGAGTCTATGCTCATTCAGGAGAATGCCTGCTTGGAGAGGCTGTTGGCTAAGGCCAACCAAGAGAAAACGCTGCTGAGAAACATGAAGAATCACTATTGGGCAAGGATGCATGTATGCAAGGCCAAAATGAAAATGTTCCAAAGGAGGTTGTCCGAGGCTCTTAGGCAGAGGAAGAAGACCAATCCACTCCGTATCTTGGCTGAGGCATCCCTCAAAGATCATGGCACTCACTAGCTCAGCCACAACACAAATCCCAAAAAATTTTGAGAATTTTGGGTAATTTTGGCATTTTTTGGAAATTTACAGGTTTTGGCTCCTCAACGGGTCTCACCCCCGGTGAGACCCTTTGTCATGGAAACTCCTTTTCACAAAAACTCAGAATTTCCCGATTTTTTATGCAAAGTTACATATGCCCATGGATGGACTTGAGTTTTTATGGGGTTTTGGGCCTCTAGAAGGTCAAAATACATGCAAAATTTGACTTTCTGCCCCTTTTTTGAGTTGCAGAAAGCAGTCTTGGGAGAATTGCGTTTTGACTGGGCAAATGACCTCCAAATTCAAAAATTCCAGTTGGGTTGGAAAGTAGACTCACCTTTCCAACGAGCTATCCTGCACTCAATTCTGACACCTGCAAGTGCCCCAAACAGAGCTCCAAAGGGGCGCGACCCGTTGAGCAGACTTTGCCAGATTTCACTGTACAGCTCGGAAAAGCACAGTTTGACTTGGTTTGACTTTTTGGGGTTGAAGATGATTATCTTTGATGTAATTTTGGTAACTCTAAGACACTTTTACTCTTGTTTAAAACTTCTAGAAGATTCATTCATGTAAAGGGTAAAAATTGATTGTATGAACTGGTTTCCAAGTTTATAGAGGCAAGTTGTTTTGACTGCCTATTTTCTAGTGTCTAGTTTAGAAGTTGTTGAAACAGCTCCTAGGATAGTGAGATCGACCCATGGAGGCAGGGAAAGAGGTTAGATCATCTATATTATGTACTTTCTTGCTCATTTTCATGGTTGGACTCTTGAGGGAGAAGCTATCATTGTATATTTTCACTGTATCTCTACAATTTTTGGCTAAGGAAGACTAGGGTTTTGCAGTCATCTTTGGGATTCTTGTGGACTCATGTGTTGATGGTGTGTTTTCTCAATGTTCTTGTAAGCTTTTTTATGTGATTCATTTCCTTTCTTTACTGCTGCACATTAAACAAATGAAGTGTTAAAGTATGAATTCATGCTAGCCATGCTCTGCTTTTAAATTTGTTTAATTTCAATGTTTTCTACTGTCTAAAGGGAATTCAAAGTCATTGTTTGCTCTCTTTAGCTCCTCATCCTTCATTCCTGATCATCCATCTCAATCTAAGGCATCAATACTGTTTCCTACCTCGCCCCAAAGAACCCCCTGCAGAAACTGTGTCAAATCCCCGCACCCAAAATTGCAATTCCTCAAATTGCCACCAAAAACCCTAAAAATCCCAAATCAACCTTTTTAATCAGTTTACTAGCCTAATATCAGTGTTACCTTGTTGGTCATCTCATCCCATTGAAGATCTGCCGAGATTGACCGGAGAGAGCCTTCTCCTGCCCCGTAGGGCTAGCTACGAGGCTGAATGGTTTGATGTAGCCTTGGGGTTTACCTTTCTCAGCCTGAGGTGAAATTTCAAGCGCTAACAGACGGTAACAGGCGTAGGCAATCAGAGGCATAATATGTGATGGGACCGAGCTGATGTGATACCACGATTGTCGATATCGTCGGATTGCAATTGGTGTTGACATAGGCCCTGCTATATGGGAAGGCCTCAGGCTTGTGTGATCTGCGATTGCGACTTGTCACATTGCAATATCGTGTCGGCGCATTTCAGAGGAGAGGAGATATATGGCATATATGCGATGCAATAGCCGAACCCGACGACAATACAAACCAGATTATATATATTTTGAAATCCGTCGAAAGGCATTTTTCAATGTAATTTCGTATATTTCATTATTAAACGAAATACAAAGGGGCAGGCCCTTGCGACATGTGATGGAAACTTACGGGAAGACCCGATAGGAAAATAAAGCGCAGTCATGAATGTTTCAAGTCTGAGTGAACAATGTTTTGGAGGATTTCCTGTGTTTTGCAGCATTTCTCTGTGTTAATGAAAAATGGTCGTTTCAAGGATTTCGAAGGCCCGATGTGCTCATCCGTTACAACATAGGTGGCATTCATCCCCGAGGGCGTTTAGAAATGATGGCTAAAGCTCGTAGAAGGGATCTGAGCGGACTAAAACGGGAAGGCAGAGAGACCGAGAGGGAAGATGAACCAACAACGGCAATTTAGCTTAAAAATCTAAAGACTGACAGAGGGCAGACTGTTGGTTGTTGTTGTTGATTGTTGGGGGTTTTCGTTGCTGAAAGTGAAGCCAAGGCAAAAGAGGCAGTGTAGAAACCAAAGGAGGCAGTGCATAAGAAAAAGGTAGCCAAGGGAGTCACTTGGAGTTCAAGTGAAAAGTCCAGAAAGAGTTGTAACCTAATAGAGGATAGAAAGAAGCCAGAGGAAGAGCCAAAGAGCCAGAGTCAAAGCCAAGAGCCAGAACCAAGAGCCAAAGAGCTAGAGTCAAAACCAAGAGCCAAGAGCCAGAGCTTCAAGAGCCATGGGATAACATGGTGTCTAAACCCATTGTTTCTGTGTAAACACAGCAGAAGTTAATCCAAAAGCTTGTAAAAAAGACGTATACCATAATCCCAGAGAGCCTAGTTGAGTTGGCTCATAGCTCACGAAGATGTAGCCCAAGAGTTGTGGGTGAACTCCTAATTAATTTGTTATCTTATGTGTTTGTTTTTACTACTGCATATTCACTGTTATATGCATTTATATATCAGTGTAAGCACATCACATATCAGTACAAACAACAGATTTTAAAACATATAGTTAGTTTAAAACAAATACCAACATACACCCATGTTCTCAAGCATTTCTTAATTCCGCATTGGTTAATCAAATATACTTGGGAATATTCAAGCTTTGGAAGTGGGAGAGGTTCTTGTAAGTTAGACAAGAATCCTAAGTGACCCATTTTCAGATCACCAGCATGGTCATTTTCTTCATCTAATTCTTCATTACCTCCTTTGCGGTGAGGGAATTGATTAGTTGATTTATTTTTGATGACTACAAATTCACCTTCATTAGACTCATCTTGCTTAGAGAATAAATTCTTCTTATTCAAACCTTTCTTTTTGTATACCATCCTTTTATAATTTTCCTCACCATCACTATCATGCTTATGAGGACATTTTGTAGCATAATGACCTATTCTTCCACATTTGAAACAAATAAGAGGGTACTTACCTTTTAGCTTAGATCCTTTCTTTAGTCTTCGTACAAATTGCGCCAATTCGGATTCAACATCGGAGTCATCACTACTGGTATTCCATTATTTCCCCTTTTTTGATTTTGAGACCTTGAATGTTGCATCTTTGGAACTTGGGATTCCTTTTCTCATCTCATAGGCAATGAGGATTCCATGAAGTTCATCCATCTTTAGAGTATCTAGGTCCTTCATTTCTTCTATAGCACTTACTTTGGAGTCAAATCTGTTTGGGAGAGATCTTAATACCCTTTGAACAATAGTGCTTTCTTCAATGTTTTCTTCCAATCCTTTAAGAGAGTTGACCACTTCAGCTGCTCAGAGAAAGTATGATGCAATATCTTCTTCATCATCCATTTTTAGACTTTCAAATTGCCTTCTATGAGTTTGAAGCTTTTCCTTCTTAAATTTGGAGTCCCCATCATATAAGCTAACTAGATTATCCCATACTTCTTTGGCCGAGTCACAATTCATGACTTTTGTAAATTCAGAATCAGTAATTCCACTAGTGATGGAATTTAAGGCTTTTGCATTTGCAATGTAATCTTTCCTTTCATCTTGATCTGTTGGAAGGGTGGAAGGAGCTTTGTACTCATTTTAAACCGAATGCAAAACTTTAGGTCCAAGGGACATTAAGTAGTAGGACATTATTTTTTTCCAAAAACCAAAATGTGTGCCATCGAACAAGGAGGTCTTCCTGACACTTCTTGATTTCTCATTGTGACTAAGAATCCTTCTTCTTGCTATTAGGTTGATATGAAGAAGCTGGATCTGATACCAATTGTTGGAAATACTGAGAGGGGGGGTGAATCAATATTTCTTTTCAATTGTTATTTTTACCAGTTAAATCATTTATATTTAGAACACAAAATGAGAAATAGGAATAAATTATTTTATTAATATAATCTTTACAATAAATCAGGTACAATATATATAAGGGTCCAATCTGTTTCCAAGCACCAACTTGGCCATGTGAGGCTCCAACCTCTAGGTCTCCAACTCTATCTTCTCAAGGCACCAACCTTGTGTTTAGGAGCATCAACTCCAAGGACACCAATCCTTCCAATTCTGAAGCACCAACCCCAAGGGCTCCAACCCTATACTTTTTCTTTGTAAAGAAATGTTTTGATTGTATTACACTGCTCTCAAAATCTTCTTCACTATGTTCTATCAATCTACAACTTCACTGCTACATCAATGACGACCTGTCTTCAAATGCTGGTGCTGTCTGCTACTCCCTTCAAATGATGACAGATGAAACTTTATTTCCTTTCACATAACTATTCTTCAAAATTACATTTTGTACTTCTTCCATGAACAAAATTATCACAGGTCTGAGCCTTTTTTTTTAAATAACGTTTCGTCCTTTGACTTCCTCCTATCCTACTGGACCTTTGGCTTCCGTCTGTCCTTCTGCTTGCTTCTATCTCACTCAATCTTCAACTTCTTTTGTACCTTCATCGTCTACGAAACCTTTGGCTTCTCGACCTTTCAACTTCTTCTTTCGTTCGCTTGACCTTCCGGTTTCCTCTATTCCTTCAAGTTCACGATTTGTGAACTGTTATCTCTTCTATGTGATAAATGCCCAAGATACGTTACCCATATGGAGCTCCCACATGCCACATCATCACCTTTAATCGCAATCGACAGTTTGACATCCTTAGAAACTAGCGATACTGCGGATGCAAAATTGTATAAAGTCATGTTATAGTGGTGCAGCGGGTCCACAATATGATATCACAATCAAAGGTTTTACCATCGTTACATCTCTTCAAGACTTGCAATATGTGACAGATGTGATATTTCTTTAGGACATATTATAATGGTGTAGCAGGTCCACAATGCTATCGTAATCGGAGGATTTGTGGACTTCGACTGGCACATGGATTAAAACTGGCCTTAACCCCCGCAGTTGACCGTGATCTAAGGGTTGACTATGAGATCAATGGCTAGGATTGAGTGCAGGAATTCAACCACGATCAAGGAAGTCCATACTTTCCTACCTCCTCTCTTTCGATAGCTGTTGCTCCTGTGACTTGTTTCTTTGATGGCTTTCGATAAACTATTCATCTTACTCTTTTCCTTCTTGCTCCTATTTCTTTACTGGATCTACTACGTCATTTGTTGTTCAATTGCTGATCAATTGACCTCCTGCGTCATTTTTATTCAATTGCTGTTCAATTGCTATTCAATTGTTGTTCAATTGTTGTTCAATTGATGCGTCATTTGTTGTTCAATTGACCTCCTGCTGTTCAATCCACTTGGGTCCTCCATCTCATCATATCATTATATATCAAACTTTGAGCATTATGATCAATGGGAAATCATGTATCAAATAATTTTCCATCACAAACACTGTTATATCGACATCAATGACAACCTATATTAACAAAGCTTTCCATGTCTCCTGGACTTTCCCACTACCCAATGATTTGATCAACCTTGCCTCCACTGCACACTTTCAGTGGATATTAGGACCATCCTTCAGTCGTTGTAGTGCTCACATGCACAAAAGCTAGATCCTCCTCCTTAAGCACTACACACTATGCATTCCTAGTGAGTAAGCATGTCATCTATGCCTCCATACAAAGAGAACTACACAAAAACATGTCTCTTCCTCCCTTGCCATTTCCCACTATTCACTCCTAGTGCCCAGTCCTCCACTCATTGCCTCTTGACCTTGTGCACTATGCCATAGAAGGCCTATTATACAAAACCTACAACTACGGATAAAAGTGTCTTCCCTAGGTCTAGTGAACTGGCCTAGAACAATAGAAAGAAAAGGTCACAATGTCTTCCTTAAAGTAATTAAATGATGGGATGATGCCTACCTAGAATCTATTGCAAGCTTCGCTCCTTCCTCCACTTGTATGCTCCAATCCTAGCTTTGATTGTTGTAATTAGAACCTACAAAATCAAACCAGACAATCCAAATATATATGACATATATGTAGCATAATCCAATCACTTCATCTAATAGATCAACATGGTGTTGAAATACATGAAAACATAACATCATATATAGGAAAACAATATACTCTTTGTATTAATAGAAATGGAGAGAGTTACAACCAAATATAGAAGTTTATCTTGTAGAAGAACTCCCCAAGTTGACTTGTCCTTTTCTTTCCACAAAGGATGCCTCTATGTCACCCTAATTCATGGAATAATGACTCTCAAAGAAATAGCATGAGGGTAGAATCAATCTCCAAAAGCCAACCCCTTTTCCATGGATATATGTAAATATATAGATGAGGGAGGTAGTTCATGAATTCTTTTTCATATACCAATCTAGGCTTGAGATCCACTTGAGATGGGAGGATGAGATTAAGGGATAATAGGTGAAAACTAAAGGTAGGATATGATAATATTCAAGGCTCTTATCCAAGCTAAATGGTTGAAACAACCTCAATAGGCTTATGGAAGAGGAATCTTTAGGATTATTTTTATTTTTCCCGAATTTCTAGAATCAGTGCACCCCCAAGACTGAGCAACCTATTGGTGATCAACGTAGGTGTAGAGAGGGTCAACCTGGTGCTCAATGTTGGTCCCTAAAGAGCGAGGGTACGCTGGACTTTAAAATCTTAGAAACTCAACTGTCAAGAGCAGAAAATCAGGGATTTAGTGGAGTCATGCTTAAGGATTTGTGTAGGTATGATGAAAATATGTTGAAGGATGTGAATTGGTCCCGTTTGAGGGCCTATTGACCATATGTGACAAAATGGCCTATAACAGATTTCCCCCTAAAGTAGAAAGTTAGAAATCACTGCTGACGACTGAAGTGCTTTACCTTGTGACAAGTCAGGATCAAGAACAACCAATGAGATAATCATCTGTTACAATACATTTACATCATGATATATTTTCTAGGGGAGGCATACACATGCTCAACACATAAGCTAATATTACATGTTCAATGAACAAAAGACATGTCCACAGATGACTAATGGTGGACCCATGACTGGTTAATGTGTGTATTATCATAGCCATTATACATTGTGATCTTGTATTAATCATGAAATCACATCTTGGATGGATGAAACTAGATCTGGGGTCTTCTATCTTGTTCACACAGACAACCAATGTACGGGTCTAACAATGTGAATTAATGATCAGTTAAATTTGAACATGGTAGATACCATCTGATTACCGACCAATGATATAATTTGTTAACAGACGTGAGAGAAACCACCTTTGATGTTAATGACTCTCAAGGTACTCTAATACAATCAGTATGGTGTGAATGAATGAGTTGATGTCGAACACCACACATAATGTTTCGTTCAAAGGCCAATGATGTAAACCTGTCTCCGAGAGTGAGGAAACTTGTCATTGATGTATGCACGCACCAAGGTACTAGAGGGGTTTTTCTAAGTCAACTTCCTGGATAATGAGTTGATGTCGACAGGAAGCGACCCGTCGCAGGAGGTCCTTGATGTATCCCCATCAAAGACACAAAACATGTATGATGATTTGAGACAAAATGATCAAAACTATGATGATACAAAACTGGACCGGGAATGATAGAGATGGAATGAATGCTTAAGAGTATTGCAGCAGATATCGAATAAATGAATTCTCTTGAACACACTGACGATACTAAATGGAGTTGGCAGCATTGACCAAAAACCAAAACAGAGGCTTTAAAAAGGTATGATAAACCAAAATACAAACATATTTCCCAACCCAATAGCCACGAACATGAAGTGGAAGAGTGTCATGTTCAAGAGCGACTTACTGTCATTAAAAAGTGTAGTACCATGTTTTCCAAATTTCCCCAACCATTACTGGTTAGTACCTCTTTAGTTTTGACAAGCTTGAGGAGGATACCATATTATTGATTTGTAAGTTCATCCTTCAGATGAATCCCTCTGAGAATATTTAATGAATCTAGAGAAGGAGTGGTTTGATCCCATCATTAACGACGAGTCCATCTCTATTTGATGTTTTTACGAGTCCAGTGAAGGTGAAAACTTCATAGCTTTTTCATGTTTAGAGAGTTTGAAAAAGAGGCAAAAAATAAAACTCCAAAGGTTCCTTTTTTTAGATAGTCTCTTGAATCTGAAAAGGCAGAAAAAAAATACTTAGGAGAACCTCTTAGCCATGTTCGATTAAGGTATTCCTTTTTTGTAAGTAGTCTATCTCAATCCAAAAAAGGGTTAAACTTATACTGAGTATATGTCTTTTCATTTACTTTAACAAGTTTGAAAAGACAAGTGCTCGATACTATTTTCATATTTTGGGAGTTTGAAAAGAGATGAAAGATAACTCTAGGGGGGTTCCTTTTTTCATAATTTTATAGAGCCCAAAAAAGTGATAAATGTTTACTCTCAGTCAAAATTATGTTATTCCCTTCAAAACACGACAAAATCCGTTAAACAACTGTTGACCTGCTAAAAACACCATCAAAAGGATTAAAAATACCCGTTTCATGATAAAATATAACTATGACAAGGTCAAAACATTAAATATGAATAAAATAATTCAAAAATGACCATAAATATCTAAAATGAAAATTCATTTTTACCATTTGACATTGGGGTTATGAGTGCTTTTTACCCTTGATCTTTTGCATTTTATTATGGTCAATCCGGAGGATAATTTGAAGCGTCGTCACTTCTAGGTAGGAGCTAAGACCTTTCTCTTTCTTTTCATGGTGGCATTTTGCAATTTCATGCATATTTTTTGGGTTTTTGGAGACCCTAGGGAACAAATATTGCGCCCCAGGATCAATGCACCCCCAAAAGGTCAAATGGTGTGTTGATCCTAGATACTTAACACTCAAGGGAACACTACAACACATTGTCCTCCCTTGGGGGGGTGCGTTGGATGCAAAAATAAATTTATCCCACTAGTTTCTCTCAAAATTTATCAAGTTTTTTGCATGAAATTGATCCTAATGAGTCTCTTTGTGATGTTTCAGGATTTCGTTACTACAAAATGCCCCTGATATGGAGGGAAAGAAAACATGAATAAAAAGATATGAATGCATAAATGATCCTGCTACTATCTAGGCAGTAAGGGATTGTGGATTGCTAAAATTCTTCTGGTTTCCGAAATGAGGCAATAGATGAAATTACTTGAATATCTTGTACTTTCATGGGATGTTCAAGCACATGAATTCAGACTAGGAGCACATATTCTCGAGATGAAGGTAGAAGGCATATATTTCTTGACTGGTCTATCTAGACAAGGTGCCCCCATATATTTCACAAGCATGAGAAGTGATCCATATCTTTTAACTCCAAGGATGCATATATAATTGCATATAAAAGAGCATGCTAACCAAGTAACTTAAAACACACGGAAAAGAAGCATAAATCATAAAGAAACCATGAGATTAAAGGCACAAAATGATTTTATTACAGAGTTCACCCAGTGTGGGCTACGTCTCCGGGCCCTACTCAAAGTGGGGAGGCCTCTTTCATTAAATGGCAACAAAAATGAATTACAATAAGCTTTACATAAATGACCCTTATACCTTCAAATTCTGTCATAGAAATCACTAGTGGATTTGTGGTGTGAAATTGTGTCAAATGACTATAACCTTGACCATATTCTAAGCAAGTGACCTCTGGAGCTCCAAGGAATCTTTAGATTCCCTCAAGATTCCTTGCAAGAATATTCTCCCAAGATTCCTTCAGAATATTTCTTGGTTTCCATTCCAGCCTAGCCATGGTTCCGACCTAGGCGCTCCTAGTTCCACCTGCAAACACGTCTGTTGTTCCTTGGTCCTGCCACGTCTCCCCTAAAATGGAAAATGTTAAAGGTTTTTATATGAGTTAGGTAGCGGAGCTACCAACGTATGAGTCATTGACTCGTTGGTGGTAGAGGCACATAGCACGGGAGTGGATCGGGTTCAAAACTGGTCGTGCACCAAAGTTGGTTCAAATTTGTTTTAATATGGACATTGTTTTCTAAATTTCAGTGCTTGGTTTAAAATTGGGGTTGCCCGTTGGTGGGCTGACCCACATGGGCGGGATAGGTTCAACCCCTGTTGGCTCCTCTGTGTGTCATTATTTATATTGTTGTGGAACTAATTGTATTGAACTAATTCTGTTGTATCATTGATCGGTGGGTTGGGTGGTCCATCGGTGGGTGGCCCCCCACACCACATTTAATAATATTTCTATTCAATGTCGTTGGGGGTTGGCGGCCTGCCACCCCCAATTTAATCTATATATTTTTATTTTTTTAACAAACAATGGTTAAAATTTCAGATCTAATTTTTAAGGGTCAGTGGGCAAATTAACGAGGCAACAACTTTTCCCATTCTAGTGGCCAAATTTCATGTGCCGAGACTTTGCCAGATAGTTACCTCGTTAGTGATTGCCACTTGACCTAATTTGACCATAACTTTGACCAACTATAACTTGAGCATACGAACTCAGATTTGAGTACTGTTCGTGTTGTTGGAATCAGGACGACGAGAACTACAATCTAGTGCTAGTTTGACTTCAATATCAGGACTTTTATTTTTGATCTTTTTCAAGGCCATTTCTATTTTTGGAGCCACTTCGTTCATTTCTCTCCACTAATGAGATTTTGGGCACCAAAAGACTTATCAGTCAATTGGAAAGTGAGGTAATTTATCCCTCACTTTATCCTTTTCAATCCATCGAGCCTTACTTGGATGCATTCCTTTGAAACCAATACGAAGGTACTCCACGTCTCTCCCATCGTGAAGTCATGGTCTTCTTGTCAAGAATGATGTCCTTTGGTAGCTTGCCTAGGTATTTAGGTGCAAAATCGTCCACTGTAGGAACCTTACTAACTTATTCAATGTCCATGATCAAAGGAGGCTCATAAAGCTTCAAGCTTTCAATGTTCCCCACTCAGTCCATCTGTATGTATGCTAGCAAATCGAGATGAAAAGCAATGTCTCCAATCTTTTCTAATATGGTGAATGGGCCATATCGTATTGGTCTCAACTTCTTCCCTTCCCCTTTCATTCTGTCTTTGTTGATGTGGAGCCACACTTTGTCTCCAAATTGGAATTTATGATCGACTTGTTGCTTGTCATGTCAAGATTTGTATTGAGTTTGACTCTTCTCCAACTTCTCCTGCATTGCATGGTGAATCATTTGAATTCGCTAAATGAACTTCTTCGCTTTGTCCTTGTCATCTTTCCCACTGGAATATTCATCTCTCCCAAAGACCATGTCTAAGGTATCCTTTGGAAAATATCCAAAGCATGTCTCAAATGATGAGATCTGAGTGGATGAATGCACTGCCCAGTTGTATGAATGTTGCACATAGGGATGTTGCTCATCCCACAACTTGGGATTCTTGCCAAAATAGCCTCAGGGTAAATTTATCATTGTACGGTTGACAACCTCTATTTATCCTTCGGTCTAAGGAGGACATGTCGTGCTCCTCTTCAACTTGGTGTCCATCATTCTCCACAAACTTGTACAAAACTCTAAAATAAAGCAAGAGTATCGATCATACACAATGGATGTGGGCAACCCAAAGTGGACGCATCCAAATTGGAAGAAGAAATAAGCAGTGTGCTCTGCAGTGACCTACTTTTTACAAGCATTAAGACACATTTTCTAAATCGATCCATAATGACATACAAATATTCATGACCTCTCCTAGACAAAGGAAAATCACCTACAAAATCCATTGACACACTTTCCCATGGACGTCTTAGAATAGGGAGTGGTGTGTAGAGCCCCAATTTTCTATTAGTGGGCTTGCTAACTGAACACAACACACACCCCTTTACATATCGAGTCATAATATTTTTCATGTGAGGAAAATAACACAACCTCTACAAATGACACAAAGTTTTCCCTACACCAGAATGACTTGACACAAGAGAGGTATGTGGCTCTCTGATTACATGTATTCTCTTATTGGTGGGGATAAAAAGTTTGTCAAGGTGGTACAACAATTTTCCCTGCAAATGGTAATTATCCACCCGTGATACATGAGTCATCTTTGCATAAATATCCTTAAAATCATCATCATCAACATACTGCTCAACATAACTTTCAAAAGATAAATAAGCATTTTTCAAAGCTATAGATGCATAAATAGGAGGGCGAGAAAGCATATTTGCCACTTTGTTGTTAGAGCCCTTCTTGTATTTTATTACCAAGTGAAACTTCTAGAGGAATCCCTTCCATCTGAAATGACATGCTTGTTGAAGATTGGCATATGACTAGAGGTACTGTAAGGGCTAGTGATCTGTGTGAATGATGGTCTCCTTTCCAATCAAATATTTCTTTCACTTCTTCACGCTTTGAACCAAGGCATACAACTCCTTATCATATGTGGGATAGTTCACAACATCTTGGGAGAATGTCTTCGAATGGTAACATACATGTTTCCTTTGTTCCATCAATACTGCCCCCATGGTGTATCCACTAGCATCTGTATCGATCTCAAAAGGCCGCTAGTTGGACTAGTCAATACATGTAAGGGGGATGCAATGACAAAGAAGTTGGAAATGAACCTTCTCCAGTATTGTACTACACCCAAAAAGATAAGAACCTCTATAACATTAATGGGTTTAGGCCACTTTACAATCACATCAATTTTAGAAGGATCTATTTTTAATTGTCCACCTCTGATAATGTGATCCAAGTAGTCTTACCAAATTCACACTCAGGCATTTTGACATACAATTTTTATTTTTTCAAAACATCAAGCGCCTTTTTAACATGACTCACACGATCTTCCCATGTCCTACTGAAAATGAGAATTTCATAAAGATATATAAGTACAAAATCATCAAGAAAAGATCTAAAAATATCATTCATCACCCTCATGAATGTGTCTGGAGCATTGCACAATCTGAACGACATCACCAACCATTCAAAAAACCCCTATTTCATCTTGAATGCAGCCTTACATACATCCTATTTTGCAATCCTGACCTCATGATAGAAACTGCGCAAGTCCAATTTTGTGAAATAGAAAACATTTTTCAATTGATATAATAAATCATTAATGCGAGGGAGAGGGTACCGATTCTTCATTGTTATTTTGTTGGGTGCCCTATATTCCATGCACATCCTCCATGTGCCATCCTTATTTGGCAACAACATGATAGGTGAACAACATGGAGAAGAACTTGGCCTTATGACCCCTTGGTTCAACAATTCCTGTACCTTCTTATTTATCTCCTCCATCTCAATGGCTGACAACCTGTACATACCAATGTTGGGTAAAGGAGCATCCTGCTGCAAGTGAATCTCATGTTGGATCTCACGCTTTGGAGGCAACCCACTTGGTTCCTGAAAAATCCCATCATAGTTAGAAACAATTTCATACAATTCCTTTTTATGAGTGGGATCACAACCTTGGAAAGCTTCAGATGTCTCTGCATCTTTTTCTCTCACAACCATGAGCATGCACCCTTTGCTGGAATTGATCAATCTCTTCATCTAACCTGCACATACAAGATTGACATTGATTTTGGTTTAATGAGCTCTAACAATGTATTCCACCTCATCTTTCGTGAGATGATACTTGTTGTCACGGTGAGAGAAAAATGCTTTCCTGTCATATAAATATGGACTCCCCAATACAATACCACAAATATCCAAGGGTACAACATCAAGATCAACCTCATCTACTAGTTTGGATGCAATCACAAATCTAGCTCTACACTACTTGGTTACATGTAATTTGGCTTTATCACACACCCAACCAAGAGGGTAGGGTTTCAGATGAGATTTGGTCTCTAACCCTAAATTTTTAACCAAGGATTATGAAATCAATTTTTCTTGTGAGCCTGGATCAAAAAATGTTTCCACTTTAGTATGTTTCATTATGACTCTAATGTGGAACAATTCAATCCTCTTTCGTTCATTAACAAGAGAATCATTTGAAGAACTTGTACTTGCATGCAATTCAAAATTTTCATTAGCATGAAGAGAAAGAGTACCTTGTATGCCCACTGTTTTGATCTGTGTCTCATCACATGAATTGGATCCAAAGTCCTTCTGTAGGTTGCCACCGTATTTTTCTTGTTCTTACCACCAAACCTTTTTGGTTTCAAATCTAGATGGAACTTCCAACAATGTTCATCATAATGACCTTCCTTCTTGCAATGTGTGAAAGATGGCTTTGCTCCTTCCTCCTTCTTGGTTGTAGCTTCCTTCTTGTCCTTTCCCTTGCCTTTTCCTTTGAACTTGCCATTATGAGGTTTGAAAGATGATTTCTTTGGTTTCTCTTCTTTATCATTCTTTCCCCTGCTTTCAAGGTGAATGGCCTTCACACTGGTCGCATCAATAGTAGTAGGCTCAAATAACAACAAAGAATGCATGATGTAACTATGTAAAGCACCAATATACTTTGTTACAGTTTCAGGTGAATGAAGTGAAATGGCCAAATTCAATGCTTGTTTTCTAAACCCTTCTATGAAGATTTGTACATTTTGACCCTTTCCTTGTCTTAAATAATACCATTCCATTAAATCCTTTTTTCAATAACCCAAAGGATAAAACTAAATTTTTAATGCAGAAACAAAATTGGAACAAGAAAGGAGATTACCCAAATTTTTGCTGCCTTTCTGCAACTTTCTCTCCCTCCAGACGAGAGCGGTGCAAATCAACCAAATAGATGCTAATTGGATCTTCGCCTCATCTTCCTCAATCTGCTAAATCCAACAATAAACCTCGATCTGTCTAATCCAATTGTTTAGTTTCTCTGCGTTACATTCTCCATTATATGTGAGCAAATCAAACTTTACATCTAGCTTAAGAAAAGGCTTCTTAGATGTATTCCTATGATGCTTGTTAGAGTGATGAGAAGAAGAAGAAGAAGAAGAAATGTTACTAGAGGATGGATAGCATGGTTCAGGAGGCTCTCCTCCCCCACCTTCATGATTTACCAATGCATGGTCATCTCATTATTTCTTCTTAGGCTTAATTGTCTTATCATATTCTGCAAACAACTTGTCAACTTTATTTGCCATGGTGAAGAAGATCTTGCGATGATTTTGCTCTTCCTCCATTCGAGCTTCCTCATCTTCCACGTTCCATCTTCATGGTGCATACCCCACTTCGGGATCAAAGGATTTGAGTTTTCCTTCTCCTCTTTGGAGCTTGTTCCTGGTTAGCATTCACTCATGCAATTCGCATCAAGAAGACCTGCTCTTATACCAAACTTGATCTAGATATTTCAACTTCAAGTATGCATACATAATTTCATATCAAAGAGCATGTTAACAAAGTAACTTAAAACACAGGGAAAATAAGTGGAAACCATAAAGCAACCATGATATCAAAGGAACAAAATGATTTGATTATGGAGTTCACCCAGTGTGTATTACGTATCAGGGCCCTACTCAAGTGGGGAGGAATATTGTTGATTTGGGGTAGCATCAGATGTGCTATAGCCACGAAAATTGGTGGAGAGGCTAAATCACATGAGATCTCCAAGACCCAGAAATGGTTTGGGCAGATTATACCCGGTTTGGGAGATATTAAAATAGTTAATATTTTTAATGGAGTTCCTAAGTCTAAACTAGGAAAAATAAAATATTAATGGGTATTAATATAAAAATGGGTTAGAAGGTTCCAAAAGACATGGATCAAGCCAAATACAATCTTATCCATTGATTAGAGATGTATTCTTGGCCATTTAAGGACCAATAGGAAAAGTATAGGAGGAGGCTTGAGGGTCGGTTGGAGAATACACCAGAGTGATCAGTCATTCGATTTTCTAGAGTTGGGTTTTCTAAGAAAAGTCAAATTAGTGATCAGTTGCAACAAGGGGCAGGGAGTACTCGACAAAGAGGAAGAGATAGTGTTGATAGACCAGCCTAGAGGCAGAGAGGCAGACACAAAAGCTATAGCACTCCATGAAGATGCTAGCTAAGACAACACAGAGGCCAAAGGGCATGCGTCATCCACGTAGAAGGCAACGGGAGTGACACAAAAGGACGTAGAGGTTATGAAGTGCCTCAAAGGGCTGATGTAAAGGGTTTCCAGTCTAACGCAGAGGATAGGAGGGCTAACGTAGTGATTTAGTTGTGTTGGAGAGGGTTTCGTGGGGCAAATTTTCTGAATATCGGCTTCTGAATAGAGAGGTATTACTGTCGGTTACTTTTCTTTGTCAAGTGAGCCAGTTTAGCACCTAGTTGTACTCAAGGATATACTACATAATAAATAGCCCTCAGAATTTTTGCATTGGTTTTCCCAAGTTGGGTTTTTCCTTGGACGAGTTGTCCAAAAATAATGGTGTCACTTGTGCGTTTGCTATTCTTTCAGCTGTTGGTATGTAGATGGTTAAGACTGTATTGTGTTTATTTCGATGTTTATATGTTTAAATAACATGTTTGTAATTAAAAATTAGGGTAAATAAACCAGAAGAATACATATAAAATTTCTAACAGGTGCAACATGATGAGAGGAGGTTGCAATGTAGATGTAGTGTTGGGAGAAAGGACCAGCAGCAACATGAATGCAGAGGGAGCTACCATATGGATGCAACAGTGGAAATGACAGAGACGTGGGTAGTAGTATAGGATGCAGTAGTGCAGAGGATGTTGGGCGGGGAGGCCTACCATCAGCACAGGTACAGATGTCATATAATCAAAGTGATGCTCAATGTGGAGTATTACTAGAGCATAGTCCTCGCTAGGATGGAGTGTTGATTTTAGGTAGCATCGGATGTGCTCTAGCCATGAAAATTGGTGGAGAGGATAAAGCACATGATATCTCCAAGACAGAAATGGTTTGGGAAAATTCTACTAAGTTTGGGATATATTAAATAATTAATATTTTTAATCGAGTTCCTAAGTCTAAACTTAGGAAAAATAAAATATTAATGAGTATTAATATAAAGCTGGGTTAGAAGGTTCCAAAATACATGGATCAAGCCAAATCTAATCTTAGTCATTGATTAGAGATGTAATCTCGGTCGTTGAAGGACCAACAGGAAAAGTATAAGAGGAGGCTTGAGGGCCAGTTGGAGAATACATCAGAGTGATCAGTCATTCGATTTTCTAGAGCAAGGTTTGCTAAGAAAAGTTGAATCAGTGATCAATTGCAACGAGGGGCAGTGAGTACTAGATAGAGAGGAAGAGGTAGTGCCGAGAGACCATTGCAGAGGTATAGAGGCAGATGCAGAAGCCAGAGCAGGCCACATAGAGGCTAGCTGAGACAGTGCAGAGGCTAGAGGGCTTGCGTCATCCACACTAAAGGGAGCAGGAGTGACACAGAAGGTCGTAGAGGCTGCGTAGTGCCTCAGAGGGTTGATGTAGAGGGTTTTGAGGTTGACGCAGAGGCAAGGAGAGTTAACACAGTGCTTCAGTTTTGTTGGAGAGGGTTTCGTGGGGCAGCTTTTCTAAATATCTTCTTCCGAATAGAGAGGTATTACTGCTGGTTATTTTTCTCTGTCAAGTGAGCTAGTTTGACACCCAGTTATACTCAAGGATATACTGCATTGAAAACAACCCTCAAAATTGCTGCACCATTTTTTCCAAGTTGGGTTTTTCTGGGGACAAGTTGTCCAAAAATAATGGTGTCACTTGTGTGTTTTTTATTCTTTCAACTGTTGATCTGTGGATGGTTGAGACTATATTGTGTTTATTTCAATGTTTATATGTTTAAATAACTTGTTTGTAATTAACAAGTAGGAGAAATAAACCAAAATAATACAGATACAATTTTCTAATGGGTAATACTTAGAAATTTCAACACCTATTTCATTAATTACAATCAACTTTACATAAATGACCTTTATACCTCCATATTCTGTCAAGGACAAAAAATGCAAAAGCTTAGATGCAAAAATAGACATCACCAATTGATTCATGGTGTGAAATCATGTCAAATGACTATAAACTTGACGATATTATGAGAAAGTGATCTTTGGAGCTCCAAGGAATCTTTAGATTCCCTCAAGATTCTTGCAAGAATATTCTCCCAAGATTCCTTCATAATATTTCTCGATTTTTGTGCCCACCTAGTCGCGGTTCCCACTAGGGCACTCCTGGTTCCACCTGCAAACATGTCTACTACTCCTCAGTCTTGCCATTCGTCCCCTCGAATGGAAAATGTTAAAGGTTTTTATATGATTTGGGCGGTGAGCTACCAACATACGAGCCATTGGCTCATTGGTGGAGGAGGCGCATAGCATGGGGGCAGACCGAGTTCAAAATCCATCATGCCCTAAAGTTGGCTCGAATTTGTTTTAATATGCAATATTTTTTTTTTAAAGTTTGGTGCTTGGTTTAAAATTGGGGCCGCCCATTGTCGGGCCGACCCAGATGGGCAGGGCGGGTTCAAACCCTGTCGACTCCTCCGTGTGGCATTGTTTGTATTGTTGTGGCATTGTTTTTGTTCAACCAATTTCATTGCATTATTGACTGGTGGATTGGGCAAGTCCACTGGTGGGTGGCCCACCCACCACATTTAATAATATTTTTATTCAATGTCATTGGGGGGATGGTGGCCTGCCACCCCAAATTTAATATACATTTTTTGACTTTTTAAAAAACAAATGGTTAAAATTTCGGATCTGGTTTTTAAGGGTCACTCAACGAATTAAAGAGGAAAAAAATTCTCTCATTCCAGTGGTCAGATTTCGTGCTTTAATAATTTTCCAATTTTTTTCCTCATTAGTGACTGCCACTTGGCCTAGTTTGACTAGAACTTTGACCAGATATAACTTGAGCATACGAATTCGGATTTGAGTACCATTCATACCATTGGAATCAAGACAATGAGAACTATGATTGGGTCCTACTTTCACTTTAATATAATGACTTTTATTTTTGAGCTTTTTCAAGGCCACTTCTATTTCTGGAGCCACCTGGATCAAGAAGGGGAAGTGAAACAACCAAATGTAATGTCACCACTCATTTCATACCTTGATCCCAGTCGACAAAGGATGGGAAATTCAACATAAAAGACGTGTTGTGATTTACTCTAAGGACAATCTTGTTCATTATCGCCAGATTGGTAGGTAGATCTACACTATATGTCATATATGAAGTATGCTCTATAATGCATAGAGCCAACAGTCTTCAAATGGAGGGAGTGTTGGTCAACATGAAAGAACAACTGACTAAAGAAAAATATGGGAGACTAAATAATTTTGGCTACTGATCAATCTTGGTCTCCTTTGCTCTAGAGAGGATTCCATTGCTACGACCTCAACATATCTCACTCGAGCCAATTGATGTGAGAGTCCCACAGATGAGGAGGTGGATAGATCTCATGTGTCTCCATGTAGGTCCATCATCCATGAGCTTCAAACTGGTTTTCTTTAGATGGATCCACATGCAGTTTATTATGGTAGATGACTATCCATACACAGGGGTGGATTTCTAAGGAGACCCAGAGCTCGCACTTCCTCAGGGAGAGCAATGGGGTGTTATAGGTAAGATATCATGACCACTTTTTATTTTTGGTTTTACATTTATTTATTTTTTGATGTTTTTGAGACTAAACTATCGATTTTTACATGCAGATATTGGACCCGTTCGACCTGTGGGTGTCTCATATCTCCAATGTGCAAGAGACCTGCAACTAACACTAGCACTGGTACAAGTTGTTGCAGTAGGAAAGGAAGTACAACAATATATCAACATAGTAGAGACCCTCACAGAGGTGGAGTGTCATATGGAGGGGCATACACATGGCATAGTTGAGACCATGGTTGACCAACTTCCTATACAGTTACAATGATGTACTTATGGAGTGCTAGGGCACAAATTTTGTAAAACCAAACAATTTATATATAACTATCTTTAGTGTTTCCTATGTTTCTATTATCGATTTCAATTGATTTGATGTGTATTGAAATTATTTACATGTGTCACAAATGTCTATCTAAAACATGATTAGCCAATGCATCTGTTAATGTATTTAGATTTATATAAATGTGTTCGTATTAGATGTAATCAAAGTGTCTTTCTAGAAGGCGAACCCTTAAGAACATGCGAAGCATAGTTGGACTTCTAACTGAGCATAAATTAGTTAATCGCAGTTCTACAAGTTGTGAGTCAAAATTGATGACTATAAGGCATATACCATGTGAAATAGCATCATATAGTAGTTCGATCATTGTACTATACTCAACGATGTTATTTGTAGAGAGACCAATACAAATGCCTTGTAAACTCACTAACTCGCCATCTATAGTGAATATGTCCCATGCCGCAGAAGATAGGTTCCAAGTACTACGACTAACACCATCAACATAATCAATAAATGGTTCCAAGGATGTCAACGTTTGCAAACCAAATGTAAATGGGATTAACAAAGCGGAAGGAAATTCTAAAGGTAAATATTACAAACACACTCAACACACCTATATACAACATGTACACAATGTACTACACAAAATAAAGCATAATATTTTTAAGGTACAAACCATTTCTAGGTTGCGCTAGTGGAACTCCATAAAAATGTACTAGCTGATAGGCCCCTTTTGCAAGAACACATTTGACAATGTATGGACCTAGCCACACTGGCTCAAACTTTCATGAGCCTAATTTATCAAACTCTTGATCATAAAGTAGAACGAGGTCTCCTTCTGAAAAATAGATGAGGCTTAACACTCTTGTCATAATGTGCCTTGATACATCTCTTATGAGCTTCATTAGCTAAAGTGACGTCACTTCGTGTCTCATCTAAGTGTGTTAGATGTAAAAGACGTTCCTCTTCTACAAAAGTGGCAAGAAGAAATTCTATAGCTAGTTTCAAAGACGAAATCTCACATTCTATTGGAAGGATAGCTTCCAGACCATAAACCAATTGAAATGGTGTAAATCCGGTAGCAGTCCTAACGGAGGTTCATTATGCCCACAAGGCATAAAAAGGAATAAAATTCTAGTCCAATTTATGGACCCCTATCATACATTGAAGCATAGTTTTAAGAACCTTATTGATAGCCTCAACTTGTCCATTCACTTGTGGATAGTAGGGAGTGGAACTTTCATGGGAAATTCCTAGCTTGGTAGTATGTTAGGACATCATATGATTCCATAAATGCTTTCCGTGATCCATAACTATGGATTATGGAATGCCAAACCATGCGATGACATGGTTGAAAAATAAATATTTAGATGTTTCACCAGTATTGTTAAATGTAGGCATCACCTCATCCCATTTGGTAAATTAATCAACCACTACAATGATATAGCCATTCCCCTTGGCCGAGTGAGGGTTACATGTCATGAAATAGATACCCCATTTCACAAAAGTACCTACAATGACAACATGATGCATAGGGAGATCAACGATATTGGGTTGATAAAGGTCATTAGGATTATCCTCGATGGAATATGATAAGGAGGAACGATGGCGAAGATCGTCCCATAACACATTGTTTTGCATCATGATCTCCATAATGCTCTCATTGGTAGGGAATTCGTGAGAGAAAGGATCAGAAGACATGTCATAATCTAATGAGCGATCGACCCAATTGATCGAAGAGACAAGATTGAAATGAGCCGCACAAGCTAAACAAATGGCTTCATAATCAAGCTTGATGGGATAAGAGGCATACAGTTGTCAAAATTATCGATGTTAGTTTCTTCTGGTACTACCAAGGATCAGTTGGAACAATAGAAGAGGATATCATATTGATATAGGCAATGGAAGGAGAGTTATCGAGAATTGGAGGAAGAGAAAAGGTTCCCATGAGAGAGGAATCATTAAGCAATCCAACCTCGAGATGATGGTATGGGTGTAGAGTTTCCCCTACGAGAGGGACACTCCTAGTAACTAGATAATTAGAGGTGAAAAATGTGAGTTGATCGATGGCTACTATGTCACCTTTATGAGGAATGGTGATCATTTGGAAATAAGTTGAAACAAAAGAAACCATGGATTTATCAGAGTCATGCTTAGGGATTTGTGTAGGGATGATGACAATATGTTGAAGGATGTGAATTGGTCTTGTTTGAAGGCCTATTGACCATACGTGACAAAATTTCCTATAACAAGGCCTTTGTCTCAACCCTTGCACACTGTCCCTTCACAACCAACATTTGCACAAGATAGAATAGGTGATTTTGGGACTGATAGTGTCTTTTTATCAGTGAACTTCATTTCAGGTGTTATCATTATAACATGGAAATATGATGCTTAAGGAGGTCATCAAGATGAGGTTACAAGGACACTTGTAGAGATAAGACACATATATTCCATCATGAAGGAATAAAGGAATCTTAAACCATGACAGAGAGATGGAAAATCATGTTAACTTAGAAGGTTCCAATTCTTATCTAGACCATTTGGAGGGTGAAGATGAAGCACATCATAGATATATCATGAAGGATTAAATGACATAACAACATTTGGCATTGATGCATTATAATGAAGTCTCATGTCATAGTCCCAAAATTGCAAATATTCAAAGTGCCAACATAAGAGTGTTGGTTTGTCTCATGTATTATTGCCACATACTTGGTGGAATGTAATTATGTCAATTAAAAAAAATAAGAAAATGTAAAATGTGTGGAAGCTCAAGGGTCACACATGGAATATGAAGAGTAACTGGGAAGTCCAAGAGTCATATGGGATCTCAAGAATCATGAGGGAAGTAAAGATTCACATGGGAGGTTAATAGTCACCTCATTTGTTATAAATAACCCTCATAGCTCAAGAAAATGACTTTTCACCTTGGCTTCTCTAGCTTGGCATAGGAGAGGATATTATTCTTTGGAGGAGAAAGTAGTGGCTCAATGTTCCACTATTGGGGCTAGTGTTGTGTCATTGTAATCATGTATCTTGTAACTTTCACTTATTATTTAAAGCTCTCTGAGCCAACACATTTCATGCATGTGTCGTGGATGTTGTAGTACTATTCTTTCAATGTTTTCAGTATATGTTTGTGTTCATATATACTAAAGAAAATGAACTATTTGACTATCTTTGGTATACATCTTGTTGAATGTGTTGATACTTGCTTTTATGATCATTGTTACCTTGTGAACATTTTGCAACATTATTAATGATTCTTTCTATGCTCTCGTGTGTCTTTATTAGGATGGCACTATTAATTTTATTCTAAAGGCTCAATTTCTCTCTTCTCATCTATGAAAGTGCCTTATATACATTGCAATTGTATGCTTCACATTGTCAACTTACTTTTTTGTTTCAATGGTTATGTGCATGCTCTCTTACGTGGTTTATTACAACCAAGGAAAACCTTTAAGTTATGGAAGTCGGTACTATTATCTGGATGGGGCTTCTACTCCAAACGATGTGAGGTCTAGTTGAGACTTCATACCGAGGTGGCCTCCTGTGTTGGCAGACTTCCAACACCGTCAACAATTGGTACTGGAAGGAGGACCATATGACAAGATGAGTTTGTTGAGTCAGTTTTGAATCTCCATCTTGAAATGGCTCATCTGGAAATCATAATCCCAAGGTGTTTTTCTAAAAGACTAAATATTAACATCCCCGTGGAAATTATTCATAACTTGTCTCAATTCAAGTTTAATGGCAAGGGTGAACTAACTATCCTTGGACATGTGATTCAATTTCCTCATTTTTGTCTTTCTAATGGAATTCATTGTAAATATGTTATGGGTAGGTTGTTCATCCTCACCCTTGAAGGTCGTGTCAAGAAATGGTGTTATACGTTACCAACCACTTCTGTTCATTCATTCGAACAACTTGTTAAGGAGCTTCGTGGAGCTTTTGATAGGTATGATTATCAATATGTATATAAAATGATCAATCAACTTAGAATGAAGCCCGATTAATCATTAGAGGGTTTCCTTGATCGATTTCTTCACTTTTGATATGAATTTTCCAAAGAAGATATGGATTGGGATTTCATGAGTGAGAAGTTTCAATGTTTGGTTCTAATCTCTTTGAAACAATTTGAATCTAAATACTCAGTTGATTTTTCTCTTCCAACTTATATCAATCATGAGGTACCTCAAATCCTAGAGGAGGAACCCACTACCCCTTTTGTCTCATAGAACTTGCAAGAAATTTTCTACTGCTAATGAAATTGAACTAAAATCAAGAGACAAAAATTTCTTCTACTATTATGCCGAAAGGAAAACACATGATATAAATACATGCAATAACATGAAACCATTAAAACACAAGGAACACAATGATTTTAAAGGGGAACCCAACTAGGAAAAACCCCTCCTCTTCTTTGCATTAATTCATATCCGAAAGAGAAACAATTACAATGTCTTGCTTCAGCTCTGATGGACACCCTGCATCGTAACAATGTTCTCTTGCTTCCTAACTTGCTTTGGCCAAAACTTAGCCAATTCAAGATTTAGCCAACCTCATATTTCCTTGCACAATCATGGAGGAATTAAGCTCCTAAAAAATAGGGAAATTCCCTATTTCCTTGCGCAAATCCAAAGGGAATTGATCACCTGCTCAATGCAAAAGCAGTGTACACTCAATAATATGCAATTATAAATACAAATGTGCCTTTTCCTCCACTCCAAATAGGAAATTAGAATTCCATGCATGACTAGGTCTATTTTTAGATGAATGATTAGTTAACTAAGAGATCAATAAGTTAACAATTGTCATAACTACTCAACTAAACTCCTATTGACTCCAATAAAGACTAGAGCTCATTTAAGTGAGTTCAACTAACAATAACTCGACTAGATTGCTAGATCTTAGCAATCAACTCATGCACAACTCTACTTCTAGCCTATAACTCAAATTTACTGACTTAACTAGGAGACAAATCCATGTCACTGAATCTAACTGCAATCCAAGTCATACTACTGATGTCGAAAATCAAATTTCTCCATTTGACTAAGGCATAAGTAAAATGAAGCCTTTTCTTGCTACAACTTCAACACTCTCTCTTAGTAAGAAAATGATTCTGCACAATCCCAATCCTTCTCCTGTAGGAATGTACAGAAAAAGAACTCCCAATCACTATTTTTGTTGCTACTGCAACAACTACAACTATGAATTATCCAAAATACTAATTCAAATGTGTCTCTAAGCTCCAACTATCTCTTGAGCATCTGACTGCTACTAGTGTTTGCACTATCTACTAGGAAATTTTCACTGATGTTAACTCTACTATTGAGCCTCCTACGCTATTATCAACAATGATCTATGCTCCTCAATATCTCAATGCTCCAACTCACATTGATCCTCTTGCTACTGAATATTATGGGTCCCTGTAGCAAGGGTAATGATTCATGAGGAAGGTATACTGCAACTGTTATTGCTCTCCTATGGAGCTTGCCCGAATATTTCCAACTATGGGACAAAGGCTCTAGATCTCCCGACCTCACTCTGTGAGGTATATCTTCATGCATGGTGAAATTTACCTCTAGCTTGTAGAGTTTTTTCACTCTAACTCCAATATGTTTCATTTGCCCAGTGGAAACATGCTCCATAAAATATTTGCCCCTACTAAACACAACATCATAACCTCTATCCTCCAATACATCTACATAAATCAAAATTTTCTTCAGCCCAAGCACATACATAACATTTTTCACGTGAATATGGGAGCCTAACTCCCTCTTAAAGGCGAAAATACCAATTCCTTCAGTACTATACCTCCCATCATCTCTAAATTCTATGTGGAATTTGAGATCCTTCTCTCCTAGGCTACTAAAGAATTCCTTGTTTCTTGTCATATGATATGAGGCACCAAAAAATAGGTACCACTCAATCCCTCTTACTGTGCTTTCGATGCAAGCAAAGAGGGTGAAATCTAGCTCGAATTTTGATGCAAGAGAATCTCCTTCTGCTGCTACAGGCTCCTTACTGGATCTCCTGTGTGGACACTTGGTTGCATAGTGTCCATACTCATGAAAGTGAAAGCATTTAATTTTGCTGAGGTCCTTCTTCTTTCCATTGTTCTAGCTGGATTCTACCTTGCCTTGGGCCTTCATTCCTTTGGAATTATTTCATTTTCCAACTAGAGCACAATCTTCTTCCTCATCTGTAATGGTTGTGACATCATCTCTAGTGTTTCTTTTGATCTCCTCCTACACCAAAGCAGACCAAAGTCTCTCCCAATATGGTAGCTTGTCACTTCCATTAACTGAATCCTAATAACTGTGCTAGGATTTCAGAAGGCTAAGTTCTAAGATCACAAGTTTAGATGATGGCACATTTTATCCAAATACTCCAAGTTTATATCGAACCCGAGTGAATCTAGATAGGTATTGAGGAATGGTTTCATTTTTCTACATTTGAATGCTCCTAAGTTTATCTCTCAATGTTAATTTACCAGCATCATTGTTGCTTTGGAATAGATCTGTGAGGGTTTTCCACATTGCAAAAGGAGTCTCCTTTCCATGCAAGTTCAAAACCACATGATCTCTGACACCCTACAAAATATTCCTCCTGGCTCTTGCTACGTATTTCTTCCACTGAGCAAGTTCTTGTGCATCTGACGATGATGGTTTTGGAGTATCTGTTTATGTATATTCACATACTCCAATGTCATCTAGGACAACTTCCATATTGTATTTCCAAGCATAAAAATTTGAGGTGCCCTCCAATGCTTACTCCAGCCTCAACCTATTGAAATACATTTTTCCTGCACTCAAGAGAATTTGCACCAAAAACTCTGCAAATCGAAATTTCTCTAAGAGAAGATCTAGAACAAGGTTTCTATGTAGTCTTCCGTAGCTCTTTTATCATGTATAAATTGAAAGAAATTTGATACTAATAATGAAATCTAACTTAAATCAAGAGACATAAATTTCTTCTACTATTCTGCAAAAAATAAAACACATGATAGAAACACATGCAATAACATGGAACCATCAAAACACAAGGAACACAATGATTTTACAGGGGAACCTAACTAGGAAAAACCACTCCTCTACTTTGCATTAATTCAGATGAGAAAGAGAAACAATTAAAATGTCTTTCTTCGACTCTGAAGTAGGCCTTGCACTATAACACTATTCTCCTGCTTCCTGACCTGCTATGGACAACAGTTAGCGACTTCAAGCATAAACCAACCTCCTATTTCCTTGTGCAATCTTGGAGGAATTAAGGTCTTAAAAAATGGGTAAATTCCCTATTTCCTTGTGCAAATCCAAATGTTATTGATCATCTACTCAGTGCAAAAGCACTGTACACTCAACAATATACAATTATAAATACAAATTTTCCTTTTCCTCCACTCCAACTAGGAAATTTGAATTCCATGCATGACTGGGTCTATTTTTAGCTGATTGACTAGTTAATTGTGAGATCATTGAGTTAACAACAATCATAATTTCTCAACTGAACTCCTACAGACTCCACTAAAGTCTAGAGCTCACTTAACTGAGTTCAAATAAAAATAACTCCACTAGATTGCTAGATCTTAGCAATCAACTCATGCACAATTCTACTTCTAGCCAATAACTAGAATTTACTGACTTAACTAGGAGACAAAGCCATGTCACTCCCACTAATTACAATCCAAGTCATCTTGCTGATGTGGAAAATCAAATTTCTCCATTTGACTAAGGCACAAGTCAAATGAAGCCTTTTCTTGCTACAATTTCAGCATGTCCCTCCTCCTCCTCCTTTTTCATCACCGAATAAAGTGGTCCCTCAAGTTGATGTTGGAGTTGGGAAATCTGAAGATAAAATTGTTGATCCACTTACTCCACCTTCATCTCCTTCCCATGATTAAAATCTTATTCGAAAAATATATGAATGTTTTAATAATTTCATGGAGCCTAAAATTAAATCTAATCCCTTGATTCCTTTAAATGATGTTAGTATGAAAAATCTGAACCTTGAATCTGATTTGATTGAAACGATTTCTTTTGCAAGGGATGTCTTTCCACCTATGTCATTTACATCTCATGGGTCCCTGTACCTTGAATCATTTAATCAATTTTATCCATGAACAATTTCCTTGAATCATTTTGATTTTTCATCTATTGGATTAATTGGTGATCAGGTACAAGATGGATACATTTCACAGGTATAAGAGAAAAAGGATGAAGACATGTTCCATATTTATTCTCTCTTTAAAACCTCTATATGTCAATATGATGTTCCCATATTCTTAGATGATCAAGAATCTTGTGATCCTGGTGATCATTTATGTGAAATTAGAGCCCTTGATCAAAATGAAGGCTTAGGAAACTATCATCATGATGAAGATAAATCCAATGACATACATGGTGATGAGTGCCCAACCACATTTGTCAATTCCTTAATTTCTTAAACATACTTTCATAGGAATGGTTTTGATCTAGAATCCAATATGATTATAAATTAGTTCCTTACCGAAATTTCTTCTTCTAATCCTCGTTTATCCCTTGATGCATGTAATGAAACAATTGGTGGAAAAAATGTGCTATGCTCTTTGGATCCACGATTTGATGAGCCAAATTTGAAGTTGAAACCAAGGGATGAGTTTATGAATGATGGAGAAGAAAGTAATTCAATTATTAAGTATTTATTATGTAATATATTTGATGATGATGAAATGACCAATGAAACTATTGATTCTAGTAGTTTCCATCTCAGTAATAATGATATTGTGAAAATAACTAAGGAAAACTATCCTCACACAAATATTAACTTGCACATGCCTTCTAAATTTAATTATATAATATTTGGAATTTCAGGGACTTGTGAGGAAGTCAAGGAACTTTAGCTTTGGCTGATGGTTGTGTTAGGATCTCACAATCTTGCTGAGATTTATGAACTAGGTGAGATTAGAATCTTCTCACATGATTCTTTTCTCAACATTATTTCATTGGATCTAAGCTCACTCCTGAAGGATTTTCAACGTTTTCCATTTAAGCTTCTTAATCCTCAAGGTAGATCTAGTGATTTATGCAAATACCTTGTATTGAAATCAGGTTTGGAATGCATGCCCCTCATGTATGTACATAACATTTGTAAAACCTCTCAAATCAACACATATTTATCTTTGGATGATAGAGGATCTCATGCCCTGACTGATAGATCTTATTGAAATACTAAAAACTGTCATTTCATTAATTATTTTCCCATTGGTCTATCTCATGATATTTGTTGGCTTAAATTTTTCGATTGCGTCAAACCCGCAAATTTTTATGATTCACTATCTCACTGTTTGAATAATTGTTAAGAAGTTGAGGTGCTTCAATTTTTTTCATGGTTATGTAAGGTCCTCACAACCTTGACAAAGTTCCTGAAGAAGCTCGAGTTATCTCTTTCTCACGAGCTCCTACTCATAGGGAAAATACACTGATTAATTTCTTATCTCTACAACAATCTCAATCTTTTCAAACTAGTTGTTTTCAGTATTAGGATCGAATCACTGACTAGTTGGAAGAGTTGTACCTCACGTGCTTTGTTGTTAACCATACATTCCAATATTATCTTGAGCCTAATTTACATATGGATCAACGTGCATTTTCAAGTTCCTTTAATCAAGGTAGATATACAGGTTGGATAAAGAAAGTCCTTATAGCACATTGTTCTACTTGCAAACAAAGCCTTCAATTTATTATGAAATTTGTTTAGGTAAACATCTTTATCTTTACACATTGTTTTGTAATGATTCTGATCTTTGATATATTTTTCTTTGCAGGTCGAGAGTAAGTTTTGTGGATGCATTGGAAATTTGACTTCATATGATCCTGACCTCCTAGTTTAGATAGATTTGGATTTAGGTTTAGTTCTGCATTCTAATTACTTTTTCATTTCATTCCAACACTTTTCCGGCATCCATCTCTTTGCATTATGCATTTTCCTTTCTCTTTGAGTTTTTTTCTCCACATCCCCTTTACTAGTCTTTACTTTGGTTTCTTACCATTGTCATGTCATGTTTTCCTTTGCGTCTTTTCTCTTGTTTTGTTTTAATGAAATCTTGTATGAAAGATGCCTCGTCTAACTCTAAAGTAATGTGGAAAAAGTTTGCAAAGGTCATTGTGATATCTAACAATGCTTGGTTAACCTTTAGTCCTCTTCTTTGTTTAGGCCTAAATATATTTTAAGGTCAATGATGCTTGTACAAAAAATAATTTTCAATTTTTCATCTTAAACGAAAGCTGAAGCAGATCTACGATGCTCATATATATAATAGGATTTTCATTCCTTGAATCGACCATCTATATTGATTGGTTTTAAACATGTCAACTCAGTCGAGTATAGAAGGGAAAGGAGAAAACTAAAGTGAGCGAACTAATTTTAGAGGTATATACATAACAATCTCTACAAAACAAGGAATAATCTCTCTTGCTCATTAAATAAGTTGGGATCCCTCTTTCACCCTTGGAAAAATAATTTCTAATAAAATGCCAATGTGCATAAAGAAATAAAATAAATAAAGGGTGAAAGAACAGAAAGACTTCTTGCGCTGAGAGGTGAAGCAAGCAACTTCGCGGGGTACTAAACAAGCTCACTCGTAGTGAAGCAATGCTTGTGATTCCTTGAAGTGACTTTGTCGAGGTATTGAACAGGCTTGCTGGTAGCAAAGCAACACCAAAGATGATACTAAAACTATGAACATTGTAAAATCATGAAAATCATATAATTCTTCTCCCTACTTGAAACAACTAAAGTTTAAGTAATTCCATGAAAATGTTCTAAGCTGACAAGGATAACAGGAGAAACTACATATATAAATGAGCTAAGTAAAGAATCTAGGGTGATCTGCTAGATGAGATAACACTTCTCGAAATCTAGACCCTGTGCATAAAGTTAGACCTAAACAAAGAAGTTGGGGTTCTTCTACTGTGTCACGAAGTCTTGAATATGCTACATGTTGAAAATAGCAACAAGAAAGGTTAAAAATAACATCTTGAAATTCCAATTTAATTCGTCATTGAATTGAATTGTAATTCTATTCCCATAGCAACTCGTAATAGTTAATTAAGTTAAATTGACTTAATTGACTTAGGAAATTCGAGTTGGAAATCTATCTAGGTTCATGTAGAGTGATCCCTAATTTTTAGGGGCCCAGGTTGAGTTCTTTTGAGTTGTAATTAAATAACTTAGTCTAACTAAGTTATATTCAGTTAAACTAGTTCTAACTGTTGGAGGAACTAGTAGAGGTTTAGTAGTGGAGTAGTGCACCAATGCATAACAAGTACGACACCAGTTAACTGAAGATTCACTCATAATTAACTCATGCATGTTATTTTAGAGGAAGACCCAGTTGAGATTAGAGTTCAAGGACAATGTACTAACAGTTGTATAATTTTATGAGTTCTACAAATGGTGCATGTAATAAGTTGGGGGCCTATGTTTGGATTACACAGTTATGGAGAGTGGATTTCCCATTAAATACGGGTTGAATTCCTCTAGGAATTATGCAAGGAAGTAGGGGCTTGGAAGTCTAGGAATTTGGTTAAGTATTGGCCAAAGGAAGTCAGTCATGCCGAGGATAGAAAATACTTGTGCATGTTGAGATCAAGGTTGAGCAGAGAATATTTTATTCATCCAGAGTCTGTGACAAAGAGCACAAGGAAGTAGGGGGTTGGAAGGCTAGTAAATTGGCTAAGTGTTGGACAAACTTATCCTAGGAAGCAGAGAGTTATATTGTACTAGTGCAAGAATTATTCAGGTTGAACAAGCATTATATTTTCTTCTCAGATATTCTAGTTAATGCAATATAGATAGTCAGGGTTTTTAACAGTTGCTTTCCCCACAAAAATATTGTGTTATGTGTGATTGATATTATTCCTTTTCTACTTATTGTTTTCATCAATCAATTTTAGTTTTCGATGAAGAGTAGAGTATATTCTTGTGTTGTGTTTTAGAAAATCATATAAGTTGTTGAATCTATAGTAAAAATCTATCTCAAATTTTGGAGCCTCCTAATCATCATGTAAACTGTCACTTTGAGCCATCAATGTCATGCTCGGTCATGTTGTCCGAGTGTTCAAGTCTTCCCTTGGGAAACACAAGTGTTGAAGTTATTCACATGCCCAACTCTTGATGTCTTCACAAGCACACTACATAGTGATAGTGTTGTGCACTTTGGGACAATAGTGGTCTCCCTTGTTGAAAATCATTACATATTCGCTACTCACAATCATTGTGTAGTCCCTACTCACAATGATTGCATAGTTCTTTCTCTAAATAATTGCGCATTTCCTACTGATAGTGATTGCACAATCCCTTCTCACAATGATTGTGTAGTTCTTTCTCTTATTGATTGCACAATTCTTACTGATAGTGATTGTGTATTTTTCACTCACAGTGATTGCACAGTTCCCAGTGACAATGTAAGGCAATCCTATGTAGATAGTGATTTCACACTCCTTGTTGACTGGGAGAGTGTACTTCTTCAAGTCAGTATCATCACACCTCTTAGTGGCAATCAATTCACTCAGGACTCCTAGTTTTTGGACATGCACTAAGCACACTCAAAAATCTTAACCCTAATTGCATGTACGCTCTCCCTATATAAACAATCCATTCTAGAGCTCATTTTCACATTCATGATTTGCTATGGAGCTCTATGCATTCTTAAAGCATAAGGAGCATTCTTAATTACAAATGCCCCACCTTCTGGGTGAGTTTCTTAATTGTCACCTTTTTTGTGTCTTTTTTGTTTTTTTTTGTTTTTTGTTTTTTCTTGTGTTTTTGTTTTGTTTTGTTTTGTTTTTGTTTTTGTTTGTTTGTGTTTTTTTTTTGCTTTTTTTGCTTCTTTTTTTTCACTCTTGCATGTGTCATTTTTAATTGATCTATCTTTTGCAATTGTCACTTTCACTTGCTTTCATTCTTACATGTGTCTCTTGTGTTTTATTTTGTTTTCGCATATGTCACTTTCACTCTTGCATGTGTCACTTTTGCGTATCCCAAGAACACCTTGGCACACCTCGTACAAGCATCTCCAACAAACTCTTTTGCACTAGTTGATGTTATTTATCACAAGAACATGTGTTGGACACTATCCCATGGCATATCACATATTGTGATTTTAGTCTACGCTTGTGTCATAAAGACTTACATCCTAAATGTCACACATGGAGATAAGTGTCATTTTATTGTCACTTCAATGTATGCATGATGTTATGGGCAGTGTGCATATTCTTGACATGTGTTTGATTGTGATCATGTTTTGGAACTGTTCATATGATCTTGTTCTCTCCTTCTTGTCTCACTGATCTAACACTTAGTCAATTTTTGGATTCTTCCTTGTCCTCATATCTTTCACAAGTCATGAGAACATTGAAACTCTAGCCAAGTGATGAGTACATTGCACATTCTTAAGCCTCAACAATGAGACTCTTACCTCCTGGACTTTCCCACTGTGCTCATCTTGAGGAAAACCTCCTTCACTGCACATTGAGTAACCCTACAGAAAAGACACTTAGTCTTGTTACATGCATTTTCCCACTGAGCAAGCCTTAATCAACCCTACCTTGTATTGCACATTTCACATTATCAGTGGACATAAGGGCCATATCTTGACCCATTCAGTGGTTACCTGCACAATCCCTAGATCCTCCACCTCAATCATTGCACATTGTGCAGTTACAATGCCCAAGCTTAACACCCTTGTCTCTTGGACTTTCCCATTGAGCAATGCCTTGACCAACCTTTTCTCCACTACACATTGGCACTTTTAGTGGACAATAGGACTATCCTTAATTCCTTGTAGTGCTCACCTACACAATACTTGGATCTTCCTCTTAAGCATTGTGCATTCCTGGTGAGAAAGCATTTCATCTCTTCCTCCAAAACTTGCGCACTACACACAAACATGTCTCTTCTATTAATTTGACAGCTCATTGACAAATTCCAACTTATATATATTATTTGAAGCACAAGGATGAAGGCTTCGAAATGTTCATGGAGTTTAAAGCTTTGGTAAAAAATAAAACAACTAAGAAATTCCATATATTTAGGTATAACAATGGTGGAGAGTACATTTTGAATGAGTTCATTGATTTTTTCAAGAAGGAAGGTATCAAGAAAGAGATGATTGTGACCTATAATCCTAAACAAAATGGAGTAGATGAAATAATAATAGCTCTATTATAGAATTCGCTCGTGCCATGCTCCATGATCAAAAGTTGTCGAAGTTCCTTTGGGGAGAAGCAACAAATGTTGCCGTATATGTTCAAAATAGGATGCCTCATCAAGAATTGGACACAAGACCCATGAAGAAGTGTTCACAGTTCTCAAGCCATATGTTGGCCATCTCCATATCTTTGGCTACCTTGTATACTTCCATGTGTCAAAGGACAAAATAAATAATATGGAAGCCATGAGAAGAAAAGGTACATTTGTGGATATTGTGAAAATTCTAAAGCTTTTAGAATATATATTCTTGGTAAAAGGAAGGTTGAAATTAGCAGGGATGTAACATTTGATGAAGATGTTTCCCTTGGAAAAGCAAGGGACCTTCCTCCACCTCCTCCTCATGAGAAGAAGAATGATGATATGGATATTTTAGATGGTTCTTCCATGCCCAAATCCAAGAGAGATGTTGTTGATGATCCCATGGAACCCATGGATCCCTTATATCCTCCTCCATGAGATCCTCTTGCCAGGAAGAGGCTACTTTGGCTTTGTGACACATTACAAGATGATGAGAGACACGTTCATGTTCGAAGATCATTTCGAGAAAGCGAGAATCCATGCAGGTACCATGGATATGTTGCAACCATAAGCACTATGATTCAAGCCAAACCTCCCACCTTTGAAGAAGCCGCGAAAGAACAAGTTTGGAAGGATGCTATGGCCGAAGAATATGAATCAATAATGAAGACTAATGTATGGGATGTTGTGTCGAGACAAAAGGGAAAATCTGTGGTGACTTTAAAGTGGTTATTCAAGATGAAAAATGGAGTTGATGGTATCATTGAGAAATATAAAGCAATGTTCGTAGCCTGAGGATTCTCCCAGAAAGAGGGAGAAGATTGTGATGACATATTTGCACCTGTGACTCGATATACAAACATTCATCTGATAGTTTCTCTTGCCATGAGTCAAGGATGGACCCTTCATCAGATGGATGTGAATACTGTAACAACCCTGGGTTAAAAATTCATGTAATAAAATTAATAAAGGAAAATTAATAACCAAGGTCATGGGACATGTATTCCAAGATGAATGTTGGAAAAAAACAGTGATGGGGATCACTTGTGATTAATTAATCACTATTGAAATTGGCAAAGGCTTTGAATTGGCATGAGGCATTTATTGGCATTTTATTTTTGAAAATAATGGAAAATAGGAGAAAAGGAAGGTGAAAGGTCATAACTTGCATGTGAGAAGGAAATTGAAGGAAAATAATGGAAAATCGAAGAAAATAGAGGCCTCAATGATAAAAAGGCTTTTGAGGATCAATTCACAACGTTTTTTAAGTTTTTAGCTTTGAGCTCTCTTCTATTATCTCTCTCATAATCTTTCACACATAGATTTTTATTGGAGCACCCTTGATCATTGTAGCATACTTGGGATTTCGAGAAAAAAGGAAAAGGAAAAGCAGGAAAGTGCAAGAGGACAATGGGATCAACAACTACAATAGGTTTTTGTTGCAGGTATCGAGTTTCATGTATGATTTCCTTGCTAGTTTGGAAATGCATGGCATATGCATGTGGTTATTTGGTTATGATATGTCATTGGCATGGAGGGTTTCCTGGATTGATAATGGTTTTGCTTAGACTTGCCATTTCCTAGATAGTCATGGTGTTGTGGTTTTTATCTTTGTTTTTTATTTGGTTCTCATGTTCCTTATGGTTATGGGTTGAGTTATCAGTTCCTGGAGCCTTGGGTGGTCAAGCACTCTAGAAGCCCTGTAACAAGTTGTGTTGAGTTACTAGTCTTGGAAGCCTTGGTTGGAAAAACGCCCAGGAGATTAATGACAGTTGTGGGTTGAGTTACTAGTCCTGGAAGCCAGGTTGGAACAAATTCTATGGAGCCCTAGACTAATCGAGTAGGGATGGATTTGGTGATGGTTAATGATGTCTGACCATGAGGAGGAACCACTGGTTGAGGGCTGATGTGGTTTAGTCTATGGAAGCCCTGGTTTGGTTTTCTTGGTTTATTCCATGAGATCCCACATTCATGCTTGGAATATGAAACATGCGTGATTGGATGAAAGAAGGATTTGGTTCAACCCAATATATGGTCGAGTGGTATGTGGAATTCCTTGACTTGTTTGGATTTTCATATGTCAATAAGATCTTTTTTCCTCTTGTGTTTTATGTGTAAATGTACTTGTTATTGTGTGGCTATGATGGTTGTTTGATTATTGTTATTTATCTAGTTATATGCTAGTCATAAATATGGTTTTATGACAAACTTGAGTTATGGGTCTCATCATGTTGTGGTTAGTAGATGAAATGTTAATGAATGCATGAACTAATAGATGATAATGCATATGTGAAAGGGAATCAAACCTTCTTGACGATTCTCAAATAAGTATGAGGTCCCTATGTTCAGATGTGTTTTTATGACCTGTACATTACATGTTCATGATGTGTTTTCTGAAATTCCTGTCATGGTTAGGATGAGTCAGGATAGGTTCTTGTTAAAGTTTTGTAGTAGAGGCCTTGTCTTCTTGTTATTTATCATCACTGCGAGTTTCTTCAAGTTCTGGGTAGAGGCCTGAGTCCTAGCCCTGAACAATGGGCTTAAATCTCACAGTTGTTGGTAGATGACTTCCTAAAAAAGGTTGCAGTTGCATGGAGGCCTTGTTGTGGGAGTGATTGCAGGGTCACACCCACATGGAGGGCCTATCATGGGAGCGATACAGGGTTTAATTTAGTTAAAAATCAAGATAACTCAGGGGTTGGGCACCTAGAGTGGTTGGTTAGCTCCTAGGGGTCCTGTAGCTCCTGAGGAGAGTCAATTTGGTTTTGGTTTGTCGATTCCACTTCCTTAACTGTAATCTTGGTGTTGAATCATATCATAGTAACTCTGCATCACATATTTACCCCGGTGGACTGGTTATCTTGGGTAAGTGTGGGAGGAGGGTGTTACAAGGTGGTATTAGAGTAGGTTACGTTCTCTTCGGGTGATATCTGATACCATAGTGGTATTAGAGCATGGTTCAACCCTGGGACTAGATGGGTGAAATGTGTTTCTCATGAATGCATGTCGGTTGTATATGAATTTGTTATGCATGTCGATGTTTACATGTTTTATGCACCAATTGATGTTATAGTTTGTGGCATTGTGCATGGTAACTAGATGATGATTGATATGTCTATATACTGTTATGATTATAATTATATATGTATTGTGCTAATCTGGTTAATCTTGTAGATGATATATCCTCCATTGAACTATACTGAGGTATGTTGGTTATGTTTATGTTTTGGTTTAGCTAACATGATATACTTGCAGGAAGAAGAAGATCAAAGATGACTAGCAAAATAATAAACTACAATTCACGAGATTCTCCCTATAGATCAGATGAGTAATATGTTCATGGGTACTCTCCTAATATAGAAAACACTTTGAGAAGTTTGAAGGAAGAGATAAAGAGTTTCAAAGTAGATAATGACAAAATCATTCAGTCAAAAGAGAGGTTTTCCAGAGAACATGAGAAATAAACAGAGGTCAATGCAGTTACCCTTCAGAGCTTGTCAAACTTGCAGAGACAAGGACCACGTAGGTCTAGTCATGGACAAGAGGACATGACTAATGGAGCCTATGGTAGTAGGTCTCATGGTGGGCATAGTTCGGATAGAGATGACATGGTCAGAGATGGCAGATTCTTGGATACGCCTGATAGACAAGGCAATTGACATGGGATTTACTCTAGTTCTAGTTTAGATAGGTACCATGGTCATCATCGATATTATCCTTATAGGAGGGGTGACAGGGGATATTTTCTGGATGAGTTCAAGAAAGAAAAGCCACCTATAGTTGATGGAGAAATGAAGAAGTCACAAGATGCATAAGCATGGTTGCTTGGAATGAATAAGTTCTTCAAATTACATGATTACTCATAGAACATGAAGGCCAGGATAGATACCTTCAATATTAAAGGTAAATAAGACATTTGGTGGGAAGATGTAAAGAATGTCAGAGGTATTCATGAAGAGGAGTTGACTTGGTGTGAGTTCGAGATACTTTTAAGGAAGAAGTATATATCAGAGAGATATTATGGTGACATGGAAAAAGAATTATATGAGTTGAATATGTGATCCATGAATGATGAGGAGTACACTAGAAGATTCTTAGAGTTATTAAGGTATGTTCCTTACCTGAAGGAGGAGAAAGCAAAGATTTATAAATTCATTAGTGGGTTTCCATTAGCATTCAATGACAATATTGAATTTGATGAGCCTACATCGTTGGAGGAATCCATCAGAAAGTTGAAGAATTGTTATGAGCAATTGAAGTGCATATATGATACTAGGAAGGATTGGAAATATAATAAGAAAAATAAAGTAAAATAGGAGAATAAGTGAACAAGACCTTAGGACACATGTAACAAAGAGGGTGAAACACCTCACAAGAAGTTAAATGCATTTAACAAGGGACAAGGATTTTAGTTTGAGGAGAAAAATAAGGGTGATGGCAAGAATCCTTTACAGTGTTGGACTTGTGGCAAAGATCATCGTAGAAGAGGTTGTCCACAACATCAAGGTGGTAGACTGCAAATCTATAGTTCTCAAGAGGCACAAATAGTGGGGGACGTCAGACAAAGTATTCCTCATATTTATGCAACATTGGATAACAGGCAGGTGGATCACCGGGCATCTATTATCGAGATGGACGGTAAGCTTTGTGATCAATTTGTTTATATTTTGATTGACCCCAAATCTAATTATAGACATGTTAATCCTGACCTCGTGGATAAGTGTGTTTTGAATAAAGAAGTACATGCAGAATCTTGGTTAGTGTAGTTGGCTAAGGTTCTAAGAAAATAGTTCATCACTGGGTAAGAGCTTGTACATTTGAGTTGAATGGTATGCCTACATTAGTGCATTTGAATGTGCTTCTGGTGGGATTATACAATATGTTTTTGGGTATGGACTAGTTATATCGTCATAGGACCAAGGTGGATTGTTACGACAAGGATATTGAGTTCTTGTATGACAATGGAGAACATAGGATCTTGCAAGGTAAGAATAAGGGAAAATCAGTTAGAATGGTGACAACTATGTAGGAAAAGAGCAGTCGCAAGAAAGGGTGTGTGTTATTTGTAGTACATATTTCTAGTAATAAAGGTAAGGATCATGAGGATTCATAATTCTTGAATAGGTAAATCGTTTTAGTTTCAGGATGTATTTCCCGCAGAGATTTTAGAGCTACCGCTTCACAAGGAAGTCGAATTTTCTATTGAGTTGGTACTAGGGGTAGTGCCAACATAAAAGGCACCTTAGAGGATGAGTGCACTAGAGTTAGTAGAATTGAAGTTGCAGTTGAAGGAAATTGTTGACAAGGGATACATCAGGCCAAGTGTATCTTCTTGGGGTGCATCGATGTTTTTTGTGAAGAAGAAGGATGGTACTCTCAGGTTATGTATTTATTATAGGAAGTTCAACAAGGTGACAATTAAGAACTGATATCCATTGCTGAGGATTGATGATCTGTTTGACCAGTTGAAGGGAGTAGCAGTGTTTGAAAAGATTTATTTGAGATCAGGATATCATCAGGTATGCATTAAGGAAGAGGACATCTACAAGACTACTTTCAAGACCAGGTATGGGCATTATGAGTTAGTTGTAGTTCCTTTCAGCTTCACTAATGCTCCAAATACTTTTATGTGCTTGATGAAAAATGTATTGTGTCCTTATCTGGACAAGTTTATTATTGTATTCATTGATGATATATTGATATATTCTAAGAATGAGGAAGAGCATGGCGAACACTTAGCAACAATGTTAAAACTACTAAGAGAGCATCAGTTGTATGCCAAGCTTAGCAAATGCAATTTCTTTGAGACAAAGGTAAATTACTTTGGAGATGTTGTTTCCAAGGAAGGCATAACAATGGATCCGGAAAAGATAAAAGATATCATGGAATGGGAAGCTCCTAGGAATGTGGATGAGGTCAGATCATTCATGGGGTTAGCAGGTTATTATAGGAGGTTCATTAGGAACTTCTCACAAATTTCTTATCCTATTACATCATTGCAAATAAAAGATAATAAATTTGAATGGACAGAGGAATATGCAACAAGTTTCGAGCAATTGAAGAAGTAGTTGACAAATGCTCCAATGTTAAAAATTACAGATCCAAACAAAGAGTTCGTGGTGTATACATATGATCTCCAGAGAGGACTTGGTGGAGTCTTGATTGCGGGAAGGACAGGTAGTGTGCTATAAATAAAGGAAATTGAATGAGAACGAGAAAAATTATCTGACACATGATCTTGAGTTGGATCAGATCATTCATGCATCGAATATGTGGAGGCACTATCTTCTTGGCAGGAGGTTTGTATTGATGAGTGATCACAATGGATTGAAATACCTATTTGACCAAATGAATCTGAATTCCAAGAAGGCTCGATGGTTGACCATGATCAATCAGTTTAACTTTGAGATTAGGTACATTAAAGGAAAGAGAACAAGGTTGCAGATGCTCTTAGTAGAAGAGTAGATGTAAATCACATTTCAACTATGAGTTTATACATGAAAAATCTACAAGGTCAGATATTATAGGAAGGCCAACATGATGACATGTATAGGGAGCTTAGGCATAGGTTACAATAGGATATAGGTGATCAAGATGTGGACTGTCGTCTCACAACAGATGGTTTGGTAAGATTTAGGGATAGGAACTATGTGCCAGACAATAGTGAGCTCAAGAAGATTATCTTGAGGGAATTTCATGCTAAGCCATATTCAGGTCACCCAAGATATCAAAAGTCATTTACAACAATGAATAAGTTCTATTATTGGTCAAATTTGAAGAAGGAAGTGGCATATTTTTTGGATAGATGCTTGGATTGTCAACAAGTAAAAGTCGAGTGTAAGCATCCAGGTGGTTTACTACAGCCGATTTCGATTCCAAAGTGGAAATGGGAGGTAATTTCCAAGGATTTCATTACAGGTTTGCCGAGGACATCTAGACAACATGATTATATTATTGTTGTGGTTGATAGGTTGACCAAGGTAGCACACTTCATTCTAGTGAAGTCTACTTATTCATCTAATGATGTAGCAAATGTCTTCATCAGAGATGTAATGAGGTTGCATGGTGTACCGAAGAAGATTGTGTTGGACATGGATGCTAAGTTCACTTATAGATTTTGGAAGGAATTATTTATAGGTTTGGAGATATAGTTTTCCTTTAGCATGACTTATCATCCATAGCTAGATGGAAAGATAGAGAGAGTCAATAAGATTTTGGAGTACATTTTGAGAATGTATATTATGCATCAACAATGAAAGTGGGAAGAGTATATTACACTAGTTGAGTTTTCTTACAACAATAGGTATTAGGAGTCACTGAGGATGAGTCTGTTTGAGGCACTCTATGGGAAGAGTTGTAATACTCCCATCAATTGGAGTGATACAGTGAAAATGGTATTGATAGGACCAAAAATGTTGGCATAGATGAACAAGAAATGAAGGTAATCAAGAAGAATCTAAAGGCAGTACAGGACAAGAAGAAAATTTATTCAGATAAGCACAGGGTTTTTAAGGAGTTTAAGGCTAGTGAACATGTGTATTTGTGCGTCAAGCCCAATAAGATATCCTTGAGGATTGGGTCATGTACTAAGCTAGCAGCTCAGTATTGCGAGCCTTTCGAGATCCTTGAGAGGATTGAACCAGTAGCCTATCAATTTGTATTGGCTTCGATAGTGAAAGTTCATGATGTTTTCCATGTGTAATTACTTAAGGAGTATGTTAAATATGTTGATCATGTGATTGAATGGTTTGTATTGCAGGTGGAACTAGAAGGATAATTCTAGTCAGAACCTCAGTGCATTTTACATAGAAATATGCTCATGCTTCGGAACTGAGCAATTGATTAAATTAAAGTGCAGTGGAAGCACTTTGGGCCCAATGAAGCTAACTGGGAGATGGCTGATTAGATGCAGGCTATGTATCCTCCATTGTTTGTCTGTTGAGGCAAAGAATGAATTTTTGGTATATATATATATATATATATATGGATGTAAATATCGCCACGAGCTATGTTATAAAACTCCAATAAGCGATATGGTTTTCATGTTGCTATGTTTGTCATGTTGTTTTGCTTTTCAGTAGGTTGTTCATTGTAAATATTGCAACGAGATAAGTTATAAAGCTCCATGGGTAGTATGTTTTTCTTTTCAATGGTCTTGCTAGTTGTAGGTAGCATTGAACACCGAGGATGGTGTTCCCCAAAGGGGGAGGGGTCTGTAGTAGCCCTGGCTTAAAAATCCATGTAATAAAGTTATTAAAGGAAAAATAATATCCAAGTTCATGGGACATGTATTCCAAGATGAATGTTGGGAAAAAACATAGTGATGGGGATCACTTGTGATTAATTATTGACTATGGAAATTGGCAAAGGAAATGGAAAAGGATTTGAAAAACATGAGCTATTTATTAGCATTTTATTTATGAAAATAATGGAAAATAGGAGAAAAGGAAGATGAAATATCACAAGTTGCATGTGAGGAGGAAATTGAAGGAAAATAATGGAAAATTGAAGAAAATAGAGGCCTCAATGATAAAAAGGCTTATGAGAATTAGTTCATAGCCTTTCCATTTCCTAGATAGCCATGGTGTTGTGGGTTTTATATTCTTTTTTTTTGGTTGGTGCTCATATTCCTTATGGTTGTGGTTTGAGTTATTAGTGCATGGAGCCTTGATTATAAAAACGCTTTGAAATCCTTGTAACTAGTCCTAGAAGTCTTGGTTGGAAAAATGCTCTCGAGCCCTTGGTGGGTTGGGTTACTAGTCTTGGAAGCCTTGGTTGGAAAAATGCTCTGGAACCCGACAACAACTATGGGTTGATTTACTAGTCCTGGAAGCTGGGTTGGAGAAAACGCTCTAGATCCCTGGACAAGTTGGTAGAAACCATTCTGGTGATGGTTAGTGAGGTTCAACCGTGAGGTGGAATCACTTCTTGAGTGTTGAGGTGGTCTGGCCTCTGGAAGCCCTAGTTTGGTTTACTTAGTTTATTCCATGAGATCCCACACTCATTCTTTGAATATGGCATGGGGTGATTTTCAGAAATAAATATTTAGTTCAACCTAATCTATGGTCGGGTGGTACATGGCAGTCCCTGACCTATTTGGATTTTCATATTTCAATAAGAGATATTTTCCTATTATGTTATATGTGTAAATGTACTTGTTATTATGTGGCTCTGATGATATTTAGATTATTTCTATTGATCTGGTTATATGCTGGTTATAAGTATGGTTTTATGACAATCTTGAGTTATGACTCTCATCATGTTTTGGTTAGTAGATGAAATGTTAATTAATGAATGACCTAATAGATGATAATGCAACTAATGTGAGAGGGAATCAAACCTTCTTGACGATTCTCAGATAACTATGAGTTCCCTATGTTTAGATGTGTTTTTATGACCTGCACATTACATGTTCATGATGTGCTTGATGAAATTCCTGTCATGATTAGGATGAGTCAGGCTAGGTCCTTGTTCAAGTTTTGCATTAGAGGCCTTGTCTTCATGTTATTTATCATCTTTTTGAGTTTCATTAAGTTCTAGGTAGAGGCCTGAGTCCTAGCCCTAAAAATTGGCTTAAATCTCACAGTCGCTGACACAGAACTACCTGAAAAATATTGCAATCACATGAAGACCTTGTTGTGGGAGTGACTGGAGGGTTACATTCACATGGAGGGCTTGTCATGGGAGCGTCTGGGGGTTTAGTTTAGTTAAAAATAAATTTAACTCAGGGGTTGTGCACATGGAGTGGTTGGCTAGCTCCTGGGGATCCTGTAGCTCATGATGAGGGTTAGTTTGGTTTTGGTTCGTCGATTCCACTTCCTTAAATGTACTTGGGGAGTTGAATCATATCATAGTAACTCTTTGTCACATATTTACCTTGGTTGACCAGTTAGCTTGGGTAAGTGTGGGAAGAGGGTGTTACAAAGACAATATTCCTTCATGGCATGTTACCAAAAGAAGTGCACATCAAGCAACCACAAGGATTTGAAGTATAGGATAAAACGACACATGTTTTCAGGTTGAAGAAGGTATTGTATGGTTTGAAGCAAGCCCCCAAAGCATGGTACGCCCACGTAGATAGCTATTTGGTGAATATGGAATTTACAAGAAGCAATATTGATCACAACCTCTACTTCAAGGTAGTCTAAGGTATGATTTTGATTTTGGTTTTATATTTTCGATGATTTATTATTAACAAGTAGTGAGTCCGTGATGATAAAGTGTAAGAGGGTGTTAGCCTCTGAATTCGAGATGAAGTACCTTGGACTCATGCACTAATTTCTAGGCCTTGAGATATGGAAAAGGCTCGATGAGATTTTCCTTTGACAAGGAAAATATGTCGTGAAGCTGTCGGAGAGATTTGGAATGACACAATGTGAGTCCCTGTCCACACCGATGGAAAGGAATTTCAAGAAGTTATGTGGAGAAGCAGTTGGAACCGATATGGTGAATCCATCAGAGTATAGAAAGTTGAATGGGGCTATGATGTTCTTTGAACACCCATCCAGACATATACTATGCAATGAACATGTTGAGTCAATTCATGACCAAGCCTCTCCTTGCACACTAGATCACTGCCAAACACATTTTGAGATATTTGCATGGAACAATCACCCTTGGTTTGAGATATTCTGCCAGATATGTTTGATTTCATGGATATAAAGATGTTGACTATGTAGGAAACATTATCGACAGGAAGAGTACATCTGGATGTTGTTTTAGCCTTGGATCTGCCATGTTATCTTGGATTAGCAGGAAGCAAAAGTCTGTAGCATTGAGTACCACCAAGGTAGAGTACATTGCCACTGGCATGTATAGCTGTGAAGAAGTTTGGTTGAGGAATATCTTTGGAGATATATTTAAGCAGGTCCTAGACACTACAGTGATATATTGTGAAAATAAGAGTGGGATCCATCTAGCAGAGAATCCCATATTTCATGACAAGTCCAAGCACATAGAGATTCAATATCATTACATTCCTCTTCTTTAGATTTAAGAATGTTTCAATAGATAGAGTTGAGAAGAGATGGGATATGATATGATGACAGGTGTTTATTACATGATACAGTTGGAATTTCTCTCTAGTTGAGAGGGAGTGTTAATTTGGTAACTCAATGAAAAATTCCAACCATGGGATTGTAACCACCTCCTCCCACATCTATCCAAGTTAACCGGTCTGATCGGGTAAACGTGTGACAAGAGGCCACTATGATATAATTAAAATCCCCATGTATAGTTAAGGAAGTGGAACCAGAAAAACACAACCAATCTAAACTTCTACACAAGCTATAGAACCTCCATAAGCCAACCAACCTTTCCAGGTGATTAACCCCTGAGACAAATTGATAATTCACTAACCTAGAGCCTCAGTCGCTCCCATGATAGGGGCATGCATGTGACTAGGACCCTCCAATCGCTCCAACAACAAAGGCATGCAAATGACTAGGTACTTTTTATGCTAGTTCTGAGCCAAGGACCCTAGAATCTGTGCCGCTTTTTCAGGGCTAGGCCTCAGGCCATTGCCCAAAACTTCATGAAACTTCCAGAAATGAAAAATAATATCGAAACAATAATACTAATGCAAATAATTTATAAATGACTTGATTAGAACCCAAATATCCAGTAACTACGTGCCATATTTCAAGCATGAAAGTTGGATCTCATGGAACAAATCCAACAAAACTAAACCAGTGCTTCCCGAGGCCAAACCACCTCAACCCTCAAGCAGTGTGTAAAACCCCTGGTGAAAATTCCATGTAATAAAAGTTAATAAATGAAAAATAATAACCAGGGTTGATGGGACACTTATTCCAAGATGAATGTTGGGAAACACATCCTAGTGTGGGTGTTCATTTGGTTATGATTCCGATGTGGACACATCTAGCGAGCATAATTGTGCAATTACACCTCTTTGCTCCTTTTTTAGAATCTTTGTCACACTATTAGAGATGATTATCTTTCCTGGTTTCCCTGCAATACCCCTTAATTCAACTTCCTTTCCTTCCGTAGAAAATTTGATGAAAAGTTCTTGAAAATTAAAAGCTATTGTACCCAGGGATTGTAGCCATTGGACTCCTAGTACAACATCAGCACCTCCCATTGGAATGGAAAGCATTGGGCTAGTCAATACATATTCTCCCATGGATAGCTTGATATTATGGCACTTTCCAGAGCAATTTGTTGTTCCTCCATTTGCAATCATCACTTGACACTCTGGTGCTGGATATAGGAAGCAATTCAATTCTTTTGCTACCTTACAATGAATAAAATTATGGGTGCTTCCTGAATCAATCAACACTATTACCTTTTTCTTCTTGATTTGTCCTTCTATCTTCATGGTTTGAGGAGTGGTAATTCCTGCCAATGCATTACAAGATATGGTCGGATTTATTTGTTCTTCATCTAGGCTTTGTTCCTGGAGTATATCCTCTTCTTTCGACCTTTCTTGCTCCTTTTCTTCTTCCTCATCACAATCTATGTAGAATAATTTCTTCTCAGCACACTTATGACCTTTAGTGTATTTGCTATCACAACTGTAACAAAGCCCTTTTGCTCTTTTTCCTTCCAATTGTTGTGGTGTCAACCTTATAGGTTGTGGAAGACTAGGGGCAACAACAATTCCGTCTTTATAGTTGTGAGTGGTATGCTTCCTGATTGCCATAATTTTTCTTTCCATTTTTCTTGCTAACCTAAATGCCTTCTCTGATGAATCAGGTTCCCAAAGGTGAACATCATGTTGGATATTATCCTTTAAAGACCCTATGAACACATCAATCCTATGCTCCTCTGGAATATCTTTTACCCTTATGTTCAATTTTTGGAACTCCTCAATGTGCTCCATTATTGAACCCTTTTGTTTGAGACTTATCAATTGGCTAAAAAAAGTGTTGCTTTTTGTATCCTCATAATGTGCTATCAATTCTTCCATAAAAATTGCCCAAGTGATAAATTGTTTACGAGAGAAAAGCCATTGATACCATACAAACTGATTTGGTTCCAAATATAAATTTGCAATACGTACCTTTTGTGTGTTTTTCACATTATTGAGATCGAAAAATTGCTCCATTTGTAATATCCATGTTGCGGGATCCTTACCATCAAACTTCCTCATATCGATTTTTGGAATATGGTGGGTCTTCAATCCAAAATTAGAGTCTATGGAATCTTGATTAACATTTCTTTTGTTCTCATCGTGAGTTTCCTTTACTACCCTTTCACCATTAGTGACCATTTCTTGTAGCAACTTATTCATATTTATCTTCAATTCTTCCATCTTATCATCTATGCCATCAATTTTAGCGCCCATGCCATTCATCTTAGCTTCCATGCTATCCATCTTAGCTTCTACATCTTTCCTTAAACCATCCATCTTAGATTCTGTTGCTTTTTGTGCAAGTGACACTTGTTGCACTTGGTCTTGTAATTTTGATATATCATGTTGCATTTCTTCCTCTTCTTCATGAGTCATGCTAGAGCTTTTAGGTTGTTTACTATGTGCTTTCATTTTCTTTCCTCGGGGCATCAATTACCAATAATAATTCTTTACTATGCCCTTTGAATTCCTTCAAACTAATTTTTCAAACCAAGCTTATGCAAAATTAAAAAAAAAAAACTACACACCTTTTTTCACTTTGTAGAAGCTTGATATTGAATCTGATGTATCTCTGAAATTTCGGATCATCCAGTTCTGAAATTGCAATATGTAGTATCCCTCTGTGTCCTCTTTCCAATGCCACCAGTCTGATCCAAATTGTATTCTCCAAGGAAGAGTTATGCACAATCTCCCAAGATGACCTGATTATAGACCTTTCCAAAAGAGAGAAATTGTATGAAGTGCCACGTGTCACTGTTTCAACCTTTGGCTTTGAAAAATATATACAAGAAACTACACTTCGTCCTCTTTCAGTACCTTCTTACAAAATTTGAATCTAATGCTCAGAGAGAAATCTATGACGATTTTCCCCAGGTCACCTATTTGGAATGTAATTCAGGAGTTTGCAAAAAGACCAACTTCCTCAGATCATATCTCGTCAAATATAGCACGAAAAGCTCTGAAATTCATATTCGAGGTTCAATACGATTTCATCTCAATTGGATTTTTTTTTTCGCTTCTCAAACGTCGTAGAAAAAAAGTTATAGCGAAAATGCCACGATGACCTTTTTGGAGCAGCGAAACCCTAGAATCCAAAGCTTTGATACCAAATGTTATGAAACCAGCTCAAGAAAAGATAGAAAAGATAGATCAACGCCTTAGAATTCAGCCTCTTCAAGGGGGCAACCTCCTTTACATTACATAAATGAACAATTCTTGGATGATTCAAATGAAAAAACCTCCTTTCTATATATAGGAGTCTAAGGAGTCATAATATAACCCAGCTAACCTAACAATAATAATATAAAGCCACAAAAATAACAATAGAGGGATTCTATGGGGCACAGTAATAAAAATATGGGGACAATAGGGGCACAACAATATTAATAAGGGATACAACTACAATAGTAATGGGGTAATCACTAGTATTATAGGGACCTAACAAAATTGGCAAATGAAAAATGATATTTTTGGCACATTTATTTATGAAAATAATGGAAATTAGGAGAAAAGGAAGGTGAAATATCACATGTTGCATGTGAGGAAGGAAATGAAGGAAAATAATGAAAAATAAAGAAAATAGAGGCCTCATTGATAGAAAGGCTTCTGAGGATTAGTTGGTACATTTTGTCAGTTCAATTTTGGAGCTCCCCCTTTATTCTATCTCTCTCACTCTTGGACACTTAGAGTTTTCTTGGAGCACTTTGGAATTGGATCAAGAAAGGAAAAGGAGGCAAGAGGAAGGAAGGAGCAAGCAAGGAAGAGAAGGATCAAGTAGCTACAACAAGATTTGTTGTAGGTATTGATATTCATGTGTGTTTTCCTTGCTATATTTGGCATGCATGGTATTGCACGTGGTTCTTTTCTGTTATGGTATGGGTTTTTCCAGGTGTGACAGTGTTTTCAACCCAGCCTTTCCATTTCCGAATAGACATGGTGTGATGGGTTTCTCATGTTTTGGTTGAGCTGAATTTCCATATGGATTTGAAGCTGAGTGAGGTGGCTCTCCAAAATAAAGAACACATGGCCTAGTGATCCCTAAACTGGATTGTGGATTGTGTTAAGGCCACTGACCTAGTGACCCCTGAACCAGAATATGGGTTGTGGTAAAGCCAGGTATTGTGTGCCTTGGTGGGCCTAGGAATCCTCGACCGGAAAATGGTAGGATATACGATAAAGCCTAGAGGTGGTTTCCCTCAATTAGTCTTAAGAATCCTTGCCATTGAATGGCAGGATATATGGTAAAAACTAGAGGGTGGAGTCTTGGTTTAGGGCCCAGTGATCCCTAGATCAGACTGTGGATTGCGGTAAAGCCTGAGAGACTAGGAGATAGGAAAATTCCTCATGGTGTAGGTGGAGAAATCTGGTGGAATCCATGCTTGTTTTGGCCTAATGGTCTAGTGGATATTATGGTAAATCTTGTTATTACATGTTTATTGTGTTGGCCTAGTGATCCAGTGTGGATTACGTTAAAGCCTGGTTTATATTGATGAGGGTGATGTGGTTTAGCCTTAGGATGCCCTGTTTTATTATTTTGGTTTGAGTCCCACATTCATAATTGGAATATGGCATGGGGGTTATTGGCTAAAGAGATATTTTTCTCAACCAGTATATGGTCAAGTGGAATGTGGTAGTCCCATCTCAGATTAGTTTTTTCATTCATTAATAAGAGATTCTTTCCTTGTTATCTTATGTGTAAATGTACTGGTTTATATGTGGATTATATGGCTGATGTATCCTTTATATTTCGGTTGTTATTATGCTGGTTATAAGCATGTATTATGGCAATGATGATGTATGGCTCTCCTCATGTTTTGATTTGTAAATGAATGAACAATATATCTATGACCTAATAGATGATAATGTAACTAATGATATAGGGGAACAATTCTTCTTAGCGATTATCATATAAGTAGGAGACCCCTATGATCAAATATGTTGTTTAAACCTGTAGATTACATATTTGTGACATGTTTGAAAAAATACATGTCATGGCTAGGAGGGGTCCAGTCAAGTCCTTTTTCAAGTAATTGCATTTGTATCATTATTTTGTTGTTATATTTTAGTTCTGAAGGTGTCATTGAGCTCTGGAAAGTGACCTCGGCTCTAGGCTTGAAAAGTGGCACAAATCCCAGAGTTGTAGGCATAGTTATGAGGAGAAAAGTCCCTAGATGCATGCATACATATGTCGTGGGAGAATATGGAGCCTCCTAGATGGACCCTTGTCCATATCAAGGGAGAGTCCGGGGGTTTAATGGTCTAAAAACTTAGTGGGATCTAGGGGCAGTTACTTGAGTGGTTGGGATGGATCTTGGGAGTTTTGTTGCTGATGTGGAGGGTCTGTGTGGTGTGTTTCCATGGATTCCACTTCCTTAAGGCCACTTAGGAGGTTGAATCCCATTATAGTGGCCTCTCGTCATATATTTACCCCGGTTGGCTGGTTACTTGGGTAGATGTGGGACAAGGGTGTTACAGAGTGCGATCAAAGTATGGTTCACCCCTTGTACTAGATGAGCAATGTGTGTTGTTCATGCATTCATGTCAGTTTCATGTGTCTTAATCATCCTTGTGGCCTATATGCTTGTTGCATTTGCATGGTGTTAGTCATGATTGTAGTGATGTCTCCATGTGAAAGAGGATGTTATTGTTTTGAAGTGTGTCATCATGAGTGTAATATTGGTTACATGTTTTTTATGCTTGCATATTGTTAGGGTACATTGGTATGGTTTTTGTTGTCATGCATGAGGTCATGGTATGTCTAGTTGATATGGTCATGCATTGATGACTGGATTCTAGCTAGAATGATGGTTACATGGTTATATTCTTATGTATTATATGTATATATATTATCATTATTATGTTATACATGTACTACACTAATTGATTGATCTTGTAGATGAGATATCCTCCCCAAATTTTGGTAAGGTAAGCTATTTTGATTTGGTTTAGTTGACATAGTATGCCTTGCAGGAAAGAGATCAAAATGACTAGAAATATGGTAGACTACAGAGATTGTCCCTATGAATTAGATGAGCAGTGTGGTGTTGGGCACTCTTCTGATTTAGTAGACACATTGAGAAACTTGAAGGAAGAAATAAGGAGTTGTAAGGTAGACAATGACAAAATCATGCAGGCACAAGAGAAACAAGTAAAGGTTAATGCAATACTCCTTTAGAGTTTGTCAGAATTGCAGCGATAAGGGCCACTTCAAATTAGACATGGGGAGGAGGACAAAATTAATGGGACATATGGTAGTAGGTCTCATGAAGGTCACAGGTCAGATAGAGATGACACGGTTAGATATGGAAGATTGTTGGATACTCTGAATAAGAGAGGTGATGGATACAAGTATTATTCTAGTTTTGGTTCTGAAAGGCATCATTATCGTCATCGTTATCATCCTTATAGGAGGAGTGATAGGGGATACATTCTAGATGAATTTAAGAAAGAAAAGCCACCTGATTTTGATGGATACTTGAAGAAACCAGAAGATGCATAGGCTTGGATATTTGGGATGAACAAGTTATTTGAGTTACATGAGTACAAAAAAAACATGAAGGCCATAATTGATATCTTTAGTCTAAAAGGTAAAGCAAACCTCTGGTGGGAAGATGTGAAGTGGGCTAGGGACATCAGGATGGAGGACTTGAGTTGGCATGAGTTCAAGAGGATTTTAAGGAAGAAGTACTTGTTAGGAAGGTACTACAACGATAATGCCAAAGAATTTTATTAGCTAAAGATGGGATCAATGAAAAATTAAGAGGACACGACTAAGTTTTTGGAGCTATTGAGGTATGTACCGTATCTTGAATATGAGAAGGTTAAAGTTCAATGATTTATCAGTGGTTTTCCATTAGAATTTAGAGATCATATTGAGTATGATGAGCCTAGGTTATTTGAGGAATTTATTGGGAAATTGAAGCATTGTTATGCGCAATCGAAGTGTAAGAATGAATCTCAGCAACGATGGAAAGGGAAAGATAAAGGTAAAGGTAAATGGCAACCGAAAATAACAAGGCCTCAGAATGCAAAAGAGAAAGAAAATGTGGCACCACAAAATAAGTTCAATACAGCTAGACAGGGACATGGATCACAACAACAACATAGAGGTGATGGTACAGGATGGTTGGAGTGTTGGATAGGAACACCTTAAGGGAGATTTTCCACAGAATCAGGGTGGTAGGCCTCAAATCTATAGTGCACAAGAAGCGAAAAATGTTGTGGATGTTGGTTAGAGTGTTCCTCATATCTATGCAACATTGGACAATAGATATGAAGACCATTAAGCATCTATCATTGAGATGGATGGTAAGCTTTGTGATCAAGTTGTTTCTATTTTGATTGACCCTAGATATAATTATAGTTATGGTAATCCTAACCTGGTGGATAAGTGTGGTTTGAATAAAGAAGTGCATGCAAAATCTTGGTTAGTGAAGTTGGCTACATGTACAAAGAAAAGAGTTCATCATTGGGTAAGAGCTTGTGCATTTGAGTTAAATGGCATGCCTACAAAAACACATTTGAATGTACTGCCTTTGGGATCGTATAACATGATTTTTGATATGGATTGGATATACCTTCACAGGACCAAGGTGGATTGTTATGACAAATCCATTGAGTTCTTGGATGATAATGGGGTACCAAGATTCTTACGGGGAAAGAATAAAGTGACATCAGTTAGGATGGTGATAGCTATGCAGGCAAGCATAGTCGCAGGAAAGGGTGTGTGTTATTTGTAGTACATATCTGTAGTGACAAAGGTAAGGAAGTTAAGGATGCTAATTTTTTGAGAAGGTACCCAGTTCTATAGCAGTTTCAGGATGTATTTCCTACAAATATTTCATAGTAGCCACCTCACAGGGAAGTAGAATTTTCTATTGAGTTGTTTCTAAGGGAAGCTCCAACATCCAAAGCACCTTACAGGATGAGCACACCTGAGTTGGTAGAGTTAAATTTGCAACTGAAGGAGATTCTTGACAAGGGATAAATTAGGCCAAGTGTATCGCCTTGGGGTGCACTGGTATTATTTGTGAAGAAGAAGGATGGTACTCTCAGATTATACATTGAATACAGGCAATTGAACAAAGTGACCGTCAAGAACAGGTATCAGTCATTGAGGATTTATGACTTGTTTGATCAGTTGAAGGGAGACGAAGTGTTCTCGAAGATTGAACTGAGATCTGTATATCATTAGGTATGCATTAAGGAGGAGGACATTTACAAGACAACTTTTTGGACTAGGTATGGACATTATGAGTTTGTTGTAGTTCCATTATGTTTGACTAATGCTCCAACTACCTTTATGTGCTTGATGAATAATGTGTTGCGTCCTTATTTGGATAAGTTTTTTATTGTGTTCATCGATGACATATTGGCATATTCTAAAAATGAGGAAGAGCATGCCGAGCATTTAGTAGCAATGTTGATATTATTGAGAGAGCATCAGTTGTATGCTAAGCTCATCAAATGCAATTTATTTTAGACTATGGTACATTACTTGGGACATGTTGTCTCCAAGGAGGGAATAATAGTGGATACAGAGAATATCAGAGCTATCATGGAGTGGAAACTCCTAGGAATGTAGATGAGGTGAGATCCTTCATTGGATCGGTAGGTTATTACAGGAGGTTCATCAAGAACTTCTCACAAATTTATCCTATTACATCATTGCAGAGGAAAGGTAAGAAGTTTGAATGGACAGAGGAGTGTGAGGCCAATTTTGAGTATCTTAATGAGTTGTTGACATATGCTCTAGTGTTAGAGATCACAGATCCAAACAAAGAATTTGTAGTATGTATAGATGCTTGCAAGAGAGGAATTGGTGGAGTCATTATGCAGGAAGGACATGTAGTGTGCTATGAGTCATGGAAACTAAATGAGTATGAGCAGAACTATCCAACGCATGATATTGTGCTAGAAATGATCATACACGCATTGAATATGTGGAGGGACTATCTTCTTGGCATGAGGTTTGTATTGATGAGTGATGACAGTGAATTGAGGTATTCATTTGACTAGCTGAATTTGAATGCCAAGCAAGCTAGATGGTTAGCCACGATCAGTGAGTTTGATTTTGAGATCAAGTACATCAAAGGAAAAGGGAACAAGGTTTCAGATGATATTAACATGTGGATATATGTAAATCATATAACAAATATGAGTTCGTATGGGATAGACTTATGAGATCAAATCTTACAGGAAGGTCAGCAGGATTACACGTATAAAGAGATTATGCCCAAGTTACAACATAGTAGAGGTACATGTACATGTACATTTAGCAGTACATGTGTAAGTATAGGTTCATAGTATGTGGACTATTGTCTCACAGAAGATGGATATCAGATTTAGAGACAGAACATATGTGCTAGACAACAGTGAGCTCAAAAAGGCGATCTTGCAGGATTTTCATGCAAAACCATATTCAAGTCACCCAGGCTATCATAAGACATTGACTGTAGTGAGGAAGTTTTATTAATGGCCAAATCTGAGGAAGGATGTAGTAGATTTTATGGCTTGGTGCTTGGATTTTCAGTCAATGAAGGCAGAGTGTAAGCATCCAGGTGGACTGCTACAACTTATCACGATTCCAAAATGGAAATACGAGGTCATTTCCATGGAATTTATCATAGGTTTTCCGAGGACAGTGAGACAACATGATTCCATCATGGTTGTGGTGGATAGGATGACTAAGGTTGCACACTTCATTATAGTGAAGTCTACATTCTCAGCTAGTGATGTAGCATAGGTACTCATTAGAGATGTGGTTAGGTTGCACAGTGTTCTGAAGAATATTGTGTCAAACAAAGATGTGAAGGTTTTGGAAGGAATTTTTTGCAGGATTAGGTACAAAGTTGGCCTTCAGTACAACTTATCATCTGAAAACAGATGGATAGACTGAGAGGGTCAACGGGATATTGGAGGACATCTTGAGGATGTATGTGATGCATCAACAGTGAAAGTGGGAAGATTATCTTCCATTGGTAGAGTTTGCTTACAAAAATGGTTATCAAGAATCTTTGAAGAGAGTCTATTTGGGCATTATATGGGTGGAGTTGTAATACTCCCATCACTTGGAGTGATTTAGTTAACAGGGTGTTGATTGGACCGAAAATGTTGGTAGACATGGAGTGGGAAATGTAGGTAATCAAGAAGAATTTAAAAGAAACACATGATAGGCATAAGGGCTATGAAGATCATAATAGATTGTTCAAGGAATTCTAGGTTGGGGAACATGTGTACTTGTGCATCAAACTGAAGAATATCTCCTTGCATATTAGATCATGTGCCAAGATGGAACCATAGTTTTGTGGACCTTTTAGGATTATTGAGAGGATGAGACTAGTAGCCTATTGACTTGCACTACCTCCGATAGTAAAATTCCATGATCTTTTCCATGCAATATGTCAAAGATGTTGATCATGTGATTGACTGGTTTGTATTGCAGGTGGAGAAAGATGGAGAATTCCAGTTGGAGCCTCAATGTATATTGTAGAGAAAGGTACTCATGCTCTGGAATAGAGTAGGTTAAAGTGCAATGGAATCACTTTGGGCTCGATGAAGCTACGTGGGAGATGGAATATCAGATGCGGGCTATGTATCCTTCCTTATTCACTCATTGAGCAGATGTTTTGGTATATGTTTTTGGTCAGCCGCAGTAAGACAGAGGATGCAAGCGTTATCTGGAATGATTGGGCGTAAAGCATCTGTAGGTGGCTTTTCACATGTTTTGGTGATGTTTGGTATATGTGCATATGTATGTGGATGTAAATACCACCATGATCTATGTTATAAAGCTCCAATAAGTGGTATGGGTTTCATGTCATTATATTTGTCACGTTGTTATGTTGTCATGCTGGTTCGATTCTCAGCAAGGTGATCACTGTAAATACTACATCGAGCTAAGTTATAAAGCTCCATGGGAAATATGTTTTCTTTTTGGGGTTTTGCTAAGGTATAGGTGTGTTTAAACACCGAGGATGGTGTCCCCCAAGGGGAATGGTTCTATAACAACCCTAGTGAAAATTCCATGTAATAAAATTTAATAAAGGCAAAATAATAACCATGGTTGATGGGACACTTATTCCAAGCTGAATGATCGGAAAGACATCCTAGTGTGGGTGTTCATTTGGTTTATTATGGCTAAGGAAATTGGCAAAGGCAGTGGTTAAAGCATTTGGAAAGGAAAAATGTCATTTTTGGCACATTTCTCTATGAAAATAATGGAAATTAGGAGTAAAGGAAGGTGAAAGGTCACAAATTTCATGTGAGGAGAAAATGAAGGAAAATAATTGAAAATGAAGAAAATAGAGACCTCATTGATAAAAAGGCTTATGAGGATCAGTTGGTACCTTTTGTCAATTTAGTTTTGGAGCTCTCTCATTATTTGTTGGGTTGTGTTATATTCTTTCCACGACTAACCTACAACGCTGATTGCGCAGTGAGGGGCGGGTAGCCCCCCTCTACGGGGTCTGGGGCAGCGCCCCGAGGAAATTTTTTTTTGGACCCTATATTAGGTTGGGCGAACCTACCTATGGTTTTTGGTCCATGGTTTTGGACGCGATGGTTTTCGGTCCATGGTTTTGGACGTGATGGTTTTCAGTCCATGGTTTTGGACGCGATGGTTTTCGGTCCATGGTATTGGATGCTTCAGCATGTATAAATATGTATTGTAACATTGAAAGGAATATAATGAAAAATAAAGCTGGTAGTCCCGGTTTTGGGATCCAGGGGAAAATCTCTGTGTATATGTGTTTTATGTGTTATGCTCTCACATTGTTTATTTTTTGTGTTTTAGAATTTGTATGTAGGTAATTTCTGTACGGAGTTAAAACCTACATTTGGTATCAGAGCTGTTTTGGCTTCAAGGGGACGCCTTTGTTGCTGAGGAGTTTCACTCAGGCCTGTGGTAGACCCTATTCAGTGGGAGATCTGCGAGATCAATTCTAGTGGTGAAAGAAGATGGTGAGTAGTGGAAAGATAGAGATCGATAAATTTAATGGCCAGAGTTTTGTGTTATGGAAACTCAAGATGGAGGATCTGTTGGTGGATAAAGATCAATGGATCGAGGTAGATCTAGGTACTAAACCAACGGGAGTGTCCGATGAAGAATGGAAGAAGTTGGATCGGAAGGCAAAGAGCACAATACGATTGTGTGTCTCATATTCAGTATTGTTGAATGTATCAGGGGAAGCTACGACAAAGGCTTTGTGGGACAAGTTAGGGACTTTGTACCAATCTAAGTCTCTAGTGAATAAGTTGTTCCTACGGAAAAAGCTGTATAACCTAAGTATGAAAGATGGAGACTCAGTGACAGAGCATCTAATTGTGTTTAATACTGTGGTAAGTCAGTTATCGTTTGTTGATATTAAAATTTTAGATGAAGATAAGTGCATCAGTTTTTTGTGTTCTCTACCAGATTCGTGGGATAGTCTGGTTATTGCAATAGGTAGCAATGCAACTGCCTTGCAGTTTGATGAAATTGTCTCATCCTTGTTGATGGAGGAGATGAGACAGAAAAATATGGAGAACTGGAATGGTGATGCCTTGTCTGTATGAGGATGGTCCCAGAATAGAAATAAAAATAAGTCATCGAGTGGGAGATCTAAATCTCCAGGAAAACCTGTAAAGGTGGTGTGCTGGAAATGCAGAAAGGAAGGGCACTAAAAAAGGGATTGTAAATCTAAAACTCCTAACAAAGGAAAGGGATCTGATGATGCGCCTTTTACATAGGTGAAAACCACCTCAGATGAAGGTGGGTATGTGTACTTCGCTTCTTCAAGTACACATGTAGATCATGAGGCATGGTTGATTGACTCAGGTGCATCCTTTCACTTCACTCCCCATAGAGAGTGGTTCTACGAGTATGATAAATACGATGGTGGTGATCTCTTCTTAGGGGTTGATAGGAAGGCTAGAATCATTGGTCATGGAAAAGTAAAGTTGAAGTTGCAAGGTGGAAGGCTTAGAACACTTCCGGGTGTTCTACATATTCCTGCATTAGCCAGAAATCTGATTTCTATAAGCAAGCTGGATGATGCAGGTGTAAAAACAGTGTTCGAAAAGGATACCTACAAGATGGTTCAGGGAGCACTAGTATTGATGTAGGGAGTCTGGACTGGAACTCTGTACAAGCTGCAAGGTAGCACTATTGTTGATGTGCACAACAGTTCTGTGGTTCCTAAAAGTGGAGCAGAAAATCTAGTGGTCTCTGGAGAGAAGACCATGCTGTGGCATCAAAGGCTTGGACATATAGGAGAGAAGGGCCTTTGAATACTTCATGGTAAAGGTATGGTAGAAGGTATGAGTAATAGCTCTCTGGATTTTGATTTCTATGAAAATTGTGTATATGTGAAGCAGAATTCGGTGAGTTTTCCCTATGGTGGTAAGAGGGTGAAACAGATATTAGAGCTTGTGCACAGTGATGCGTTTGGACCTATGAAGGTTCCATCACTAAGTAAGTCTATGTACTATGTATCATTTATAGTTGACTTCTCAAGGAATACATGGATATATTTCCCTAAGAAGAAATCTAAAGTCTTTGACAGGTTTAAAGAATTTAAGGCTCTGGTGGAAAACCAGACAGCGAAGAAGATAAAGTTGTTGAGGACAGATAACAGTGGAGAGTTTTGCAGTAAGGAATTTGAAGAATTCTATAAGAAGTGTGGTATAGCATGGTAGAAGACTACTCCATATACACCTCAACAAAATGGAGTTACATAAAGAATGAACAAGACGTTGATCGAAAGGGCAAGAAGCATGCTCAGTGATGTCGGGTTAGGACAGGAATTCTGGGTAGAGGCGGTGGAGACAACATGTTACCTGGTCAACAAATCACCTTCATCAGCGTTGGAGGATAACACTCCGCAAGAGGTATGGACTGGTAAGAAACCCTCTCTTTCACATCTGAGGTTATTTGGATGTGATGCATATATACATGTTCCAAAGGAGAAATGAACCAAGTTGGATAGTAAATCTGAAAAGTGCATCTTTATTGGGTATAAGGATGGTTTAAAGGGTTATAAGCTTTGGAACCCAGCAACAAGGAAGGTTGTGTACAGCCAAGATGTGGTGTTCAGAGAGGTGAAAGATGTTATTAAACATGAATTCCAACCAAAGGAACCTAAGAAGATATAGTTTGAGCTAAAGGAGGAAGAATCAGACTCTATAGAAGAGGAGGAATCAGAAGATGAAGAGCCACAAACACCGGGTGTAAGAAGATTAGTTCGAGAAAGAAGGCAGCCAGAAAGGTATAGTCCAATTGCTTTCTATTCAAAATTTGATTTATCTATTACTGATGATGATCGCAAAACTGTGAAGGAAGCAGTAGATTCAAAGGATGGAAAACTCTGGAAAGAGGCCATGGTCGATGAAATGGCATCTTTGGACAAAATTGAGGCTTGGGATCTGGTGGAGTTGCCGGCTAGAAGGAAACCCATTGGCAACAAATGGGTGTTCAAGAAGAATACAAATGTAGAAGGAAAGGTGGAGAAATACAAAGCTCAGTTGGTAGCAAAAGGTTATTCCCAGGTGCCGAGAATTGATTTTGGTGATATTTTTTCTCCTGTTGCCAAGGTAACTTCTATTAGATTACCTTTATCTGTTGCTGTCATTTTTTATTTTGAGGTAGAACAGATGGATGTAAAGACAACATTTCTTCATGGGGATCTGGAAGAGGAGATCTACATGAAGCAACCTGTTGTGCTCTACAACAACCCCCCATTTCATACATATTTTATTTTCAAAACTATAATATGAAATGGGTCCCTTTTCATTTCAATTGGTATCAACTTATCATTATTCAAAAAGGTATGAAACGAAATAAAACAATATTAAACCTTTTTGATGAACCAATTAATCGGTCTTATAATAAAAATGAATAATCTTTTATCATTCCGATAAAGCGATTGCAAGATCACATATCGCAATGACAAAGGGAGGTATGACTTAAAAGACCCATTGATTTTCCCGACGCGACAATGCACAAAAGGCTATCGGATATTGGGAAGGTAAGCAATCATAACAAAAGGCCCCTTTTCGCTCTGATACGATATTGCTATCGGCGATCGGGGATGTACCATGTATGCATCTAAAGCCCTCACTCAAAACTCTCGATGCGAATTGGCGATATCGCTATCGGAAATCGGGGATTCTGAAAGGAACCAATATAACAACTTAAGCTTTCCCCCGATCGCCGATTGCGATAAAGCTAAAAGCGCAGATTTCAATAAAGATTGGTAAAGCCTGGATATTTTATGGTTATTTAGTATTAAAGGCCTTTCTCTTCCCGATAGCGATTCACTTGCGCTCAATCGCCAAAACATCGAAGCCACGCTTAAATGAATCATTCGGCCAATAAACGACATAATGAGCATTTAAAGGATTGACAGGTTTAAACGGCCATTTAATGAAACAGTATGTCTAAAATCTCTTCAGAGATTGCATCCGTAGCCACCTTAATTTAAATCCTCCATTATTCATTGATTAATATATCTTGTTCTTCTTTGGTTTGCGCTATCAATTCTTCGCATTACGTTCATTTTCACTCCTGTGCAGAGCTCTTCCGAAGTAGAAAATTCAAGCCAAATGGGGAAGAAATCTAAGAAAACTGCAACAACTTCCGCTTCGCCAGCTACAAGGCAACACACTGCCGATCTAGGATCAAGCAGAAAGGGACTGATATCCGACACTACATGTCTAGGACTCGGCAAAACTACTTGGCTAAGAACCTACAATCTGATTGAGGCCGAAGAGCCTGAGGTAACAACAGTGCAAGCCACAGCAGACACGACTCGAAAGTCTGATGCTACTCTAAAGGATTTAGCCGACTCTTTCCTTCATCGGATAGCAGCCCGAGAGCAAATTCTCCCATATACAGATGTGGTGAAGTGGGAAATTGAAGAAATCCCAATCAAAAACAGGACATTTTGCACCATGGATGGGAGAGTCTTCGGTTCATTTCAACCTGATGATTTGAGGCAAATGTACCATTTTCCTGCACCGGAGAAGAAGTACAACAAGGCATTCTTGGAGAAATTTAGAAATGAGAACGATATTGAATCAGAACCCATTCAGGATTGGAGGCAAAACCCAGCAAAACACAAGCATGAGTCTTCGGGTAAGTACTCTGTCGATTCTTTGTGTTCTCCTTATTGTTATGCCGGGGTAATGATGTGTAGATTGTGGGGGTTACATGATTCCGCAAAATTCACTATAGAGATGGTTCCTTTGATGGAGGCAGCATGTAATAGTGAAATAATGGATTGGGGAACTATACTGTCTGATAAGCTAGCAACCGCAGTCCTTGAATTTAGAAACAAATCCTGCACTACTGAAAGGGTCATTCCCCCATTCTACTATAGTGCCTATATCTTGGACACCCTGTGTTTTAATTCTGAATTTCCTGTGCTTGGGTGGAGATGGACTCCACAAGACCCCATTCCCATTCATATATACCACCAGAAGTTATGGAAAGCCCACTATAAGCACCATTTATATCAAGTTTGCAATGGTTTTATGTTACCCATTCACTATTCCATTTTTGATAAACTTGCTCCTAAGATTTCCTAGCAAGCAGAGGTTGACTTGACATCCGTAGGAATATGCTTCGGAGAAGAAAAATTCACCTATGTAAGATTTTTTGGCAGCCATGCCAAGCCTCATGTCCTCCCTTTGTACATACCTGATAAACTGTTAGCCCGGGAGGTAGCCTATCAGATTACATCCGAAGGAGTTACACAGACTCTAAGGAGCAAAAAGAAGCAGGTTTGGCCTCCTTTTCCTCTAAGATGCGGTGTCTACGCTCTGCATGACTTTAAACATGCAGAGAAAGAAGCTGATAAGATTAAGGCACTGAATCTAGCCACTCTTCCTAATAGGCGATTTGATCCAAACAAAGTCACCTACAATGCACTTGAACAGGCAAAATTAACTAAATTTGACCATAAAGATGATATGTTTGATGACCTGTTCTCCTCAGCCGAGTCGCTATTCCAGGTTAAATCACTGGCCAGAATGAAATATCAGGATGACGGGTTAGTTGAATTTAATAGACTTAGAGAACAGAGGTTGCAAACTCTGCCTCTAGATCTATTAGCAACGACCCCAATGACAGAATCAAGCAAGCCTGAGCAGTGACTCACTAAGGAACCTCCTGCTACATCAAAAATTGCTGGAGAAATCCAAACAAAAGAGCAGGAGGAAGTGCAGACAAAAGAGCAGGAGGAAGTGCAGACAAAAGAGCAGGAGGAAACACAGACAAAAGAGCAGGAGCAGAGCAGCACGGAGGTGAATGTAGATGCCCAGATTGACCCAAAATTGCTCCAGGAATGGCAGCAATTCGACTCAATCATAAGCAATCTTGAGAGCTCAAAGGAAGCCGAAACATCAAAAGTGGCTGACACACAGGAGACAACATCTAAACAGGTTCCAAGTGGAACCAGCGGCCTACCCAGTTCTACAGAAATAGAGATAACTCCTAAGGATCCTTCTGATCAGATTGTTTTGCAAGTGGAGGAGATACCTCCATTGGATGTCTTTTATAGCCCAAAGCACAGGGCTGTAATAAAACGACAGCGGAAAAGGAGAAGGACTGATCAACCTTCCCTATTCCCTGAACAAACAGTGACAGCCAATGTGGTTTGGAAAGAGGAATTTGATCCTTCTGATGACCTTACTAAATTGTCCCAATATGCTGGAGCCTATTCGGCAGCCACCATGGACAAGGCATCAGAAGTGACTAATCTGTTAAGAGAAAAAGACCAATCAATCGCCTCGCTACAAGTAAAATTATCCGAGGCACAACAGAAGGCAGAACAACTTGAGCAACAACTGTACACATAGCAACAAATAAACAATCAACTGAATAAACAATTGCAGGAAGAAAAACAAAGAATTGATTCAAGCGTCGTTCAAAAGCAGAAGGAGCTGTCAGAAGCGCTGGCAAAATTGAAAGCAATGCATGAATAGATGGGGAAATCTAAAGATGAGCAAATTTCTCAATTATCGGCCCAAATAGAGAAGACCAAGAATCTTCCACAGCCAGATGAATTCAAAGCCGAAGCATTACAGATTAACAAAGCATTGGTGACACAAATAAGGTTGTTATGTCAACAAATCACCCAAGCAGAACCTTTATGTGACTTAACAGCATCAATAAGTGATAAATCGACTGATGCTAGAATAGACTTGGAGCAGTCCGATGAGACCTTGACCAATTTTCTTGAGTGGCAAGATACTGATGAGGGACAGGTAGCTAATTTGCCAAAAATCCTAGAATCACATAAAGAGATCCTATTTATGGAATGGCAGTCCCAGTTAATGAAAGCAGAGAGAGCAGTTTCCAGATGCAAGTTAACCACAAGTAATTTGGTTGAATTTATTAATGATACTCTTTACTTATCTAACATGATCTCTCAATGTACCCCAGGTAAATTACTATCGGCTAAAACATTGGAGCAATCATGTTATCAAGAGCTGGAGAAAAATGGGAGATTAATCGCAGGAATTAACAATTTGACATGGGACACCTATTGGTTGTTCCTAGTCAAACCATACAGCCAGAGAGCCACCCTCAAGTGCCTCACAGATGCAATCGGGTGTATCATTCCCGATATACAAGATGCACCTATGCTGCCCAACTCAATTCTCGTCTCAACCGACCACCAGAAGGGGAACCAATGCTTGCAATATGCCAGCTCAGGTCTAAAGGAAAACAGCCTAAGTGATGAATCATGCTACCGACTGCCAGATTGCCGTGAGGAAGATATTCTGAATAAATTTGTACCAATTAAGTAGGATTTTAATTTCATAGTTAGTTTTAGCCAAGTATTTATAGACCCTTTCAATGCATTGGAAAGGGTCGTAAGTTTTTGTATATGACTTAAACCTGAAGTTGCACTACTGTACTTCAGGCATATTCTTTTATAAAGACTGGGCCAATTATTCCAATTTTGATAACGAAGCTTTTATGTGAATGTGCACTACTGCCTTTGTTTAAAAGTGCTTCTGCATCGGAAGAAGGAATTCAAATAGCGATTGATATTGGGAGTGATTCGCAGCTCATATGGTACTACTATCTATGTCTGAGTTCATTCTGTTTATGTGAATTGTTTGATCACTCTTGCTATTATCAGATATATGCGTGTGTTTTTTAACAACATTCTTTACAATTTCCACTATTGGATGTTTACAACATGCTTTTCTTTTGTCATACATGTATCGGTAATATAAAAGGATAAGTGTAACAATGTTGTGTTAATAACTTTTTTCAACTACTTGAACAAAGTAATCATTAAGTAAATGAATGTCTATGTTTATTGTGTAGAGTCATCTATATGCCTATCAATGAATAGAGATCATCAAGAGTTGCACTTAAGAGAATAGAAGCCTCCCGGGATAGAATAGTCATTTATATTTTTGCTGATAGATTAAGTCATCTATTCATTATCATTTATTAGAAACCAATCACTCATCCATCCCCTTTTATTCATTACTAGGAAACTGGTCCCATTATATCCAGTCGGAGCCACCATCCCAAACGGAAAAGGAGTTGTATTAAGGTCCGGACCGGGTGGTCATCCCCCAATGTTGATACAACGATTTTCGGGGCATCACATTTTTGGCGCTAAAAGGAGGGCCTAACTATGAATGGCGAGAAAATCCAAATCTACAGACCATTCTGAGAGTAAATCTCCCTCCACCTCACCTCGTACTTCCTAATTGCATGTTGGTTCTCCAGTATCCAAGCAAGAAGGAGAGGGATCAACTACCACTACTCAAATCCATAACACTCCAGAACGATTAAGTCCTGAATCCCCTGAAGTTCAGTTACTCATCCATAAACTTCAAGGCTTCTCGATAACACCACAAAAATATGAAGTATCTCAAAGCAGTGAGACTTCGCAATTCAATCTACCTCATCCCCTCACTAGACTTCAGAGCGAAAAGCTCGGTATTGAACCCACTGAGCTCCCCTTACCTAAAAGGAAAAGGGCAAAGAAGAACACTGAAGGATCTGACAGTGAGGTGCTTTCATCCACATCCTCCATCTCATCTTCCCCTGTGCGAAGTCAACCATCCACTCCCTCATTACATATTGTTGTTCATCAGGGATTAGGAACTTCAACATCCCAACCTGCTCAGTCTTCGATATCAAGTCCTTCCCAAACATCTGCAGTTTCATCAGCCATCTCATCCCCTACTAGTGTTTTAATGGCAAATCCATGGAATAGACCTGGTGTGGTCAATATGCCTGCACCATTACATGCATTACCCGATGCTCCTAAAAAATGGTTACCCAAGTTTAACCCAGATGATGGGATACAGGCCGAGGAACATATTAGTAACTTCATGTTATCATTTAACTTGAAAGGAGTGACAGAGGAAGATGTTGTCATTAGACTTTTCTCTTACACTTTACAAGGATCAGCAGGATCCTGGTATTTTTCCTTGCCCTCTGGATCCATTACCAGTTGGGCCATTTGCCAAGAGCAGTTTCTCACTAAGTATGATGATGATAGATCTTTAGCCACATTAATAAATGATCTCTCCAATCTTAGAATAGAGCATAGGGAGCCGATTAAAGAATTCAATGCGCGATTCAATAAACTCTTAAATAAAATCCCAACGGCCTCCAAACCAAGTGAGCAAATCAAAAGCGAATGGTATATAACTGCCCTACCTGCCAATATAGCTATTTTTGTAGACAAGGCCGGAAAACCAACTTTAGCTGAAAACATGAAAGAAGCACTTGCTATGGAGAAACATATTAATGCTCTAGAGAAGAAAGCTGCTCTTGAAGATAGAAAAGCCAAAAAAGTTTCTTTAAAGATGATTCAAAGAAGAAAACCCCTAAAGATCCCTATGATATGGAAGGTTTGCAAAAGGTCCTTAAGACTTTGTCAAATGAAATGGTTGAAATCAAAAAACAAGTAGCAGAAACCTCAACTAAAAGGCCCTTTATAAATTTCAAGAAAACTAAATCAAAACCACCAAATGTTATATCTAATGCAGATTCAAATCCTGAGGAAGAAGAGGAAGAGGAAACAATCTCACCAACTGATGAAGAAGAGGAAGTTGTTGAATGCCATGGAATGTGGGATTTTATACTACCTAACTCCGATACAGAAAATGAACAAGAAGCCTTTCCTGTCACCACTAGGAGTAAAGGTACCCGTGAACCCATCCAGGCAACTTCAAAGAAAAGAAGTGCATGCGCTACAACAACAAAAGAAAAGGTATCCACAAGGAAGCCAGCTGTAACGGTTCCTCAAAATCAACCTTCAACCTCAAATATACATTCAACATCTAAAACGTTGGTAGTATCTGATTCAATGGATTACAATATCGTTGATGATATGAAGAAAACTAAGGCAAAAATTACTATGTTTGAACTTAGTAACTAAAACATCAGCAGAAATTGCTTCTCAAAGAATTGAATGTTGTTCCTTCTTCACCTCTTCCCAGTGCTAAAGCTGCAAATGATTCAGGACAACCACCTTCTAGCAGGATTGAAGCTACTGATACGATTCTCATTGGAGACAGATCCAATTCCCATACTCCTCCTTTCCTATTAACCTATGAGATTTATAATCGTAATCTGCACAATTGTTTGATTAACTCAGGGGCATCCTCAAATATAATGCCAGCTTCGACTTGTTCAAAAACTGAACATTGAGCCCCAGAAATCTGCAATTCACATTGTACAGTTAGATAGAACCAAGGTACAGGTTGTAGCAGAAATTAACTCTGTAACTATCAGGTTATCGGCCGATCCACGAGTAGTTCAAAGAATGTATATCCTAATCGTTGATATACCTGAATTTTATGGTTTTGTCTTAAGTAGGGATTGGTTCGAGAAGCTCCATGGGTATATTTCTACCGATTGGTCCCATATGTGGCTACCCTACAAGGGAAAGCCAAATCAAATAAAAATCAATCGGGAAAAGCACATGACCCACACTGTCACAGAGTTCGAACAGGAAAATCAACCAATAGCATTTAATAGCAATATCTTAGGGAATTATTCGCCGGAATCATTCTTTGGAAACTTCACAGCCCAACCATCTCCTTTCTCAGTAAACAATTTTACATCTCAGATCGAAAATTATTCACAAACGGATAGGTCAAGATGTTTTAATGATACTGAGAAAACTGTAAATAAAATTGTTGATAATTCTTTATTTTGGTCTTTATATTTTGATGGCTCTAAGTCTAATGAAGGCTCGGGAGCAGGATGTATCTTGGTTAGCCCGCAAGGAGAAAAAACAATGATGTCCTGTAGGTTGGATTTTGAATGCACAAACAACACAGCTGAGTATGAGGCCTTAGTCCAAGGACTGTACAAAGCGATTGGCCTTAAGGTTCAATATTTGAAAGTGTTCGGCGATTCAGAAATTATTATCAAACAGGTAAGAAATATGATTCATTGTCTTTCAAACCATCTCAAACATTATCAGTTGCTGGTACAAGAACTCACCTCACACTTTTGGCATTCAATATTTCTTCCATCCCTAGGTCTCAAAATTTAGCAGCCGACTTGTTAGCCAATGTTGCTTCCAAACTCCTACCTTCTGAAGATTATAGCCCAAATAGATTTTCAGTAGAATTTCTTTTTAGGCTGTCAATTCCTGACAATGTCACTAATTGGAGAGTATTCAATCACGATGAAGACATTTTACAATTTTTGACTTCCGAAAAGTCCTATGATGATCAGATCATAGAGGAAAGCGATCGTGATCTTCAGATGAGAGAAAAGCATGAGGAAAACTCAATACCGAAGCCTATGGTGAAGCTGGAGGATCTTTATGATATTAAAGACAGGTTTAAACCTGTGACCAATACAAAGCTCCAAAGTTCCACCTTGAGGTTTGAGTTGATTAATCTTGGCACTGAACAAAATCCTCAAAACATTAATCTCGGATTAGGACTTTCTCTGGAAGAAAAAACGGCATTCATTAGACTGTTAAGAAAAAATAAACATGTCTTCGCTTGGAAGTATGATGATTTAAAGACATGATACATCTATCATCCAGCATACCATTCCAATGCTTGCAGAACAAAAACCAGTTCAACAAAAGCTCAGGAAAATACATCTGAACCTAGAGAGTCAAATAAAATCAGAACTCAATAAACTCTTAAAGGCTAAGATTATTTTTCCTGTTCAGCACTCAAACTGGGTCTCCAATATGGTGCCTGTTAGGAATAAAAATGGCGATATCAGGATTTGTATAGATTTCAGAAATCTAAATAAGGCAAGCCTAAAAGATAATTTCCCATTACCTACTATGGAGCAGATACTCCATTCAGTAGCAGGTTCTGAATTGATTTCCTCTTTAGATGGTTTTTCAGGATATAACCAAGTTTTGGTCCATCCTGATGACAGATTTAAAACTACATTCAAAACAAAGTGGGGAACTTATGATTATTAGAAAATGCCTTTTGGACAGATTAATGCAGGAGCCACGTTCCAAAGAGCGATGGATATAGCTTTCAAAGGATTGATCAATAAAATAGTAGTTGTCTACTTAGACTTTATTACTGTATTTTCTAAAAAGAGATCCAATCATTTGCATGATTTAAACCAAATCTTTGAACGCTGCAGAAGGTACGATATTTCACTCAATCCCAAAAAATCCTTCTTCGCTCTTAATCAAGGAAAGCTCTTGGGCTTTATTGTTTCCAAAGATGGCATTTATATTGATCCGGATAGGATTAAAGAGATCTCTGAAATCCCTTTTCCTCGTAATAAAAAATCCATGCAGTCATTTTTAGGCCAAATCAATTTTGTCAAAATATTTGTTCCAGACTTTTCTCACATCATTTTGCCACTACAAACTATGATTAAGAAAAATTCAGTGTTTAAATGGGGATCAACAGAAAAGGAAGCGTTTGATTTAATCAAACAATCAATAATCAATGCCCCCGATTTAAATACTCCTAATTTTTCTAATCATTTCACATTGTATACCATCGCATCCAATTTATCTTATGCAGCAGTACTCACTCAGATTAATGATCACAACCTGGAAGCACCCATTTCATTTTATAGTTCAAACTTGCAGGGTGTTGAACTGAATTACTCCGAAGTAGAAAAACAAGCCTTTGTTGTATATAAAGCTGTCAAACATTACAGACCCTTCCTTTTAAAATCCCATACAAAAGTCATAGTTCCTTTACCTGTAGTAAGGCAACTATTAATCCAAAGGGAATTAGGTGAAAAAAGGGCAAACTGGGTTACAACACTTCAAGAATATGACTTGGAAATCAAGCCAGCAAATATTGTTAGAGGCCAAGGTTTTTGCAAGTTATTGGCAAAAGCATCCAACATTCAACAACCAGGTGATACAGAACATATCGAAGAAATCAACCAGATAAGTATTGTTGATTCTGAATCACAATATGCAGACTTGATATTTTATTTGAAAAATGGATATGCACCTCCTAACCTGTCTTATAAAAGCAAAAGGGCCATTAGATTGAAAGCAAGAAACTTCACAATTATTGATGATGTACTTTTTAGGCAAAATTACGGTTCAATCTTATTAAGATGCCTAGAAAAACCTGAAGAACAAAAGGTTTTGCAGGAATTACATGATGGACCAGCAGGAGGACATTTTGGAGCTGACACAACAACCCACAAAATCATTCATGCTAGATACTATTGGCCCACCCTGTTTAGAGATGCTCATGAATATGTAAGGAAATGCCGAAGTTGTCAAACTTCTAGTGGAAGACAAAGAAAGCCAGCTTTCCCTTTGCAACCAGTCAACATTGAACAACCATTTGAGCAATGGGGATTGGACATCATTGGAGAAATCACTCCACATTCTTCCAAACAGCATAAGTATATCCTTACTGCCACTGATTATTTTACTAAGTGGGTTGAACCAATTCCTTTAAAGACAACAAATTCTGAGGCAATTATAGAATTCATAGATCAATTCATCGTTACCAGGTTTGGTGTCCCAAATGCTCTTGTTTTTTATAACACATCTTACTTCTCTGGAAATGTTATGTTTGATTTCGCTATTAAAAGAGGATTTAAATTGAAATATTCTGCTAATTACTATCCCTAGGGTAACGGTTTAGCAGAATCTACCAATAAAAATCTAATTAATATTATTAAGCGAACTATCGAACAGAATCATAAAAACTGGCATAAATCTTTAATATTCGCACTATGGGCTGATAGGATAACACAAAAGGCTTCCATAGGTTCTTCTCCATTCAATCTTGTATATGGGAAAGAAGCAGTGCTACCAACAAATCTTGTCCTTCCTTCTCTAGCCCTAGTTCAGTTTATTGAAGAAAGCCCTTTTTCTTCTATTCAACTTAGACATGATCAAATCTTAAAATTAGAAGAGGAAAGAGAAAAATCCAAAGTTACTCATGTGAAACATCAGCAAATTATCAAGTCATCCTTTGATTCAACTTCATCCAGTTCAAAACAGTTGCAAGTCGGTGATTTAGTTCTGAAATGGGACAAAGCCCATGAGGATAAAGGCAAACACAGCAAGTTCCAGAAAACGTGGCTTGGGCCATTTCAGATCTGCGAGAAGATAGGCCATTCGACCTTCATATTACAAGATTTATCAAGTTTGAGAGATTCTCTCCCTGTTAATGGCCTCATCTTAAATAAATTCTTCAATTGAGGAGGTAACCCCTTCTCCTTTTTTAGTTTAGTGGAATTTATAGTTTGTAGGACTATTAGGAAATAAAGTTGTAAGGTATCTTCCATTGACCTTTGTTGTATTCAACAGTTGCTCAAAGAAGTAGTGTTGATATTTGTTTTTAAAATAATAGAAGCCTTAGACAAAAGGGACAATTTCTAGGAAACTAGGTACAATTGCATTCTGAAACCACATTTCAATTTTTGTGAACTCTTCTCAAGGTTTAGAAGTATTGTAAATCATTTTATGTTTTCAAATTGGTCACAAAAAAGGTTATCAATATCAAAATAGAAACTAATCCAATTTCAGCATCTTCAACTCTTACCCTGTCATCCATTCTCTCTTAAGGAGAAAATTGTCCATCCCATTCATCGAAGTTTGTAATTACTCAGAGTGTAATTCTAAAATATTTGATATAAAATATAAGGGGTCTTATTACAAGCCTGCTTACCATGAGGTGCATATCCATGTGGTATCAGAAATTTGATACATTTATATGGGGACTTGGCTTCACCAGAAGCAAAGCAGAGCACTGTGTGTATTTTAAATTAATTGGTGACCATGTTATTTATCTGGTCTTGTATGGGATGATATGTTGCTGGTTGGAAATGACAAAGAAATTATCCAGAATTTGAAGACCCAATTGTCCTCCAAATTTGACATGAAAGATCTTGGTGCTAGAAACTATGTTTTGGGCATGGAAATTAAAGGAGATCGGGAAAAGAGGAAGCTCTGGTTAAACCAGAGGAAGTATGTCGAGACAATACTTCAGAGGTTTAATATGTAGGATAGTAAACCGGTGAAGGTTCATATTCCTGTAAGTGTAAATTTATCTGCTGAACAATGTCCCAAGACACAAGAAGAGGAAGAGGATATGTCCCATGTTCCATATGCAAGTGCATTCGGTAGCCTGATGTATGCAATGGTCTATACTAGACCAAAAATTGCACATGTAGTGGGAGTATTGAGCAGGTTTATGTCAAAACCATGGAAGGAGCGTTCGACAACAGTGAAGTGGGTTTTCAGGTATTTGCGTGGCACTAGTGATTATGGTTTGTGCTACCAAGGAAGACCAAGATTGGACAGAGTTTTGGATATTCGTGGCTTTGTTGATGTAGACTAGGCTAGAGATTTGGATCAGAGAAGATCTACCAGTGGGTATGTTTTTAACCTATTTGGAGGTGCAGTCAGTTGGATGAGTAAGAAACAATCTGTAGTGGCACTATCAACTATAGAGGAAGAATACATGGCAGCCACTCATGCAAGCAAGGAAGCAGCTTGGTTGCAGAGATTATGTTCAAGTATGGGGTTAGTACAGGGAGTTATAAGGATAGACTATGACATCCAAAGTGAAATTTTCTTGGCAAAGAATCCTGCTTATCATTCAAAGACAAAGCACATTGATGTTCAGTATCACTTTGTGATGATAGAAGCCAAAAAGGTGTTGCTGGTAAAGGTGGACACTAAGAATAATACTGCAGATGCATTAACAAAGTCTGTGAGATCTGAGAAGTTCTCCTAGTGTAGAGAAACAATGGGCATTTCAGGGCTGGAAAAATGACTAAGCTCTCCTGTGGCCCCCTATGGAAAGAAAACAACAAGTGGGAGAATGTTGGGTTGTGCTATATTCTTTCCATGGCTAACCTACCCTATGTTAGGTTGGGCGAACCTACCTATGGTTTTCGGTCCATGGTTTTGGACGTGATGGTTTTCAGTACATGGTATTGGATGCTTCGACATGTATAAATATGTATTGTAACACTAAAAGGAATATAATGAAAAATCAAGCTAGTAGTCCTGGTTTTGGGATCCAAGGGAAAATCTCTGTGTATGTGTGTTTTATGTGTTATGCTCTTGCACTTTTTATTTTTTATGTTTTAGAATTCGTATGCAGGTAATTCCTGTACAGGGTTAAAACCTACATTTTTCTCTCTCTCTCTCACTCTTGGACACTTATATTTTTCTTGGAGCACTTTGGCACTAGATCAAGAAAAGCAAAGGAGACAAGAGGAAGGAAGAGCATGATCAAGCAACTACAGTAGGATTCTTTGTAGGTATCTATTTGCATGTGTGTTTTCCTTGCTATATTTTTAATATATGGTATTGCATGTGGTTCTTTGTTGTTATGGCATGGGTTTTTTTAGGTGTGACAGTCTTTCAGACTAGACTTTCCATTTTTTGATAGCCATGGTGTGAATGGGTTCTCATGTTTTGGTTGAGCTGGATTTCTGGATAGATTCAAAGCTGAGTGAAGTGGATCTCCGAAAGAAAGAACACACGGCCTAGTGATCTATGAACTAGACAATGGAATACAGTAAAGTCACTGACCTAGTGATACATGAACCAGACTGTGGGTTATGGTAAAACTAGGTATTGTGTGCCTCAGTGGGCCTAGGAATCCTTGACCGGTTAATGGCGGGATATATAGTAAAAACTAGAGGTGGTTGCCCTTGATTATCCCTAGGAATCCTAGCCAATGAATGATACGATATATGATAAAGCCCAGAGGATGGAGTCTTTGTTTAGGGCCTAGTGATCCCTGTATCAGAATGTGGATTGTGGTAAAGCCTGAGAGTCTAGGAGACATGAAAATTCATCACGGTGTAGGTCGAGAAACTATGGTGGCATCCATGCTTGCCTTGGCCTAGTGGTCTAGTGGAGATCATGGTAAAGCTTGTTATTACATGTTTATTATGTTGGCCTGGTGATCTGGTGTGGATTGCAATAAAGCCTGGTTTCTATTGATGAGGGTGAGGTGATTTATCCTCAAGATGACTTGGTTGGTTATTTTGGTTTGAGTCCCATATTCATGCTTGGAATATGGCACGGGGATGATTAGCTGAAGAGATATTTGGCTTAGTCAATCTATGGTCGGATGGAATGTGGTAGTCCCATCCCAGGTTGGATTTTTCATTCATTAATAAGAGGTTATTTCCTTGGAATCTTATGTGTAAATGTACTGGTTTATATGTGGATTATATGGTTGATGTATCCTCGATATTTTTGTTGTTATTATGTTGGTTATAAGCATGTATTATGACAATGATGATGTATGTCTCTCCTGATGTTTTGATTTGGAAATGAATGAAAAGTGTATCTATGACCTAATAGATGATAATGCAACTAATGATATAAGGGAACAATGCTTCTTAGAAATTCCCAGATAAGTAGGAGGCCCCTATGCTCAAATTTGTTGTTTAAACCTATAGATTACATATTTGTGACATATATGACGAAATGCTTGTCATGGCTAGCAAGGGTCCAGTCAAGTCCTTGTTCAATTGCATTTGTATAATTATTATGTTGTTATCTTTTAGTTTTGAAAGTATCATTGAGTTCTGGGAAGTGTCCTAGGCTCTAGGCCTAAAAAGTGGCACAAATCTTAGAGTCGCAGGCACAGGTCTGAGGATAAAAGTCCCAAGTCGCATGCATACCCATGTTGTGGGATTGTCTGGAGCCTCTCAAATGCACCCCTGTCCATATCAAGGGAGCGTCTGAGGGTTTAATGGTCTAAAAAAATAGTGGGACCCATAGGCTAGTTACCTGAGTGGTTGGGATAGATCTTGGGAGTTTTTTTGCTGATGTGGAGGGTCTGTGTGGTGTGTTTCCATTGATTCCACTTCCTTAAGGTCACCTAGGAGGTTGAATCCCATTATAGTCGCATCTTGTCGCATATTTAACAGGTTGGCCATTTACTTCAGTAGATGTAGGATGAGGGTGTTACACAGTGATTCCACCTCATGGTCAGAAATCACTAACAATCACCATATTGGTCTCTACCCAAGTTGTCCAGGGCTCTATAGCATTTGTTCCAACCAAGGCTTCTAGGACTAGTAACTCATACCACAAATGTTGTCGGGCTTCCAGGTCATTTTTCCAGCCAAGGCTCTCAGGACTAGTAACTCAACCCACCAAGGGCTTCCATAGTGTTTTTCCAACCAAGGGTTCCAGGAGTAGTAACTCAACCCAAGATATTACAGGGCTTCTAGAGCGTTTGTCCAACCAAGGCTTCCAAGAACTAGTAACTCAACCCAAAGGAACATGAAAACCAACCAGCAAACAAAAGGGAAGACACCCACAACACCATGGTTATCCAGGAAATGGAAAGGCTAGGAAAATCCACCATTAATCTAGGAAATACTCCATGCCAATGACATATCATAACCAAGAAACCACAAACTAGGAAAGAAATCATACATGAAACTAGGTACCTGCAAGCAAAACTTGTTGTAGCTTCTGATCGCAATGTCCTCTTGTGATTTCCTACTCTTTCTTTGCCTTCTTGCTCCAAAACTCCAAGTATGCTACACTCCTCCAAGGGTTCTCCAAGAAACTCTAAGTGTCCAAGAGTATAAGAGAGAAAGAGTAGAAAAACGAGAGTTCCAAAACTGAACTGACAAAAAACTACAAACTGGTCCTCAAAATCCTTTTTATTAATGAGGCCTATATTTTCTTCAAATTTTCATTATTTTCCTTCATATTCCTCCTCACTTGAAACTTTAGACCTTTCACCTTCCTTTTCTCCTAATTTCCATTATTTTCATAATTAAAATGCCAATAAATGTCTCATGCCTTTCCAACGCCTTTTCCATTTCCTTTTCCAGTTTCCATAACAATTAATTAATCACAAGTGATCCCCATCACTATGTTTTTTCCCAAAATTCAACTTGGAATACATGTCCCATGACCATGATTATTATTTTTCCTTTATTAACTTTATTACATGAATTTTTAATGAGGGTTTTTACAAAACCCTAGCCCTGGGGGAACAACGTCCTTGGTGTTCTTTGACACCTACAACCAAAAAAATTGTTGTAAGCAAAACATGCTTCCCATGGAAATTTATAATGCAGTATTTATAATGAACAACCTACTGAGAAGCAAACCAGCACGAGAAACATAACAACATGACAACCATAACGACATGACACCCATACCGCTTTTGGATCTTTATAACACAACTCATGGAAGTATTTACATCCATATACATATACCAAAACATCACACCAAAACATATGCCAAAACATTCACTCAACTGGCGAATAGAGAAGGATACATAGCCTGCATATGATCTGCCATCTCCCATGTAGCTTTATCGGGTCCAAAGTGCTTCCATTTCACTTTAACCTGCTTAATTTCTTCTTTAATGCATACTTGATGATATCATTATCTTAGATCAATCTTTGAGAACACTACTGCTCCCTTAAATTGATCAAACAATTCATCAATCCTCGACAACGGATCCCTGTTCTTGATGGTCACCTTGTTCAACTTCTTATAGTCAATGCATAACCTGGGAGTTCCATCCTTCTTCTTCACAAACAACATTGGTGCACCCCATGGTGATACACTTGGCCTAATATATCCCTTTTCAAGCATTTCCTTCAATTGCAACATCAACTCCACCAACTACGGTGATGCTTGTGCTACCCCTGGTACCAACTCAGTAGAAAAGTATACTTCCCCATGAGACAGAAAATATGAAATCTCTGCTGGAAATACATCCTGAAATTGCTATAGAACTGGGTATCTACTCAAGACATCTGCATCCTCAACTTCTGATCCGAATTGGATCCATGAAAATTATCAAAGTTCTATGACTGTATCCAATCAGGACAGACTTCAAAAACTTGTGAACAAAGAGCTATCAGGAAGGACCTCTGGACAGTGGCAGTTTGTTGCCATCAAGGAACGACAAGGACCTCGGTCAAAGTGCGTTGACCAAGGCCCATGGAGACCGCGCAGGGCACAAACTAGTAGTTAGGAAGTCCAGATCGGAAAATGAAGGCCGTTTCTGATGCACGATTAGCGCTAATCACACATCATTGGGCAAAACCCCTTGAGAAGGAAAGGCCCCAAGTGCTCGGTCACAAGGGAAGCCAAAAACCGTGGAAAACCACTAAACCAAAGGGTGGTTCCCACGCTCCAAAACCGGCGGAATATCGGAGGCGTGTTGGGCGGTAAGAGGAATTGTTAGGAGACCCAGCGATGCCATACAGTGAATGATGTGTGTCCGGCGAATGAGAAAGAAAACTGCCTCTCATCATGGGCTAACGTCCGAGCAAGTCAACCGCGCAATAAGAGCTAACACCGTAGGATCTGGGGGCTCCAGATTGTTATAGACATTTTTGGGCACTACAACCCCAAGCATGAAAACTCCATAAACCAAGGGCTCCTAAGTCCCTAGAAGTGTTGTTCTAACCCCTAAAGGAACAAGGTCAACTGATTACAGCTTCTCCCAGAAGTTCTCCATGAAAAACTGCTCAGAATTGGTCAAAACAGGATCATTTTAGCTGCTCCATAGGCAAAGTGTGTTGCATCTCACCTAAACACACTGTGTGGGTGCGTTTCATTTCAAAAATCCCTTCTATGGGGCGCGATGGGCTAGAAATGACAAATGGTAGTGTCATTCTGCGAGGTGGAGAGGCAATGGAAGCTTCCAGAAACTTCTCCTGTGACACTTGCCTCTCTGAATTCGACCAAGGATGAGTAAGAGATCATCAATCTCCAAGTGGAAGCAAGAACTATCAGAGGGAAGACACTAATCAAATCACAAGCTAACTCATCTCCCTTACAGATATCTATATATGGATCCCTCATCCCAGAGATCCAGAGGCTGGAATTTTGCATATTGTAAGGAATTGTTGTTGGTTTATTGAGACAACATCAAATTGTTGGGTGATCTAAGCTTTGTATGAGGTGAAGAGGGGCTTCCTTGCTGAGAGGATGATGCTGGGTCAGAAAAACTGGTTGTAACTCCCCTTCGCTCTTTCTTGTTTATCAATAAAAGCTATTCAACTTTTCCTCCATACTCTTGTGTCATTCATCTTTGCTGCATTTGTATGGTCAATTTACATCTAATCCTAGATTGTTTATGATTATAGATCCATGTTCTTGTATAGTGCTATGCTACTGTGATCTTACAGGTACTCTGTGAAGATGGGCGTGTAAGGGAACAAGTAGTGAAAGACTATAAAGAGAGAGAGGAATCGAACTAGGAGATTAGCGCAAGACAGAGGTTGGTCTTCTTTTTTCTTCTCTCATCTATACTTCATAAAGGAAAGACGAAAGTAGCTTTGTTTTGTTTGTTTCTAAGGTAGCTATCACACCTTAGTGGGATAAGCAATTCTGTGTAGACACTTTTCCCTGTAACACAGATCTAACAACAGAGATTGCGCCCGATGGAAAACCGAATTTGGAAGGATAATTAAGCTGCGGCATATAAAAGTTTGAAGTCCGATTTGACTGCTGAGTTGGCGGATGAATCATTTCACAACGTAACTGAAATACTGAACCGTTTGAGGAAGAGCTGGCATAGTTCATGAGAGGACAAGTGGCCACTTCCTTGTGATACATTACACAGTGGCAATGATACAGAGGCAGGGAACTCCAAACGAACAGTAGCAGGCGATTTGAAGAGGCAGAAGAGGAAGCGAACAATCAGAGGATGGATTGGCTTTAAGCCATGAACAAACAGACAGAGAGCGAAAAAAGAGAACAATGAAGAAGAAAGCAAGACAGAAGAGACAAAAGTAGAGAACAAAGAGCCGATCTGACCTAAGGTAGCATCGAGCAGACAGAAGGCTTGAGAGGTTAAATAAATTCGCTGTGAGGATATCTGTTGGGAACTGAGTACCAAATTGGACTCATCCCATCAAGACCAGTTGAGGTCGAGACTTGGTAAGGAAGAGTCTGTGCACTCTAGTGGCTTGGGGAATCCAAGAACCACCCTACTAAGCATTATCTATTTCAGGAGACTCAAATTGAGCTCCTCATTGTAAAAACTCTGTTTTAAAGACACAATAAACAAGGCCACCACTAAAAGCTGGACTGGAGACGTAGCCCAAGAGGATTGGGTGAACTCCTTATTAATTTGTTGTGTTCTTGCATTTGCTTACTGTGTTTCTCTTACTGTTTTCCATTTTCCAGTGTCTGTGTATTTTGCAATTTGATCGATCCATTTCCTAAGATAACATAGACACACGCCAACACATGAGTATGATATACCTTCATTCATTAATTAATTAACTGAGATCACTCACGAGTGATTTTCAGACCAATTGGCATTAGATCTTTAGGCTGAAATTGGGAGAGTCTATCCTTAGAAGACAATGTCAGAGGAAGGTTCTGTGGGGCTAGACCCTCAATTCATAGATAGTTCCCTAGCCATAAGGTCCATGGTAGAGGAAATGTATAGGGACTTTAGAAAACACAAGGATGAAGATTCATCAGGTTCTAAGCAAGATAAAGGAGAAGATGAGTCTCTCCTCCATGACCACTCAAAAGGCAAAGGGAAGGAAGAAAGCTTTGTCACACCTCCTAATAGCTCTGAACACAAAAAGAAGGCATCTTTGATTAAACTAGATGTTAAATTTGATTTACCTATATATGATGGGGAGTTGAATGCAGAAAAGCTAGACAATTGGATTAGACAAATTGATGTTTATTGCAGAGTGCAGAGTATCGATTCAGACAGGAGCAAGATTCAACTGGCAAGCCTACGCCTTGGAGGCACTGCCTTGGTTTGGTGGGAAGGCAAGACCCAAGATGACATGAAAAGACATGGTAAAACTATCTCTATCTGGAGTGAATTTGTTTCTGCAATCAAAAAACAGTTCTATCCATTGGCCTACATGTATCAAGCCATGATGAGCTGGCAAACTCTTCGACAGTTGAAAGGGAAATGTGTAAAAGGATACAGTCAAGAATTTAGAAAGTGAGCATTGATTCTAGGAATCTCATTAGACTCACCTGAGACTCTGTTGAAGTACATCGGTGGTCTACACAGCTACATGAGGCACACTATCCTCATGTTTAATCCCACTAGTATAGATGAGGTATATGTACAAGCTACTCATCTAGAAGCTAGAGGAAAGAATGGAAGTCCAGAAGTTGGGGGATCATCCCAACCCGCTGCAAGAAATAATAAGGAGAAAAGAAAGCAGAAATGGAAAGCAAGGAAGGCTAACACTGCACAAAAGAGCAAGTCTTCATGAACCCATTGTAAAAAGGATGTGCATGATGATGAGCACTGTTGGATTCTACATCCAGAGCTGAGACCTAAGAAGTTCGAGGGCAAGGAGAAGAAGACTGCTACAACTATTCAGAAAGATTTGGGGTCAGACTCAAGAGATGAAACAACCATTGCAGCCACAGGTATAAGAGGTAAGAATTCTAAAGCATCTACTAGTAATTCTGCACAATCTATTATTAATGAAGAAAATGAGAGAAAAAGACATGAGCTTTTCCATATTCGAATTATTTCCAAACATCAAAAGATTGATACTTTGTTTGATAGTGGCTCACAAGTAAATTTAATTTCTGAAGCAATTGTAAAGAAGTTGGGATTAGTAACTACACCTCACAAGAAACCATACCCATTAGGATGGTTAAATGATAAAGCACAACTACAAGTGACTAGACAATGCAAACTCAAGTTTTCTTTTGAGTCAGTGTTTGTAGATGAGGTTGAGTTAGACATAATTCCTTTCGATATATTTGGAATTGTTTTAGGAATTCCTTAATTGTATGATAGAAAAGCTATTTTCTATAGAGCTGAGAACAAGTATCTACTTGTTAAAGATGGAATCGAATACTTTGTAAGAGCTCATAAGCTCAAGAATAATTATACTCTCATAAACTTAGGGCAGATGAAACGAATGATAAATTCATGCAAAAAATTCTTACTGATGGTTGTAAAGGAAAAGAAACTTGATAAAACCAGTTTATTTGAGGGTTGTAATGCTAAACAGTAAGCTGATTTAGAAAAGGTTGTTTCAGAGTATGATATCTTGTTTCAAGAACCTAAAGGTCTACCACCCAAAAAGGAAATAGTGCATGATATTATTTTGTAGCAAGATGCTCCATTGCCTAACATTGGAATGTATAGGTTGTCCACTTTAGAGAACGCAGAAATCAAGAAGCAGGTGCAGGAGTTGCTCGAGAAGGGGTTCATCAGACCTAGCACATCACCATGTGGGTCACCAATCGTCTTGGTGAGAAAGAAAGATGGCTTATGGAGAATGTGCATTGATTACCGAGCACTGAATAAGATAACAATCAAAAATCGTTATCCCCTTCTTCACATAGATGATCTTTTAGATCAATTGAAAGAAGTTGTTTATTTTTCCAAGTTAGACTTGCATAGTGGATACCATCAGGTTGGAGTTGCAGAACAAGATGCATGGAAGATTTCTTTCAAAGCAAAGAAGGGATTGTATGAGTGGCTGGTTATGCCTTTTGGCTTAACTAATGCTCCTGCTACTTTCATGAGATTATTGAATGATGTACTCAGACCTTTTCTTGATGATATTTTTATTGTGTATCTGGATGACATTCTGATATTTATCAAAACATGGGAAGAACACTTAAAGCATGTTAAGAAGACACTAGATGTTTTTAAAAGAGAAAAACTTCATGTTAAACTCTCAAAATGTGAATTTGGCAAAACATCTTTGAATTATTTAGGACATATAGTAGGGGATGGTGAATTGAAGATAGATCCCTCTAAGGTGGCAGTCATTATAAACAGGCCTAAACCCAAATCTGCTACAGAAGTTAGAAGCTTCTTAGGAGCAGCACAATATTGGAGAAACTTCTCCTTAATTGCAACTCCCTTACATGCTTTAACAGGATTGAACAAGGTGTTTCAGTGGGGAGGAAAACAACAGAAAGCCTTCGACACCTTGAAAGAAAAGATTAGTACAACACTTGTACTAGCACTGCCTGATCTTCAAAGACTGTTTGAGATCCAAACGGATGCCAATGACTATGCCATGGGAGCAGTGTTGACACAGCACGGTAAACCCATATGTTATCATTCTGAGACATTTAATTCTACAGTAGTTAACTATCCTACATATGATAAAGAATTTTATGCATTAGTACAGAGTGTAAAAAAGTGGAAAAATTACTTAATGGGCAAAGAGACAGTAATACATATTGATCATCAACCAATTCAATATCTACACTCCCAAACTAAGTTGTAGCAATCAAGACACTATAGATGGATGGGTTTTCTACAACAGTTTCATTTAGTCATCAGATATAAAAAGGGCATACACAATAAAGTTGCAGATATGTTATCTAGACCCATTATAAATGCATCTACTATACTTAAGCATAATTCTGTGTTACATGAGAGTTACATGGAAAAATATGCTCAAGATATAGATTTCAAAGATGTATATGCAACTTTAAGTCAAGGCAAACGAGTAGAAGAATTGGATTATCATGTAAAGGACCGACTCCTGTATCATTGTGGGAAGCTATGCATTCCACAAACTGAAAGAGTAAAGATAATTCGAGAAGCACACACTTCTCTAATATCAGGTCACTTTGGGGTAAGTAAAACAGTTGCACAGCTGCAAAGATTTTGTTATTGGCCAAAAATGAATGAGACAGTTTCTAGATATGTAAGGGGGTGTACTATGTGTGCTAAAAGCAAGCCCAACAACAGAAAACTAGGCTTGTACACTCCATTACCAGTTCCTTCTCACCCTTGGGAAAGTGTTTCCATGGATTTTGTTGGAGCACTGCCTAAATCTAGGAAAGGTCATGATTATCTGTATGTTGTTGTGGATAGGTTCAGCAAAATGTGTATTTTGATACCTTGTAATAAACAAATTACAGCTGAACAAACTGCAAAACTATTCTTTCAACATGTATGGGTTCATTTTGGATTACCCACTTCCATTGTATCTGATAGAGACACCCGATTCGTGGGGAAGTTCTGGTCAAGTCTATGGGAACTGATGGACACCAAATTGAAGAAAAGCACAGCTTTTCATCCACAAACCGATGGCCAGACAGAAGTAGTCAACAGGACAGTGATCCAGCTGCTCAGGGGAAATTTCAGTAAGCATCCTAAGCTTTGGGATGAACATTTATGTTATGTGCAGCATGCTTACAACAGAGCAAAACATTCTTCTACACAAAGATCTCCTTTTGAGACCTGTTTTGGTTTCACACCAAGGTCTCCTTTGGATTTTGTCTTTGGTAAAGACACCACAGTTGAGGGACACAGTGATGTGGACAAGGCAACTAGGTTCATTGAACAAATCCAAGAGATCCACCAGGCAGTACAAGAACAATTGGAAAAGAGCCAAGCCAAATGCAAGGCAGGCATGAAAAGCATAGGATGGAGCATAGTTTCCAAGTTTGGTTGTATATCAGCAAGGACAGGATGCAAGGTGAAGGTAAAAAGCTAAAGCCTATCAGGTATGGACCCTTCAAAATACTCGAGAAAATTGGTGAGAATGCTTTTCGCCTTGATCTACCAGCTTACATGCACATCTACTTAGTCGTGAATGCAGACTGCTTGAGATTGTTTGAACCTTCACTAATTGAGGATCCCGAAGAGCAGAGTCAATTTCCTTCTATTGATGACTTGTTACCTGAATATCTTAATGAATTGCAGGAAGACACAGTTCTGGATAGGAAGGTAAGAACGACGCATAGGGGAGATGTCGAGTACCTCAAAGTTGGGCTCAAGGGTTCAAAGGCGAGCAGTGCAAAATGGATAGAGATTGGAGACAATTATACCCTCACTTAGTCGATGCTTGAAAACTAAATTTTGGTGGTCCAAAAGCTTTTTCAGTGGGAAGGCCATGATCCAAATTGGATCCATGAAAATTATCAAAGTTTTATGACTGTATCCAATCAGGACAGACTTCAAAAACTTGTGAACAAAGAGATATCAAGAAGGACCTCTAGACAATGGCAATTTGTAGCCAACAAGGAACAACGAGGACCTCAGTCAAAGCACGCTGATCGAGGCCCATGGAGACCGCGCATGGCACAAACTAGCAGTTAGGAAGTCTGGATCGGAAAACAGAGGCTATTTCTGATGCGCGATTAGCGCTAATCGTGCATCGCTGGGAAAAACCCCTCGAGAAGGAAAGGCCCCGAGCGCTCGGTCACAAGGGAAGCCGAAAGCTGTGGGAAAAGCGCTAAACCAAAAGGCGAGTCCCGCGCTCCAAAACCGGCAGAATATCGGAGGCATGTTGGGTGGTAAGAGGAATTGTCAGGAGACCCAGTGATGCCATATAGTGAACGACGCGTGTCCAGTGGATGAGAGAGAAAACCGCCTCTCATCGCGGGCTAACGTCCGAGCAAGTCAACCGCACGATAAGAACGAACACCGTAGGATCTGGGGGCTCCAAATCTAACGACGGAGATTGCGCCCGATGGAGAACCGAATTTGGAAGGAGAATTAAGATGTGGCATATAAAAGTTTGAAGTCCAATTTAACCATTGAGTTGGTGGATGAATCATTTCACAACGTAACTGAAATACCGAACCATTTAAGGAAGAGCTGGCGCAGTTTATGAGAGGACAAGTGGCCACTTCCCTGTGAGATGTTACACAGTGGCGATGACGCAGAGGCAGGGAACTCCAAACGAACAGCAGCAAGTGATCCGAAGAAGTGGAAGAGGAAGTGAACAATCAGAGGATGGATTGGCTTTAAGCCATGAACGAACAGACAAAGAGTGGAAAAAGAGAACAGTGAAGAAGAAAGCAAGACAGAAGAGACAAAAGCAGAGAACAGAAAGCCAATCTGACCTAAGGCAGCATCGAGCAGACAGAAAGCTTGAGAGGTTCAAGCAATTCCCTGTGAGGATATCTGTCAGGAACTGAGTACCAAATTGGACTCACCCCATCAAGACCAGTTGAGGTCGAGAATTGGTAAGGAAGATTCTGTGCACTCTAGTGGCTTGGGGAATCCAAGAACCACCCTACTAAGCATTATCTATTTTTGGAGACTCAAATTGAGCTCCTCATTGTAGAAACTTTGTTTTAAAGACACAAAAAAGAAGGCCACCACTAAAAGCTGGACCAGAGACGTAGCACAGGAGGATTGGGTGAACTCCTTATTAATTTGTTGTGTTCTTGCATTTGCTTACTATGTTTCTCTTACTATTTTCCATTATCCAGTGTCTGTGTATTTTGCAATCTGATCAATCCATTACTTAAGATAACATAGACACACACTAGAACATGAGTCTGTAATACCTTCATTCATTAATTAATTAACTGAGATCAATCACGAGAGATTTTCAGATCAACTTCCTTACCTTTGTCACTGGAAATATGCATTGAAAATAACACACACCCTTTCCTATGCCTGTGCTTCTCCTGCATAACCATCACCATTCTAACTGATGTTTCCTTCTTCTTAAACTGCAAGATTCTTTGTTCTCCATTATCATTCGAGCACTCAATGGATTTGTCATAACAGTCCACCTTATTCCTATGAAGATACAACTAGTCCATACCCAACAACATATTTTATGGTCCCAATGACAATAAATTCAAATGTGCTGATGTAGATATACCACTCAACTCAAATGCACAAACTCTTACCCAATGATGAACTCTCTTCTTTGTACCTGTAGCCAACTACACTTACCAAGTTTTTTCATGAACTTCCTTATTCAAACACTTATCCAATAGGTTAGGAATAACATAACTATAATGAGATCCAGGGTCAATCAAAATAGAAATAACTTGATCACAAATCTTACCGTCCATCTTGATAATATACGCTTAGTGATCTTCCTTCCAGTTCTCCAATGCTACATAGATCTGTGGAATACTCTGTCCAACATCACCCACTATCTATGCCTCTTGAGCATTGTATCTATGGTCTACCACCCTGATGTTGTGGATAATCTCTCCTACGATTCTCTCCTCCACAAGTCCAACACTGCAAAGGCTTCCAACAATACTATTGTTATGTTCCTCAGGTCGAAATATCTGTCCTCTACCATATTCATTTTTTAAACACACACATGGCAACAATAGAATAGGAAATATAAATAGGAGAGTACTTTTATTGTTAACAAATGATATACATTTATAGTACATGGTGTGACCCTTGGATTCATATTCCAAGTGGTCTCTTGGACTCTTTTTGGCTGTTCAGCTTCCACACCAACCCCTAGAGGATTAGGTGTCCAACATTCCCCCTCTTAATCCGAAGGGTTATGTATGAGTCTAAGAAGAGAGTTGTAATACAAAATGTGAAAAAATGCATGGCAACACTAGGTTGAATGTGCTCTTTGAAACGTTGGTATAAAGCGCTGTGGTTCAAGGATGACCACCAACACTGGAATTCTTAGAGCAGTTCCTGGAACTCTTCCAAGTCTGGCATGAAGCTCAGGTCTTCTACTAGAGGAAGTGCTCCTAATGTTTTGAAGAGGGAAACCTTCAACCATAAAAGGGAGGTCTCACCCCACATAAAAGTGAGAACTTCAACCTGAAAAGGGAAGTCTCAACCTGTGATGGTTTAAGGATGACCAACAACTCTGGATTGCTTAATGAAATTCCTGTAACTCTTCTGAAATTGGCAAGAAGTTGAAATATTCTGCTAGAGGAAGTGTCCCCAATTCTTTGAAGAGGTGTCACAAACTGAAGGCATGCTTAGAGGCATTTTTGTCTCTGGCTACAACTCTGAATCTCGTATGGCAGGTTGTGGCTCAGGCTTGCTTGATGTGACTTTGAAGCTTGTAGATGACCATCATTTCCCCCCCTATCAGATACAAGGTGAGATGATGGAGAAAACTCAACTGCAAGACTATTCAATTCTCTAGAACAAGTTCTGACATGTGACTGGAATATCTTCTTGGCTGTTGATGCCCATTTCCAAGAAGTGATCCATCCAAGATGAATCTTTGTTCTTGCAGGAGGTTTGTTTCTGAAGCATCTATTTGAAGAATGACTGGTTTTATGATAGTGCTTACATGGATGAATGTCAAAATAGTGATCTTTTAGATGGCCAACTCAGTCACAATGTTGGAATTTCACAATCTGTTGTTGTTTCTATTGTTGTGGAAGAGGGGCAGAATCTAGAACAACTAGAGGTGAACTATCATGAGGAGTAGGTGAAGATGAACCGTCCTGAAGAAATCCAGCACTTTGAAATTGGATTTGTTTGGAGTAGTCTGGAATATGAAAGGAAACGTCCTTGTCATATCCAAGACCAATTCTATGCTTGTTGTGGACAAGCTCTTCCCAAGGTCTGATGACTGACTTGGGAAGTGCAAAATGAATTTCTGCATCTGCATGTACAACTGTTGCTTCATTGGGTACTAAATATGAATTAATTGTAACAATATTGACTTGCTGCTGATGGATGGTTGTCTCAATGTTTTGAACAAAAAAAGGTTCAGAATGATGTCTATTTTGATGTAGCTCTTCTTGTTGTAGTTGTGATTCAAGCTACAAAAAATCAATTTTGTCTTGTACATTTTGCAATCAAGTTTGAATGTTAAAAAGAGTTTCCTTACTAACTTTTACCATCCCATCTATAGTGGAAAAGATTAGACTATTCAATAATTGTAATTCATCATCAATTTTCTCCATTTAATGACAATGTTGCATGGATATCTCACACAATGCCAAATAACCGCAACTTTAAATAATATAAACAACCCCCAATGCTTATGAACATTGAACTTTGTCGTTCCAATTAATCCTCCAACATATTCACTTTCAAAGCAGAAATGATGGCTATCAAAACTTCAACAACTATAGCACCATGTCATGGGCAGGACTTGAATGCTCATATATATAGATGCTTTGACTAGGGTACAAACCAATATTCTCTGATCTTGCCACTTTCTTCAAAGAAAACAATTTGCCCTCAATACTCATATAACACACAAAATTTATGGAGAGCTAACAACGCATATGCCAAAATGCGATGAAGAGTCAACGATACCTCCAGTATTCCAATAAGAATGAGGAACACAACAATGACACACTTGTAGAGCTACACACCAATGAATGGATTATTCCGGGAAATCAACATTCTGAAAGAGGAATTCGATTGAACAATTTCGCTACGCAGTGGTGAGGCCAATTGTGAGCGAGTGAGGCTGACTGTGTGTGGGAGGAGTTGAATGTGGAGCCAACAATGGTATGGAGCCGAGCATGGTGGACTATGGACCATTCAACACACAATACTTTTGATGAGAGAAAGTCTACTTCATTTGATACGAGAAATTCAGCTCCATTTGATGAGAGATCATGCAATGGTCAGCAAGTAGCTAGGGGTGATATCGTAACCATATAGAGCATATGAGAGTAGACTGTGTTAAAAAGAACAATGAATAATATAGTTCTCATAATACCAATATGGAAGAGTGGTGCAGGAAAGGGAATATAACAATAGCTATCAACAACAACAGTGACAGGTACAGACAATTGAACAACAACAACAAGCACAATGAATAGGAGGACATCGTAGGGATTTTTTACATTGGTCAAAGAGTATGTTTGCAGTTATGCATTCCAACTCAACTCAATCGATTCCACTTCGGACATAATGTAGAGTCTCTCTGCTCTCCATGTTGCTGCGAAGCTATTCTACGGTGCTTCTGATTCTCCAGACTCAAGCAGTCGTTTTTTGTAAGAGAATTTAGTTGCAATTTCATATTGACATGTCGGTGGTGCTATAGGGGTTCTCCTCTCTTAGCATATTCAGAAAACTGTGATTGATACTTATTTGGCTCATCTTCTCTCAATGTCTTCATGTATAAAGCGACCTGACCTCCAAAAATATACTTTCGATGGACCTCAGCATCCAAGCTCTTTCTTTCCTTGTTATAACTAGCAAAACACTTGTTTTTGTGAGGAATATCTAATCCTCCATCCAAAGCACCCTTCAGAGCTTTGAAAACACTGTAGTCCTCTCCAGTGGCCTCCTCAGTCCCAATATATTGATTGTTGGGTTTGCTCGAATTGTAGCATGCACTGACTTGTACAACTCTTCTATGTTCTCAGGCTCAATACCTCTCCAAGATATTTGGTGTCAACTTTGGAATAACGTCTAATGCTTTCATGTTCTCGTGAATTTGGCTTTCTTTTGTTGCACCAGTAATGACTGTGCTAACATTTGGATTTGATGCACACCAAGCAATAGCAAGTTCTACTAGAGGCACATCCAATTCTGCTGCAATGGGTTTAAGTCCATTGTTGAAGCTAACATTTGGATTTGATGCACACCAAGCAATAGCAAGTTGTGCTAGAGGCACATCCAATTCTACTGCAATGGGTTTAAGTCCATTGTTGAAGTCACAAGGGGCTTTTCTGAAGAGGCTCGACATGGATTATGTCGATGTCCTATTTTGCCACAGGCCCGATACCTCTCTTATAACTTTCAGAATATATCCAGCGAGAACATTCATAAACTGAAGGCCAACTCCGACCAGGTTGTCACATCACATATGACACAAAGCTGGAGAACTAACTACACCTCCTCTCCAAGTTCATTTTTCAAAGCAAAATATGATACAAACAATATCAATTATTTTGAAATCTCTTCAAAAATCAACACCACCGCAACTTCATGGTCTTCAATGCAACAATGGCTCATGAAAATTTACAAACAGCAATCATGGCAAGATTTCAGCATTCAGGCACCTTCCAAATTTGGAATCTAGTCAAAAGAGGCTTGATATAGAGGGATGCCCACAATGTATCACCAAAAACAATGTAAACCAATGTGAGAGGCTCAAGGGAGAGGAACCGAAATTTGTGGGTTTGCCAAACCAGAGTCAATGCGTTTACAGAGTATGGCCAATGTAAAACGCAGTGTGGTGCAAGTAGAACGTACGGAAAGGGAAAAGTATACCACAGTGGATCGATTGTATGGGAGAGTGATAGGCTGAGCATTTTTGTATGCTGGTATGGAGCAGTGACAGGATAAGGTATCCAGTAGCGACAGCAGCAGGTATGTCAGACCAGTGGAAGTGTCAACGTCAGAGCTGCCAGGATTTTTCTATTTGGGGAAGTGTGCGCAGAGAATGCAGCTAAAATATGGCTAACAGGATTTCATAATAGAGAATCTAAGTTGCAGAGGGCCAAGACTGCTCACAACAGTGTAATGGCATAGCTGATAGAGGTAACAACCTCTATTCTAACAAATTCTCAAAAAGGTATAATCAGGAGGAGAGAATTGGTTTACAAAGGCCACAAAATAGGTGGCTCACACTAAATAGGCAGAGCAGAAATACACCTGAAGCTCTAATACCATGTTAAACACACACATGGCAGCAACAAAATAGGAAAGATAAACAGGAGAGTACTTTTATTATTAACAAATGATATACATTTATAGTACATGGTGTGACCCTTGGATTCATATTCCAAGTGGTCTCTTGGACTCCTTTTGGTTGTTCAGCTTCCACACCAACCCTTAGAGGATTAGGTGTCCAACATTGAACTTATTATGTGGGGCAGCATTCTCTTTGTTACTTGTATCTTGATGTCTTGTTTTCTTCTTGTCCCATTTTCATTTATTCTTATCATTACCTTTCCAGTTCAGCTTAGTCTTAGATCTACGGTTTCATTACTCAAAACAATAATTTAGATTCTGGAGGGTCTCCTCCAATGATCTAGGCTCATCAAACTTAATCCTATCCTTGAATTATACCAGAAACCCACTAATGAATCATTGGATCTTGGCATTCTCCTCTTTGAGGTAATGCACATGCCTCAATAACTCCAAGAATCTTCTTCATCCCATCTTCAACGTCATATATCCCATCTTCATCCCATAGAATTATTTTTCCCTATCGTCTTAGTATCTCTCCAATAGATACGTCTTCCTGAATAGTCTCTCAAACTCATTCCAAGTCAACTCCTCTTCATAGATACCTATATAATTATTTATATATTCCCACCAGATATCTACTTTACCTGTGAGACTGAATGTAGCTATTTTGGCCTTCATGTTTTCGGAGTAATAATGCAATTTAAAGAACTTATTCATACCAAGTAACCATGCTTTTGCATCCTGTGAATTATTTATTTCCCCAATGAATGTAGGTGGGTTTTCTTTCTTGAACTCATCCGCAAAATATCCCCTATTACTCCTCCTATAAGGATGATAATGATGATGATCATAGTGTTTGTCAAAACCAAAACTAGAATAGTACCTTTGTCCATCACCTATCCTATTCGGAGTATCCAAGAGCCTGCCATCCCTAACCATGTCATATCTATCCAACCTGTGCCCACCATGAGACCTAATTCCATATGCCCCATTAGTTCTATCCTCCTGTCCATGATTGATTTGAAGTGGTCCCTGTCTCTACAATTATGACAAACTATGAAGGATTACTGCATTAACTTTTGCTTGTTTCTCCTGTGCCTGAATGATTCTGTCATTATCTGCTTTACAACTTCTTATTTCTTCCCACAGACTTCTCAATGTGTCTGTTAAGTCAAAAGAATTCCCAACACCATGCTACTCATCTAATCCATAGGGAAAGTCTCGTGAACTATAGTCTTCCATCTCTCTAGTCATATTTGTTTTTTTCTTCCTGTAAGGTATATCATGTCAGCTAAACCAAATCATAAACAAACCAACGTACCTCATTTTAATTCATGGGAGGATATCTTTTATGCAAGACCAACCAGATTAGCGCAATACATATATAAACAAAATCATATAAAAATTTAATCATCATTTCAATCACATACCATGACCCCATGCATGACAACTATAACCGACATTCATAACCAATGCATAATTGACATACACTCATGACGGCCACATCCAACAACACACGATCCACTTCCACATGGTGATACCACTGCAACTATGACCACTGCCATGCATATGCAACAAGCACATAGACCACAACCATAAGAAACACATATGTAATCAACATGTTTGCACGACCAACACACACCACCCATCTAGTCCAAGGGGTGAACCATGTTCTGATACCACTCTGTAACCACCTTCTCCCACATTTACCCAAGTTAACTAGTCCACTAGGGTAAATGTGTGACAAGAGGCCACTATGATCTGATTCAAATCCCCATGTATAGTTAAGGAAGTGGAATCGACAAACACAACCAATCTAACCTTCTACACATGCTACAGAGCCTCCAGGAGCCAACCAACCTTTCCAAGTGATCAACCACTAAGAGAACTTGACATTTCACAGACCTAGAGCCTTAGTCGCTCCCATTACAAGATCATACATGTGACTGGGACCCTCCAGTCGCTCCCATAACAAGGGAATGCAAGAGAATGGGGACTTTTTCAGCTAGTTCTAAGCCAACGACCCCAAACTCTGTGCCACTTTTTCAGGGCCAAGACTCAGTCCACTACCCAAAACTTCATGAAACTTCCATAAATGAAAAATAACATTGAAACAATAATATTAATGCAAATACTTGATCAATGACTTGATTGGACCCCTACTAATAATGATAGGTATTTCATCAAACATGTCACAAATATGCAATCTACATGTCATATCAACATATCTGAGCATAGGGGTCTCATACTTATCTGAGAATCACTAAGAAGCATTGATGCCTTATCACCTTAGCTACATTATCATATATTAGGTCATGTATTCATTGTTCATTCATTTACAAATCAAAACATGATGAGAGCCATACATCACCATTGTCATAAAACATACTCATAACCAACATATAACCAATAGAAATAACAAGGATACAACAACCATGAAACCACATATAAAAAGTATATTTACCCATAAAATATAAGAGGAATGAAGCTCTTATTAACATATGCAAAACGAAACTAGGTCTAGGACTTCCACAAACTACCTGACCATAGGCTAGGTTGAACCAATTCTCTCTTTCAGTGAGTCACCCCCATGCCATATTCCAAACATGAATGTGGGATCTCATGGAACAAATCCAACCAAACCAAACCAGGGCTTCCTGAGGCCAAACCACCTCAACCCTCAACTAGTGATTCCACCACACTACCAAACATTACTAACCATCACCAGATTGGTCTCTACCCAAGTTGTCTAAGGCTCTAGAGAATTTGTTCCAACTAGTGCTTCTAGGACTAGTAACTGAACCCATAACTACTCCCAGGATTCCAAAGCATTTTCCAAATCAGGGCTTCCAGGACTAGTAGCTCAACCCAGCAAGGGCTTCTAGAGTGTTTGTCAAATAGGGCTTCCAAGACTAGTGACTCAACCCAAGCTATTACAAGGATTCCAAAGCGTTTTTCCAACCAAGGTTTCCTGGAACTAGTAACTCAACCCACAACCAAAGGAACATGAAAAACAACCAAAAAAAAAGGGAAGACACCCACAACACCATGGCTATCCAAGAAATGGAAAGGCTAGGAAAATCCACTGTCAATCTAGAAAATCCTCCATGCCAATGAAATATCATAACCAAGAAACCACATGCATGTGCCATGCATGCCAAAACTAGCAAGGAAATTATACATGCAACTTGGCACCTGCAAAAAAATCCGTTGTAGTTGCTGATCTTGATGTCCTCTTGCACCTTCCAACTCTTCCTTTTACTTCTTACTCCAAAACTCCAAGTATGCCACACTCCTCCAAGAGTGCTCCAAGAAACTCTAATTTTACAAGAGTATGAGAGAGAGAGAGAGAGAGAGAGAGTAGAAAAATGAGACTTTCAAAACTGAACTGACAAAAATCTACAAATTTATCCTCAGAAGCATTTTTATTAACGAGGCCTCTATTTTCTTCAATTTTCCATTATTTTCCTTCATTTTCCTTCTCACATGCAACCTGTGACCTTTCACCTTCCTTTTCTCCTACTTTCCTTTATTTGCATAAATAAAATGCCAATAAATGTCTCATGCCTTTCCAAAGGCTTTGTCATTGTCTTTTCCAATTTCCATAGCCATTAATTAATCACAAGTGATCCCCGTCACGATGTTTTTTCCAAACATTCTTCTTGGAATACATGTCCCATAACCATGGTTATTATTTTTCCTGTATTAACTTTATTACTTTGATTTTTAATTACACTTTTTACATGGAATATATTCCTCTCTTCGAGAGGACTAATTTTGACTATTGAAGTGCTCAATTTGGACAAGGGAAAGTGTACTTATGAAGAAAAGCCCACATATGCACAATTGGATAGGTCGACCCTAATAGGAAATTGGTCACCCTTGGAAGCCTATAAATACAAGTGACCCCAAGCTCATTTGGACATTACCAAGAATCATCTTCTCTTCTTCATTGATTCGTTCACACAGGTTTGAGGCTGGGTCAAGGAAAGGGGTTTGTACAGGTCTGAGATTACAAGGTCCAAAGTTCAAACATGTTTTAAGGTTTTGGGTCACAACCATAGGTTGCACACAGGAAATTTTTGGGTACAACCGCAGGCTAGTAGGATCGTCCATGCGGTTGGAAGGTCTCAACCATACACATCCCTCTTCCTCTGTGCAGTTGGGATATAGGGATGAAATTTGACATTTTACCGTAGTTGACAGAAGGAAGGACACATTGATTTTGATTTGTGTTGATCCTGGGAATATATTTCTTAATGTTGTTGGGTTAATTTTGCTGGATTATTTTGGATTGGGTTCATTGTACTAACATTTTATGACAATCTAATAGAAGAAGAATTTTAAATGGTTTTCCCCTTTTTGTAGTTTTTTCCCTAGTCTTTGACAAAATTTGGCATCTCTTGTTGATGTGTTGATTATCTCCTTTGTCATTTCATTCACCATTCTATCTTCAATTATTGTTAATGATTGGAAATATTAATTGTTATTGTAAATATTTCTAATTGAAGAATTGAATTGGGCTAAAGTAGTTGAAACAACATAGAACACTGTGAAATTTAATATCTTCCTCCTTGCCACTGTGCACTGCACACCCTAGTGCCTAGTCCTCCACTCGTTACCTCTTGAACTTGTGCACTGCACCCAAGAAGGCCTTTCCATCAACCCCTACACATTGTCCCTTCAAAGTCAACATTTGCACAAGATAGAATAGGTGATTTTGGGACTGATATTGTCTTGTCATGCATGAACTTTATCTGCAGGTGTTATCATTATAACATGGAAATTAATTATCAAGGAGGTTATCAAGAAGAGGTTACATAGACACTTATGGAGATAAGACACAAAGATGTTATCATGCATTAATAAAGGAATATTCAACTACAACAGATATATTGCAACTCATGTTGACTTAGAAGGTTCCAATTCTTATCCAAACCTTTTGGAGGGTGAAGTTGAAGCACATCATATATCTATCATGAAGTATTAACGACATAGCAGTAAAGAGAATAAATTGGCATTGAAGTCTCATGTCACACTCCCCAAATTGTAGCTCTTAATGTGCTAACACAAGAGTGTTGTTTTGTCTCATGGATTATTTCCACATAATGGTGGAATGTAATTATGTAATTTAAAAAAATATAAGAAAATGTAAAATGTGTGGAAGCCCAAGGGTCACACATGGAATATGAAAAGTCACATGGGAGCTCAAGAATCATTAGGGAAGTCAAGGGTCACTTGGGAGGTGAATAGTCACCTCATTTGTTATAAATAAACCCTTATAGCTCAAGCAAAGGACTTTCCACGTTGGATTCTCTAGCTTGGCATAGGAGAGGAGATCATTCTTTGGAGGAGCAAGTAGTGGCTTAATGTTCCACAATTGGGGATAATTTTGCGTCATTATAATCGTGTATCTTGGAACTTTCACTTAATATTTGAAGCTCTTAGAGCCAACACACTTTCATGCACGTATCACAGATGTTGTAAAACTATTGTTTTAATATTTGCGGTATATGTTTGTGTTCATACATACTAAATAAAATGAACTATTTCGTTGGATTTCGTATACATCTTGTTGAATGTGTGTTGTTACTTTATTTTATGATCGTTGTTAAATTGTGAACTATTTTGCAGGATAATTAAAAATTCTTTCTATGATACCGTGTGTCTTTATTAGGATGGTACTATCACTTTTCTTCTGAAGGCTCATTTTCTCTATTCTTGTCCATGAAAGTACCTTATATACATTGCAATTGTATGCTTCACAATGTCAATTGGTTTATTGCAGCCAAGGCAAACCTTTAAGTTATTGTGTGCAAGCCTACTATCTGGATGGTTCTCCTACTCCAAAAGGTGTGAGGTCAAGTTGGGACTTGATCTCGAGGAGACCCCCTGTGTTGGTGGACTTCCAACATCATTAACCAAAATTTACTTGGAAGTACATGATTTGGTATTAATCATGTTTTCATCCATCTCCTTTGCAAGAGTTCTTTTTTTCATCGGATTTTAGCCATTTATGTGATATATTAATTTAAGGAAGATGATTTAATGCTAAAAAATCTGTATTGATCTACTTACTCGGTCGAACAACATGGTATTTGAATTCTATGTTCACCTACAATATTGTTATCTTAGCACTGGACACATCACAATTGGGTTTGAAGTTTATACCTACAATAAATCTTGAGTGCTCACAATAACTTTCCTTTGCTAGTCCATCACTCATGAAATTCACATATATATGGCATTAAAACTCTTTTTGTTTTGTGAGTATGATAACATAACTGCAATATCAAAATTTGAGATGTGTCATGTTTGCTTTGGTGGTTTTTTGATACATTTGATATTTTTAGCATCCTTATGTTGACATCTAGGGCCATTAGTCCTTATTTTTGATTTGCATATGCATTTTCACTTAGGCACATTCTCATGGCATAAATAGCATCAAAAATACTTATCCAAATGCATGCTTTCATAAGATATTTGGCAGCTCTGCATTATGATGAACCTGTTAGCGCTTGAAATTTCACCTCAAGCTGAGAAAGGCAAACCTCAAGGCTACATCAAACCATTTAGCCTCGTAGCTAGCCCTACGGGGCAGGAGAAGGCTCTCTCCGGTCAATCTCGGTAGATCTTCCATTAGGGAGATGACCAATAAAGTAACATTGATATTAGGCTAGTAAACTGATTTAAAAGGTTGATTTGGGGTTTTTTGGGTTTTTGGTGGCAGATTGAGGAATTGCAATTTTGGGTGCGGGGATTGGACACAGTTTCTGCAGGGGGTTCTTTGGGGCGAGGTAGGAAACCGTATTGATGCCTTAAACTGAGATGGATGATCAGGAATGAAAGAGGAGGAGCTAAAGAGAGCAAACAATGACTTTGAATTCCCTTTAGACAGTAGAAAACATTGAAATTAAACAAATTTAAAAGCAGAGCATGGCTAGCATGAATTCATACTTTAACACTTCATTTGTTTAATGTGCAGCAGTAAAGAAAGGAAATGAATCACATAACAAAGCTTACAAGAACATGAAGAAACACACCATCAACACATGAGTCCACAATAATCCCAAAGATGACTGCAAAACCCTGGTCTTCCTTAGCCAAAAATTGCAGAGATACAAGTGAAATAATACAATGATAGCTTCTCCCTCAAGAGTCCAACCTTCCAACCTCTGAAAATGATTAAGAAAATACATAATATAGGCAAGCCAACCTCTTCCCTTGCCTCTAGGGGTCGAGCTCATCCTTCTAGGAGCTGTTTCAACTAATTCTAAACTGAGCACTAAAATCTAGGCAGTCAAAACAACTTGCCTCTATAAGCTAGGAAACCAATCCATACAATCAATTTTTACCCTTTACATGAATGAATCTTCTAGAAGTGTTAAACAAGAGTAAAAGTGTCTTAGATTTACCAAAATTACATCAAAGATAATCATCTTCAACCCCAAAAAGTCAAACCAAGTCAAACTGTGCTTTTCCGAGCTGTACAGTGAAATCTGGCAAAGTCTGCTCAACGGGTCGCGCCCCCCTGCTCAACGGGTCGCGCCCCTTTGGAGCTCTGTTTGGGGCACTTGCAGGTGTCAGAATTGGGTGCAGGATAGCTCGTTGGAAAGGTCTGTGAGTATACTTTCCAACTCAACTAGAATTTTTGAATTTGGAGGTCATTTTGCCAGTCAAAACGCAATTCTCCCAAGACTGCTTTCTGCAACTCAAAAAAGGGGCAGAAAGTCAAATTTTGCATGTATTTTGACCTTCTGGAGGCCCAAAACCCCATAAAAACTCAAGTCCATCCATGGGCATATGTAACTTTGCATGAAAAATCTAGAAATGCTGAGTTTTTGCAAAAATGAGCTGCCATGACAAAGGGTCTCACCGGGGGTGAGACCCGTTGAGGAGCCAAAACCTGTAAATTTCCAAAAATTGCCAAAATTACCCAAAATTTTCAGAATTTTTTGGGATTTGAGATGTGGCTAGGCTAATGAGTGCCATGATCCTTGAGTGAAGCCTCATCCAAGATACAGAGGGGATCGGGCCTCTTTCTCCTTTTTTGTGCCTTGGCCAACCGCCTTGGATTCGACGATTGTAATTTTGACATTTCTCTAAAACCATGACACCTGTGCAAAAAGTGAAGGAGGTTTTTCTTCTTTGGCATGTTGTGGACAAAAACCTCTCTCAGTTTTCCAAAATTCATCTTTTATTTCTCTAGAACATTATTTGAGTGCGACTTGTCCCGATGTGTGAAACAAGGAATTTTGTCGAAAGGGAGCGAAATGAAGGGGATAGGGGGCTTCTAAATTCTTGGGGAAATTTTTGGAAGTAGGGATGGATGTTAGGAAGTAGGGGAAAGTGGAATCTCAGAGATTGAGTGAGGGGAAGGGGTCCAAAAGGGCAAAACACAGGCCCAACCTAGAAAATTGCCAGGTTGTAGCTAGAAACTAGGGTTTGTGCAAAAATGAGGAATTTGGCGGATCTAAGGGATGGGAAGTGTTTGATAAGGTACTTTAAGGATAGGGGAAGGTGTATGAACATCAGGAAACAAGTTTTGCCGATGATTTGACCGTCCAAGAGAAATTGGCTTTCAAAACCCTAAGAGAGGGAAATGACCTTGCCAAGGCACAACTGAAGCATGAACAAGATGTAAAATGACTCATTAGACACTGACATGACAATGAAAACCCTATGAATGATGATAGACTTAGCTGAATGGTGACATGGACCAACATTTTGAGAACTTTAGAAGGAGTTAAGGCAAACCCTAGACCTAATGCCTAGTGACCAAATTTTGTTTGAAAACTCTTTGAAATAACAAAATTTGACTTGGAAACTCTGAGACCACTTTGTAAGAGCATATTTGATCACTGGAGGAAGGTTGGAAAGACTGACACTAACATTGGCTCCAATGGGGATGGTAGCTCCTTGGAGGTGCCAAGAACCTTAGACCTCTGGGAGAGCAAACCAGTGCTTGCAACCATTGGGCGATGGAGTCATTATTTACACCTTTGACACAAAACTTTGACACATTTATTGAATGAAAACTTGACTGAAACTTAACTGAAGCTTGACTCAAACCGACTCGATGGCAAACTGAAATAACTTGAAAAAACTCACTCAATAGACCAAACACAAATGACTCATGACTGACTTAACTAAAACAAGAGAAGGGCAGCAGTCCATCAAGATGTGAAATCATGATGACAACCACCGGTGTTTCTCACAAGACTATATACATCAAACTATATCAAAATGCCAATGCAACCAATCAAGCAGATGCCTTCTTGATTGATTCTCCTGATTAGATCTTCTGGTCAACAATACAAACCTATCACTGGGCATCCAAAAACATAGTTTACCATTTTCTCCTTCATCACTGAATACTGCAATAAACACTATCACTGTTGACTGCAACAGGGCTGCCATTGGATCTTGAAAAACATGAAGTTTTGCCATTGCCACCTTGTGCTGAAAGATCAAGGTGTCCTTTGTTACAAATTCTAATATGCCTTCATCATGTGCTTCAGTAAAAGTATGTTCATGGGCTTCAAAAAATTCTGAACAAGTAGATGAGCAGATCTCCTCTTGAAAAAGCATTTCAGCACATGAAACATATGAAGAATCTGAAAGGTAATCCTGTATGCTATGATCTTCAGTAGTCAAATAATATGGTAGGTGATCTTCAAATGATATGACAGCCAGATTATCATCTTTTTGAAGGAAAACATTATCTATTTGCTGATCTACAAGACAGTCATCTTTTTCAACAGAGGAAGAAGCTTCCCCAACACTTTCCTGACTATGTGTGCATTGCAAATCTGCTGTAGCTTGACCTTTCAAAAGCTGATCTATCTCCTCTTCAGACAAAGGAGACAATGCCTTTTGTTTTCTTCTGCTTAAACAATAATTATCTTCATATGACAAGGCATTCAAACAATCCAAATTATGATTGAAAGAAGAGTTTTCACTTACTTGAACAAAGATCTCATCTTGTTGTTCATGAGCTGGCTGAATGACCTCCTCATGCAGGCTCTGTTCTGATGGCATAAGGACATTTGGATCAAGAACTTTGTCTATGCTCTCAACAACAAAACTCTGCTTTTCAGGATTCGGCACAAGGTATTCTTGGTCACCATGATCTGAATTTTGATCTGAAATAGCTGAGTTGACCGCATTACATTCTAAAATTGAATCTTGGCTATCTTGCACGTTGTCTTCTTCTGTAGGCAGATCTGAAACAAGCTCTTTTCTTTCATCAATTACAGCCATATGACCATCTTCAACCTGCTGATCTTGACAAGTATCCTCTAAGATTTCTATGTGCTGCTGAAACGGCTTTTCATACAAGGCTTCCATGATCTCTTCATCCATGAAATTATCATCTTCATAAAACTTCTCAAGGCTTTCAATAAAACTATAGGCATGCTTTCAACAGTCTTGAACTAAATTCAATGATGGATAAGAGTCCTTATATCTTTCAATGAACATAGCATGAAAATCCTTTAAACAGTAAATACAAGCAAGTGGCAAACTTTCATACCATGATTGGGCTTTACCTTCCAGAGTGGCCAAGAATATCTTCATCAAGCAATCTTCAGGAAAATCCACCTTCAACTTGCGAATATGCATATGAAATCTAACTAGATGTAAAGCAACATCATTCTTACCATCATCATTAAATGTAGGAAAATTCCTTGACCAATCTACCTTCGGAATTTTATTCAAAAACCAGGGATGTGATCTCGGCTCAGGGGAGCATATCTTCTTACAATCCGATCCATCTTGAAAATCTCACAGCTACTGATCTCTCTGCAGTGAAGTCACCATGAAGCATTGATCTCTGGAGTTTTCAGTGAAGGAGTTGCCAGTGAATGATTTCAGCCTTGTTAGTGTCTGATCGTTGTCCACTATCAACAATCAGATCTGAACTTGATACATGTGCTGGGGTAAAATGCAAATGAAGTGTTGTACTCACAAGCTCACGGAGATTGACTGAAGCAGCGTTTATCTACTAACGCTGATGTAAAACAAGAGCGTTTTCGAAGGCTACCTGGCGTAACTTCAGGCTCCGTCTAAGACTTATGAAACAAACACATCAATCCACAAACAAGTTGTTCTCCCCAGTATGGTCGCCAGTATGTTAGCGCTTGAAATTTCACCTCAGGCTGAGAAAGGCAAACCTCAAGGCTACATCAAACCATTTAGCCTCGTAGTTAGCCCTACGGGGCAGGAGAAGGCTCTCTCCGGTCAATCTTGGTAGATCTTCCATTAGGGAGATGACCAATAAGGTAACACTGATATTAGGCTAGTAAACTGATTTAAAAGGTTGATTTGGGGTTTTTTGGGTTTTTGGTGGCAGATTGAGGAATTGCAATTTTGGGTGCGGGGATTGGACACAGTTTCTGTAGGGGGTTCTTTGGGGCGAAGTAGGAAACCGTATTGATGCCTTAAACTGAGATGGATGATCAGGAATGAAAGAGGAGGAGCTAAAGAGAGAAAATAATGACTTTGAATTCCATTTAGACAGTAGAAAACATTGAAATTAAACAAATTTAAAAGCAGAGCATGGCTAGCATGAATTCATACTTTAACACTTCATTTGTTTAATGTGCAGCAGTAAAGAAAGGAAATGAACCACATAACAAAGCTTACAAGAACATGAAGAAACACACCATCAACACATGAGTCCACAAGAATCCCAAAGATGACTGCAAAACCCTGGTCTTCCTTAGCCAAAAATTGCAGAGATACAAGTGAAATAATACAATGATAGCTTCTCCCTCAAGAGTCCAACCTTCCAACCTCTGAAAATGATTAAGAAAATACATAATATAGGCAAGCCAACCTCTTCCCTTGCCTCTAGGGGTCGAGCTCATCCTTCTAGGAGTTGTTTCAACTAATTCTAAACTGAGCACTAAAATCTAGGCAGTCAAAACAACTTGCCTCTATAAGCTAGGAAACCAATCCATACAATCAATTTTTACCCTTTACATGAATGAATCTTCTAGAAATGTTAAACAAGAGTAAAAGTGTCTTAGAGTTACCAAAATTACATCAAAGATAATCATCTTCAACCCAAAAAAGTCAAACTGTGCTTTTCCGAGCTGTACAGTGAAATCTGGCAAAGTCTGCTCAACGGGTCGCGCCCCCCTGCTCAATAGGTCGCGCCCCTTTGGAGCTCTGTTTGGGGCACTTTCAGGTGTCAGAATTGGGTGCAGGATAGCTCGTTGGAAAGGTCTATGAGTCTAATTTCCAACCCAACTAGAATTTTTGAATTTGGAGGTCATTTTGCCAGTCAAAACGCAATTCTCCCAAGACTGCTTTCTGCAACTCAAAAAAGGGGCAGAAAGTCAAATTTTGCATGTATTTTGACCTTCTGGAGGCCCAAAACCCCATAAAAACTCAAGTCCATCCATGGGAATATGTAACTTTGCATGAAAAATCTAGAAATACTGATTTTTTGCAAAAAGGAGCTGCCATGACAAAGGGTCTCACCGGGGGTGAGACCCGTTGAGGAGCCAAAACCTGTAAATTTCCAAAAATTGCCAAAATTACCCAAAATTTTCAGAATTTTTTGGGATTTGAGCTGTGGCTAGGCTAATGAGTGCCATGATCCTTGAGTGAAGCCTCAGCCAAGATACGGAGGGGATCGGGCCTCTTTCTCCTTTTTTGTGCCTTGGCCAACCGCCTTGGATCCGGCGATTGTAATTTTGACATTTCTCTAAAACCATGACACCTGTGCAAAAAGTGAAGGAGGTTTTTCTTCTTTGGCATGTTGTGGACAAAAACCTCTCTTAGGTTTCCAAAATTCATCTTTTATTTCTCTGGAACATCATTTGAGTGCGACTTGTCCCGATGTGTGAAACAAGGAATTTTGTCGAAAGGGAGCGAAATGAAGGGGATAGGGGGCTTCTAAATTCTTGGGGAAATTTTTGGAAGTAGGGAGGGATGTTAGGAAGCAGGGGAAAGTGGAATATCAGAGATTGAGTGAGGGGAAGGGGTCCAAAAGGGAAAAACACAGGCCCAACCTAGAAATTGCCAAGTTGTAGCTAGAAACTAGGGTTTGTGCAAAAATGAGGAATTTGGCGGATCTAAGGGATGGGAAGTGTTTGATAAGGTACTTTAAGGATAGGGGAAGGTGTATGAACATCAGGAAACAAGTTTTGCCGATGATTTGACCGTCCAAGAGAAATTGGCTTTCAAAACCCTAGGAGAGGGAAATGACCTTGCCAAGGCACAACTGAAGCATGAACAAGATGTAAAATGACTCATTAGACACTGACATGACAATGAAAACCCTATGAATGATGATAGACTTAGCTGAATGGTGACATGGACCAACATTTTGACAACTTTAGAAGGAGTTAAGGCAAACCCTAGACCTAATGCCTAGTGACCAAATTTTGCTTGAAAACTCTTTGAAATAACAAAATTTGACTTGGAAACTCTGAGAGCACTTTGTAAGAGCATATTTGATCACTGGAGGAAGGCTGGAAAGATTGAAACTAACAGAACCATAAACTATGATAAAGGTTTGTAAATACCAAATTACAATTCACTTTCATAACAATGTTTTTGTGTATGTTCCATCCCGATTCCACACTTAAATAAATGGATTGGCATAATTAATGAATGCCTTCAAAAATGTCACAACCATCACATTAAATTTTAGGGTTTCTAAAATGCTATTTTGTAGAATTTCGTTTTTGTGAATTTGAATGATAGGCATATGCAAGACCTTGTCTACATTGGATCATATTTAAATTATAAATTGCAACCAAGACTTAAGTGTGTACAATGTTTTCATTCTCTCAAAATCCCTTATGGCTGTATGACAATAATGGCAAGTTTTGAATATTGTTCAAGTATATGTTAACAAGCATATATTTTACATTGAAATACTTTGATGCCATTATATCCTTTAGAATTGGTTTTCTTCTTAACGATGATCCCATGGAGATACACTATTAAATATTTTTGTGCTAATGTGGGTGACCTACTCAAAATCCCATAGTCATTTATTCTCAAATTTCCTGAGTATTTGATGTCCCATGAATGATCATTGTTGAGATTACACTAAATGAGATGATCTTGATATGTTTGAATCTTCTTATTGTTTTCCATTTATGTTGAATAATGGTGCATTTCCTCATGATAAATGTGTTTGACACATGAGATGGCTCACTTGAATCACTACTAAACAAGAAAATTTAAATATACTTGATTGATGGCACTATTGACTACAATTTGGTGTCTACTCATCTGCTCATTGTTTATATTCATTACTTTGTTAAACTCAACATCAAAAACATAATTAATACACATATCCCAGTGCACTAGGATTAATGCATTGTAGAATCAATGTTTATTAATCTTCTCTATGTGATGATATGAAATTTATAACCTTATCAACTCTACATGTTATGTGTCTTCAGTGATTGTCATGATCATATTGAACTCTCAACATTTTCTCTATTAAAAAAGTTGATGAATTGCCTTGATTCCATTGTTCATTTTTTTTTTAAGTATTACAATGATTCCATTATTAGAAAGATTTACTTTCAAGCATGTTTTGAATGGGTTTTTGTTTAATTTGAAAGATTTTTCAAAATTGTTCACACTAAAAATATACTATTTGTTTGTGCCCAACATTCTCTTTAACTTTATGAGCAGGTATCAATTTTCCTTGGTCAAGAGTAGCAAGAATATTCCCCCCTCTTATTACATGAACTAGATTATTTTAACCCTTAGGAAAACCATCCTTAGGCTAGTAAGCCCATTCCTCAACCTTAAAGCAAGATGCAAGGCCATCACTGTGACAATGGGTGGTTTGCTTGATAGTTTATCCTTGGATCTCCCACTAGGATTAGGACGTTTACCTTTAGGTGAGAGTTTGAGTCACAACAATACCTTTCTTGTTGGAGGAAACATAGATTTCCAAATCCTTGGACACATATGCTTGTGGTAAGAATTTATTCCTAGCTCCAAAAGAAGGGAAGTGATAGTCCTCTATCTTTTTACCTATGTGTTGCGATATCTTAGTAAATTTCTTGACCTCATAAGCAATCCCTTGGAGAGCCTCATAAGACTTCTTCTTCCATTGTTTGAGGTCAACTACCATTTCTTTCAAAGACTATGTAGTAATAGTGGGAAATTGATGAGGAATTACAACTAGTACAGCCTACCAATCTTTCACCCTAGCAAACTACAAATTAGCTTGTTTATATTCTAGTTTTCATTCTTGGACATATACCTTGACCTCTGTTATTTCCAATGCTAGAGTCTATAAGTTGTTTTCTCTATTATATAATTCCCTCTACACCAAGTTTAATTCACTTTGTACTTTAAAGGCATATTTGGTGAACTGAGGAATTTGATATTTGTTTTTTATTTTCAGTTGGTCCTCCTTCAACAACCTATTATGTCTTCCCCATCCCTTGCACATCATCATATTTCTATATCTTTATCTTTGTTTACTATTCTTTAGCTACTACTATACTTATTTCCTCACTAATTGGTACTATCTCCTTAGGGTCTTATAGTATTTAAATTATCTCATGAGGTTGACCTGCAACTAATATTTCTTAAAGACCTATTTTCCTCTTCCCATGTCCCTTAGAAGCCATGTAGAATTCAATGTTAGAAAAATCAAAAAAGATAATATAGGATTTAACTTTGAAAATCAAATTGATTGAAACTAGAAAATTCCTTGTAACCATTCAAATTAGATAAGTTAGAAATATTTTTGAGAATATTGACCCAAATTTACGTTGCATGTTGTAGTAATTAGGATGTAAGTTCAAACTTGGAAAACAAGACTTGAATAAAAGGATGACTTATACCAAACTTATTCCCATGAATGTTTGAACTTAAACATTTCTTGTGTTCTATGGTTTTGATTTTGCTAAAGAGGAGTAAATTGTGAAATCACAATAATCAACCATTGAACCATACTTTTTGATGTGTGATTTTCATTCTTTATTTGAAAATAATTTCATTACTTAAGATTGAAAAGGTGATGATTTGAAAATATGGAGCTAGTAAGTCACACATAAGCTAAATTGAACTTCATTAAAAAATTTCATGTGTGAACAATCAGAAAACAATGGGGTAAAATTCCTATGAAATGGGGTTGTTTGAGTATTTTGTGAAGGAAAAGATCGACCATAATCGAACTTAAAATGGCTTCACTCAAGAGAAAACTATGGAAGTAGCTTTACATGTGAAGAAATGGTTTCACAAGTGGTAAGAGTAAAAAATATGGTTTCACATGTGTGAACAAAGAGCTTAGAGAAAGGGAACTGATTGAGAAACCAACATCTTGTGACACTAGATATGTAAAAGGGAAGGCCTAATTTACACTCGAAGGCCAATCGTTGAATCAAGAATGATTTAAAGCACTTTAGTGGTAGGAGGGTGCAAATTTGGAATTTTGGCTCGATCAAGGGGATGTGGCTGGAATCAAATAGGTTTTTAAAAGAATAAAAAGGAAGAGAATCACATGGAATAAGGTCATCAATCCATGCAATTCATGTGGTACAAATGGTGATGGGAGTGCTTGATCTAGACATTAGGGAAAAGAAACAAAAACTAAGTGAAAAGGAGGTTCAATTTAGACATTGGGACTGATTGAGAAATTAGGACCTAAAAAGTATTTTTACTTGGTTGAATTTTGCATTGAGAAATAAAGTTCAAAAGGGAGAAAATTCAAATACGAAGAGATAATGAAACAAAGTTAAACAAGAGATAATTTGAACAAACTAAGGAGAAATCAATAATTTGAGGAGATGAATTGGGGGGAGGTCATCCTAGTGTGGGTTGTTATGGAAATTGAAGATGATTCCAAAATCCACACTAAATTTAGTGGAAGGAACCCCTGAATTGGCCTTGATTTAGGGATCAAGTAAAATCTCTAGATCAAAGCAATTAATGTGGAAAGAGGGATCAATTTGAATATTAGGCTTGATTTGGAAATTGGGAGCCATATTAGTTCAAATAAAGAATATTAAGGAAGGAAAACTTGAGAAAGGGAAGCAATAAAGAATCAAAGCAGAAGAAAACTCAATAAAACAACTAAGTCAAAACCAAGCAAGTGAAAACTAAAGGGATAATTAAAAAGGTGATATTGTGTTTCTAGCTTGAAATACTCACTTACTTTGTAAGATTTCTAACAATGTGTGCGAGGTTTGGCAGGGCCCCATCCTCTAACATGCATTTTGCTATTTTCATTTGTTCTTACTTATCTAGTTCAGTTGTAGATCTAAATTTCCTTGTATTGATGTTTTTTTTCATGCATTCATCCTATACAAAGGAAGTCCCCCCATTGAAGGTCATTGGGAAAGGAAATACTCTCTCTTGAATTGCAGGAACACTTAGATTTGATCTCAGTGAAAAAATGTGATTAACACTATAAGAGTAGCCTTGTCATCAACCCAGTATATAAGACATCTCTATGGAATTTACAACAATTTTTTTTCCTTCCTTCCATTCATTCCATAGTGTTCATTTCCTACAGTTTGTGTTTAAGAATAGTTTACCAAGGTTAGTTGTTAGCATAGGCTAGAATATGTTTTAATGCTACATCCTCTAACATGCATTTTGCTATTTTCATTTGTTCTTAATTATCTAGTTCAGTTGTAGATCTAAATTTCCTTGTATTGATGTTTTTTTTCATGCATTCATCCTATACAAAGGAAGTCCCCCCATTGAAGGTCATTGGGAAAGGAAATACTCTCTCTTGAATTGCAGGAACACTTAGATTTGATCTCAGTGAAAAAATGTGATTAACACTATAAGAGTAGCCTTGTCATCAACCCAGTATATAAGACATCTCTATGGAATTTACAACATTTTTTTTTCCTTCCTTCCATTCATTCCATAGTGTTCATTTCCTACAGTTTGTGTTTAAGAATAGTTTACCAAGATTAGTTGTTAGCATAGGCTAGAATATGTTTTAATGCTACATTTTCCTATGCTTGGATATTGAATATTACAAGCCCCTGAGTTGATTATTTAATTTCTATGGTTTATGCATATAATTTTCCCAACATTCCGTTTTGTAAAGGATGTAATGATTTTTGGTGCAGGCTTTGTCAAGGAGGTCAATAAGCTCAAAGATATTTGGACCTATATTGTAAAGCAATTGTGATGGAAGTCAATGTCCACAAATCATTCATGATTTTTAATTGATTCAAGGAGGAAGTGGAAAGGGATATTTTTCAATTAATGCTTCACTCCTATTCTCCTTTAGATAAAAGGATTAAATCCTCCATATTTCATCTAAATCCAAATTCAATACATAGCTATATATTGGTACTATAGGTGGCTATATTGAGGTGGCAAGGGTGTTGGTAAAATCATTCTATAGAAGTATTCCTATCTATTGGATGTATTTAAAACATATTCCATAAAAGATATTGGAAAAATATTAGAAATAAATGCCTTTATGTCCTTATTGCAAGGGGGTGGGGGGGAATGATAGGTTCCTTTAGTTAAGTGGAATATAATTACTAGAAGGAAGGCAAATGGTGAATTAAAGCTCAGGAACATCCATGTCCTTGGGAAGGCTCTAGCAATTGAGAGCCTTTGAAGGTTGTTCCATAATGAGGGGTTGTTGGGAAGAGTAATGAAGGTCAAATAATTTTATTTTAAACTTGTTGAGGACTATATTGGAAGAGAAAGAAAGAAATTTAGTGGTGTGCTATGAAAGCATCAATAAGGGTTTTTAATTTTTATTGACAAGTAGCTAGCATGGAAAGTGGGTAGAGGGAACCAAATAGGAATTGGGGAAAACCCCTTGGTGGGTTAGTGTACAAATTATATGTTTTTTGAACCTCTACTAGAATCCTTTCATAATAAAAATAATTTTAATCTAGCAGATGCAAGTGTTCTAGACATGAATTTGTGTGGATCCAAGGATGTCAATCTATAATATAGCTAAATATACAATCAACACAAGCTAAATAATGGAAACAATTCATCCATATTTTGAAACATAAATCCCTAAAAATAAAGAATGATGAAGATGAATTAAAATTGTTAAAGAATAAAAATTTAGGGGTGTATATAGCTAACTTAAGATATGCAACAAAAATGGAGGACAAAGATGCATGCAATAAGAAATGGTGGTGGGCCATGAGTTTTTCTTAAAAATTAAGGCGGTTTTTGTGGGCACAACACATTCCTCATGAGAAAAGGAAAGCATTACAACCTAAGAGTGGGAAGTGATTTTTAGTTAAATAATCTAAAGATGTAAAATCTTATTAAGTTCATCAACTTAATTCAACATAAATTATTATAAAGAGACATCAAGTTTGATGGTGGTCTCTCTACCTATGTGCCTAATTAAAAAAATTTCCATATTAGTGAATGTTCCAGCTTCTATTTCCATTTTTTCTACTAGTGCCCATATTCTAGTTTCTTTTTCTTTAAATGAAAACAATGAGGATGGAATTATACCCACCCTCCTCCATTTGAGTCTTTTTAACATGTACAACACCAACATCGTAGCTTCCCATATGTTTATATAAAACACAAGAAGTAGTTGGTGATCTTGCCAATGATCCTTGAAAACAAAATTCTATATGTCCATAGTTCCAGTGAGCCTCCTCACGTTTGGCTCAAGTTTTAGATACTAAAGATCCATAAGTGTTTGCAAAATATTCTAGCCATCCAAATTCAGATGCAACGATGAATGAGGAATATAATTCCCTAATAACAATTGATATTTGGAATCTTGTCCCTATTCCAAAGGGAAGAAAACCTGTCAAATGTAAATGGTATATCAAACTAAGAATTTAGTATATGGAAGCATTGCTAGATATAAAACCTAGTTAGTTTCCAAAAGATTTCCCTAATTAGAAGAGATTGACTATATTGAAACCTTTTCCCTTAGAGCCAAAATGAATTTCATCCATCTTGTTTTAGCCATCGAACTTCATACGAATTTGATATACATCAAATGGATGTTAAATCTACCTTCTTGGATGGGGATTTTCAAGAATAAATTTACATGAAACAACCTCTTAGATTTATTTAGAATCAATCTAATCTTGTTTTCCACCTTAAAAAATCTATCTATGACCTTAAGCAAGATCCTTGGGTTTGGTGCGCTAAAATGGATACCTTTCTTCTTAACACTTACTTATCTAGATTTTCTGATTCCAATGTCTATAAGAAGAAAATTAATGCCTATCTCATCATAATTTTTCTCTATGTTGACGACCTTATAGTTGCTAGTAGTGATCCCAAACTGTTAACCCATGTTAAACCTAGTCTTAAGAATAAATTTGACATTATAGACTTATGACATTTGCATTATTTTTTCTTCTCTAAGTCTTGCAAATCAAGGGAGGCATTTAATTTTCTTAGTCTAAGTATGCATGTGACATGGTTCACTACTTTCACATGGAAGATTGTAAGCCAACCTTGTCTCCCTTTTAGCATGGAGTCAAACTTGCTAACACCTATTCCAGACCCAAAGTAAGAGCCATTTTGTACCATTAGTAAATTGATATTCTTTCATATTTGACTCATACCCCTCCTAATATTTATTTTTTCATTCGTCTTATTGCCTCATTGTATGCAAAAAATCCACGAGAACAATTAGGAAGCAACAAAGATAATGCTTTAATATATATGGGGTACAATTAAGTTGGAATATATTCTAGTTTATGGGGTACTCCTTTGTTGGTTGGTTCCACTAATTTTGATTGGGCTAGAGACCTTAATGATCATAATTCTATTGCAAATTGTGTTTTAATCCTCAATTCCAAACTTGTCACTTGGGATTGTAAAAAGAAATGCGAACTTTCTCTTTCATTCAAGTAGAAGAAAAGTATGAAGTAATAGTTATTGCAAGTCAAGATGCCATGTGGCTTTGATAAATTATTTCATTTCTTGAATTCCAATAACAACATCTAACCACACATTGGTGAAGCAATTAGAAATCAGTCCATCTTGCCAAAGATTCAATTCAACATCTACACAACAAACAAAATGAGCTACACATGCTATTTATTGAGAATCTTCTTTAGGATCACATCCTCGAATTCTCTATTATAAATATATGATCGTCTTGTAGAGATTTTCACAAAGCCAAGTTTTAAAGGCTTCAAGTTAGGAGTTTAGGAATTTGTCATTCACAGGGCACATGCTTTAATGCCTCCTTCATTCTTCTATTTTGTCAACTTTGTAAATCCTTCAATCCAATACCAATTTGTTCTTATACTTATGTAAATTTTCTTTATTTTACATTAATAAATTTCCTGAAGTGGTTGTGTTGGCTTAGGTCGTGGACTGTTTCCCTCTTCGAGGGTTTTAACCACGTCAAGAATACTAGTGTACTAATATTTCATTTGTTTGTGAGTTATATCTAAGGAACTTACCCTGTAAATTCATACATGGTATCAGAGCTATTTGAGGGCCACATCTGTTGGTGATCCAAATCCGAAGCTGGTACAACTGCATTTGACTATCATTTCCTAGATCTATTGTTTCTGATAGATTTCAGGCCGAGAGGACTGTTCTATTGTTTTATGAGCATATATTCTAGTGAGGAACCCCTTTCATTTCACGCGAAAAGGTTTCCGGTGGCCCTAGCTATGTCATTTTTAAGATCCGGAGGTATACAATCTTTATTTGCATTTATAGTTCTTTATCTCTCCGTTTATTTAAGTTTATAGTCCTCTACAATTTTTTTTATTACCAGATCTATACCTTTCATTTCTACGTATGCTCATTGCCTCGTGACTCTGTGCAATATGGGAAAACCAGAAATAGAAATAAAGTATTTTTCGCATGTGTATGCTCTTTTCCGCCACGCCTTAGTGTGATCTTCGAAAAATCAGAAACATTGAGGAAAATACCTAGTTTCTGGCCAAATATAACGTTAAGCCATAAGGCTTGGATACTTTCGATTTTTTGTTTGGTTTGTGTGGTTGTTTGGTCTTTAAATTAAGCACGCACCCCAAAGCTTCAGTCATCTTAAAAAAAAAAAAACCTTCCTCCTTTCCTATAATTACTATTTTTTTAAACTATCTCACTTGGTCTAAAATTCAAGAGAATAGAGGTCTTGGGTTCAAGTCTTTCTTTTTGTTGAGTTACTTTTTCAAAAAGCACATGTAACTTATGTTTTAAAGTTACTTTATATAAAAGTGTTCTCACTTATTATTAAAGGTGAGTCACTTATAATTCTAAGGTCACTTTATCTTTTATTTAAGTTACAATTTAATGGATAGTTCATAAAGTACCATTGTAAAAGTGACTTTCACTTATTTATAGGAGTAGGTCACATAAAGTATTTTTTTTTAAAGTGAGCTAATTAGGTTAAGTTTGGAAATGGGGGGATTTTTTTTTAATATAACATTATCATAAATTTCTAAACATTCGCGTGGTTCGTCGGCATCTTCAACAATTTTTCTTCAAAAAGCCATAACTTCTTCATCCAGAAGCTGTTTTCAGAGTCGTTGTTTTTGAATCGGCCTAATCTTTTGAGATATTTCTATTCGAACACTTAGTTTCAACATATATATATCTTCATTTTCTTTTAAAATGGAAAGTCCATGCCTAATTATTCTTGACAGCACCAAATACTTCCAATGGCTATCATACATGGTGGATTTACTTAGAAGTAAATGTCTTTATAGAATAGCCTCAGACCAAGAGTCTAAACCTCAATATGAATATAAGAAAGCCAAATGGGAAAATAAGCAAGATCAAGCACGTGGGTTGATAGGGATGTCTATTTCTCCAGAACTTAGATTCCATATTGCAGAAATTGATACCCCTGATGAAGCAATGAAAAATCTCAGTAATGTTTTTGGAATTAAAAATGAAATTAGAGCCCATCAACTTGAAAATGAGTTTCTTACATTAGACCCCAATAATTTTTCTTCCATTGAATATTTTTTGTCCAAGTTCAAGACCCTTAGACTTCTCTTGGAAGGTGTTAAGGTTAAGAAAGAAGATGGTAGCCTTATCTATTCCATTCTTACTAAGTTAGGATCATCCTACTCTGTGTTTGTTTCCACCTTCCATTCTACTAGAGAATCCTTTATTTCTCAAGGAAAATCCTACAAGCCCCCCTCTTTTGATGCCTTTTGTGATTATTTAATAAGAGAGAAAGAAAAATTCTTACATCTTGGTCTTCTTAATACTGTAAACTCTTCTAAGAAAGCCTTAGAAACTTAGCAGCAACCAAGTTCAAAGAATCCTAAGAAGTAGCATCGTAAAAAGAATGGCCCTAAACCAAACAAGGGTCCTAAGCAATTTCAGTCTCACGATGAAAAATCAACTCAACAAAATGGTAAGACAACTAAAAAAAAAGGGAAGAAGACTGATAAACATTGCAATCATGATGGCCACGTAGAATCCAAATGCTTTAAGAAGATGGAAGCCTTGGAAGCAGCAATGAAGAGGCATAACATCCATTTGGATCACTCTTCAACTTCAACTACATCTTCAGGAATAACATTTTTTGTATGTGGTTGTCAAGCATCTCGGCCTGGTTATGCACTAAATGTATCTCCTTCTTCTCATTCTCATGAGTGACTCATTGATTCTGGAGCTTCTTATCACATAGCCAAAAGCAAATCCATGTTTTCTTCTTTAAATGATTGTAACACCAAAAATATATATGTTGGTGATGATAGATCTCTTAGTGTTGTAGGGAATGGAACTATTCATCTAGACAATGGTAAATTTAATGATGTATTATGTGTTCCTACCTTATCCCGCAACCTTCTATCTTTATATCAAATAACTCATTCAGGTGAAGGTAAAACTGTTGAATTTTCACCTCATGATGTTGTAATTAAGGACCTAAGAGATCCTAGACAGATTTTAGCTACTGGCATTGTTGATGATTATACGAGGTTGTATAAGTTTAACAAATTTGGGTCATCAACACTTCTCTCAGTATTTTTTGCTCATAATGATGAAGTGAGCAAACTTTAGCATGAGCGATTTGGTCACTTAAACTACCACTCCCTTCAAAATTTATGTAAAGAAAATATGGTGACAAGTCTTCATATGGTATCTTGTAGAGATGGTGTTTGTTCCGGATGTGTACTTGGAAAACATCATTGGGATAGTTTTGAAAAACGTGCCTCTTGGCATGCCTCAGCCCCTTTACAACTTGTGCATAGTGATTTATGTGGTCCACTTCCAATTGTTTCATTCTCTGGCTACAAGTATTTCTTAACTTTCATTGATGATTTCTCCAGACGCACTTGGGTATACTTCCTAAAAATCAAGAGTGAAGTCTTTAACACGTTCTTGGCCTTTAAGGTCTTTGTTGAGAAACAATCTAGACATCAAATTCTTAAGCTAAGATCTGATAATGGTGGAGAATATGTTAACAACAAATTCATCAACTTTTTCACTGAGCATGGAATTCAATTGCAACATATTGTTCCATATACTCCACAACTAAATGGTGTAGTTGAAAGGAATAATCGCACCTTAAAGGAAATGGATAATTGTATACTTCAATGTAAAGGACGAAGTGAAAATTACATAGTAAATCACACTCCTAAAAGGTTTTAAAGAATACCATTCTAGAAGAAGCAGGGAGCTCAATTAAACCAAATGTAAGTCACTTTCATGTTTTTGGAAGTGAAGCATGGGCCCATATTCTAGATGAGAAACATAAAGACTTAGAAACTAAGAGTGAAAAATGTATTTTTGTTGGATATTCTGAAGATTTCAAAGGATATATACTTCTTCAACCTAAATCCAAAAATATTATCATTAGAAAAGATGTAAAGTTTGCTAAAAAAATATCAGCCTTTGATCCTAGTTCAGCAGATGTGCCACCTCTCTCTACCCCTTCTACTTCTGAAAATGTTCCTTATTCAAATGATGGCAATGAGGATGACAATCCTCCCCCACCTTTTGGGGATCCTCCTTCATCTCCCCAACTTCCAAAATGGGTCTACGTTACTCGGGATGTAGCAGGTGCTCTTGCAGGTGATCCTACAGATCAACGTCGTACACGTTCTCAGTTCGATAGAGCCTCTTTTTACTAGCTCAAGGTTTAGCGAATTATGATCCTGACACCTTTGCAGAAGCTTTATGCCATCTAGATTGGGTCACAACTATGAATGAATAATATCATTCATTATTGGCAAATGATACATGGGACCTTGTTCCTCTTCCAAAGGGATGAAAACTTGTTAGATGCAAATGGGTTTATAGAACCAAGTTTGGACCAGATGGGAAAGTTGATAAACATAAAGCTCATCTTGTTGCTAAGGGTTTTTCACAAGTTGAAGGCATTGACTATACGGAAAACTTCTCCTCTGTTGCCAAAATGAACTCTATCTGCCTTGTTCTTTCCCTTTCTGCCTCTTTCAAATAGGAAGTCCATCAGATGTATTTTAAATCTGCCTTCTTGCATGGGGACTTGCATGAAGAATTATATATGGAACAACCTCCTGGCTTTATACAAATAGAATCCACCCTTGTATGTCAGCTTAAGAAATCCCTTTATGGTCTCAAGTAAGCCCCTTGGGCTTGGTATGCCAAAATGGATAGCTTCCTTTTAGATACTGGCTTTTCTAGGTGTCATTATGACAATACTATCTACACCAAGAAAGTGGGTAAGTCTCTTATCCTTCTTGTTCTTTATGTTGATGATCTTATCCTTACTGGTAGTGATCCCAACCTTATAAACCATGTGAAGTCTAGCCTTAAAAAGCAGTTTGAAATGACAGACTTAGGACACTTGCATTATTTTCTTGGTCTTCAAGTCTTGCAATCCAAAGAAGGTATTTCCCTTTCCCATTCCAAGTATGTCTGTGATCTTCTATGCCACTTTCACATTGAATATTGTAAGCCAACCCCTTCTCCCTTTTAGTCTGTAGCCAAACTTTCACTCACTTGTACTTCCCCTGAAGTCGATGCTACCTTATACCGTCAGCTTGTTGGAAAAATTTTGTATCTGACCCATACCCATCTTGATCGTTCATGAGAGAAGCTTATGTAAATTTTCTTTCGTTTACATTAATAAATTTCCTGAAGTGGTTGTGTTGGCTCAAGTCGTGGAATGTTTCCCTCTTTGAGGGTTTTAACCACGTCAAGGATACTGGTGTACTAATCTGTGATCTGTTTGTGAGCGATGTCCTTTGTTGTTCTATCTAAGGAACTTACCTTGTAAATTCCTACACTTATGGAGAATGCTAAGATATTTAAACACTTATTGAGTTAGTTAAGTTCAACATAGTCTAATGTATCTGTACATAAAGTGTTTTTATTTAATGTATTTTTTGTAACTAAATAATTTGATAATCATGATTATGTTTTAGACATTGACATTGATGACTCTTGATCCATGGCTTGGAACTTTATTGGTCCATGACCTCCATTTAAAGAGCATGTAGGTTCATTTTCTAATGATCAATAGTGAGAGACACTCAAATATTTTTTTTATTTTACATTAATATATTGCCTCAAGTTGCCATGTTTTTTGGGCTTATGGATTATTTCCCTCTTTGAGGGATTTAAACATTTAAACACTAGAGTATTGATATTTGATCTATGTCTGTGAGCAATTTCCTTAAGGTGTTCAACATGTGTAGATGTGCCCAAATTTTCTGATACACATGTCCCATATAGATGCTTAATGATTCCATCCATATTTTCTATAAATACTATTTTTAACCATTGTTCATTACATGCAAAGTCTTCACCTATATTAAATAACGCCCATTTGAATGGAATTTGAAGTTGTGGTAAAGCTCATACATATTTGATTCATTAACACACGTGTAATAAATTGTTCTTTTAATAAAGAATTGAATTCATTCATTCAAAACTAAGTATGAGAAGAACCATCATTTGTATTTAAGATTCTAATAATACTCAACAAGGACAACTAATATATGATGATCAAAGCAAAAAAGATGCATATAAGCCATAATCAGATCATAACAATTACTATTTAGAAGATATGGACCACTATTCTAGAATTAAAATTCTATCAACCATATCTTCAATGCCCATCAAAATTAATACTCCTTAGATTAGCAATCTCTCGCGAAGAATATGCCTTATAACTCTTGGTGCAATATATGTGAGGGAATTCCCTTCATTTTAGTAGGTTATTAAACTGTCACTGATGAGTGTTGAAACAATTGATTTAAGTATTTTAATTTTAGCCTATTAGTATTAAATCAAATAGGCATATGCAAAATAAATTCACAAAACTGTGTGACTCTACTCTCCTTAACTAAAATTGAGGTAAAAAATGTGGTGAGATTAATGTGGGCTTCAAGGAGCCTAGTTTGTATGTCAATTTCCCGAGGCCGTAAATTTCTCATATGAACTCAATTTTAGGTGTTAGTTGGATTATTATAAATCTTATTCCAAGCCTTACATTTTGGTAAAATCTATAACAATTTCCCAAAAACACATGGGTGGTTTGAAAACTGTGTTATTTTTTCAAGACCTATCCCATTTTTGGAGACAATGGTATATCTGAATGACCACCTAGATTAGTCATTCCACCTTGGGAAATAATGGTTTCCATTTGTTTCAAGTTCTTGCATCATATGGGAAAATTTTTACTAAATTTGATCCTTGGCACGTCTTTCTTCAATGGCTCGATAGAGTTTTGTGCTTTGCTAAAAAGTGTTCTTCATATTGATGTCCAATATTGGATCCATTATAGCCTACTCAATGCACTGAAGGTTGATCTCTATAGGGTCCAAGAGCTCTTCCACCTTTGAGGTGTCCAAGAAAGGTGGATAGTATGGATGAACTAACTCCTAATGTTCATGATGGTAGAAGGTCCATATTATAGTGGTCTTATCTTCTTGTGGGGGGATTTAATTTTATCTTTCTAGAAGTGCAATCATTCCTTGTCACTAACTTCAAAATTGTGCAAAAGTTGTATTGATCATGTTGGTGTTTATACTTGGCACTGACTTTCTACAAAATATTGTGAAGTAATTAGATGTGTTGGATCTATCCAAACAAACTTGGTTGCTTATTCTACCTTGTTTTGAGCATAAAAAAACTCTTCAAGTGTTGATGCAATGGGAAAATTACATCAATTGGGGCCAATAGCTAGAACCCAAGGAACCCTTGAAAAGCACAGGGGCCAACAGAATGATGAATTGTTCTTATATAGTTGTGGAAATATAAAGAATGCTTTCGACCCATATAAATGGATTTTGGGTCATAGGTTATGATAATATGCACAATATCATGTTAAGTGCCTTTGTGTCTCCGTTATTTGGGGATGGAAGGAAATTGTTTTCTTAGTTTGGTGTCCTTCATGGACCAAAAAAGATTTAAAAACTTCTTGTTCATATTAAAAACAATGTTCTTCGGAAACCAAAAATGAAGTTAGACATGCTCAAAGAATATCTTAGCAATAGCTTCTACTATGATTCACTTCTTCTAACATGCCAAAATTACCTTCTTAGAGAATCAATCAATCAACCACAAATGCACATCCATTGCCATGCTTGGTTAAGGGAATAGTTGATATAAAATCCATGGAGATATAATCTCAATGCTTTCTTGGACTAGGTAAAAGATTATATAATCCACGACTCTTGAATGCGAGTTAAGTGATGGTGTAGGAAGTGTATAATTTGATATTTTTATTGACATCCCATTGGATATTTGTCTAATATAAATACTTTTGCAGTGTTTCCACTACACTCTACATGCAAAAGTGCCCCACCATTCCAGTATAGTGCATCTCCCAAATCACTTTCTCTTGCCCATCTAAATTATCACACAGATGCCCCAAATGGACTAGAAGTCCATCTTGAGGGTTGAAGTCTAAAACTTGTTTACTTACAACTATCTAGTATGTAGAAAAGAATTCATCGTTGTTTTCATATAGCAAGGGCCACTTTGAAGTCTTCTATCCACAATAATTGAACACTTTGGATGGTGCCACAACCAATGATTGGCTAAGATAGTCCACAACCCAATTGAAATTTCCATTCTACTACTTGATTTTCTTGTGGAATTGTTGAAGGTGCGTGGACCACTTTTTATGAAGATAATTTTGCAACTTGCATTGTGTTTGGATAAATTATAGAGGTCTTTGCTTTATGTGGATGGCCATTTCCTTTCAAAAAAATAATGCTTCCATTGCTAACAAGCTTTTATAATGGAGTAAATATACTTGTTATAGGTGAGGTATTTGTAAACCATGTTGAAGGGAGTCCCATTGTCATATATGATTGGATATCCACGTTGAATGAGAATTGCACTGATGATGAACTATTATGAGGTGTTTTTCTCAATTTCGAATAATTGTTGTATATGACATAATGGGGATAGGTGTCATGCAAAAGCATGCTTGGTTTTTGAGTGAAGAACAAGATCCTTGGATATACTAAAACGCTTGTGTTATCACATATAATTGGAATGGGTTCATCATAGGTTACCTTCATGTCTTTAAATCTCTGCTTCATCCACCATATTTGAGTGCAACTTGCTGCAAATACTATGTACTCAACTTCAACAATAAAAAGTAAGATATAAGTTTTCTTTTTTCTCAACCAAGCCACCAAAATATTCCCTAGGAAGAAAGCAACACCACTTGTGCTTTTCTTACCGTCTACACTTTCATACCAATCAACATTACACTTTCATACCAATCAACATCTGCGTATGCAGTGAAAGAGACATTTTGTCCCTTTGGATACCATAGACCAAAGTCCATTATGGCTCTTAAATACCTAAAAATATTCTTGGAAACTAAGATGTAACTTTGTTTACTGCCTAATTTATATATTGGAGCTACACCAACAACCTACATAATGTCTGTCCTTGAGGGTGTTAGGTACAAGCGGTTGCAAATCATTGATTTGAACATTGTTTGATTTACTTCTAATGACTCTTCATCTTTGTTGATTTTACATCTAGTGACCATAGGATTACTAACAATTGAATTCTCTTCCATTCCAAACTTCTTCAACATTTATTTGAGGTACTTGCCTTGGGAAATAAACATGTCTTTTTCTGATTGTGTAATTTGTAAACCAAGGAAGAATAAGAGTTCCCCAAGCATAAACATCTCGATTTCGGCTTTCATTTTAGCTGCAAAATTTTGGCTAAGTAAATTTGCATGACTACCAAAAATGATGTCATCAACATAAGCAATAATAACTAAATGATTACCATTTTCAATTTTGATATACAAATTACTATTAGTTTTCCCTCTTTTGAAGGCTTGTTGTAGATGTTTGTATAATCTTGAATACCATGCCTTGGGTGCTTGCTTTAGTCCATATTATTCCTTTTTCAGTCTACACTTTTCCTCATGATTGTCTAACAGTTGAAAACCTTTAAGATGTTCTATATAAATCTATTCTTCAAGATCACCATTCAAGAATGTTTATTGTACATCCATATGATAAACTTTGAAATTTTTATGACATGAAAATGCTAGAAACATTCTAATTGTTTGTAATCTTTCTATATGAGAAAAATATTCCTCAAAATCTATCCAGTCAACCTAAGCATAGCCTTCCGACCTTATTTCGAACAACTTATCCATCCTTATTTAATTTATTTATAAAGACCCACTTTGTACCAATGATATTTTTATTAATTAGTCTTGGAACTAATTCTTAGGTATGATTTTTCTTAATTTGATCTAATTCTTCATTCATGGCTTTTATCCAATGTTTATCTTGGTTTTCGTGAGAAAAATATTCGAACTCTTTCTCCCTTATTCCCAACGATTTGATTTGTAGGGTGATTCTTTTCTACATATCTTGAGAGGGTTTTTGGGTGAGTGTAGGTTGCCTCTTGTTCTTCTTCTTCTCTTGATACCTCATATGGTTCATCTTCATATTCACTATTGGTCTGATTAGGTGGACTGATAAATCTTGGTTGTTTGCTTTTGAGAGGTAACTCCTCATCTACCTTCACATTAATGTTGTTAACTATATTTCATAATAGTTTTTTGTAACATATATAACCTTTTATTTTATTTGAATATCCTAAAAATATCCCTTCATCAACTTTTGCATCAAACTTACCCAAATTGTCATTATTATTATTGATCTAACACTTGCTCCCAAAGACTTTGGAGTGCCTTATTGAGGTTGGTTTTCCATACCATACTTCATAGGGATTCTTGTCAATGTTAGGTTTGAGGCGCACTTTATTTAAAATATGTATTGGTTTATAAATAAATTCAACCCAAAAAGTATTTTGAATACTTCTCTCATCCAACATAGCTCTAACAATTTGTTGCACTGATTTCTTTTGCCTCTCAAACACACCATTTTGTTGTTGAGTGTTTGTAATTGTGAATTTTATTTTTATGCCATGTTCTTCATAAAATTATCATACTCATTTGGAGTAAACTCCCCACCCCTGTCTCACCTTAGACACTTTAGTTTGAAATCAATTTTGTTTTCATCTAGGGCTTTAAAGACTGTAAACTTGTCAAACGCCTCAAATTTCTCCTCTAAAAATGCAATCCAAGTCAACCTTGTATAATCATCAATAATCAACATGAAATATTACGCACCAATTTGGGTCTTAATTCTTGAGGGCCCACATAACTCTATATGAACTAGTTGTAAAGGCTTGGTAGACGAGTGTTCTTTGGTCTTTAAAGGTACTCAAATTTGCTTGCCAATTTGGCATGATTTACAAATTCTATTGCTTGGCTTAGAAATTTCTAACAAGTCCCTTACAACTTCCTTTTTGTTGAGCTTCACTATATGATCAAAGTTTGTGTCCCAAACTTCTATGCCATAGCTAGCTCTCATAAGGCTTCCCCAAACAACATTTCTCATTTTCTTCATTTAGTATGTAGACATTTCTTGGTGTTCTTGTAGCTTGTCCACTACTTTCCCTACATTTTATGTTTTATTTCACATCCTTTGGAGTGAAAGGTGAAATCATACCCCTGGTCACACATTTAATTCAAACTCAATAAGTTGTGATTGAGTCCATCCACAAAGATAACATTCTAAGCCTCGCCTCTTCCATTTTCCAAGCTAAATGTGTCTTTTCCCATGATCTTTCTTGGAGCATCATTGCCAACAATAACATTTCCTACCTTGTCTTTTCTTAGTGACAATAATTTACTTATATCACCAGTTATATGATTAGAACATCCACTGTCCACATACCAACAGCTACCTTGGTTTTGAGCATAAAATACAATGCCACATTCTTCTTCCCTTTATGCATTTTTTCTTCTTCCATGTTTTGGCTTCTTCTTGGGCTTGTTTGATCAGAGGAGAAAATCTAAGTTTGATGGCTTACAATCAAATACCTTATGTCCATAGTTATGATTTTTATAACATTAAACACAATCAAATAAAGGAGTAAAAGGGTTGTTGTCCTTGGGATTATTTTTATGTGGATTTACAAAAATACTATCTTTGTTTATCATATTCATTATTTTATTTCTTGTGTGATATTTAGATGCATAGTGACCTAATTTTCCGCGATTTAAACATTTGAAAGGTAACTTACCTTTGTATTTTCTGGATATTCTCTTCAATCTTGTATCAAGCTTGGATTTTTCTTCATAAAAATCCATATCTTGAGTCTTCTTAATCTTTTATGCTCTTCTTATCATATTTGAAGGCTTCTTTCTTTGATGTAAATCTTCCTTTCGAGGTTCTCATTTCATAAGCAATTAGTGTTCCATGAAATTGATTCAATGTTAGTGTGTTAATATTTTGCATCTCCCCAATAGCTGATACTTTGGAATTGAATCTAGAAGGAAGAGATCTCAAAACCTATTGAACTATAAAGGATTCATCCACAAGTTCATCAAGACCTCTTGTGGTGTATTGCATCCATGCAAAGGAAATTTTTGGCAATGTCCTCATCCTCATTCATCTTCAATGATTCAAATTACATTCTATAAACTTGAAGTTTGGCCTTATTTACCTTGCCATCACCTTCACAGCAACTCATCAACTTATTCCATATATATATGGATGTGTTGCAATGCATGACTTTAACCAACTTAGATTTTGGAAAATCACCTAGGATACTATTCATTACTTTAGCATTGTAAGAGAAGGTGACCTTATCATCTCTGTCAACTAATACATCTGGGTTTTTATAACCATTTTGCACTGCATCTCAGGTATCTACACCAAGAGACATTATGTTATTTATCATTCTTACCTTCCAAAATACATAACTTGTTCTAGTGAATATTGGAGCTTTGTTGATGAAATTTCCATCCCGGTTGGCCATGTCTCAAATCTACCTTTTATTTTTTAGATTGTTGTTGAAAGAACTTAATCTTATACCATTTGTTACTAAACAAGAAAATAATTGGGGGGGGGGGGAGGGGGGCGGGATGGTGGTTGTGTGAGTCAGTATTTTAAATTTTGTAACAATTATTTTTCCAATTAAGCACATTAAACAATGCAACAATGCACCGATCACATAAAATATGAACACAAGATGTTTATATGGAAACCCATGCCTGATAAAACCACAAATTATTTTTTATTATGATGTAAATGTAAGCGCCAACTCCGAATTACATCAAATTATGTAGGCACCAACCTATAAGAGGCTCCAACCCCTTTTCTTTGCAAGCAACCACTTGATGGAAGCACCAACTCCCTAATATTTACAAGAACCAACCTAAAGGAGACTTTAGTCCCCTGATTTGCAAGAACCTATTTGTTCAATCTATTAGATCCCTTATTTCATACATTTTTAGACTTAAATTTGAGGCTCTATAATTTAAATATCACTAAAACAATTGCTAAATATTACATCTAAATATCTTGTTTGATCTTTGTTCTACAACACCCTCCTTCTCTATGATTCTCTGATTCAATTAATGATCTGAGTTGACTGAACTCCTAGATTTAACCAAGATCTTTTGCTTTTGTGATGTGATTAGAATTGCGTTTAAAATAGCCTAAAGGAACTTAAACACATGTTGTAAAGAAGAAGGAACATGGCAATCATCAGCAATGTAAAATAACAAGACGTTGATAACAAAGTTTGTCCAGGAGGGACTACGTCTCCAGGCCCTGGTGTCAATATGGTGTAGGCCGCTACATTAAGTGTTGTCAATAGTACTAATGTACATAAGAGGTGTCGCTATCATACAAGGAAAATGCCCTCACGTAGGACTGGCTCCAAGAGATGTTCTGCTACAGGAAATCTCATTCAAAAGAACTCCTATCAGTATGACTTAAACTCATGCATGATGATAATGAGCATCCCGCCAACATGACATAAAAGGGATCTCAATGCAAACATATATTATGACACATGAGTATCCCATCGACATAACAACAAAGGGATCTCAAACAAAACATGAAGAATCATGACAACAAGTACATCCCAAAAATGATTCTGCATCACATCAAGCAGGAATCTTGAGACATGTAAGAAACAAGATCCCACATCAAACATCAAACAAGGATCTATGCAGCACAATGCATAGCAAAAAAAAGTACATGAACACACTGCATATACCTCACATCCTGGGGCCATCTGAACAAGAGGATGTCAAACTACTGAAGCTGGTCGTACCATCAATCTCCTGGCGTCGAATCTCATGGAAGGAATTCTCACATGTTGAATGCTGACACCTGCACTCCACTTTGAAAAGTGGCCAAAAAATAAAATGGTCAAATGGAGAATCTGATTGCACCATCAGATTCGTGGCGTTGAATAGTGAAAAATCAACTGTTAAATCTCTGAATTCTGAGAAAATGAAAATCTGGGGCTTAAGGAATCTTTTAGATTCCCCCCAGATTCCTCAAAGATTCCCTCCTCCAGGTCCTCTAAAAATCTGCTACTCATATCAAAATTCCAACTGTGCCATCAAGTTCATGTCGCTGAGAGGTGTAATATCGACATAAAATTTGTCCAATTTGGACACTGCAAAAATTTCACCCTCCTGAGAATTTCACCCAATCATGGTTTTGCCTGCCTTTTCTCTGGGCTCATGGTTCCATCTGCAATAATTAATCAAAAAAAATCATGCCTCGATTTATGTGTCGCCCTCTTCTACTTCTCCATGCCTGGGCGCATTGACGAAATGAGTGTTTATATAAAAATTGCCAGCGGATTTACCAACAAGCCCGCGTGGTGGAACGGTTGGGCGTTGGCATCAAAGGCAGGAGGTCAGGTGTTCCAACCCTGCCTCCACCAAATTTACACATAGCATTTTGATTAATTTTTGCGTGTTTTACCACCGGTGTGGAGTTGTTGCATCATAAAACTGTAACGGTTTTTGTTTTAATTTTAAACATGGCGCCGTTTGGTTTGGGCCGTTGGGCGCATTTAATGGTGGTGTTGTGTTGTATGATTTGTTGGTTGTGTGTGAGGGTGCTCGAGAGGGGTTCTGGCCACACCGGCCGAGCGGGTTCAAGCCTCGGTTCATACATGGTAATGAGGGTTCCCGCCATATTTAATATGTTATATGGTTTGGAGGGTTGGCGGGGTCATGACCGTCGGCCCATTTTTAAATAATTTTTAAAAATTGTTATAAGTTTGTTTGTAATATAGTTTGGGGTGGAGGGGGTGGTGGCCTGCCACCTCATTTATATATATATATATATATTATTTTATTAATCAATGGTCATTTTCAAATTTTTCGAATATAAGGGATATTGGGCAATTTAACGAGGCCATAATTTTGCCTATTTTTGGGAGCCAAGATCCCACGCCGATTGACATTGAATTTGTAGGACCATTAAACCTAGCCCACAACCCAACTTTGACTGGCTTGTTCTCCCTCATACGAGCTCGGATTGACGAACTGTTTGCACCGTTGCGATTAGGACGACAAGATCTACGTTCTGGTTCTGGTTCGAAAGCATTCTGATCCCTTTGATTTTCGAGCTTCCATAAGCCCTCTTTGCCCTATGTGTCTCTAGAGCCACCTAGATCAATCCTCCCAACTGAGGAGATTTTTGTCTTCCACAAGCATGAAAAATATTCTGCAACTTCTCTGTACCTTGTCTTCATCACAAGCATCCTGAAAAGGTCTCACTTCCATCTCCTTCACCCTTGTTCTTCGAAGCCTTCAGCGATGAGTTGACACCTGCAACCTCTGCAACCTGTAGTACATTGTTTTTGCAAATTACATGTTTACCTTTCATGACCAACTAATGACCCAACCATCCCATACTTGCCATGAGTTTATAACACATACTTGATGGTCAAGTTTACATCAAAATAGAAACAATACCCCAGCTATGAAAACAAGGCCAACATATCATTGTTTCTTCAACAAGTGATAAAAAACACATCATCACTGCAACACATGATTTACAACAATAAGGCCAAACTCTATTTTTTCCTTGACAAGTGATGGAAACACGACATCACTTTCAGAGTGTAAAATGCAACACAAAATAAGACCAGACATCATTGTTGCTTAACAAGTGATGGAAAAACACATCATCACTTTTACATTTTAAAATGCAACAAATGATTTACAAAATCACGACCATGACAAGCTAACATATCTAGAAACCATTTTTCACTTATCAAGGTGAATGGGTTGCCTCCCTGTGGTGTTTTTTCTTGTCGAACAATTGTTTCACCTGGATCATGCACCAACACTTTGCCTTTAAGGCGCTGCTCTGGATGGAGCCTCCAACAAGTGACTTTTTGATGGCCACTTCTGTCGCAATGACTGTAATACATCTTCTTCCTCCAGATCTGCTTTAACATGTTTCTTTACCTGTTGTTGAGAGGGTCTTTCATGCCTCCTCCTTTTGGGTGCTATTATTCTTTTCCAACACTTAGAAAATGTATGGTTATGTAATCCACAAAAGGTACATGTTTTTCGATTCCATGATTTATGTCCATCTTTAACAACATGATCATAATCAAAATAAACATTCGAATATTGAAACTGGTTATACCTTTCCTTGTTGTCTCTGGTGTAAGTATGGCGATGAGAGCTTGCCTCAGCTCCTTCCCTGCAATGGGCGCTACCATGGGATGATGGGGATGTGTTCCCATCATTCTCTTTCCTCGATGATTTCGACGATGTCTCGGAAGAATCTAACACCTTCGAGCATTCTCTCTCGGTGTATCTCAAACCTCCAAATCGAGGTCTCTGCTCAACCTCCAATAGTTGAGTGATGCCTTGATTACTAACAACAATTTCTTCTCCTTCCTTGTATCTCGTCCTGGTAAGGAGCCTCATGTTTGTTCCTGTAATTGGTATATCCACATCTCCAACAAAAATCATACTATGTGACGATGAAACTGAAAGGAAATCAACATCTTTTACCTTCCCTGTCGATTTGGAAAGAACTGATGAGGGCTTCTCATCATCTGTTGTTGTTGGTTCGCTAGATGTCTCGACGCATTCCCCAACTTCCTTTCTGACATATCCAAGTCCTACCTGACGGGGTAATTCCTCTACTTTGATGGGGTTGACAATGCCTTGGCCTTTAATTCCCAAGCCTTTTCCTTCATACCCCATTTTCTTCAACAGTTTGGAGCCAATTCTTGTGGTATGATTTTCAAAAACAACGAAGTCATCATCAAGAAACATACATGAAGATGGAGAATTACTTTTTACCTCACATGGGTCACACTGCAACTTTTCCAAGGCCTCATCCTTTTCTTGCAGCTGTCGTAGCAAACTATGTTTCTCCTCTTTCCCTTCATGTAGAAGCATCTTCAATTCAGCATTCTTTGTTTGAAGATTCTGGTTGTTGTGCTTCAGTTCTTCCAGGGCCTCTTCCGTGGCTTGCAACTGAAGCTGCACTCGCTCCTTTTCCTCTGTCTCATTCTGTAGAGTTTTATACATTATTTCCACCTTTTGGGAAATTTGAGCATGGTCTCGAACATCACTTTTTCATCCTCTGTCGCTGCACGTTCCATTGTTCACTCTTGCAATTCACATCCACGCAAAGATTGCTCTAATACCAAATTTGATCTAAGTTGACTCAACTCTCGGATTTAACCAAGATCTTTTTCTTTCATGATGTGATTAGAATTGCATTTAAAATAGCCTAAAGGAACTTAAACACGTGTTGTAAAGAATAAGGAACATGACAATCATCAGCAACTTAAAATAACAAGACATTGATAACAAAGTTCGTCTAGGAGGGACTAAGTCTCCGAGCATCGGTGTCAAGATGGTGTAGGCCACTACATTAAGAGTTGTCAATAGTGATGATGTACATAAGAGGTGATGTCGCTATCATACAAGGAAAATGCCCTCACGCAGGAGTGCTCCAAGAGATGTTCCGCTGCAAGAATTCTCATTCAAAAGGACTCCTATCAGTATGACCTAAACTCGTGCTTGATGATAATGAGCATCCTGCCAACATGGGATGAAAGGGATCTCAATGCAAACATACATGGTGACACATGAGTATCCCATCCACATAACAACAAAGGGATCTCAAACAAAAAATGACGAATCATGACAACAAGTACATCCCACAAATAATTCCGCATCACATCAAGCAGGAACCATGAGACACATAAGAAACAAGATCCCACATCAAACATCAGGCAGGGATCTGTGCAGCACAATGCATAGCAAAAATAACTACATGAACACACTGCATATACCTCACATCCTGGGGCCATCTGAAGAAGAGGATTTCAAATTGCTGAAGCTAGCTATACCATCAATCTCGTGGTGTCGAATCTCATGGAAGGATTGCTCACATGTTGAATGCTGACACCTACACTCCACTTTGAAACGTGGCTGAAAAAGAGAATGATCAAATGGAGAATCTAATTTCACGCATCGAATAGTGCAAAATCAACTATCAAATTTCTGAATTATGAGAAAGTGAAAATCTGGGGCTTAAGGAATCTTTTAGATTCCCCCTAGATTCCACAAAGATTACCTCCTCCGGGTCTTCTGAAAATATGCTGCTCAGATCAAAATTTCAACTGTGCCATCAGGTTCGTGTCGCTGAGAGGTGTAAGATCGACATACAATTTATCTAATTTGGACACTGCAAAAATTTCACCCTCCTGAGAATTTCGCCCAATCATGGTTCCACCTGCGTTTTCTCTAGGATCATGGTTCCACCTACAATAATTAATTAAAAAAATTGATGCCTCAATTTCTGTGTCGGTCTCTTCTACTCCTCCATGCCTAGGCGCACTGACGAAATGAGGATTTATATAAAAATTGTCCGGCGGATTTACCAACGAGCCCACGTGGTGGAACAATTGGGCATTGGCATCAAGGCAAAAGGTCGGGTGTTCCAACCCCGCCTCCACCAAATTTACACATAGCAGTTTGATTAATTGTGGCACATTTTACCACTGGCACGGAGTTGTCACATCATAAAACTATGACGTTTTTTGTTTTAATTTTAAACATGTTGCTATTTGGTTTGGGTCGTTGGGCGTATTTAATGGTGGTGTTGTGTTGTATGGTTTTTTGGTTGCGTGTGAGGGTTCTCGGTAGGCGGGCTGGCCACACCGAATGGGCGGGTTCAAGCCCCACCACCCTCGGTTCATACATGGTAATGAGGGTGGGACGTGGGCCGGGTCCACCGAAAGTGGCCCGCCCCACCATATTTAATATGTTATATGGTTTGGATGGTCGATGGGGTCATGGCCACCGGCCCATTTTTAAATATTATAAAAAATTTGTTATAAGTTTGTTTTGTAATATAGTTTGGGGTGGCGGGGGTGGTGGCCCGCCACCTCATATATATATATATATATATATATATATATATATATATATATATATATCAATGGTCATTTTCAAATTTTTCGAATATAAGGGATATTGGGAAATTTAACGAGGCCACAATTTTGCCTATTTTCAGGAGCCAGGTTCCCACGTTGATTGACGGTGAATTTGTAGGACCATTAAATCTGGCCCACAGCCCAACTTTGACCAAAACTTTGACTATCTCGTTCTCCCTCATAAGAGCTCGGATTGACAAACTGTTCGCACTGTTGCGATCAGGACAACAAGATCTATGTTCTGGTCCTAGTTTGAAAGAATTCTGATCCCTTTGATTTTCTAGCTTCATAAGCCCTTTTTTCCCTGTGTGTGTCTCTGGGGCCACTTGGATCAATTAAGGTTCCTCACCTAATCACAATTTATTCCTCTCTAATCTCTATTTGATTAAACTTATTTTCAACAACTTAATTCTCAACGCTTCAGATTTGCATCTCTCAAACTCACAACCAATCCATATCTCAAGTAGTCTTCTCATTTATCCTTTAACCAACACTTAATCTTCAACTTTGTCTTAGGTTTGCTTCTCTTCTCTCTGCTAGTCAACTCCCTCTCTTCTCTTTTTTCTATTTGAGTTGCCTATGCTTCTGTGTGTTAACATCAACTGCAACTCTTCAATTTGCATGGGAACTACTATCTTCTCATGTTGTTTTCCTACCTTTTATATATACAACTTTTTTTTTCCATATGTAACTTTAATACATTTCAACATTTTACAACAATTTGGTGCTCGAAAGCTAAATTGTATCCAATAATATCCCTTTATTTTCATTCTACTTATAGCATATGACCATAGGTTGATACCGAGTGCTTAAGCCCCAAGGATGCTTAGGTCTGGAACCATGGAATTCACCCAATGTTAAATATCCAACACTTTCTAAAGTGTGGAAAGTGATTTGATTGAAACCAATGGCGGAGAAGTCACTTCACCCCACCACCCCAACTATCCGGTTTGATTTTTTTTTGTCCTATGTGGTTTACTGTCATCCAAGGTGGCACCACATTAGGTTAATTGTGCCCACTGCATGCCATTGCTACTATGCACCGATGACTTATGGACGATGGACCATGTCATGTCCATGTCATTGTCTTCCACTTTTCATGCCACACCATACCACATTTCACTAGAAAAGGGGCCACTTGGCCACCTAAAAAGACCAAATCCACCTGTGACATGTAATGAACATAGGATGCCACGTCATCAGCTACCACCTGTATCTCCCAAGTCACCTTGCCATGTCATCTTGGGTTCACCTCCAGTTTGGTGCTGGGAAATGCATTATTCAACTTCATTTGTCATGTGTTACTTGTTGCACGTTCTGCACCTTGGATGCTCTGATAAGCATCGAGATTTCAGATCAATCTGGTTGTCCACCCATTTGGCTTGTCAAATAGTATTCACCCAACTCGACCCTCAGATGATCGAATATCTATTGATCATTAAAAACCATGACCCATCATAACCATGACAGGACTCCAACACTGCATACACAAGATTTTGTTCATTCCCGAGGAGTTAGACCAGGTGTCATATGCCACTAGAAATCACTCTAATAGGGCTATCCACCCAAGCACTTTTCATGTGTTTTTGAACAAGTTAGCTACAAACAAAATGCCTTCAAAGACTCAGATACACAACAGATAACCAAGTCATCATAATCTTAGCACACCATCAATAAAATAAACCAAGACATCAATAATAACATAATCATCATGCATGAAAACTCAACAAGCTTTTGCAGATAACTAGCTACTTTGAAAGATTCATTACTAGGACAAGTTTTTATTTTATTTTTTCGAATGATTATTTTTTTAAAGAAAAAGCTTACAAAATTTTGTTAACATCAAAGCATTACCATTATTGTAAAAAATGTAAAAACCATCCACATTACCATGCGGTGTAGAAAACAAGGAATGATCACATGGATACAAAGTCAGTTTTAAAATTAAAATTCATATTATTATTGTTTTTTGTTTTTTAAAATATGATTTCATGAAAAAATTTCAAGTGATTAAATGGTAAAGATTAAAAATACATTCAGTTGTGAAAATTTTCATACAAATAAAATTCCTCTGTATAAACATAGTTTAAATGTGTTCACAAAATAGTGTTTTAAGAAATATACAAAATCTCATAGGCATCGTATGAAGTGTTTTAAGACACTTATATCTAATAACTTCCTTAGTGATTCAAATTTCCAAGTAGACTGATATAATTTGGTGCTAACAAATTTGATACCTCTGGTTAGATTTTTATTATTATGACTGGTTAATTATGAAAAACTAATCATGTTAATATGCCATAATGCGTCCATATTAGCTAATTGGTTCGTTAATCTTATTGTTTGGAACCCACTTCTTAGTATGAATAAGACCGCATAGCTGGTAGTGCCCGCCGCGGAGCTAAAAATATGAGATATAATTGATAAATTTGCTTTACAAAAAAATATTGTACATTAACAAATGTCAAATGTCAAATTGACAGTAAATGCGCCCCACCTTTTAAAAACTGTGTGTCACCTGTTGATATTTGGGACGCACTGGTTATGGCCTGTGACATGGTAGAACTTGATGCGCTCTTATTCTCTCGTTTCTAATTGAAATGCATTTATGTGAGGATGAAACCACTTGGGAAATATATGTCATATTTGTGGGCAACGTGGTTACAGGAAATATGCAATTCCAATTCCACATGGGTGGTCTATCCCATGCCAATTTCAATTCTCACTCCACATGGGTGGACTATCCCATGCCAATTTCAATTTCAGATAAGTAGAAGACGTTGTTTTGTTCTGTTGCTTGCAATCACATATGTTTCTCATTTATTAAGAGGAAGAAGAGAAAACAAGGAGGCATGAAGTTAGAAGGCTCTGTCATTGCATAGCAGTTAAATTTGCAAATCTGTTGTTGCTTTCAATCACATATGTTTCTCATTTATTAAGAGGAAGAAGAGAAAACAAGGAGGCATGAAGTTAGAAGGCTCTGTCATTGCATAGCAGTTAAATTTGTTTGCAAATGGAAAGACCATGTGACTATAATAATTAGTTTTGTGGAAATCCACGACTTTTTAGAGATTTGTAATATGTATAGTATGAGTACTTGTTCAATGTACTAAATGTCCATTTGTAAAGTCAATATTTATGACGTCAACTATTATTTTTAAAAATATGGTTGTGGTATAAGCAATGACAACTTGTATTGACTAGCTTGTATTTTGAATTATGTAGACATAGGAATTCAATGTATTAGTTTTTTTTAAATGTGTGGACAAAAAATTAATTTCACATGTTAAATAAGTGGTAATTTGCGTGGAATGTACAATGCACTAATTAATAGCTTTGAATTGTACTCTATTTCATTTTAATTTTTACAAATTATTAGTTAATGTCACAGTTGCCAATGATGTATATCTACAACATTGTATTTGATTATGGAAGATGTAGGAATGACTCCTCATATTTGTGGGCAACGTGGTTATAGGAAATATATAGTTCAACCATGCAATGCCACATGGACGGATAATTCCATGCCAATTTCAATTTTCAAATAGTGGAAGACATCCTTCTGTTATGTTGCTTGCAGTCACATATGGTGCTCGTAGATTAAGAGAAAGAAGAGAAAACAAGGAAGCATGAAGTTGGAAGGATTTGCCATTACAGAGCAATTAAATTTGTTTGCGAATTGAAACATCCTGTGCCATATCAGGTATGTAATCCTGCCTACAAGTATCATTGTGATTTTCATTAGTTTTGATGTGTAGATTTTGTATTATGATGATGATCAATTGTGCTATTGTAGAGTGTGTTTGAAGATGATCGGGGGTGGATGGTATGTCATCAACCTATGTTAATTTTGAGTTAACATGTTCTTTTCTTAAGATAGTTACTTCATTAGCCCATTATCAATTCTTTTAGACCATTAGCAATCATATTAATCATCACCATATGACAGTAACTAATGAAAGAACATTGAATGAAAGTGCAGAAGACAAGCCAAGACAAGGGAACACAAAGATATGGCTCAAGCCAAGGAAAACCCCCAAGATGGGGAAAACCCTTGATCAATTCATCTTATTATAAAATATCAAATGTTCAAAAGACTATGAGAGTACAATTAGAGTCAAGCATGACTTGCCAATAAGATGATCAATACCTCTGTCCTAATGATCAAGAAGCAACCCAGATAAATACTTCCATTCAACCTTCAAACAGTGAAAGACATACTATGTCCTATACAGAGGTCAACGATAGACAAAGTGGCTCCAAGTCAGTCTCCTGAAGAAGCTTAATACTGAATCAACAAAAGTGAACTTCTTGTTGATGACCGTGAACCCAAATAATTCAGATCTTGAGAAGATAGCAGGTCTAGTTAGGGCATGCATCAGACCTAACATATAGCAGCAAAGATGTGAGATAAACCCTCAAAAGAGTTCGCACTTTCTTGTAGAGATAGCGGCTTAGAATGAACTGCTTTACAATCTCCATCAAATATAGGTTCAAGCCCTGCAACCTATGCAGTTGGCACATGAAGGTAAACACTGCTGAGACTGGCCTTAATTGACCATAAAAAGAGGCCAGACATACTTTAATGGCCTCAGCCACCCTTCCTGTGGAACACGGTCCATCCAACAAGTAAATACAGGCCAGCGAACTAACTAGAGAAGCCTTCCAAGTGCAGCGGCTTATCTGAAGTGGGAAGGTTCCAAATAAAAGTCCTAATGCATTATTTGAACCAACCAAAGCTTCACTCAAGACCTGCGACTATCCAAAAGTATCACAACATTCATGCAGAAATAGACCCAAAGATAAACCACCCTTTGTCCTCTTCTTCTAAGTACTCGGCTGCCTCAGACATTTCTTCAAGCGTTGGACGATCAAATGAGGTAGGAGGAAACCTCTATTTATATAAGATGGAGAGGGCAAATAGACACGTCGGTTGGGCTTGATGAGCCGACATAGAGGAGAGGTTGACCTTGATAATTAGTATGTGAGAAGAAAATAATTCAAAATCATACTTTCGCTTGACCAAATGAGACGATATTTATATCGATTTTGGTACTCTCGAAGAGCATAATTAAATTCTGCAATAATCTTCCCCATAGGAGCTATCCAAAGTGGAATTTGGCCCCAGTTTCCAATTTTAACACTCCCTCTCAACTAGGGAGAATTCTACCTGCCAATCCATCCATAATCATGCCATCAAATCGATATGAACCATCTATGTCATCTCTTCTCTACTTTGCTCTGCTGAACATTGATATGAACCTCAATCAGACTTGATCCCAGATCAAGTGGTTAAACACCATGCATTTAGTCATAGGGAGTACAGTAGTACTGGATGCGTCCATCAGTAGTGCTATGCTCCCTAACCACATTTCCCGAATCATTGGCCATATGAGAGGTACTTCCCATGTGACCTGGACTACATGGGTAGGATTACACTGAATCAATAGCAAGGAAATAATGTATAACATCCTCCTCACAACCACACGTAGGAAAGGACAAACCACATCCTACAATCACACATCACAATCACACGCAGGGAAAGGACGAATCACGTCCTACAATCACACATCACAATCAAATGTAGGGAAAGGATGAACCACATCCTACAATTGCACATCACAATATTCAACCATAGGAAGGATCCTATACATGGGGAAAGGATGAACCACATCCCACCAACATGTCAATCAATAATCGTAGGGAATACACATCCTACATGTGGGGAAAAGATGAACCACGTCCCACTGACATGTCAACAGATGCCTATATGCATATCTCACTAAGTATCTGTAGGAGAAGGTGAACCACTCATCCTGCTCATATGCCATAGGAGAAGGTGAACCACTCATCCTATGAATATATCATCAACAGTATGGGGAAGGTGAACCACTCATCCTATGCATATATCATCAACAATAGGGGAAGGTGAACCACTCACCCTACACAGATGTGTCTACAATCTTAGGGGAAGGTGAACCACTCACCTTGTACACAACACACCATTAGGGGAAAGTGAACCACTCACCCTATGGTCGCTCATAGCTCAATAAGTACCCCAAGCCTCCCGGTAGCTCCCAAAGCTCAATCTTCAGTCAAGAATATAGGGAATAATGCCAAGTTTCTTTCTAAAAAATTAAACTTAGATCAATAGGAGCCTCATAGCTTCATTCAACAACATTACAGATGTATATATATTAAGAAATCCTCATCTTCTTGTACATTTTGATCTTCATCCTTCTTACTGGTCTTTTAGAGCTCAATGTATAGTTGAGGGCCTCATAGTAGGGCCTATATATGACTCCCAGACTCCATTTTGAAGAAAGATAACCTTGACCTTATCAAGATAAGAGGGATTTTCTCACTCAATCAATAATGTTGAGTCTAGGTGGCTCTCCAATGTACTGAATCAAAAAAATTGATCTTTGACTTCCACCCTTTTTTAAAGGAAGATATCAACTTCCTCTTATATGAGAGGATCTCAATAAACATCATGGCTCCCTCTAAACATCAGAAAAAAAATATGTTTCTTCTGAGCATATCCATCAAGCCATCTACACCCTAATATTCATCCTTCATTCTATACACCAAAGTCAGCCAATCATGTTGCCTCTTAAGTAACAAGGATATCATTTTTAGAGTCATTAGATATCATTCTGACTCTTTAAGTTGCTTAAATGTACAAGCCAAAAGTTGCGCAATCATGTATATTGTAAATAAATAATGAATATGTGAAATTGAAAATATATGGAATTGTTTATGGTATTTAAGCAAACCAAAAATACACTTTTCCTTTTTAAGGACATCCAACATGTAAATAATGGACAAAAATAAAGTCCTCTCTCATGGCAAGCTACATACATAAAAGGTGGGATTACATGCTTATGTGCTTCTATGTAGAACATGTTGTATACTTCCAAAAGGTTTGTGCTTATCATTACATACAAGTGTTCTATCTACAAGGAAATGAGCTCATGTTTTAACCACAAAGTGGACAAAATCATTGGACATATGTCTCAAGGTCCATTGTTGTCAACAATAGTCTTGTGTTATCTTATAACAAAGTAATTTACTGTTTGAATCATGCGTCTGATGATGGTTGTTAGTATTTTAGCCAACTATCATTTAAAAATACTCTTATTCTCTCCTCTATTTATTATTTCCTATGTTTTTAATGTAAAATTGTAACAACACTCTTTCTTGCAATGGATTATAATCAAGTAGATCATTGTTTGAATCTTGGGCCTAATTATGATCATCAATATTGTCCATTTCCACACTACCATTCAAACTTCATGCTTAGGCTCTTTTCTATCCAATGTTATTAATATTTTGACTCAATGAATTGCTTAGAAACACTGAAGAGTTAAAGTTGACTTGAGTTGATTCAAGAAATTTAAATAATATTAAAATACTCAATTTCGATTAAAATATTTTTCCTTAATATGAAAGTTTGAAACTCTATATGATGCAAAATTTTAATAATAATTCATTTAAGAGTACATAAATGATAATAATACTACAAAACACCATGGATTTTAGACATAGTACAAGCCTATTGGTTGTCTATTATGAAAAGGTGTTAGAGAAACAATCAAAATAAGTGCTTTTAAATTTTTTCCAATGTCTAACTCATGAGATCTGCGACTCATGAGTCAAATTCACCATATTAACCTAACTCATGTTTTACACACAAATAGAAATTGTGCAGCTTACTTACGACCAAGCTAGACTCATAAACATTGACTTCACTATAGTGTCTTCGAAGAGTACAATCAAACTTAGAGAGTAAACTCACAATCGAAAGAGTTTGGTAACTATTCTTTTCATTTTTGTATTATATCTTGCCATTTTTTACTAATACACACCTTTGAATAAATTGGTGTCCTATACTTAGTCTGTATGAAAATAATTGATTTTTAAGTTCTAAAGAATTCTGAAATCGTGCTAAAATTTAGTAACAATATAGAAAATATACTTAGGTATTTCCACTTAATTATTATCCAAAATTCAGAAATGGCTCAACCACACATCCATGATGACAATAACATTATAGGGCCTACACTAGTCTTCTAAAAGAACATCACAAACTTTAAGTGGGGTAACATCATAGAGTACCTCATCATTGAAGGGTTTGTTATCATATTATAGGCATCACTTGTCATTAACATGGATGTTTGGTTCCTAGCTCAACCAACAAATGGTGTATGAGTGGCGGTGTAATCATTGGCAACTTCATCTTGACAAGTCTACTAAGATCAAAGTCTTCTAGCTACCACTGGTAGCAATGAAAGGTAGTGGTTTTTCTTTCACCCACACATACAAGTGGAAAAGGTGCTCAACTCGCCTAGGTCCTTTAGCTAGAAATTTTTGATGGTGATAGTAACAATAGGTCTTGAATTAATGATCCATTTAACCCTACCCATGGGATTTGGTGGTGTAAAGCATGAATTAAAGTATAAGGAATTTGACTTTACTAATAACCACTATCCAACATGACATGTCAGTCTTGTGCAAAGGGATTTTATGGGTGTCACACCATTTCCCCATGTCCTTCAACTTCCCATTCATCTAGTTTACACACTACTTTGACTATTTGTCTTGAGGTTGGACACCCTTGCTATGTCCTTTGATCTAAGATTTTGGATACCTTTTCGCTTCTTTTCTTGTCTTGAGTTTGGGTAACCTTGCCCAACTCCCTACATGTTGATCTTGAGGGGTATGTTAGAGTCAGTAGTTGCATACTGCCATCAGTTATCAAAATTCCTCTTTTACATCATATTAGTGTCCCATTTGAAATTTTTATCATTCCACTAGGTCATCATGCAAAAATTTGGTCACTGAAGGTTGAATTAGGGTTTCCTTTACTCATTTTAGAAATTTAACCCTTGCTGGCTCATTTCAACCTTGCTGAGTATGCATTGTCCATAAAGTTAATGACATCATGCCATCACATCGGTCATGTCATCTTGAAATTCAGTCCTTCAAGGTCTCATTAGGTCTTTTAGGGTTTTTCAAGGTTTAATTAGGTCATTAGGGTTTCCAAGGTTCCAATAAAACTCCATTCCATTGCATAAGACCGACAAGTAAAGGGTGATAAAATAACACCTATTCACCATGTGAAGATGATTTGTAAAGAGAAATGCTTATTTCATCATGTAATTTTATGTTCACTATATTAAGTATTGTTCCTAAGTTGCCAACTCAATCTCTATATGCCAACTTCATTAAAGAAAGGTCAAATTCAAAGAGTTCTCAAAGACCATTAAAAGATCAATTTGTCAAAGGAAATAGTCAAGTGAAAGGGTAATGTTTCAAAAAGTTAAGTGAATGCCATTGGGAATTGTCTTTTCCCAAGGGTGTCCAAATCATCATTTTCCACAAGCACTAAACCCTAATTTCCTCTCCCATTGAGCTAGGGTTGGCTATGGAATCAAAGACATCTAAGCAGAGGAGGCCTGAGGGAGGTCATTTTAGCAAATATGAGGCCATTCCAACTCATAAACATCATGCCTCCATCATTTTTCAAGAAGTCATTCCGAGGGACAAACCATTTGCCACACATAGGGAAAGTTTTGCTTCTAGGTATGTTTCCAACCAAACAGAGATGAATTTTACGAAAGTGAGAGAGGTTTTTGTTGATAATGGTCCAAAGATGAAAAACCTCCTTTAGGTTTTACACAAGTGTTATGGTTTTGGAGAAATGTCAAAAATACAATTGCTACAAGAGAGTTGTTGCACTTCTGGAGTGACCTTGGGAAAAAACAATTTTTCTCCTAGATGGAGTGTCCAAATGACTTTCTTGATGAGTCAAATGATAACTAGGCAGAAAGATATTTCCAACGAGCTATCATGGGCTCAATTTGGACTCCGGGAAGGCACTCAAAATTAGTCCTGAACTTGGAGGGTGCGTTTGACAAAGAGAGGGTGCGTTTGACAGTCTTCCCCAATTTTCATTGTTTCTCTCCAAATTGATTTTTACCTATGGGAAATTGGTGTTTTACTGATGTAATTGATAAGGATAATGTAATTATTATGTTTTTTACTGTTATCTAGGGTAAATACATTAGTTAAATGACCTACATGACTTGTAGTGAATCATTTTGCTTAAGTTAGGGATGAGTCACTTTAACCACCCTATACTCTAGCTATCAGTTCAGTCTTTTTTGCAATTGCTCCTCCTCTCACGGATTCGACCCCTGAGGCTAGGATGAGTTGGTTTGAGGCCTATATTATGTATTTTCTTAGTAATTTTATAGGTTGGACTCTCTTGGATGTTGTAATAGCTTTCAGACTTTGGCATGGAATATATTGGATGAAGTTGCAGCTATTTTGGTGGGATTCCTGTGGCATGGTATTTTGATCTTGTTTCTTCTTCAGTTTCATATGTGTGAATGTTTTGTTCCTTTCATGATCCATTTCACTCTAATTATGTTTGATTTTCAAGGTGTGATAAGCAGAATTCATCTTTGTATGCTCTGTTTTGGGAAAATCATCATAGATTGTTTCATTTCTTCAGTTTAAAAAGAATTCATGACCCTCATGCTCTTTTTAGCATCTCACTAGTCTAAACCATCTCATCACTATACTACAAAGTTTAAAGTACCTTGCCTACCTTGCCCCATTAGATGTCTGCAATACTGATTCACTTTGCCCTGACCTAGTTCCTTCGCTGACCTAATTCACTCATCCTTGTGACTACCCAACCAAATCAAATCAAACAACCCTCTGCACTTTACATCTAGCCTAAAACCATAATCTATCCAGCCCTATTGGCTATGATCCTTTGGAGAGAGCCCTCTCCGGCTTGGTAGGGCTAGCTACCAAGTCAAAAGATTGGTCTGTGGTTACCTCAGTTGGACTCTTTCTTAGCCTTGGAGATCCGGAAGAGTGATAACTGGGTACACAAAAGGAAAATCAACATAGAACATATTTGTATGATACCATTGATCCAAATTAGATTGAGAATGAAATGAAAGAACATAGAATATTGCATAGAGAACACAAGATCAAATATTGAAATCAAAGTACCACAATTAAAACCAAATTATATTAATGAATCAACAACGCAAATCATTATGATATACATAGCGATATATAATGGCTAAAATTGTGGTAACATATCTATGAGAAATGGTAGTGACAACTACACTCATTTTCATAAACCTCATACAAGAGGTTGAAGAAGGAATTTTTTAAAAGATAAAATCCCTTACGTTATGAGAAACGGTGGTGAAAATAATGTTGGCCTCAAGGTGGCTCGGTGATATATCAAATTCATGGGGCGATAGCTTTGACATAGAAACTCCATTTTGGGTATTTTTTGGACCACTACAAGGCTTATTTGAATTTCTGTGTTTGATAGGCATGGCCATCATAGACAACGATATTGAACATTTACAAATTAAACACACATAAAGGCCCTAAAAAATTTGTTGAAACTTTAGGTATTGTAAAACTAGCAAGGTTCAAGGTATTTTTGAGTTGGTGACATATATGAATGGCCACACGGATTATTTCCAAATTCCAACATTATTCTCAATTGTGGGGATGGTTTCGAAAAATCCTTGTGAATAGACATGAATTAATGGGTTAGTGGTTTAAAACCATGGCAATATTCACCATGCATAGGTTTTTCCCATAAACTTTGATGTGACATAGAAGGTAGGTTGAACGATGCACATTTGCAAGGTTTCTAGCATAATACTTGTCACATCAAGATTCAAGGCAAAAATGCAAGGAAGGTGGAACCATGCACATATACAAGGGTTTTAGCATAATATCTATCTTGTAAAGGTTTTAGACAGAAAGTCTACATCACTCAAATAATTTATTGTTCCAAATAATTCGACTCAAATTATTCTTAGTCATGTTGACCTAGCGATTCACGTTCTTCCTTTTGATCACTCTTTCTTGCATTGTTGAAACCAACATGATAAGCAACAAACTGTAACAACCATATCTAATAACAAATTGAGAACTCGATTGTGACAAAGTCTACTAGATGGGTTTACTTTATTGAAGGAGACAAAATACAATCATATTAAATATGTTCAAATTGGCCATGATCTCTAGCATCAAAGAGGTAACCTCTTTAGAGTTTTGCACATAATAGCCATAATTTTCGAAGTGTTGTAATTTCCAATGATTTTTTGTTTATTGAGTGATGTCTTTCGTTAGATTTCAATGGAATATTATTGTCTAGAATTTCTGTTAAGTTTAGGTATGTTCTATGCTAGAGCAATTTATTTTAATTTTCCAATATCTTTTCCAGATTAGCAATCACATCAGCATTAAAGTAAACTGCAGATAGAACATAAATATAAATTGCAGAAGACAAGCCAAGACAAGAGGACACAAGATGTGGCGCTAGCCAGGGACAAACCCCAAAGTGGGGAAACCCTTGATCAATTCTTCTTATATGTTCTTCAATAGTTCAACAGAGAGAGAGAGAGATAGTACGTTTACAACAGAAGTCAACACTTTGACTTATCTAGATAAGAGCATAGATCATCTCTAAGATGATGATACATGAGATCAGTTGAAGACATGCTGCTTCAACTGATTCTCCAAGGTGACTCCTTCACCTATCGATGTGTTGCATTTCGTCATCATGCTGCAACTCACCGCGTTGCACCATGCTACACCCATCATCATTATGCTGCATCTCATCACGCTTCATTAATCATGACTGTACCCATCACTGTACTGCATTATGTGCCATTGCTGCACCATGTTGCCATCCTGACCTATGTGTTGGCTGCACCTTGCTCGCTTTTTGTCCCTTGCTTGCTTGTTGTCCCTAGCATGCTTATTGTCCTTAGCTTGCTGCTAAGTACCATACAACTGTCCCAGTGTTAGTTAGTTTTCCCTTGCATGCTGCTCTCCTTCGGAGACAGATGCTCCTATTGTTCCGGCAGTTCTGGCTATTTCGGCTTTTCCATCAGTTCCGGCAGTTTCAGATTTTCTGGCTTTTCCGACAGTTCCGGCTTTTCTGGCTCTTCCGACAGTTACGAATTTTCCGGCTCTTCCGACAGGTCTGGATCTTCCCAGGCTTTTTCGGCTTTTCCGACTCTTCCGACAGTTTCGGCTTTTCCAGTAGTTCTGGCTTTTCCGACAGTTCCAGCTTTTCCGGCTTTTCCAACAATTCCGGCTTTTTCGACTTTTCCGACAGTTCTGAATTTTCCGGCTCTTCCAGCAGTTCCAACAGTTCCAACTTTTTCAGCTTTTCCGGCTCTTCCGGCAGTTTCAACTTTTCCAGCAATTTCAACAGTTCCAGCTTTCCGATAATTCTAGCTTTTCAGGCTTTTCCAGCTTTTCTGATAGTTCCGGCTTTTCCGGATTTTGCGGCAATTTCAGCTTTTCCGGCTTTTCCGATAGTTCCGACTTTTCCCGCAGTTCCGAATTTTCCAGCTTTTCCAACTTTTTGAGCAATGTAGAGCTTATTCTCCCATTACTGCATTTAGATCTAGGGCATGTTATCTAGGGCAGCATATACCCTAGGGCACTCCCTCTAGCTCTCATCTTCATCAAACTCAAAACAGGATGAAGTGAGATCACAAGAGTGAATGTGTGTGTGACAAATGACTTCAAGTCCTCTTCTATTTATACTAAAACGTAGAGGTTGAATAGACATGACTGTTGGGCTTCTGAGCCAACATAAGTTGCTGGCCGACTTGACAATTTGTCCATAATCAAAATAATTTCATATCTTCATAAATACTTATTGGAATTGGATGATCTTTAGATCAATCCTACACCTCTCAATGAGAGGGATCCAATAAAAATATCAGCTACCATTAATAAGATGACCCACATGGAGTTTGGCCCTATTTTCCAATTTTAACACTCCCTCTCAACTAGGGAGAACTCCATCTGCTGATCCATATGTCCTGAATATACTATCTCTGCCATCAGTGCCCTTGCACTGCTCTGCTTTGCTCAGCTCTGCTATCTCTCCTCAGCTCTGCTGGCTTTGCTCTGTTTGCTCAGCTTTGCTGGCTCTGCTTAGCTCTGCTGGCTTTGCTCTGCTCTGCTCAGCTCTGCTGGCTCTACTCTGCTCTACTCAACCCAGCTCTGCTGGCTCTGCTCTACTCTGCTCAACTATGCTGGCTCTGCTCTGCTCAGCCCAAGTCTGTTAGCTCTTCTCTGCTCTGTTCAACTCTGTTGGCTCTGCTCTGCTCTGGTCAACTCTGCTCACTCTGCTCTACTCTGCTTAGCTCTATTGGCTCTGCTCTTCTCTGCTGAACCATGAAGAAGAAGAATTGATCGAGAATGTGTCATAACATTCTCGACTGACCTGAAGTCAGTCTCAGAGTGTGTACCACTAGTCCCAAACCAGTCCTCAACTGACCCGAAGTCAGTGTCATAGTAGGTACAACTCCTACCACTGGTCCCAGACCAATATTCTACTGATTTGAAGTCAATCTTAGAGTATGTACCACTAGTCCCAGACCAGTCCTCTACTGACTTGAAGTCAGTGTCATAGTGGGTACAACTCCTACCACTGGTCCCAGGCCAGTATTCTACTGACTCGAAGTCAGTCTTAGAGTATGTACCACTGGTCACAGACTAGTCCTCTACTGACCCAAAGTCAATGTCATAGTGGGTACAAATCCTACCATTGGTCCCAGGCTAGTATTCTTCTGACTCGAAGTCAGTCTCAGAGTATGTACCACTGGTCCCAAACCAGTCCTCTACTAACCCGAAGTTAGTGTCATAGTGGATACAACTCCTACCACGGCTCCCAAACCAGTATCATTGATCTCAGATCAATGAAGGTCATCCTAGCATAGGGAGTACGGTAGATACAATGATGCGTCCATCGGTACTACTATGGTCCCTATCCTCATTTCCCTGCTCATTGATCAGATGAGAGGTACTTCCCCTGAGTCCCGAACTGCATGGGTAGGATGCCTCAACAGGAGAATTAATCATCCTATCAACAGGAGAGCGAATCATCCTGTCCCACAAGAGAGAGAATCATCTTGTTCCACAATCGCCATGGAGAACACATCATCCAGGCCTCACAGGAGAACTAATCATCCTGCTACACAATCGTCATGGAGAATACATCATCCAGACCTCACAGGAGAACTAATCATCCTGCTACACAATCGTCATGGAGAACACATCATCCAGACCTCACAGGAGAACTAATCATCCTACTACACAATCGTCATGGAGAACACATCATCCCGACCTCACAGGAGAACTAATCATCCTGCTACATAATCGTCATGGAGAACACATCATCGAAGCGGATCCAAGGAGAAACAACACCCAGAAGTGCTCTTACGGTCCACCACACTGCCTGCCCAATTAGCATTCGAATAATCTGCAGTTTCATATTTCTGGCAATGTATCTCAATCCATGAGAGACTGTGCCCTGAAGATATCTCAGAAGATTCTTAGAACCAATCCAATGAGGCTCAACCAAATATGAGCTCACCATGCTAACTGCAAAACATATGTCCAAACGGAAGTTCACCAAGAACATCAACGTGAATGAGTTTATGAAACTCAAAGGCATTTCCTAAATCTGGTCCGACTTCACTACCATATAACTTCTGAAAGTTAAGATCCTCGAGGTAGTCACAGGCTTGCAGTTTATCATTCCACATTCAGAACCCAACTCCCTCTTACTTATGCAAATGAGAGGGTCTGCACCTGTCAGAAATAGGTCGTCCTCATAAGGTGTCGGTATGAGAGGTCTATCATCCACAACCTTCGGGTAATGGTTTGGATCGGTTTCACTCCTAGTGAATCTCAGCTTCATTAGACAACTATCAATCCTCTCATACTACGCCCGGGGTGTTTTGCTTCAAGCCATAGAGGACTTTCTTCCACCTGTATACATGAGATTACCGATCATGAATCTCAAACCCCTCGGGTTGTTCCAAACCTGTGGACCTGCTACATGAGGGGAATGGTCCCCTTGTAATATTTTCCTTCGGTACATCTCAGACATGTACTTTCATGCTCTTTTTGAATTCAGGCATCCCTGTCACCATCTGACTCACAGACCTTCGGTGTTATGTGTCAATGGACATGGTCCCTAGTGGACTTCCTGCAACTTGATACAACCCTGAACTCAAAAACATCTTTGAAAATTATATTTCCAAACACTTACCTTTCCATCGATGAGTGCCACCCTGTAACCTTTGACATTCATTGCCGAAATGGACACCAGGTTCTTCTTGCGATGAAGTACATAAAGGAGATTCTATAAATGAATCGAGTTACCCTCATTCAATTGAGGGGTAACATTCCCTACACCCTTTCCAGGATAGGTGGCATCGGCTCCAAGTATAATCCCACGATTGTTTCCATCTCTACCAAATTAGAGAGTGCACCCTACTATCCCATGAAGTGCCTTGACGCACTACAATCAATAAGCCAGATTCCCAAAGAATCTGAAGGAGGGGGCCAATACAAGATAACACTTCTTTATCTTATCAAAAACAACATTTGATTCTTCATACCTAGGGTTCCTTGCTTTCTTTGAAGAGTCGGCCATTACCTTGATGACCTGCATTACCTATCATTCCTTTAATCATTGAAGATGTCCCTGGAATGATTGTTATCTTCATCAAGAGATGTGGTTCTGCCATTCGGACACTCCTTCGCATAATGGCCAAACTTAATACAACCAAGGCATCTGCCTTTCCTTCCACTCTTAGATTCATACTTCCCATTGAAGTGATCTTTAGGTAGGCCATCAGAAACTTCTGTTGTGCCATTCTGATAATATTCTCTGCTTCGACTTCACCCTCGGTGAATTTGAAGAGGGATGAGGAATCCATTGATCCTTTTGTCCTTTCCAGACCGTCTTCGGTGATTGCTCTTTCACTCTTTCTTGGGCATTGTCTTCACCTCAGCTCTGATACCATGTTAAGTTTAGGTATGTTCTATGCTAGAGAAATTTATTTTAATTTTCCAATATCTTTTCCAGATTAGCAATCACATCAACGTTAAAGTAAACTGTAGATAAAACATAAATATAAATTACACAAGACAAGCCAAGACAAGAGGACACAAGATGTGGTGCTAGCCAGGGACAAACCCCAATGTGGGGAAACCCTTGATCAATTCTTCTTATATGTTCTTCAATAGTTCAAGAGAGAGAGAGAGATAGTACGTTTACAACAGAAGTCAACACTTTGACTTATCTAGATAAGAGCATAGATCATCTCTAAGAAGATGATACATGAGATCAGTTGAAGATATGTTGCTTCAACTGATTCTCCAAGGTGACTCCTTCACCTATCGATGTGTTGCATTTCATCATCATGCTGCACCTCACCGCACTGCACCATGCTACACCCATCATCATTATGCTACATCTCATCACGCTTCATTAATCATGACTGTACCCATCATTGTAATGCATTATGTGCCATTGTTGCACCATGTTGCCATCCTGACCTATGTGTTGGTTGCACCTTGCTTGCTTGTTGTCCCTAGCATGCTTATTGTCCTTAGCTTGCTACTAAGTACCATACAACTGTCCCAATGTTAGTTAGTTGTCCCTTGCATGCTGCTCTCCTTCGGAGACAGATGCTCCTGTTGTTTTGACAGTTCCCGATAGTTCTGGCAGTTTTGGTTGTTCCGGCTTTTCCAGCAGTTTCGGCAGTTCCAGCTTTTCTGGCTTTTCCGACAGTTCTGGGTTTTTCGGCTTTTCTGGATTTTCCGATAGTTCTGACTTTTCTAGCTCTTTCAGCAGTTCTGGCTCTTTCGGTAGTTCTAGCAGTTCCGACTTTTTCAGCTTTTCTGGCTCTTTCGAAAATTTCGGATTTTTTAGCAATTCCAACAATTCCAGCTTTTCTGACAGTTCCGGCTTTTCTAGCTTTTCCGACTTTTCTGACAGTTCCGAATTTTTCAGCTTTTCTGGCAATTCCGGCTTTGCCGGCAATTCCGGATTTTCTGGCTTTTCCGACTTTTTCGGCTTTTCTAGCAGTTCCGGATTTTCCAACTTTTCCGGATTTTTGAGCAACATAGAGCTTATTCTCCCATGACTGCATTTAGATCTAGGGCATGTTATCTAAGGCAGCACATACCCTAAGGCACTCCCTCTAGCTCTCATCTTCATCAAACCCAAAACAGGATGAAGTGAGATCACAAGAGTGAGTGTGTGTGTGACAAATGACTTCAAATCCTCTTCTATTAATATTAAAACGTACAGGTTGAATAGACATGACTGTTGGGCTTCCGAGCCTACATAAGTTGTTGGCCAACTTGACAATTTGTCCATAATCAAAATAAATTCATATCTTCATAAATACTTATCGGAATTGGATGATATTTAGATCAATCCTACACCTCTCTAGGAGAGGGATCCAATAAAAATATTAGCTGCCATTAATAAGATGACCCACATGGAATTTGGCCCTAGTTGCCAATTTTAACACTCCCTCTCAACTAGGGATAACTCCATCCGCTGATCCATATGTCCTAACTGTACTATCTCTGCCATCAGTGCCCTTGCACTGCTCTACTATTCTCAGCTCTACTAGCTCTGCTCAACTCCACTGGCTCTGCTTTGCTCTGCTCTGCTGGCTTTGCTATGCTCTGCTTAGCTCTGCTGGCTCTACTCTGCTCTACTCAGCTCTGCTCTGCTGGCTCTACTATGTTCTGCTAAGCTCATCTCTGTTGGCTCTGCTCTGCTCTGCTCAACTCTGCTGGCTCTGCTCTGTTCTGCTCAGCTCATCTCTGTTGGCTCTGCTCTACTCTGCTCAACTCTGTTGGCTCTGCTCAGCTCTGTTGGCTCTGCTCCGCTCTGCTGAACCATGAAGAAGAAGAATTGATCGAGAATGTGTCATACCATTCTCGACTGACACGAAGTAAGTCTCAGAGTGTGTACCACTGGTCCCAGACCAGTCCTCAACCGACCCGAAGTTAGTGTCATAGTAGATACAACTCCTACCACTGGTCCCAGACCAGTATTCTACTGACTCGAAACCAGTCTCAGAGTATGTACCACTGGTCCTAGACCAGTCCTCTACTAACTCGAAGTCAGTGTCATAGTGGGTACAACTCCTACCACTGGTCCCAGACCAGTATTCTACTAACTCGAAGTCAGTCTCAGAGTATGTACCACTAGTCACAGACCAATCCTATACTGACCCGAAGTCAGTGTCATAGTGAGTACAACTCCTAACATCGGTCCCAGACCAGTATTCTACTGACTCGAAGTCAGTCTCAGAATATGTATCACTGATCCCAGACCAGTCCTCTACTGACCCGAAGTCAGTGTCATAATGGGTACAACTCCTACCACTGGTCCCAGACCAATATCATTGATCCCAGATCAATGAAGGTCATCCTAGCATAAGGAGTACGATAGATACAACGATGCGTCCATCGGTATTACTATGGTCCCTATCCTCATTTCCCTGCTCATTGATCATATGAGAGGTACTTCCCATGAGTCTCGGGCTGCATGGGTAGGATGCCTCGACAAGAGAACTAATCATCTTGTCAACAGGAGAGCGAATCATCCTGTCCCACAAGAGAGCGAATCATCTTGTCCTCAGGAGAGTGATCATCCTGTCCACACGAGAGCGAATCATCCTATCCCACAAGAGAGCGAATCATCTTGTTCCACAATCGCCATGGAGAACACATCATCCTGGCCTCACAGGAGAACTAATCATCCTGCTACACAATCATCATGGAGAACACAACATCTAGACCTCACAGGAGAACTAATCATCCTGCTACACAATCGTCATGGAGAACACATCATCTAGACCTCACAGGGGAACTAATCATCTTGCTACACAATCGTCATGGAGAACACATCACCCAGACCTCACAGGAGAACTAATCATCTTGCTACATAATCGTCATGGAGAACACATCATCAAAGCAGATCCCAAGGAGAAACAACACCTAGAAGTGCTCTTACAGTCCACCACACTGCCTACCCAATCAACATTCGAATAATCATGCAGTTTCATATTTCTAGTTGTGCATCTCAATCCATGAGAGATTGTGCCCTGAAAATATCTCAGAATATTCTTAGCACCAATCTTGTGAGGCTCAACCAAATATGATCTCACCATGCTAACTGCAAAACATATGTCCGAACGGAAGTTCACCAAGAACATCAACACGAATGAGTTTATGAAACCTAGAGGCATTTCCTAAATTTGGTCCAACTTCACTACCATATAACTTCTGAAAGTTAAGATGCTCGAGGTAGTCACAGGCTTGCAGTTTATCATTCCACATTTAGAATCCAACTCCCTCTTACTTATGCAAATGAGAGGGTCTGCACCTGTCAGAAATAGGTCATCCTCATAAGGTGTCGGTATGAGAGGTATATCATCCACAACCTTTGGGTAATGGTTTGGATCGATTTCACTCCTAGTGAATCTCAGCTTCATTAGATAGCTATCAATCCTCTCATACTATGCCAGAGGTGTTTTGCTTCAAGCCATAGAGGGCTTTCTTCCACCTATATACATGAGATTACCGATCATGAATCTCAAACCCCTCGGGTTGTTCCAAACTTGTGGACCTGCTACATGAGGGGAATGGTCCCCTTGTAATATTTTCCTTCAGTACATCTCAAACATGTACTTTCATGCTCTTTTTGAATTCAGGCATCCCTGTCACCATCTGACTCACGGACCTTCAGTGCTATGTGTCAATGGACATGGTCCCCAGTGGACTTCCTGCAACTTGATACAACCCTGAACTCAAAAACATCTTTGAAAATTCTATTTCCAAACATTTACCTTTCCATCGATGAGTGCCACCCTGTAACCTTTGACTTTCATTGCCGAAATGGACACCAGGTTCTTCTTGCGATGAAATACATAAAGGAGATTATGTAAATGAATCAAGTTACCCTCATTCAATTGAGGGGTAACATTCCCTACACCCCTTCCGGGATAGGTGGCATCGGCTCCAAGTATAATCCCACGATTGTTCCATTTCTACCAAATTAGAGAGTGCTCCCTACTATCCCATGAAGCGCCTTGAAGCACTACAATCAATAAGCCAGATTCCCAAAGAGTCTGAAGGAGAGGGCCAATACAAGATAACACTTCTTTATCTTATCAAAAACAACATTTGATTCTTCATATATGGGGTTCCTTGCTTTCTTTGAAGAGTCAGCCATTACCTTGATGACCTGCATTACCTCTCATTCCTTTAATCATTGAAGGTGTCCCTGGAATGATTGTTATCTTCATCAAGAGATGTGGTTCTACCATTCGGACACTCCTTCGCATAATGGCCGAACTTAATACAAACAAGGCATTTGCCTTTCCTTCCACTCTTAGATTCAGACTTCCCATTGAAGTGATCTTTAGGTAGGCCATCAAAAACTTTTGTTGTGCCATTCTGATAATATTCTCTGCTTCGACTTCACCCTCGGAGAATTTGAAGAGGGATGAGGAATCCACTGATCCTTTTGTCCTTTACAGACCGTCTTCGGTGATTGCTCTTTCACTCTTTCTTAGGCATTGTCTTCACCTCAGCTCTAATACCATGTTAAGTTTAGGTATGTTCTATGCTAGAGCAATTTATTTTAATTTTCCAATATCTTTTCCACATTAGCAATCACATCAGCGTTAAAGTAAACTGCAAATAGAACATAAATATAAATTGCACAAGACAAGCCAAGACAAGAGGACAAAAGATGTGGTGCTAGCCAGGGACAAACCCCAATGTGGAGAAACCCTTGATTAATTCTTCTTATATGTTCTTCAATAGTTCAACAGAGAGAGAGAGAGATAGTACATTTACAACAGAAGTCAACACTTTGACTTATCTAGATAAGAGCATAGATAATCTCTAAGAAGATGATACATGAAATCAGTTGAAGACATGCTGCTTCAACTGATTCTCCAAGGTGACTCCTTCACCTATCGATGCACTGCATTTCGTCATCATGCTGCACCTCACCTCCGTGTACCATGCTACACTCATCATCATGATGCTGCATATCATCACGGTTCATTAATCATGACTGTACCCATCACTGTACTGCATGATGTGCCATTGTTGCACCATGTTGCCATCCTGACCTATGTGTTGGCTGCACTTTGCTTGCTTGTTCTCCCTAGCTTGCTGCTAAGTACCATACAACTGTCCCAATGTTAGTTAGTTCCCTTGCACGCTGCTCTCCTTCGGAGACAGATGCTCCTATTGTTCCGGAAGTTCCCGGCAGTATTTGGCAATTCTGGCTGTTTCGGCTTTTCCAGCAGTTCCTCTGGCTGGCTTTTCCGACAGTTTCGGCTTTTCCGACAATTCTGGCTTTTCCGGATTTTCCATCTTTTCCGACAGTTTCGACTTTTCCGGCTCTTCCGGTAGTTCTGGCTATTTCCACAGTTCTGGCTCTTTCGGTAGTTCCGGCTCTTCCGGCAGTTTCGGCTTTTCCAGCAGTTCTGACTTTTTCGACTTTTTCGACAGTTCTAGCTTTTCCGGCTTTTCTGACAATTGCGGATTTTCCGGCGTTTCCGACGATTCCGGCTTTTCCTGCTTGTCCGACAATTCCGGCTTTTTCGGCAGTTCTGGCTCTTCTGGCAGTTCTGGCTCTTTCAGTAGTTCTAGCAGTTCCGACAGTTTCGGCTTTTTTGGATTTTCCGGCTCTTCTGGTAGTTTCGGCTTTTCCAGCAGTTCCGGCTTTTCTGGCTTTTCCAACAGTTCCGGCTTTTCCAGACTTTTCGACAATTCCGGCTTTTCCAGCTTTTCCGACAATCCGGCTTTTTCGGCTCTTCCGGTAGCTCCGGCTCTTTCGGCAGTTCCGGCAGTTTCGGCTTTTTCAGATTTTCCGGCTCTTTCAGCAATTTCCAGCTTTTCCGGCAATTCCGACTTTTTTGGCTTTTCAAGCTTTTCTGGCAATTCTGGCTTTTCTGGTTTTTTCGGCAGTTTCGACTTTTCCAACTTTTCCGGCTTTTTGAGCAACGTAGAACTTATTCCCCCATGACTGCATTTAGATCTAGGGCATGTTATCTAGGGCAACATATACCCTAGGGCACTCCCTCTAGCTCCCATCTTCATCAAACCCAAAACAGGACGAAGTGAGATCACAAAAGTGAGTGTGTGTGTGACAAATGACTTCAAGTCCTCTTCTATTTATACTAAAACATAGAAGTTGAATAGACATGATTGTTGGGCTTCTGAGCCTACATAAGTCGTTGGCCGACTTGACAATTTGTCCATAATCAAAATAAATTCATATCTTCATAAATACTTATCGGAATCGGATGATCTTTAGATCAATCCTACACCTCTCAATGAGAGGGATCCAAAAAAAATATCAACTGCCATTAATAAGATGACCCACATGGAGTTTGGCCCTAGTTGCCAATTTTAACAATTTCCTTCATTATGAATAATCACACATCCATACAAGTTTTCTCCATTGTTTTTCAAGGTTTTATTAAGAAATTCAACAAAGATGGTCCACCAATACATCTCTTTTTTTTATATAAGTAAGAGACGAACCTTCTATTAATCAAAGTAAGTTACATAATATACAGAAAGCTACAGACGATAGGGCAGCAAGGATCCCAAAAAGGACAAAAGCCTCCAGGCCACCGAAACGCTAACTCCAGCCTCTCAAACATGCACAACAACAATAGAACGAGAGTACCAAAACACAGGGCAGCAAACATCTAGCACAAGCAAACCCCGCCGAGGAGGACAAGAAACCGATCCAAAGGTCAACGTGGAAATCGCAAGAGAGTGGTTTCCCCTCTTCTCAAAGTGCCACACGTCAACCCCTGAAAGGAACCACGAGCACTGACCAATCAAAAGAAGGGGATCCATGCCTGAGGAGAGGTGGAGTGCTGGGCCCATAGAGGGACCCCCCAGGGCGAAGAGGCACCAGGCTGACAATCCGGCCAACAACTCAATATGGGGACCATCAGCACAGAACGGGTACAGAACCTATGAGTAACCTGCACGAAAAATCCTGACCGTTGAGAGAGGCAACCCAATCCCATGCTCCTTGACGATATCGCACAACCGAGATACACGGAGGTTAACCGCGCGATGGGAGCGGTTTTCTCTCTCATCTCGACACCACGTGTCATAACTTGAGTGGAATCGCATGCCCCATCCTCTAAAACAGAAACCATCCAGAGCCTGCTTGAAAAACCACTTGTGGTTTTGCAATCACAAACTCGCCAAAAGAGGATCATCCGAGCAATCCCGCCGGCAAATCTGCGTCCGGCCAAACTGAGCTAACTAAAAGGAGTCTCCATCAGTGACCCACTGAGCCAAGAGAGCATTGTCGGTCCAATTGTGTCACTGTTCGACTCAAATCCTGCATCCATCATCCCTTTGATTCGAAACCCGAAGTCAAGTTAGGCGATGTCTTCACCACCCCTATCCCCAGTGTCAGCCCTGTTCATCCACAAACCCCAATCTGCATTTGCCATGGTGACACAGTCCTCCCGCAGCTTCCCTACCAGAAGTAAATCCCATGGATACCGCGAATCCCTATCTCCATTGGCCACGCCTTCGTTGGCCAACCTATCTGCAAGCATATTAGCCTTCCTCCTAACATGGACAAATCTTATCGTTTTAAGGATTCGTAAGTGAGATTGGATACGGTGAAACACCTACAGCAGCTTCCAGTGCTTTGACACTTTGTCTGGCGAGGCTCCATTTTGAATCTTCTTGGCTGCTTTGATGACCAATTCTGAATCTGCTTCAATTATAACATTCCGTAAATTTGTTTCCACCAGGATCTCCATACATTGATCTAGTGCCAAAAGCTCAGCCATGTTATTGGTACCCTTTTCCAGGTGGCCGTGGAAAATGTATTTTATCAGCCCCTCTGAATCCCTTATGGCACCCCCAAAGCCAGCTTCCCCGGGATTGCCCTTGGAAGCTCCATCAATATTAACTTTGAAGAAGCCCTGTGGGGGGGGCTGCCAACCCCGATCCCCAGTGTTAATATTTCTCACATTCTTCTTTATTTCTTGAGGATTGAGGGATTGAAGATTCAGATTGGTAAGAATGTGCACCTCATGAGGTAGAGGAGGGTTTGAAGGGTTTGTTCTCAGAATGCTTCTAACTGTTTCCTTGAGCTGTTTCAAAATCTGATTGATAATAAGCAGGGGTTCTCTGGCTTTATCTTTGAAGATCCGCATGTTCTGTTCTTTCCAAATATTCCAGATGACAAAGCCTGGTGCAAGCATCCAGGCCTTGTTGATGATTTCATTGTCTGAGAAGTTCTTTCTCCAGTTCGTTAAAGTGTTGGAAATGCTGAGCCTATCCCTGTCAGTCTGTCTGAAGCTAGAGGCTACCCAATCCCAAATTTTAGCAGAAAAAGAACAAAGATTTAGAAGGTGTTCGATTGTTTCCTCGTGTGAGCCACAAAGGTGACATTTAGAGGGTCCAATGAAACCTTTCTTGAGAAGGTTATCCCATGTGAGAATTTTCCTTTGATGAACTAGCCAGATAAATAGTTTGACTTTCATCCACTAAGGAGTTTGCCACAATTCCTGCCAAACTTTCTCAGCATTTACAGAGCTCAATCCTGTGATTGTCTGTTTGGCCTCTTTGAGATTATAGTTGCCTTCATTATTCTTTCCCCATCTTAATTGGTCAGGTAAGGAGGAGACTAGAATTCTTCTTTGCTCTAAATCCTTGGCTAGAACCTCTGCCATGGCCTTCAAAGGGCTCTCCTCAGTATAACTTAGGTTCTTCCATTTCCTCCATTTATCCTTGTCCCTCCCCTGATCCTAGAAATCTTTTACTAGTGAAAGCCCTTTGTTGTCTGTGTCTCTCTTGAGTGCTGCCAATTCATTCCTGATCAAGATGGGTTCCTATTGCCAGCTGTCCTCCCAGAAGCGAGCCCAGTCCCCTGCTCTAATTTCCCAAAACAATGTTGTTGAACAATACTTTTGTTCTCCCACGCAAGGTTCCAGATGTGTGAGCCTCTGATTTGTCCTGTCATTCTAATATGATCCTGTTCCTGCCAGTGCCTGGCATACTTTTGTGTCCAAAGCTTGGCCCAAGGTGCTCTCGGCTCCTTGATCCAACGCCACCAGAGTTTGGCTCCCGAAGCTTGACTTAGAGTTTCCGGATCCTCCAGCCCCAAACCACCATGGCTTTTGGGCTTGCAGAGCTTGTCCCAGGCAACAAGAGCCCACTTATTTTTCTTTTCCCCTCTGCCCCACAGGAAGTTTCTTTGAATGCTTCTTATTTGCTGCTTAATGCCTTGTGGAGCAGGGATAGCTGCAAACATAAAGATGGGAATGGCCTGCAAAACCGCCTGAGTGAGCACCAGTCGCCCTGCGAAGTTTAAAGCCCGGCAAGTCCAATTGCTGATCTTGTCCTGAAGTTTGTTTAAAATCGGTTCCCATATTTGCTTACATAGAGGTTTGTCAGTAAGAGGTATGCCCAGATATTTGGAGGGCAACTGATCCCTTTGAAAACCAAGAATCCTAGTGATGTTTCTCTGTATAGCAATATTAGTGTTAAAGAAGAAAACTTTGGACTTGTTTTGGCTTACCTCAGTGCCTGCCGCCATATTGAAGTTGTTTAAGATCTCTTTGATTGCCCTTGCCTCCTTAACTGTTGGTACACCCTGCAGCATAGTATCATCCACAAATTGTTGATGAGTGTTTGCCTCCCCATCCGGGGTGAGCTTGATTCCCTGAATTCTACCTTCAACATTTGCCATTTTGATTGCCCTACCCAACCCTTCCATCATGAGGACAAAGAGGAAGGGAGAAAGCGGATCACCTTGTCTGAGCCCTCTAGAAGGTATAAAAGTAGTAGAGGGAGCTCCATTAAGCAAAATGGAGAAACTGGTTGAGGTGACTAGTGCCATGACCCATCTTATCCAATTTTGGTTAAAGCCAAAGGCTTTTAGAATAGCTCTTATGTAAGACCAGTTGAGTTTGTCATAGGCCTTCACCAGGTCCAATTGAATGATCATACCTGATTGCTTATTGCTTTTGAGAGAGTGAACCACCTCGTGTGCTTGGATGATGTTGTTAAGAATCTGTCTTCCTTCCACATAGCCTGTTTGCTCTTCTGAGATGAGCGAAGGTAGCAGTGGCTTGAGTCTGTTGGCTATCACTTTGGAGATAATTTTATACACCACATTACATAAGGCGATGGGCCTAAATCCCTCTGGAGTCATAACATTCTCCTTTTTGGGGATCAAAGCTATAAAGGTCGCATTCAGAGCTTTCAGAACCTTTTTGTGTTGTCTTGAGTCTTCCACCACCTCAAGGATGTCCTATTTGACTGTATCCCAGTAGGCTTTGAAGAAATCAACATTGAAACCATCTGGGCCTGGTGCTTTTCCATTCTGCATATCCTTGATCACCTCACTGACCTCCTCTTCCGAGACTGGCCTATTGAGATTATGGTTGTCCTCCCTTGTGACCAACTTGGGAATGTGCTGAGTAATCTTATCGATGAACCTAGTTCTGTCTTCCATTGGCTCCTTTGCAATGTTAGAGAAGTGTTGTACTAGGGTTGATTCCATGTCCTTGTGAGCGACAAGCTCAATGCCTTGAGAATCCTTTAGCTTTGTGATTCTGTTGTGTGCCTTGTGGGCCATAGTGGATTTGTGGAAGAACTTGGTATTCCTTTCTCCCTCTTTGATCCATTGAATTCTAGATTTTTGTCTCCAAAATGTTTCCTCTTGTAGGCAACGCTCTTCCCACTCTTTCTGCAGAGAATCAGTTAGGTTCTGTCTTTCCTCATTGAAGCCCTCTGTGATGTTGATCTGATTGATTTCCTGGAGTTTCTGTTCCGTACTCTTTCTGGCCTTGATGATATCCCCAAATTCTTTTTTGTTCCAGTCCTTAAGTTTGGATTTGATATGTTTCAGTCTCTGCTGGAGCATGTACATCTTGGTACCCTGAATATTCAAATCCTCCTTCCACCAAGTGGCGATGTTACTGGTGAAATTGGGGTGAGAGAGCCAGGCATTTTCGAATCTGAACGGCCTATTTCTCAGAGTGCCCATAAAGGACGCCTCTAGCTGTACAGGCCAATGATCCGAGCCTCCAAAGGGCAGAATGGACGCTGTGATTGCTGATTCTGTGAGTATGAGATCCTCAGAAACAATAAACCTATCCAGTTTTGAAGCCACTTGGGAAACCCCTCCTCTTTTGTTGTTCCAAGTGAAGGTTCCATTTATAGTCTCCGTGTCCACCAATCCCATGTTCATGAGGAAATCTTGGAAGGCTTTAGAGTCCCTACCAAGCTGTCTTGTGCCTCCTTTTTTTTTTTCCGAAAGAGATCTTATCATATTGAAATCCCCTACTAGAATCCAGGGTATATTGGGGTAACGCGCTCTGAGCCCTTCCAAGGAGGTGAGAAACTTGAGTTTATCTGCTTGCTGTTGAGGGCCATATACATTAGTTACCATGTAAGTCTCCTTGTCACCTACAGGACTACATACGAAAGAAAGATAGTTCATGGACGCTTCTGCACCCAGGATCCCCAATTTCTGTGGATCCCACAGCGTGAGAATTCCTCCTGGAGAGTTATCAGCTTTAACCTCCAAATAATCATACTTGATTAACCATTTATTGTGAATTTCTCTTATTTTCTCCATTGAACATTTTGTCTCCTGAATAAATACCATATCTGGTTTTACTTCTTTTATTCTATCACTAAGATTTCTTTGTTTCCTTCTACTACCTAAACCTCTAATATTCCAGGTTGTAAGCTTCATTAAGAAAGGTTGGTAAAAGAATAATTGGTAAGACCTTTCATATTATGTAAGCTAATCAGTAGTTTCCCACATTCGGTTAGCAGTTCATTCAGTCTTTTCCTTCCTCTTTCCTTCCTAAGTTTTTTGGAGATAGTGTCTGCTAGTTCTCCATCATTTTGATCCCACTCTGCTCCTGGTTTTCGTGATTTCTTTTGACCCCATTTCCTTTCGATTGTGCCCTCCACAGATAGAGTTGTTGGACTCGATCATAGTCTTCTTTTGGCAATGAGTCTACTCCTTTGCTTTTTCCTTGTTCTAGAAATTGTTCTAAATCCAGATTTTCCCTATCTAGAATCTCCTGCAGTTCACGACTCTCCATACCTGCCTCACTTGGGGTTATCTCATGGTCCTCACTGATCTCCATGCAGTTTTGTATCTCCTCTGTTCGTTGGTTGTTTACTGGGATGTCCTCCATTTCATCTTCCATGTCTTGCTCCTTGGGGACGTTCTCCTTAACCTAGGCTGCCTCCATGCTCTCCTCCGTATCCTCTAAGATTTTGAATCTATTGTGTTTTGTCTGTCTATCTTCACTCGTTTTCTTATGTGATCTTTTACCCCCTTTCCCTTTACTCCCAACCTTGGTGAAACCCTCATGATCTTTGTCCACAAAGGTTTTCCCATTGCTTTCTACCTTGTTTGTGGGACAGTCTCTGAATAGATGTCCATGTTCATGACATTTGCGGCATCTGAATGGTATGTGCTCATAGTCTATCGTTTGCACCCATTCCTCATCATAAACTTCTAAGATTATTGCTTCTGGAAGGGCTCCAGATAGATCCATTTCCACACATATTCGAGCGAAGGAGGTATATTTACCTTTGAGAGTTGCCTCTGATATTTTCAGAAAATGCCCCAGCTTGTTTCCGATAGTTTTCAAGGACTCTGGTAGCCAGTAGTCCAAAGGTAATGAGTATAGTCTGATCCAAACCGGTACAGATGTGAATGTTTCACGTTCTGAAACGAAGTTCATCATCCATGGGAGCATGTAGAGTCCTGCCACAGCGTAGAACTAGAGTCCCCCTTCAAACACTCTATTTTTGTCCTCTAGGCTTACAAACACCACTGTGAAGAATCCCTTAGAACCCAGATGCAAATGTGTTTCTCCCTTGGGCTTCCAATGGCTCCTCATCTAGATGTATAGAGCTTTCTCTGTTGGCCATAACCCCATAAACTTGCAGATGATCACATGTTCTTTCATATGGTCCCTGTGCAGTTGAATCGTTGGATCACTTAATATGACCCTGGGGATGATGCTCGATTTGGGTTTGCAGACTCCCGTATTTTCCATGTGAGGCATTTTCCTGCTACTGCCTTCCTTCTCCCTTTCTTGATTCGCTATCCGTTGTTTTGCTTCCTTATTTTGGATCTCATTAGTTCCCACTGTTTCCTTGCCTCTTGCTTCTGATCTCTTTTCCATTGGTATTTTGAACTGCTTCCCTTCTGCCTCCTTGCCTCCCTCCGTGATGGCTTGACTGTAGGAGGGAGCAGTGCCCCCCCTGCATGACCCGCCATAGAACCCTAAAACCAGACTTGGCGTCAACTTCAAACCTTTTTTAAGTTGCAGAAACGCTCTAATTAGATTCTCCACCAATACATCTCACAACCAATATTATTTATGTTAAACCAGAACTAGTTGCCTTCATTGTTTTTAATCATAATAAGTGTGAATAGTGTTTCCCTTATTTGACTTTTGCAACATTCATGTTTTCATGGTATAGCTTCAAATTGCCATTGATCTTAACATGATTGGGTTAGGTCGAGGATTCTTTTAAGATCTTTAATTTAATTGATATCATTATAAATGAGGCCCCACTATCAAATTAGTAATTCCACTCATCAAGCATAACACAACCATGTTCTAACCAACAAATATTCATTAAATTTAAATGTTTGAATTTCACAAAATACATTAGAAAATATTTCAAAAGAGGCACATGGGTGGTGGAGTGATGCATGCATTTGTGATATGCACAAGTGGAATGCATACTTCAATTCTCAAACTCTTTGAGGGAAAGGTGTGCATATTTGTGCATATGTGCAAGTTTTCATTTATGCACCCAAGTATCTCTTTAGATGATGAGTTCAACATAAACAATGTTTATTCTTATTCTTAAACAACATTGTTTAATAACACTAAACAACAAATAAAACCATATTTTAATCAAATTCAAAAGCATAAAAAATAAACGAAACAATATTTAGGACTCCTTTAAAACACCAAATTTTGAGTCCAATGTAGTAGCACACATGCGCACACACACATGGATGGATGAAATTTGCCATCCATTCATCCATATGCTTTCATGCATTCCTATTTTCACATGCATATTTGGTTTCTTTCAACCCATGTGCACACATGTAACATATATATATATATATATATATATATCAACTTTTTTTGGTGGCCTTGTACTAGAAAGAGTATGTAAGTTTGACGTAAATAAATTATAATGTAGTTAAAGCTTTTGCAAATAACTAACTGCTTTGAAAGATACATTATTATGGCATTTTTTTTTGAATGATTAGTTTTTAAGAGAAAATTCACAAAATTATGTTAATATGAAAAGCTTGCTAAAAAATGTAAAAAACCATCCACATGACCACAAGGTGTAGGAAATAAGGACATGATCACACAGACACAGTCAGTTTTAAAATTAAAATTCACATTATTAATGGTTTTTGTTTTTTAAATATCATTTCATGGAAGATTTTAAACTAGTGATCAAGTGGTAAACATTGAAAATACATCCAATTGAGAAAGTTTTCATATAAATAAAATTCCTTTGCATAGATTGGGTTTAAATGGGTTCACGAAATAGTGTTTTAAGAAACAAAATATTATTATAGTAGGCATTGTACCAAGTGTTTTGAGACACTTATATCTAATAACTCCCTTAATAATTCAAATTGCCAAGTATAATGAACCCCAACTAGATTGATTTACGTGGAAAGAGTCTCAAGAAGCATTTTTTTCATGCTATTACGTGTTGAATATATACAACCAATCAAGAGGTGGGATACTATTTACATTTTTTTTTGGGTGTGTGATCATCATGCTCAACATAATGGTTATGATGGCCCATCTGCTCATTTATAACTCCCTTGTGGGAGTGCACTAACTGCTTTTTAAAGGAATCAAACCCCATTGAAGGCTATAACACTACCACTTTTCACTAACTTAGTTTTCTTGTCACAACAATTTAATATGGAAAAACACTATGGACCTAACAATGCGCTTACCAATATGATTTGGTGCTAACAAATTTGATACCTTTTGTTAGATTGTTAGTGTTATGGCTTGTTAATTATGAATAACTAATCATGCTAATATGCCATAATGGGTCTAGATTTGCTAATTTCATTGTACATAAATAATTTTCAGTACTAGGTTTGCTAATTTTATTGTTTAGAACCCACTTCTTAATCTGAATAACATGTATTTTTCTTATGATTTCAAATATTAATAGTGTAATTAATGTAACTAGATTTTCAAAACTAACAATCATAAATATTTATAATAATTAATGTCCACGAGGCTTAGAGAAATGTCAAAAGAAAAATTCTATGCTAAAATGTTTTTTATTTTTTATTTTTCATTTTTCCACAGCCAAGTAGAGAATGTCCATGTTAAAATGTTAATAAGATACATGTTACAATATCATTCAATGACTCTTAAGTTGCATAAACGTGCAAGCCAAAAATTGTGCAATCATGCATATTGTAAATGGATAATGAATATGTGAAATTGAAACTATATGGATTTTTTGTTGTATTTAAATAAACTAAAAAGACGCACTTTTCCTTTTTAAGGACATCCAACATGTAAACAATGGACAGAGAACGAAACTCTTGGTTCATGACAAGCTACATACATAAAAGGTGGGATCACATGCTTATGTAGAACATGTTGAATACTTCCGAAAGATTTGTGCTTATCATTTCATACAATGAGCCCATGTTTTAACAACAAAGTGGACAAAATCATTGGGACATATGTCTCGAGGTTGATCATTGTCAATGCTAGTCTTGCAATATTTTATAACAAAGTTATTTATTGTTTGAATCATGAGTCTAATGATGGTTGTCAGTGTTTTAGCCAAGCCAACTGCCATTTAAACATTACTCTTATGCTCTCTTCTATTTATTATTTCTTATGTTTTTAATGTACAATTGCAACAACACTCATTGATGCAATGGCTTATAACCAAGTTGATTATTGTTTAAATCTTGGGCCTAATTATGATCATCAATACTGTCAATTTCTACACTACCATTCAAACTTCATGCTTAGGCACTTTTCTATCCAATGTTACTAATCTTGCCTCAATGAATTACTCAACAAGATAGAAGAGTTAAAGTTGACATGAGCTGATTCAAGAAATTAAAATAATATTAAAATACTCAAATTCAATAAAAATAATCTTCACTAATATGAAAGTTTGCAACTCTATATGATGCAAAATTTTAATAATAACTCATTGAAAGTACATAAATGATACTCATAATACAAAACACCATGGATTCTAGGCACAGCACAAGTCTACTGGTTGTCTATTATAAAAAAGAGCTAGAAAAAACAATCAACATAAGTGATTATTTATGTTTTCCAATGTCTAACTCATGACATTTGTGAGTCAAACATGTCAAGTCAATGTGGCTCATGAGTCAAATTCACCATATCAATCTAACTCATAATTACACACAAATCAGAATTGTGCAGATAACTTACAACCAAGCTAGACTTAGAAGAGCTGACTTGACTATAATGTCTTTGAAGAGTAGAGTCAAACTTAGAGAGTCAACTCATAGTCAAAAGAGTTTGGCAACTATTTTTTTTTGTATTATATCTTGTTATTTTTGTACTAATCCACACCTTTGAATAAATTATTATCCTATACTCAGATTGTATGATAATATTTATTTTTAAAGTTCTAAAGAATTTAGAAATTAAGTTAAAATTTAGTAAAAATATAAAAAATACACTTAAATATTTGCGTTTAATTATTATCCAAAATTCGCAAATACCTCAATCACAAATCCATGATTGCCATTTGAATTTTAACATGAATTTATTGAAAGAGATGCTAATTTCGTGAATGTTGTTATAATTAGCACAAAACCACAATAATGATCCATAGTTCCATATCATCAATATCAGAGTAACCTAAGGCATGAAAAATTATTACGTCATGGAGCTTCACAAAACATGTGTACACAGCTATTTAAGGTTTTATTGAGATGCTTATCTATAACTTATTTTCATTTTCTATGATAAGCAAGACATAGGTTATATTTTTCTGTGATCATGACCTAAAATAGCATATATCATAATTCTTTTTCAGTATATTTTCTTTTTCACTAACCAGTGATACAGCATTAGAGGTTGAAATTTAGTTATTAGAAATGTATAAAGTGATACAGCATTAGAGGTTGAAATTTAGTTATTAGAAATGTATCGTTTTATGGGAACTAATAAAAGAAAAGTACAGCTGGTATCTTTTTAAGCGACATTGACAACAAATGTGAGACAAGGGCGGTTTATGAAGTATTGAAGAAGAAGATTAAAAAAAATGAAAAAACTTTGCCAATCCCAAAGCTGGCTTTAAGTGTGCAAGTCAAACGGTGCAAGTCAATGTGTTGATAAAATAATATCCTCCCTCACTCTGTCACTATTATCACTTAAGAGGTTGTCTATATGGTTTATGCGTTATCATCATGATGCCTTAGAGGTTGACAATTACGAGACAAATAGAAGATGTGTCCTGAAAGTTTTCGGAGATACTAAACCAGTGGCATATTCTTATCCAACTTTATGTGACTACTATACAAATACAAGTGATGTCTTCCTTCAAATGATTTGCGACATTTGAATGATTTAGACTGGGGCAAGGTTCTTGGTAACAGGAAGAGATCCATCATAGCTACATTTGAGAACATCTGGTTTTCTTATTACACGAGGACCCGCAGATGGGCCATCCTTCCGTGGCCGTATATCCTACATAGGAACACAAATATCAATTAGCTAGTGAATTTCGTTCTTGGAAAAAGAAATACAAGTTTCAGTTACGGTAGGGAATTACAAAAAAAAAAAAATAATGAAAAAGCAATTTGCATATAGCCCTGCACAAGAGTGAAGGGTGTTTTGACAGCTGCTACGCTACAAAAAGTTTAGCTAAAAACAGAAATGGACTCGTTTAATAGAATTCAAAAAGTTGAAGAAAAGAAACGACAATCCACACGTGGTATGAAAGAGCAATATGAAGGGATGAGAAGAAACGGGAAAGAACTAGCAGAAAAAGATAAAAACAAGAAATAACGGCAAAAGGTGGAAAAAAAAGAGGTCTTCAAGAAATGAAGATGAGAAACCTGGCCTACAAATGCAACCAACGAATGCTTGTATATGATGGCAGCCACGTAAGGTTTTGCCGGGTATATGATATTTACATATATGCATGGGAAATTATAGTTTGGTTTCAACAACTAGTTGCTCCAGCCTCCGACCTGCTATTTTCAAATTTTTACATGTCATTTACGTTGATTTCCCAACCCTTGCTGCTACCAAATTTAATGAAAATAAAACAAACAACCAAATATATAAAAAATTGTGCCGACCAACACAAATAACAGCTGCAATTGGTTTCTTTTTAATTAGGAAACCAATTATATGCATCTTGCAACAGATGTACTACCACAAATAAATTGTACTCTAAAGGTCTGCTAGGCTACTTGGTCCGAGGACAGATTAATAGCTTTATCCATTGACAATAGACATGCTGGCTTATGCTTTTTAGGAGATGCGTTCATAAGTGGCCAGGAAGACCTCCTACGCCACATAGAGAAGGTGCTTACTAAGTACAGAGTTGTGCTTGAGCCTTGAACTTCACCAGTTCAAATGAAAAGGAACAAAACAAAAACTTTATATCCAACCCAAAAATACGTTATATTATGGCTTACTGAAAGACAGGATAGCACCATCTTGTATATTCTTGTTCATATTTGCTTATTGAAGAGCGTGAGATCACTAATTCACCTGAGATATTTGTAAATTATTTTTGCTGCAAAATGCATATAAAAGGAGCAAGAGAGAGACCTGATCAAAAATTGCAGTAGGGATAGCAAGTGTTACAACAGCATTTGGAGGATCGACAATGCTTGACAGTCTGGCTTCACAAGGGCAAGAAGACAGAAGCAAATAACTCTGCATATAACACCATAAGAATTTCAGAAAGAATAACACAATCATTTACAAGTATCTGATTTGGTTTCATTGTAACTAAAGTTTGGAAGGATAAGGGGACCTGTTCTTTGGAGTATCCAAACTTGAAAAGATAATCAATGGCATTAAGAACAGCACGCTTAAATGCAACGCTTGAATCGAGGTAATGCTGACAACCACTTTCATCCACACTAATACCTTCAAATACCAGCCATTCAGAGAATCTGGGTTCTACAGGACCAATCTCAAAGATTGGGTTGACATGAAGCAATGTTGGCCCCATTGGAGTGAGATACTTTGCCATCCCATCTCGTAAAATTTCACATCTACAAGATTTATTGTACAAGAATGATAAGGCACAGCTTTAAGCTATAAGGAGTAATATTAAATAATATAACACTTTGATGTCAAGCATACATTCAAAACCACATGGAAAATGCAAACAAACATGACACTGAGATGAAATGATCAATTTTTTTAGCTCAAAGTTATTGGAATCAGAAAGATCTAGGTGACATGCTCGTTTTTTTAGCTTTTGTAGAATGGGACATGTTGGCTTTTGGGTTACTCCAAAAGAAGTTTTCTCACCTTGCTAGGGGAGCACTAGGTCTTCTAGCCCCCCTTGGCAATGCTTCATGGAGATATGGATGGCTCAATTTGGTTGGATACTTGACCTTGGTTAGAGTGTTGGCATGGCACCCTTACATATGAGGTTGTTACTCTAATGATTCATCAACGTGTGGACTAATCCATTGGGTGCATACAATTGGGGGAATCAATTGCTCGATTAGGGGAAGTAAGTACCTAGGAGGAGGAGAATTGGGCACTTGGAGGAGGGCACTTAGCCCTTGTAGCTTGGGACCATGTGATACACACCTTGGAGTTTGAAGATTTGACTTGAGGATTCCTGGGTTGAAGAGCATATTTCATTGAGGGTGGTGACTGAGGAGGACAAGAGCTTTCTAATCACATTGGCATACGTGAAACATTGGGCACATGAGAGGGCATATGGCACATAGTTAGAGGAGGAGTGCCTTGCATGAGAACACTTGATAGAAAGACATCATGAAAAAGGAAGTGTTGGAATAATTCTGTTGGAGACAATACCATCTTCAAGGAAGGGCATTGACACCAAGATCATGGCTTGGAGAGTGTTTCACTTAGTGGTTGGATAAACCCTAGTTTGACACATGCACATCCTTATATTGTAGAGTGTTCCATGTGGGGTTGCCTTGTTTGTTACTTGTATAGACACGTGTCCTTATTTTATGTTAGCCTTCCTCACTTACTTGTATATACAAGGAGAGAGATCTTGTATTCATAAATTCATTCATTATCATTGTACTTGGGCCATTAGGGTTCATGAGAAAACCCTAGGAGAATCGTAAGGAAGAGAGAGATGTTTTGGATGTTCTTGGTGTTGAATTTTGTAGCTATGGTCGGTCTTCATAATATTTTAGCCCTTGAAAATATATGTAATGAAAAATGTAAGACACGTTCTTCATGTCATTTTGAAAAGAAGAATTTTGAATTTCTAAAATTGAATTTTTGGCTCTAAAATATCAAGTCGGCCCAGCCTATAGAGGCCGCCATTCGGTCTCCTAAAAGAATGTATATAAAGGCTTCAACCTCCTCCTCAAAGGGCAATTCAGATTACTTATGTTCGAGTAAAGCTTACTTCTATTCAAGCGAAGGACAGAGACAAGGGCAGATCAAGTTTAAAGCAATGTTCCACCAAGACTCTAGGACAGGGAGATGTGGGTGCGTGGAGACGCATAAGGGGGACATGTGGGAGTACCCTCAAATTTTAGGGAAATTTAGGGGGGACGGGGGGACATCGGGGTGTATAATTTTTTTTTAAGATATATCTATATCTATATCTATATCTATATATATATATATATATATATATACATATATCAAATTCATATTCAATAATGAAAGCATAAATACAATGATACATACATAATTGAATTAAGTAATCAAATACATTGATCCATACTCATCATCCTTACTAATACATATATGATTCATCCATCGACCACGAGATTGAATAATGGAATACTCTGATACATATTCATCATTCAGTATTCACCATTCTAGAATCTACATTGATTTAAAAATTAAATTCATCATTCATCATTCTAAATTCTAAATTGATTTAAAATCAAAATTCATCATTCATCATTCTAGAATCTAATTAGTACTAAGCAAAATAGACTATAATAGACACTGAAATCTAAACACTGGAATAGTAAATTGACATAACTAAACTCAAAAACAGTAGAGTGATGAGTCTAAAAGTCACTCTAAAGTACACAGAGGGCTTGGTGCTCTTGATTAAATACTAATTCCATACCCTTGTACATGACAAAATGCAATGGAAACATTGCAATCCATCGAATCCTGAATTCCTGAAAAACTCTGAAGTCTACTGGATTTTGAGTGAGATCTAAAATTCTACTTTCTGCATATGGAATCCAATGAGGTTGGAACCACTCTCAAACATCCTAAGTCATTTCATGGTAATGTTAAAAATTTAAGTAAAAGGATGAAAATGAAAGATAAAGGAGAATGTCACTTTTACTTTAAGAATTTAACGTTACCATGAATTGCATAGCATTAGTAGGGCAATATGATCAAATACTAGGTTTCCCCTGTCATAAATCATTGTTTACAAGCACATTTAAGGGGGGACGCATAGCCCATTTTGAAACTTCCCCCCTTACGTCTCCCCACGTCTCCCCAAAAGGGGGACGTGGGGAAACGTTTCCCAGACGTCCCCCCGTCCCGGATGTGTGGGGTGCGAGGGGTGCGCGCACCCAACCCTGGGGGATGCATCCCCGTGGAAAACTGGTTTAAAGGGCAAGTTGAGTATCTAGGCAAATCATCTCTGGCAGATCGCGTTTGAGCAAAACGAAATTTTGGATAGACCAAATTTGTGAGATTACTTACCTTTGTTTGAATAGGCTTGACCTGCATTTGTCTATGGTCAGTTTGACCTTGTTTTCGACTGAAAAAGATTAGATGTATCTCTTGTTGATTTGAGCAATTTCTCTAAGGAAAAGGTTGTTGGGTTTTTCCCCCATGTGGGTTTTCCCAGGGTAAAATATTTGTGTCTCTTGTTTGGTTGTCTCTTTATGATCCTACTGTCATAAATATTACTATTGATGTCTTTTATGTAATTTCTTAATGATGAATGAAAATATAAAAAAGATTAAATCATTAGAAGTAATTATCAATTTAGAAGACCTATGAAAAATCAACATGGTATCAAAGCATGGGTGAAAGAGCAACCTTCAAGTTATCTCCTAAGGGTTTGTTTTGTCACAAGCCCTAGAAACCTTAGTACTATTCTGGATGTAAAAGGGACGAAAAATATTTTAAAGATGCCTAGATCTGCCCTGTTGCTTGTATGAGACCTATGATCCATAAAGACAAGTCTGTTTTGTATTTGAGCTAATGATCAAAGCCCTAGTCTAAGGTCGAATGCTACCAAACCTAATGTCAGATGGACCAAATGACCTTAGGAAGGCCTAAGTTTCATATCCCTTGTTATGGAGCTGAGATTCATATTGTTGGATCCATTTTTGAAGTCTAGAGAAAGCCAACGTATCTTACTTTATGTTGAAGATAGATTGAAAGGCCTCAGTTTGTGTCAGGCCAGACTGTAACTCCAATAGGCAGTTAAACTGATTCGATTCATTCCATTAGGTATGTTATTGTTATATACAAAAGGGTGTGACTGCTCAGTTCATCTCCTGATGACTGTTCACATTCCTAATTTAGTTATTTACATAAATTCACCCAATCGTGAGGATTAGGTGTCAACATTCCCCCTCTTAATCTGAAGGGATGTTGGTGAGTCCAAGCATCGTTCTGAATCTTTCAAGCTTTTCTCTTCCAAGCGCTTTGGTGAAGATGTCTGAAATTTGCTCATTTGTGGAACAATGACGGAGATGGATTGTTTTGGCCTCAACATGATGTCGGATCAAATGATATTTAGTATTGATGTGCTTTGTTCGATCATGGAACTTTGGGTTCTTGGCTAACTTTATTGCAGAGGTGTTGTCAATCATGAGTGGAGTTGATTGTACTTGTTTTACCTGCAAATCTTCAAGAATTTTCCTGAGCCACACAATTTCTTTTGTTGCTTCAGCTGCTGCCACGTATTCTGCTTCTGTTGTGGAATCTGTTGGAACTGATTGTTTGCGTGATCTCCAGGAGACAGCTCCTGACCCAAGACTCATAGCATATCCTGAAGTAGATACCCCAGTTTCTTTGTCTCCATCGAAGTCTGAATCAGAGTATCCGATCAAACTGAAGTCATCCACCTGTGTGTACTTGATTCCAAAGTCTTGAGTTCCCTTCAAGTACTTTAGAACTCTTTTTGCAGTAGACCAATGTCCCTCACAAGGCTTTTGCATAAACCTGGAGAGGATTCCAACAGCGAATGAAATGTCGGGTCTGGTAGTGGTTAGGTAGTTGAGACTTCCTACAAGCTGTCTATACTTTGTTGCATCCTCAAATTCCTTTCCTTCAATAGATGTGAGCTTTAAGTTTTATTCCATTGGAGTAGTAAGAGGATTGCACTCTGTCATGCCAAACCTGTTCAACAAATCTCCAATGTATTTCTTTTGAGAAAGAAATATGGACTTTGGATGTTGGGTTACTTCAATGCCAAGATAGTAATGAACATAGCCCAGTGTTGTTAAAATCACGATAAAATCGCGATTTTTTCCCTTTCCCGCTTAAATCGCGATTTTTATACCAAAAAATCGCGCCTTTTTTTTATACCGATTTTTTCGGAAAAAATCGCGATTTTTTCGAAAAAATCGCGATTTTTATGGAAAAAATCGCAGGTTGTCGGGGCAGCGGGCTTTTAATAGGCAAAAAACGATTTTTTTTATTTCATTATGTTGTCTGCGCGCGGAGGAGGAGAAGAAGAGGTGAGGGAGAGGAGCTGAAGGGTTTCCGTCGAATTTGGGAGCGAATCCAAGTGGTTTTAGGAGAAATCCAAGACAAGATCACCAATTTGTCCATAAAAAAGGTATGTAGATTAATTTTTTTTTGTTTTGGTTCTATAAAAACTTTGTTTTACATTGTTTTTCAAGAATTTTTTGTAATTTTTCATTGATTTGGGATGGGTAATTTGTTATGACTATGAGAACCAATTTTTTATTTTTATTTTCTCATTTTTTTTAAACATTGTTTATTTTTTTTGAATTTTCATTGTTTTTTGGCATTTGCCATTGGCATTTGGTTGGGTAACTTGGGTTTGGAAATTGGGATTTTGGAAATAATTAACTTGTAATTTTGTAAATGCTAAATTGTAATTTGTATTATGTAATCCTAAATTCCTATTTCCTAATCCTTATTTTTCCATAGGTTTGCAAATTCAAAATTCAAAAACAAACATGCCAAGGAAATTGGATCCTTTCTGGGAATATGGTGAACCTAAAACTCCGAATGATAGACAAAACTTGTATTGCAAGTTGTGTGGAAAGGAGATATTCGGGGGGGTGTACAGGTTGAAGTTCCACCTTGCACAAATCCCTGGACATGATGTGGGGCCCTGTCGAAATACAACTGCTGAAATTATCCAAAGAGCCATGAGAGCATTGGGAGAATTAGAGCACACTAGAGAGGCCAAAGAAGAACTCAAAAGGCAACTAAAAAGGTCAGCTGAAGGAAGTGGGCCAAGTGGCACTGGTTCTACTGCAGCGTCAATCAATCCGGTAGCTGCATCATCATATTTTGTTCCTCGAACCACACCTGGTTCACAACCAACTATTGGTTCAATGCTAAAAAGAACTGAAAAAGAACAAGCTGATAGGTTGATGACAAAATTTCTCCTCTGGAGTGATATTCCTTTCAGCATTATAAGGAATAATCCATTTTTCCAACCTACTGTTGATGCTATTGCCAGTGTTGGCCCGGGGTACAAAATCCCTTCTCTTCATGATTTCAGAGGCCGGCTTCTTCAAGATGAAAAGCGTGACTGCACCCAAAGATTGGAGGATTTTAGGGCATCATGGGCACAAACAGGATGCACTGTTATGTCAGATGGTTGGACTGACCAAAAGGGGAGAACCCTTATAAACTTCTTGGTTAGTTGTCCCAAGGGGACTATGTTTATCAAATCTGTTGATGCAACTCATCAAATCAAAGATGCAAGAACTTTATGTGATTTGCTGGATGTGTTATTTTGGAGGTGGGTGCAGAAAATGTTGTCCAAGTCATAACGGACAATGCTGCAAATTATGTTGCTGCTGGTAGAATGCTTATGGACAGGCATCCTACTTTATTTTGGACACCTTGTGCTGCCCATTGTATTGATTTGATGTTAGAGGACATAGGGAAAATTCCCTTTGTCAAAGAGATTGTTGACTCATCAAAAAGCATCACAAAATTTATTTACAATCACACATTTGTGCTTAGCTTGATGAGAAAATGCACCAACAACAAAGAGTTGGTGCGCCCCGCCATTACACGGTTTGCGACGAGTTTCATATCTCTTCAATCCCTCTTGAATTCTATGTGGGATTTGAAGAGAATGTTTCTTTCAGAGGAGTGGCGTGCTTCGTCAATGAGCCGCAAACCAGAAGGAGAAGCCGTCTGCAGACTAGTTTCATACCAGGAAGACTTCTGGGCGGGAGTGCAGGAGGTGTGCGCTGTTACAGAACCTTTGGTAAAGGTTCTTCGGTTGGTTGATGGTGAGAAGCCCGCAATGGGCTATTTGTATGAAGCCATGGACAGGGCCAAAGAAGCCACTCGGTCCTACTATGATGATAAGGGAGATGATGGGTTTCAGAGACAACTCCTTCTATGGGAAGTCATTGATGAGCGATGGAACAACACACTCCATTGTCCCATTCATGCTGCTGGGCTTTTCCTGAACCCTGCATTTTCTTATGCATGTGGGTTTGATTTTGATGTTGAGGTCGTGGAAGGATTATTAACCTGTGTCCAGAAGATGGTGAGATCTCCAGAAGAACGTATAGAGATCTCTAGACAAATTGAGACATATAAGATGTCAGGTGGCACATTTGGCTTTGAGATGGCTGTCACTGATAGGACGATTAAAATGCCAGGTATTTTTTAGTTTGTACTTTGTAACTTTGTTTCAAATTTCATTGTCTCTTCAAATTCCATTTTTTTCTTATGTTTATTTAAAATTTTATTTGTAATTTTGTTGTAGACGCATGGTGGAAGATGTATGGTGTCAGAGTACCCCTTTTGCAAAAGCTTGCCGTACGCATCCTCAGCCAAACATGCAGCTCCTCGGGATGTGAGCGCAATTGGAGTGTATTTGAAAAAATACACAACAAGAAGCGCAATAGGTTAACACTTAAACATTTAAAATATTGCAAATTTCCAAATAAATTTTTGAATTCATTAAAGTTTTAAACAATATTTTTTTTATAATATTAATTATTAATTATTATTTCATGAACTTTGTACAGGTTGGAGTCCCATAGACTTAATGACATGGTCTATGTCTACTACAATCTTCGATTGTGGGTGAGACAACTAGAGAAGACACCTGATACGGAAGCCATCTCATTGGATGGGATTGACACCACTGCTGAATGGAGGGTTGAGACCGAGAGGCCTCTCATGGATCCCACTGATGATTGGTTAGTGCAGGATGAGGGGGAGGAGGAGGAGCAGGAGCAGGAGCAGGAGCAGGAGGAGGAGCAGGTGGAGGAGGAGGAGCAGGAGGAGGAGGTGACACCGCCTACCCGGGCTACCACTACCACCAGTAGAGGACGTGGTCTCCGTCCACCTCAGCCTCCTGTAGCTGCTACTACTAGTTCTTCAGCTTCTAGAGCACGTCAGACTCCACTGCCATTTCCACCAGCACAGGCACCAGCTTCTACATCTAGAGGGAAAGAGAAAGTTGTGCCATTTTCTCGCAAGAGGGGCAGAGGAAATCAATAGGATTAGACTTTCATTTTATTGTATATGACATTATGACATGATGAGATACATTATCATATTTTTTGTTGATATTTTGAGGCTGAGTTGGGACTCAGGACTTACTATTCAGGACATGATTCAATGTTATGTGTGATTTTAGCGCTAGAAATGATATTAAACATCTTATATATTAGTTTTTTTATCATATTTATGTGTCAATGTATTTATTTTATGTTGTAGATGGTTTAGATATTAAAAAAATTGAAAAAAAATGAAAAAAAATGAATATTTTTGTGCAAACGCTTTTTTCCCGCTTTTAACGATTTTTTCCGCTTTTTTTCCGCTTTTTTCCCGCTTTTAACGATTTTTTCCGCTTTTTTCCCGGCGCCGAATAAATCCCGCTCGCGCTTTTAACAACATTGACATAGCCCAAATCAGTCATTTCAAAACTTTTCCCCAATTCCTTCTTTATGGATGCAATGTAGCTTTCATTGTTCCCTGTCATTAAAAGATCATCTACATATACCACAAGATATACAACTGTTTTGCCAACTTTCTTGACAAATAAAGTTGCATCATCAAGATCAAAATGATTGAAGTTGAGTTTCAGAAGATGCTCAGTTAGTTTTTCATACTAGGCTCGCGGTGCTTCTTTGAGGCCATACAAGGAATTCACAAGTTTGCATATTTTATGTTCATGTCCTTTCACAGCAAATCCTTCAGGCTGGGACATAAAAACATTCTCTTTTAGATCTCCATTCAAGAAGGCAATTTTTACATCCATTTGATGGACTTTCCAACTGTTCTAAGCTGCTAGTGGAAAGAGTGTCCGGATGGTGGCCCATTTTGCTGTGGGGGAAAAAGTTTCCTCATAATCGACCCCTTCCTTCTGTGCAAAACCTTTTGCCACAAGCCTAGCTTTGTGCTTGTCAAGTGAGCCATTAGCTTTGTACTTGTTCTTGTAGACCCACTTGCAGCCAATTGGTTTGGTTCCAAATGGAGGATCAACCAGCTTCCAAGTGCCGTTCTTTATGAGGGCATCATACTCCTTTTGCATCACTTCTTTCCATTCATCATGAGAAGCAACTTCTTTAAAGGAAGTTGGTTCAAAATCTGTAGACAAGTTCAATTCACAATCATAAGAAACATCCATATCAACAGGTGAATTAGAGTCATCTACATCACCTCCATTTTGCCGGTTTGAATTTCTGGTTCCTGTTTTTCCAATTTCATCAGGATGAAAACTTTCAAGTGTCTTTGTCAGCCACTTTGGGGGACCTTTCTGAGATGGTCCAGGCTGCTTTGTTGATTGAGTTGGGACTAAATCAAGATTGAGTCTCCCAATTCTATCAATTACATCACTTAAAGCATCATCCGTTGTTGGAGTTTCATTCGGGGGAGTGTTCTTCAGAAGAAGATTCCACATGTTGATCTAGAATAGGAATCCCCCCTTCAAGATGTGGAATCTGATTATCAAATTCTTGAAATGATTTTGTTTTTGCGAATCTATCCAAACGATCAAGTTGCCGCTCAACAACATTGTCAGATTTGGATGATTCAAGAAAAATTACATCTCTAGATACAACAAACTTTTTATGTACTTCATCATAGAGGCGGTATGCTTTGGAGGTGTTTGAATACCCCAGGAAGATACACTTACGACTTCTAGCACCAAGTTTGTTTCTATGTACCTTTGGTATCAAAGCATAACAGGTGGAACCAAAGACCTTGAAATGTTTTACCGAAGGAACATGTCCATACCATAATTCATAAGGAGTCTTGTTTCTTATAGCATTAGATGGACATCTATTCTTTATATATGCAGCTCATAGAACAGCATCAGCCCAAAACATTATCTTTACATTTTTGAAGAAAAGCATGGATCGTACCATATTCAAGATTGTACTATTCATTCTTTCAGCTACACCATTCTGTTGGGGATTATAAGGCACAGTTGTTTGATGTTTGATCCCATGTTGGCGAATATAGTTTTCAAATTCATTTGATGTATATTCTTTTCCATTATTAGCGCGAATAGACCCAATATGAGATTGTGTATCATTTTCAATCCATTTACGAAAATTCTTGAATGTTTGAAAAGCATCAGATTTGTTCTTCAATAAATAAACCCAACACATTCTGGTGTAGTCATCAATAAATGTCATGATATATTTATTTCCATTTGCAGAAGGAACAGGCATTGGACCACATAAATCTGAATGAATGAGTTCAAGCTTCCTATGTGCTCTTGAATGTGAATCATGAAAAGATTGTTTGCTATGCTTTCCTAGAATGCAAGCATCACATTGCTTAAGTTTCCTAGGAATTGTAGGCAAACCAGCAACACCACTTTTCTTCAATAAGCGGACACTGTCATAGTTTAAATGTCCAAATCTAGATTCCATAATAAACTTGATGGAAGTGTACCTTCTTCATGATGAGAAGTATATGAGAAATTTTGTGCATGAACAGAGGTTCCTTGCAGTTTGAGAAGCCTTTCTTCTTCTATTCCCCTCATGACAAGTGAGTGGTCAGATGCTTTTCTTACCTCAAGCTTGCCATCAAACATATGAATGGAGTGACCTTGCTGGCGGATGTGGACCAAGGACAACAAGTTTCTCTTGAGTTGTGGGAGATATAGAACATGATCCAGAAGAAAGTCTGGAAGACCAGGCAGTTTAAGCTTGATTGTGCCAAGCCCTGATGGCTTGATTTTTGATTGATCTGCAAAGTATACTGCTCCATCAACATTGTCAGTGAAATCTTCAAAAAAATCTTTTCTATGAGACATGTGACAAGTTGCTCCTGAATCAAGCAACCAAACATTTTCCCATGAAGCAAGTGAAGCATTAAACAAATCTTCATTTACTCCAATGTTACATTGTGCCTCAACATAGTGAGCGGATTCAGGTGCTTTACCTTTGTCTATATCATCAGTTTTACCTTTCTGTTGGTTTCTTTTCTGCTCAATTTTGTCCCATGGTAGCTTGCATGTAGAGGCATCATGTGATCCATTTCTTTCGCAGGGAATGCAGTGCAGATCTGCCTTTTCTCCTTGAGAATGTCTGCCCCCCTGCCTCTGAAATATCTTCCTCTTCCTCTTCGCCCACCTCTTCCTCTTGTAGAATCTTGAGCAGGATGCTTTTCTTTATGAGCAAGGCACACAGTCTCTTCAGAAGATTTAGGGGCTGTCTTCTTTCCAAAAGCTTTCTCTCTTTCAGCAAACTTTTTCACAAGAGAGTCAAAGGTTATATCTTTGAGATTTCCATTTGCTTGCAAAGATTCAAGATAATTGGAGTAAGTAGGATAAATTGCCTTGAGAAAAGCAATAAGAGGGATATCCAGCTCAACCTTAGTGGAATTGATATCATGCATTATAGACTTTACTTCAGATGCAAGAGCAAGAGGATCATTATTTTGCAGTTCAAGAGTGAAGAGTTTAATCATGAGTTGAACAACTTCAAGTGCGGAATGCGAGTCATAGAGTTCTTTCAGCTTTTGTAAGGCTTCAAAGGCAGTGGAATATGACAAAATATGGTGACTCACCTCTTCATTTACAGATGCTGCGATTAATGCATAAGCTTTGTTGTTCTTGTTTTCCCAAATGACGAGCTCTTTGTCTGAGGTAGGCTATACTGGGTCATTGTCTTCTTCTCCGACACACACTCCTTTCCACAACTCATTAAAGATGAGGGTGTGTTTTCTCATCTGGGACCATTCAGTATAGTTCTCCTTGCCAGTGAGAACTATTCCTACTATGGATATGATTGAATGCATTCTGTAAAAAACTTTTGCTGATAGAAAAAATACTTCTGCTGTTAATGTATAAAATCGTACTTTTTGTGGAGGAAAAAATGGAGCTCTGGTGTAAAAATTGTAAACAAAGATTGCACTCTTATAGGACAAAGGTATTACCAATTCCTATATGGTGGAGATGATATCACTCGTGCAGTGTACCAAATAATACAATGTTTAAAAAAAATACATATCGTTGCCTTCAACAAAATACATGTGGTTGCGTTAAAATTACATATGGCTGCCTTCAGGCCAACTCAAAACCATGTAACAGCAGCACATCTCCATGCAGATCATATGAAAATCTCCAGGTATATTATATGAAAAAATATGGTTCTCAGAAAAACAAAAACATGTAAGCCAAGAACGCAACAACTGAAGTCACAAAAGACGCGCCGACAGAAGGAATGAAGTCACAAAAGAAGCGCTGACAGAAGGAACGAAGTCCATGGAACAGTCTCACTGTAGTTGTTCCATGGAGACCTGGGCTCACACACCATTAACTGAACAATAATTTAAAAACTGCCTTGGTAACCAAACCAAATCAAACACCAGAGAGTATGTCGATTACGCCATGATCCAAGCACGATTTCCCAACTCACTTACCATTCGAACTCGAGACGTAGCGTAAGCTTTCGCCACTACTAACCACGAGGATAGCGAGTATGGGCCATTTATATCTCCATCCAATTCCAATCAAACGCAACACGAATTGCAGTCAAACACAACACAAATACACCGAAAACGTTTGTCTGCCTTCCGCTCTGCATATATATAGCCCTCCGTAGTTAACAGGACAGAGGCGTTCTTCTGGTCCACAAAACACAGAGAATTATTTGACATGAAAGGAAAGACTTTACAGGATTCCTCGGATCAGAGCAACGTAGCGTTACTATACCAAAAACGCAGTTGGGTCAGTCCTGCGCACCAAAGGGAGTAACATTCGAAACATTCGAGAGATATTTCAGAGGACAGAGGTGTTGAGGCAATCGAGAGATAAAACAATTTTAATGGACAGTGGAAGTAGGATAGCGTTCAAGGAAACATTTTATTGTTTTATGACAGCGCTCAGTCAGGATAGTGCTCAGGTCAGGACAACACTCAGGTCAGGACAACGTTCAGGTGAACGTTTTATGACAGCGCTCAAACATAGTAGCAAAAGTGAATGGAGTTACAACTATTTTGAGAACTTGGCTCTGATACCATGTCAGGCCAGGCAGTAACTCCAATAGGCAGTAAAACCGATTCGATTCATTCCATTAGGTATGTTATTGTTATATACAAAAGAGTGTGACTGCTCAGTTCATCTCCTGATGATTGTTCACATTCCTAATTTAATTATTTACATAAATTCACCCAATCGTGAGGATTAGGTGTCAACAGTTTGTTTCAATGGGCTGAGAAGGCCTCAAAGCATGTTACAGAGGACTGAAAAGGCCTCTGGGCCTATTGCAGTGGGCCAAGAAAACTCAGAAAAGTCAAGGAACCTTAGACAATAGCCTGAATGACTCTGAAATATCTAAAAGCCAACAAGTTACCTCTTGTACATAAGGTCTACTAAAGTGTGTTTGTGTTCTAGGTAAGGATTGATAAATGATACAACGACAAGCATATTTTTTGAGAGTTCTATATTGTCGAATGGAAAACCTATACAAGAGGCCAACAAAGATAAAAGAAGTTTGCTAAAATATAAGGGTTGAGTCTTTCTTGAATCCTTAGTTGAATGATGTTGTCATTGATGTCAATGTTCATTAATGAACACTCTTAATATTTGTCTGGATTGCATCAATTTGGAAGCTCCAATGGAAGGATGGTTGGAAACCCTAGTCCTAGGGCTTAGATTCCTTGAACGATGGACATACCCCACACTTTGTTGATTTCTGTAGCATCGGATGTGCTCTTGCCTCGAGATTTTGCAAAGAGGCTAAGAAACATGCATTCTCCAATACCCAGAAATTGTTTGGGAAAATTCCACCTATAGATGATTTAATTAAAATAATTAACTTTTTTAAAAGGTTCGCTAAGTCAAAACTTAGGAAATCTGGTTAATTAAAGGGTATTAATTAAATCAGGTGTGAATCTTCTAAAAGAAGACGAGGATCAACTCCCAATTAATATTATCCCTTGATTATGTTTTAATCTTGGCCATTGGTGCTCCAACGAGAGATTATAAGGAGGAGTTCAATGGGCACTTGTAGAACACACTTGTGCAGTGGATTTTAATGGGAAGTCGATTTCTTGAGTAGAAGATGTGAGTTGCCTGAAGTGACTTAGTAAAGTCGAAGCAGTGAGAGAGGGGCAGGGATAGTAGACCAGAGGAGAGGAGGGAGTGCAAGGCAGAGAAGATAGAGAGCGGTTCAGAGAGGCAGCGCAGAGATTCAGAGGGAGTTTGAGATTCAATTGGGAAAGTCGAATTCCAGAGCTAGAAGCCGGGGTGTGAGACCGAAGGGCTAGAGGATCAAAGTTCCAGCTAGCAGGAGATAGAGGAGTAGGTGACATAGATCTGCGTAGGCTGACACAGAGGCAGCGTGGGGCCAGCCATCCAAAGCTTGGATTAGATTCAGATAGCCAGTGACAATGTGAGATTTTTCTCACTATCTCCATGTAAGTATTTCTCTGTATCAGATTTCCAGTTTGGGCATCTAATGACTTGTACTTAGATTACTACTGCATAATAATAAAACCCTCCGCTGCTACACTAGTTTTCCCAAGTTGGGTTTTTCCGGGGACATTGTCCAAAAACAACGGTGTATTTGTGTGTGTGTTTATTTCTCTCTAGTGCAGTATTTAGTTTCTGCAGTATTTATTTGCTGTAAAACAACTGCAAGTAATTTGTTTAAGGAATTTAACAAATAGGATAAATATCGTCAATTTGTTGCAATAGGAACCGGGTCACTGATTTTTCACATGGTATCGGAGCCAAGTTCGTAAGCAAAAGAGCTCAGAAGCAGAATGTAGGAGGATTTTCGAATCACTGCATAGGCAACAATTTGAAACCCTCAGGGGCAGCGCAATCCTTGGGCCAAGGAGGTCGAAGTTTTTGAGGAAAGATCGATTTCTTTGAGTGAGTCGACAGAGAAATTCGATTTCCAGATCAAATCTTTCTAGAGGCAGAAGGGAGTAGCGTATTTTTCCTTGCAGAGCAGATCTTCAGCTGGGACACAGTTATTTTGTAGCAGTTGTTAGCATAATAGCGTCAGAAGGAGAGAAGAGCACATACTGAGGGAATTTCTTCCTCAGAGGACTTCTAGCCAAGAGTTTGAATTTTCCTCGCAGAGCAGCAGTAATTGTGTGCGGGATTTCTCACTCCAGAAGGGAGTGCAAATAGCTGGGCAGCCGCTGCGCATAGGAGAAGAGGAAGCAGTTTGACTTTTTTTTGGGGGAGATGGCATCAGATGGGATGAGAGATCAAGATCGGGTTGACAGAGCCTCCAGCTATGTGATCTGGAAGGCTAGGATTTCCTGCCTCCTAGATGAGCATGATCTCAAAACCTATGTCGATAGTGTAGTAGTTGTACCTGCCGATGCAAATCTGCTCAAGAAGTACAAGAAGGAGATGGCAAGAGCTAAGAGATTCATTCTCAATGGAGTTCGGGATCATGTGGTATCCCACATAGCTGGCAAAGATATTGCCTGACAAATGTGGGAGGCATTAGCTACGCTATACGAAGGATCTTTTGAGCAGCAAAAGATGTACTTAGAGGAGAAGCTGAGATGCACAAGGACATAGAAAAGGGAGCGAGTAGACCCCTTCCTTACTAGACTTCAGGATGTCCGGGATCAGCAGGCTTCAGTAGGATTAGCGACCCAGCCTACAAAGCTTGTTCGAATAACATTGAACAACGTTTTTGAAGATTGGCAAGTTTTCGTCCAGAGTATCCTGGGCAGAGAAAAATTGTCGGATTGGGAACGTGTGTGGTTTGATCTATAGCAGGAGGAGATGAGGCGTGATTTGGTGAAGGCCACTATCAGTGGCAGCAGCAGCAGTGGGACGAAGAGAGTGAAGGAAGACGAGGACGTGGCCCTTGCATCAAAGGGGCAGCAGGAGCAACGCAGAAGAAAGAAGGACATTTCGAAGATCAAGTGCTTCAGGTGTGGTGAGTTGGGCCAATACAACACTCAGTGTCCTCTTAGAAAGAAGGACAAAGAGGAGAAGCAAGATCAGCAGGCTGCATCCACTGATATCAACAAGCTGTCCTCCAGATTAGAGGAAGAGTTTGCCATGATTGTCGAGTTACCTCCAGGGGTGAGGTCGGGTGATCTGGAGTTGTAGCCCCAGAGTGCTACAAGAAGGGTAGGATTCTTGAGGAGGTCCACCTCATGAATCAGTACCTTGCTACGGGAGCCCAAGATATGCAGTAGCAGGACGGATCAGTGGTAGTTTGTGCAGTCAAGTGCCAAGAGTGACAGATGCAGTAGCTAGTAGCAAGTCAAGACTGAGCAGTGTTGTGAATAGTGTAGAGTCAATAGAAACGTAGAGGCTTCAGTGACAGCGGAGAAGCTAGCAACAGTCAGAACTCGGATGATGGATGCATCATACCGACCACAATTGGTTCAATATTTTGGATACTTTTTTGTTGCAGTTGTTGCAACAGCAAATGGAGAAGGTTGCAATGCAGATGCAGTGTTGGCAGTAGTTCAGCAGGGCCAACAACAACACGGATGCAACAGCCATAGCTGCGCAATGGTTGGTGGGCAGCAACAGCCAAACATCAGCAGCGCAACATGAGATGGTGCAGAGATAGAGTGACGCTTCAATGAATTGCAACACTAGAGCACATTCCTCGCTAAGAGGGAGTGTTGATTTCTGTAGTATCGGATGTGCTCTTGCCTCGAGATTTTGCAAAGAGGCTAAGACACATGCATTCTCCAATACCCATAAATCGTTTGGGAAAATTCCACCTAGAGATGATTTAATTAAAATAATTAACTTTTTTAAATGGTTCCCTAAGTCTAAACTTAGGAAATCTGGTTAATTAAAGGGTATTAATTAAATCAGGTGTGAATCTTATAGAAGAAGACTCAACTCCCAGTTAATCTTAGCCCTTGATTATGTTTCAATATTGGTCGTTGGTGTTCCAACGAGAGATTATAAGAAGGAGTTCGATGGGCACTTAGAGAACAAACTTGTGCAGTTCGATTTTGATGGGAAGTCAATTTCCTAAGTAGCAGTTGTGATTTGCCGGAAGTGACTTAGTAAAGTCAAAGCAGTGAGAGAGGGGCAGGGATAGTAGACCAGAGGAGAGTTTTCCAAATCCGGGGAGTGCAAGGCAAAGAAGACAGAGAGAGGTTCAGAGAGGTGGCACAATGCCACGCATAGGCAATCAGAGCTTCGGAGGGAGTCCGAGATTCAACTGGGAAAGTCGAATTCCAGAGACAGAAGCCGGGATGTGAGACCAGAGGGCCAGATGATCGAAGTTCTAGCCAACAAGAAATCAAAGGAGGAGGTGACACAGAGCCCAGAGACTGTGACACAGATATGCGTAGGCTGATGTAGAGGCTACACAGACGCAGTGTGGGGCCAGCCATCCAAAGCCTAGATCAGATTTAGATCGCCAGTGCCAGTGTGAAATTTTTCTCATTATCTCCTTGTCAATATTTCTCTGTATCAGATTGCTAGTTTGGGCATCTAACGATTTGCACTCAGATTATTACTGCATAATAATGAAACCCCCAGCTGCTGCACCGATTTTCCCAAGTTGGGTTTTTCGAGGGACATTGTCCAAAAACAATGTTGTATTTGTGTGTGTTTATTTCTCTCTAGTGCAGTATTTAGTTTCCGCAGTATCTATTTTGTGTAGGCTGCAGTGTATGTATTTCAATATTTGCTGTAGAAAACTGTAAGTAATTTGTTTAAGGAATTTAACAAAGAGGAGAAATATCATCAGTTTGCTGCAGTAGGAATTGGTTCACCGATTTTTCACACTTGTTGGAGGTTACTGAAGAACCATATCACTGAATTTTATTTGGAGATCCTCACCATTGGATTGTCCTCATCGAGCTATTTCCGGTGGTATGTGGCACGTCATGAGAGGACTCACGGTTTGTGAGTTATGCCAGTTTGAAGTCAAAGGACCAAATTTGTGGGAAAAGCCCCAAAAGGTCGTGATGTGGCACTCTTTCACTGGGTAGCACAATATGATCATGAAAATAGGGGTTCTATCAAATGTGTATGGTTGGTATATTGCATGGTGGGTCTCAAAGATTAATTTTTGTTTCAAGCAAAAATTAAACCATGCCCCAATGGCAGACAACCTCATTCCTTGGGCTTCAAGGCATTATTAAGATTTGAAAATTTCCCCTAAAGTGAAAATCAGTCTACCTTTTTGAAAGCCCCTTCTCAAGTCTTAAGAAAATTATAAAAAGGCTCTGAGTCCTTCCTAACATATGCACTTAATAATTATCATTTTTGACTAATCTAGCTTTGAAATCTTTTTCAACCCCTGTGGAGACAAAGCTATATCAGACAAGAGGGATCTTGGCTCATTTCTTTTTGGGGGATTTGTTTGGGCATGATTTCTTGCAGGTAGAAGACCGAAATTCTGGGCCTTTGAAGACTCAAGTAGTATAGCTACTCAACCGTTTAGGGCATTAATCTTTGAGCCATCATTACAGGACAACGAGAGGTATTTTGTGGTTTCAGGTCTCTCGGCCTTTGAAGACCAAGCTCTAAATTCATCTACAGGCCATCTTTTGAAGCTTGATCTCATGATCAGACCCTAAAGGAGGATCTGTGGTTTCGTTAGATAATTTTCTTATCTCTTTTGATGTGGCCTCACCTCTAATCACATACAAACCTCCAATTAGGGCTTGAGACAGTGACAAGTTTAAAGTGATATCTCTTATGGTCAAATTCTCTTCATGTTTGAAGTCCAAGTCTGAGCATAAGAATTTTATTGTCCCAACAGTTTCACTAAATTGTAGACAATATTTGGAAGCCAATCCCTTTTAAAATTCAAGATAATTCAACATTTCTGTAAGTGTTCGGATCACTGTAAGTACGAGTGGCTATGATATAAGTTCTCTTCTGAAGCATGACAATGGTGCAAGCAATCTCTTCCAAAACATAAAAATGATATGACTTATATTTTGAGGTATGTGTAAGAAGCCATAACCAAGAAGTTACAACTGACTTAATCTTGAGATAAACTTTTGCCCTAAAGCACGTCATATCACATTGAGCAAGGGTATCATTGCAGAAGGAGTTAGCAGTTGTAAGATTTGTTTTGAAACTAAAGAAAATTGATTGTCCAGTGCATCAAGCAGACCAACAATAAAGTAAACTTCAGGGATTCTTTAGGAGCACCATGATGTCTACAAATATTGCTTGTTTTGATTAGATAGTGATTGTGGAAGTATGCCAGTGTTGTTGGGATGCATGTTGATGTTGTAAGGTTGTGAGATTTGACAATGACCCTGATATCGCAGTAATGACATACTTGGACAATTGACTTTTGATATGTGTGCAATGCTGGCAAGTTCTTTGATGTGATAACAATATTGATTTGAAGACAGTACCCTTGACAATAACCTTGGTACATGACAATATTTGATATAGCAAAAATCTTGTAAGGTAATGACCCCTTTTATGGAAATGAACATAGACCTAGTATGATAGTGACATATGCATGACAATGGCTTTATAATGCATAACAGTGTTATATGACCCTATGACAAAAAATTGTGACAGTAACCCTAGACCATGCGATGGCATAAGGCAGTACGTTGGATTATTGAGCTGGTATATTCACCTATTTTGAACTGAGTCTTATGCTAAGTATCTGAACACTGTTTTATCACTGTCCTATATGGTGTCTGACCTTATCCATGCTGAGTACTGAGAATTGTTTGGGTAAGCATTTAATATGCTAGGGCTTGATATTCTTCTCTACTATTAGGGTTTGATGAATGTATTAGTTGACAGACTGCTACATGCTCTCATAGTGTTTACTTGTTCTAACTATTGAAGACCAGAGACACTGTTATCCTTAATTATTAATTTTAGATAACAATGGTATGTTTTATGCTTAGCACAATTGACTTCAATGTTCCTTTTGCAGCGCAATAACAATTTCCAATTATTTCTAGTAGCAATCACATTAACCATTAATCACATTGATGGTAAATGCAGATAGAACATAAAACAAATGCAGAGGACAAGCCAAGACAAGAGGACACTAGATTTGGCAGATGCCAAGGAAAAACCCTAATGTGGGGAAACCCTTTGATCAAATCTTCTTATTATTATTCAATAGATCAGCGGAGAGAGAGAGAGTACAAAAGTCAAATAGACTAGCCCAATACAAAGTCAAATCAGCCTTGTCAAATTTTGTAGTCAACTGCAGTCAAACTTCAACCCTAACCAAAAAGTCAACTTTAGTCAAAACAACAATAAAACACTTCCTTTGAAGCTCGGTCAAAGGCAATCCAAATCGGCCTCCAACAGTGGTCAAAGTCAACCCAAAACAGTCACAAAAACTCAGGTCAAACATGGTCAACCTGCAGTTATTTCTATGGTCAAACAAGCCTGCGGTCAATGCAGGTCAAACAACTCCAAAATCGTCAATTTTTGTGCTAGTTAGTGTTGCCTAAAGAAACCAAAATTCTTCCCTCAAAACCATAGTCAAATCAGGTCAAAATTTTCTTGGTCAACGCTAGTTCTAAAGTTTGAAATTCGACCTATAATTTTCTGCCTAGAAAATTGTCCTCCTTGCCACATGTGTGAGAGAGAGAGAGGTTGCCCAACTTGAACGAACCAATTTGTTGAAGAGAGAGAGAAGAATGTATGAATGATGGATGTCCAAATGAGGTGTGAGGTCTCTTCTATTTATACACTTCATTGTGGGTGAAGAGACACATCCATTGGGCTTCTTGAGCCTACATTTAGCTGAGGCCCGACCTAAACAATTTGTACGTGTTGTCATAAATTCAAAATCACACTTCTGCTTGTCCGAATGAGATGATCTTTATATCAATCTTGGACCTCTCGAAAAGAGGAATCCAATGCAATCATCATCTCCATCAAATGAGCTGTCCCAAGGTAGAATTTGGCCTTAATTGCCAATTTTAACACTCCCTCTCAACTAGGGAGAATTGCACCTGCCAATTCATCTATCATCATCATGTCATCCTGTCGTCATGTACCATTTCTGTCATCTCTGCTTTGCTCTACTAAACCATGAAGTAATAATGAAGAATTGATCGAGAGTGAGTCACAAGAACTTACCACTCTCCACTGACCAAAGTCAGTCCAGAGGTAGAACCTCAAATGATCCCAGATCAAGTTGTTGAACACCATGCATCCTAGTCAGGGAGTACGATAGTACACAATAGGTCCATCGATAGTGCTATGGTCCCTAACCACTTTTCCCAACTCATTAGCCAGATGAGAGGTACTTCCCATGAGTCCCAGACTCCATGGGTAGGATGTATGCTGGGGCATCGACAGCAGAAAGTGAACCATTCATCCTGCTCATATGCCATAGCAGAAGGTAAACCACTCATCTTATGCATATGTCAATCGTAGGGGAAAGTGAACCATTCACCCTACATATATGTATCCGCAATCGTAGGGGAAGGTGAACCACTCACCTTACACACACGCCAACCATTATGGGGTATCACAGGGGAAGGTGAACCACTCACCCTATACATAGCGCACCACTAGGGGAAGGTGAACCACTCACTCTATGGTCGCTCATAGCTCCAAGAAGTACCCTAAGCCCCCAGGAGCTCCCAGAGCTCAGTGTCCAACTCATGTGGGACCCTCATAAGAGGGTCTTTCCATGACTCCAAGTCTCTCACAGAAGGCTAAGAATTTGACCTTCCCTAAGGGCTTTGTGAGAATGTCTATGATTTTCTCATCCATCTTGATGTGATGGAGCCTTATTGCTCCTCGTTGTACCATATCCTGGATAATGTGGTACATGATATCAATGTGCTTGGAGCGGTCGTGGAACACGGGATTCTCTGAAAAGCGAATTCCACTTTGGTTGTCGCAGAAGATCATGGTGGTATCCAACACGTGCTCAAATAGCTCACTGAAGAGCTTCCTCAACCAAACAACTTCACAACAAGCCATACCAGCAACAATGTATTTGTTGAATTTTGGTAGCAGTGGATGTGCTCTAGCCATGAAATTTGGTGGAGAGGCTAAGGCACATGAGATCTCTAAGACCCAGAATCGTTTGGAGAAATTCCACCTGATGAAGAGATATTAAATATTTTTAATGGGTTCCCAAGTCTAAACTTAGGAAAATAAAAATATTAATGTGTATTAATATAAAATGGGTGAGAAAGTTCTATGTGACAAGGATCAAGCCAGATCTAATCTTAGCCGTTGATTAGGGACTTAATCTCGACTGTTGAATCATCAACAGGAAAAGTATAAGAGGAGGATTGAGGGTCAATTGGAAACACACCAAGAGAGATGAAGAATTCGATTTTCTGGGGCAAGGTTTGCTGAGGAAATCAAGTGAGTGATCAGCTGCAACGAGGGGCATTTCAGCAAAGTGTCGAAAGAGGTAGCGCAGAGCCTAGGAGTGCTGACATAGAGGTAGCAAGGGTTGACACAGAGGGTCAAAGGAGCTGATGTAGAGGCCGTAAAGGCTGATGCAAAGGACACAGAGAGTGTAATATCCCGTTTCAGGGATATTCCCCAAAACCACAGTAACTCCAACCAAATACGTACAAGTGATATAGTAACTGGGAAGCTCAAGGTGTTATAAACAACAGTAATGCAACATACAATAATATAAACACGGAATACAAGCAGATACTCAAGAAATGCAGAGAGAAATGTTAAGCCATTTTCTTATACTGAGTAACGGAAAGAGTACAGGAGGTGATCAGAAAGATGGCACCTCGACTTGCACACGGCAAGTGAAGAAATACACTCAGAATAGTAAAGGAATGGCCTCTCTCTGAACTGCGTCCAAACTGCCGGAGAACTGTTGTGCTGCTACTACTGCTGGAACCAAATGAGGATTTGGGGATGTTCCCCTTCTCAGAAAATGCTGAAATTCTGGAATCAACCTCTGCTCAATAAACCCAGAAAAGCCCAGAAAGCTTTTCTCAAATAGCTGACCCCCGAAAATCACCCCCTTGGGGATCTGCGCTGTCCCTCCAGGCTCTACGCTGCCACTGAATAGAACCCTCCAAAACTCTGCCCGAAACTCTGCCAAAATCCTCCAATAAGCAAGGGCTGATCCCTTGCTCAATCTCTTAGCTCCAATCCTCCGCAAAACCCCAATCCGGAACTCCCACCAAAAGGAACTGCGTCCCTCTCTCTCAAGACTGCGCAGTCCTCAAATGCTCAGCTCCGTCTTAACTCCAATGATCAATCCTACTGCAAAACACTGCTGGAAACTACCTTGCCCGAGCAGGCACTCGAAGTCCCCCGGGGCTAAGGGTGAGATCTCCGAACGGAGACACTCGATGCACTAAACAGTGCTGCAGACAGGCTAAACAGCCAATGTGCTCTAAGTCGAAGTGACTAGCTCAAATGCCCACCTCTTAATCCCAAGGCCCACCTCCTCCAACGTAGCCTTTCTCTTGCCACGTGTTCCTCTCCATCTGCGCAGTCCCTTCAAGTGACTACGTGGGCCCCTCCTCTACGTGGTCCTTTGGCCACCTTGGCTCCCCCTCTAAGTTACAACATTGTGCTACTAGGGAGTGACTTTATTCCAAAAGTGAGTTATGACACCCTTTTCTCACCTTTTTATTTATAAATAACTATAGAAGGCAAAATTGAGCAAATTCGAATATTCCAATTAGCCATGGCTAATTAGGGATATTACAGTCTCCCCCGGCAAAATGTTGCTTGTCCTCAAGCCACTGAAGTGATGGATGCTGCAAAATTTTCTCACTCTCCCAAGTGGCATCCTCATCCGACAAATTCTTCCACCTCACCAAGAATTCCCAGACTGTCCTGCTCCGCAGCTGCCTCTCCCTGGTATCAATAATAGCCTCTGGCTGTAACACCAAATGCCCCTCATCATCCGTGGGTGGTAGCTCATTTGTCACTGTCACATGCTGCCCCAATGCCTTCTTCAGGCATGATACATGAAAAACGTTATGAATCTTACTGCCTTGGAGCAGCTCCAACTCATACGCAACCTGTCCAATCCTGTGTATCACCCTATATGGCCCATAAAAGTGGGGCTTGAGCTTCTCAACCCCCTTCTGCTCCAGGGACGACTGTCGGTATGGCTATAATCGTAGGTAGACCAAGTCCCCTACCTCAAACTGTCTCTCCACCCGACCCCTGTCAGCATACAGCTTCTGCTGGTTCTTCGTTGTAGCCATATTATCCTTGAGAGCTCGGAGAATATCCTGACTCTCTTGGATCCAAATCTTGGCTCTCGGAGCCTTGCTAGCACCAAACATCACGTCAACAAAAGATAAGGGATGATATCCATACAAAGCATAAAATGGTGACATACCAATGGACATGTGATGTGTAGTGTTGTCGCAGTACTCCCCCAGATGCAGCCACTTCAACCATGCTTGCTACTGCGCACTGACATAGTTACGCAAGTAGCCCTCCAGCCACTTGTTAACTCTCTGTCTGCCCGTCCCTCTGTGGGTGATAACTGGTACTCAGTGTCAACTCCGTCCCCACCAACCGAAAAAGCTCATGCCAAAATCCGCCCATGAAACGGCTATCCCTGTCACTATTGATGGTCTTAGGAAGACCATGTAGCCTGAAGACCTCTCTGAAGAACAGCTTGGCCACCTGCGCTGCTGTGTAGTGTGCGGATATGGCGAAAAAATGCGCATACTTTGTCAGTCGATCAACGACGACAAAGATGCAATCCTTGCCCTGTACCATGGGCAACCTTATGATGAAGTCCATCGAAATACACTCCCATTTCCCCTCCGGAATGGGAAGAGGCTGCAATAATCCTACGGGATGGCTCATCTCCCCCTTGTTCCTCTGGCAAACATCGCACTTCCGGACATGCTGGAGTACGTCCTCCTTGAGGCCCTTCCATGAGAGCCTCTCTCTAATGGCCCTGTAGGTTTTGGTAAACCCTTGATGGCTGGCCAATGGTGAATCATGTGATGCCTGAAGTATCTTCTCCTTGAGCTGAGATCCCTCAGTCAAGAAGATCTGATCCCTGTAGTAGATGATCTCATCTATCACCCTGTACTTGTCATCCGCCACCTACCCATCCAAAACCTCACATGCAAATCTGTCCTTGGAGTACTCTACTAAGAGTCAAGCCCTCCAGTCTATGTCCAGGCTCATAAGAGACAACGTGGCTGGTCTACGTGAAAGGGCATCTGCTACCACATTGTTCTTACCGTTGACATACTCAATGTCAAAGTCATACGCTTGGATCTTACTGATCCACTTATGCTGCCTCTCCTGTAGCTGTTTTTGCTCCAAAAAGAACCTAAGGCTGTTGTGATCAGTCCTCACCCTGAACCTGTTACCCACTAAATACTGTCGGAACTTGGCCAATACATGCATAATGGCCAGCATCTCCTTGTCGTATATAGGATACAACCTCTCGTGCGGAAGGAGCTTCCGGCTCTAAAAGGCTATAGGGTGACCTCCCTACATCAACACTGCGTCGATCCCCTCTCCCGATGCATCACACTCCAAAACAAATGGTTGTGTAAAATCCGACAATGAAAGCACTGGGCAGCTGCTCATAACCTCCTTAAGCCTGTCAAAGGCTCGCTATGCTGTATCCGACCAACTGAATGCCCCCCTCCTCGTCAGATCTGTCAGGGGTGCAGCAAGCTGTGAGAAACCCTTGACGAATTTCCGGTAGTAAGTACAAATGCCAATGAATCCCTGAAGTTCTGTCACGTTCCTCGGCTCCGGCCAATCTCTGATGGCCCTGATCTTCTCCTCGTGGACCCTCACTCCGTCCACCCCTATGATGTGTCCCAAGTACAACATATCCGTCAACCCAAACTCACACTTGGAGAGCTTGGCATAGAACTACTACTCCTCCAAGATGCGCAATACTGTCTCAATGTGCTGGAGATGCTCCTCCCAAGTCCTGCTGTAAATGAGGATATCATCAAAGAACACCAACACAAACTTCCTTAAGTGACTGCGGAAGATGTGATTCATGTAGGACTGGAATGCAGCTAGGGCATTGGTTAGCCCGAAGGGCATCACCAAAAACTCAAAGTGCCCATAGTGACACCTGAAGGCGGTCTTGGGAATGTCCTGCTCCCTCACGTGAATCTGATGGTACCCAGATCTCAAATCAATCTTTTAGAAGAACCGTGCTCCTCTCAACTCATCCATCAACTCATCGATCTTGGGTATAGGGTACCTATTCTTCAGTGTCTTCTTGTTCAGCGCCCTGTAGTCAATGCACATCCTCAATGTGCCGTCCTTCTTCTTCACCAACACCATGGAAGAAGCAAAAGGACTCGTGCTCGGCCAAATGTGCCCAAGAGTCATCCCGATAGGCCTTGGGATGCCTATAGGGGGTCGTAATCACTGCCTGTATGCCCTGCTCAAGCTCAATGGTGTGCTCAAACCCCCGGTCCGGTCGATATCCAGGTGGAATCTCCCCAAACACTGTGGCATACTGGTCAAGGATGGACTGTATCTCTGGGTGCACCATCTGCCCTGTAGTCCCTGCCTCTGATGCACGCAGTTCCACTACCCACTCTATGTCTCCCTTCTGGAAGACTACCTCCATCCGATGAGCCGAAACAGTCTGAGGCGGATATGTGTGTTGTCCCCGTATCTTCTCATGCCTCCCTGTCTTCTCATCATCCGACTCCATCTCTAGGGTCTTCCAATCTGTCTGACCTTCCCTAGAGTGATGAGCCACTGAACACCCAGTATCATGTTGGTGTCTGGAATATCGACCAAGAAAAAGTGGTCAGTCAGTGTGTAGGTGCCCATCGTCACGGATAACTCTGGTACATAACGAGCACACACCATGGTCTGATCACCTGGGACCAAAACTGAAAATCCATCGAAGCTCTCTGTCTGTATACCTCTCCGCTCAACCATTTGTGCATCGATGAAGTTGTGGGTTGCCCCACTGTCAACCAAAATTGATACTCATTGGCCACGTACTGCCCCTCGAATGCGCAGCGTCAAATACTTGGGAACTCCTCGCAATGCTGCAAGGGCCCCTCTAGTAGGTGCAAAAGCTGCACCACCTGCTGCTGCTGGTGGAGGTGGCAAAGGATCTTGCGTTGCATGACTATCTCCTACCTCCACATCATCCTCCTCATCCTCTTCCCCGTTGCTCTCGGAGAAGACCTCAATAAAATGTGCTTTGCCAGCAGCACATCTATGTCCCGGTGCCCATAGCTCCTGACAGGTAAAGCACAACCGCTTTTTCTTCAGCTCCCTCCTGGCATCATCATCAATCTGTGCACGTCCTGGATTCCCCTTTGGAGGCGGAATCCTCACATCCTTCCCCTTAGGCTGGAAAGCCTGTCTCTAGGGGTAAGGTGTCCGGGTCCTGGGTAAGGCATCCTGTAAGTCCCGGGTCCTGCTGATAGCATCTTGGAGTGTGGCTGGTCTAGTGGATCTGACTAGACCCCAAAGTGGCTCTGCTAACCCCTCAACATACATGTAGATCCTCCGTGCCGCGGATAGATCTGGCACCATCACTGAAACCCTCAAGAAGTCTGCAATGTAGGTCTCTGGGCTCCCAGTCTGTTTGAGCCTCGTCAGCTCAACAAAGTGTTGTTCCAGATCCCTCCAGTCAAACCTCTCCATCAATCTCCTAGTGAACTCGGCATATGTCGTCACTGTGGAGTGTCCGAGTGTAACCAACCCATGGAACCACTAGTCCTGGGCCTCACCATCCAAATGTAATGTCGCCACCTTGATGGCCTCTGTCTCCGACATCTGGTTAAGCTGGAAATAGATGTCTAGCTTCTCCACCCAAGACCTTGCCGAACTGTTTGATGAGCCATCAAACGTAGGCAAGTGGAATCTACTAGCTGTGCGATGGGTGTCTCCATCATGATAATGCCGGTATCCTCTGTGATGGTCGCGGGGTCTACTATCCCGCTGGAGCTGAACAAAGTCTCTGAATGAGAGGGCATCCCTAAACCCCTGCCCATAGGCCTGGTACTCTGCAAAATAATCGCCCATATGAACGGGCTCTGCCTCCTGCTGGGCTCCCGCCCCCGTGTCTGCTCCTAGGAAAGTGGGCATGGTAGAACGTGTAGGGGCATGTGAGGCCATCTGTTGAGTAGTATCACGCTGAGTGGCACCGTGTTCTGGAAAATGTTGGGATGTACCTAATCCCTCACCAACCTGGAAAACCGGTGGGTTCTCACGCTGTCTAGCTTCTACCACCGTGAATCTCTGCCCCATCACCTCGATCTGCCTCAACAGATCTTGCACTAATTTGAGGAGCATGTCCGCAAATCTCTTCCCATCCTCATCTGCCCTCTGATCCTCTTGCTCTGCATTCACCACAAGCTCCTCCTGTTCTGCGTTCACCACAGGCTCCTCCTGTTCTGCGTCCTCCACCCGAACACAGTCTCCTTCTCTGTAGGTGTTCTCCAGCCTATGCCCAATATCTCTGTATTTCCTACCTCTGTAACAGATGTAGGGCTTCTCCCTCGGTGTCATAGACTGCTAGATCCACAGGGTGAGCAAAATCTATGCTTTTGTACCACTGTAATAACCCGTTTCAAGGATATTCCCCAAAACCCTAGTAACTCCAACCAAATACGTACAAGTGATATAGTAACTGGGAAGCTCAAGGTGTTATAAACAACAGTAATGCAACATACAATAATATAAACACAGAATACAAGCAGATACTCAAGAAATGCAGAGAGAAATGCTAAGCCATTTTATTATACTGAGTAACGGAAAGAGTACAGGAGGTGATCAGAAAGATGGTACCTCGACTTGCACACGGAAAGTGAAGAAATACACTCATAATAGTAAAGGAATGGCTTCTATCTGAACTGCGTCCAAACTGCCGGAGAACTGCGGTGCTGCTGCTACTGCTGGAACCAAATGAGGATTTGGGGTTGTTCCCCTTCTCAGAAAATGCTGAAATTCTGGGATCAACCTCTGCTCAATAAACCCAGAAAAGCCCAGAAAGCTTTTCTCAAATAGCTGACCACCGAAAATCACCCCCTTGGGGATCTGCGCTGTCCCTCCAGGGTCTACGCTGCCACTGAATAAAACCCTCCAAAACTCTGCCCGAAACTCTGCCAAAATTCTCCAATAAGCAAGGGTTGATCCTTTGCTCAATCTCTCAGCTCCAATCCTCCACAAAACCCCAATCCGGAACTCCCACCAAAAGGAACTGCGTCCCTTTCTCTCAAGACTGCGCAGTCCTCAATTTCTCAGCTCCGCCTCAACTCCAATGATCAATCCTACTGCAAAAGACTGCTGGAAACTACTTTGCCCGAGCAGGCACTCGAAGTCCCCCGGGGCTAAGGGTGAGATCTCCAAACGGAGACACTCGATGCACTAAACAGTGCTGCAGACAGGCTAAACAGCCAGCGTGCTCTATGTCGAAGTGACTAGCTCAAATGCACATAACCAAATGACAAAATGAGGAGGCTCCTCTCTCCTTTATAGCGTTGGCCTCTCTCAATCCCAAAGCCCACCTCCTCCAATGCAGCCTTTCTCTTGCCATGTGTTCCTCTCCATCTGCACATTTCCTCCAAGTGTCTACGTGGGCCCCTCCTCTACGTGGTCCTTTGGCCCCCTTGGCTCCCCCTCTAAGTTACAACATTGTGCTACTAGGGAGTGACTTTATTCCAAAAGTGAGTTATGACACCCTTTTCTCACCTTTTTATTTATAAATAACTATAGAAGGCAAAATTGAGCAAAATTACATATTCCAATTAGCCATGGCTAATTAGGAATATTACAGAGAGCTTCAAAGGCTGCACTAAGGTAATTTTGTGGGACAAAGTAAGAGCTAATTAGCTGACGCAAAGCTAGAGAGGGTGACACAGTTCCAAAGAGGGTGATGCAGTTCTAGAGGAGTGTGTGGAGCAACTTTCGTTGTCCAGCACAAGGAACAATCGGAGTCGCTGTGGGATTGTTCATTCGGTCACTGATCAGCTAGAATATTTGTCTCCGGATAGAGGTATTGCTGCCAAGGATATTCTCTGAAGGGTGAGCCATTTCTGGCACCCTAGTTGTATTAAAAATCTGTGTAATAATAAAACCCTCTATAAGCTGCATCGGTTTTCCTGCATTGGGTTTTTCCAGGGACGATTGTCCAAAATGAACGTGTCCCTTGTGTAGTCTTAGTTTATTTCAGTTGTTGATCTGTATATTTGTGAAGGCTGAATTTGTGTTTACTTCAATATTTATGCATTTAAATAACTTGTTAATGCAAAGAACAAGTAGGAGATAGTAAACCAGAAAATGCAATAGGGGTTTCTGATGTGTTAGATTCAAAAATTTTCACAGTATTCGGCCTCAGCAATGCTTAAAGCAACGATTTTTACTCCCTGCCCATCCAAGCTATTAAAGCAGACCCCAAAGAGAAGCAACACCTAGACGTGCTCTTACGATCCACCACACTGCCAGCCTAGTCAGCATCAATATATCCATGTAGCCTCAAATTCCTAACAATGTATCTCAAACCATAGTTGATTGTGCCACAGAGATATCTCAAGAGATTCTTTGCAGCAATCAAATGTATGTGATGAGGCTCGACCATAAATTGATTCAATGTATTCACAACGAATCATATGTCCTGTTATGCTCTTAACCTGCAAAATGATACCCAAATACAGAATATGCGAAGAAAAGATACCCAGAACACAGAATAGCAATGATTTTATTATTTAGAGAGTAACATTCACTTGCCTCTTCGAGGGGGCAACCTCCAATAGAGCAGAGCTCGACTACAAAATAAGACACGATGCTCCTCGCAGGGAGTCTCTATCCTTTATATATGACTCATACATGCAATACCACGGGCCAATACCGTGGGTTTTATTAATACCATCTATCTAATACTACGACCCATTTGCAACTAACTGTGGTCCCGTCATTAATTGCGGGTTAACCATTTACAAATATTAATATGGGCTTTATTGACTCTTGACTATGACGTGATCCCATGACATAAATAAGGGGGTTAGGGTGGGACCCTAACATGCCCTCCCCCTTAAGACTAGCCTTGTCCTCAAGGCTGAAGCTGCGGAAACTGCTGAAGAATAGTGGCTGGTTCCCAAGTTGCATCTTCCGGAGAGGTGTCTTTCCATTTGACGAGGACTTCCTTAATCATGCGGCCGCGCAGGTTCTTGTCTCGTGTGTCTAGAACTTGTTCGGGTTGAAGCCAGATTGACCCTTCTTCGTCCAATTCAGGTAGACTGGTTTGAACTCGGCAATTGTTCCCAATCACTTTCTTGAGGCACGATACATGGAAAGATGGATGGATTTTTGCAGTAGGTGGCAAAGCCAAATTGTAAGCCACTTCTCCAATGCGCTGAAGTACTTGGTATGGTCCGTAGAATTTTGGAGAGAGCTTTTGACAACCCTTGTCTTTGAGTGATGTTTGCTTATATGGTTGCAGCTTCAAAAAGACCTGATCCCCTTCTTGAAATTGGCGCTCTGAGCGATACTGGTTGACCTGTTGCTTCATGCGGTTCTGAGCTTGATGAAGATTCTCTCTAAGATGGGCGAGCATGGTTGCGCGGTGTTGTAGGAGTTGATCCACTGCTTGTACTTTGGAGCACCCCTTGAGATAAGAAGTAGGGGAAGGCGGAAGTTGACCATATACTGCTTCATAGGCAGTCATTTTAGTGGTGGCATGATAGTTGGTGTTATACCACCATTCAGCCAGAGGTAACCACTGTACCCAAAGGTGTTGCTTTTCTGAAGTGAAACACCTAAGGTAGGTTTCTAGACATTTGTTGACGGCTTCCGTTTGACCATCCGTTTGCGGATGATAGGAAGTACTGAGTTTTAGTTGAGTGCCTTGTATCCTGAAAAGTTCCTGCCAAAAATTACTAGTGAAGATCGGGTCGCGATCAGACACAATAGAAGTGGGCATGCCATGCAATTTGAAAATCTGATCCATGAAAGATTGAGCGACCAAAGTTGGTGTAAACGGATGGGGTAGGGCGTAGAAATGAGCATACTTCGACAGTCGGTCCACAACCACCATGATGACTGACTTGTTCCCGGACTTTGGAAGACCTGTAATGAAATCCATAGAAACCTCCGTCCAAATTGATGTCGGAATGGGCAATGGTTGTAATGTGCCTGGTGTGTTGACGGTTTCCCCTTTGTGGCGTTGACAGACATCGCATTCTGCTACGAAAGTAAGGATGTCCTTTTTCATGCCTGTCCAAAAAAATGATCTGGTGCGAGCATACGTCTTCTGAAAGCCCGAATGTCCTGCAATGAGAGATGAGTGCAATTCTGCCAAAATGCGACTTTTGAGGGTGGATGTTGGTGCTATTACGACTCTGTCCCTGTAGCAAAGAATATCATCCTGCCACGAGTAGCCCTTGGTGGAATTTGGATCTACCTGCAATTGAGAAATGAGTTGGGATAGCCCAGGGTGTGAAAACCATTCCTTGCAAGCCTCTTCAATCCACTCTGGAATGGGGAGGGAAATTGCTAGCAGAGTACTTTCTTCCTCAAATTGGCGAGATAATGCATCTGCTACACTATTGTCTTTCCCTTTCTTGTAAATGATCTCATAATCATATCCCAGCATTTTGGCGAGCCATTTATTTTGTTGTGGGGAGGATAGGCGTTGCTCCAAAAAATATTTAAGACTGTGATGATCTGTGCGGATTTGAAAACGTCGCCCCCATAAGTAAGGTCGCCAGGTCTCGACTGCATGTAAGATGGCCATCATTTCTTTTTCGTAGGTAGATTGGCCCAGATTCCTCCCACTTAGTTGTTGGCTTGTGAAGGCCAAAGGTCGCCCTTCCTGCATTAAGAGCGCCCCAATACCTGTCCCCAAAGCATCACATTCAATGACAAAGGATTTGGTGAAGTCAGGTAGTGCTAAGACTGGAGTGGAACACATCGCGTTTTTGAGAGCGGTAAATGCCTGTTGTGCTTCCTCGTTCCAGAAGAAGGAATTTTTCTTTAGGAGTTGAGTGAGGGGCTTCGCTATGCGGCCATAGTTGCGGAAAAATTTACGATAATAGCCTGTGAGACCCAAAAATCCTCTCAAGCTCTTCAAGGTCTTAGGTTGAGGCCATTCTTGCATTGCCTGGATCTTTTTGGGGTCCACCTTGACACCTTCACGCCCCACAATGTGGCCCAAATACTCAACTTCTTCCATGCCAAACGAACACTTGGACATCTTGACAAATAATTTATGCTTGCGGAGCAGTTGCAAGAGTAGATCTACATGCTGAAGATGTGCAGCCCAAGTGCCACTATAGATGAGGATGTCATCGAAGAACACAAGGACAAATTTCCTGAGATATGGTTTGAGAATGTGATTCATAAGGCTCTGAAAAGTAGAGGGGGCATTACAAAGACCAAATGGCATGACCAGGAACTCATAATGGCCTTCATGAGTTCTGAAAACAGTCTTGGGAATGTCGACTTCCTTCATGCGAATTTGGTGGTAGCCTGAGCGAAGATCCAACTTAGTGAAGAATTGAGCCCCATTGAGTTCGTCCAGCAAATCATCAACCACCGGGATGGGAAATTTATCTTTGACTGTCAGTTTATTGAGGGCCCTGAAGTCGGGACACATCCGCCACTCCCCATCTTTCTTGAGCACCATGACCACTGGGGATGAATAAGGACTAATGCTGGGACGAATGACACCTGCTTCCAAAAGTTCCTTGATTATTTTTTTTATTTCATTCTTTTGGGTGAACGGATATCTGTATGGCCGCACATTTGGGGGTTGGGCCCCTAGAACCAAGGTGATGCTATGATCATGTTCCCCTCGCGAGGGTGGAAGCTCATGAGGCTTGTCAAAGACCGGCAGATGGTTATTTAAAATCTGTTGCATCTCAGGATGAATTGGCAGAGACTTGGTGTCGACTACCTGGATGGCATTAAATTGAGCTACCACTCCATGATGGCCCTTTTTTAACAATTTTTCCATCCGATGCGAGCTGAAGATAGAGGGGGCTCCCGCCTGGAGTCCACGGAGGGTATGTGTGGAGTTGTTCTGCTTAAAACTCATATATAACTCCTGGAAATCCATTGTGATTGGCCCAAGAGTGCGAAGCCATTCAGCGCTGAGGACAATGTCGCAACCCCCCATGTGTATAGCAAACATGTGGGTTTTCAACTGATAATCCCCCATTTGAAGTTTGACATTTTCACAGCGGCCTTCACATTTCATTGTGCCCCCATCTGCAATTTGGACTTGGAAGTTAGAAACTGCTCGTACAAAACAATGCACTGCTTCTGCAACTTTTTGATGGATGAAATTATGTGTACTTCCATTATCAATCAAGACTACTACTGGGCGATGTTTAAGAAAACCTCTGATTTTGAGAGTTTGAGAGGAAGAAATCCCTGCCAACGCATGCAACGAAATAACTGGTTCGTCAGAGACATTGTCCTTTTGGTTGTCTTCTTCTAGCGCCTCATGTTCCTCAAGTGGTGGATCTTCCTCTGTTGAGCTGTAGTCAATGGCATCTATTTGAAAAAATTTAGGCTCCTTGCATTTATGACGTGGGGAGTATTTTTCATCACAGTAGTAACATAGTCCTTGCTTTCTTCTTTCGGCCATTTCCGCAGGTGACACCTTTTGGACCTTAAGTGTTTGAGTCGTGTTGTGAGCTTGTGGGGGGCGACCTTTAGTGGAGAAATTTGGGCGACTGTATTGGGCTGCTAATGCACGTTCCACGTTATGGGCTACCTTGCAAGCCTCTGTCCATGTGGGAGGGTGGTGCAGTAAGACTTGAGCTTTGATGGCTTCTTTAAGACCGCTGATAAAACATTCCGTGTAGAACACATCTGAGAGACCCCAAGTGCGGAAGGCTAAGGCTTCAAAAGCTGTAATATATTCATCCACTGTACCTGTCTGTCGGAGCTTAGTAAGACGACCCAAAAAAGAGTCCTCCTGTTCAAAGCGGCTTTGAAGAGCTTTTGTAAATTGGTTCCAAGTCTTAAAAGGTCCATTGCAACGTTGATGCCATTCCCACCATTGCCACCTTTCATTGTCCAAGTACATGCTCCCCAACATAAGCTGAGTCGCATCATCTAAGATACGATTCAGTTTGAAATACTGGTCCATTTGTGCTATCCATGCCGACGGGTGTGAACCGTCAAATTTATGCATATCCAACTTGGGAGGTCGCTGACTGGGTGGTTGGTGGGTGTGCCAGACGTGAGGAGAGTGGCTAGACTCACCCTCATTGTATTCATGGCCATTATACGCCTCCTCGTGGGCTTGCTCCTTGCCCTTCGGGATTAATTGCTGGACCTGGATACATAGCTCGTTAAGCTGATTGGTGAGGGTTTGCATGGATTCTTCAAGTTTGTCCATCCTTTCATTGGCCATCGCTTGGGCTCTAGTTTCTACCATACACCAACCTGATGAACAATTGGGACCGCCGAAAAAATTTTCACTAATAATTGAATGGTACCACCGTGCTCAGCTCGTCGTCCTGATTCTGATGGGCTAGATCACCAATAAGCGCCCCGGAAGATCTCAGACTTTTTTTTTTTTTTTGAAAACTCCTAACGGAGTTTTACTCCTTCCTAATCAATACTGCAGTCGCCAAATCCTCAAAATGTCAATGCGGCCAAAAGTCCTGCGATAATTATACCCCGGTATAGGAACCCTTCACAACAACTCAGATCTGGTGGATCTGAGAGATCTGAATGGCGGATCGGATAGCTCTGGGCTGCGAAACAGACTGCTGTTGCGGATCGACTGGATCGAATAGATCGGAATGACTGATCTGCGAACTCGAGACTGCGGGACTAATGTCTGCTGCTGCTACTGCACTCCTTTGCACAAGCGGATCTGATATAGATGATGTGCGATCCCCCGATAGAAAAGGGAACTATGGTCTTGAGGAGTGTCAGGTGCTACAGATCGCAATATACATAAGGGTCTGGTAGTAGTACTCGGCCCAATGTTTCAGGGCTCTAACTAAGGAGGATCTACCATACCCTTAGCCGTACAACCCGACTACCCTATCGTACGGGCGAGTAATCTCTCCGAGTGCTGTTCTCGGTGTACTGTAGCCACAAGACGGCCGACGGTTTATCTATGGCGAGGTTTCAAGGGAGCCTAGGGGGCTTCCGATATACCCAGAGGGTACGTGGAAGACAGTCCGTGTGCGATTCTGTCTAATGCGCTACTACTCGAAGGGATACCCACAGGGGTTACAAGGGAGTCCAACAGACGTGACCACCTCTTGTATCTCCTGCGTGCATGCCTCCCCAAATCCGCAGGTTTATTCGCTCAACGACAGATCCCGTGGTTTAAAGACGCCGGAACACGTCTCTAGCCGAAAAAAAAAAAAAATTGCTAAGAATTGGAGATCCCACCGGCCCTGGAAAGTGCTCTGATACCACTTGTTATGCTCTTAACCTGCAAAATGATACCCAAATACAAAATATGCGAAGAAAAGATACCCAGAACACAGAATAGCAATGATTTTATTATTCAGAGAGTAATGTTCACTTGCCTCTTTGAGGGGGAAACCTCCAATAGAGCAGAGCTCGACTACAAAATAAGACACGATGCTCCTCGCAGGGAGTCTCTATCCTTTATATATCACTGATACATGCAATACCACGGGCCAATATCGTGGGTTTTATTAATACCATCTATCTAATACTACGGCCCATTTGCAACTAACTGTGGCCCTGTCATTAATTGCAGGTTAACCATTTACAAATATTAATATGGGCTTTATTGACTCTTGACTATGACGTGATCCCATGACATAAATAAGGGGGTTAGGGTGGGACCCTAACATGTCCGGACAACAGTTTACCAAGAACATCAAGACCCCACAAGTTGTCGATACTCGGAAGGATTTTCCAATGCGGGTCCAACAACACTTCCACATAGCTTCTTGAAGTTGAGTTCCATCGAAGTAGACACAAACTTGCATTCCACCATCCCACATCTCTCGAGTAGCTTCACAATGTATTTTCCTTGAGAAAGGAAAATCTCACCTGGCTTTTGTTAGACCTCCAAGCCTAGGAAGTAGTGCATCAAACCCAGGCCCTTCATCTTGAATTCGAGAGCCAAATCCCTCTTGCATTGATAAATGAGAGGGTTTGCACCTGTCAGAAAAAGATCATCCACATAAAGAACTAGAATGAGAGGCCTATTTTTTTCAACCTTGAAGTATAGGTGCGGGTCAACTTCACTCCTTGTAAAACCCAACTTCATAAGATAGCTATCAATATTTTCATACCAAGCCCTAGGGGCCTACTTCAACCCATAGAGGGCTTTCTTCAACCTGCATACATGTGTCTTTCGGTTTTGAACTTCAAACCCCTCAAGTTTCTTTACATAGACTTCCTCCTTAAGCGAGCCATGCAAGAAAGCAGTTTTGACATCCATTTGGTGTAGGCTCCATCCTTGAGAGGCAGCGAGAGAAATGATGGATCAAATAGTGGTGTATCGGGCAACTGGTGCAAATATCTCGTCATAGTCCACTCCTTCCTTTTGAGAGAAGCCTCGAGCAACGGATTTGGCCTTGAACTTTTCAAAACTCCCATCAGCTCCATGTTTGATTTTGTAAATCCATTTTGAAGTGATCACTGACTTGTCCTTGGGTCTAGGAACCGCATCCCAGACATCATTCTTCATGATCGACTCATATTCCTCATTCATCGCATCCTTCCAAACTTAGTGCTTCACGGCTTCTACAAATGTACATGGCTCAGATTGAACCATGGTACTCATAGCAGCTAAGTACCCTTGGTACCTATTTGGCTTCTTACTTTCATGAAATGCCCCCCCTTGGTGCAACATGTCTTTTAGCATCTTCGAGAGTATCTTTGAGCCATAAAGGTCTTTTCCTTGAGGTAGAGGGCTCAGCAGGAGGTGGATCAATGGGATCCATCATGCCTTCAACATCGGGCATCGGATCATCTGTCGAAGATTCATCCTTATTTCCTGCATCATCATCATTGTCCTTCCTAGGGATAGGAAGATCTCTGACTTTCCTAAGGGCAAAATCTTCATCGAAGGTGACATCATGACTTATTTACACTTCTCTTTGACCAGACACATAGATTCTATATGCCTTTGAAGTTTCACTATAGCCCACAAAAGTTCCTTTCTTCCAAATGCATCTAGCTTGTTTCTTCTCTCTTTCGGCACATGAAATATACGAGACAACCAAAAATTCTAAAATGAGAAACATCAGGCTTCTTACCGGTGAAAACTTCTTAAGGTGACTTGAAGTCCAATGCTTGATGTGACCACCTATTTTGAACATATACAACAGTGCTGGCAGCTTCTCCCCATAAGAACTTTGGTAGGCCTTAGTCATGAAGCATAGCACAAGTAGCTTCTATGATTGTTCGATTCTTCCTTTCGGCAACTCCATTTTTCTCAGGAGTATATGCAATAGTGGTCTCCCTCTTAATGCCAGCTTCTCTACAATAGTCATTGAATTCATTTGACTCATATTCGGTTCCATTATCGGTCCTCAATATTTTGATCTTCTTCCCTGTTTGATTCTCAACCAAGGCTTTGAAAGAGCGGAACCATTTGAACACTTCGTCCTTCTTCTTCAAGAAATAGATCCATGTTTTGCGAGAGAAGTCATCCACAAAAATTTCATAGTAAAAGTATCCTCCTAAAGATGTTATGGGCAACATACTTGATAGATCATAATGGACCAATTGAAGAATATTGGTAGTTTGACTTTCACTTGAAGGGAATGGTCCCCTTGTATGTTTTCCAGCTGCACAACCCTGACAAACTCCTTCATGATCTATGTTGAATTCGGGCATACCTGTGACCATCTTCCTTACATCAAGTAAGGCTTTGTAATGAAGGTGAGCAAATCTTCGGTGCCATAATTCGGATTGAAGAGAAGTATCGCAAGTCATTGCTCCCAAAGGACTTCCTCCAACCTAATAGAGACCTTCAACCCTAAATCCAAGTGTAAATGCATCTTTCGGGTTCCTTTGCCAAACACGTACCTTCCCATCAACGAATGTCACCTTGAAACCTTTATCTTCCATTGCAGAAATAGATACCAAGTTCTTTTTCAAATCAAGTACATACAATACTTCTTGTAGATGAAGGGTTTGACCTTGATTTAAGTGAAGAGTGACAATCCCTATCCCTTTCACGAGGTAGGTGGCATTGTCTCCAAGTATGATCTCCAAATTTGTCTTCTTTTCAATCAAATTTGAGAGGGCCTCCTTGTACCCAGTGAAGTGCCTTGAGGCACCACTATCAATCAACCAATGATCCAATGTATCTGGAGGAGAGGCAGTGGTGAAGGAAGAAATAAGAAAAAATTCTTTTTTCTTATCTACAACATTAGTTTCTTCATACCTGGAGTTTCTTGATCTTTTGGGAGGACGACCATTTTTATATCGAGCAATTGAAGCATCTTCCTTTTCTTCCTTTTTGAATCCCGACTTAAATCATTGACCTTGTCTTCTTGGACCTGCATTGTTCTTGTTTTTCCATTTGAGGGCTTATCTATTTCCATCATCCTTATTTCTTCTCGAGTGCATCTAGCCAATAATTCATCAAAACCCAAAATCCTGTCATTGTCGAGAATGGTGGTGTTAAACACATCCCATTCTCTTGTAAGATCTCCAAGTGTAATAAGAGTGAGCTCCCTGTCGCCAACAACTTCTCCAATAGATAGAAGATCATTCTTGATTTCGGTAATCCTCATGAAGTAGGATTGAATGGACTCTCCTCTATCCATCTTGATGTCTTTCAACTTGTTCTTGAGAAAGAGGACTTGATTTGCATTGTTTAATTTGAACATCCTAACCAGCTTGCCATACATCTCCTTAGAGGTTTCCAAATCAGAAATATAGGCAACCAAAGGCTTGTGAATGGAATCTACAATAATTGTCTTAGCTTTGACCTCACCTTTCTTGTACTTTGTTTTTGTAGCAACGGGTGCATTTGAAGGAAGCTCCAACACTCTTCCTTTGACATAGTCCATAGCATCATTATCTTCCAAAGTCAAAACCAGAAACATCTTCCATGCATGATAGTCAGATTTGTCCTTAAGCTTGTCCTTGGACTTGAAGTATGATAGAGTCGTCATTGAGGCTAGCTCCAAATTCTTGTCTTAGTGATTGCTTTTCTCACTCTTGCTTGGGCTTTGTCTTCACCTGGGCTCTGAAACCATGTTAATTTTAGATAACAATGGTATGTTTTATGCTTAGCACAATTTACTTCAATGTTCCTTTAGCAGCGCAATAACAATTTCCAATTATTTCCAGTAACAATCCCATTAACTATTAAGGAAACTGACAATAAATGCAGATAGAACATAAAACAAATGCAAAAGACAAGAGAGCACTAGATTTGGCAGATGCCAGGGAAAAACCCCAATGTGGGGAAAACCCTTTGATTAAATATTCTTATTTTTATTCAATAGATCAGCAGAGAGAGAGAGAGTACAAAAGTCATATAGACTAGCCTAATACAAAGTCAAATCAATCCTGTCAAATTCTGCAATCAACTGTGTTGAGAAATCAATGCTAGTAGGAGTAGGTTTAGATTTCTCTTTCTTGATAATTACTTGTGAATTATGTTGGCTTCTTTTACTTATTTGTTATATTGTCTTTCATCAAGCAATTACCAAATTATGTGTGCGTGAAGATCACAAAAAACACAAGACACAAGATGTAGGCACTATGCCAGGGCAAAACCCCTATCTAGGGGAAAACCCAGTTAAAATATCTTCCTTCAATAGATTTTCCTTAAGACTCTTCAACCTAGACAAAGACCTCCTCCACACCAAGCCAGCCTCTCCTTTTTCAATCCAACCTTTGACCTAGCAGTGACAACACTTTGACCCTAGCAACTTCGACTTGGTAGCTCCTGGCATCAGCGACAGCTTTGACCTTGACTAGGAGACTTCGATCTCCTAAACCAACCCACACAAGACAAAGAGAGACACCAAAATTTCGATTTTATTCTTTCCTTCCTCCTTGAACAAAGTCTAACTCCTTTTAGCCCTTCCTTCAACTTCGCAATTCTTCCCAGCTCCCAATATCGAACTATGTTTGAGAGACTGAGATGCTCAAACGAAGTCAAACTGCCTTGTATATATAGCCTTACAATGAGGTCAAATTGCCTTCCTTGAGGCCGGCTTGATCTTCTTGAGGCCGACTTGGCGTGGAGGTTACATAATTCATTTTTTACTCAAAAATAGTTCTTTTTACAACGTTCGAAAGCCCAAGAAGGGTCTCATAAAATATACAATGACTTGAATGACTCTTTATTAATCCTAGGAGTCCACAATGGAGACTTTGACTAATAAAATGATGACCCAAGCATGAAACCCATGTTTTAATAAGTCATTGTAACAATAATAAAAATTCTTTTAACAAATACATTTTATGAAGACCAAACCTAGTTACATTTTTCAACACTCCCTCTTAACTAGGGAGGTATTCATATGGAAGATCTCAAACTATATGAACTATGAAGAGTTTAGGCACCAATGCCATGGACTAGATTCCTAACCGAGGAAATGTATCCAAGGTCTCTCAAAAGTTTAGGCACCACAATGCCATAGACTTGATTCCTAACCAGGGCAATCTATCCAAGTGGGACTAAGATGGACTAAAGCTTTCAGCATCTCTAGGTAGCATTAGGCTTACTTGCTAACCATCAACCCAAGGATCTAGGTGTGTATCCTAGGTGAGAGCTCCATGACCAACGCCACCCTCCCTACTTTGGGAACTAGACATCACAACATAGTGCTAGCCAGATGTCTTCCTAGGCAATGTGTCTCACACACAAGGCCTCAACAAATCTCTTCCAAACTTTTATCACCATCAACAAAATCAGCAATATCAACTAAACCAAGCATGCTTCTAAGATACACTGTTGAAGTTTCTAAGTTTACTTACTTAGAAACCCTCCATGCACTTTATCTGATTTATTCCTACCTACCTGTTGTTTTCCTTAACAAGTTATTTACAATGTAAATACTGAAAATAAACACTAGTGCATGCTTAACATATTACAGATCAGCAACTAAAAGAAACAAGAACAAACACACCATATGACACCATTATTTTTGGACTAATGTCCTCGGAAAAACCCAATGCGGGAAAACTGGTGCATCTATCCGAGGGTTTTCTTATTAAGCAATATCAGAGTACAATTTGGGTGCCGAAACTGGCCTACCCAACAGAGAATTTCCTTGGCAGTAATACCTCTCAATTTCTAACAAATCTACTGGCTGAAACCCCAGATAATCCTTCTAGCAACGACTCAGCACCAATCTGCCCCAGAAACCCCAGCGTTTGCCCAATCTGGGCTGCGTCAGCCTCTCCTAGCCCAATGTTGGCCCTGCGTCAGCCTATCTTGGCCTGCGTTAGCCCCAAGAGGCCCTGCGTTAGCTCTCTGAGCCTCTGCGTCAGCGACGATGACCCCTCTGGTGCTCTGCATAGCACTTAGCTGCCTCTGCATGGCCCTGCGTGAGCACTGGTTGCTCCTGCGTCTCTCTCTCTGGCTACTCTGCTGCTCTCCCGATACTCTCTGCCTCTCTGTCTCTTTGTACTCAATGCCCCTCAGCTGCTCTCTGATCACTCATTCTATCTCTCTTAGCAAACCCCGCTCTAGAGAATAGAATGGCTGATCACTCTGGTGTATTCTCCAAGTGACCTTCAAGCCTCCTCTTATACTTTTCCTGTTGACATCTCAACGGCCGAGATTAAGTCCCTAATCAACGACTAAGATTAGATCTGGCTTGATCCATGTCTTTTGGACCATTATAACACAAATTCATATTAATACACATTAATATTTTATTTTCCCTAAGTTTAGACTTAGGGACTCCACTAAAAATATTAATTATTTTAATATCTCCTGATCTGTTTAGAATCTGCCCAAACCCTTTCTGGGTATTGGAGATCTCATGTGCCCCAACCTCTCCACCAACTTTCGTTGCTAGAGCACATTTGATGCTACCCCAAAATCAACATACACAAACTTATCATTAGGAAGAGACTTTGTTAGTATATCAACCACCTAATAGTCTGTTGGGACATACTGTAGCTTCACGATCCCATCCTGCACCAAGTTCCTAATATAATGGAACTTATTGCTGATATGCTTCGTCCTAGCATGAAACACGGGATCTCTAGACATCTTGATACGACTTTGATTATCACAATTAATCACAATAGGATCTAGAGGCTTCTCGAACAAATCTACAGAAGCTTCCTCAACCATACAGCGTCCTTTCCTACTTCACATGCAACAATGTACTCTGCTTTAGCACTACTCAAAGCAACAAGATCTTGCTTTCTACTCATCCATGAGATCATGGCAAGTCCCAAACTAAATCATCCTCCAGTGGTGCTTCTTCCACCGGTCTCACTACCACCCCAATCAGAATCTATGAAGCCAATCAACTTGACTTCCTTGCTATTGTACTTTAGGCAATGATGTATCGTACTATGAAGATATCTCAATATATGCTTGGCAGCTATCCAGTGATCATGACGAGGCTCCAACTGAAACTGACTGAGGATGTTCACAACAAAGCATATATCCAGTCTAGTATTTACTAGATACATTAGAGAACCTACCAAATGACGATAGGAGGTAGGATCCATGAGACTTGAGCTGGAGCTCCTCAACTTCTTGAGATCATAGGAGTAGTCATGGGCTTGGAATCCATCATCCCAAATTTCTACAACAACTTGATGATGTACTTTCCTTGCCCCAAATATATCTCCCTAGGATTTTTCCATACTTCCAGACCTAGGTAATAGTGCATCAATCCTAGATCTTTAATCTCAAATTCGGCTGCCAACATCTTCTTACATTCTCGTATTCTTCTCCCCACACCTGTGATGAATATATCATCCACATACAATAGAATAATGATTGGCTCATTCTTCAAAAACTTGATGTAGAGATTAGGATCAGCGGAACTCTTCATGAACCCAATTCTCAGAAGGTATGCATCCCTTCTTGCATACCATGCCCTGGGAGGTTGCTTCAAACCATACAGGGCCTTCTTGAGTCTATAGACACGAGTGTCCCTGCCATTTTCCTCAAAGCCTTCGGGTTGCTCAATGTATACTTCCTCATCGATGTTCCCATTCAGAAAAGTTGTCTTCACGTCCATTTGATGGATGTTCCATCCCATTGTAGCAGCTAATGACAACAAAGATCTAATGGTAGTATACCTTGCAGTGGGCGCAAAGGTTTCTTCATAATCTATGGCTTCCTTTTGAGAGAAACCCCTTGCAACAAATCTGGCCTTGTATTTATCTATGCTTCCATCAACAACGTGTTTGATCTTGTAGATCCATTTTGAGGTGACAACCGATTTGTCACTAGGTCTAGGAATGACTTCCCAAACCCCATTCTTCATGATGGATTGATATTCTTCCTGCATAGCTTTCTTCAATACTTCTTGATGGGCAACTTCTTCAAATGTAGATGGTTCTGCTTCAATTAGTCTTGTCATATATGCAGCATATCCAGAATATCTCTTCGGCCTTTTGCTTTCCTTGAAGGTTCCTTTTGTAGCTCCATGCCCTTCAGCATCTTCAAGAGTGGCTTTTAACCAATTTGGCCTCTTCCTTGTGCTTGGTATGACCACAGCTTGAATAGGATCACTTGGTCCTTCTTCTTCCTCTTGAATTGTAGAAGGGTTGTCGGGTTGTACTTCTTCTTCTTCAAATATGGGTAGATCTTTGTCATCGGAATCAATAGGAATATCCTTCGATCTTTTGTAGGCTTGATTCTCATCAAATATAACGTCCCTGCTTACTTCAATGTGTCTCCCTTCCTTGATGTAGATTCTATATGCCTTTGAGGAGAGACTATAGCCAACGAAGATCCCTTTGATGCTTGTAGAATCCAACTTCTTTCATTTGTCCTTTGGAACATGGATATATGCAGGACTCCCAAAGATTCAGAGATGGTCCACACCTAGCTTCTTTCCTGTGAATGCTTCCTTGGGTGTCATATTATTGATAATTCTATGAGGGCTTTTATTTTGAATGTATACGACTGCCATTGCTGCTTCTCCTCATAGAAACTTTGGCAATTCTTGATCAAGTAGCATTGTTCATACACCTTCTTCAATTGTCCTATTCTTTCTTTCAGCCACTCCATTTTGTTCGGGATAGTAGGGAACAATAAGCTCCCTCTTAATCCCTGCTTCTTTACAATATGCAATTAATTCTTTAGAAGTGTATTCCCCACCATTGTCAGATCTCAAAGTTTTTATCTTTCTTTCGGTTAGGGTTTCCACTTTTCATCTAAACTCCTCGAATTTCTCAAATACTTCATCTTTTTCCTTGAGAAGATAGAGCCATGTCTTTCTAGAGTGATCATGACCTCCAAGTGATTTGTCAGACATGGGCCCACACACATCAGAATATATGAGGTCTAATATTTCTTTAGACCTTGTTTCACTATTTGAAAATGGTTGTCTTGTATGTTTTCCCAAAGAAAATTCCTTGCAAACTCCTCCACGATCTTCTTTAATATCAAGGATGCCATGAACTAGATGTTTAAGAGTGGGAATGACCTTGTAGTGATGATGATCATATCTTCTATGCCATAGCTCAATAGGAGAGATCTCCATATGAACTAGGGCTTGAGGAGGTGGTGTAATCACTCTATACAAACTTCCTTCACGAACTCCAATAACCCTAGCTTTATCAATTCTTGAATCCTTTCCCCAAACCAAGACCTTTCCATCAACAAAAGAAACTCTATCGCCTTTATCTTCTAAGCAAGAAATTGAAAGCAAATTCTTTTTCAAACCTCGAACATATAGTATATTGTTGAAATGTAGTTTTGCTCCATTCTCCAGCTTCAAAGATGTTGATCCCTTGCCTCTAACAACATAGCTTTTGCTGTCTCCCAATTCCACTGCATGGGAAGATGGTTCCTTTGATAGAGTTTGTAGTTGCTTACTTTCCCCTGGCATATGCCTTAATGCTACACTGTCAATGACCCATGCATTATCATCATTGTGGGATCCTGTAAGTGCAACTACGAACCCTTGAATTTTGACCTTGTTGAATAAGTAGTAGACAATCTTCTTGATCCATCTTCCTGGAGAAGTGAATCCCATTTTTATCATAGAGGGAGTAATAATTTCCTTTAAGCCAACAAAGTGATCTTCAATCTTCTTCGACCTTAGCTCTGGTACCATGTTGAGAAATAATTGCTAGTAGGATTAGGGTTAGATTTCTCTTTCTTAATTATTACTTGTGAATTATGTTGGCTTCTTTTACTTATTTGTTATATTGTCTTTCATCAAGCAATTACCAAATTATGTGTGCATGAAGATTGTTACCACTCAAACCAGCAGGAGAAATAAAAGGGGTTCCTAAGAGGGCAACTACTAGGTTAAGAGCAACGGTGGAGGCTTAGCCCACTGTCACCACAACTAGGTCTCCCTTCTCTTTACAGACTTTCACCGATGGGAGGAGCCTCGATAGTGTAGGGATCACTTGTAAAGTATATGTCAATGGATAAGTGGAAAGTGACCCTGGAAACCCTTTCCTAAGGATGGAGTTGAAGAATGGAACTTGCTTGCTCTTTAAGCAAGGGACTTGGTCTTCCAGGGGTAAGGGGTGAGGAATGGAGGGTTGAGGGAGAAGAAATAGGCTTATAGATGAGATTCTCAATCCCTATAATCCTTGGGAAACTTCGATTCCCAAATGGTCCTTGAAAAATAATCTTTATTGAGAAGTGAGACCACACGGGACAAAGTGGACCGAGTCCAGGTTCGGGGATGGAATGTAGCAATCAATGATGTTCCTATCCTGGACAAGGTGAAAGGAAAGGACCAAACAAGAATATTTACTTCAAAAGTTTGAATTGATCCTGTTGAGGTCTAGCCTTGGGATGCCTAGGCAAAATTCGATCCTAGATATAGGGCTTGAGATTCCTAGAGATCCCACCGTTAGAATTGCCTCAAATTTGGAGGAGAGGGAGGGGACCCACCAGCGCAGTAGCCTGTAGGAGATCAAAATTTTTCCTTGGGTCAATTCCCGGGAAATTGATGCCCTAGGTAACCTAATGGGGCTAGACCTAGGGAAAAAAGGGTAAAAAGAGGGTTAAAATGATCATCCTTTTTTAGGGATCAGTGCCTAATTCATTTGGGGATATGGAGTCAAGGATGATGATGAGTAAGAACTTGGTTTCTTGATCAAGGAGGCTCAGAAAGTCAGCTTCATCCAATGTTGAGAGAAAGAAAAGAAAAGTGACCTTCAAGCATTTATACTTCAAAGCAAATGATGCAAGCTTATCGAGACAAATAATCTCTAGGACATTTCATTCATATAACATTGGCCCATACATTAAATTAGCTAAAACATGCTTAATTCTACATTTCAATTATGCAGCAACTAGCCCTAATTTTAGTAGTATGCAGCAACAAGAATAACAATGTCAAAATTTACTTACAATGTTATAGAATATATCCAACCAACATTTCGTTTGCAAGACAAAGCTCCAAGACAAGAAAAATAGCCCAAATCCATATGTCAAAATTCATCCATCTCCAAAAAATATCCTCCAAGGAAAAAATGTGAAGTTCTCTATGATTAGAGAGATCCCAAGTCAAGTGATGATCCAAATAAATGTATCTAACATCAATATATAGCCTCTTAAGGAGCTCGAATTAGCCTATGGGCCTACATTAGCCCCTAATGATAAAATAATGTGCAAATAAAACCCCTATTGGTGACAAGCCCACCAAACTAGTTCACAAGTGTAAAAATAAGCCTCACAAGGGGCCCAATAATAATAGCTACATGTCGTGGGGCCCTCTAAAGGCCTAATAATGTCCTAAAGTGCCCTAATGAGGAATAAATTCCTCAGAATATGATGGACAAGGGTTGGCCCCTTGTTCTCCAAGTACTAGACCGTGGTGCTCCCAATGGGTCTGAAGGCACATAAATGACCCCATGGGTCTCCATATGAATCGAAAATGCATGTATATCCTTTGCAAGGGTCCGAGTGGTAGAATGAATGTCGTCATCACATCGTACAAGTCCTGGGACACCTATCAAGTGTGTGGGGCTCCTGTGGGGGCCTGCTGTGCATAATGTACCAAGCATATCACCATCATCCCAAAAGTGGATCGCTAGTAATCATTGAGCATCGATGAAGATCCGTGGAGTATTGTCTACAACTATGGAGGCCAATCACTGTTGAGCTGTTGTGTTTATGATTCTGGTGTATGGATCAGCTGGGTTGTTTTCCTTTTAAAAGGAGGCCCAACTAGACCTGGGTCATCTGGATTATGTTTTTCATCTTTTGGTTTCGGCTGTCTAGGCCGTGTGCTTGTGTCTTTACTCTTGGGCAGAACGAGGTAGTTGTGCTGACGATCCTCTCTAGAGGAGGCTGGTCTTTTATTAGGCAGACATTTCAGAATGTTAACTCATCGGCATGTAACTTTTTTTACTTCTTATAAAAAAAGTTCGTTTTTTCTTTTGAAAAAAAAAACTATGGAGGCCAATGGCTCTCTATTCACACCCTATATGTGCCAATGTAGACCTCTGGGGGTTAGGATCCCGTATAGGGAGACCAAACCCAAATGGAAACCACCTATAATCCTACATAAGACCCAATGCGTCCCCTAGGCTTCCAATACAACTAGTCATTAAAATAATTGGGTAAAAGAGTTTACAAATCATGGATAACAAAGTGGGCACTTAATAATGGCATGCCCTTCCATAGTGGGCTTTGGCATGTGCTAGTGTCTCCAAGCTCCAAAGGGGGCTAACCAAGCACCTTATTAGGTGGTTTTAGCCCTTAAAGGGGATAGTATGTCCAAGGTACATCCCTCTAATGCGGGTGGCAAGGGATAAATAAGTGGAATGGAGTAGGGAATGAGAGGGGCAATCCTAGGCCACATATTGAGGCATAGGGGTAGCTAGATAAGGGGAAGCCCACACCTGGGTATGTAATGTGTAGGAGGTAGAAATTGTGGTACATGAGGAGCCCCGACCTTGATTTTTCCACCCTTGTTTATATGCCTTTTACCTTTTATGAATTTTCTTTATTTAACTGCTCGCGGCTCAAAGGACAAGAGCATGATGTGTAAGATATAGCAGTGATTACCCCCTTTTAGGTAGGGCGGTTCATTGCCCTCCAGGGGTTGGGACAATCATGAGTTCTTGAATGATAAAGGAGGCTCATCTAGGGCCTATGGAACCATGTTGATGACCATGGATTGGGATATAGCTCCTGTATTGGTTTTCGCCCACGTGCTAATTATTCTGTCCCAGCCATCTTTTGCATTTTGTGGTATAATTTCCCATTAAATGTGGCTAATTATGCTTTTTTCTTTTTCTTTTAGTTGCTTCAACCTCCAGGGCATCATTCCAAGCCTGACCTAAGGTGGGGGCAAGGGGATAGGGAGGTTGGCCCTATGTGGACCCAGGTGGGAGAAATGATGAATGGGGTATAGTGAGTGGAAAGGGAGTAACATATGCGGATAAAGGCGCAGGACCACGCAGCCAAAGTCGGGGTTTCACAAGTAGTACCACCCTAGAACCAAATGGTCAATAAAGGAGATCCCACAGGACTAAGATCCAAGGGTAACATCCAAAAGAGATCAAGGGGACAAGAGCACAAACTGAGCCCACCTTTTCGCCAAATCCCCCCATCAATCCATACCCAGAAGTATCCATGATAAGTAAACCCAATACTCAATTACCAAATGACAAGACATACCTATAGATTCAAGAGGCCCACCTTCAAACACTCGATCAATACAAGTGGGTGAGGGACCGCATGGTCGGCTCAGGTAGCGAAGAAATGGCACAACAAGCTAGTAGGAGGCTGCAAGGGGCTGCTAGTTGCCGATTGAGGTTCATCATGGAGAAACAATTCTCCTGGGGATATCACCCACAAAGTGGTGGGTAACATATGATTCCAACTGGATGTGATCTCTCGAAGAAGTGGACGAGGCTGCTCAAACGGGAGGTCACGAGTACTCCAACAATCTCTTGGTCACCGTAGACTTGTTATTTGCACATGTCAAAGATCAAAGCCACGGGGCAGAATGTTTTTCATGGTGTTCTATGATCACCCATGCTTAATGTTAGCCCATAAACCAACAAAAAGTAAAATATGCAATTTTTTTTAAATGCAATCTAATCTATCATGAGAAACATCATATGCGGTTAGTTCTAATGCATAAATCATCATGCAATGCATCCTACCCTAACATGCATATAGTACAGAGTCAAGTATCAAGGAAAGGAGTGATGCGACTTATTTTGACCGACTAAGGCCAAAGTTCGCCGTTGAGTTTGGCAATGTAGTAATAGTCATCCCCAACTTTCCCATGAATCTTGACAGGAACCAACTCTTTATCCACTAAGACCAAGTCCCCTATTTTGTATTCTTTCTTTGGTTTCCACCTTTTGCTTGGTTTGTGGTTTGGTCTTTTAAGGATACAGACCTCTTATGAAGGGAGAATGGGAGAAGGTTTTTCAGTGTGCTTCATAATAGGGGCCAGGCTCAATTACATGAGATAGGTAGGTAGGTTCTCTATGAAGGATGAAAGGGGTCCTATTGGGTTGAGGGATGGTATCATATGACAGATCCATTTGAACGTGACCCCCAACAGTGGCTCCCCATTTCCTAGATAGAAAAATCCCCCACACATCAAGAATATCAATGACAACAATGTCCATGTGTCATGTCCCTTCTCAAATACATTTGTAACAGGGCGCTGCTACACAAATTTGCATAATTTTGGCTAAGGAAGAGAACCCAACATTTTTGACTTAGGGACTTAGGAGGCAATTCGACTTTATTTGGTTGCTAGCAGAACATGGGGGATACCCATGTGAGAATTTAGACTAGGCCATTCGAATGGCTTGGAGGGAAGTCGAATAGGTGGGTGGAGGGGCCCACATGAGGCAAGGGAGGCCCAAGGAGTTATAAGGAGGGAGCAACTCTCATTTTGGGATTCATTCTTACATCTTGCAAACAAAATTACTTGATTGTTCGCTTTGCTGTTTAGCTGAGCCAACCAGATGTTTAGCCACGAATCTCTCAAGCGGGAGATTCAACCTCTACATTGGGGAACCTTCTGTGCCAGCCAAAGAGAGGCAGTTCCACAAGGATTTCAAGAGTTCCAGGGTAGTGACATAGCACCATTAACCAGCACAGAGCAGGAATTTTCCCAGCCATTCACCGTGGAGTGTGATGCATCTCGGGTGGGAGTTGGAGCAGTATTGTCACAGGAGGGGCATCCCATTGCTTTTGAGAGTCAGAAGCTCCTACACATGAGCTATCATATTCCATATATGACAAAGAGATGTTGGTAATCATGCATGCATTGACCAAATTCCGACAGTACTTGGTGGGCAAACAGGCTTCGAGTGAAGACTGATCACGACAGTCTTCGTCACTTCATGGGGCAGCATGGCCTCAATGACAGGCAATGGAGATGGGTCAGCAAGGTGCAGGCATATGACTTCGACATAGAGTATGTGCGGGGAAAGCACAATGTCGTGGCCGATGCTCTATCTCGAAGACCAGCTGGGTTATCCCTCATGAGCATCTTCCATTATCGGAAGGCTCAGCTATTGGTGGAGTACTCCAAGGACAGGAGGGCATGCGAGGTATTGGAGGGTACCCATGCAGATGAGCGTTATCGAGTGATGGATGAAGTCATCTATTACAAGGGGCGCATTTTCTTAGTACCCAACTCGCAGTTGAGAGAGAGGGTGCTCCAGAAAGCACATGACTCACCATTATCCAGGCACCAGGGGTTCCGAAAAAAATATATGGTAGTCAAGGAGAGATTCACATGGAAGGGCCTCAAGGGGGACGTGCTGAAGCACGTACAAGAGTGTGAGGCATGTCAGAGGAATAAGGGGGAGTTGATCCACCCTGCAAGATTGCTACACCCACTTCCCATCCCCGACGGGAAATGGGAAAGTATCTCTATGGATTTCATCACAGGGTTCCCCACAGTGTAGGGGAAATACTACATCTATGTAGTTGTCGACAGATTGACCAAATATGCCATATTTTTCGCCATCCCCACCATATACACGACTGCACAGGTTGAAGAACTGTTCTTTCGGGAGATTTTCAGATTACATGGGCTCCCCAAGAACATTGTGAGTGACGGGGACAACAGGTTCATGGGAGGCTTTTGGCAGGAACTTTTCAGATTGGTCGGGACCGAGCTCACTCCTAGCACCAGCTACCATCCTCAGACAGATGGCCAAACCGAGAGGGTTAATTAGTGGTTGGAGGGGTACCTGAGGAACTACATGACCGATCAGCAGAGGGCTTGGATTTGGTGGTTGCATCTGGGCGAGTACTGCTACAACACCACCCACCACATGTCCATTGGTATGACTCCTTTCCGTGCTTTATATGGATATGATGCATTATCTTTTGCTGACATTGCTTTTGGAGATAGTTGGGCCCCAAAGGCCAAAGAATGGGTCTAAGAGAGCCAAGACATCCTCAAGGCTCTCAAGGATAACTTGGTGACAACGCAAAATCAACAGAAGGTATACGCCGACTAGCGTAGGACGGAGAGGCATTTTGAGGAGGGGGACTCGGTATACCTCCAGCTACAGCCTTATAGACAGTCCACGCTGAAGCAGAAGGGGGCCGAGAAGCTACAACCATGCTTCTATGGGCCCTACCAAGTGATTAGACAAGTTGGAGAGGTGGCCTATGAACTAGAGCTGCCTCAAGGGAGCAAGATCCACAATGTCTTTCATGTCTCATGCCTTAAAAAGGTGCTGGGACAACAGATGACAGTAGCAGCGGATCTACCCCCACTGGATGATGAGGGTCACTTGGTTTTGGAACCTAAGGCCATCTTGGAGAGCAGGGAAAGGAAACTGAGGAGCAGGACCATCAGGGAGTTTTTGGTGCATTGGAAGAACTTGCTAGATGAGGATGCCACCTGGGAGGGTGAGCACATCTTGGAGCACCCAACTTTGAGGTTGCTTGAGGGAAAGAAACATATGGGAGGGGAGGACTGTCATGTCCCTTCTCAAATACATTTGTAACAGGTTGCTGCTACACAATTTTGCACAGTTTTGGCTAAGGAAGAGAACTCATCATTTTCGACTTAGGGACCTAGGAGGCAATTCGACTTTATCTGGTTGCTAGTGGAATGTGGGGGCCATCCACATGAGAATTCGAACTGGGCCATTCGAATGGCTTGGAGGGAAGTCAAATAAGAGGATGGTGGGGCCCACATGAGGCAAGGGAGGCCCAAGGAGTTATGAGGGAGTAGCTCTCATTTTGGGATTCATTCTTACATCTTGCAAACAAAATTACTTGATTGTTCACTCTACTGTTTAGTTGAGTCAACTGGCTGTTTAGCCACGAATCTCTCAAGCGGGAGATTCAACCTCTACTTTGGGGTCCCTTCCGTGCCTGCCCTAGAGAAGAAGTTCCACAAGTGTTTCAGGAGTTCCGAGAGTGTGTTATAGCACTTTCATTCAGTGCAGAACAGGGAGTGCATATTTCTGGGTAGCTGGAGATTACACAGGGGGAGTTTGGAGCCATCAGAGATCAAGTCTTTGCCGGGAGAGTTAGTGGACTGAGGGAGCAGCAATAGGCCAACATTCTTTGTGAGTTTGGGAGCCAGCCGAGCCAACATTCTAGCAGTCTAAATTGCTAGGCTTGGGGAGAGCACAAAGGTCATTCCAGTAGTCTTCGTGGAGCTTAGGAGCAGGTGCCATAGGCTAAAAGCCCATTCGGGAAGCCAGGGATTTGTTTGTAGGGGCCAGCCCAACACTTTGGGACCATTTCCGGGAGAATTTACAAGCAGTTTCCAGCAAGCCGAGTTTTGCAGTTGCAACTGATGTTCGGCTCCAAGTGGGTCGAATTTCAGAAGTCTAAACCAGCGAAAATCCTTAGTAGGTTATTCTGGGTTTAGGCCAAGGAGTCCGGGGTTAAACCATATAATCTTTTGGGCATATGAAGTGGACCTTTCAGCCATTTGAACTTCAGGAGAAAGGCAGTGTTCTGGGCAGCGTAATGCAGATTGGTGCAGCAGTTGGACAACCTTCAGTTAAGCCATTTTCTCACCTAGGTTTGGTCATGCTTGTCCATTGAGACAAGCCCAGGTGCACCATCTTATTATCCATTGTATTTTGCCTTCAAAAAAGTAATAAAATGGCTCAATAGTTCCTTATTTGCAGCATTTCCATGGGTGTTTAATGTGTATTTCGTTTTTATATTCTGTTGCACAGATTATTTTCTTTATATCACTCGTATTCCTAATTAGGATCATTACACCATGAGAAGGGATATGTTGGGGTTCCTAGCCAGAGAGACCTTAAGATCTTTAATGAGACCCTCCACTTCCACAGGTTTGGAGTTAAATCCACACACCTTTTTGTATGGCCCGGTGATGTTGAGACCCAATTGCTTCATAACAGTTAAAGGCATGATGTTTGCGGAAGCCCCTGAGTCAAGCATACAATTGTGGAGATAAAGGTCATTGATAGCCAAAGTGAGCATAAAAAGTCTGTGTCCGGGGTTACGAGTGAGAATGTGAATGTTTTGCAAGTCTTCAGGTAATTCTTCCTCTTCAAAACCCAAGGACTTCTTAATTTGTTGTTGTTGCTCCGGAAGTTTAGCAATCTCCTTTAGAGGGACAGATACAGTCATCTTTCCAATAGCAACATCCATGTCAATGTTAAGCCGGACATGTTTTCCCTTTTCTTTCTTTTTGGTGCTTTCTCCCTTTTGAGGGCCCTTTTTTGGTTAAGCTTTAGTTTGGGAATCCTTTTTCGGAGGATTCCTCAGAAGGGCTTTCTCTTTGGGAGGCTCTTTAGAGAGGACATTTTGTTGATTTGTGTATGTTGGGAGGTACTCCAAGCCCTAGGGTTCAGGGTTTGGAGGGAAAAGCGCCACAAGTGTCACTTGTGGGCTTGGAACTCAAGTATGGGGTTTTGCACCCAATCATGTTTGGGGCCATTCCGGGGGCACATTTATACATGTGATGGCATGAGACGATAGAGGGCAGAAAGGAGAATCCAACGCTTCGAAAATCATCGAATTTCGAGTTGTAGAAGTGGAAAAATGAATTTTTGAAGTTGACAAGTAATTATTGGTTTTCAAGTCATGTAGGCTGGAAGTAAATTAGTCCAATAGATGTGTCTCTTCATCTATTCGTTGGAGCCCCTCTTTTGGCTATAAATAGAGGGTGATGTGATGTGTTGAGAGCATCCATCTTGTGCAACGCCTACCTCACAAGAAGCTCGTTGGAGAAAGGATACTTCTGTGCCTTAATCGCAACAAGGAGGCAGAACAACGTGTTGATTTGAGGTATGTTTCAGGGTTGTTTGAGGACCGAAATTGTTGTAGTGGAGGCCGAGAGTGTTGGAGGCTAGGCCGAGTTGAGGAGGCTCCTCGCAGGCCTATTTTGGAGGCATTTCAGGAGCACTGAGATTGTTGAAGTAATGCCGCAGTGTCTTGCCGAAGGGCCGTAGAAGGGAGCGTCGTTTGAGGGTTTGTTGTGGTGGGACCAGTGTTTTACGACTCCGACTCGGCCGAGGATCGACTTCGACTCCGACTCCGACTCGGTAATGACTCGGCCTAGTCGATTTCAATGACTCGGTCGTTGTAAAAAATACATTAAATATTTATTTTTTTTATAAAAAAACATAATTTTAAATATTTTAAACATAATTTTAAAGATTTTCATTCATGTTTCCAAAGTCCAAACACACAGCATTATAATATAGATGGAAAACAACATATGATCAAAGTAGGCTCATGAACCAATCCATTATATCAAAATGGTACCCAATGGCAATACATAGTCAACTGTCATACATGATCAAAGACTCAAAACAAAATACAAATAACCAAGGAGGCTAGAAATGGCCTCTACAACAAAAGTAAACTGTGATGGTGACCAAACTCCAATACTAGTACTACTGCAGCACTGCTAGCAGCTACACTACTACTGGCTAGTAGCTACTGCCAGAGGAGCCAAGATCATCTCGACCAATCTCTGGAGTCTGGATCATCATCATCAGAACAGTGAAAAAAATATACAGTAGCTCTAGGTGTCAAGGTAAGGGTTTCAATTTGTATTCCTTTGTGTGTTCCAAATTTCCAATGGAATTTGTTTGGGTAATTCTTTGAGTATAATTTCAGAACTTTATTGTATTTTTGATCCGTTGGTGTTGTTTTACCTTGAGTCTAGGGTTATTTTAAATTTTTATCCTTAAGATCTGTTCTCTTCCTTTTTCCCTTGTGATTCGGTTGGGATTCCTTTTCAATTGCACACCCAGAATTTTATTACAGACCTGCTCCAAAGAACTCGACATCCACTAACAATGAACTACAGGACTTATGCTTGACTGTGGATAATCATTTGCACTGAAGAGTCAAGACTCAAGTAAAGTGTTTAGGGCTCGGACATGTGTAGTAGGGCTTGAGGAAAAGTTATATTAACTGCAGATTTTAGGCCTTATAACCAGCAGCATAGTACTGTTTAGGTCCTTTTTGCATTAATTTGTTTTGTAACTTTGAGTCTCTTAGGTATTCTGTTGAGTGCAAGAGTAGGCCCTCATCCAGGGCATCGTTTGACATTTCAATTGTAATTTGGACGATACCTTATATATAGAGTCTAGACTGATATATAGAATCTAGATATCAGATTTACTAGCTGTAATAAGATCTGTACATTAAACAGATATGAAGAACCTGGGCTTATTTCAAAGGGATTGACCACTGGTATCTTCAACAATGATAGTGATATCAGCCCTTTCACTCTTCAGCTCAGAAAATCAGTGCATAACCATGTCACTCCAACAATGGACACGATCTGAAATAATTGTGGAATGAGGAAACACATACAGCAAAACTCAGCTCCCTTCACACTTGAATAGTCAACAGTGATAATAGATATATGGCAGATTTCGATTCCATATTAAAACATATGTGACTTAAACTGCATTAAACAGTTTGGAATCCTTAAACTCCATTAAACATTTGAAAAGTACCAAAAAAATGAATTTTTTTATGTCTTTTATGCCTGCCCAGCCGGTTTTCATTGACTCGGCCTGGTCAATACGGACTCGGCCTGGTTGACCGAGTCAACTATGACTCGGCCTGGTTGACCGAGTCAACTATGACTCGGCCTGGTCATTGGATGACTAGGCCGAGTCATAGTTGACTCGGTCAACCGAGCCGGTTTGCTGGCCTGGTTGCAAATTTTTTTAATGGCTCGGTTTGACCCGGCCGTTTCCGAGTTGACTCGGCCTGGTTGTAAAACACTGGGTGGGACAACCCTCAAAAGAGGCTACCACAGGCAGTTTGAAGGGTTGTAAGACAACTGTTGTCATAACAGGGAGGACAGTTCATGTTTAGGGCTAGAAACTGCCCAAAGATTGCAGCGTGAAGGGAGACCCTTTCACTAAAGGACAACCGCAGTCCTTAGGGGCAAATCTGGGAAGGTTTAAGGGCTGGAAAAGGGACTGTCATGATGCCCTAGTTTGCAGCAGAGGTGCAGACTTCAAACAGTGGACAAAGGTATATATTGTGGTGAATGTTTGTAGGTGTTGGATCCTAGATGAGGATCAATTTTGGATCAGTTATCATTGTAGCCTGTTGATGCCATGTGGAGGGTCTTCCATGGTGGCAAAGAGTCTTTCCTAGGAGAAGAATCAACAGTGAAGTATTAGGTGCCATTGATCTGATTGGAGGGCAATGTGTTGGCTACCCAAAGTAGCCCTAGAGCAGCATACAAGGACGTTGTTGGTGCGTGATTGGGTGAAGCTTGCAGACTAAATAATAGCTCTTTTATGGATGAAAGAGGCTACTAAAAGGCAGACTGGAGCTCGGGAATTAGGCCTACCCAGAGAATAGATTTATGAGCCCGTGAACTTGCGGCAGAAGTGACATGCAACATTGCTAGGTGGCAGCCCTCTTAGAGTCTCGATGTGTAGTCCTTTGAAGGACTAAGGGGCAGCTAGTGAGCAGTACGGAAGCGAAGTACTGACAGGACAAGATACGACATAGAAGTTGCATCGAAGTTTGTCATTGTATCTTGAATACCATAGACTATTGTATTATTCATATTTCGTTTAATATAACGAAGATTGGGGTTGTACATTCTTGTACAATTTGTTAAAAAATGTGTATATTTGTGCATGTGCGATTTACCGCTTTATATTTCCACTATGCAAAGTAGTTTATGGTTGAGATTCTTGGTTGGTAGCATCAGTGATTTTAAGACTCTAGCGTACGCCCAAGGTTGTGGAAATTCAACATGGTATCGGAGCGTGTCTGAGCTACTTTGGAAGTCAATAAATCAGAGTTGTGCGCAACAAAGTACAATGTGAGAGGGAGTTGGTCACATTGTAAGTGAAGGGCTCGTTGACCACTACGTGTCAACTTTCCATAGCAGTACACCCCCTTTTTTCGCAAAAGGGATAGCGCTTAATCGACATGTCCGTGCCATTTGACAGTTATCGTCGACTTTATCAATATTATGTTGTAAACCCGTCTGCATGTGTGAATTGTAAATAATCTTAGCAGAGTTGAGTCATGTATATAAATTGCCTAGGTGGACCTAATTTTCTAGTGATAATCTACGTTCCGGAAGGTTTTTCGTCTCACCGATCCAGGATCGGCAGAGTTTTCCTTCAGCCTAACCCCAAAGCCGGAATGAATTTTGTCATTAGAATCTTAGAGGAATCCTAGTGTGTTGATCTGCTAGATTATATTTGGTCACAGAACTGGGTGGTCTATGAGGGTCTATGTCAAATGGGTTTTTCCCTTTGAGATGTAAAATTGTAAAAGTCATGATATAAAGTGTCTTGAGGGTTAGAAAATGTTTTAATCCCCTCATAAGTCCTAAGTCCTAGGTCCTAGGTGATTTTTCCAAACGCTAAGTTCGAGGATCCAAAAATAAAAATTAAAAAATTAAAAAATAGATAAAAATAATAATAAAATTTTAAAAATAATTAAAAAAAATAAAATAAAATAAAATTTAAAAAATTAATTAAAAATTAAAAAAAATAAAATAAAATAATAAGTCAAATTTTTGAGTAAATAAATGCAGAATTTTAATTTTTTAATATATTAAAATGCATTTAAAAATTCGACGGATGAGATTAAAAGAAATTTTGATCCTCATCGACGGTCGAGATTAGTTTGACATGGATCACTCGAACTAGCTGTTGGGGATTCTTCCTTTAAATAGGGTGCTAGGGGTCATTTGAGATCAGATGAGATCTGAAAGTCTAGTGCTAAAGAAAGCTCTCTTGTACTCATTTTTGTGCAATAAAGAAAGACTTTGGGGTTGAAAATCTTGCTGGTGTTACTCTTATGAAAGTGTTGTAAGATGATTTATTTTTCTGCATAATTTTATTTTCAGCCATTGATATAGCTTAATGAAGATAGATTTAGGCACAGGTATCTTGTCTGATCTTTGGGGTTTGAATGATAGTTTAGATTCTGAAATATAATGGCAGGTATCTCCATTTGATCTGGGTTTCACTATTGTTTTCTCCCTCTATGCTAATGGTTGATTTTAAGTTGTGCAAGAAATCTTAGTTTTGAGTTTACCGGGCGTTAGGGGAAGTTCTTGGCTGAACCAACCAACTCCCGGATTGTGTTTTCTGAAAGAGCCCAACTAGTTTTTTTTTAATCCTGGGCCTATCATCTGAAATTTTTTATGAATCCGTGTAGGATTTTCTGAAGTATCTCACATTAAAATTAAATTCTGATAATATTACTGTGATTATTGACAAATTTGGCTGCTTAAGAGTCGAAAAGCTGTAAATGCTGTAACTATTTAGCTGATTTAGGGTTTCAGTTTTGTTTTCTGCACATATTATTTCTGGGTTTTTTGCTTTTGCCGTTGCAGGTTGCAGGTATATATCTTAAAAAAATTTCAGGGTTTCCAGCAAGCAATTTGGAACATGAAAGATTTAAAATTTTGATCAGGTTTCTGGACTGCGGGTTTGCAAACCGCGTTTTCATTTTGCACTGCTGCAGAAAAAATTTGAAATTTTTTTTAAGGGATCACAATTTTTACCGTTGTCATACCCTCTGCCATCTCTCTGCTCTCTCACCCATTGTCCGTACTCTCAACTTTTACCTTCATCCCTATCCGTCGGCTTGCATCATCTCGCTGCATCAAACCCTCAAAGCAGCGGTTTCTCCTTTCCTTGCTGCGTAACTTCTCCTTATGCTCATCGACCGACAGTGTTTTTCCTTGCTCTCATCTCATTTTTTTTAATTTTTTAATGCCTCATTTGCTGTCCATTTCTTCCCCATCCCTCACGCGCATCCATTTCCCTTGCATCGTTTCTGTTGCTCCTCCTCTTGTTGTCGCCGTCAATTTCCACGCTGCCGTCCTTAACCTTCAACGAATTTTTCTGCTACTCGATCTCTGCATTCTGCTCATTTTCTCCCTGCGTGAGTCTGCGCCTTACGTTGCTACACATTCCAATCTACGCTGCCTGCGTCCTATTCCATTGTCCAAAACTAATACGCAGATTTGCAGTTTCAAAGCTCAACGCGATCTGATTCCTCACGTGGTTTATGTATTCCTTCAACACCTGCAAAACCCACATTCAAACCCCAGGCTGTTTATCGCTCCCTCTCCATTACGCTGCCCTCTTCTCTCTTGCCAAGACTGTCACGTCCGCTATCCAACCTGCAAGAAAAACACGCAACGAGTTTCCTGCTTAATGATAAGCACTCGAAATTTTTGACGTAGTGAATGAAATATTCGATTCAAACAGACATGCGTACGGATAGAGATTAAGGGTTAGTCTTTTTTTTTTAATTTTTCTAAAGATTTTAGATTTTTATTTCAAGAACTTTAGCTTTAGAATTAGATTTTAACTATATTTTGATTCTAAATTTATTTCATTTTAAAGTATCTTTCAATTTTGAAATTCATTTAGATTTAGATTTAATTAACATTTAGGATTTGAGTCACTTTGTTTTTTTTTTCTTTTTTATATTTTTGAGTAAAAAAAATATAACTTCAAAAATCATTAAAAAATATATATATAAAAATCATAAAAATTATAAAAGTATAAAAAGCATAAACAGTTTCTCTCAGTTTAGATTTTTTAAATTTTATTTAGGTTTTAGTTTTAATGTTTTGGTTCATTTTTTTTATATTTCAGACTTATTTAAAGTTTAAATTTTGAAAAAAGAAAAAATAAAAATTGAAAAAGTTCCCTTTTTATTTTTGTTAGACTTTAGATTAGATATTAAATTTAATTTAGCTTTTGATTCATTTGGCTTAAGTTGTCGTTTTATTAGCTTTGGGTCTAGTTATATTTTAGCTTAGATTTAAATTTTGGTTTTAGTTTTGACATTTAGAATTTAAATAAAAAGTTTAAAAAGAATTCCCTTTTTTTTTAGATTTTAATTTTTTTCTGACTTTACATTTAAATAAATTTTTACTTTAGTCTTAGAGTTAGGATTAAAATATAAGTTATTTTCTTAGGTTTTTTTAATTAGCCTAAAAAAAATAAAAAAATTATTTAGATTTTATTTCGTTTCATTTTATATAGATCAGGTATGTTTTAGGTAGGCTTTGGTATAGATTCTAATTTTAGTTTTATTTCATAAAAGATAAAAATCATAAAAAGTTCATAAAAATTTAAAAAAGCCCCTTGTTTAGACTTTAGTTAGGATTTTAGTTTTTTTAGATTTAAGTTTTGTTTAATTTTCAGATTTAAAGTATTATTCTCTAGTTTTAGATTCAAATTGGGATTTAAGCTATTTTTGTTTACATTTTCATCTAAAAAATATAACAAATAAAGAAAAACACAAAAAATTATAAAACTTTAAAAAAATCATAAAGAGTTTTCTTTTCTTATGGTTTAGATTTTTTATTTAATTTAGTTTAGAATTTTCTTTAGATTCAAGTTTTATTTATTTAGATTTCTGTTTTATTTGGAAAATATAAAAATATTTTTTGAGAAAGTTTTTGCCAGTTTGAGTTTTGGCTCATGAATTTGTTATGTTTTATCTTTTCTACTGAGGCTAAAATTTTGATGTGGGAATTAATGTTTATTGTTTAACATGCTTAAATGTTCGTTCGAAGATTAACTACATGAATGTAATCTTTGGCTAGCATTTTACGTGGTTGTTTAAAGCACTTTATCTTTCGAAATTTTAATTGTTGGAGTATCATTACGCCATTAAGCATTTATTGATTATCTCGCATGTGGTAAACGTTAATCTTTGTTGTTTGATGGTAAAACGATTGTTAATGAGTTCATATCTCTGCAGCGTTTGATAAATAATCGTTTAATCAGGCATCGGTCTATTAACTTAATAATATCAATGTAGTGTTGGTTTCCCTTCGTGTCTCCCAACCCAACTGGTTCACAATTGGTCATCCATTTTCCTATAGGATCTACCCCCCTTAGCCGCGGGAGACAGGCTTAAACGGAGAGATCGGGGATCAGGGTGACAACCCCCGGTCTGAGCGTTGTCGTGACAATCTGTGCGACAACATTTTTGGTGCCGTTGCCGGGGATACTTTATTCTCGATGTTTCAACGACAATCATCCTTCTCATTTCTTATCTTTTCATCTGGCCCGGCAACGCCAACATTTTTTGGTGCCGTTGTCGGGGATAGATTTTTTCTGGCCCTGGCATTTCAACGACATTTATCATTCTTTCATCTTTCGCATATCTCATTTGAGCTGGTAGAGTCAACATTTTTGGGCATCATTTGGATCTTTTCATCACCTTATCTTTCGTCATATCAGCAACTTCTCTTCAATTCGTTTCTTGTTTGGGTGGCGACTCCATTTTCTTATTTTTCCCAGACAAAGAAGCCTCTCTCATATCAGCTTGTTTGTTGCTTTTTGGATCCTAGAATTAGATTCATTGTTCAAGTGGCAACTCCACTTCTTTCATCTCTTGATTCTCTTGAGCAGAGATCTCGTTCTATCATCCATTTGGTCCCTCTTTATTCATCATGGATTATTCGTTTAAACCATGTCATTTTATTGATGACCTCCATGATATTCCGGAAGTGGCCATTTCTAAATTACCTTTGTTCTCAAGTGGTGATTCAGTCGCTGTTAAAAGACATCTAGGCTTGTTTACTCGTATAATGATCATATATTGTAGACCCCCTCAGTATAATCATGAAGATGTCAAAATGCGTCTTTTTGTCTTTTCTTTAGAGGGTGATGCTTTGAATTGGTTTAACGATTATCCTAAGGATTCTTTCACTTCTTTACAAGACATTGTCAATGCTTTTAAAGATCGATATGGTGATCCAGATAGCTCGTCTTGTGCCCCTAAAATTGTGCAACAGAATGAAAGTAATCTTATGAAAGGTTCAGCTATCGGTGAAAGATTCCAAGACAATTCTTCATATTAGAATGTGCCATCCACTTGTACTATTGCAGATCAAATCCATGATAGTGGAAAAGCAGGGACAAATGACAATGAAAAGGAAGATCAAAAGCAAATTATACAAGAACTAATGCTGCTAGTAAAAAATATGGAGATTAATCAAACTAATTACGCCAATGATGTGAGAACTTTATGCACCCACCTGGAAAAACGTAATAGGGAGATGGAGATCATGCAAAATCAGCATGCTAAGGAAATTGAGGCCATGAAGACTAATCATGACACAGAAATTAGTTTTATGCAAAGCAGGTTATCAGGCTTAGAGGAAAATATGACGACCATGAAAGCTAATCATGATAGGGAAATTAATTCTATGCAAAACAAGTTATTAACTATGGATGAAGAAATGACTATCATGACATTCGATCATAATAATCAGTTAGCTACCATGCAAGCAAATCATAAGGAAGAGATAAACTCTATGTAGCATTGCTTGATGACCATAAAGGAAAAAGACGATAAAGTAATAAAAGATATGGAAGCTAATCAGATATGTCTTCAGAAAAAGTTATTGACCATGGAAGAAGATCATGCCAAGGAAATCAGTGCTATGAAAGTTGAACACTCTAGCCAGATAAATGCCATTACAATACAGGTACATAAATTTCAACAGCGGATTAAGGGTGAAAGAAACCAGGAAACATCAATAGATTAGGAGCCTTCTCATTTGCTGCAACAAGCTCCATCTAATTATGAGGAGGTCATTGGTTCGATTGAAAGGTGGTTAATTGAAGGTGATCCAAATAAAATTAAAAACGATAAAGATCAGATGCAGGATAAAGAAAGACATGTCACGCATATCTTACATACTTCATCTAATAGCTTTGAAGCAAAAAGTTCCAAGTCATCAATAATACAGCTTACCAGGAAGAAAAAGCACAAGAGGAAGAAAATGAGACAAAGATTTGATGCATTAGACGGCCGCGAGCAGCTTGATTTTCGAATAGGAAAAAATCCTACCATATGTAGAATTGGACATGGCACATCCGACAAGTAGCCGACAGATTTGCCTGAAAGCAGGCAAATGCTTAGTAAACACTATATTGAACACATCTGATGCCATGGGGCATCCCCTGTATTTCTAACCTTACTCCTTGTTTTTTCAGCATTTTCATTTTTGTTTTAGGATTAGATTTACTTTTCATGTTACTAGATAGTTAATAAATGAAGAGCTTATATCTTTCCTGTGCTTAACGTTATATGATGATTTTTGGATGGACGCTACTTATGTTTTGTTGTGTGTCGTGTGGATGCAGATTTTGGATTCTCACGTTCCTACAGTGCAGCAACGTGTCCCCAAGTGGAGCCAGATGCTGACCACTACGTGTCAACTTCCCATAGCAGTACACCCCTTTTTCGCAAAGGGATAGCGCTTAATCGACATGTCCGTGCCATTTGACAGTTATCGTCGACTTTATCAATATTATGTTGTAAACCCAGTCTGCATGTGTGAATTCTAAATAATCTTAGCAGAGTTGAGTCATGTATATAAATTACCTAAGTGGACCTAATTTTCTAGTGATAATCTATGTTCCGGAAGGTTTTTTGTCTCACCGATCCATGATTGGCAAAGTTTTCCTTCAACCTAACCCCAAAGCCGGAATGAATTTTGTCATTAGAATCTTAGAGGAATCCTAGTGTGTTGATCTGCTAGATTATATTTGGTCGCAGAACTGGGTGGTCTATGAGGGTCTATGTCAAATGGGTTTTTCCCTTTGAGATGTAAAATTGTAAAAGTCATGATGTAAAGTGTCTTGAGGGTTAGAAAATGTTTTAATCCCCTCATAAGTCCCAAGTCCTAGGTCCTAGGTGATTTTTCCAAAGGCTAAGTTCGAGGATCCAAAAATAAAAATTAAAAAAATTAATTAATTAAAAAATAGATAAAAATAATAATAAAATTTTAAAAATAATTAAAAAATAAAAAATAAAATAAAATAAAATTTAAAAAATAAATTAAAAAATTAAAAAAAAATAATAAAATAATAATAAGTCAAATTTTTGAGTAAATAAATGCAGAATTTAATTTTTTAATATATTAAAATGCATTTAAAAATTCGACGGATGAGATTAAAAGAAATCTTGATCCTCATCGACGGTCGAGATTAGTTTGACATGGATCACTCGAACTAGCTGTTGGGGATTCTTCCTTTAAATAGGGTGCTAGGGGTCATTTGAGATCAGATGAGATCTGAAAGTCTGGTGCTAAAGAAAGCTCTCTTGTACTCATTTTTGTGCAATAAAGAAAGACTTTGGGTTGAAAATCTTGCTGGTGTTACTCTTCTGAAAGTGTTGTAAGATGATTTATTTTTCTGCATAATTTTATTTTCAGCGATTGATATAGCTTAATGAAGATAGATTTAGGCACAGGTATCTTGTCTAATCTTTGGGGTTTGAATGATAGTTTAGATTCTGAAATATAATGGCAGGTATCTCCATTTGATCTGGGTTTCACTATTGTTTTCTCCCTCTATGCTAATGGTTGATTTTAAGTTGTGCAAGAAATCTTAGTTTTGAGTTTACCGGGCGTTAGGGGAAGTTCTCGGCTGAACCAGTCAACTCCAGGATTGTGTTTTCTGAAAGAGCCCAGCTAGTTTTTTTTAATCCTGGGCTTATCATCTGAAATTTTTTATGAATGCGTGTAGGGTTTTCTGAAGTATCTCACATTAAAATTAAATTCTGATAATATTATTGTGATTATTGACAAATTTGGCTGCTTAAGAGTCGAAAAGCTGTAAACGCTGTAACTATTTAGCTGATTTAGGATTTCAGTTTTGTTTTTTGCACATATTATTTCTGGGTTTTTTGCTTTTGTCGTTGCAAGTTGCAGGTGTAGATCTTAAAAAAATTCAGGGTTTCCATCAAGCAATTTGGAGCAGGAAAGATTTAAAATTTTGATCAGGTTTCTGGACTGCGGGTTTGCAAACTGCGTTTTCATTTTTCACTGCTGCAGAAAAATTTTGAAATTTTTTTTAAGGGATCACAGTTTTTACCGTTGCCATACCCTCTGCCATCTCTCTGCTCTCTCACCCGTTGTCCGTACTCTCAGCTTTTACCTTCATCCCTATCCGTCGGCTTGCATCATCTCGCTGCATCAAACCCTCAAAGCAGCGGTTTCTCCTTTCCTTGCTGCGTAACTTCTCCTTATGCTCATCGACCGACAGTGTTTTTCCTTGCTCTCATCTCATTTTTTTTAATTTTTTAATGCCTCATCTGCTGTCCATTTCTTCCCCATCCCTCATGCACATCCATTTCCCTTGCATCGTTTCTGTTGCTCCTCCTCTTGTTGCCGCCGTCAATTTCCACACTGCCGTCCTTAACCTTCAACGAATTTTTCTGCTACTCGATAGCATTCTGCTCATTTTCTCTCTGCGTGAGTCTGCGCCTTACGTTGTTGCAAATTCCAATCTACGCTGCCTGCGTCCTATTCCATTGTCCAAAACTAATACGCAGATTTGCAGTTTCAAAGCTCAACGCGATCTAATTCCTCACGTGGTTTATGCATTCCTTCAACACCTGCAAAACCCACATTCAAACCCCAGGCTGTCTATCGCTCCCTCTCCATTACGTTGCCCTCTTCTCTCTTGCCAAGACTGTCACGCTGGCTATCCAACCTGCAAGAAAAACACGCAACGAGTTTCCTGCTTAATGATAAGCACTCAAAGCTCAATTTCAAAATTTTTGACGTCGTGAATGAAATATTCGATTGAATCAGACATGCGTACAGATAGAGATTAAGGGTTAGTCTTTTTTTTAATTTTTCTAAAGATTTTAGATTTTTATTTCAGGAACTTTAGCTTTAGAATTAGATTTTAGCCATATTTTGATTCTAAATTTATTTCATTTTAAAAGTATCTTTCAATTTTGAAATTCGTTTAGATTTAGATTTAATTAACATTTAGGATTTGAGTCACTTTGTTTTTTTTTTCTTTTTTATATTTTTGACTTTAAAAAAAAATATAACTTCAAAAATCATAAAAAAAAATATAAAAATCATAAAAAGTATAAAAGTATAAAAAGCATAGACAGTTTCTTTCAGTTTAGATTTTTTTTAATCTTATTTAGGTTTTAGTTTTAATGTTTTGGTTCATTGTTTTTCTATTTCAAACTTATTTAAAGTTTAAATTTTGATTAAAGAAAAAGAAAAAAAAAAAAAAATTGAAAAAGTTCCCATTTTATTTTTGTTAAACTTTAGATTAGATATTAAATTTAATTTAGCTTTTGATTCATTTGGCTTAAGTTGTAGTTTTATAGGCTTTGGGTCTAGTTATAATTTAGCTTAGATTTAAATTTTGGTTTTAGTTTTGACATTTAGAATTTAAATAAAAAGTTTAAAAAGAATTCCCTTTTTTTTAGATTTTAATTATTTTCTGACTTTAGATTTAAATAAATTTTTACTTTAGCCTTAGAGTTAGGATTAAGATCTAAGTTTTTTTCTTAGTTTTTTTTTTTTTAATTAGCCTAAAAAATATATATATGTATATATATATATAATAATAAAATAAAAAATTTATTTAGATTTTATTTCGTTTCATTTTATATAGATCAGGTATGTTTTAGTTAGGCTTTGGTCTAGATTCTAATTTTAGTTTTATTTCATAAAAGATAAAAATCATAAAAAACTCATAAAAATTTAAAAAAGCCCCTTGTTTAAACTTTAGTTAGGATTTTAGTTTTTTTAGATTTAAGTTTTGTTTAATTTTGAGATTTAAAGTATTATTCTCTAGTTTTAGATTCAGATTAGGATTTAAGCTATTTTTGTTTGGATTTTCATTTAAAAAATATAACAAATAAAGAAAAACACAAAAAATTATAAAACTTTAAAAAAATCATAGAGTTTTCTTTTCTTATGGTTTAGATTTTTGATTTAATTTAGTTTAGAATTTTCTTTAGATTCAAGTTTTATTTATTTAGATTTCTGTTTTATTTGGAAAATATAAAAATATTTTTTGAGAAAGTTTTTGCCAGTTTGAGTTTTGGCTCAAGAATTTGTTATGTTTTATCTTTTCTGCTGAGGCTAAAATTTTGATGTGGGAATTAATGTTTATCATTTTTAACATGCTTAAATGTTCGTTCAAAGATTAACTACATGAATGTAATCTCTGGCTAGCATCTTATGTGGCTGTTTAAAGCACTTTATCTTTCGAAATTTTAATTGCTGGAGTATCATTACGCCATTAAGCATTTATTGATTATCTTGCATGTGATAAACGTTAATCTTTGTTGTTTGATGGTAAAATGATTGTTAATGAGTTCATATCTCTGCAGCATTTGATAAATAATCGTTTAATCAGGCACTGGTCTATTAACTTAATAATATAAATTTAGTGTTGGTTTCCCTTCGTGTCTCCCAACCCAACTGGTTCACAGTTGGTCATCCATTTTCCTATAGGATCTACCCCCCTTAGCCGCGGGAGACAGGATTAAACGGAGAGATCGGGAATCAGGGTGACAGCCCCCGGTCTGAGCGTTGTCGTGACAATCTGTGCGACAACAGGGCTCACTACAATGTCGAAGTTGCTAGTAGGTCTCTGATAGGAGGACAAGTTGGAGGGGTTCTCCAACTATAGTCCTTGGAAAGAAAGGATCAAGTTGGTCTTGCAGGTCAACAAGCTCTGGGAGTTTTCCAAGAAAGAAATCAAGAAGCCAATCGACCATAAGGAGCTGGAAATATATGAAGATTTGGATGCGAGGGCAAGATTGGTGATCCTAGATGGTGTGAAGGATGCCCTAATACCTCATTTGTCTGGGAAGAACAATGCGCATGAGATGTGGATAGCTCTTCAGAATTTGTTCCAGAATAAGAATGAGAACTGAGTACTTGTATTGGAGGATAATTTGATGTCCACCATGATGATAAAGGGTGAAAGCGTGACCTCGTAACTGACGAGATTATCTCAAGTCAAAGATGAGCTTGCTGCCATCAGTGTGTTTACCTTAGATGGAGACATGGTAAGGATTGCCTTGAAAGGGTTCACCGAGGATTGGAAGCCCTTCATCAAAGGGATCGTTTCCAGGGAGAAGCTGCCAGAGTAAGATATCTCCTCGTCCGTTACGGTAGACATGAGTCGCTTAACTCCACTCCTACTAGAGGGGATACCTCTGTTGTGTCGATCCTCGACAAATCCTGTGCCTAATACCTCAATGGGAAAACATCGTCTCCATACAACGCTCGGTCTGGCAGCCTACCCATGCCACCTCCTCCAACTAGCTCCTTGCCAGAGAATGCTAATCATCCTATGACCCCATGCGAAACCAACATGCCAAAACAACCCGTGGAATCTGCTCACAAGCCACCTGGCCACTAGTGCCAACTGGAAATCCCTTAAGGAATGCATGTGCTGAGTCACTGGGTTGATTACCTCATCAATTCCATAGTCATCCCACATGTATGATATTGGATAGGAAGCCCCACCTAGATCCCAATTCCAACCTGGGCCTCCAGTACCCTCAGTCTCTGAGAGCTCTCACTGAGCTTTACTCCAATCTACAACCATCTCCATGAGTCCAGTCCACTCCACCTGGTACCACCTCAAAATCTCTTGCCATCCAACCCCAAGAGAGGGATCAAATGCATGAACTCCAACACATAGAAAAATCCCTCCATCTTGCGAGTGTTGCACCCTACGCAGCTCATGTTACCTCATCTCACCATCCTGGTCGACACATAAAATCTATCGAGGTGACTCTGAATCTCTCTCTCTCTGTTGTGCAAAGGTAGGCTAGCAATGTCGCAAGCCCTATCTATATGAGCCAAAAGAGAGCCATTGTTTGGAAGTACTGCAATTCTGTTGACAATTTGTGCATCTGTCTGCACTAAATCAGTGGCTGGACCCTCGTCCTCCTCCATCATGGGCTCAACTTGAGCCTCCAACAGTACCTCCATAGACAACTCGGCATGCAAGACATGCTCACCAGTCAGCTGTAGCTGGCTGTCATCTTGAAGCTTTGTCATAGACCTAGATGCCTCTTGTTGACCACTACTGGTCAACTACCCATGCAGTACACCCCCTTTTCTTGGCAGAAAGGGGTAGCACCTGATCGACATGTCCGTGCCATCCCGCAGTCATCAACAGCTTAATCGATTTATGTTGTAAACCCAGTCTGCATGTATGAATTGTAAATAATCTTAGCAGACCTGAGTCATGTATGTAAATTGCCTAGGTGGACTTAACTTTCTAATGATAATCTACGTCCCGGAAGGTTTTTCGTCTCACCGATCTACGATCGGCAGAGTTTTCCTTCAACCTGACCCCAAAGCCGGGATGCATTTTGTTATTAGAACTTTAGGAGAATCCTAGTGTGTTAATCTGCTAGATTATAGTTGTGTCGCAGAACTGGGTGGTTTATGAGGGTCTATGTTAAAGTGGGTTTGTCCCCGTAAGATGTAAATTGTAAAAGTCATGATGTAATGTGTCTTGAGGGTTGAAAAATGTTTTAGTCCCCTCATGAGTCCTAAGTCCTAGGTCCTAGGTGATGTTTCCAAAGGCTTAGTTCGATGATCCATTTAAGAAAATAAATAAAATAATAAAATAAATAAAAATTAAAAAATTAAAAAATGAAATAAATAAATAAAAAAATTATAAAATAAAGCAAAAACCCTAAATAATAAAATAATAATATTTTTTGTGAATGCATGCAAAATATCATTTTTTAATAAATCGATGGATGAGATTAAGAGAAGTCTTGATCCTCATCGACGGTCGAGATCATTTCGACATGGATCACTCGAACTAGCCGTTGGGATCATTTCCTTTAAATAGGGTGCTAGGGGTCATTTCAGATCATTCGATCTGTGAGTCTTGTACTGAAAAAGCTCTCTTGTAATCTGATTTCTGGTTAATAAAAGAAGACATTGGGGTCCAAATCTTGTCGGTGTTACTCTCTGGAAGTGCTGTGAAATGCTGTGAGATGTTTAATTTTCTGCATATTTCATTTTTCAGCCATTAATAATAGCTTGTTTTTTAGAGTATTGTGAGCACACGCATCTTGTTCACTTGCTAGAGTTTGAGTGTTGTTAGGGTTTCTGAAGTAATGGCAGGTATCTCCATTACTTTCTGAGATCTAGCAGCATTCTTGCTCTCTTTACTGATGGTTGCTTGAGTTGTGCAGAAAAAACCTTTATTGAAGAATATTTGTGGGCGTTTGGGGAAGTTCTAAGCTGAACCAGCCGACCCCCACAGGCTCTTCTTTGCAAAGCCCAGCTGATTTTGGCCCTGGGTTTATCATTTAAAGTTTATTTCCTGTTTTGCATGAGAGATTTTATTCCTGTTCACAGCAGAATTCAAGTCTTCTGATATTTCGAAAAACATCACTGCAATTATTGTTAAATCTGGCTATCCTAGAGCTATAAATTTTGCGATTTTAGGTTAATTTTGAAGGGTTTTACTTTGAAGTTTTGCATATATCTGCCGGGCTCTTGTTTTCTGCTCTCCAGGGTTTGCGCTGCCTAGGGTTTTGCAGGCTCACGTACTTCTGATCTGAGGCAAGCCAAGGAATATCTGAGAAATATCAAAGGGTTTCAAAGACCCACGCTGTTGCTACAGCCACGAACACTGTTTATAAAGACCTCTGCCATCATTCGTGAGGCCTGCGAGAAATCGTATTTATTTTGTCGTTGCTGCTCAGATTGGACTGTCACCACGATCAGCGTAAAATCCTCCAAACAAAACAGTGGCCATCACGCAGAAAATCGACCACATATTTACCGCCAGGCTCCCCATCGCTTTTCAAGCCGTCGTTGTCACCTTAACCCTTTTCGACCCTTAATTTTTTTTTTCGCGGCTTTATCCCTGCATTGCATACAAATCAGTTTAAATTTTCTTTCTTACGCGTGCCAGCGTCCATCCACTCTGTCAAGCTGCAAATCAGCCAGCATCGCTGGCCTATTTTCCTTTGCATTGCTCCTATACCCCTCTGCCAGCTCAGCGTGGCTCTCGTTTCGGTCTGTCTCAAATCCGCAGCCTCGCCTCCACGCATTTTGTCCACCGCCGCTATCCTGTATACACCGAGCATTCAACAAATTGTTTAAAATTTATGGATATGCAGTTAAGATCACGTTTTGAATACGCCAGGTGAGAAAGCTAGTCTCAATCGAAGCATTTCGAAGCAGCATCCGCAGGTAAGCTCTAATCATTTTTCAAATTTTAAATCACCGCTAAAAAAAACGTGTTTCTGAGCCCGAAAACTGTCAAGCACGTCTAAAATCAATCTGCAAAAAACTGTAAATGCGCCATTAATCGTAATGTTTTTTTTTCGCCTGTCGTATCTTTCTTGTTTATGCAAAGTGTCGTTTTAGGTTTCACGTTTTCATAACAAATAAAAATAAATCAACAAGCTGAAAGTTTTGGTTTTTTTTGTTTCAATTCTAATATAGGCTATAGATATTTAGAATAGCCCCCCTTTTTTAGTTTAGGATTTAATTGTAACCTAGTTTAATAATTTTAAATTTTATTTTGTTAAGTTTTAGTTTTATTTTTAGTTTCAAATTTTTTTTTTAATAAAAAAAAAAATCATAAAAGGTATATAAAAAAAATAATAATAATAATAATAATAATAAATATATATATATATATATATATATATATATATATATATTTGTTTTGTTTGATTTTAGAATAAATTTTAGCTTAGATCCTATTTTAGTCAAGTTTTATTTTTATTTAAGATTTAATTTAGTTTTGCTTTAGATTTAGGTTTTAACTTTTAGCATTTAGTTTTTTTTTTTTTTTTTTTTTTTTAAATATATATATATATTTTAGAAATAGATTTTGCTTTTGTTTTGTTTTGTTTTGTGTTTTTTTTTTTTTTTTTTTTTTTTTTTTTTTTTGAATATATATATATTTTAGAAATAGATTTTGCATTTAGTTTTCGTTTTAAATTTTGCCTGAAAATCATAAAAAATATTGTGGAATTTTCTTTTGCCGAATTCAGTTATTTTCGGGAAATTATCGTGATATATCTTCTATGTTGGGATTGAAACTTTTCAAGTTTGCATACAAATGACCATCTTAAAGATTTAGTGGCATAAAGGAGATATCTGGTTAATGATTCATGATTTACATGATTGTTTAAAGCACCTATTGAAATTTTCTTAAATTGCTGGATATTGGTCATTGCAAGAACTTTGTGGTTTTACTGGATATTTAAGCACAGTCCTAGTTATTTGATAAGTAATCGTTTAAACATCAATTTCATAAGGCACTGGTCCACCAAATTAATAAAATCATTTCAGCATTTCGTGTCTCCCAAACCAACTGGTCGACAATTGGTCTCCTTCATCTCGTAGGGTCTACCCCCCTTAGCCGCGGGAGACAGGCTTAAACGGAGGGATCGGGGATTAGAGTGACAGCCCCCAGTCTGAGCGTTGTCGTGTCAATCTGCGCGACAACATTTTTTGGCGTCGTTGCCGGGGACAGAGTTTTTCTATCCTTGGTTCTTTCTTTTCAAGCTTTCCTGTGTTTAACTTCTTGTTCAGGTGGCGACTCCACTTCCTATATTATCTGCAAGAGTGTACACTAGAAGGCATCCAAGCAGTCTGTGCAACCCTAATCCTAATCCTTAAAAGGTCTTCAGGGTGCGATCACACAAACTCGCTTCTCGTACACTTCTTGGAAATCTTGGACAAGAAGCCCTCTCCAATATTCATTTGCTCTTTAAGGGTCAAGTTAGGCGCAGCACCATGAGTATGTATGCCCCTTGTGATTTTTCTAACATTCCTGGATACCCCAATGATATTCCATCTGTTGGGATAGACAAATTGCCTAGCTTTCAAGGTGATAATGCCATTACTGTTAATTCCCATTTGCGAGATTTCAACATATGGATGACTAAGTATGCAAGATCTACTGATTTTGATCATGAAGATGTCAGGATGACTCTTTTTATCTTGACTCTAGGAGGTGATGCTTATGATTGGTTTACAGAAAAGCCTCCAAATTCATTCGACTCCCTACAATCAATCATTAATGCTTTTAAAGAAAAATATGGAGATAAGAGAGAGGGAAGACATCTTGTAAAAGCTATTAGTCTAATAAAAAAGAGAGAGGATGAAACTGTTGAGGAATTTAATAGAAGGTTTAATGGTATTATTAGAGAATTACCTCAAGACTATAAACCTACAGATATAACTCTCCAAGACTTTTACATTGATGCCTTTAGTCCTAAACCATCTTATGAGTTAAGGCGTGCTAAACTTAATGATTATAGAGATTGTCAAGCCTTAGCTATAGAACTTGAAAAGGACAAGGCAGCTTCTGGGAAGTCTGAAATCCCAGGTTTTGATAGGGCTGCTACGAAACTAAAGGAACCTAAGGGAAAAGCAGTCCAAGAGCCAGAAAGTGAGCTTGTTCTCAAGTTGCTTCAAAAAATTGAAACTATGGAAATTAATCATAATAAGGAGATAAACACTTTGCAGAATAGGTTGATTCAAATGGAAAGAGCGCAATCGCAAAATTTTCAACCTCGAAATAATAATAACAGAAATAATAATTGGCAAAGAAAGGGTCAATCTAGTGAGCAGAGACCCCCTAATCCGCTTACTAATCTGGTAGATAATGCTCCTCCTTACTGTCGTGTTTGCGATGCTCTTCATGAAGAATCCTCTTGTCCCATCGTCAGAAGAATCTTAGATAATGGAATGTTTGGGACAGGTGATCAAATAAACGTAGTAGGGAGCAAGTTTCCTTTGCCTATGAATGATTGGATAGAGGTTAAGGAAAGGAGCTATGATGTTATGAATCCTTCATCTGCTTTTAGTATAAATAACCTTGAAAATGAAGATGATATTTTGGCTAGGTTATATGGTGAGAAACCCTCTCCTGAGAAAATTTTAGAAATTGCTAGAGATAAGGGTTTGACATACCAAAGAAGGGATAAAGATCAGAGCGGGAATCAAATTCCCACTCGAACTTTGAACCCTGGTGTAAACTCTGGAATAGATATCGATTTGGGAAGTTGGTTTAACAATGCAAAAATCTGGGTTCCTGTATCTGAGATTGCTAAGATCCCTTCCCAAAGAGACAAGTTACTAAAAGCGATTCAGGGTCCTCAAGTCAACGCTTCTCAACAGAAGACTCGCGAGGTTGACTATCATGATGCTCCCATATATCTGCAAAGCGTAGATGCTGATAACAAAGATCATCAACCCTTCTTTATCACCTTATTAGTCAATGGGTATAAATTGAATAACTGCATGTTGGATTCAGGCGCATCTGCTTGCGTTATGACTAAAAGGGTCATGGAACAGCTTAACTTAAGAGTTTCTAGACCCTACTATAATATATGTGCCATGGATTCTAAGAAAATCGAAGTACACAGTTTAATCAAGGATTTACAAGTTCATCTTTCAGTTTACCCAGACATCATGGTTGTTATGGATATTGTTGTCGTTGATGTACCTGATGCTTGGGGTATGCTGCTATCCAGAAAGTGGGCCTCTGATCTAGGAGGAAGCATTCAAATGAATTGGTCATATGCTATGATTCCTTCTCCTAGGGGTGATGGTTTTGTTAGACTAAATAGAGAGCCCGAGAGGAAATTTCATGTTGAAGATCCTAAGAAGCCTCATAATGAAATAATTAGAGAGCAATCTGACATCGGGAACTATTCTATCATGTCTAATTTCATAATTCCTCCCGATGATAAGATTAAGGATCTTAAGGATAAAGTTTGGTATATGTACTTCGATGGTGCGTCCTCTAGTCATGGTAAAGGTGCTGGAGTAGTGCTTAAATCTCCCCTTGGTCACACTTTCAAGTTTGCCTATCGTTTAGAATTTGAAGCAACCAACAATGTCGCTGAGTATGAAGCCATATTGTTGGGACTTGAATTGGCCAAGGCTTTGAGGGTTAAATTACTTAGCATTAAGGGGGATTCCGATCTGGTTATCATGCAGCTTAAAAACAAATTCACATGTAGGAATCAGAGATTAAGAAACTATCGAAATGTTGTGTGGGATACTATGGAGCATTTCGATGCCCTTAACCTTGAAGCAATTCCTAGAGAACAAAATAGTTTGGCAGATGAACTTGCTGTAGCTGCCACAACTTTCCAGTTATCTGATGAGTTAATTAACGATAAAATCAAAATGGAAGTAATATTTAGACCATTTGTTCCAGACAACTCAGAGCATTGGCAAGTTTTTAATGATGAAAAGCAAGTCATTCGTTTTCTCAATAGTTTGGATGAGTTTGAGGATTTCCGGATAGTTTCTGAGGAGGATGGATCTTTAGATCATGGACATATCATAAATCCTACTCCCAGAAATGTGGTTGCCTTAGAGCAACATTTTGATCGACATGATGCCACGAAGCTAAGAGAAGAAAACAAGATGGACCCAGGCGAGTACCTCGAAATTAACATTGGTACTTCTGAAAATCCGAAAATAGTTAAAATTGGTAAAGGTACTAGTTTGGAGGAAAGGAAAAAGTTAACCGATTTACTTCATGAATATAGAGATGTTTTAGCTTTTTCCTATGATGAATTAAAGGGCTATAGGGAAGATGTTATTGAGCATACTATTCCCTTAAAGGACGAGAATGCTAAACCCTTTCGGCAGAAACTTAGGCAAATTAATCCTAAATTAGCCCCCTTGGTCCAGAAAGAACTTGCAAAGATGCTTTCAGCAGGGATCATTGCTCAAACTAGGCATTCGACATGGTGTTCGAATTTGGTGATTGTTAGGAAAAAGAACGGTACAATAAGACTTTGTGTCGACTTTAGAAACCTTAATCTAGCATGCAAAAAGGATAACTACCCTTTGCCAAACATGGAAACTTTGTTGCAAAGAGTAACTGGGTCTGGAATGATGTCGCTGCTAGATGGTTTTTCTGGGTACAATCAAGTATGGGTCAAAAGGGAAGATCGGCACAAGACCACATTCACAACACCATGGGGTACTTTTGAATACATCAGAATGCCATTTGGGTTAACAAATGCTGGGGCTACTTTCCAAAGGGCTATGGATTATGCCTTCAAAGGGTTAATCGGGAAAATTATCGAAATTTACCAAGATGATCTTACTGTTTTCTATAAAGATGGTATCAGTCATATAGATCATCTTAGGCTAGTTTTCGATAGATGTAGAGAATATGGAATTTCTTTGAATCCGGCTAAGTCTGTTTTTGGGGTAACAGAAGGGAAATTACTCGGTCATATCATTTCTAAGGAAGGAATCAAGATCGATCCCGAAAGAATTGAAGCAATTCAAAAGATTCCTCTCCCGCATAATCTTAAATCCCTTCAGTCTTTTCTTGGAAAGATAAATTTTATTAGAAGATTCATCCCAAATTATGCAAAAATAGCTAAGCCCATTCAAAGTCTTCTGAAGAAAGATGCGAAATTTCTCTGGCAAGAAGAGGGAAAAAAGGCTTTCCAAGAAATCAAGTCTGCTATCGCAAAAGATCCTGTCCTGGTTAGTCCTGATTACTCCAAGAATTTCATGATTTTTTCTTTCGCTTCTGAAGATACCATTGTCGGTGTCCTGCTTCAAAAGAATAAAGATGGTCATGAGCAGCCTATTGCTTTCATGAGTAGAGCACTTCAAAACTCCGAATTGAAGTACAATACCATGGAAAAGCAGGCTTATGCCCTGGTCAAGTCTCTTAAGCATTTTAAAACTTATGTGGGTTATTCTAAGATCATTGCTTTCGTCCCACATTCTGCGGTTAAGGACATATTAACTCAAACCGATTGCTTAGGGACTCGTGCTAGGTGGGTTACTAGGATACAGGAGTATGATTTGGAAATCAGACCCACCAAGCTGATCAAAGGCCAAGGTTTAGCTCAGATGTTAACCGAAGGTAATGAAAAGACTCTTGGCTTGTTATGTCTTAGCGATCTATCTTCGCCAGAGTTGCAAAGATTGGCGGAGCATGAGTGGTATAAGGACATAGTTTATTACTTGATGAATCTAGCATGTCCTAACCATTTAGTTGCTCATAAGAGAAGGGCTCTTAGACTAAAAGCCACTAAGTATTGCCTTATGAAGGATGGCCTTGGATGGAGAAATCGTGAAGGCATAGTGCTTAGGTGTGTTGACGATGTTGAGTCCAAAAGATTAATCTCCGAGTTTCATTCAGGATTTTGTGGTGGTCATTATGCCGCTAGAACTACCGCCCACAAAATCCTGAGAGCTGGCTATTATTGGCCTTCGATTTTTTCTGATGTGCACAAGTTTGTTAGAGCGTGTCAAGCCTGTCAACTGTTCACTGGGAAGCAGAAGCTTGCTGCCCTTCCTCTACAACCTGTCATTGTAGAGGCACCTTTTCAGCATTGGGGTCTGGACTTCATAGGGAAGTTCCATGAAAATTCTAGTAATGGCTACTCATGGATTTTGACTGCCACGGATTATTTTACTAAATGGGTCGAAGCCATTCCTGCTAAGAATGCCACTGAAAAGGTTATTATGGATTTCATTGAGAATAACATCATTACTAGATTTGGTGTCCCCGCTAAGATCACTACGGACAATGCCAGGGCTTTTAGTTCTTTAGAGTTTTCATCCTTTTGTTTCAAGTATGGCATTGTCTTATCTCATTCGTCAAATTACTATCCTCAGGGTAATGGTTTGGCTGAATCAAGTAACAAAAATCTTATAACCATTATCAAGAAGATAGTAGGAGATAATAAGAAATCTTGGGACAGCAAAATCAAGTATGCTTTATGGGCAGATAGAATTACTAAGAAGAAATCTACTGGTAGATCTCCCTTTGAATTAGTTTATGGCTTGGATGTTACTTTACCTGTGCACCTGAAGTTGCCAGCTTATCAGCTTCTCCAAAAATTTTCTACTAATAAAGATGTTGTTCAGAATAGAATAGACCAAATTGTCGAGTTGGATGAAGCTCGTAGAACAGCTTTCGAGGCTATATGTAAAAATCAATCTAATATTAAGAAAAGCTTTGATAAATGCTCTCGATCTAGATCTTTGCAGGTTGGAGATATGGTTTTACTTTGGGATCGCAAGAATGAAAAGCCGGGAAAACATAAGAAGTTTGATAGTTTGTGGCTGGGACCATACATCATTAGAGATATAGCTGGGCCAAACTCATTCTACTTGAGCAGATTGGATGGCGAACCACTTGATCTACCAGCGAACAGCCAAATGCTCAAGTTGTTCTTCAGAGATGATATCTGATGCCATGGGGCATCTTCTGTATTATTCTGGATTTTCACATTCCTACAGTGCAGCAACGTGTCCCCAAGTAGAGCCAGATGTTGACCACTACTGGTCAACTACCCATGCAGTACACCCCCTTTTCTTGGCAGAAAGGGGTAGCACCTGATCGACATGTCCGTGCCATCCCGCAGTCATCAACAGCTTGATCGATTTATGTTGTAAACCCAGTCTGCATGTATGAATTGTAAATAATCTTAGCAGACCTGAGTCATGTATGTAAATTGCCTAGGTGGACCTAACTTTCTAATGATAATCTACGTCCCGGAAGGTTTTTCGTCTCACCGATCTACGATCGGCAGAGTTTTCCTTCAACCTGACCCCAAAGCCGGGATGCATTTTGTTATTAGAACTTTAGGAGAATCCTAGTGTGTTAATCTGCTAGATTATAGTTGTGTCGCAGAACTGGGTGGTTTATGAGGGTCTATGTTAAAGTGGGTTTGTCCCCTTAAGATGTAAATTGTAAAAGTCATGATGTAATGTGTCTTGAGGGTTGAAAAATGTTTTAGTCCCCTCATGAGTCCTAAGTCCTAGGTCCTAGGTGATGTTTCCAAAGGCTTAGTTCGATGATCCATTTAAGAAAATAAATAAAATAATGAAATAAATAAATAAATAAAAATTAAAAAATGAAATAAAAAAAAAATTATAAAATAAAGCAAAAACCCTAAATAATAAAATAATAATATTTTTTGTGAATGCATGCAAAATATCATTTTTTAATAAATCGACGGATGAGATTAAGAGAAGTCTTGATCCTCATCGACGGTCGAGATCATTTCGACATGGATCACTCGAACTAGCCGTTGGGATCATTTCTTTTAAATAGGGTGCTAGGGGTCATTTCAGATCATTCGATCTGTGAGTCTTGTACTGAAAAAGCTCTCTTGTAATCTGATTTCTGGTTAATAAAAGAAGACTTTGGGGTCCAAATCTTGCCGGTGTTACTCTCTGGAAGTGCTGTGAAATGCTGTGAGATGTTTAATTTTCTGCATATTTCATTTTTCAGCCATTAATAATAGCTTGTTTTTTAGAGTATTGTGAGCACACGTATCTTGTTCACTTGCTAGGGTTTGAGTGTTGTTAGGGTTTCTGAAGTATGGCAGGTATCTCCATTACTTTCTGAGATCTAGCAGCATTCTTGCTCTCTTTACTGATGGTTGCTTGAGTTGTGCAGAAAAAACCTTTATTGAAGAATATTTGTGGGCGTTTGGGGAAGTTCTAGGCTGAACCAGCCGACTCCCACAGGCTCTTCTTTGCAGAGCCCAGCTGATTTTGGCCCTGGGTTAATCATTTAAAGTTTATTTCCTGTTTTGCTTGAGAGATTTTATCCCTGTTCACAGCAGAATTCAATTCTTCTGATATTTCGAAAAACGTCACTGCAATTATTGTTAAATCTGGCTATCCTAGAGCTGTAAATTTTGCGATTTTAGGTTAATTTTGAAGGGTTTTACTTTGAAGTTTTGCATATATCTGTCGGGCTCTTGTTTTCTGCTCTCCAGGGTTATCATTGCGCTGCCTAGGGTTTTGCAGGCTCACGTACTTCTGATCTGAGGCAAGCCAAGGAATATCTGAGAAATATCAAAGGGTTTCAAAGACCCACGCTGTTGCTACAGCCACGAACACTGTTTATAAAGACCTCTGCCATCATTCGTGAGGCCTGCGAGAAATCGTATTTATTTTGTCGTTGCTGCTCGGATTGCACTGTCACCACGATCAGCATAAAATCCTCCAAACAAAACAGCGGCCATCACGCAGAAAATCGACCACATATTTACCGCCAGGCTCCCCATCGCTTTTCAAGCCGTCGTTGTCACCTTAACCCTTTTCGACCCTCAATTTTTTTTTCGCGGCTTTATCCCTGCATTGCATACAAATCAGTTTAAATTTTCTTTCTTGCGCGCGCCAGCGTCCATCCACTCTGTCAGGCCGCAAATCAGCCAGCATCGCTGGCCTATTTTCCTTTGCATTGCTCCTATACCCCTCTGTCGGCTCAGCATGGCTCTCGTTTCGGTCTGTCTCAAATCCACAGCCTCGCCTCCACGCATTTTGTCCACCGCCGCTATCCTGTATACACCGAGCATTCAACAAATTGTTTAAAATTTATGGATATGCAGTTAAGATCACGTTTTGAATACGCTAGGTGAGAAAGCTAGTCTCAATCGAAGCATTTCGAAGCAGCATCCGCAGGTAAGCTCTAATCGTTTTCAAATTTTCAATCACCGCTAAAAAAAACGTGTGTTTCTGAGCCCGAAAACTGTCAAGCACGTCTAAAATCAATCTGCAAAAAACTGTAAATGCGCCATTAATCGTAACGTTTTTCTCCGCCTGTCGTATTTTTCTTGTTTATGCGTATGTAAAGTGTCGTTTTAGGTTTCACGTTTTCATAACAAATAAAAATAAATCAACAAGCTGAAAGTTTTGATTTTTGTTTCGATTCTAATATAGGCTATAGATATTTAGAATAGCCCCCCCTTTTTTAGTTTAGGATTTAATTGTAACCTAGTTTAATAATTTTAAATTTTATTTTGTTAAGTTTTAGTTTAAATTTTTTTTTTAATTAAAAAAAAAAAAAAATTCATAAAAGGTATATAAAAAAAAATAATAATAATAATAATAATAAAAATATTTGTTTTGTTTGATTTTAGAATAAATTTTAGCTTAGATCCTATTTTAGTCAAGTTTTATTTTTATTTAAGATTTAATTTAGTTTTGCTTTAGATTTAGGTTTTAACTTTTAGCATTTAGTTTTTTTTTTTTTTTTTTTTTTTTTTTTAAATATATATATATATTTTAGAAATAGATTTTGCATTTAGTTTTTGTTTTAAATTTTGCCTGAAAATCATAAAAAATATTGTGGAATTTTCTTTTGCCGAATTCAGTTATTTTCGGGAAATTATCGCGATATATCTTCTATGTTGGGATTGAAACTTTTCAAGTTTGCATACAAATGACCATCTTAAAGATTTAGTGGCATAAAGGAGATATCTGGTTAATGATTCATGATTTACATGATTGTTTAAAGCACCTATTGAAATTTTCTTAAATTGCTGGATATTGGTCATTGCAAGAACTTTGTGGTTTTACTGGATATTTAAGCACAGTTCTAGTTATTTGATGATAAATGATTGCTGTTCATGGTTTATATTCTTACATCGTCTAGCAAGTAATTGTTTAAACATCAATTTCATAATGCACTGGTCTACCAAATTAATAAAATCATTTCAGCATTTCGTGTCTCCCAAACCAACTGGTCGACAATTGGTCTCCTTCACCTCGTAGGGTCTACCCCTCTTAGCCGTGGGAGACAGGCTTAAACGGAGGGATCAGGGATCAGAGTGACAGCCCCCGGTCTGAGCGTTGTCGTGTCAATCTGCGCGACAACACCTCTATACCTATCGGCTCCTCATCAACGATGGAGATGTCTCCCAGCGCCACATCAACCGGTGGTGCGCTGCTGTCATCTGAAAACTCAGTCACAACACTAGGTACCTCATCAACTGTCAGCATCTCATCAACGGGTGTATGTTCAACTGCCTCCTTGCCAACCATGGCCCCTTCAATTTCCTTTCATTTTTTGCCTTGATCCTCCTCATCATCCCTGCATAATTCCTCTGAATTCCCAGTAATTTGTGCACATCTCTTAGTTCACAAAACTCCCAAGAAGAGAGGGACGCTTGAATGCCATGTCCCAATGATTGGTATGCCCTCCAATTTGTTGCTAATAACTCCACATCAGTTGCAATCATGTCTTGCCATCTTGATGCATTATCCATAATTTTGGGCATAGTGAATTTGTTGTATAATTGAGAATGGTCATGATTCCCCATCGTGGTGTGAATCAACTACTACCCCACATCAATCATGATTTGTTGCAGACTAATCACCTTATTCAAGGTTACTGCCATGTTGTTTGATTTTAATCTTTCTGTGGATCTCATGATTTCTTAGCTTTTCATTCTAGCCTTGTCATCACTTGGCTTAAGGCCCACAACTTGTCCAAGATCATGGCTTCGATACCACTATAATATTCCTAATTGGAAAATAACAGTAAATACCAAAAACATGAACTAGGAACAACAGTTAAAAATAAAATCCAAGGACCCAAATTAGAACACCATAGAAAATAAGCAGAATAAGGTTTGGCCCAACTCCAAGCCAAAACTGAACTCACAAAGTGATGCAAATTTGTCAACTTATAAGCAAATTGCCCTGCTATAAGAATGAGGATTTCGGGCCTAAATATCTCCTGAAAAATTCTGTAGAACTAGCTGGAGACTCCTCTCAATAAATCCACAAAAACCCAGAAACGGTTTGGGCTGAATCCACCAACTCCCAGTGACCCTCAAGTGTGAATTGCCCAATCTGGCCAAAAAACGCCCCACGGTTTTGATAATACTAAATTATGTCCAAATCTACCATGGGACATTTCTCCAAACTCTGGCTAAATTCTCTACTAAGAAATACCTATTGTTATCACTCATAATTTTCCCTAGAAGTTATCAGAAGAAGGAAAAGGCCAAGGTAACTACAAATCGATCTTTTAAGTATAGGCTCTAGCCAACCTATGACTCAGAGAGGGCTCTCTATTTATGTTTTAGCTTTGTTTGCTGGGATTTTAGACTAGTTCTTAAAGTTCAAGGGTTTTTAGATTTGTATTGGAAGTTGGATGGTGGAATCTTTATGCAGATGGATAGAATGATGTCTCTGGCTATTGGGCTATGGAGTCAAAGAAGGGCAACAGAACTGGGATTAAATCATTAAAGGGAGTGTTCAATGGGCAAGCTAGCAGAGTGAAACACAAGTTTTTAAGTCGAATGGGTGAAATGATCTTAACCAGGGTGAGAGGGCACTTAAGAATCCTCAAACCGGGATTAAAAGGAGGAATAGAGGATGATCATGAGCAAAGGGTAGTTAAGAATCCTTTATTATAGACCAAAGGGAAACTACCTGAACTAAGGAGCAATCAAGAATTCCTTAACTTAGATAATTTAGCAGAAAACATACAAAATGCTTAATAGTCAAAACAGAGTGCAGTGAAGCAAGTTCTAAGATATCATTCCATATTAAAGCATTTAGATTTCAGATACATTTAAGATTATGGGAAAAACTTTTAAAGAAAAATGACAACATAAAGAAGATACTTGTCTGTATTTCGCAGTACACAGGAATCTAGTGAAACGTCTTTGCTTTATTCAATAATCCAGCGTGTTGGTCAAAAAGTGATACAATAGCTTACAGTCTTTGATCAAGAAAACTATAGAAATGTCTAAGAATCCACACTATATACTTCGAATTTTGAAGTATTTATACAAAAAATCATTACAAAATATCCCAAAACAACTTGAGATTTATTCTAGGAAATACAAATATCTTCTTGCAAGAAGATAGAGATAGCTAATGAACCGTTTCATGTTGTCCCTTTTATTATGGTTGTGCTGGCCTTTATTGTTGAAGTGTTAGCCTTTTAATCTGGCCTGTAGTTGTGGAGTTTCACACTGGAGTCTTCTTGACTTTCATCCTTTGTAATATCCCCTATCAAGAATACACCCCAAACACAAGCAAACTCCAACCAGAGATGGACAGGGAGGGCATTTACCAGATATGTCGCCTCTAAAAAGAGGACGAGATCCAGAGGCTACCTGGCCCTTTCCAGACTCTATCTAAGAGTATAATAAAAACACACAAGTGGTATAATAGCCGAGAACGCTCAAAGAGACACAAATAACAATGATATGATATATATCAAATAAATCATAAGCAGATGCACAAGAAATGCAGAGATAATGCTAAGCCATTTTAATATACTGAGAAATAAAATGAGTACAGGAGGTGATCAGGAAGATGGCACCCATACTTGCACTGGGCAAGTGAAGAAATACACTCAGAATAGCAAAGGAATGGCCCCTCTCTAATTTGTGTCCAAGCTGCTAGGAAACGGCTATGCTGTTGTTGCTGCTAGAAATCAAATGAGGGTTTGGGGCTGCTCCCCTCCTCAGAAAAGGCTGAAACTCTGGAATCAGACTCTACTCAAGAAACCCAGAAAGCTCTCCTGGAATGTCCGACCCCCGAAAATCACCCCCTTGGGGTTCTGCACAGTCTCTCAGTGCTCTGCGTTGCCACTAAATGCAACCCTCCAGAAATATGCCTGAAACCCCTGCCAAGAACTCTCCAGCTACAAGGGTTGATCCCCTGCTCTACCTCCCAGCACAAAACCAGAATTGTGTCCCTCTCTCAGTGCTGCGCAGTCCTCCAGAACTGCATCCCTCTCTCAGTGCTGCGCAGTCCTCCCAAAATGCTGATAAACTGCTGCTGAAACGCTGGAGTATCTACAACTGAAATGCCAATGGGAAATACCTTGCCTGAGCAGGCACTCGAAGTCCCCCGGAGCTAAGGGTGAGATCTCCGAACAGAGACACTCAGTGCACTAAACAGTGATGCAGACTAGCTAAACAACAAGCGTTCTCTAAGCCAAACGACTATCACAAATGCACATAACCGAATGATCAAAATGAGGGGGCTCCTCTCTCTTTTATAGCTTCTGCCTCTCTCAATCCCAATGCTCACCTTCTCCTGCGTGATTCCCCTTTTGCCATGTGGTCCTCCCCTCCTACACAGTCCCTCCATGTGTCTGCGTAGGCTCCATTTTTGCGTCCCCCCCTTTTTGGCCCCCTTGGCTCTCCCTTTAAGTCACAACGTTGTGCTACTAGGAAGTGACTTTTATTCTAAAAGTGAGTTATGTCCCCCTTTCTCACTTTTTTTATTTACAAAATAACTATAGAAGGCAAAATTTGGCAAAATCGAATATTCCAATTAGCTGGGGCTAATTAGGAATATTACATCCTTTAACTGATACTCTTTAACTCTTATACTCTTTGACCCTGCTGCCCTGTTTTCATCTGTTTTACCTGGCTGCCTTCATTTTTACTGTGTAGTAAATTTCTGCTATAAATTTATCACAGTAAATCTATCATCTTCTCCCACCATTTTTCAATTGGTAATTTCACATTCACCATTCTCCTGTATATTTCATCAGCCTCAATATACTTTGCAAAATTTGGCTTGGTGAGGAACAAATGTTTTACCTCATGCTCAAGGAAAAACAAGTTTTCAAAGGTGTCATATAATACTTTCACTGTTGGCAGGGCTTTTATGGATGAAGAACTGGCTTGTTCCTTAGCCAATTTTCTGAGTCTATCACCATAGTCCAACTATGTCATTAGTTTATCATTGATGACCATAGGACTGGGCAGACCTTTCTCCCTCAAAATCTGGAATTTAGCCATGAACCTATCAATGGCTACTTGCATATTGTGGCATTTTTCTTCCAAATTAAGCATAAGGTTCCTTTTGGAAAGGACCTTCCTTATTTCTAAAATGGCAGCAGTCTTATCTTCTATATTTAGCTCTTGGAGCTCATATCTGTTCTTGCTGTTGAGGAAGTGGATGAGTCTATTTGCATCCTCTGGCTTATTTCCTAATTCCTTCTTCACTTTCCAGATAGCTTTTATAGCTACCTTTACTAGCTCTGTTTGTTCAAAAATTACTTGGATTGATGGCTAAATATCATTGACAAAGTCAATGATATTGGCCCACAACATTTCTTTGGTTTGTCCAAGTGGTTTCTCCAGTGTTAAATCCTTCTCTAGGATTTTGATTCTCTCACCCATTCTCTGGGCCCTTTGTGTTTCTTGTTTCTGCTTCAGTTGGGCAAGTCTATAGTCTGTTTCCAAACTTGCAACCTTTTCTCTTAACTTGTTCATTTCAGTAGCCTAGATAGACATCTCTTCCATGGCTTTGACAAGTTCTGCTGCTTTCTCTCCTGATGCACTTGCTGCTGATGTAGACTCTGTTGTTGCTGGCAAGGCTATTGCAAGTGGAGCTGTAGGTGCCAAAGATGCTGCTAGTGTGGATGGCACTGTTGTGGAGACTGTGGGGATAACATTTGTTGAAGAGGTGACCACATCTGCCCGTTTTAATTGGATCAAAGCATCCAATTCCTTTTCAGTTTCTTTAAGTTGGTCATTTAATTTCAAGGCCAAGTCCATTAGTTCTTCATGCCCCTGCTGGGCTTCTAGGACTTCCAGTGTTTGTGGATGTTGTCGCTGAGGTATTTTTAGTTGTTTCTTCAAAGCAACTATGTCATCGTTCTTCTTTTTTATAAGTTGTCTTGTAGCTTTTATATCCTTGGGATCGTGTCCCAATTCAATTACTAAGTCCTCTAAGGACTTGATCCTTGTGTCCTTGGCCTATGAGGAGGCCTTCTCCAACTGAAATTGTGTTGAGATGTTGTTCAAGGAGTTCTGTAGTTGATGGGTAGCTATGGCTTTACCTGTAAGGGTGGAGTATATCATCTCTCCAGCTTGTTTGTGTAGCTCAATCTCGTCTATGGGATGAATATCCCTCGCCAACACTTCGAAATCTACCCTTTTGAAATCTGATGTTGTCTTTGGTTGCTGGGTTGTAGGCTTTACCAAGGTCATCTGCAGCTTCCCTTCTTTAATGTCAAAGGCTGCCATTAGCCTTGTTTGATTGGTAGGAGTCAGCTTCAGATATTGTGCATATGTTTGGGCCTTAGGCCTCTCATTTCTAGCCTTGATTTTTGTAATATTCCAAACCCAGAATATTCCTCAAACCCCAGCAAAAACTCCAACCAAATATATGCAAATGATATAATAACCCAGAAGTGATAAAATAACAGTGGAACATCATATAATAATGTAAACTAGAAATATAAGCAGACACACAAGAAATGCAGCGAGAAATGCTAAGCCATTTTATTATACTGAGCAATATAATGAGTACAAGAGGTGATTAGACAGATGGCACCTCGAATTGCACAAGGCAAGTGAAGAAATACTCTCAGAATGACAAGAATGGCCTCTCTGCGTGGATGCTGCTGCTATGTTGTTGTTGTTGCTAAGAAACAAATGATGATTTAGGGCTACTCCCCTCCTCGGGAAAAGCTGAAACTCTAGATTTGGGCTCTACACAAGAAACCCAGAAAGCTTTCCTGGGATGGCCGACCCCCGAAAAACACCCTCTTGGGGTTCTGCGCAGTTCCTCAATGCCCTGCGCTACCACTGAAGAAAACCCCTCTAAACTCTGCCTGAAACACTGCCTGAAACCCTGCCAAAAATCCTCCAATGAGACAAGCGTTGGACCCCTGCTCAATCTCCCAGCATAAATCCACCTGCAAAACCCCAATCCAGCACTACAACCAAAAATAATTGCGTCCCTCTCCAAGTGCTGCGCAATCCTCGAAAATGCTGATGAAGCTGCTGTTGAAATGCTGATAAAACTGCTGCTGAAATACCGATGGAAATACCTTGCCCGAGCAGGCACTCGAAGTCCCCCGGGGCTAAGGGTGAGATCTCCGAACGGAGACACTCAATGCACTAAACAGTGCTACAGACCAGCTAAACAGCCAGCGTGCTCAGAAGTCGAAACGACTGGCTCAAAATGCACATAACTGAATGATCCAAAAAGAGGGGGCTCCTCTCTATTTTATAGCCTCTGCCTCTCACAATCCCTAAGCTCACCTCCTCCTGCGTGATTCCCCTCTTGCCATGTGTTCTTCCCTCCTGCGCAGTCCCTCCATGTGTCTGCGTGGGCACCATTTCTGCGTCCCCCCTTTGGCCCCCTTGGCTCCTCCTTAAGTCACAACATTGTGTTGCTAGGAAGTGACTTATTTATTCTTAAAATGAGTTATGTCCCCCGTCCTCACTTTTTTATTTATAAATAACTATAGAAGGCAAAAATTGGGCAAAATCGAATATTCAATTAGCCATGGCTAATTAGGAATATTACAATTTCTTTATACCTTTCCTTGATATCTTGGCCTTTGTCAGCTAGCATTCTGAAAGAAGACACTTCAACACTGAGCTGCCTTTCCAACATCTGAGTTTGTGATGTGGAAGGCTCTTGCATGCCTCCAGATGGGGTGGCAGGCCTACTTCTTTCTGCTCCTGTATTAGTGACTTCAGTTGAGTCTTCAGTAAACTCTTGCTCAGAGGCTGGATTTAGCCTTTGCCTCTTGTTTGATTCTTGTTGTAAATCAGAGGTGGCCATTCCTAAAGTGGAGGCCCCTTCTCTGTTTCTTTTTGGGATCTTCTCCTCATTTTGAGGAGTTTGCATGACCGGAGGGGTGCTCATAGTAGTCTTTGGTTCTCCTGGTACCTGTAGAAAAGAGTTGTCATCAAGATGCTTTTCTAAATCAATAACAACATTCTCAACATCTACTCTGGTGTTGTCCTGGTCTACTAGGGTACCCTCCACCCATTCTGTCTTATTTGCATAAGCTTCTATCTCAGGTATGCAATGGTGAATGAAGGGTCCTAGCTTGACATTTTGTCTCTTCTTTGTGATGAATTCCAAAGGATCATGTCTCCAGACAAAACTTCTTTGGAACTTCATATTATGTAATATCAAGTCTGCCTCTCGGCCAGCCTCTCTAGAGTTGCATATGAAGGGGCTAGTTGGTCTTTTATTTTGAAATCGGCCTTCTTCCTGGCATTGACAAAGTTTATTTCATCTGCATTGATAATTTGCCTATAGTATTCTAATGCAAACAACCTCATTGGGAGGTATCTTGGTAGCTTGTATGGTGCTAGCATGCAACCGTAAATCCTAATTTCTGTATGGTTCCGGTAAAGGTACCAGTCATCAACATTGGTCTGTTTAGAAAATTGAAGGACTCTCTTTATTTATGGACAGATTCTTGGAGGAGGGCTTCCAGTCAACATTGTCATGACTGGGTGTACAAATAAATCAATAAAATCAGAGTAAGAGTATGGAGACTGGTATTGGTGCATCAATGGGGTCCAAAAAATAACTGACCTGGGCTAACCCTTGGTGTCCAGTTGTTAAAGGGTGAATGGGAACTTCTCTGATTGATAATATAAGAACATATGGTATAAAACTGAGGAGTACTTAAAAACCCTTTCATTGTTCATCCTAAGGAATTGCTCATGCATCCTATCAACTATATATTGGGCATAGTCATAAATGACAGTAGGACGTTGCCCTGGAGTGTAGATGGACATGAAGGCAAGGATTCTTTCATCAATGTACTCACTGGTGGAGTAACCTACAACAAAAGATATCATGGCCACAATATTCTGGCTCCATGGAGAGAAAATCACTGATACATATGGAGGGGAGTCTTTAGGGATGTGTTTCTCTTCTCTAATGAAGGTTTGGAATAGTTGGGCCAACTTTGCAGAGCTAAGTTTGAGATACAAGTCCAAGAAGTCTCCAATTGAGAGTGGGGTTAGATTTGGTCCTGGTTGGAGCTGTAGCATTTCATTTATAGACTCAGCAGTGATGGTGAAAAGGACCTTCTAGTCATGAGACATGACGGTTCTGTAACTGAGGACGTAGCAAGCATAGCACATATGCATAATTTCAAGAAAAATGTGGACTTGGGAGAACTGGTACTTTGGCAAATTTGACTCCCAAAGGTCAATTTCATCAGCATGGTTCAGGAACTTGTCCCTACTTTGGCAATGTACTTTGAGCAGAGGTTTTAGGACAGTGGTATCCTTTATTTGGAAATCTTTATCCGCCAAAGGAAGGTGATCCAGGTCTAAATGAGGTGTAGTGATGGGCCTCACATCCATTGCAATTGGGGCAACCATACTCAGTTCTTGTGGATTTGAGTGTGGGGGGTGATTTAGAGTTTTTAGGGCAACGAAGGTTTTGCAGTGGTTTATGGCTCACAGTGTTAAAATTTAAGTAAATTTGATCTTTTTACTTAATTAACAGTGTCAAAGAGGGTGAATTGATTTGGAATTTGATAATGGAGCTGGAATTCCACGATTAAATACCTGGAATTGAATGAAATTGACCGTAAATGGTGGTTGAAGGCAGCTGCAGAGGTTCGTACGGTACTGGTACAGACTGATGAACAAGCTGAGCTGTTTGCAGCGTCTGTGGGGCAATGGCGGAGGTTCGTGAGCAATTAGGCCGTTTGTAGTGGTCGCAATGACTTTCTGAGCTCTCAAAGGCAAAATGCGCGAAAAGAGTGAAAAGAGGGGTAAACGGGCTTTTATAGGGAAAACGGTTAATTTTGGCGGGTTTCACTATTTGATGAACAGTGACGGTTTTTGGTTAAAAAGGGGGCAGTGGTTTTGGGAGAGCCATCGCACCGCTTTTGTGGTGCGGGTGGTATTCGGGAGGGGTCGCCTGATTCCATTCAGTGCTTGACACGTAGCTTCAGGGGCCAAGGGGGAAACCGCCTTATCGGGCGGGTAAAGGGCAGACGTCGGGCCGACCCAATATGCTTGTGGGGCATTGGATGTGGAGGAGGGACAATCAACGGTGATCGGGAGATGGGAGTTGCGCGGGGGTGAATGATGTGATTTGATGGGGGGCCCGGGGACTTAATCATCAGCGGTATGAGATTAATTTAGAGCTTAATCTCATCGGGGACTTTTTAACATAGGATTAAGGACTGAGGGCGAGTTTTTTATAGTTTTTTCAGGATAAGGGGTAGTAACATAGTTTATAAAATAAACTAAGGGGTGGGACTATTTTATATAAGGGGGTTAAATATATGTGGTAGTGGGTTTTTCGGAAATTTTAGATATTTAATTAAAAAAGTTAATATGAAGTGAAATGAGCGGAAGGGGCATTGTGCCTAGGTGTATGAAATGTTGTGTATTTTCCATATACCCAGTACTTAGAATAAATGTGTTTGGTGGATTTTTTGTACATAAAACATGTTTATAAAGGGGTTTTCCTAGGCAAAAGCACTTAACCTTAGGAAAATGGGTTTTGTGAGGGGAATGAATGAATTATGATGAAAGTTAACACCTTTCCTTCTTAAGTCATCAAACCGAGGGTCCGGTCCCACCAGAAGTCAGAGAAATGCTCTTATGGAAGGGGAGTTAGTGAGTGCCATGGGGGTTAAAATGAATGAGGGGATGTTAAGTAAACCAAATTATGAACCATTGCCTTTGTTTTGTTTACCACTTATGCATATTTAAATGATGCATTTGGAACAATGACACAAGTACTTTAAGTATCAATTACATGACATTTCTGCAACCTTTCTACTACTTATCCATTTACTCATCCTACCATTTTTTCTTCATTTTATTTGGGTGCATTTAGGCTAGCAAACCCTTATCAATCTTTTATTTTCTTTACAAAATAAACTATTTAAGTCTAACACTATATCCTCCAAAGGCTCAGATTAAACTGATGAGCTCATTTTATTCACTCTACCTATCTAATGATCTACCAAGATTACACTGTTTGGTCAGATTTATTCACTACCTATGAAACATAAAATTCAAAGCATGAAATAGCCAAGTTTAAACATTTTGACTATTCATGGATTGTTGCATAAGTAACAAGTTGCACACAATCATTTATTATGCATAATAAATATATAGTAGTGGCATTTTGATTTATACACTTCCCTGGTCTCTTTCGTCTTTTGGGGTTCATATATTTCATTTTTTGACCTATTTTCATTCTTTTTGTCCTTTGATTATTCTTTTAGGACATACCCTCTTTACATTTTTTAACTTTTTTAATATGGAAAACATTTACAGAAAGCAAAGGTATGTACAATATTACAAGGTTTAACCTTAGTCAATCAAAATTATGATTCCTATTGGTATAGGAACCTAACAGTGGCTCCACTTGGGGATGGCATTTCCTGGTGAAATGTCAAGAACTTTGTAGATCAATAGCCTTTGAATTGTTGTTGATGTCACCTTGCAAAATTATCCTCTATGCCTCTGCATTATTGATACTTATGATAGTGAATCTTTAAAGCTTAGGGCCTTCTCTTCGGGCTTCAACTTCAAAGACCACCATCCAATCCAAACTAAACTTTTTGAAGAAAAATGAAATATGTACAATGGAAAGTAAAAATCAGTAGTTAGGTTCAAAATAGTGTTTGAGCATTCGACCATTCACTAGTCCACCTTCTGCTTCTGTACCATCCATTTCTCTTAGGAAGAAAGCATTATTACCTTTGAAAGCATAAATGACATATGGGCCTTTCCAAACTAAAATTTTTGAAGAAAAATGAAATATGTACATTGGAAAGTAAAAATCAGTAGTTAGGTTCAAAATAGTGTTTGAGCATTCACTAGTCCACCTTCTGCTTCTGTACCATCCATTTCTCTTAGGAAGAAAGCATTATTACCTCTGAAAGCATAAATGACATATGGGCCTTTCCATAGGAAATCAAATTTCCCATGTTTACCTTTATCTTCCCTCCTTGAATCCCATTTTAGGACTTTGTCACCAAGGTAGAAATCCTCAGCCTTGGTTCTCTTGTCAAAAAAAAATTTAATCCTTTCCTGCACAGCCTGAGATCTGATATATACTTCCTCCTTGGTTTGTTGAATATGTATTGTTTGGTTGATTCTTCTTTGGATACTATTTGGTTCAACCTGCAATTCTTGAAGCAGCTTCATCACTAGTGTTCCCAAGGAGGATGGAAAAATAGCTTCCATCCCATAAACTAGTTGGTAGGGAGAGGTACCAATCGATTTCTTAGTGGTTAGTCTATCTGCCCATAAGGCATTGACCAACTTTTTATTCCATGTTTTCTTATTATCTTCTAACAGCTTTTTGATGATGTTCACCAAACTTTTGTTTGAGGATTCTGCCAGTCCATTTCCTTGAGCATACAAGGTTGTGGAATGGCCCAGGGTTATATGATACTTGTTGCAGAAATCTATCATTCTTTTTTATTTAAAGGCTGCTGCATTATCAATAATGAGCTTAGTTGGACATCCAAATCTTGATAGAATGTTGGTTTCAAGGAAGGTTATGATAACAGTGTCAGTGGCTTGCCTTGAAGGTATGGCCTCTATCCATTTGGTGAAATAGTCTGTGGCAGTGAGGATCCATTTGTGTTGGGCAAAGGAAGGTGGGTGAATTTCACCAATGAAGTCTAGACCCCATTGTTGAAAAGGTGTTTCAGCAGAGATTGGCTTGAGGGGTAATGGTAGAAGCTTTTTCTTTCCCTCAAAAATTTGACATTTGTGACAGGAGGTCACATGTTTCTTTACATTAGAAAACAAGGTAGGCCAGTAGAAACCGGCTCTAAGAATTTTATCAGCGGTGGTTTTCCAGTAAAGGTGTCCTCCACAGTCACTTGCATGAAACTCTTGTAATACTTTGTCAGATTCATCTTTTAATAAACAGTTGAGAAGAATACCTTCATGATTTCTCCAAAACAAAGCATTGTCTAATATACAAAATTTTAAGGATTTCATCTTCAAAAATCTTCCTTTGGTCTTTAGATAATTCAAGAGGAGCTTGTAAATTTAGTAAAACATAAATGATATCAGCATACCATGGTGATTTAATAAAGGCCTGGCTGATTAGTGGAGTCGCCATCTCCTCTTCATTATCTATTTGTGCAATAAAGTTTATATCCAGGGCCTGACAGTTTGATTCAGCCATGAGCTTGGCTAAACCTTGGCCCTTGATTAAATTAGTAGGTTTGATTTCTATATCATATTCTAGAATAGTAGCAATCCATTTTCCCATCTTTCTATCTAGACCACTCTGAGTTAGGATGTCTTTGACTACTGAATTGGCAACATAGGCTACTATCTGACAATATAAAATGTATACCCTAAAGTCCTTGATAGCTTTGACCAAAGCAAAAGCTTGTTTTTCCATTATGTTGTATTTTAAGGGGGCATCTCTCAGGGCTTTGCTAAAGAAAGCAATAGGTTGTTCATAGCCCTGGTCATTTTTCTGCAGTAAAACTGCAACAATTGTGTGCTCAGAAGCAAAGGAAAATAGGATGAAATATATGTCAAATTTTGAACTGATCAAAATTGGTGTTCTAGTTAAGGCTAGTTTAATGTCTTCAAAGGATTTCTTAGCCTCAATAGTCCATTTTATGGTCGAATCTTTTTTCAACATATTGTTCAGTGATCTAATTAATTCTGCTAGATTAGAAATAAATCTTCTAATAAAGTTAATTTCCCTAAGAAAGCTTGTAATTCTCTAATGTTCCTTGGATGTTGAATCTGTAAGATGGCTTCTATTCTTGCAGGGTCTATTTGGATACCATCTTTTGAAATTATATGACCTAGTAACTTTCCTTCTTCTAACCCGAACAAAGACTTCTTGGGGTTTAAAGAAATTCCATATTTCCTGCATTTAATAAAAACCTGCCTTAGATGATCCAAATGTTGACTATCAGATTTTGAAAATACAGTAATTTCATCTAGGTATATTACAAGGAAGTCATGAATTTCTTTGGCAAAGGCTATATCCATAACCCTTTGGAAAGTGGCTCCTACATTCATTAGTCTAAAAGGCATCTTCACATACATGAATGTACCCCAAGAAGTAGTGAAGGCAGTCTTGGCTTGGTCATCAGGATGAATTAAAATTTGATTGTAACCAGAAAACCAATGTTGCACTAATCGTTATCGGGATAATTTCAGCGCGGGGAAAAAATCAGAAAAAAAGCGTAAAAATCAGGAAAAAATCGGTAATAATCGGAAAAAAATCGTAACATACAAAAATATTCATTTTTTTTTCAATTTTTTTAATATCTAAACCATCTACAACATAAAATAAATACATTGACACATAAATATGAAAAAAAAAACTAATATATAAGATGTTTAATATCATTTCTAGTGCTACATCACACAAAACAGTGAATCATGTCCTGAATAATAAGTCTTGACTCCTGAGTCCCAACTCAACCCCAAAATATCAACAAAAAATATAATAATTTATCTCATGAGTCATAATGTCATATACAATGAAATGAACAAAATAACTAAAGTCTAATACTATTGATTTCCTCTGCCTCTCTTGCGAGAAAATGCCATAGCTTTCCCTTTCCCTCTAGATGTAGATGTTGGTGCTGGTGGAGTTGGCAGTGGACTCTGTTGTGCTCTAGAAGCTGAAGAACTAGGAGTAAGAGCTATAGGAGGTAGACCACATCCTCTACTGGTGGCAGGGGTAGCCCAGGCAGGTGGTGTCACCTCCTCCTCCTGTTGCTCCAATTCCTCCTCCTCCTCCTCCCCCTCCACTACATCTTGCACTAACCAATCATCAGCAGACTCCATAAGAGGCCTCTCGGCCCCAACCCTCCATGCAGCAGTGGTGTCAATCCCATCCAATGAGATGGCCTCCGTATCAGGTGTCCTCTCAAGTTGCCTCACCCACAATCGAAGATTGTAGTAGACGTAGACCATGTCATTAAGTCGTTGGGACTCCAACCTGTACAAAGATCATGAAATAATAATTATAAAAAAAATATTGTTTAATGAATTCAAAAAATTATTTGGAAATTTGCAATATTTTAAATTTTTAAGTGTTAACCTGTTGCGCTTCTTCTTGTGTATTTTTTCAAATACACTCCAGTTGCGCTCACATCCTGAGGAGCTACATGTTTGGCTGAGGATTCGAATGGCAAGCTTTTGTAGAAGGGGTACCCTGGCACCATACATTCTCCACCATGCATCTACAACAAAATTACAAATAAAATTTTAAATAAACATACGAAAAAAATGGAATTTGAAGAGACAATGAAATTTGAAACAAACTAAAAAATCCCTGGCATTTTAATCATCATATCAGTCACAGCCATGTCAAAGCCAAATGTGCCACCTGCCATCCTATATGTCTCAATTTCTTTAGAGATTTTTGTACGTTCTGCTGGAAATCGCACCATCCTCTGGACACAGGTTAAGAATCCATCCATGATCTCAGCATCAAATACGAACCCACATGCGTAAGAAAATGCGGGGTTCAGGTAGATCCCTGCAGCATGAATGGGACGATGGAGTGTGTTGTTCCATCGTTCATCAATCACTCCCCATAGGAGGAGTTGTCTCTAAAACCCCTCATCTCCCTTATCATCATAGTAGGCCTGAATGGATTCTTTCGCCCTATCCATGGCCTCATACAAATAGCCCATTGCGGGCTTCTCACCATCAACTAATCGAAGAACCCTTACCAAAGATTTAGTAACGACGCACACCTCCTACACTCCCGTCCAGAAGTCTTCCTGGTATGAAACTAGTCTGCATATCGCCTCTCCCTTTGGTTTGCGGCTCATTGTCAAAGCATGCCACTCCTCTGAAAGAAACATTCCCTTCACATCCCACATAGAATTCAAGAGGGATTGAAAAGATAAGAAACTGGTGGCAAATCGTGTAATGGCAAGGCACACCAACTCTTTGTTGTTGGTGAATTTTCTCATCAAGTTAAGCACAGATGTATGATTATATATAGGTTTTGTAATGCTTTTGGATGACTCACAATATCTTTGACAAAGGAAATTTTCCCTATGTCCTCCAACATCAAATCAATACAATGTGCAGCACAAGGTGTCCAAAATAAAGTAGGATCCCTGTCCATAAGCATCCTGCCAACAACAACATAATTTGCAGCATTGTCCGTTATGACTTGGACAACATTTTCTACACCCACCTCCAAAATAAACACATCCAGCAAATCACATAAAGTTCTTGCATCTTTGATTTGTGCAGATGCATCAACAGATTTGATAAACATAGTCCCCTTGGGACAACTAACCAAGAAGTTTATAAGGGTTCTCCCCTTTTGGTCAGTCCAACCATCTAACATCACAGTGCATCCAGTTTATGCCCATGATTCCCTGAAATCCTCCAATCTTTTGGTGCAGTCAAGCTTTTCATTTTGAAGAATCCGGCCTCTAATGTCATGATATAAGGGATTTTGTACCCTAGGCCAACAGTGGGAATAGCATCAACAACAGGCTGGAAAAATGGATTATTCCTTACAATGTTGAAAGGAATATCACTCCAAAGGAGAAATTTGGCCAGCAATTTGTCAGCTTGTTCTTTCTCAGTTTGTTTAAGCATTGAAGTGATAGATGGTTGTGAACCAGGTGTGGTTCGAGGAACAAAAAATGATGAGGCAGCTACCAGGGTTGGTTGATGTTGCAGTAGAACCACTGCCACTTCCTTGTTCAGCTGACTTTTTTAGTTGTCTCTTCATTTCTGCTTTGGCCTCTCTAGTGTGGTCTAAATTTTCCAATGATTTCATGGCTCTTCGGATGATTTCAGGATTTGTCTCTGTGCAAGGCCCTACATCAAATCCAGGGATTTGTGCAAGGTGATACTTCAATCTGTACACCCCCCCGGACATATGGTGCCCACACAACTTGCAAGACAAGTTTATTCTATCATTCCCTCCATCAGGTTCACCAAATTCCCACAGAGGGTCCAATTTCCTTGGCATGTTTGACTTTGAACTTTGAAGTTGAAAACTTGAATGGTGTTTCGGTAAACCTATGGCAAAATAAGGATTACAATTTACAAGTTACAAACTTACAATTTACATTGTACAAAAACTAAAAAAAAATTACATACAATTTAAGAAACCCCATTCCAAACCCAACCAAAAAAACTAAAAAAAAAATTACATTGGACAAATGTCAAAAACCCTATTACAAACCCAACAAAAAACATAGGAAAAAACAATGGGTTATCCACATTCCAAACCCAGCCAAAAAAAATGAGAAAAAACCAAAACAAAGTTACAAAACAGTGAAAACACAAAACGTTGGTGCCCATACCGGTTTTATGGAGAAAATTCGTCTCCTCCTTAGCTCACACTTCGTTTTTCTCCTCCAGATAGCGGATTCAGCTCCAAAATTAACAAGTGCTCACTCCAAGTCTCCAAACCCCCATCACGCGCCTGTCTATTGTCCAAATGAAAAAGAAAAATCGTGTTTTTCACTTAAAATACGCGTTGCCCGACAAGTTCATGATTTTTTCAACAAAAATCGTGATTTTTTCATAAAAATCGACAAAAAAAATATGGGTAATTATTGTGCGATAATATCTTTTGTTTGAAAAAATCGCGATAAAATGATTTTATCGCAATATTTTCGCGATTAGTGCAACACTGCAAAAAACCCATCCAATAATGAGATTCTGGTTGATCCAACTACCCTTTGCAAAATATGATCCATTTTTGGGAGAGGGTAATTATCTTTGAGTGATACTTTGTTGAGGTTCCTAAGGTCCACACAGAGTCTGATCTCGCCAATTTTCTTCCTAGTTGGCACCAGGTTTGAAACCCAATCAGAAAATCTAATTGGTGCAATTATCTTAGCATCATACATTCTCTGGATTTCCTTTTCAATTGAAGGTAATAGGATAGGATTTATCCTTCTAAGTTTTTGTCTAAAAGGTTTTTGATTTTCTTTTATAGGGATTGTGTGTTGTATGATGCTGGTGTCATAGGATTTGAGGTCCTCATAACTCCAAGCAAAGACATCCTGAAATTCTTTTAATAACTCAATGTATTTTACTCTTTCAGTGGGAGGTAATGATTTAGAAAGTTTGATCAATTTTGGATTTTCATCAGTGCTAATATTACACTCCTCCATATCAGATTTCAAAGGTTCCATTTTGGGCTTTCTAGGAACATCATTTGAATCAAACAAGTCTTCCAAAGGGGTTAATCCCTTAGGTAAGAAATTGTCTTTGAGATTGATTACTTCATTGTCTTCGTTAATTATTTCATCAATCTCAACTTGCTCTAGGTTTTCTATATTTGATTTTGTAAATTTAGTGGGATGAAATCTATCTATCTCTTCACCTTATATCTCATTTATCTCTATTTTATCTTTAGTGTTAGGATCTATTGATGTGTCAGTATCTATATTGCTATTTACAAATTCTTGTTCTGAGATTAAAAAGTTGTTTATTTGTTTGTCATCAGCAAATATTTTCCAATTTTTCAAATTATCTGGAATTTCAGGTCTGGGCCTAACTTCAGCGGTGTACTGATAGTTAGGCTGAAAGGGTAACTTGCAGGTGCTAGCAAACATTGCTAAACTATGAGCCTGCATATTATGTTTTCTAGGAATTACAACAACCTTGGTTTCTAAGAAAGTGTTTAGTATTTCTACAATGGTCCCTCTGTAACAACTTAATCTAGGGTCTTTTGTCATATATTCAACATTAATTGTTTTATAACTAGTTCGGATTCTCCCATGACAGAAACTCTTATAGCTCCTAGATTCCTAACTAATTTAAGACCTAAAATTAGTTCTTCATACTCGGCCATATTGTTAGTACATTTAAAATTTAGTCTGTATACATGGCCTTCTGAGTGATCATTCTCTAGATTGTATATCCAAACTCCTGACCCTGCTCCAAACTTATTGACTGACCCATCAAACTCAAGGTGCCACAATATCTCATGTTCCTAATTAGCATCATCTGTTTCCACCGACTTTTCCTCATCTCGACTACCTTGTTTAGTGGGAAGTTCTAAAGTTTGGACAGTTTCCTCTTGTTTTGAAACTGCAATTTCTTTTGGTTCTGTATCGACACTGTCTAAAAGAGTTTCTTGAGTTTGATTAGTATTATACAGGATAAAAGAATTAATGTCTGAATGTACATAGTAGATAGGAAAGTTTTGAGGTTGATCCTGGCTACTTACCATGTACTTCATTAAAGTTTCTCGGTACAGCTTTTTGGGTTGTCCAAAAACATAAATTGTCACATATGACATATCAAGTTGTAAATATCCCTGAAGTTTGGCTCCCCATGATTTGGATAACAGCATGCCATACTTCGGTGGGATGTCAGCAACCACAATATCCATAAGGATGCTCTTAGTAGGATATTGAACTAAGGTGACACAGAGGTCTTTAATCAACCCTAGACACTTTACTTGACTTGAGTCAAATGAAAATAAGTCCTTGTAAGGCCTTGTAATTTCTAGGTTCAATTTCTCCATTACTGATTTAGGCATTAAGTTGTGGGAGGCCCCAGAATCCAACATTGCATTATGAAGAATTTTGTCATGGATGCCAAGGCTAATGTAGAAAGGTGGTATTCCTCCTTCTAGTGGTTTGCCATTAACATCTGGACCAAATATAAGTTCTGGTTGGTCATCAAACAGGTTAACAGAATCTTCATTTTCAGCAATGTTTAGGGTTTGGTTTATCTGTGTTTTGTAGGTTCCATTCTTGATTAATTTTGTTAAAGGGACTGAAATCTTTAACTTAGCTACCTCTGGTCCCAAATTAAAAGGCAAAGGAGCTTTCTCTGTTTGAGGGTTTTGAGTTTTCACAGCAGGGATTTGAGTGGGATGGTCTTCTTTTTCCTTTATTGGGGACCTCATTTTGTGAATTTTCCAATCTAGTGTTTCGAGGTGTGTCCACTGGTTTTTTAGGGGGAATTGAAGTAGAGGGTTGATCATCAGAAGGTTGATTAGGGCTTATATCTACAATGGTAGGGCCAGAAGGATCCTGGTTTTGTCTAGGGAGAATCTGGAGGATTTTAGAAACCGGGGCTTCTTTGATCTTCTTGGGTTGATTTAGCACTGTTTTCTTAGTCTCGTCAAGGTTATCATAATTATTTTTACTCCTTAGGTTATACTGCTTATGTACTTCAAAGATGGCAGAATCATAACCTTGTTTATCATCAAATCTCTCCAGACTGGATTTGCAATTACTGCAGCATATGCAATTCCTGATCATCTTGGGTAAGAAAAACAACACCTTCATCATCTAATCCCATCAGGTTAATTTGTGTGTCTTGCTCTAGGTCTTCAAGATGGGATGTTTCTGCATAATTTTCTTGGAAAGGGGGCCTAATATTCTGATCAAGTCCATTTTTCCCAGTGTTTTGGTTTTGGTTTTGGTTTTTCCTAAAGTTCGGGTTTCTAACTAGAGGTGCCTGTTGATTATCCCAGTGGGGTTTCCTCTCTATATTCTCTATTATATCCATTAACTTTTCCATGCCTTTTGCTAAGCTATTATTTTAATGTCAAAGGGTGAAGGCTCATCTTTCGCTGAGCCTCTTCTTTCATTCCTAACTCTAGCTCTTTTAGCTAATAAATTAGCCTCTACACTTACTGCTACACTTTGAATATCTTCTAGGGTTGGGAGGTTTCTTTCCTTGAGCTGGAATGCCATGTCTATGTCAAAACCATCAAGGAACTTTATCAAAGCTAAGTCAGGTGGAGGTCTAAGATTAACTGGAATTGCATTGTATATATTGTTAAACCTGGTGCAGTAATCTTGAACAGTCTCATTGGGTCCTCTCCTAATATTTTCATATTCTGAAAGGATCTTTAGAGGATTATTTTTCTTATCACATCTATTCAAAAATTGCTGTTGAAATACTTCTAAACTATCAATACTATTATCAGGCAGTGATCTAAACCATTTCCTAACATCACCAGCTAAAGTCTGAGCAAATAGTCTCATTTGGACATCCACAATATCAATTTCATGAAGTTCAAAGTAGTTTGTCATCTTATTAACATGGTGTTGTGCAGTGTAGTGTCCTATGCCATCAAATTGGATGATTTTACTCTGGTAGTCTGCTGGCATGGCACCAAGTGGAGCAGGTAAGACAAGGGGAGCATATCTATTTGCCATGGCTATAAGTTGGGAAGGGCTAAAATGTGGGGTTGAGGCACTGGAAGATGATGCAGTAGTGGAGGATGAACTAGGACTGGTGAGTGGTAAATGAGTTGTACTAGGTTGGTAAGGGAGTGAAGGTATGAATGGTGGTGGGGAATGGACTTCAGAAGTTGAAGGGAATAATGGTGAACTAAGAGTAGTGGACAATTGTTCAAAAAGCTCAGGGATCTTGGTAGTACTAAGGGATGATTGTGGTGAATTTAGAAGGTACTCATCAATTAATTTGTTGGCTTTTTGGACTTCGAGGTCTACAATAAACTCTGGATCTATGATAGTGTCACAAATTTCACTTTCAGACTTTGATCTAAATAATGACAAATCGAATTTCTCATCAAAGGGAAGATCTTCTAAAAACAACCATTCATCAGGGCATGAATTAGCTTTAACTAAGGGTGTGTGACTAGCTGAACTTTCTTCTGTTTTGGATTTTCTTGAAATTAGGTTGGGATTATCAAATACTGAGGGAGGGTTTGGATTTGGGTTAGCCTTAGTATAATGAGTTCTCCTCGAAGCCAAAATTTCAGAGAGTTTTTAATTGCTTTCCTTTTGTGAGAAATAACTTCTAATAAATAACTTTAAGAGGCTCAAAATACAGAACTAAAAATTTCTTAAAGATTTATTAGGACTGAGGGTTAGTCCCCAGTATGGTCACCACTACGTTATCACTCAGAATTTTCCCTAGAATTTATCAGAAGAAGGATAAGGCCTAGGTAACTACAAACCAATCTTTTAAGTATAGGCTCTAGCCAACCTATGACTCAGAGAGGGTTCTCTCTTTATGTTTTAGCTTTGTTTGCCGGGATTTTAGGCTAGTTCTTAAAATTCAAGGGTTATTGGATTTGTATTGGAAGTTGGATGGTGGAATCCTTACGCAAATGGATAGAATGATACCTCTGGCTATTGGGCTATGGAGTCAAAGAAGGGCAGCAGAACTGGGATTAAATCATTAAAGGGAGTGTTCAATGGGCAAGCTAACAGAGTGAAACACAGGTTTTTAGGTCGAATGGGTGAAATGATCTTAACCAGGGTGAGAGGGAATTTAAGAATCCTCAAACCGGGATTAAAAGGGGGAGCAGAAGATGATCATGAGCAAAGGGCAATTAAGAATCCTTTACTATAGACCAGAGGGAAACTACCTGAACTAAGGAGCAATCAAGGATTCCTTAACTTAGATAATTTAGTAGAAAACATACAAAATGCTTAATAGTCAAAACATAGTGCAATGAAGAAAGTTCTAAGATATCATTCCATATTAAAGCATTTAGATTTCAGATACATTTAAGATTATGGGAAAAACTTTTAAAGAAAAATGACAACATAAAGAAGATACTTGTTTGTATTTCGCACTACACATGAATCCAGTGAAATGTCTTTGCTTTATTCAATAATCCAGCTTGCTAGTCCAACAGTGATACAATAGCTTATAGTCTTTGATCAAGAAAACTATAGAAATGTCTAAGAATCCACACTACATACTTCGAATTTTAAAGTATTTATACAAAAAATCATTACAAAATATCTCAAAACAACTTAAGATTTATTCTAGGAGATACAAATATCTTCTTGCAAGAAGATAGAGACAACTAATGAACTGTTTCATGTTGTCCCTTTTATTATGGTTGTGCTGGCCTTTATTGTTGAAGTGTTAGCCTTTTAATCTGGCTTGCAGTTGTGGAGTTTCACGCTGGAGTCTTCTTGACTTTCATCCTTCAACTGATACTCTTTAACTCTGATACTCTTTGACCCTACTGCCCTATTTTCATCTGTTTTACCTTGTTGCCTTCATTTTTACTATGTAGTAAATTTCTGCTGTAAATTTATCACAGTAAATCTGTCATTTTCTCCCACCATTCTACATCTGGTAATTTCACATTCACCATTCTCCTGTAGATTTCATCAGCCTTAGTATACTTTGCAAAATTTGGCTCAGTGAGGAACAAACGTTTTACCTCATGCTCAAGGAAAAACAAGTTTTCACAGTCATATAATACTTTGCTTGTTGGCAGGGCTTTTATGGATGAAGAACTAGCATGTTCCTTAGCCAATTTTTTAAGTCTATCACCATAGTCCAACTGTGTCATTAGTTTATCATTGATGACCATAGGACTGGGTAGACCTTTCTCCCTCAAAATCTGGAATTTAGCCATGAACCTATCAATGGCTACCTACATATTGTGGCACTTTTCTTCCAAATTAAGCATAAGGTTCCTTTTGGAAAGGACCTTCCTTATTTCTAAAATGGCAGTAGTCCTATCTTTTATATTTAGCTCTTGGAGCTCATATCTGTTCTTGTTGTTGAGGAAGTAGATGAGTCTATTTGCATCCTCTGGCTTATTTCCTAATTCCTCCTTCACTTTCTGGATAGCTTCTGTAGCTATCTTTACCATCTCTGTTTTTTCAAAAATTACTTGGATTGATGGCCAAATATCATTGACAAGGTCAATGAAATTGGCCCACAACATTTCTTTGGTTTGTCCAAGTGGTTTCTCCAGTGTTAAATCCTTCTCTAGGATTTTGATTCTCTCACCCATTCTCTGGGCCCTTTGTGTTTCTTCTTTCTGCTTCAGTTGGACAAGTCTACAGTCTGTTTCCAAACTTGCAACCTTTTCTCTTAACTAGTTCATTTCGGTAGCCTGGATAGACATCTCTTCCATGGCTTTGACAAGTTCTCCTGCTTTCTCTCCTGATGCACCTGCTGCTGATGTAGACTCTATTGTTGCTGGCAAGGCTATTGCAAGTGGAGTTGTAGGTGCCAAAGATGCTGGTACTGTGGATGGCACTGCTGTGGACACTGTGGGGATAACATTGTTGAAGAGGTGGCCACATTTGCCCGTTTTAAATGGATCAAAGCATCCAATTCCTCTTCAGTTTCTTTAAGTTGGTCATTCAATTTCAAGACCAAGTCCATTAGTTCTTCATGCCCTTGTTGGGATTCTAGGACTTCCAATGTTTGTGGATGTTGTAGCTGTGGTATTTTTAGCTGTTTCTTCAATGCAGTTATGTCATCGTTCTTCTTTTTGATAAGTTGTTATGTAGCTTTTATATCCTTGGGATCATGTCACAATTCAATTACTAAGTCCTCTAAGGACTTGATCCTTGTGTCCTTGGCCTGTGAGGAGGCCTTTCCCAACTGGAATTGTGCTGAGATGTTGTTCAGGGAGTTCTGCAGCTGATGGGCAGCTATGGCTTTACCTGTAAGGGTGGAGTATATCATCTCTCCAGCCTGTTTGTGTAGCTCAATCTAGTCTATGGGATGAATATCCCTTGCCAACACTTCGAAATCTACCCTTTTGAAATCTGATGTTGTCTTTGGCTGCTGGGCTGTAGGCTTTACAAAGGTCATCTGCAGCTTCCCCTCTTTAATTTCAAAGGCTAACATTAGCCTTGTTTGATTGGTAGGAGTCAACTTCAGATATTGTGCATATGTTTGGGCGTTAAGCCTCTCATTTCTAGCCTTGATTTCTTTATACCTTTCCTTGATATCTTGGTCTTTGTCAGTTTGCATTCTGAAAGAAGACACTTCAAAACTGAGTTGCCTTTCCAACATCTGAGTTTGTGATGTAGAAGGCTCTTGCATGCCTCCAAATGGGGTGGCAAGCCTACTTCTTTCTTTTCCTGTAACAGTGACTTCAGCTGAGTCTTCGGTAAACACTTGCTCAGAGGCTGGATTTAGCCTTTGCCTCTTGTTTGATTCTTGTTGTAAATCAGAGGTGGCCATTCCTGAAGTGGAAGCCCCTTCTCTATTTCTTTTTGGGATCTTCTCCTCATTTTGAGGAGTTTGCATGACCGGAGGGGTGCTCATAGTAGTCTTTGGTTCTCCTGGTACCTGCAAAAAAGAGTTGTCATCAAGCTGCTTTTCTAAATCAATAAGAGCATTCTCAACATCTACTCTGGTGTTGTCCTGGTCTACTAGGGTACCCTCCACCCATTTTGTCTAATTTGCATAAGCTTCTATCTCAGGTATGGGATGGTGAATGAAAGGTCCTAGCTTGACCTTTTGTCTCTTCTTTGTGATGAATTCCAAAGGATCATATCTCTAGACAAAACTTCTTTGGAACTTCATATGCTATAATATCAAGTCTGCCCCTTGGCCATCCTCTCTAGAGTTGCATATGAAGGGGCCTAGTTGGTCTTTTATTTTGAAATTGGCCTTCTTCTTTGCATTAACAAAGTTTATTTCATCCTCATTGATAATTTTCCTATAGTATTCTAATGAAAACAACCTCATTGGCAGGTATCTTGGTAGCTTGCATGGTGCTAGCATGCAACCATAAATCCTGATTTCTGCATGGTTCTGGCAAAGGTATTAGTCACCAACTTTGGTCTATTTAGATAATTGAAGGACTCTCTTTATTTCTAGACTGATTCTTGGATGAGGGCTTCCAGTCAACATTGTCATGACTGGGTGTACAAATAAATCAATAAAATCAGAGTAAGAGTATGGACACTGGTATTGGTGGATCAATGGGGTCCAAAAAATGATTGACTTGGGCTGACCCTTGGTGTCCAGCTTTTGAAGGGTGAACGGGAACTTCTTTGATTGATAATATAAGAACATATGGTATAAAACTGAGGAGTACTTAAAAACCCTTTCATTGTTCATCCTAAGGAATTACTCATGCATCCTATCAGCTATATATTGGGCATAGTCATAAATGACAGCAGGAGGCTGCCCTGGAGTGTAGATGGACATGAAGGCAAAGATTATTTCATCAATGTACTCATTGGTGGAGTAACCTAAAATAGAAGATATCATGGCCACAATATTTTGGCCCCATGGAGAGAAAATGACTGATACATATGGAGGGGAGTCCTTAAGGATGTGTTTCTCTTCTCTAATGAAGGTTTGGAATAGTTGGGCCAACTTTGCAGAGCTAAGTTTGGGATACAAGGCCAACAAGTCTCCAATTGAGAGTGGGGTTAGGCTTGGTCCTGGTCGGAGCTGCAGCATTTCATTTATAAACTCAGCAGTGATGATGAAAAGGACCTTCTGGTCATGAGACATGACAATTCTGTGACTGAGGACATAGCAAGCATAGCACATATGCACAATTTCAGGAAAATGTGGACTTGGGGGAACTGGTACTTGGGCAAATTTGACTCCCAAAGCCCAATTTCATCAACATGGTTCAGGAACTTGTCCCTACTTTGGCAATGTACTTTGAGCAAAGGTTCTAGGACAGTGGTATATTTTATTTGGAAATCTTTATCCGCCAAAGGAAGGTGATCCAGGTCTAAATGAGGTGTAGTGATGGGCCTCACATCCATTGCAATTGGGGCAGCCATACTCAGTTCTTGTGGATTTGAGTGTGGGGGTGATTTAAAGTTTTTAGGGCAACGGAGGTTTTGCAATGGTTTATGGCTCATATTGTTAAAATTTAAGTAAATTTGATCTTTTTTTACTTAATTAACAGTGTCAAAGAGGGTGAATTGATTTGGAATTTGACAATGGAGCTAGAATTCCATGGTTAAATACCTGGAATTGGGCAAAATTGACTGTAAATGGTGGTTGAAGGCGGCTGCAGAGGTTTGTACGGTACTGGTAGGACTGATGAACAAGCTGAGTTGTCTGCAGCATCGATGGGGCAATGGCGAAGGTTCGTGAGCAATTAGGCCGTTTGCAGTGGTCGTAATCACTTTATGAGCTCTCAAAGGAAAAATGCACGAAAAGAGTGAAAAGAGGGGTAAATGGGCTTTTATAGGGAAAACAGTTAATTTTGGCGGGTTTCACTATTTGATGAACAATGACGGTTTTCAGTTAAAAAGGGGGCAATGGTTTTGTGAGAGCCATCAGACCGCTTTTGCGGTGAAGGTGGTATTTAGGAGGGGTCACCCGACTCCATTCAGTGCTTGACACGTAGCGTCGGGGGCCAGGGGAAAACCGCCTTATCGGGCAGGTAAAGGGCAAACATCGGGGCAGCCCGATATGCTCGTGGGGCGTTGGATGTGGAGGAGGTACGATCGACAGTGATCGGGAGATGGGAGTTGCGCGGGGGTGAATGATGTGATTTGATGGGGGGCCTGAGGACTTAATCATCAGCGGTATGGGATTAATTTAGAGCTTAATATCATCGGGGACTTTTAAACACAGGATTAAGGACTGAGGGCGGGTTTTTTAAAGTTTTTTTAATATAAGGGGTAGTAACATAGTTTATAAAATAAACTAAGGGGTGGGGCTATTTTATATAAGGGTGTTAAATATATACGGGGTAGTGGGTTTTTCGGGAATTTTAGATATTTAATTTTAAAAGTTAATATGAAGTGAAATGAGTGGAAGGGGCATTGTGCCTAGGTGTATGAAATGTTGTGTATTTTCCATATACCTAGTACTTAGGATAAATGTGTTTGGTGGATTTTTTGTACATAAAACATGTTTATAAAGGGGTTTTCCTAGGCAAAAGAACTTAACCTTAGGAAAATGGGTTTTGTGAGGGGAATGAATGAATTATGATGAAAGTTAACACCTTTCCTTCTTAAGTCATCAAATTGAGGGTCCAGTCCCACCAGAAGTCAGAGAAATGCTTTGAGCCTTTTTGACTTAAAAACTATAGGTATTAGTATTTTTCTTATGGAAGGGGAGTTAATGAGTGCCATGGGGGTTAAAATGAATGAAGGGATGTTAAGTAAACCAAATTGTGAACCATTGCCTTTGTTTTGTTTACCACTTATGCATATTTAAATGATGCATTTGGAACAATGACACAAGTACTTTTCGTATCAATTACATGGAATTTCTACAACCTTTCTACTACTTACCCACTTACTCATCCTACCATTTTTTCTTCACTTTATTTGGGTGCATTTAGGCTAGCAAACCCTTATCAATCTTTTCTTTTCTTTACAAAATAAACTATCTAAGTCTAACACTATATCCTCCAAGGGCTCAAATTAAACTGATGAGCTCCTTTTATTCACTCTACCTATCTAATGATCTGCCAAGATTACACTGTTTGGTCAGATTTATTCACTACCTATGAAACATAAAATTCAAAGCATGAAATAGCCAAGTTTAAACATTTTGACTATTCATGGATTGTGGCATAAGTAACAAGCTGCACACAATCATTTATTATGCATAAAAAGTAAATAGTAGTGGCATTTTGACTTGCACACTTTCCTAGTCTCTTTTGTCTTTTGGGGTTCATATATTTCATTTTTTGACCTATTTTCATTCTTTTTGTCCTTTGATTATTCTTTTAGGACATACCCTCTTTACATTTTTTAATTTTTTAATATGGAAAACATTTGCAGAAAGCAAAGGTATGTACAATATTACAAGGTTTAAACTTAGTCAATCAAAATTATCATTCCTATTCGTATAGGAACCTAACACCTCCTATCCCCAGTCTTTATCTCACCTGATTCCACTTCTCTAAACCCCTGCGCAACATTTGGTCAATAGCTTCTACGTCCTTGCCAAAACATAGAAAAATCGACCTAGGTAACAACCTCCAATCTACTTTGACAAATCGTTATCCAAACTCCGGTCTAGCAATAAGAAAATTCCCTACAAAATCTCGGAGCCTCTAACCCACACGTGCTCCCACAATGTGCTCCACAAAATACCTTTGTGCCCAAGAAAAACACACTATTGAATAAACTCCTGCAATGATGTCCAATGGAAACTCTGAATTGAGCTCCCCAAATTTCCTCACTAGGGATACACTCCAAGTTTTCCGAAATGAGGGTGGAATTATGCTTGGAATTCCTGGTGCTAAGCATAACTTAGGCCCTTGTGTTAAACAGCTCCAAGGGAAGTTGAAATATGAAGTGTAATAGCCAAAGATAATTCACAAAATGAGTCCATCCTCCTTTTATAATTTCTCCTTGTGCCTCTAGACTCCTTTTTTAATATTATTTTATCAGTGGGGGCCATTTTCCACTAAGTTACTTTTCCCGGCATTTAATAAAATAATAATTTTCCGCTATTCTCCAATAAAATAATACTAGCCACATTTCTCCAATAATATTTGCCCCTTTTTATTAATATTACTAAAATTAGGCAAAATTCCTTAGTGACTCCCATGCTCACAAACTAGGTGCCCAATCAACTATCGGCATCTCATCAACAGGTGTATTCTCAACTGTCTCCTTGCCAACCAAGGCCCCTTCAACATGAGCCTTTTCATTTTCTACCTTGATCCTCCTCATCATCCCTGCATAATTCCATTGAATTCCCACTAATTTGTGCACATCTCTTAGTTCACAAAACTTCCAAAAAGAGAGGGACGCCTAAATGCCATGTCCCAATGATTGGTATGCCCTCCAATTTGCTGCCAATAATTCCACATCAGTTGCAATCATGTCTTGCCATCTTGATACATTATCCATAATTTTGGGCATAGTGGATTTGTTGTATAATTGAGAATGGTCTTGATTCCTCATTGTGGCGTGAATCAGCGACTCGCCCACATCAATCATCATTTGTTGCATCCTAATCACCTCATTCAAGGTTACTGCCATGTTTGATTTTAATCTTTCTGTGGATCTCATGATTTCTTAGCTTTTTATTCTGGCCTTGTCATCACTTGACTTAAGACCCACAACTTGGCCAAGATCATGGCTCTGATACCACTGTAATATTCCAAATTGGAAAATAACAGTGAATACCAAAAACATGAACTAGTAACAGCAATTAAAATTAAAATCCAAGCACCCAAGTCAAAACACCATAGAAAACACGCAGAATCACTGAGCCATTTTATTAACCTCAAGAATGATGAGTACAATGAGCAAGGAAAATGGAACCTAGGCTTGCTACTACAAGCCATGCAAAACTGAGGTTAGACAACTCTTATATGGAGGAAATACTGGCCCAAACTGTAACTGTACACTACCCAGGAAATTATTGTTGTTGTTGCTAGAATCGGACTAAAGATTCTGCTCTGAAGAATGCCTGAATCACCCTAAAATTGCAGCCACTGGCTCCACTCCTCATAGCGAAAAATACCCAGAAAGGGTTTGGCCCAAATCCAAGCCAAAACTGAACCCACAAAGTGATGTGAATTTGTCAGCTTATAACTATAAGCAATACGCCCTGGTATAATAATGAGGATTTCAGGCCCAAATATCACCTGGAAAATTCTATAAAATTAGCTGGAGATTCCTCTCAATAAACCCACAAAAACCCAAAAAGGGATTGGGATGAATCCATCAACCCCCAATGACCCCAACAAGTGTGAATTGCCCAATCTGACCAAAAAACGCTCCACAGTTTTGATCCTATTGAATTATGCCCAAATCTACCAAAAGAAATTTCTCCCAGCTCTGGCTAAATTCTCTACTAAGAAATACCTCCTATCTCTAGCCCTTATCTCTCCTGATTCCACTTCTCTAAACCCTTGTAGAACATTTGGTCAATAGCTTCTGCGTCCTTGCCAAAAGATAGAAAAATCGACCTAGGTAATAGCCTACAATATAGCTCGGGTAATAGCCTCGAATATAGCTCGGAAAATCACTATCCAAACTCTGATCTAACAATAAGAAAATTCCCTACAAAATCTCAAAGCCTCTTTCCCATGCTTGCTCCCACAATGTGCTCCACAAAATACCTTTGCGCCCAAGAAAAACACACTACTGAATAAACTCCTGCAATAATGTCCAATGGAAGCTCTGAATTGAGCTCCCCAAATTTCCTCACTAGGGAGACACTCGAAGTTTTCTGAAATGAAGGTGGAATTCCGCTTGGAATTCCTGCTGTGAAACAACACTCTGGCCCTTGTGCTAAACAGCGCCATGAGAAGATCAAATACGAAGTGTAATAGCCAAAGATAATCCACAAAATGAGTCCATCCTCCTTTTATAATTTCTCCTCATGCCTCTAGACTCCCTTTTTAATATTATTTTATTAGTGGGGGTCGTTTTCCACTAAGTTACTTTTTCCGTTGTTTAATAAAATAATAATTTGCCGCTATTCTCCAAGAAAATAATACTAGCCACCTTTCTCCAATAATATTTGTCCCTTTTTAATTAATATTACTAAAACTGGGAAAAATTCCTTAGTGACTCCCATGCTCACAAAATTGGGGATATTACACCATCCAAGGCAGCATATTGATCATCACATTCATTTACACACATTTTCTTTCCATTCAAAACAAGAACTATAGCATTTTCAATGACATCCTAGTTTGAAACTTGTATTTGTCCCAACTGATATGAACAAATACAAGATCTAAAGGATCCTAAATTCCTAATCAATTTCTTCTATTACTATATATGCATGTCAGCTTGTAGGATTTTATTCTTTCCCAGTCTCTATATTTTAGATTGGCTACTGTTCCTAAATACTATTGTCTATGAGATTTATGAACTTCTAACCTCCAAAGAACACCCTCAATCATCTATGTATAAGTGCACACTTCAATCATTATAAAGCCCTCATATTGGCACATGATAAAATTTGATTGAGGCACACATTGAGGGGAGAGAATGGTCCATCTGTTTCCCTATAAGCCATAAACCAAACTTAGATGCTTCCTTTTAGTCGTGTGATATTGAAACGAGACTCACTGAGTACGCTGAGTACTTACCTGGTTCTGAAACAAGCTGAATCTGTTCATGTGGATTGAATGTGATAAAATCTCATCAAGCTTGACAAGGCTTAGCAAACTTGACTCAGATACACAGCAAGTTTGACCGATTTTGACTGACAATTACCTATGTTAAATATTTTAAAATTTGTTTTTTTGTCAAGTTTTTTGCTGACTTTTTCCCAAGTCTGAGTCATACTCTTACATTTTGGCTATCCCAGGTTGTTCCCAAGTTTGAACCATATGACTGCATTAGTGAAAATTACTCCACACAATTTTCTGCTACTTCATTTTCCATTTCACAAATTATCCTCTACTTTTTTATTTGGCTAGTTTCAAAGCAAAGGTAAGTGCTAACCATAGTCGAGCTACTGCAATCTCCTTCCTGCATGTATACTTTCAGATTTCAGAAACAAGTCACTTCATTTTTGTCTTACTATGTCGATAGGGATTGATATTGTTCTTCTAATGGATGTTTGATTTGTAATAAGCATGCAGGGCAACACACCTCGCAACCTTGAAATAGTTGTTGCATTTGTGCTTGTAAAATGTTCAAGTTTCAAAGTATCTTAAAAAGAAAGAAAGTGCATAACTGACTGCAAACAATAATTCCAATTTCCGATGATAGCATGGCTTCAAGTCTAAGAAAGAAAGAAAGATTGGAATACTTTAGCACAAGAAAGCCACTCATCTCAATGGCACCACAGAATGAAATTTCACCATCACCCTGAGAAAAATGCATGTCACCCATACTAAGATTTGCACCCTCAATGAAAACAGGGAGATACACTTTAGACCCCTTGCTGAGATTTTTTATGTCACAATTTCCACCATTTTCTCGGCCAGGAGTGGTTCTTGCAGCTTCAGCCAAAATTCTTTCCCAGTTAGCTGTCCCTTTTTCCACCTGCATCCACATGTTTTCATTTGGATATTAGAAGCAGAGAAAGGAGAAATAAAAGGAAGGCAATTTCTCTTACCAATTTATCATTTATGATTATAATGTATTTTGCCTTGCAATCTATTTTTTCCCTTAGTGACTTCTATATGTGGTCAATGGAATAACTACAATGTGACGATAATGTATTTTACTACACTGAGCGGATCATAAGTCAAGTCACGAGGTCAATTTTATGAAGATGTCATTACGAAGCCCAGATCACTTGGGTAAACGCTTCTCCCAACCATTATGCAGGTGGACCTCTAAGAGTATAAAGAAACCACTTATCATCACAAGTGGATGTGTTATTGGGTATGTGCATCAGAACTCCATCTTTGATGATCATTTCTATATACATGTAAGCCAACCAAGTTGAAAATAATTTATTGACATTCTTTGCGTTCCCAATTTCTTATACATGTTGATGTGATTGTTCATTTTCTCTTATTTGTTTAATTCATGCAACATAGTTTCTTTGTACTCAGTTTCATTGTCATTACTCTAAACCTGCAACCTTTGGTGAAATTCACATTCAACATTTTGGCACTGTTACCCACCTGATTGTGGACAACCCCTAGGGAAAAAATTCCGCCTTCTGATCCAGCTTGCCAGCCAGCGGCCCCATGTTGATCCACAAATAGCCACTCACAATTGCCTCTCGGCCGCTCTCCAGTTAGTGATTTTCTTTCATCTAGCCAGTTCACCCAATGGTAGGTCTTCAAATATGAGGTACACTAGCCATTTAATGGTTAAAGGCTAGTGTGGATCACATGTTAAAAAGGATAATTGACCACTTATGACTGTATCCTTGTTCCCTTGCTTCACCTTGGTGGTTATCTCTTGCTCCTAGTCCAATGTAACCCTCCTTGAGGTCTTTCTTTTCATTGTATAGGAGTGGCACGAACAGGAGGCCTTGATTGATGATGCATGTCCATGGTATTCCATAATTTACACTTTCAGCCCAATCCCTTGTCCCATCTCCCTTCTTCAGGTTGATTTCTTACTACTCACATTCCTTAGTTTCTCCTATGTGCCATGTCTTTGTGTAAGGGACTGGAAACTTGGACTTAGGAGGTTGATGCAGCTGAAAGAATGATTACATCCTATATAGCCACACTAAAAGAAAGAAAACTGTTTAAAAAGCAAAAGATGGCTGGGAAAAATGGAAGCGTGTGGAAAAAATCCTAACATGAGCTCTACCCATTTCATTAGCCATCACCCAATTCCTAGCATATCATGGTCTATCAAAATAAAAGGAACTTTTGAATGTACCAACCCTGAGGAGCAATGAACCGCTACATCTTAAGAGGGTAATTGATGTGTATTGAAGCTTGTGGCCCAAGTTGTCCATGCAAAGAAAAAGAAGATCATTAAAGAGAAAGGCACACTCAAGGGGTGGTAAAAATAAGCTAAAGAAAGGGGAAACACAGGCCCCATGATTTCTCCCTCTTCAATATTAATCAGGGACAATGGTTGCATGGATGGTACACCATAGTGGCATCTTCCATGAAGTCAAACCCCAAACCATTTCAATCTTTCACTTGCACCTTCTAATTGATGGGCTGGCCCAAGTTGAGGTTGGAAGCACCTAATAGGGCTCGTTGATAAGCCTCCTATACTTAAGCGAGGTAACTTGTTTACAAGTCTTAAGCTAGAAAGACATTTGAAGATGAGGCCTGTGTGATGTACTTTAATGCCTTGTTCCATTAAATATGGGACACTATGATACATTTGTGGTTTGAGGTATCGTTGATGATGATATTGTTGAGAAATCTAGGGCATAGCAATTAAGTGATTTCTCTTATATTAGTAGCTGCTTGTAAGTGCTTTTTACTTCTTTAGATTCTTTTACTTAGGTTATTAGTGTTCTACCTCATCAAACAACTATCAATGCATAAACCATAAAGAGACAAGAGACACAGAATCTAGGATATTAGCCAGGGCCAAAACCTCTCACTCTTTGAGAGGAAGACCAGAACAAATTCTTCTTCTTATAGAGATTCCAATTGACGAATACCAAGAGCAAAACCCTTGACCTATTTTCCACTCCAAGACCAAGACACAAGATCCTTAGTCAATGACATTCAACCTTTAGCTCCTTCTTGCTTGGCTTCTTCTTCAACCTTGGCTTCCTTCTGCTTTAGACCTTCAGCGATCTTGACTAGCCCTTCTTCTACTTCTGTAATGCCCATAAATTGAAAAACAGGAAACATGTAAATACTCATAAACTGGAAAACAGGAAGCATAAAAATATAATTTGCACTTACCTGAACTGCTATCTGATCCCGTGAAGTTGCCGATACTGCTGATATTGAGCTCCAATTACCAGGGAGACCAATTCCACCCAGCCTGATTGAGCAGAGGCTGACTGCTCAATCCAGCAAGCTTCTCACAGAAGCCCACTGTCCCCCGTGCCCAGAACCTCAGACGGATTCAAGCTCTTCCAATAGCAAATCTCTCACACTGAATTCCTCCTCTGGTTTCACTGTTGAATTTCTCCTGCCCCGTTCTCGGCTCATACTCCCGGTTTTAATCACGGGCCTGGCGGTGGCCGCCCTCCCGCATGCAACCACCGCCTTCCCCTGTCCCGACACGCCTTCTACGCATACGGCTCTCTCCCTGCTGTCATATGCGCTCTGATAAATATCTTATGGGAATTAAATGTCCCCCTTGTATAAGGGTCCTTGTTTTATATAATTTAGTTTTATAAAGTTAACTTATATTTTACAAAGTTTAATTTATAATTGTATTTCATAAAGTTAATTTATATATTTTGTAAAGTTTAATATATATATATTTTATAAAGTTTAGAATTATATTTAATAAATTTATATTTATAAAACTTAAATAAATTTATTATTTAAAATTCATCACATTTGTTTTATTATAAAGTTTGAAACTTTATATAGTGGATTAGTTTAGATGGGCCGTTACATACACTCCCTCTTCTGCAAACTTCGTCCCGAAGTTAGAGTTTTAAGTTTATGATTTTGATGGATAAATTTTACCCTATCCAAGTTCCCAAGCTATTCTAAAATCATCCTATCCTTCCTAATCTCTTCCGCTCCCATCCTATCCGTCCTCTACTGGAGTATGCCATGGCGTCAGTTTTACTGATTCGGCCATTCATAAACTCTAAGGTGACAGCGTCGGTTATACCGACCTGATCCCTAGTAGGCATCCGGCAGTCATCATCACACGTCTAGGGGAGCGTGATTCACACAGTCCTCCCATGACCCCAGGGTTCGGAGGATAAACGGTGGGCAACACCTCCACCCCTCCCAATAGAACTTAGGGCTAACACCCTATCATAGAATCACTTGGAGCTTTAATTGTTCTGAGGTTCTGTCATCATGTGGTCATCCCGGTAATTGGATGCTCAATATCAGCAGCATCGGCAACTTCACGGGATCAGCTAGCAGTTCAAGTGCGTGCAAATTATATTTTTATGCTTCCTGTTTTCCAGTTTATGAGTATTTACATGTTTCCTGTTTTTCAATTTATGGGCATTACACATGGTATCAGAGCACGTGTTCAAACCCTTCAGGACCTCCAGACATTTTACGGTTTCATAGAGACGGCCCCTTCCCTAAGCGCATCTGGCTTTTCGCTCTTGGACCAACAATTTACGAACGCTGTGTGTTACCACAAAACCCTAGACGCATAAGCCCTATACGGCGTTTTACAGTGGTAATTTGTCTCCGTGGACAGAACTTTGAGTAAGGGCATTGAAGTTTAGCAATTTTAGCTCGAAGGTAGATGTTAAGAAACCGCCTGAAAGTTTTTGAAGAAGTTTAGCAATTTTAGCCTTTCTTCGACTCATATTGGATAGTATCACAAGTCAACCTCGAACAGAAAATAAAAACCGCCTGAAAGTTTAGCAAGTTTAGCTTTAGTGTGAAAAATAGATGTTAAGTTAAAAAGGAACTGGTTTTAGGTTTCCCTTTCTTTACTAGCTATGTCGTTAAACTTTTGTCTTACATGCGGCCTAAGGTTTAACGGCCTCTATTTTCAGATCTACGCTGCCTTACCAAATTTCATTGAGCCAAGCCTCATTATTTTTCAGTAAACTCGGGTTTTATTGTAGTTTGATATCTCAAGGATACCTCGAATATATATTTGACTTGCAAATAAAAATTTGTTGGATTTGAAGGTTCATTGCAAATTTGTCCAGGGATCTAACTTAATAATACTACACTCAGTCAAAGCGAAGCGTTGTTTCTACAGTGATTCAGGACGCTTCGCGCGGAGAGGAAAAGCACGGACAAACTGCGGGAGTTGTAATTTTGCCGCCGAATCTTCTGTCGAGTCTGAGAATGGACGCAGAAGGTGATTGGTAAAACGCAGTTGTTGGAACGCACAGGATATGCGTTTAATCCGGATCCGACCCAAATTGGAGGGAGTGGGTTCGAGGGAAATGCATATTATCAACTGTAGGATCGAAGAACTTATAGCTGATTGGACATACATATTATTCAATGCCTCGTCGGATTTGAGGGCTGAAGTGCGATTTTGAGGTAGAATGAGCTCCACGAAGTGGGTTTCTGTTAGAGCGAGCATTGCAGAAACTCTGAGTCTGTAGGATAGGACTCCGGTTTTGTCTGAGCTGCCCTCGTTTAAGATTACGAGCTGAGAAAAGGTTGAACAGAGGCAGAACCAGGACACAGATTCGGGTTGTGATCTCTTATCATCGAATTTGTGGGATGTCCGACAAAATTCCATATGAGATCCGATGAATATGATGTCATATAATCGATAGAATATTCATCTCCTATTTTCCGTTATCCGACTAGAGGCTGGCAGATTTCCCGTCGGCTATTCAACTCCCCAGCATTGGATTCGTATTGTCAAAATTGTGGATTATCTACGGGCATGTCGTCAGATATCTGATGGAAGTGGAATCAAAATACTCGACAACATATTCGTCTCTTCCCTGTCATTTATCTGACTAGTGGTTAGCGTCATATATTCAAAGACCATTTGTCTCGTCAATTATTTGACCAAGTTGCACCGACGGGCCTAGAAAACGAGACCCATAAGAGTGACACCGCAATTTTGTCAAACATATAATACAAGGCCATCAAATTTTAGTGCACTATGTAGTATGGAAATAGAGGAATCCATCTCTGACATCCTCATGTAAAATAACGATTTGGGTGAAGGAGTCTTGGAACCATTTTAGATGCTGACAGCTACCATTGGCAGCTGTGTTATACACTTTCAGCCATTACGCCAGTAAACATTCAGATGAACCTGGGTATTTCTGTTAGTTGGTTGCCAATAGTGAGAAGCTTTTATTGAGATAATCATCTACTGTGCACCCAATAACTGGGACGTAGGGTTCGATAGCTGAGGAATCGCCTGGTGGACCAAGTTAGGGTCCATTGGGACAAGTACAGTCCTGGATCAGCAACTTGGGAAAACACAGAGGACATATGTCAAAGATACCCTAGACTATGTCAATTTTGAAGAACTTTAAACTATGTTTAGTATATATTTTTACTCTATTGCAGTCAGAGACCCAGAAACATTTTGAATGATTATAGATAAACGTGAAATTTTGTGACATAATATATGTTTAACTTCTGCTGGTACATGGATACCAAAACGATATATGTGGTTCATTTTATTAAATTACAGTTGTCGAAGGAAAGTTAAGACAGTTAAAGGATTTTGCTTCTAATAGAAAATAAGATATTGTAAATCTGTTTTGTTTTCACATGTCAATATGATCAATGGCATAGAAATCAGGAAGTGAATACATTTTAGATGGAAGTCAAAAGACATGCATAGAAAATGGTAAAAATATGTTATATTGTGGTATCATATGTGAATAATACATGAGTTATTTTGAATATGCTGATGCACATTTTACGAATGCATGAGTGAGTGTATGATTGCAGATTCAAGCCCCATAAATTGAAAAACAGGAAACATGTAAATACTCATAAACTGGAAAACAGGAAGCATAAAAATATAATTTGCACTTACCTGAACTGCTAGCTGATCCCGTGAAGTTGCCGATACTGCTGATATTGAACTCCAATTACCAGGGAGACCAATTCCACCCAGCCTGATTGAGCAGCTGACTAATCAATCCAGCAAGCTTCTCACAGAAGCCCACTGTCCCCCGTGCCCAGAACCTCAGACGGATTCAAGCTCTTCCAATAGCAAATCTCTCACACTGAATTCCTCCTCTGGTTTCACTATTGAATTTCTCCTGCCCCGTTCTCGGCTCATACTCCCGGTTTTAACCACGGGCCTGGCGGTGGCCGCCCTCCCGCATGCAACCACCGCCTTCCCCTGTCCCGACACGCCTTCTACGCATACGGCTCTCTCCCTGCTGTCATATGCGCTCTGATAAATATCTTATGGGAATTAAACGTCCCCCTTGTATAAGGGTCCTTGTTTTATATAATTTAGTTTTATAAAGTTAACTTATATTTTACAAAGTTTAATTTATAATTATATTTTATAAAGTTAATTTATATATTTTGTAAAGTTTAATATATATATTTTATAAAGTTTAGAATTATATTTAATAAATTTATATTTGTAAAACTTAAATAAATTTATTATTTAAAATTCATCACATTTGTTTTATTATAAAGTTTGAAACTTTATATAGTGGATTAGTTTAGATGGGCCGTTACAACTTCGGCTTCTTAGGAGGACAACATTTCTCCTCAGCTTCCACTGCAACAGAATTACCTTCCGCATTCACTGCTGCAACAGACTTCTCCTTCACTATTGCAACAGACTTCTCCTTTACTGCTGCAACAGACTTCACGTATAGAAGTTTTTATGTCCTTAAAACAGTCCCAAAAACACCCTTAAGAACTTCGCTCTTCTCTTTTGTTACTTCGTTGGTTGGGAGGCTCTTCCTTTTACCCTTTCGCACTTCAAACTGCAGACTTGTACTTCTCTGAAATTTTCGGTGATCTGAACTGAGGCCAAGCCGCCTACATGTCTGTTGGAGGAGATAATTAATTCTATCTTGTAGCCGACATCAAGGAGAGGTCTTGTGCTTGTCTTGGAGGGATTTTCATACCTATTAAATGACTCATATAAAATGTAACATGCCCAAGAAGGGTCCTTCTTACATGACATAGACTCAATTTTACTTTTATGACTAGATGACTTAATCATAAAGGCTCACAATGGGAGCCATCACTAAAATAAAATTCCTTGCTCATGAAATTCTGAGACAAGCTTTACAATAATAATTTTATTTTTCTTCTTTTCATCAATCACATAAAATCACAATTACACGTCATTATGAAGACTAAAACTAGTTACACTTTTCAACACTCCCTCTTAACTAGGGAGGTATTCATAATAGTACTTGGTCATTCTCAATCTAAAGAATTTCTCATAAGAAGAGTCGGATTGGTAACCCATCTGTTTAGAATCATATCAACCAGCATTGTCACATGGCAAGGCCTTGAACACCAGCTCTATCTCTCCAAGAGTTCTGAGCACAATGCTAGCGAGACCAATGATGTATAGACACCCTCATCATTGTCTCTCTCGGAACATACCCCACCCCGGTTCTCATGGTGTGTTCCACCAGGACTATTCTTATCTTGGATTCCCAGTGCTCAATGACTACTCTTATCTTGGATGCCCTAATACATCCTCAAAGAGCATCGGAAGTCAGATGTTTACCCAATCCTCCATTCTATCTTCCCAGGTGAAGATAAGAGTGATGTGTCTATCTCTCCCTCTTAATTAGGGAGGACATATCTATTCCAATAAAGGAATGTACTCATTCCTGTGGAAGGAATGTACCTAAGCTCCCTCTTGGCTTAGGAATTTCCAAGCTTCTTATAAGTAAAACACTTGTTCTAAGCTCTCTCTTAAATAGGGACCTACAACAGCTCCTCAGGTAGAGATGATGGGACAACCAACTGCTTGAAGAACTCTTCACGATCTCTGTCATGTCCCTTCTCACAGGGTGCAGCTACACATTTTTGACACAATTTTGACTTTAGGAGGAGGACCCCACACTTAGACTTAGGAACTATGGGGGAAATTCGACTTTACTTTGCAGCTAGTGGAATGTGGGGGCCACCCAAATGAGGAATTCGAACTTGGCCATTCGATGAGCTTGGAGGGAAATCGAATGGGTGGATGGAGGGGCCCGCATGAGGTTAAGGAGGCCCAAGGCAATAAAAGGAGGATCAACTCTCATTTTCAACCATCTAGAACATTTGCAAACAAACACTCTTTTGAACGCTCTACTGCTTAGCGAGTCCACCGGCTGTTTAGCCACGAATCTCTCACGTGGGAGATTCAACCTCTTCTTCAGGGGACCATTCGTGCCTGCCCTACAGAGGTCGGTCCACAGGAGTTTCAGGGAGTTCGGTACAGTCACACACTTCATCCATCAACGCAGAGAGGGAACTACGTATTTCCTAGGTAGCCAAAAACACGCAGGAGGAGTTGGAAGCCAGCAAGGAGATTCATTGCTTGTTGGGAGTCCCGGGAGCTGAGGACGTTGCCTGTTGAGGACATTTTCGTTAGAGTTTATAGCCAACTAGACCAGTGTATCAGTTATTTGAATTTCTAGGCAGAGGGATTCTGCAAAGGCCTGTAGCAGCAATTTTTGGCGACTAGGAGAGAAGTTAATCTTGGCCAAGGGCCACCCGGGGAGCAAGGAGTTGGATAGCACAAGTAAAACCAGCATTTCAGAGGTGTTTGCGGAGGGATTTGCAAGTCGTTTCCTGCAAGTTGAAATTTGCAATAGAAACTGGGGAGAGGCTCCAAGGAGGCCGAAAATCCAAACTCAAAACCAGCGAAATTCCCTTCTGGGTTTTATCCAAGGAGTCTGGGGTTGAAAGGGAATAATTTTCTGGGCAGTTTTTGAGCACCTTGCAGCTAGTCGAATTTCAGCAAGGCAACAGTTTAATGGAGCAACGCAGTGCAGAGTGGTGCAGCAGTTGGGCAACCTTCAGCTCAGCTATTTTCCCACCTGGGGTTGGTCTTGCTTGTTCATTGGGACAAGCCCAACTGCACCATTCCATTTCATATTGTATCTAGCCCACTGATTTTTAATAATATGGCTCAGCAGTTATTGGCAGCATTTTCATGGATGTCTAATGTGTGTTTTTATTTTTATTTGCTTAATATCACTAACATTCCTACTTAGGAACATTACAGTGGTATCAGAGCCTAGTTCTTGGCTCAGCTGTGGGGATTGTTTCAATGAGAGAAGGGGACCAGCGAAACATCACTTACCGTATGCAGAGGTATAGGAGTAGAGAAAGGGAGTTAGAAATTACGCCAGATAAGGAGGAAAGAGGGAAAGCAGTGGCCGGAGAGGAGGAAATGACAAATCCCAAGAGCAGGGAGGAGATGGATTTCAACAGACTCCTAAGGGCCTTGAGTGACTTGGCCAAGGGGCAAAAAAGACATGTTGGAGGAGATCAAATCACAAACTAGAGACAGGGCTACGCCTAGAGGGCTTCTATGTGGAGAAACTTTTGGGGCCTCTCAGCCTTTCGATCAACCCTCACCAGCAGTGCAACGCCCTTCAATCAGTGTGCCGACTCGGGCTACACTACCTTGTTTCGTGCCAATGGCACAAATTGAGCCAACAAGGGAGGAAGACACTCCTCAGATGGGGGATTACTTCAGAGATTGGCAAACTATGGAAGAAGACTTCAAAGAAGCCCTCCCCTTCAAAGATTACTGCAAGCTCAAGCAGAGTGAGAAGAACAAGGGGTATGGAGGACAAGGGACCCAAAACTATGAGTTGTAGAGAGCTAGAGGGAGGATGTATTTCCTTACCTTTGATGGCACTGCCAAGTGCACGGCCGGGGGTTGGGTTGAAAAGATGGACACATACTTTCAACTCAACCGGATGACAGAGCAGGAAGCCATTAAGATGTTGATTTGGGGTAGCATCGGATGTGCTCTAGAAATGAAAATTGGTGGAGAGGTTAAAGCACATGAGATCTCCAAGAACCAAAAATGGTTTTATTCTAACCGGTTTGAGAGATATTAAAATAATTAATATTTTTAATGGAGTTCCTAAGTCTAAACTTAAGAAAAATAAAATATTAATGGGTATTAATATAAATCTGGGTTAGAAGGGTCCAAAAGTCATGGATCAAACCAAATCTAATCTTAGACGTTGATTAGAGATTTAATCTCAGTCGTTGATGGACCAATGAGAAAAGTATAATAGGCTTGAGGGTCAGTTGGAGAACACACCAAGAGAGATGAAGAACTTGATTTTCTGGGGCAGGGTTTGCTGAGGAAATTGAGTGAGTGATCTAAGTTGCAGCTGAGGGGCAGTGAATACATAGCAAAGAGGCAAAGTTAGTACTAGGAGGATCAGCACAGAGCCGAGAGAGGTTGACGCAGAGCTAGCTAGAGGTTACGCAGAGACAACCAAGAGTTGTGCAGAGCCAGAGAGGCCAGTGTGTGAGACGCAAAGTGTCTAGGGGCTGACGCAAAGGCTCCAGAAGCTGACGCAGAGCCCAGACAGGCTGACATAGGGCCAAAAAGGTTGACGCAGGGCATAGAGGCAGAACAGGGAGAATTTCGTGGGACAAACTGAGAGCTGGAGAGCTAGAGAGGGTGACACAATCCCTATCAGAATGAGCAGAGTAGCAGAAGCTGCATTATTGCTGTGGGATTGTTCATCTGGTGATTTAGCCGGAATACTTGTCTCCAATTGAGAGGTACTATTGTCGAGGGCATTCTCTATTGGGTGAGCCATTTCTGCCACCCGGGTTGTATTCTGAAACAACATAATAATAAAACCCTCTGAATAGTTGCACCAGTTTTCCTGAAATGGGCTTTTCCGGGAACATTAGTTCGAAAACAACGGTGTCAATTGTGCTCTTGTTTACTTTTAGTTGATGATCTGTATGTGTTGATACTATACTTGTCTTTATTCTCAGTATTTACATGGTAAATAACTTGTTAAGTAATTGAACAAGTAGGAAGAAATAAATCAGATAGTACAAGAAGAATTTCTAACTAGTTAAACTTAGAAATTCCAACATGGTATCAGAGCGTGGTTGCAGATCACAAGATAACTGAAGGCATCAGCCAAATAGAGCAGTAGCAACAAAAAACATCTATCCCGAGTGACAGAAGTTGTTCCTAGCAGAAAGCAGCAAGGAACGGGTGACACAGAGTCCTGCGTCATCAGTTCGAGCTAGGAGGAGGATCAGCGCAGAGGCAGAGAGGAGCAGACTTGACCTACACAGTGCCCGGTCATCTTTTTCAGTCAAGAAGGATCGATGTTGTGGCCAGGAGGTGTAGATTTTGTCGGTGTCGGGATTGCGTAGAGCCTAGAGGCTCAGTCCTTCAAGTTGTTAGGGTATAGGAGACTGCAGATAATTTGCAGAGCAAAGATGGTGGCGTATTGTGGTCAGAACAATACCTAACAGAGCAAGACCAAGGAGGAGAGATTTCTAGAAAGGAAATCGAGACTCAGTGGGAGTCGAACCGAGGATTTCCAAGAGGGAAGTAAAGAGACTCAGAGCAGTCGGAAGAAGAGCAGCGAGATGGCAGTGAATGGGCTGAGAGATCAAGATAGACCAAACGAAGCTTCCAACTTCGTAGTCTAGAAGCCCAGGATCTTGTCCATTCTAGACAGGTATCGCATCAAGCACTTCGCCTTGAAAATGATAGTGATACCTGTTGACCCAGCTGAAAATGAGAAGTATGAGGAGGCAATAACCAGGGAAAAGTGCATCACCCTTGATGGGGTCAAGGATCATGTGGTGTCGCATATTGCCGAGAAGGACATGGCAAATGAGATGTGGGAAGCCCTGAAGAAATTGTACCAGCATACTTCTGTGCAGAGGAAGATGTTACTTGAAAATCAGCTGCGGTCATACCAGATGCAGAAGAGAGAACAGATAGATGTCTTCCTCGGTGGATTGAAGGAGATCTGTGATCAGCGAACTTCCATAAGGGCCATGCCAGATCAGGAACTAATGGTGAGGACCGCTTTGAACCCAGTCTCAGAGGATTGTGAGGTATTTGTCCATCGCATAGTGGGCAGGTCGCGCCTTCCAGATTGGGAGGAATTGTGGGCGGCTCTTCGTCAAGAAGAGATCAGACGGGTGACCAAGGTGGGAAGTAGCGGAAAAGGGGTCAGAATCAAGGAGGAAGAAGAAGATGTGGCTCTCGCATATACGAGAAAGCAGGAAAAGAGGAAGAAGAAGGACCTCTCCAAGGTCAAGTGCTACCATTGTGGGGAACTGGGTCACTATGCGAACTAGTGTCCTAGGAAGAAGAGCAAAGGAGAGGCTTCTGAGACCAAGGCAGCGCCAAAGAGGGCGGAGAAAGAAGTCGAGACTGATGACGATTGTGCCATGAGTGCTCATGTGCCACTCGAGAGAAAGTGGGCAAACATCGAGCTGTAGTCAAACAGACTATAGGCGATGAGGGGCAAGATCCTCGAGGTACCCAACCTCTTGGATTATACCTTGCTACGGAAGCACCGAAGAGGTGTAGCAGGATTGGCAGATGTTGGTAGAGACGAATGCAGATGAAGCGCAGAGACTGCTACAGTGCAGAAGCCCGGGACAGCGCAGAGGCTAGTAGGATGCAACAGTGCGAGAAGCACGGGAGTATTTCACCAGTGCAGTATGGCACAGAGAGGTGTGCAACGGTGTGAGATGCATGAAGCTGTTGCAGCAGCGCAAAGGTCAGTAGAGGGAGCACTTGCTAGCGGCAGAGGGAGCTTCAACATCGAGAGAGTCTCTAGCCTTACAGGGATGTCAGGGTTGGGTGGATCAGTTACTTCCTTCTCAGTAACTGGGTTGCAGTGGCAGTGCTATGGGTAGCACGATGCAGAGTGAGGAGAAGGGGATGCAATGCAGATGCAGTAGTGGCAGTGGCAGGCCCATGGGCAGCAGCACGGATGCAAAGGGAGCTGTCGTAGAGATGAGTAGTGACAGTGGCAGGGCCATGGGCAGCAGTACAAGATGCAATAGTGCAAAAGGTGTTGAGCAGGGAGGCCTAGCATCAACATAGGGACCAATGCTGGATGATCAGGGTGATACTCAGTGAGGAGTATTACTAGAGCACAGTCCTCGATAAGAGGGAGTGTTGATTTGGGGTAGCATCGGATGTGATCTAGCCATGAAAATTGGTGGAGAGGCTAAAGCACATGAGATCTCCAAGACCTAGAAATGGTTTGGGCAGAGTCTAACTGGTTTAGGAGATATTAAAATAATTAATATTTTTAATGGAGTTCCTAAGTCTAAACTTAGGAAAAATAAAATATTAATGGGTATTAATATAAAACTGGGTTAGAAGGGTCCAAAAGTCATGGGTCAAGCCAAATATAATCTTAGCCGTTGATTAGAGATTTAATCTCGGTCGTTGATGGACCAACGAGAAAAGTATAAGAGGAGGCTTGAGGGTGAGTTGGAGAACACTCCAAGAGAGATGAAGAACTCGATTTTCTGGGGCAGGGTTTGCTGAGGAAATTGAGTGAGTGATTTGAGTTGCAGCTGAGGGGCAGTGAATACATAGCATAGAGGCAAAGTTAGTACCATGAGGATCAGCGTAGATCCGGGAGAGGTTGACGCAAAGCCAGCTAGAGGCTACGCAAAGGCAGCCAATGACCATGCAGAGGCAGCCAGGAGTTGTGCAGAGCCAGAGAGGGCCAGCATGTGAGACGCAGAGGGTCTAGGGGCTGGCGCAAAGGCTCCAGAAGTTGATGCACAGCCCAGAGAGGCTGACGCAAGGCCAGAGAGGTTGGCTCAAGGCCTACAGGCAGCGCTAGGAGAATTTCGTGGGACAGACTGAGAGCTAGAGAGCTGGATAGGGTGACGCAGTCCCTATCAGAGTGACGCAGAGCAGCAAAAGCTGCATTATTATTGTGGGATCGTTCATTCGGTGATTTAGCCGGAATATCTATCTCTGGCTGAGAGGTACTACTGCCGAGGGCATTCTCTGTTGGGTGAGCCATTTCTGGCACCGGTTGTATTCTGCAACTAAATAATAATAAAACCCTCTGAATAGTTGCACCGGTTTTCCCGCATTGAGTTTTTCCGAAGACATTAGTCCAAAAACAACGACGTCACTTGTGTGCTTGTTTACTTTTAGTTGATGATCTATGTGTTAATATTGTACTTGTCTTTATTTTCAGTATTTACATGGTGAATAACTTGTTAAGTAATTGAACAAGTAGGAAGAAATAAATCAGATAGTACAGGAAGAATTTCTAATGGGTCAAACTTAGAAATTCCAACATAAGATGGCAGCGCTGCACCTGGAGGGGGAAGCCCGTGATTGGTGGTTTCACGGTCTGACAACCTTGGGGCATGCCTAGATAGTTTCCTATGAGGACTTCACCTGGAGGGTGGTGGAGCGATTTGATCAAAGGGATCCGGAGGCTTCTTTCAGGGAGCTGACACAACTACGCCAAACAAGCAACCCAGAGTAGTACTTCTCAGATTTTCTGCGTGTGTCAGTGATGGTCCTGGATCTATCCGAGGCAAGGACGGTGTACACCTTCATTGAAAGCTTGCTTGAGCCCCTGCGTGGACTGGTGAAGTCACGCAGACCCTCCACGCTACAGGAAGCGGTCTTGTGTGCCAGAGATCTACAAGGGGCCATCCCCAAGACTAAAGCACCATTTCCTGCACGAACCCCTTTCCCACAAAAGGGGCATGAAACTAGACCCTCACCACCGAGGACCACACAAGGGAGGGGGCAATTAGATGAGGAGACACGGAAGGACCTCCGGTGGAGGAAGCTGTGCTTCACATGGCGAGAGCCCTGCGCACCTAGCCATAGGTGCACTGCAGGTAGAGCACATTACATTGAGGTATTTTCTAACATTGACTAGGAGGAGGAGGTGGAGCAAGATTGTGATGGGACAGATGGAGAGAGTCCGACAGACAGAGGGCCACCACCACCACCTCCACAAGGAGGGGCATCTCTTGCCCCAGCAAGAGGGGTCCTTGCTTCTTTATGCGGGATTCCTAAGTTTTTGACACTCAGGATCAGAGGCATTATACATGGATAGAGGGTGTCAGTGTCGGTGGACAATGGGGCTACCCACAATTTCATAGATGCACAGACGGTCTAGAGGAGGGGCCTCACCACAGAGGAGTTTGAGGGTTTCTCAGTACTAGTGCCAGGCGGCTGTACTATCTAGTGCACCAGATATGTGCCCTCCTTGACAGTAGTTATGGGGAACTACTCGATGACGAACCACTTCTTTGTGGTCGATGTTCCAGACACCAACGTGGTGAAGGGTGTCCAGTGGTTGTATTCCCATGGGCGAGTCATGACGGATTGGAGGAAACCAGATGGATTTCATTGGGCCAGATGGAAAACTGGTGGTCTTGAGACGCATGCAGTCTTACCCGCCTTAGATAGTTTTGGCTCACAGGATGGAGGTAGATCTATGGCATGGAGACATTGCATGGACAATCGAGTTGAGGATCTCAGAGACTGGGGGACAAGCGCAGCCACCACCAACAAACATCCTGGCTTTATTGGACAGTTATGCAGTAGTGTTCGGAGACATTCCACCAAGGCAGCCACCAGATAGAGGATTTGAGCACACCATTGAGCTGGAGCCGGGTATATAGGCAGTGATCACTACTCCTTACAAGCACCCCAAAGCCTATAAGGAAAAGATAGAGAAGGCCATCCAAGAGTTGCTTGCATTGGGCCATATCAAGCCAAGTTCCAGTCCTTTCGCTTCTTAAGTAGTGCTGGTGAAGAAGAAGGATGGAACCCTCCGGATGTGTATTGACTATCGGGCCTTCAATCGGAAGGCTCTTAAGAACTAGTACCCTATTCCCCGCATTAACGAGTTGATGGATGAGCTTAGAGGAGCCAAGTACTTATCTAAGACTGATCTGCATTCCAAGTACGACCAGATCAGAGTGAAGGATAAGGACATCCCGAAGACAGCTTTTCGGTGCCACTATGGAAACTTCGAGTTTTTGTTCATGGCAATTGGGCTCACCAACACTCTAGCCACATTCCAATTTTGCATGAACCATATCTTCCGGGGACAGCTGAGGAGGTTCGTGCTAGTGTTCTTCGATGACATCTTCATCTATAGCCGGACGTGGTAGGAGCACCTCCAACACTTGGAGGAGGTATTGCGCATTCTGGAGGAGCAGTAGTTTTATGCCAAGCTCTCCAAGTGCGAGTTTGGATTGACAGAGATGCTTTACCTAGTGCATATCAATGGAGCAGATGGGCTGAAAGTTCACGAGGAGAAGATTCGGGCCATCCGGGATTGGCCAGTACCCCGAGAAGTGATTACGCTGAGAGGCTTATTGGGTATTTGCACCTATTATAGGAAGTTAGTCAAAGGGTTCTTGCAGTTGGTAGCACCTTTGACTGACTTGACCAAGAAGGGGACCTTCGCATGGACTGTTGGAGCACAGGCTGCCTTTGATCACCTCAAGGAGGTGATGAGCAATTGCCCTATTTTGGCACTTCCAGACTTTTCCCAGCGATTCACGAAGGAGTGTGATGCATTTGGGGTAGGAGTTGGAGCAGTATTGTCACAGGAGGGGCATCCTATAGTTTTTGAGAGTCGAAAACTCCTACCCCATGAGTTGTCATATTCCATATATGACAAGGAGATGCTGGCCATTATGCATGCATTGGCCAAGTTCCACCAGTACTTGGTGGGCAATCGGTTCCGAGTGAAGATTGATCACAACAGTCTTCGACATTTCATGGGGCAGCAGGGCCTCAATGACAGGCAACAGAGATGGGTCAGCAAGGTGTAGGCCTATGATTTTGACATCAAGTATGTGCGAGGGAAGCACAATGTGGTGATCGATGCTCTATCTCGGAGACCAGTTAGGTTATCTCTCATGAGCATTTTCCAGGATTGGAGGGCTCAATTGTTGGTGGAGTGATCTAAGGACAGGAGGGCATGCGAGGTATTGGAGGGGACACATGCAGATGAGCATTACCGTGTGATGGATGAGGTCATCTATTACAATGGGCGCATTTACTTAATGCCCAACTCACAGTTGAGGGAGAGGATACTCCAGGTAGCTCATGATTCACCATTGTCCGGACACCAGGGATTTTGGAAGACTTATATGGCTATTCGGGAGAGGTTCACGTGGAAGTGCCTCAAGGAGGACATGCTATAGCACATACGAGAGTGTGAAGCCTACCAACAGAACAAGGGGGAGCTAATTCACCCTGTAGGACTACTACAGCCACTTCCCATTCGAGAGGGGAAATGGGCAAGTATTTCGATGGATTTCATCACTGGGCTCCCCACAGTACAGGGGAAGGATTGCATATACGTAGTGGTCAACAGGTTGACCAAATTTGCCCACTTCTTCACCATCCCCACTAGGTACATGGCTGCACAAGTCGCCGAGTTGTTCTTCCGAGAGGTTTTTAGGCTGCATGAGCTCCCCAAGAACATAGTGAGCGACAGAGACAACAGATTCATGGGTGGCTTTTGGCAGGAACTCTTCAGGTTGGTTGGGACAGAGCTCACTCCTAGAAGCCTAGCAAAGTCTTCCTTGGTCAAGGAAAGTATGTTATTAAGATCCTTCAGAAGTTTGGCATGATGAATTGTAAAGCCATGGCAACTCCCATGGTGACCAATTTGAGGAAGTTGAGAGACTCTGAGTCCAACTTGGTAGATCCATCCACGTACCAATAGTTGATTGGATTGTTGATGTATTTGGTTAACACCAAGAAGGACATTTTCTTTGCAGTGAACACATTGAGCCAGTTCCGGATGGAACCAAGACATGAGCATTGAATTGCAGCAAAGCACATTTTGAGATATCTACGAGAAACTTTGAACTCTAGTTTGAGATATGTCCCAAACAATGATGTACAGATTCAAGGATATACAAATTCTAATTGGGCAGGAAGTGTAGATGACAGGAAGAGTACTTCAGGGGTATGCTTCAATTTGGGCTCCGCTACGATATCTTGGATGAGTAGGAAGCATAGGTTTGTTGCACTTAGCACTGCAAAAGCAGTTTACCGAAGCAGTATGGCTTCGGAAGTTGTTTGTAGGATTGTTTGACTAGGAGCTGGAACCGGCTGTGATATATTGTGATAATCAAAGTTGCGTGAATCTTTCAGAGAATCTCTTGTTCCATTACTAGTCGAAGCATATCGAGATCAAGTACCACTACATCAGTGACATGGTGCAAAGAAGAGCCATAAAGCTTGAGTACATCTCCATTGATGAGCAGACAACTAATATTTTGACGAAGTCTTTGTCTAGAGAGAAGTTTGTGTACTTCAAAGACAAGCTATGGGTTGTGGAGATTACCCCTTGTTGAGAGGGAGTGTTGATTTGATAGCATCATGGGTAGTCATTCTCCTTGTGTCAAGTGTGACCAGATTAGGGAGAATGGTTCAACAAAGGATAGTCATTCTTCTTGTGTTACAATTGTTGACCAAATTAGGAAGAATGGTCCTAAAGGCCTAGGATCACTAAGTTGAGTGGATGTCTTTCAACATCAAGCTCAGATTACTCTCTACAAAGGATGAGTAAGCTCATTTAGCATCATGGCCCAGATTACTCAGGTAGAGTGTTCCCTTTGGATTTGGGACCAGATTACTCAAATGGATTGTGTCCCTAGGGTTTCACCATGAGTCACAGTTGTTGACCAGATGATGGTGAACCAAGACTAAGCAGAATACCATGGGTCAAAGGCGCCGACCAGAATCATGGTGACTAGTTGATGCTAAAGATGTACCACATGTCATAGTTGGTGACTAGATTATGGTGATTTGTTGATGCTAATCTTGATGATGATTTTATAACCTTTTCATAGAGAAATTTGTCAACTTGAGAACACCTATGATAGTCATTGTTAATACCTCCCTAGTTAAGAGCGAGTGTTGAATTTTGTAACCATGGACAGTGTTCATAATGTATATTTTTGGCCCTTGATGGATTTGTATTTATTATTGTAAAGCATATTCTTCATAATAGAGTCAAAAGAAAAAATTATATTTTTTATTCATGTTCTTTCAGAGTTTTAAAAGAAGAAAATTTGAATTTTTGAAATTGAAATTTTTGGCTCCACGTTTTTCAAGTCGGCCTAGGCAAAATGACACCCATTCGACCCAATCAATCACTATAAAAAGGCAGTTTGATCTCTTCCTCAAGGCAACAATTCACATCTCTCTCAACCAAGTTTCTGTTAGTTTTTGTAGCATCAGATGTGCTCTAGCCTTGAAATATTGTGGAGAGGCTAGAATGCATGAGATCTCCGAATCCCATAAATCGTCTCTGGAAATTCCACCTAGAAATGACTTAATTAGATTATTAGTCAGTTTTTCAATATTTCCTAAGTCTAAACTTAGGGAATATGACTAATTAATCAGAATTAATTAAGTCAAGCTTTGAATGTTCAAGAAACTCACACGAATCGACTTCAAGTTAACCATAGCCATCGATTAAAATCTAATCTTGGTCGTTGAAGTCTCAACAGAGGATTATAAGAAGAAGTCAATGGGGCTTAGAGAAAACACTTCAGCAGTTTGACTTCGTGAGCAGATCGATTTCCTGAGTAGCAGCAGTCAGTTGCTGGAGAGAGAGCTAGTGAGATCGAATCAGTGAGTGAGGGGCAAGGACAGTGATCCGGAGAGGTAGCAGCAAGAGGGTCGTGTTATCCAAGAGAGGCAGTGCTGAGGGACTACACAATTGCTTCAGCCAGGCAATTCAATTTGGAGGAAGGAAAAATTGTTCTCAGTTCCAGAAGCCGAGAAAAAGTCCCAGAGGGCGGGAAAATCAATTTCCTCAACATCCAAAGGCAAAATGACTTCATCAAAGCCTAGTCCAAAGCAAGCAGTCCATCCAGCTACGCAGAGCAACACAGAGCTCCAGGAGGTCAAGTTTTGATAGGGAAAGCCGAGCTAGAGATTGCTTGTGGGAGAAGGGTAATTCCCTTACGTATTTTGTCTAGATTTTCTTGTTGTTTGGATTTCCAGTTGGGCATCCATGGATGTACTCAAATTTCATTGTTGCATAATAAATAAAACCCTCATTACTGCAACGTTTTTCCCAAGTTGGGTTTTCCAGGGGAATTTGTCCAAAAATAATTGTGTTATTTTTATGTGTGCGCTAGCATTTCTTCTAGTGTTTACTCTTCCGCAGTTTTATTTGTGTAGATTGCAGTGTGATTTATTTAGTATTTGTTGTAGCAAACAGTGAATAAATTGTTAAATTAAATTAACAATTAGGAAAATCATTTTCAGTTGCTGCAATAGGGTTCCAGTTTGGAATTTTCACATCATATCAAAGCGTAGTTGATCAGCCAGAGAGCTCAGCAGCAAAGACAGAAGGAGTTTTGTTTTTCAATGTGGGCAGCAGATCAAAACCCCAGAGGCAGCGCAGTCACTTTGCAGAGAGACCGAGTTACTTAAGGAGGTTCAATTTTTTTGAGTGGGACAAAAAAAATCGATCTCTCCAAATCGATTGGTTCCAGAGGCATAGGGAGCAGCCCAGTGTTTTCAAAGAGAAGATCTCTAGCTAGACACAATAGTTTTGCAGTAGTTTTCTAGAGCATGGCTAGAGTCGGGTGTAAGGAAGAAGAGCACACACTGAGGAAAAATTTTCCACAGGGAACTTCTAGTCTAAAGAAGTTTGATTTTCCTTATAAAGCAGCAGTCGTTGTGAGTAGAGTTTCTCACTCCAGAAGGGAGTACAAAATTTGAATAGTTGAGCAGAAGGGAAGAGGAGATTTTCGACATTTGTTGAGATGGCCATTGTTGGGCTTCGTGATTAGGACAGGTTGGATGGATGTAATATTCCTAATTAGCCATGGCTAATTGGAATATTCGATTTTGCTCAATTTTGCCTTCTATAGCTATTTATAGATAGGAAAGGGGGACATAACTCACTTTTTGAATAAAGTCACACCCTAGTAGCACAACATTGTAACTTAAAAGGGGAGCCAAGGGGGGCCAAAGGACCACGTAGAGAAGGGGCCCACGTAGACACTTGGAGGCACTGCGCAAATGGATAGGAGCACGTGGCAAGAGAGAGGCTACGTTGGAGGAGGTGGGCCTTAGGGTTTTGAGATAGGCCAGCGCTATAAAGGAGAGAGGAGCCTCCTCATTTTGGCATTGGATTATATTGCATTTGAGCTAGTCACTTCGACTTAGAGCACGCTGGCTGTTTAGCCTATCTGCAGCACTGTTTAGTGCATCAAGTGTCTCCGTTCAAAGATCTCACCCTTAGCCCTGGGGGACTTCGAGTGCCTGCTTGGGTAAGGTAGTTTCATCAGTCTTTTGCAGGAGGATCGATCTTTGGAGTTGAGGAGGAGCTGAGCATTTTGATGACTGCGCATTCTTGAGAGAGAAGGACGCAATCTCTTTCGATAGGAGCTCCGGATTGGGTTTATGTGGAGGATTTGAGCTGGGAGATTGAGCAAAGGATCAGCCCTTGCATATTAGAGGATTTTGGCAGAGTCTCGGGCCGAGTTTTGGGAGGATTCTCTTCAGTGGCAGCGCAGAGCCTTGAGGGATAGCGTAGATCCTCAAGGGGGTGATTTTCGGGGGTCAGCTATTTTAGGAAAGATTTCTGAGCTTTTCTAGGTTTATTGAGCAGAGGTTGATTCCAGAGTTTCAGCATTTTTTGAGGAGGGGAACAGCCCCAAATCCTCACTTGATTCCAACAGTAGCAGCAGCACAGCAGTTCTCTGGCAGCTTGGACGTAGTTCAGAGAGAGAGAGGCCATTTCCTTACCATTCTGAGTGTATTTCTTCACTTGCCTTGTGCAAGTCGAGGTGTTGTCTTTCTGATCACCTCTTGTACTCTTTCAATTACTCAGTATAATAAAATGGCTCAGCATTTCTCTCTACATTTCTTGAGTATCTGCTTACATTCCATGTATACATTATCATATGTTGCACTACTGTTATTTTTATCTCTTTGAGCTTCCCGGCTACTATACCACTTGTGTGTTTTTCTCCTATACTCTTAGACAGAATCTGGGAAGGGCCAGGTAGCCTCTAGATCTCGTCCTCTTTTCAGAGGCGACATATCTGGTCAATGCCCTCTTAGTCCATCTCTGGTTGGAGTCTGCTTGTGTTTGAAGGATATCCTTGAAAAGGGATATTACAGTGGTATCATGGCATAGATCTGGCTTAGCCTGTGGAGCTAGCAGTCTATGACACCGAGGGAGAAGCCCTACATCTGTTACAGAGGTAGGAAATATAGAGATATTGGGCGTAGGTTGGAGAACACCTACGAAGAGGGAGACTGTGTTCGGGTGGTGGACACAGAACAGGAGGAGCTTGTGGTGAACGCAGAACAGGGGGAGCCTGTGGTGGACGAAGAGCAGGAGGATCAGATGGCATATGGGGACGAGAAGAGATTTGTGGACATGCTCCTCAAATCAATGCAGGATCTGTCGAGGCAGATCGAGGTGATGGGGCAGATATTCATGGCGGTGGAGGCTAGACAGCGTGAAAACCCATGGGTTTTCCAGGTTGGTGAGGGATCGGGTACATCGCACCATTTGCCAGAGCAGGGTGCCACTCAGTGTGATACTACTCAGCAGGTGGCCTCACATGCCCCTACACACTCTACCATGCCCACTTTCCTAGGAGCAGACACGGGGGCCAGAGCCCAGCAGGAGGCAGAGCCCAGTCATATGGGCGATTATTTTGCAAAGTACCAGGCCTATGGGCAGGAGTTCAAGGATGCTCTCTCATTCAAAGACTTTGTTAAGCTCCAGCGGGATAGTAGACCCCGCGACCATCACAGAGGATACCGGCATTATCATGATGGAGACACCCACCGCACAGCTAGTAGATTCCACTTGCCTACGTTTGATGGTTCATCAAACAGTTCAGCAAAGTCTTGGGTGGAGAAGCTGGACATCTATTTCCAGCTTAACCAGATGTCAGAGACAGAGGCCATCAAGGTGGCGACATTACATTTGGATGGTGAGGCTCAGGACTGGTGGTTCCATGGGATGGTTACACTTGAACACTCCACAGTGACAACATATGCCGAGTTAACCAGGAGATTGATAGAGAGGTTTGACCGGAGGGATCCGAAACAGCACTTTGTTGAGCTGACAAGGCTCAAACAGACTGGAAGCCCAAAGACCTACATCGCAGACTTCTTGAGGGTTTCAGTGATGGTGCTAGATCTATCAGTGGCACGGAGGATCTACATGTTTGTTGAGGGGTTAGCAGAGCCACTTCAAGGCCTAGTCAGATCCACCAGACCAGCCACACTCCAGGATGCTATTAGCAGGACCCCGGACTTACAGGATGCCTTACCCAGGACCCGAACACCTTACCCCCAGAGATAGGCTTTCCAGCCTAACGGGAAGGATGTGAGGATTCCGCCTCCAAAGGGGAATCCAGGACGAGCACAGATTGATGATGATGCCAGGAGGGAGCTGAAGAAGAAGTGGTTGTGCTTTACCTGTCAAGAGTCGTGGGCACCGGGACATAGATGTGCTGCTGGCAATGCACATTTTATTGAGGTCTTCTCCAAGAGCAGCGAAGAAGAGGATGAGGAGGATGATGTGGAGGCAGGATATAGTCATGCAGCGCAGGATTCTTTGCCACCTCTACCACCACCAGCAGGTGGTGTAGCTTTTGCACCTACCAGAGGGGCCCTTGCAGCATTGCGAGGAGTTCCCAAGTATTTGACGTTGCGCGTACGGGGGACAGTACGTGGCCAACAAGTATCAGTTTTGGTTGACAGTGGGGCAACCCACAACTTCATCGATGCACAAATGGTTGAGCGGAGAGGTATACAGACAGAGAGCTTCGATGGAATTTCATTTTTGGTTCCAGGAGATCACACCATGGTGTGTGCTCGTTATGTTCCAGAGTTATCAGTGACGATGGGCACCTACAGACTCACTGACCACTTTTTCGTGGTCAATATTCCGGACACCAACATGATACTGGGTGTTCAGTGGCTCATCACTCTAGGGAAGGTCACGATAGATTGGAAGGCCCTAAAGATGGAGTGGGATGATGAGAAGACGGGGAAGCATGAGAAGATACGGGAATAGCACACATATCCGCCTCAGACCGTTTCGGCTCATCGGATGGAGGCAGTCTTCCAGAAGGGAGACATAGAGTGGGTAGTGGAGCTGCGTGCATCAGAGGCAGGGACTACAGGGCAGACGGTGCACCCAGAGATACAGTCCATCCTTGACCAGTATGCCACAGTGTTTGGGGAGATTCCACCGGGACAGCCACCGGACCGGGGGTTTGAGCACACCATTGAGCTTGAGCAGGGCATACAAGCAGTGATCACTACCCCCTATAGGCATCCCAAGGCCTATTGGGATGAGATTGAGCGGGCCATTCAGGAGTTGCTGGCTCTTGGGCACATTCGGTTGAGCATGAGTCCTTTTGCTTCTTCCGTGGGGTTGGTGAAGAAGAAGGACGGCACATTGAGGATGTGCATTGACTACAAGTCCCTGAACAAGAAGACCCTGAAGAACAGGTACCCCATACCCAGGATCAATGAGTTGATGGATGAGTTGAGAGGAGCACGGTTCTTCTCAAAGATTGATTTGAGATCTGGGTACCATCAGATACGCATGATGGAGCAGGACATTCCAAAGACCGCCTTCAGGTGTCACTATGGGCACTTTGAGTTTTTGGTGATGCCCTTCGGGCTAACCAACGCCCCAGCTACATTCCAGTCCTGCATGAATCACATCTTCCGCAGTCACTTAAGGAAGTTTGTGTTGGTGTTCTTTGATGATATCCTCATTAACAGCAGGACTTGGGAGGAGCATCTCCAGCACATTGAGACAGAGTTGCGCATCTTGGAGGCGAAGCAGTTCTATGCCAAGCTCTCCAAGTGTGAGTTTGGGTTGACGAAGTTGTTGTACTTGGGACACATCATAGGGGTGGTCGGGGTGAGAGTCCACGAGAAGAAGATCAGGGCCATCAGAGATTGGCCGGAGCCGAGGAATGTGACAAAACTTCGGGGATTCATTGGCATTTGTACTTACTACCGGAAGTTCGTCAAGGGTTTCTCACAGCTTGCTGCACCCCTGACAGATCTGACGAGGAAGGGGGCATTCAGTTGGTCGGATACAGCGCAGCGAGCCTTTGACAGGCTCAAGGAGGTTATGAGCAGCTGCCCAGTGCTTGCATTGCCGGATTTTTTGCAGCCATTTGTTTTGGAGTGTGATGCGTTGGGAGAGGGGATCAGCGCAGTGTTGATGCAGGGAGGTCACCCTATAGCCTTTGAGAGCCGGAAGCTCCTTCCACACGAGAGGTTGTATTCTATATACAACAAGGAGATGCTGGCCATTATGCATGCATTGGCCAAGTTCCAGCAGTATTTAGTGGGTAACAGGTTCAGGGTGAGGACTGATCACAACAGCCTCAAGTTCTTTTTGGAGCAGAAACAGCTACAGGAGAGGTAGCAGAAGTGGATCAGTAAGATCCAAGCGTATGACTTTGATATTGAGTATGTCAAGGGTAAGAACAACGTGGTAGCAGATGCCCTTTCACATAGACCAGCCACGTTGTCTCTTATGAGCTTGGGCACAAACTGGAGGGCTCGACTCTTAGTAGAGTACTCCAAGGACAGATTTGCATGTGAGGTCCTGGATGGGCAAGTGACGGATGACAGGTACAGGGTGGTCGATGAGATCATCTACTACAGGGACCAGATCTTCTTGACTGAGAGATCTCAGCTCAAGAAGAAGATACTTCAAGCATCACATGATTCACCATTGGCCGGCCATCAGGGGTTTACCAAAACCTACAGGGCCATTAGAGAGAGGTTCTCATGGAAGGGCCTCAAGGAGGACGTACTCCAGCATATCCGGGAGTGCGATATTTGTCAGAGGAACAAGGGGGAGATGAGCCATCCCGCAGGATTATTGTAGCCTCTTCCCATTCCGAAGGGGAAATGGGAGTGTATCTCGATGGACTTCATCACACGGTTGCCCATGGTACAAGGCAAGGATTGTCTCTTTGTCGTCGTTGATCGACTGACAAAGTACGCACATTTTTTCGCCATATCCGCACACTACACAGCAGCGCAGGTGGCCGAATTGTTCTTCAGAGAGGCCTTTAGGCTACATGGTCTTCCTAAGACCATCGCAGTGACAGGGACAGACGTTTCATGGGTGGGTTTTGGTAGAAGCTTTTCCGGTTGGTGGGGACGGAGTTGACACCGAGTACCAGTTATCACCCACAAACGAACGGGCAGACAAAGATAGTTAACAAGTGGCTGGAGGGCTACTTGCATAACTATGTCAGTGGGCAACAGCAAGCATGGTTGAAGTGGCTGCATCTGGAGGAGTATTGCTACAACACTACACATCACATGTCCATTGGTATGTCACCATTCTATGCTTTGTATGGATATCATCCTTTATCTTTTGTTGACATGATGTTTGATGCTAGCAAGGCTCCAAGAGCTAAGATTTGGATCCAAGAGAGTCAGGATATTCTCCGAGCTCTCAAGGATAATATGGCTACAGCACAGAACTAGCAGAAGCTGTATGCTGACAGGGGTCGGGTGGAGAGACAGTTTGAGGTAGGGGACTTGGTCTACCTACGATTACAGCCATACCAACAGTCGTCACTGAAGCAAAAGGGAGCTGAGAAGCTCAAACCCCGCTTTTATGGGCCATACAGGGTGATACGCAGGATTGGACAGGTTGCGTATGAGTTGGCGCTGCCTCAAGGCAGCAAGATTCATAATGTTTTTCATGTATCATGCCTGAAGAAGGCATTGGGGCAGCAGGTGACAGTGACAGATGAGCTACCACCCACGGATGATGAGGGGCATTTGGTGTTGCAGCCAGAGGCTATTATTGATACCATGGAGAGGCAGCTACGAAGCAGGATGGTCCGGGAATTCTTGGTGAGGTGGAAGAATTTACCGGATGAGGATGCCACTTGCGAGAGTGAGAAAATTTTGCAGCATCAATCACTTTAGTTGCTTGAGGACAAGCAACATTTTGCCGGGGGAGACTGTAATATTCCTAATTAACCATGGCTAATTGGAATATTCGATTTTGCTCAATTTTGCCTTCTATAGCTATTTATAAATAAAATGGTGAGGAAAGGGTGACATAACTCAGTTTTTGAATAAAGTCACTCCCTAGTAGCACAACGTTGTAACTTAAAAGGGGAGCCAAGGGGGGCCAAAGGACAACGTAGAGAAGGGGCCCACGTAGACACTTGGAGGGACTGCGCAGATGGAGAGGAGCACGTGGCAAGAGAGAGGCTACGTTGGAGGAGGTGGGCCTTAGGGTTTTGAGAGAGGCCAACACTATAAAGGAGAGAGGAGCCTCCTCATTTTGGCATTGGATTCTGTTGCATTTGAGCTAGTCACTTCGACTTAGAGCACGCTAGCTGTTTAGCCTATCTGCAGCACTGTATAGTGCATCGAGTGTCTTCGTTCGGAGATCTCACCCTTAGCCCCGGGGGACTTCGAGTGCCTGCTCGGGTAAGGTAGTTTCATCAGTCTTTTGCAGGAGGATCGATCTTTGGAGTTGAGGAGGAGCTGAGCATTTCGATGACTGCGCAGTCTTAAGAGAGAAGGACGCAGTCTCTTTTGGTAGGAGCTCCGGATTGGGTTTATGTGGAGGATTTGAGCTGGGAGATTGAGCAAGGGATCAACCCTTGCATATTGGAGGATTTTGGCAGAGTCTCGGGCAGAGTTTTGGAGGATTCTCTTCAGTGGCAGCGCAGAGCCTTGAGGGATAGCGTAGATCCTCAAGGGGGTGATTTTCGGGGGTCAGCTATTTTAGGAAAGCTTTCTGGGCTTTTCTGGGTTTATTGAGCAGAGGCTGATTCTAGAGTTTCAGCATTTTCTGAGGAGGGGAACAGCCCCAAATCCTCACTTGATCCCAGCAGTAGCAGCAGCACAGTAGTTCTCCAACAGCTTGGATGCAGTTTAGAGAGAGAGGCCATTTCCTTACCATTCTGAGTGTATTTCTTCACTTGCCTTGTGCAAGTCGAGGTGCTATCTTTCTAATCACCTCTTGTACTCTTTCCATTACTCAGTATAATAAAGTGGCTCAGCATTTCTCTCTGCATTTCTTGAGTATCTGCTTACATTCCATGTATACATTATCATATGTAACACTACTGTTATTTTTATCTCTTTGAGCTTCCCGGCTACTATACCACTTGTGTGTTTTTCCCCTATACTCTTAGATAGAGTCTGCAAAGGGCCAGGTAGCCTCCAGATCTCGTCCTCTTTTCAGAGGCGACATATCTAGTAAACGCCCTCCCAGTCCATCTCTGGTTGGAGTCTGCTTATGTTTGAGGGATATCCCTGAAAAGGGATATTACAATGGAGCTTCCAACTATGTCATCTGGAAGGCAAGGTTGTCCTTCCTTCTAGATGAATATGGCCTGAAGACATATATTGATGCAATGGTAACAGTTCCCACAGATGCAGAACAACTAAAGGAGTACAAGAAGGAGATGGCACTGAAGAGGTTGATCCTAGACAAAATTCAGGATCATAACGTCTCACATATAGCAGAGAAGGGAACGACCAAAGAGATGTGGGAGACTCTCTCCACATTATACCAGGGTACTTCTGAGCAACGGAAGATGTACTTAGAGAAGAAGCTGAGATGCAACCAAGATGTAGAATGGGGAAGGCATAGACCCCTTCCTCACCAAGATTCAGGAGGTCCGAGACCAGTTGTCAGCTATTGGGGTAGCACCTCAACCCACAGAGCTTGTCAGATTGGCACTGAATAGTGTCTCTGAGGAGTGGCAAGTCTTTGTCCAAAGCATATTGGGCAGAGATAAGCTACCAGAGTGGGACAGGATGTGGGCTGACTTGCAGTAGGAGGAGTTGAGACAAGCTCTAGTGAAGAGCTCCATCAATGGCAGCAACAGTGAATCGAAGCAGGTGAAGGAGGAGAGGAATGTGGCACTCGCATCAAAGAGTCCCAATCAGGGACAGGGGGAGCAGCGAAAGAAGAAGAAGGACCTATCAAAGATCAAGTGCTTCAGATGTGGTGAGCTTGGTCACTACAACACCTAATGTCCTCTCCGGAAGAAGGACAAAGAGGAGAAGCAGGACCAGCAAGCAACATCAGTAGAGATCGATAGGCTATCGTTCGGGCTAGAGGAAGACTTCGCCATGTTCGCTGACATACCCCCATGAGTCAAGTGGGGTGATTTGGTGTCGTAGCCACAAAGCGCTACAAATGGGCAAGATTCTTGAGAAGGCCCACCTTGCTACGGGGGCCCACAGTGTTTAGTAGCAAGATGTATCTATGACAGTAGATGCAGTCAATGCCAGAGTGATAGATGCAGAGTCTAGTTGCAGTCAAATGCTAGGGAGCGTAGTGCAAAGTTGGTAGCAGTGTAGGCGGCACATTACAGAGTCATCAACAGCGTAGATGCATCAGTGACGACGCAAATACTAGCAGCAGTCAGAGACTCGAGAGACAGACGCATCACACTGATCACAGGTGATTCAGTATTTAGGATGCTTTTCAGTTGCAACAGTGACAGATGGAGAGGGAGTTGGAGTGTAGATGCAGTGTTGGCAGCAGCACAGATGCAGCAGATATCAAAGTTGCGGAGTAGTTGGTGGGCAGCAGCAACCAGACATGAGCAACGTGACAGGAGATGATGTAGAGATAGAGTGTTGTTACAGGATATGCAGTAGAGCACTAGAACACATTCCTCGCAAAAAGGGAGTGTTAGTTTTTGTAACATTGGATGTGTTCTAGCCCTGAGATTTTGTGGAGAGGCTAGAATGCATGAGATCTCCAAAACCCAGAAATCGTTTCTGGAAATTCCACCTACAAATGACTTAATTAGAATATTAGTCAGTTTTTGAATATTTCCTAAGTCTAAACTTAGGGAATATGACTAATTAATAAGAATTAATTAAGTCAAGGTGTGAATGTTCTAGAAAATCACACAGATCAACTTCAAGTTAATCCTAGTGATCGATTAAGAATTTAAGATCTAATCTTGGTCGTTGAAGTCTCAATAGATGATTATAAGAAGTCGATGGGGCTTTGAGAAAACACTTTAGCAAATCGATTTCCTAAGTAGCAGCAGTCATTTGCCAGAGAGAGAGCCAATGAAGTCTAAACTTAGGGAATATGACTAATTAATCAGAATTAATTAAGTCAAGGTGTGAATGTTCTAGAAAATCACACAGATCAACTTCAAGTTAATCCTAGCGATCGATTAAAATCTAATCTTGGTCGTTGAAGTCTCAATAGAGTATTATAAGAAGAAGTCGATGGGGCTTGGAGAAAACACTTTAGCAAATCGATTTCCTAAGTAGCAGCAATCATTTGCCAAAGAGAGAGCCAGTGACATCGACACAGTGAGTGAGGGGTAGGGACAGTGATCTCGAGGAAATATTTTTCAAATCCGGAGAGGCAGTAGCAAGAGCGCTGAGTTATCCCATAGAGGGAGTGATGAGGAACTGCGCAGTTGGTTTAACTAGGCAGTTCGATTTGGAGAAAAGAAAAATCGTTCTCAGTTCCAGAAGCCAGAAAGAAGTCCCAGAGGGTCGGAGAGGCGATTTCCTCAGCATCCAAAGGCAGAACGACTTCATCAAAGCCTAGTCCGAAGCAAGTCTTCCATCTAGCTATGCAGAGCTTCAAGAGGTCGAGTTTTGATAGGTAAAGCCAAGCCAGAGATTGCTTGTGGGAGAAGGGTAATTCCCTTTAGTATTTTGCCTAGATTTTCTTGTTGTTTGGATTGCCAGTTGGGAATCCATAGATGTACTCAGATTTCACTGTTGCATAATAAATAAAACCCTCACTGTTGCACCGGTTTTCCCAAGTTGGGTTTTTCCGAGGACATTTGTCCAAAATAACTGTGTTATTTTTACGTCTGTGTGCTAGCATTTCTTCCAACATTTATTCTTCCGTTGTTTTATTTGTGTAGATTGCAATGTCATTTATTCAGTATTTGTTGTAGTAAACAATAAATAAATTGTTAAATTAAATTAACAATTAGGTGAATAATTTCCAGTTGTTGCAATAGAGTTCCAGTTTGGAATTTTCACATTTTCCTTTGGGCAACCAAGCAAAGGACAAGAAGGGCAAGGAGGACAAAAAGGACGAAATACATCTCTTCCTCTCTCTCTCAAGCTCGCATGTGTGGAAGGTCTCTCTCTCTCTCTCTCTCTCCTAGTTCGCATATTTTCTGGGCAATTTCTGTTGCAAGGGCTGAAATATTCTGGGCAATTGCAGGGGCCAAAATTTTTGGGTTTCTGGGCAGAACAAGGAGGCCAAAATTCAGCCTAGGGCAGATCAGAAGGTAGTGTTTTTGGATCAGATTGGAAGGCTTGAATTGGAGGGTTTGACCATAGATTTGCTGAAAGTTAGTTTGACCTAGTTTATGACTAGAAAGTCTAGGTGTATCTCTTGTTGAACAGAAGAATTTCTCTATTGAAAAGGTTGTTGGGTTTTTCACCTTAGTGGGTTTTCTCAGTGTAAATCTTGTGCTCTCTTTGTGCATTGTGATCTCTACTATTCTACTGTTCTTATATGCTTGAATTTCTGAAGTATAATTGCTTAATGATATTACCGGAAAAATTAAAAGAAAATCAACATCATTAGAAGTAATTATCAGTTTTTCAGAAATACTATGCTTGTATCTATTGCACTAGAAAAATCAACAATATGGATCTGTTCCTCTAGAGACATCAATGAATGCACACTGATCATTGAAGTAATAAATGCAATACACATCTGAAATAATGCAGCAGCATCAGCAATGAATATTTATTACCAATCCAAGAAGGGAACCTTTGGGAGTTGGTAAATTGGCAAGGGGCCGCTGATGCAAGATATCACACAATGTAGGAGGCTGTGCAGTACCATTTACAAGGGATGCCTCCCTTGCATTCCATATATCAAGGAGTTCCTTTGAAGGTGCAGTTCCAATAAGACCAGGATGAATCAAACCTGGAATTCGAACACCTACATGGTAAAAATGGCTGTGTTAAATAAATATAGCATTAGAATCTCTAATGTTTTTCTGTCTTCTTCTACCTCTTTATTCTAGTCTCTTCATTTCAGAACAAAAGTGGGTGATACTTGGTAATAACTAGCATAATATTAATAACATAGACTATGCTGTGCTATAAAGAAACAACATTCTTGAAAGATAAATGGCCAAAGTGGTCAGAAGTAACAGTGTTTTCAATTATTGCTCTTCCTGTTTTTTAAAGAATTTTTGGAAACTTTTGATAGCAAATATACTAAAATACATATAGCATTGATGTTTCGATTGCAGAATATGTTTAAACTGACCTAAATCCCTTTTACTGAATCAAGGTAGCAATAGATCGAGCTATTACTATAGGGAGAATCAATTCAATATTTCAACATGGTAATGAAGTAACGGTGTTTTCAATTTCTGTTCTTCCTGCTTTTTAAAGATTTTTTTGAAAACTTTTGATTAAAAATATTGAAATACATATAGCAATGATGTTTTGGATGCAGAATATGTCTATGTTGACCTAAATCCCTTCTTCTGAAACTGTCATGTCCCTTCCTAAATTAATTTGGAACAAGACTAATTATTGCATTTTGGGGCAATTTTGGAGATAGTGGGGCCCATTTGATTTTTAGTAGGAACATAGACTTAGGATAAGTTATTTTGTTGTGGTTAAATTACACATGGGGGCCACCCACACTAGGAAAATACACACTCCCTAGTTCCATTTGCATGGAGGTGGTTAAGTAAGGGCTCACGATAGAGGTAAAATTGGAGGGAAAAGTGCTCCACGAAATCTATATTAGGAAGGCAGCTCTCCTCATTTCATTCATCTTTGGCATATCGAATTTCTCTTTGGTTGCTCGAGCTGCTTAGCCGAGTCACTCGCTGTTTAGCAAGAGTTCTTCAAGCGAAGAGCTCACCCTTTCTTCAGGGGATTTCGAGTGACACCCTAGGAAGGTTTTTCTTCATTTTTTGAGAAGGAGGATCTCATTGTGATTTCCAGCGATTGCATTCTGTAATATTCCTAATTAGCTAAGGCTAATTGGAATATTTGATTTTGTTCAATTTTTTTGCCTTCTATAGTTATTTGTAAATAAAAAAGTGAGGAAGGGGGACATAACTCACTTTAGAATAAAAAGTCACTTCCTAGGTAGCACAATGTTGTGACTTAAAGGGAAGCCAAGGGGGCTAAAGGGGGGCACAGAAATGGAGCCCACGCAGACACATGGAGAGACTGCGCAGAAGGGAAGAACATGTGGCATGAGGAGAAGCACGTAGGAGGAGGTGAGCCTAGGGATTGTGAGAGGTAGAGGCTATAAAATAGAGAGGAGCCCCCTCATTTTGGATCATTCAGTTATGTGCATTTTGAGCTATTCGTTTCGACTTCTGAGCACGCTCGCTGTTTAGCTGGTCTGCAACACTGTTTAGTGCATTGAGTGTCTCCGTTCAAAGATCCCACCCATAGCCCCGGGGGACTTCGAGTGCCTGCTCGGGCAAGGTATTTCCATCGGTATCTTAGCCGTAGTTTATCAGCATTTCTGCAGCGGTTTCATCAGCATTCTGGAGGACTACACAACACTTGGAGAGGGACACAGTTCTTTTTGGTTGTAGTGCTTGATTGGGGTTTTGCAGGTGGAGTTATGCTGGGAGATTGAGGAGGGGTCCAGCTCTTGTCTCATTGGAGGATTTTTGGTAGGGTTTCAGGCAGTGTTTCAGGCAGAGTTTAGAGGGGTTTTCTTCAGTGGCAGCGCAGGGCATTGGGGAACTGCGCAAAACCCCAAGAGGGTGTTTTTCGGGGGTCCGCCATTCCAGGAAAGCTTTCTGGGTTTTTCTGGGTTTCTTGAGTAGAGTCCAAATCCAGAGTTTCAGCTTTTTCTGAGGAGGGGAGCAACCCCAAATCATCATTTGTTTACTAGCAGCAACAACAGCACAGCGACAGCATCCTCGCAGAGAGGCCATTCTTGTCATTCTGAGAGTATTTCTTCACTTTCCTTGTGCAAGTCGAGGTGCCATCTGTCTAATCACCTCTTGTACTCATTTTATTGCTCAGTATAATAAAATGGCTTTGCATTTCTTGTGTATCTGCTTATATTTCCGGTTTACATTATTATATGTTGTTCCACTGTTATTTTATCGCTTCTGGGTTATTATATCATTTGCACATATTTGGTTGGAGTTTTTGCTGGGGTTTGATGAATATTCTGAGTTAGGAATATTACACATTCATCTCTAGGTGGTGCATATTACTAGAGGACAAAGTGAAGAGGAGGTCGATTTTGCTTATGGTGTCTTGCAGTGGAGTTTGGGTGAGAGATTTTCCCGAGAGGAGGCATCGGAAAATTGTTGGCATTTGGGAGAGTTTTGAAGGTGGAGGAGTTTGCTACCTTGCAGGGTGACTTTCGCACTTCCTAGGCTAGCGCAGAGGCAGCACTAGGTGCTGACGTGGAGGGTAGAGTATCAGTCTTTGAGGCTAAACTTCACCGTGGAGGTTAAGGGAAGTATGTGGAGAGCTGATTGCTGCATTTTCGGAGCTTGGAGGATGATTTCATTGGTGTTCCTTGTAGGTTGTATTCCTTGAGCAGTTTGGAGGGTAGGGCCTATTAGAGGCCGAATTTGGAAGGTCAAAATCTGGCCAAACCATTTCTAGGTTTTTTTGGGTTTTTGACAAGGATCCCAAATATAAAGTTTCATAATTTTATGAGCACTGGAGATGGTGTTTTCAGCCGTATCTTTGTAGCCGACAGTGTAGAATTGCTAGGGATTGCACAATGCCCTTGAGAGTCAATTTTGGGAGGTCAAAATCGGGCTAAACCATTTCTGGGTTTTTGTGGGTTTTGGTCAAGGAGCTTGGGGCCGAATTTGTAGCATTTTCTGAGCAGTGGAAGTGGAGTTTCTTGCAGTTCTTTTCCAACCAGCAGTGTAGTTTTCTGGGCAGCGCAGAGTATTAGAGGAGCAAACATTTTCCAATACTTGATATCATTGTCTCATCACTTGGATTTTGTCATGCTTGCCATTGAGGCAAGCCTAGGTGCATTCATCCATACTATTGCACTTGCTCCATTGGAGTTTTTATGAGCATGTGAAAAAATTGTGTTGAGAATCGTTTTTGCTTTATATATCACTGTTTGTTTAAGTTAGGAACATTACAGTGGTATCCGAGCATGATCTTGGCCATGATGTGGGTAACCAGTAAGATCATGGGCGATTTGGGCATGTATGCACAGTGACGGGTTACACCATACACCACCCATGGCTCAAGGGAGATTCAGTATGCAGGAATTTTGGGGTGGAATCCACTGGAACGATGAGAGATTGGCTCAGTTGAGGAAGGTGTCAGATCATATCCATTCTTGTCCTTACAGCAGAGACACTAGAGGTGCACAAGTCGTGGGAGTACAATCACCTACACAATGTGGGGAAAGCTAACAAAATCTGGGTACCAGATCTCCTGAAAAGGAGCAAGCAAGACAGGGACAGTTAGAGGGTGAGACGAGGGGGTGCTTTTGCTGGTGGAGACCTGGCTTTAGATATTAAGAGCCTGAGGAGGAGGTTAAGCATGATGCTAAGAGCCCACATGATGGTGAGGAGCACATCGATTTACTCGGTGTGGCGCATGAGTCACCATTATTCGAGACCTCTTTGATAGCCTCAGTTGAAACCTTGGTGGGGAGGATAGAGCCTACACACATAGAGCCATCTGTTGAGGAGGAGCCACCCATGGATGAGATGCCAATAGTTGTTGAGGTATCCAGAGTTGTGACCGAGTCAGCAGGTGATAGATACCCATAGCAATTTCATCAGTTCCAGGTCGACCTCCTAACATTGAGAGAGAAGGTCACCATAGTACGAGAGGCCATTCTACAACAAAACGAGGAGTTGGAGGGCATGAGAGTGGTTTGTGCCGAGTCAACGGCCAAACTGACTCGCGTTGGGGAACAGTTGGATTCCCTAATGTTACCACTTGAATGCACTTTAGAGCATCAGAGCAGCACTCTTCAGACATACATAGATGGGGCTTGTAGCGTCAATAGTTTGCCTCTGCATCTTGGAGGGAGAGAGGCTCACTTCGACATATTTTATGTGTTGACCAGGTCGATGAGATGAGGTGACATAAGCGGTGCATGGTGCAACATTCACCGGATGGAGGGCTTGTCCTACGTATGAGAGTTTGTATATTTAATCCCTCTCTTGGGGTTAGATGGCAAGAGATTCTAAGTTGGTACCCGGTGCAGTGGGCTATGGAAATGGTAGTGGACCGACATGAATCTCAGCAGGAGCTTTCATGCATTGGGGATACCGGAAGCCCAGAATGGCATTGGGATCCAGGTGGGACTACCTATCATTCCCCGGATATACCGGTTGTTTGCGACTGTGGTGGTGTAGTTGGCCTAGCGATTGAGCACACACATTCACTAGGGGACTTTTGGCCAGTACCAGCGGCCTACTAGTTTGTGGGAAGATCCCTTGGGTTGTCTTGGTATGACAGTTGTGCATGGGATCACACGACGATCAACATACTCTAGCGGGAGTTTGTCGGAGTCGGCACTGATAGGCCACCTAACAATGCCTTGCATGGAGCTGGGGATTCTTCACATTTGTGTGGGGCGGGGAGGACATGGAGGAGCAAAGCAGTGGTGGCATTGTTACTGGTACCTAGGGAGATTCATTTCTTGGGTCCCTCAGGGAGGATTTAGAGGGGAGATCCCCTCATCGGAGAGAATAGTGATGTGATGGTGGAGATAATGATACAGGTCGGGTGTAGGCCAACGCATATGGACACAATTTTAGGCCATCACATCCAGGGATGGGTAGGAGCATCTAGCGTGGAGCAGTTGTCTGCAGATGGGCATGGAGACGCATGGGGGTGTGTCGTAGTATGTTGGACTGCATTGTGGAGTGGGAGTGCCTCACATCGCATTAAGTACATGTGGCGAGTGACAGGTGCAGTGACATAGGTGGGACACAGGAGGGTACAGGATGGTATAGCCATAGCCGAGAGTATCCAGCGGTGTACCAGGATAGGTTGCGGTGTACAGTGGCATGTCAAGGAATGCGGCCATACTGGGTGGTATGCAGTGGCAGATGAGACGACGCAACGGACGCTTGGAGCGTTGCCTCCCAAGAGAGTTATGGATAGGGGCACTACATGTACCATTAGATGCAACCCACCTAGGATCGATGAGGACATTGTTGAGCATCTGGGGACACCATGTTTATTGGAGACAGGGCTTCAAGGGGGTTATCAGCAGATCTGAGACAGAGAGGGGGTCATCTGAAGGATTACTCTTGAGGATTCCGACGGACTCTTGATCATACCCATCCTTTGCCAATGTTGTTTACAGTTGCAAAGTGTTTGTTTGTTGCCCCTTAACACTCTCCATTCAGGTAACAGGGCCTGGGAGGCTCACCCTACGCAGTTGGATGAGACACCTCGTGTCATGAGCCTGGAGGAGACTCTCCAATTGAGACAATTGGTAGGTGCACGAGTTAACGAATACAAGCTTAGAGATGGCATGGTTGATTGTCGAGGTAGCATATGTTCCACCCTTAGGCTCACACTTAGGGAGGTGACCAAGAGGGAGTTGCATGGTGCTTTTTTAGTTGGGCAGCTCGAGGCATTAGTTGAGCATGAGGTGCGGAGGACGGTAGTCCTTGTTGGCAGGATGATGCCTAGGCTTCCGGCAATACCCGGGCACATCATCAGGAGCTAGGATAGCTGATCTCGCTATATGATTTGGCAGGAACAGAGCAGCAGGATATTCGTGGCACAAGTTCTTGATGCTTGGTGTCTACCTATTGGATACCTACAGGAGACAGAGATGGGGCACAAAGGGGTCCCAACAGCTAGCAGCATAACACAGCAGCAAGCAAAGAGGATTTGGGGTTGTGGACCTCTAGTATGGTTATGGGATCCAGGGATCCAATGGATTGATGGGATACTCCACTCCTCAGTGAGCCTGGTCATAATAACAGGAAAATTGATTCATTCACAAGTAGACACATGGGGAGTCACCAAAGCCCTCACCATAGGGCGAGGCAGATTGTTGCTTAGGATTGGGGCTAGCCATGGGGCGATAGGCGCTAGCACTATTGAGGCGCTTTGGCAGGTTGGGCCTAACCTCGATCACTGCATATATTGTGACCAAGAGTTATGTGAGAGGAGGTTATGGTACTAGCATGCTAGACAATTAGTGATGACCAGAGTGTCACGGGGTCAACAAGATAGTTTCTTTCTACGTTGGGCAGGGGGCACTAGCATCACAGTACTTAGCGGTTCAATTACCCATAGGAGTAAGATGGTCTCTACAGGAGAGGGTCATCCAGATTTTCCACCGGTTTCTGTGATTCGCTAATGGCATGGGAGACTTCATAAGCATGGCAGGATGACCAGTAAGAGGATTTCAAGAGGAGCTCATGCAGGAGAGGCTTCATTCGCATGGGGATTGAGTTGTATCTTCAGGGGCCCACAATCAAAGTGCATGGGGTGGACTATTCGGTAGGGCAGCTTCATGAGGATTTGGATGGAGTTTTACATCGTCGGGATGCTTTACTTATTGGAAGTAGATAGAGGGGTTCTAACACCCCTATCTAGCAGGATAGCAAGTGGAGCAAGGGGTGCTCCACACTGATCAGGTTGGCTTGGGATCCTCGTATCGAGGGACTCCTTCACTATAGATAGTACAACAATTAGGGACAAACCAATGGCATATTTGGGAGCCTGGTGAAGTTTGCAGCGATAGTGGGGATCCACAGTCAGAGAGGACGCTTGTTCAAGAACTGCTTGAGGACAAGCAATTTTTGGTGCATTGGAGGAGCTTGCCGGATGAGGATGCTACTTGGGAGGGCGAGCACATACTTGAGCATCCAGCATTGAAGTTGCTTGGGAAGAAGCAACATATAGGAGGGGAGGATTGTCATGTCCCTTCCTAGATTAATTTGGAGCAAGACTAATTATTACATTTTGGGGCAAATTTTGGAGATAGTGGCGCCCATTCGATTTTTATAAGGAGATTAGACTTAGGATAAGTTATTTTGTTGTGGTTAAATTACACATGGGGGCCACCCACACTAGGGAAATACGCACTCCCTAGTTTTGTTTGCATGGAGGTGGTTAAGTGAGGGCTCACAATGGAGGTAAAATTGGAGTGAAAAGTGCTTCAAGAAATCTATATAAGGAAGGCAGCTCTCCTCGTTTCATTCATCTTTGGCATATCGAATTTCTTTTTGGTTGCTCGAGCTACTTAGCTGAGTCACTTGTTGTTTAGCAAGAGTTCTTAAAGCAGAGAGCTCACCCTTTCTTCGAGGGACTTCGAGTGCCACCCTGGGAGCATTTTGCTTCACTTCTTTAGGAGGAGGATCTCATTATGATTTCCAGCGATTGCATTCATCTCTAGGTAGTGCGTATTACTAGATGACGAAGTGAAGAGGAGGCCGATTTTGCTTGTGGTGTCTTGCAGTGGAGTTTGGGTGAGAGATTTTCCGAAGAGGAGGCATCAGACAATTGTTGGCATTTGGGAGAGTTTTGAAGGTGGAGGAGTGTGCTACCTTGCAAGGTGACTTTCGCACTTCCTGGGCCAGCGCAGAGGTAGCACTGGGTGCTCACATGGAGGGTAGAGTATCAATCTTTGAGGCTGAACTTCACCGTGAAGGTTAAGGGAAGTATTTGGAGAGCTGATTGTTGCATTTTCGGAGCTTGGAGGAGGATTTCATTGGTGTTCCCTGCAGGTCGTATTCCTTGAGCAGTTTGGAGGGCATAGGGCCTATTGGAGGCCGAATTTGGAAGGTCAAAATCCGGCCAAAACATTTATGGCTTTTTTGGGCTTTTGACAAGGATCCCAGATATAAAGTTTCATAATTTTCTAAGCACCGGAGGTGGGGTTTTCAGCCATATCTTTGTAGCCGACAGTGTAGAATTGTTAGGGATTGCACAATGCCTTTGGGGGTCGATTTTGGGAGGTCAAAATCAGGCCAAACCACTTCTGGGTTTTTGTGGGTTTTGGTCAAGGAGCTTGGCGCTGAATTTGTAGCATTTTTTGAGCAGCGGAAGTGGAGTTTCTTATAGTTCCATTCCAACCTGCAGTGTAGTTTTCTGGGCAGTGCAGAGCATTAGAGGAGTAGACATTTTCCAGTACTTGATATCATTGTCTCATCACCTGGATTCTGTCATGCTTAGGCAAGCCTAGATGCATTCATCCATACCATTGTACTTGCTCCATTGATTAATAAAATGGCTTAGCTGGTTCTACTTCTGGAGTTTTTATGAGCATATGATGTTTGCTAAAATTTTCTGTGTTGAGAATCATTTTTGCTTTATCATTGCTTTTTTATGTTAGGAACATTACAGAAACAAGGTAGTTGTTATACCTGAGGTAACTACATTAGATGCACCTCCATAGGGGTGTATGATGTTGATTTTGCTGAGATTTTCTGCTCGAGCTCTCCAGATGCAGACAGTTTTTCTCATTTCTCCATCAGACAAATCAATATGCTAGCTTAGTTGTGGTATATAGACACTCCACCCCCACCTCTCAGATTACAGATGCACTTATGGATGGTACAATTTGGCTACTATATATTCTTTTGTGATATTCTGTGAATTGCTTGTTTTACTTCGATGCAGTGCTATAACTTCTTCGATCTTGCTATGAGAATGGTAAAACTCCAATGAAATATGATAATGCTTCATAATGCATGATTTTAGTCTTTGCCTTGTTATACCATTGGGGACATGGTTTTCTTAAGTGTTGTCATTTCTCGGGTCAGCTTGTACTGTTAGGAAGCTGATTAAGGTAGTGTCTTACACATCCATCACCATTCTTAACACTTTCCACTGTACCCCTTCACTCCATTCCATCCATAAAAAGAAATTTCCCCTCTCATATTTGACTTGTCAAAGATCACAGAAAAGGTCTTAAAAAAGAAAATCCTAAGTCATTTAACCCAAAAGGCTAAGAGGTAGAGAGCGATAAAGTTAAAAGCCAACAAATATAAAGCTTGAGTGATTTCCACCTTGCTATGAGGCCAATGCCCTAGTCCCTACGTTTTCTATGAACATCTAAAGTAAAAGGGACTTGTTTGATGAAATGAATGCCTAAAAAAGGGCAACAGGAATAGAAAGAAACCCAGGGAAAGACAACTCAATGCTAAGCTCCCTCTTTAAAGGCTTCTATACACAAAATGCCTAGCTCTTGAAAGATAGATGATCATAAACATAAGATCTCTACATCACACTAGACTTTGAAAGTCATTACATGAAGTTTTCCCTTTCATTTCCATTATTTTCCATCACATTAGCTATCTCTACTTAGGCACCTAGAAAATACACTTTGCCCTAGGACTTGACACATCTATAAGGGTTAATTGTTGCTCCTCCATGGTAAAACATAGGCAAATTATAAAACTAACTATTGTTATGTTGTGTTTGAAGAAATCTCTAAGGGTATACCACTTAATGGCACATCAAGAAGTTGGACTCGCCATTCTAAGTGCTTTGCATTGGGATATGTGTACCATGCCTTGGGATCCATAATATTGCATTGGGATATGTGTGATATGCCTTGGGATCTATGATATTGCATTGGGATCCATGACACTAAATTGGGATCAGTTTACTTGTTTTTTATCATATTTGGTAACAGGATCCATTTCATTTTCTTGGGAAATGTTTCACTACATTGGGACCCACGATGGTGCACTAGCCAATGATGAGAACGTGACATCATCACATCTACCATATGGATCACCTTGAGAGGGATCTCTAGCCCAATTGGACACACTACTCACATATTGGCATGATCATTCCCCCATGGACCACACGTGGGGGGTTTGTTGGGACATTCGAGGTCTCTTAAGAAGTGGTTCCATAGGGTCACGGTTTGTTATGGCAGTTATAGATGACATGGTAGTTGACCACTTTCATTTGACTGGGGAGCAGTTTACTTGAGGAGCCACATGTGACACATACCACTGAATTCTCCATATGACATCCCACATGTGTGGGGATGACATCACACTTCTACAGGTGGTTATGCTTTGTTATAACCACTTCCTCACTCTTGGGAGTTGCTTGAAACTTAAAAGGGTGCTCTAGCCTTGGGTCCTTGTTTGACCATGTATTCCCTATTTTCTATGTTGCACGAGTTTGCAGTACAAAGTACTTTGGGTACGAGCGAACAAGTATCCGGTACGGCTAGAAGCTTTGTCCAAATTTACAGGAAACGTCAAGTTGGGAGCGGAAATAATATAATATATTAGAATTTAATAAATATTAAAAAAAATTAAAATAATTATTTTTTTTATTTTAAAAATAAAGTATAAAGATTAATGTACATACCAAATAAAAACAAACAATTAACATACGCCCTTTGCATGTGGAATGCCCCAGCTAAAAGGACAAGTGGCATACAAAAAACCTAAGACATGGCCAAGTATTCATTATTTAAAAGAGCACTCCACTTATAGAAGTATTCAATGCCCATTGCAAGACAAAGAAGACGTGGTCAAAGGTGAAATGCTTGCTTTCAGTGCCCTAGCTGAAAGGAGGACACATGGCAACAATGTGTGATCTTAAGGAAGAATTAAAGAAGCGAAAATGACTCATGCTAAGGGTTGGGTGGAACTTGATTTTAGTTATGTCAATAGATCCCACCAAAAGGGGCGAGCTCCGTAGGGGATAACAAGATCTTTCCTGCCAGTAAGAATAAATCTCTCTTTTGCAGTGAATGCGGCTGTGGGGTTTGGGCCCAAGTGCAAGTGCGAGGTTGGGTTTGTGCCAATGGAGGACATGTTTTTCAAGTATTCAAAGACCACACTACCCTCGCCACTAAGTAAAAACGTTGGGGTTCTGCATGTGGGAGAATACTCGAACGTGCAACTGAATGTCTAGTTTTGTGTGTAATATGTTCGCATTTGCATGTCACTCACCTAGAAGACTCAAACTCGTGACCGACTGTCTAGTTTTTTTTGTGTGTAATATGTTCACCTCTGCGTGTCACTTAGTTTGTAGTTAGCTCTCTCTATAAATATTTTCTCTGTGAAGTTCTATTCGAATACTCTGTGTAAATTGTGTTGTGTGGGGCACTGCCTCTGCATAATGTAAATTCTTTGATTCTAGTGTTTTCAAGAAGAGAGAACTCTGCAAGAACGTATGTTACTACTAAAGTACGGTTCAGAAACTGATTGAACTGCAGTACCGACCATTCATATGAAATTATATAATGTTTTGTAGAGTAAAGACATGACTGTAATCTTTATAATACAGAATTACAAACATGGTTCAGAAATTTGAAAGAATGAAGAAATGCATAGAGTTGTACAATATAAAGAGTTCTAGAACCAGTAACAAGGTGCCAGATATGCACTATGAATTATTGTGTTGATGCTTAATACCATGGTTGGTGTTACTGTTTTAATGCTTAACGTTCGAAGGTTCTAGAAATGCAGACAGGGTTGAATTCATTTTCATGTGATCCCACTAACCGGTACCTAAAACATCCAAACCTGCACAATAGCGCTCCTAACAAGCTCCAAAGCTGTAATGACCCATTTCGATCTATAAGCAAAAGAGTATTAGCATGCATACGATGTATGCATATGATAGCTACATATGCACACATCGCATGCCTCGCACTAGTATACTTAGTAGGAAAAATATTTAATTAAATGAAAAGGGACCAAATCAAAGTTGCAGGAAACGTTGGAGAAGGGTCCGTTTCCGGCCGGAAATGAAACGGAAACGAGGAAACTCGTACCGTACGGCTTGGAAACTTGTTTCCGGCTGTACTAGCCCGTTTCTCGAGCAGGAAATGTGGCCAGTACTAGCCCGTTTCTCGAGCAGGAAATGTGGCCAGTACGGCTGGAAACGCGTTTCCAGGCTGTACAGTGGAGTTTCCTATTCTAACTTGACTTTTTCTTGTATTTTTTTTTATTTTTTCGCTTCTAATTTTTTATTGGGCGACTAGAATATCTTCTGGATGCTTCTAGATGTCTCTCAAGTTATAAAAAAAGAGGATTTTTTGAGTGGGGTAGCCCAATGTTCAAGCCTATGGCCCTAGTGTTGATATGCAATTCATGGTAATGTTAAAAGTGACATTCACCTTTATTTTTCATTTTCATCATTTTACTTAAATTTTCAACATTACCATGAAATGACTCAGGATGTTTGAGAGTGGTTTCGCCCTCATTGGATTTCATATGGAGAAAGTAGAATTTTAGATCTCACTCAAAATCCAGCAGACTTATCTGTTTTTTAGGATTTCATGATTGGGGGGATTGCAATGTTTCCATTGGATTTTGTCATGTACTAGGGTATGGAACTTGTATTTAATCAAGAGAACCAAGCCCTATGCAGGGGAGACTCCCAATAATTAAGAGCACGTAAGGTACTAGGGTATGGAACTTGTATTTAATCAAGAGCACTAAGGTCCTTTGACTATGTAGGAGGAGACTCCCAATCAAGCACGAGACAAGAAATTAGAAATTTCTCGTGGCTGATTTTGTATATTGCTATTTTCATTATGTGATCATTCATGAGTAAATGTGATGTAAATTTAGAGACTTATAGTTTATGCATTCACAATTGGCAATTTAATCATAATGTAATAAATTAGAATGTATCATATATGCTTTATGATTGCACATATTTCTTAAATGTCCATATATATATATATATATATATATATATATATATATATATATATATATATATATATATTGTGTTTACTTGTTTCCAAAATTTTGGGGGGTCACGTTTCGTACCCATGCCCGTTTCGAAAACTCGTACCGGTTTCCCCGTTTTGTGCAACTTAGGACTAAATACTAAATTTTTGAGAAAAGAGATTCGACACTCAAATATACATATTAAATACTTTGTACTTACCAAGTTGTTAAATAAAATTTACAACTCCAATCCTTCTAAGGTAAAAATTTACAATTCCAATCATTCTGATATAAATGTTGATCATTACAGAGTTGAGTTATAAATCATATTATTGTTTATATATATATATCTATATATATATATATATATATATATATAGTATTGATTTTATTATTATAAATTAAACTTTATAAAAGTAAAAAATCATTTAAATTTGACTACGTCAATCATATCAAACTAAAAACACACCCCATCTCCCATTACATATGAAAGCCTTACCTGTCAAATAAAATCTAAATGAAGGCGATGGAAGAAGGCAGAGACCGCCTGAGAAGAGTATTTATCCCAAGCATGCTGAGGTAGAAGGGGGATGGGTTGGGAAGTAAAAGAAGAATGAGAATGGGAGATTGAATTCTGAGTTGGGTATTCGAATCAAAATTTCAGGACTGAACAGTTATTCATTTTAGGACTGAGCAATTATTCTTGGGGCTTTTGGGCACGGGGGACTGAAATACTCTAATTAAAATGTATTTCGGAGTTGAGTACCAAGGTTGTGCTCAGCTTCGCTGGGAGGATTTAGTCATTTGGTATCGGAAGTAATTGGAGCTACATCAGCAAGGAATTGGAGCTTCATCAACAAGGAATTGACATCAACCCAGGGAACCAGGTATGAAAATGTGAATTAAATTGGTGAATTATGCATAGACTGTAATTGGCTGAAATGGTGTAAATTCTGTAGAAATTAATGGCTGTTGTAATTGTCAATCCTGTAGAATTTAATGATTTAAATTGTGTTGGTCTTTACATTTGGTATCAGAGCAGGTTCAACCTCTCGGACCTTGTAAGAATTCTAAATACAATCCCTTATATATGATTTCTAACATGTCTGCGATACTACAAATTCTGGACCGTGACCCTAGTCTTCTTTTGATGGGCTTATTATTTTCGGTTGCCCTTAAAGCACATATTTGATGAAAGTAGTTGCTCTGTTCAGACCCATATTGTTATTAACATTCGCTGATGCCGAATGAACCAATTGTCTAGCTAAAGCCCGTACTTCCGTTGACCTGGGTGGGCAGCTTGCTGTCCCTCCTGTCTCTATTCGTTTCTTCAGTTTGGGAATAGCTGACCTTGTGACTCGGGATCACCATTCGTTAATCCAATAGGTTCAGAGGAATAGCAAGATAACAGAATGCTACACCACTGCGCAAAAATAAAATAAAATAAACGCACTCCTTCGGGCCCTAATTGACAGGGGTAGAATAAATAGTTGTTCCACTTCTTTTTGTCCCTTGAACTCATTTTTGTATAGAATATAGAAACTAGGGCATGAATAAACCTATCCCCATTTGCAGAGTTTATAAATTTTCAAACCAATCCCAAAAAAATAAAATTGTATGAAACAACAAGAGGGTATGAAGAGCGATTCCACACAAATAAATTTAAATGTTATATTTTTATAGTGGTTTCACCAAAGTCAAAGCATACAATGACTCAGCGGGTGCTCCAAGGGAGAAGTCGATAGGTTACACGATCTTCTCAACGCATCCTTCATGCATATTAAGTTACGGACACAACACATATAACCTAGTACAGCGCATCCAAACGCATTTGAAATCTGAAACTATTTGTATTTATTTTAATATGATATATAATCTGTGTTGAAAGGTGGGTCTACGAATGTTATAATAGGTTAATTGAATCACCATATTAAATAATACGGATGTATAATAAGGTTTATGATAATTATACCAATATCCACAGCAAAGTTTTCCTTCCCGATTAATTATCCAGCGGTCACAATATTCAACACTCCTTAATAAAGTTTCCCCTGATCAAGAACTTAATATAATAAATTTAATGAAGGATATTAATACACGGTTATAAAGATTAAATGTGTTTATTTTCAATATTTTGTGCACCGTTAATTTTGGTTCTTTGTTTACCAAGTCGATGATACCAAGATTTCGTTTAGATTACGGGTAGCAGAGCCTTTCCTTCAGGGCGTTACCATATTCCCATACTTAGATCATTCCATTAGCGGAAACAGAGAAAGGTCTGCCTTAGGATTTACATTAAAATACTTGGACAGGTCAAATTCAATCGATTTTCATTTCATGGTAGCCTACTACTCATCGAAAAATCGATCGCTTTACAATAATAGTGTAAGTTACGCGAAGTTGGAATTTATGAGTAGATTTCAAGGAAATCAAAATACAGCTGAACTTTTAAGGCACTGATTTTTATATTTTTAATAAATTTCTGAGTGCGCTCTATTGCAATTTCATTGAGGCCAAAAGCGTGAGTGTTTCAGGCATTAGTGTACGTAGATTACTTAATTTAATTTATTTAACTTAAATACTATTTTACATTTGGTCTTTGATGGTCTATTAACTCAAGACCACTTATGTAAGGTCTCCGGGCATGAACACGGGCGAGTCGGCGTGCACGCACGGGCGCGCGGAGGAATGTACGACGGGAACGCGACAATTATGCAACGTTAAAACGAAGGACACTTAATACGACTAAATGTGAGCGTATACTTATATGTAATATTAAACCAAGTACGAAAGCCGACTTATGGATGATGGTCTGTGGGCATATGTTAATGGTTTGAAGGTCGGCCATGGGAGCTGACACCCCCATGAAAAGCCCACGTAATATCCATATATATGTGTTATGCGTTGAAGCATTTTGAAACGAATTCACACATTCACATATACGCATAAGAGGGGTAAAAATCTGCGCAAGGAAGATAAGGAGATGCGCATATCTCATGCGCATGTTATCTAAGGTGCAGTTTGGTTATTCTTGTGTCGTGTGAGGTGTAGGCAAGTGTGCCGGGGTTCGTTTTGGATGCAGTTTTGTGTAGGACTTGGCTAAGGGATCTTGGGTGGCTCGGGTGAGCACCTCCCTTCGTGCAAGGGTGCACATGTATTGTAAAAGGCAGGTTGCCTCTCTGTTGTAATATTCGGTTAAGTGTGAGACTTGGTTCGGCCAAGACACGCTTGTATTGTAATCTGATATTCTTAATAAAATTGTCGGGCAGACTCACATTACGGGGAGTTGCCCCTCCCCTTTATACTTGTTTGCAATTGTTGATGTTCTCGGTTAATTGCATATGGATAATGAATGAGTATGGGCTTCATTAAAGTATAAAGGATAATGCTTTTATTAGAGTAGGCGTAGTCCACGAATGTTAGTATTGTTAAAAAGAAAGCGTTCAGTGGTGCCGCACCTCGCTACAAGCGGTTGGAAAACTACCGCAGGTGTAGGGGCGTGACAACTTATGTCTGGTAACTAAACACGCTCACACTTAAAATTTCTCCCCTTAAAAAAAAACAAAAAAATCCCGTAGTTTCAATATTGATTGAGTTTGAAAATTTAATTTAAAATTTTCAGAGTTTTTCAAAATGTTTAATGACTTGAACGTTTAAAAATGTACATATATATATATTTATAATATGATCCTATCAGTGTTTTGAGATTTAATGGATACATATTTTGGAACAATTTTTTTATATATATTTTACATGATTTACTTTGTTGTTTTAACAATTTTAAGTTAAAGATCAAAATTTAAATATTTTTTTTTTTGAAATTGTGAAATTTGAAGAGAAAATTAAAGAAGAGTAAGTATATTTATGCAAGTACTTAAGTTATTTTTATGAAAAATAAAGGTTGGGAGCAACTTGTATCAACTATCAACCATGATAGAAGATCTACAGCTCCAAGATTAATAAGCTTTGAGTTAAATATGACACTTGAACATTTAACGTATTTTGACACTTTAGTGATGTCGGTTCGATCACTGCATATGTCGATGTCAATTCAATGAAGCGAATTCTCAAACTTATTAAGTTTCAGAAATACATAATTGATTATCCACCACTATATAGTTATAATATATATAATTATTGTTAGTTTATACACAAGTAAATTAAAGTCAATAACCCCTTCCATAACTCTATCTAGGATTAGAAAATGCTAGGTAAATATTAAGAAATAATACTAAGGTCTAAGAAGACCCATGCATTTTACTAAGAATTATTAGGCATTAGAATAGAATACCCTGCATTAGGACAAAGAGGTCGTGAGACCACCCTCCTTGACTTCAGTACCAGTAAAACTTGCCTCGCAAATAGCAAAAAAAACTATACCCGTTTGTAAACTTGAAATTGCAAAATTATATGTTAAATCTGAAAGTATACCTCAAATTTTTTTACAATATTATTATGTATCCAGGAAACACTACAATGGTAAGAACATATCAGCGACGACGACGTGATCGGGCAGCATCACCAGCATTAACGCGACCACCATCACCGCCACCCTCGAAACCATCATCAACACCAATCGCGCCAGCACCAGAGTTGATTGTTATAATGCACTCATTGGAACCCAGGTCTTTTATAAGGATAAAAAGAATTTTCTTGCCCTATCCACTCCCTTCCCTGCCACACGCGTCATGAATCTTTCCGACCGAAGTATAGTTATAGGAAGAATAATTCATTTGCTAATTATTCAAATCAGCCTCTCCTGCAGTTTAACAAGTAAATTATTGGAGAAATACTAATGTAATGACGAGATGTAGGGATCTTTTTTTTTCAGGATTAAACAAAGGGATTCGCAAATAGAAGCGCTAGGGCCACAACTAGTCCATAAATAGTTAAAGCTTCCATAAAAGCTAAACTTAGCAGTAAGGTACCTCGTATTTTACCTTCTGCTGTTGGTTGTCTCGCAATACCTTCTACAGCTTGGCCCGCAGCAGTGCCCTGGCCAACACCAGGTCCAATGGAAGCAAGCCCTACAGATAATCCAGCAACAATAATGGAAGCAGCAGAAATTAAGGGATCCATGGTAATCTCCTCTTACTAAGATTGGGAAATAGTTGATAATACAACAGTTTCATCTATTGAGTGTTCACCAATGGTAAAATTATGGAACGATTTCTTCTGAACAACTAAGAACAAAAATATTTATTGATGATATCAAAGTGATAATATCAACGAATAGGGTATCCCTTATGCAAATATTTCATCATAAAAAGATTTATTCTTCATAATATTCAAAATAAAGATTCCATTTTATTGGGCATATGAATTCTTATCACGGAGAGAGAATAGACTACGTAAGAGCCTATAAGTCATTATATATCACATCTATAGATGTGATATTAATCCATATAATCTATAAGACTTATAATGGATTAATATATGAAACGAACTATATACAAAGTAAACACGTTCGAAAAAATCCTCCCCTTAATGGGAACAAAAATTTAATCGTTCTACGTCGGTACATTCTTTACTCAAAGAACTCCGATTAGTGAACCTGTTCGATCCTATTATCATATTTCTATACAAACGGACCAATCGGATCCACTCTATCGGGAGATCTAATGGACAGAAGTAGATAACTGATCTTAAATCTTGTTACCAAGCTCTTTTTACTAATAAATCTGATTTGCTTCTACCATACATATCAAGTCATGCGCTGGTACGATACTTAGAAAATATTATGTCTGATTGGACAGTGATTTAATGATGACCCTCCATATTGGAAACATTAAAAGGGTTGACAATGGCTAAAACCAAAGAGCAACCTCAACCCAAAGAAACAAATCCAGCGGAACCCAAAAGTTCTGAATATAGATAATCAAAGGAAGATATTTCTAGGGAGCTGTAGAAAATTAAACTCCCAAAATTTATAGGAGGACAATCTGGAGAACGTGCTGAAGCATGGTTAGAAGGAATGAACAAATGCTTTGCACTAAGAGAGTATTCTTCTACTTCCAAAACAAAAAGTGTCGTATTTCAATTAAAGGAAAGCGCTTGATTTGGTGGGGAAATCTAGAAAAACAACTACACCTTACAACTGTTAATGTCCCTTGGGAATTGTTCAAGGTAAGATTCCGCACTATGTATTTACCTCCATATTTTCAAGAACAAGCAGTCGGAGCCTTTCGTATGTTAATTCAAGGTAACAAGACAGTGGAAGAATATGAAATAAGGTTTATAGAGCTTGTGAAATATATTCATTATTTAGATTCTGATGAACGTCAAGTTGAACGCTTCATATATGGATTAAATCCTCGTATCAGAGCCATGGTTAGAATGTGGAAGCCATCATCGATAGTTGATGTAGTAGAATGTGCCCGTTGTGCAAAAGAGCATCTAGGAATAAAAAGGGATGCCAGGCCATCAAAACCTCTACAACCAGGGTTTCGAGGAAGGACTCCCCAAAACTTCTTTAGGGGAAGCAGCTCAAGACCACCTCCTTATGGTAATAGATTTACTCCAAGAAGAGTAGAAGCAAGAGCTCCCATGGCAGTTAATACTATAGCTACTGAATTATCAAATGCAAGTCCATGGAAATTATGTGGCACTGCTAATAGAGGAAGAAATGCGAGAGGGAGTGGCATAAGAGGACAAAGCTCCTTATTTAGAAACTCACAATACAATTCAAGAGGACCAATCCAGGTTCATTGTTGGGGATGTGGAGGACTGCATTTTCAACGTGATTGTCCAAAAGCTTCGTCAAGTATAATGCATAGAGCAGGAAAAGAATCAACATCAAATACCCAAGGCAATCATAGAATCCATGTAGTAGTCAATAACAATCAGGGAACACATCAATCCACTGTAGTGGAATCCTCGGGTATTATTAATGGTATAAAATTCAAAATCTTTGGTGCCACAGATAGTTTCATTTCGTCATATGCATTAAATAAATGTGGGTTGGCAGCTCGCAAGCAAAATGATTTCAAGCAGGTAGAAATGGCCTCGGGAGAACTCCAATCCGTAGACTTAAGTGTCGAAGAATGCAAAATTGATCTAAGGGTTTGTTTGACTAAATTAAAAGTCTACATCACAGCCCAAGGAAGTTATGACCTCGTCATAGGTATGGATTGGTTAGAAGCTCATCAAGCTTGGGTAGACTGTTATGGGAAAAGAATTCATTGTATAAATGAAGGAGAGACGATCCAAATTCAAGGTATCAAGAGAAAAGTATCTTTACGCTTCATATCAGCGATGAAAATGAAGCGTTGCTTAAGGAAAAGTTGTCAGGCATATGCAGTTCAAGAAGTAAGCAAGGGAAAAAGACCATCCTTAGAACAATATTCGGCGTTAGCCGAATTTCCGGATGTATTTCCAAAGGAACTAACAAGATTACCCCCCCGAAAGAGAGCTAGATCTCACAATAGAATTGAAACCTAGTACACAACCAATCTCTAAAACACCTTACAGAATGACAGCACCAGAACTTCAAGAATTACAAATTCAATTGAAGAAACTATTGGATATAGGACACATTCGACCCAGTATTTCACCTTGGGGTGCTTCTGTAAATTTTGTCAAGAAGAAAGATGGTTCCTTGCGATTATGCATAGACTATTGAGACTTGAATCGAGCTACAGTAATGAATTAATATCCAATGCCTCGAATTGATGACCTCTTCGACCAAATGAAAGGAGTTGTTGTCTTTTCAAAAATCGATCTACGATTGGGCTATCATCAGCTAAAGATTAAAGAAAGCAATATTTCTAAGATTACATTCAGAACACGCTTTGGGCATTTTGAATTCACTATGGTACCATTTGGGTTGACCAATGCACCAGCAGTGTTCATGAACTTTATGAACAACATATTCCGCAAATATCTTGATCAATTTGTACAAGTTTTCTTAGATGATATTCTCATCTACTCCAAGAATGATAAAGAGCATGAAAACCATTTATAGATAGTATTATCTTGCCTCAGAAATCATCAGTTATACGGAAGGTTATCCAAGTGTTCTTTCTTTCAGAAAAAAATTCATTACTTAAGTCATATCATATATGGTGAAGGAATTTCAGTGGATCCTGAGAAAGTAAAGACAATCATGGAATGGCCAATACCGAAAAATGCACATGAAGTGCGAAGCTTTATGGGTTTAGCCGGTTACTACCGGAGATTTGTGGAAGGATTCTCCAAAATTGCCATGCCACTTACAACCTTCCAACGTAAAGGTGTTAGGCATGAATGGACTGAGGAATGTAATAAAGCATTCTCTGAACTTAAAAGATAGCTGACCAGTGCACCAATCTTGCGAGTCTCTAACATGGACAAAGATTTTACTGTATGCACGATGCATCCAAGAAAGGATTAGGTGCAGTATTAATGCAGGATAGAAGAGTAATAGCGTATTTCTCAAGAAAGTTAAAGCCTTGTGAAGAACTCTACGCCACTCACGATTTAGAATTAGCCATTGTAGTACTAGCTTTAAAGATATGGAGACACTATCTAGTAGGGCGAAGCTTTATGCTTAAAAGTGACCATCAAATTCTACAGTATTTGTTTACAGAAAGATATTTGAATGCTAGACAAAGACGATGGAGTGAATTCCTAAGTAATTATGACTTTGGAATATCTTACATTAAAAGAAAAGAGAACGTAGTGGCAGATGCTTTAAGCAGAAGACCTCGAATATTTTCCCTCATACCTATCAAAGTAGACTTAAGGCAATGAGTACTAGAACATCTCATAAGAGATAGCTGGTATTTAAAGGTAAGATCTAGTCTTGATAGTAAAAAGTCAGAAGAACCTAAGTTTGAGGGGTATGAACTAGAAGATGATGGAATCATGCAATTTCATGGAATGATGTATATTCTTGATAATGGGGATCTCCGAGACACCATTCTTAAGGGAGCCCACATAGCAGCGTATTGTGCACATCCCGAGGTAAAGAAAATGTATACTGATACCAAAAAACTCTTCTTTTGGACAGGCATGAAACACGATATTGTTCAATTTGTTGCAAAATGTCTTGAATGTCAGCAAGTGAAAGCGGATCATTGTCACCCAGTAGGTCTCCTGCAACCTCATGACATTCCTATGACCAAATGGGAGATCATTTCTATGGATTTTATCACCGAGCTACCTCTTATTTCACAAAGACACAATGTTATTCTGGTGGTAGTGGATAAATTAACGAAAAGCGTCCGTTCATTCTCGTAAGAGATACTTACGAAGTTGCTGACGTAACTTGAATATTCATAAATAAAATTATCAGATTTCATGGAATACCTAAGAAGATCATATCAGATAGGGACTCACGATTCACGTCAAGATTCTGGACTTATATGCAATCAACCTTAGGAACTCAACTAAATTTAAGTACAGCTTATCATCCTAAGACTGATGGGCAAACAAAAAGGGTAAATCAAGTACTAGAAGATATGTTAAGGATGTACATTATGGATCAGCGATCACACTGAGAAAAGTACTTATCCTTAATCGAATTCGCATACAATAATAGCTACCACAGTTCAATCAGAATGCCTCCATTTGAAGCATTATACGACATACCTTGCAAAACACCGTTAAGTTAGGACAGGTTAGAAGATTCGGTGATAGTACGACCAGAATTAATCCAAAAGATGGAGGAACAGGTAAAACAAATTAGACAACGATTAAAAGAAGCACAAGATAGACAAAAGAGTTATGTAGATGCTCACAGGACAGATAGGAAGTATGAAGTAGGAGATCAGGTTTTTGTCCGCATTAAACCAAATAAAAGCACTATGCGATTTGGAAAAGGAACAAAGTTGTCACCCCGATTTATCAGACCATTTAAAGTTCTGGAAAAGGTTGGACTTGTCGCCTATTGTCTTGCACTGCCACCTCACTTACATAAAGTTCATAATGTATTTCATGTATCTATATTAAGACATTACATAGCTAACGAATCTCATAACCTTCAATGGAAGGAACTGCAGGTATCAGACGAGGGAACCATTTCAGTGGAACCAATACATATACTGGAATGTAGGGTTCGACAACTCAGGAATCGTCTGGTAGACCAAGTTAAGGTCCAATGGGAGAAGTATAGCCCTAGATCGGCTACCTGGAAAAATACAAAAATCATATGCCAAAAATACCCCAACTTATGTTAATTTTGAAGAACTTAAAGCCATATTTTGTATATATTTATTTTGCTTTAAATCAGATACTTCAACAATTTTGAGATGATATATGTTACTGGAACATCATATATGTTATTGCTTAATTATACTGGTACTTGGATACCAACATGAAATATGTTATTTAATTAACATTGCTGGAATATAAATACCAGTATGAAGTTTAGTATAACCTTGCTATGAAATCCAAATCATGAATTCTGTAATAAATGAAAATATTTATAGTTTATTTCATTTATGCATATCAACATGATTGATGAAATAGAAATTAAAAAATGACTACATTTAACTTACTGTGATAATGACTGCCAGAGGCCCACTGGGCAATCAGGTCGATATAATTGATGCTGACACCCTTGAGAGCCAATGAATAGTTAGTCAGTATAGCTGACACCATGGCACACTCTAGTAGAGAACGGATAGGAAGGAAGCAAAAGAGATTAGGAAGGATAGGGTGATTTTAGAATAGCTTAGGAATCTAGTTGGAGTAAAGAATGACTATTAAGTTTATAAAAACTTTAACTGTTTAAACAAAAAATTTCAATCTTGAAATGCAACCTTTACTTGATCGCACTAAGCACTAAAGCAATTATTGATATATTATATAAGCCCTAACTCCGGGACAAAGTTTTCTGAAGGAAGAAAGTATGTAATGACCCATTTCGATCTATAAGCAAAAGAGTATTATCATGCATACGATGTATGCATATGATAGCTACATATGAACACATCGCATGCCTCGCACTAGTATACTTAGTAAGAAAAATATTTAATTAAATGAAAATGGACTAAATACTAAATTATTGAGAAAAGAGATTCGACACTCAAATATACATATTAAATACTTTGTACTTACTATGTTGTTAAATAAAATTTACAATTCACATCCTTCTAATGTAAATGTTGATCATTACAGAGTTGAGTTATAAGTCATATTATTGTTAATTGTTAAAATTGGCAACCAGGGCCAAACTCCATGTGGATCATCATATTAATGGCAGCTGATATTTTTATTGGATCCCTCTCATCGAGAGGTGTAGGATTGATCTAAAGACCATCCAATTCCGTCAAGTATTCAAAGAGTTATGAATTTATTTGTGTTATAAGCCAAATTGTCAAGTCGACCAGCAATTTGTGTAGGCTCAGAAGCCCAATAGTCATGTATATTCATCATATACGATTTAGTATAAATAGGAGAGGACTTGAAGTCATTTTGGAGACACACTCTTCATGTGATCTCCTCCTCTCCACGTCTTTGGGTTTTTGGTGAAGGAGAAAGACACTAAGAGTACGCTGGGCTAAGTAGGTGATGCCCTAGCCGCAGTGATGCCCTAGTGTTAAAATTGGCAACTAGGGCTAAACTCCATGTGGGTCATCTTATTTATGGCAGTTGATATTTTTATTGGATCCCACTCATCGAGAAGTGTAGGATTGATCTAAAGATCATCTGATTCCGATAAGTATTCATGGAGTTATGAATTTATTTATGTTATAAGACAAATTGTCAAGTCAGCCAGCGACTTGAGTACGCTCGAAAGCCCAACCGTCATGTCTATTCAACCTCCACGTTTTAGTATAAATAGAAGAGGATTTGAAGTCATTTGTCTCACACTTACTCTTGAAGTGATCTCCTCTCCACGTCTTTGGGTTTTGGTAAAGGAGAGACCCCAAGAGAATACGCTGGCCAAACAAATAATGCCCTAAATGCAGTAAAGGTGAAGGCCCTATACGCAGCCTTTAAGTACAGTCATGAAGGAGACATCAGGACACAGTTGAAGGGAGAGGTTCCTAGCCGCAGTTGAGGGAGATCTTGCCATACCCTAGCCGCAGTAAAGGAAAGATTCTAGACTCAGATTGAATGCCCTAATCCGCTGTCCTAGAAAGCTCCCATAAGCAGTTCTAAAGGAGAGTAAGACGCTGTCATCTGAAGGCTCTCATACGTAGTCCAAAAGGAGAGACTTAGCCACATTTAAGGGTGCCCTAACCGCAGCATTTAAGGGTGCCCTAGGCCACAGTCAACAAGTGTTTTATGCAGCAAAGGAGGCACGAATACACAGGAAAAGAAGAGGCCTTATCCGCTATTATGAAGAGACCTTATCCGCAGCAAATGAAGGACTGATCAGCAGCCCTATACGCAGTAATAAGGAGACCCTGATACGCTGGTAAGAAGGAGACCAGATCTGTTGTTCAAGCCACAGTCCAACCATGATTCTCTTGTGCCCTAGCCGCAGTAGAAGGAACCATAATACAACAAGGTTAAGGGACTGTTTGAGCATCCCTGTTACAACTGTGTAAGGGTGGTTTCTTCTTGTTATAAGGCTGAGCTAAAAGGAGTAGTGGAACAAACCTGTTGGGGTATCATTGGAAGAACAAGTATAACATTTATGCTACTACAGGAAGACTGTGTGTTAGGCCGCATGCCATAACACCACAATGAGCATTTCGTATGGCTACTTGAGAGCTCAGATTAATACCATAATATATGGAGTTGTCATGCATTATACTATTGAGATCTCAGGCTATTAAAGGGTTGTATGATGCTGTTGGAACATGAGATGGACAAAGCTATTGTCATGGGTTAGTATTACTATGTTGAGGATAAGTCAGATAACAAGGGCAGCATGATGATCATGGACTTAAAGGGCAACATGATGATCATGGACTTAAAGGGCAGCATGATGATGAATGAGATCATGGACATAAAGGGCAGCATGATGATGAATAAGATCATGACATGGGCAGCATGATGATAATCATGATTAGTGCAACATGGTGCAGTATGCAGTGGTGCAGCATGCAGTGGTGCAGCAAGTGGACCAGATGCAGCACGAAGATAGGTGAAAGAGTCACCTTAGAGAATCAGTTGAAGCAACATGTCTTCAACTGATCTCATATAAATATAGAAAGTCAAACTGTTGACTTATGTTGTGTTAAGTTATCGTATGTTCTATGCTTAGAGCAGTTTATTTCTTTTTCTTATTATTATCCACATATTAGCAATCATATGTACATTAAGTAAAGTGCAGATAGAACATTAAACGATCGACAGAAAAAAAGCAAAGACAAGAGACACAAGATGTGGCAGCTAGCCAGGGACAAACCCCAATATGGTGGAACCCTTTGATCAAATCTTCTTTTATCTTCAATAATTCAGCAGAGAGAAATAGTACAAGGATCTGATTTATATCAACAACAGCAAACCCTAGATCGAACTTCTCAAGTCTCCACCAGTGAGTCGTTCATTGTGCACCAGTGCAAGACTTCGTCGTGCAACAGTCCAAGATTCGCCGCGCATCAGTCCAAGATTTCGCCGCGCACCAGTGCAAGATTTCGCCACGCACCAGTCTAAAATTTCGCTGCACACCAGTACAGGATTTCGCCGAGCACCAGTGCAAGATTTCGCCGTGCACCAGTCCAAGATTTCATCGTGCACCAGTGTAAGATTTCGCTGCGCACCAGAGAGAGAGAGAGAGATGTGATGAGATGAGAGTGTGCAAATGAGGAAAAGACCTCTTGTATTTATACACAAATGTTGATGATGAATAGATGCGTCTGTTGGGCTTCGGAGCTTACTTGAGTTGCTGGTTGGCTTGATAATTATTCCATAATCAAAATAAATTCATATCTCCATAAATACTTATCGGAATCGGATTATCTTTAGATCAATCCTACACCTCTTGATGAGAGGAATCTAATAAAAACATTATCAGCCATGAATAAGATAACCCACATGGAGTTTGGCCCTAGTTGCCAATTTTAACACTCCCTCTCAACTAGGGAGAACCCCATCTGCAATTCGTCTGTTGGTTGCTACTATTCATCCATCAAATGCACTGCCCTGTACAGCTTGACCCCTGCTCTGCTCTGCTCTATTCTGCCTGCTCTGCTGTATTCTGTTCTGCCCTGTTCTGATCTGCTCTGTTTTGCTCTGCTCTGCTTTGTCTGAATTATGAAGAGGAAGAAATAATTGAGGATGTATCATACCATCCTCCACTGACTCAAAGTCAGTCTCAGAGTGTGTACCACTGGTCCCAGACTAGTCCTCAACCAGCCCGAAGTCAGTGTCATAGTGGATATAACCCCTACCACTGGTCCCAGACCAGTATCATCCTTCACTGACTCAAAGTCAGTGTCAGAATGTGTACCACTGGTCCCAGACCAGTCCTCAACCGCCCTAAAGTCAGTGTCATAGTGGGTACAACTCCTACCACTGGTCCCAGACCAGTATCATTGATCCCAGATCAATGAAGGTCGTCCTAGCATAGGAAGTACGGTAGATACAACGATGCGTCCATCAATTCTACTATGGTCCCTATCCTCATTTCCCTGCTCATTGATCAGATGAGAGGTACTTCCCATGAGTCCCAGACTACATGGGTAGGATGCCTCGACAGGAGAACTAATCAATCATGTCCACAAGAAAGCGAATCATCATGTCCCACAAGAGAGCAAATCATCTTGTCCCACAAGAGAGCGAATCATCTTGTCCACAGGAGAGTGAATCATCTTGTTCCACAAAAGAGCGAATCATCTTGTTCCACAATCGCCATGGAAAACACATCATCCAGGCCTCACATGAGAACTAATCATCCTGCTACACAATCGTCATGGAGAACACATCTCCAGACCTCACAGGAGAACCAATCATCCTGCTACACAATCGTCATCGAGAACACATCATCCAGACCTCACAGGAGAACTAATCATCCTGCTACACAATAGTCATGGAGAACACATCATCCAGACCTCACAAGAGAACTAATCATCCTGCTACATAATCGTCATGGAGAACACATCAGCCAGACCTCAGAGGAGATCTAATCATCTTGCTACATAATCGTCATGGAGAACACATCATCCAGACCTCACAGGAGAACTAATCATCCTGCTACATAGTCGCCACGGGATGTCACAGGGAAAGTTTTGATTCTTTTACCCTGTACACGTACACCACCAGGGGATGGTGAGTCACCCTGCAGCCATATGTTGCTCCAAGAAGTACCCCGCGCCCCCCTGGAGCTCCCAGAGCTCAATACATCATACAGGACCCTCATCAGAGGGTCTTTGAACGACACCAAGTCGTTCTCAGAAAGTCAGGAATTTGACCTTCCCTAGGGGCTTTGTCAGAATGTCGGCGACCTGCTCATTTGTACCGATATGTTGGAGCCTTATTGCTCATTGCAGCACCATATCTCGAATATAGTGGTACCTGATATCGATATGCTTGGAGCGATCATGAAATACGGGATTCTCCGACAAACGAATCCCACTCTGGTTGTCACATAGGATCATGGTGGTATCCAATGTAAATCCGAACAGCTCACTGAAGAGCTTTTGCAACCAGACTGCCTCACAGGAGGCCATGCTAGCAGCAATATACTCTGCTTCAGCGGTGCTCAAAGCCACCGACTTTTGCTTCCTGCTTATCCAAGATATCAAAGCAGATCCCAAGGAGAAACAACACCCGAAAGTGCTCTTATGGTCCACCACATTGCCAGCCCAATCAGCATCAGTGTATCCAAGTAGTCTCACATCTCCGACAGTGTATCTTAACCCATAAGTAATTGTGCCACGAAGATATCTTAACAGATTCTTGGCACCAATCCAATGTATGTGGTGAGGTTCAACCATATGTTGACTCAACGTGTTGACTGCGAAGCATATATCTGGACGGGAGTTCACTAAGAACATTAATGCTCCGACGAGTTGACGATACTCGGTGGCATTTCGTAAAACAGGTCCAGCAGCGCTACCGCTTAACTTCTTAAAGTCAAGCTCCATCAGGGTAGTAACAGGCTTGCAGTCCACCATACCGAATCTTTCCAATATCTTCACCACATATTTTCCTTGAGATAGGAAAATTTCCCTTGACTTCTACCAGAATTCAAGTCCTAGGAAATAGTGCATCAGTGCTAGGTCCTTCATTTCAAATTCAGAAGCCAACTCCCTCTTACATTTGTGAATGAGAGGGTATGCACCTATTAGAAAGATGTCATCCACATACAACATCAGTATGAGAGGTTTGTCATCTTCAACCTTAAAGTAAAGGTTAGGATCGGCTTCACTCTTAGTGAACCGCAATTTCATCAAGTAGCTATCGATCCTCCCATACCATGCTCGGGGTGCTTGCTTTAGCCCATAGAGAGCCTTCTTCAACCTGCATACATGAGATTTTCGATCATAAATCTCAAATCCTTCAGGTTGCTCCACATAGACCTCTTCTTTGATCGAACCATGCAAGAACGCGGTCTTGACATGCATCTGATGTAGGTTCCATCCTTGCAAAGCCGCAAAGGCTATGATCGAGCGGATGGTCATATATCTGGCAACAGGTGCAAATATCTCATCATAGTCTATACCTTCCTTCTAGGAGAAGCCACAAGCAACAAAACGAGCCTTATACTTTTTCGTACTTCCATCTACTGCATGCTTTATCTTGTAAAGCCATTTAGAAGTGACAACTGTCTTGTCCTGGGGTCTGGGAACTACTTCCCAAACATCATTCTTCATAATAGACTCATTATCTTCGGTCATAGCATCCTTCCATACTTGATGCTTGACGGCATCTAAGAATGATGAGGGCTCATTTTGTACAATCGTGCTCATGATGGTCAGATATCCCTGATCCCTGTTAGGTTTCTTATTTTCACGGAAGGTTCCTCAAGGTGCAGTGTGTCCTTCAGCATCATCGAGTAGCCCCCTAAGCCAAGAGGGCCTCTTCCTAGAAGAGGAAGGCTCAGGTGGCTCAATAGGATCCATGGGTTTATCCACATCGGGCATTGTTACATCATCTTTTTCTTTCAGTTCCCTGGTGTCAACTTTTTTTTTTAGAGCTCCTTAAAGTAGGAAGATTGTCCACCTTGCTGAGAGCCATATCTTCATCAAAGGTGACATCATGACTAATCACAACTTCCCTTTGACTGGCTACATAGATTGTATAGCCCTTAGTATTTTCACCATAGCCCACGAAGATTCTTTTCTTTCCAGATGCACCCAATTTATTCCTTTTCTCTTTCGGCACATGAAAATATACAGGGCTTCCAAAAATTCTAAAATGAGATACGTCAGGTTTCTTACTGGTGAACATTTCTTCAGGAGTCTTGGAATCCAATGCTTGATGAGGGCTTCGGTTTTGTACATATATGGCGGTGCTTGTAGCTTCGGCCCATAGAAACTTTGGAAGTCTTTGATAATGGAGCATGGCACGGACAGCTTCCACAATCTTACGGTTCTTCCTTTCCGCCACACCATTCCGTTCAGGAGTATATGGTGTAGTAGTCTCCCTCTTAATGCCAGCCTCTTTACAAAAGTCATGAAACTCGTTAGATTCATATTCAGTTCCATTATCAGTCCTTAAGATCTTGATCTTCTTTTCGGATTTCACGATCAAGGCTTGAGATGTGTCACAAGACATGACACCTAGCGGACTTCCTCCGACCTAATATAATGAATCAACTCGAAACCCAAGAGTGAAGGCATCTTTAATATTGTTTTTCCATGCACGTACCTTGCCATTGATGAAAGCCACCTTGTAGCCTTTGTCTTCCATTGCCGAGATGGACACCAGGTTCTTCTTGAGGTTAGGTACATATAATACATCCTGTAAGTGGATCATATTACCTTGATTCAATTTAAGAGAGACATTGCCTATACCTTTCACGGGATATTTCATATTATCTCCAAGGAAAATTTCCAGGTTAGTTTCTTTCTCTATCAGATTATGGATAACTTCTCTGTAACCAGTGAAGTGCCTTGAGGCACCACTATCAATAAGCCAAATTCCCAGCGAGTCCAAAGGAGCAGAGGTAGATAGAGCAGCTGATAGATAATATTCATCCTGCTTATTGTCAACAGTGTTAGATTCAAACCTGGAATTTCTAGCCTTCTTGAATGGTTATCCTCTTCCTTGATTTCCAACACTCTTTTTACCTCTGCTATTAGATTTGCCATTCCTTTGATTGCCATGAGAGGGATTTTGATCATTGTCCCGGTGTGAGTCCCTTCTATCAGGGCACTCCCTTGCATAGTGACCTGCTTTATCGCAAATGTAACATCATCCTTTTCTTCCACCCTTAGGTCCATTTGTTCCTAGCAGCAGCAGATGCATTTTATGGAGACTCAGCAATTCCGCCTTTCACATGGTCCAACACTTCCTGTTCTTCCAATGTTAGATCGAGAGACATCTTCCATCAGTGGTATTCAGACTTCTCACGGAGCTTGTCTTCGGCAGGGAAGTGTGTTGAGGACCCCATGAATTCTTTTTGGAAATCCTGCCAATCTTCTCTTTGGTGATTGCTCTTGCTCTTGCTTGTGCTTTGTCTTCACCTCACCTCTGATACCATGTTAAGTTATGGTATGTTCTATGCTTAGAGCAATTTACTTCTTTTTCTTATTATTATCCACATATTAGCAATCATATGTACATTAAGTAAAGTGCGGATAGAACATTAAACGATCAACAGAAAACAAGCCAAGACAAAAGACACAAGATGTGGCGGCTAGCCAGGGACAAACCCCAATATGGGGAAACCCTTCGATCAAATCTTCTTTTATCTTCAATAATTCAGCAAAGAGAAATAGTACAAGGACCTAATTTATATCATCAGCAGCAAACCCAAATAAACCCTAAACTAGGACAGCAAACCCTAGATCGAACTTGTCAATTCTCCACCAGTGAGTTGTTCACCATGCACCAGTCAAAGACTTCGTCGTGCCCCAGTCCAAGATTCGCCGCACACCAGTCCAAGATTTCACCGCGCACCAGTGCAAGATTTCACCACGCACCAGTCCAAGATTTCGTCGCGCACTAGTGCAAGATTTCATCGCACACCAGTCCAAGATTTCGCCACACAACAGTGCAAGATTTCGCCACACACCAAAGAAAGAGAGATGTGATGAGATGAGAGTGTGCAAATGAGGAAAAGACCTCCTGTATTTATACACAAATGTTGATGATGAATAAATGCGTCCGTTGGGCTTCTGAGCTTACATGAGTTGCTGATCGGCTTGATAATTATTCCATAATCAAAATAAATTCATATCTCCATAAATACTTATCGGAATCGGATGATCTTTAGATCAATCCCACACCTCTCAACGAGAGGAATCTAATAAAAATATTATCAGCCATGAATAAGATGACCCACATGGAGTTTGGCCCTAGTTGCCAATTTTAACATGTTGTAGATGTACTATCTCTCTCTCTTTCTCTACTGAAATTTGAAGAACATAAAAGAAGAATTGATCAAGGGTTTCCTCACATTGGTGTTTGTCCCTCGCTGACGCCACATCCTGTGCCCTCTTGTCTTGGCTTGTCTTCTGCGATTTATATTTATGTTCTATCTGCAGTTTACTTTAATGTTGATGTGATCGCTAACTGTGAAAATTTAAATAAATTGCTCCAGCATAGAACATACCTAAAATTAACATGGTATCAGAGCTGAGATGAAGACAATGCCCAAGCAAGAGTGAAAGAGCAATCACCAAAGACAGTTGGGAAAGGACAAAAGGATCAATTCACCAAGGGTGAAGTGGACGCAGAGAATATTATCAGAATGGCACAACGGAAGTTTCTGATGGCCTACCTAAAGATCACTTCATTGGGAAGTTCGGATCTAAGGGTGGAAGGAAAGGCAGATGCCTTAGTTGCAATAAGTTCGACCATTATGCGAAGGAGTGTCCAAATCACAGAGACATCTCTTGATGAAGATAATAATCATTCCAAGGACATCTTCAATGATCAGAGGAATGATAAGTAATGCAGGTCATCAAGGACACGACCGACTCTTCAGAGAAAGCAAGGAACCCCAGGTATGAAGAATCAAATGTTGTTTCTGATAAGATAAAGAAGCGTTATCTTGTATTGGCCCTCTCCTTCAGATTCTTTGCGAATTTGGCTTCTTGATTGTAGTGCTTCAAGGCACTTCATCGAATAGAAGGGTGCACTCTCTAATTTGGTAGAAATGGAAACAATCGTGGGATTATACTTGGAGACGATGCCACCTTTTTCGAAAAAGAGTGTAGGGAATGTTACCTCTCAATTGAATGAGGGTAACTCGATTCATTTACAGAATCTCTTTTATGTACCGGATCACAAGAAGAACCTGGTGTCCATTTCAGCAAAGGAAGTCCACTGGGGATTATGTCCATTGACACATAGCACCGGAGGTCTGTGAGTTAGATGGTGACAGGGAAGCCTGAATTCAAAAAGAGCATGAAAGTACATGTCTGAGATGTACCGAAGGAAAATGTTACAAGGGGACCATTCCCCTCATGTTGCAGGTCCACAAGTGTGAAACAACCGAAGGAGTTTGAGATTGATGATCAGGAATCTCACATATGCAGGTGGAAGAAAGCCCTCTATGGCTTGAAGCGAAACACCCTGAGCATAGTATGAGAGGATTGATAGCTGTCAGAAGAAGCTGAGATTCACTAGGAGTGAAACCGATCCAAACCATTACCGGAAGGTTGTGGATGATAGACCTCTCAAACCGGCACCTATGTCTGACCGGTGCAGACCCTCTCATTTGTAGAAGACAGAGGGAGTTGGATTCGAATGTGGAAAGATAAACTGCAAGTCTGTGACTACCTCGAGGATCTTAACTTTCAGAATTTATATGGTAGTGATGTTGGACCAAATTTGGGAAATGCCTCTAAGTTTCATAAACTCATTCGCGTTGATGTTCTTGGTGAGCCTCTGTCCGGACATATGTTTTGCAGTTAGCATGGCGAGCTCATATTTGGTTGAGCTTCACTAGATTGGTGCCTAGAATCTTCTGAGATATCTTCAGGGCACAATCTCTCATGGATTGAGATACACTGCCAGAAATATGAAACCACATGATTATTCGAATGTTGAGTGGGCAGGCAGTGTGGAGGATCACTAGAGCACTTCTCAGTGCTGGTTCTCCTTGGGATCTGCTTCGATATCCTGGATGAGCAGGAAGCAGAAGTCAGTGGCTTTGAGCACTACCGAGGCAGAGTATATTGCTGCTAGCATGGCCACCTGTGAGGTCTGGATGATGTGTTCTCCATGACGACTATGTAGCAGGATGATTAGTTCTCCTGTGAGGTCTGGATGATGTGTTCTCCAAGAAGATTGTGTAGCATGATGATTAGTTCTCCTGTGAGGTGTGGATGATGTGTTCTCCATGACAACTATGTAGCAGGATGATTAGTTCTCCTGTGAGGTCTGGATGATGTGTTCTCCATGACGATTGTGTAGCAGGATGATTAGTTCTCCTGTGAGGTCTGGATGATGTGTTCTCCATGACGACTATGTAGCAGGATGATTAGTTCTCCTGTGAGGTCTGGATGATGTGTTCTCCATGACGATTGTGTAGCAGGATGATTAGTTCTCCTGTGAGGTCTAGATGATGTGTTCTCCATGACGATTGTGTAGCAGGATGATTAGTTCTCCTATGAGGCCTGGATGATGTGTTCTCCATGGCGATTGTGGAACAGGATGATTCGCTCTCCTGTGGGCCAGGATGATTAGTTCTCTGTGGCATCCACTAGACAGGATGATTTTCTCTCCTCTGGACAAGATGATTAGTTCTCTTGTCGAGGCATCCTACCCATGCAGTCTAGGACTCATGGGAAGTACCTCTCATTTGATCAATGAGCAGGGAAATGAGGATAGGGACCATAGTAGTACCGATAGACGCATCGCTGTATCTACCGTACTCCCTATGCTAGGATGACCTTCATTGATCTGGGATCAATGATACTGGTCTGGGACCAGTGGTCGGAGTTGTACCTACTATGACACTGACTTCAAGTCGGTTGAGGACTGGTCTGGGACCAGTGGTACATACTCTGAGACTGACTTCGAGTCAGTAGAGTACTGGTCTGGGACCAGTGGTAGGAGTTGTACCTACTATGACACTGACTTCGAGTCGGTTCAGAACTAGTCTGGGACCAGTGGTACATACTCTGAGACTGACTTCAAGTTAGTACAGTACTGGTCTGGGACCAGTGGTAGGAGTTGTACCTACTATGACACTGACTTCGGGTCGGTTGAGCACTGGTCTGGGACCAGTGGTACACACTCTGACATTGACTTCGGGTCAATGGAGAATGGTATGACACATTCTCGATCAATTCTTCTTCTTCATGATTTAACAGAGCTAGCAGTGCTGAGCGGAGCTAGCAGAGCTAAGCAGAGCCAGCAAAGCTGAGCAGAGCAGAGTAGAGCTAGCAGAGTTGAGAAAAGTTGAGCAGAGCAGTGCAGGGCACTGATGGCAGAGATAGTACAGTTGGACATATGGATCAGCGGATGGAGTTCTCCCTAGTTGAGAGGGAGTGTTAAAATTGGCAACTAGGGCCAAACTCCATGTGGGTCATCTTATTTATGGCAGCTGATATTTTTATTGGATCCCTCTCATCGAGAGGTAAAGGATTGATCTAAAGATCATCCGATTCTGATAAGTATTCATGGAGTTATGAATTTATTTATGTTATAAGACAAATTGCCAAGTCGACCAGCAACTTGAGTAAGCTTAGAAGCCCAATCGTCATGTCCATTCAACCTCCACGTTTTAGTATAAATAGAAGTGGATTTGAAGTCATTTGTCTCACACTTACTCTTGAAGTGATCTCCTCCTCTCCACGCCTTTGGGTTTTGGTGAAGGAGAGAGACCAAGAGAATACGCTGGCCAAACAGATGATGCCCCAAATGCAATAAAGGTGAAAGCCCTATGCGCAGCCCTAAAGTACAGTCATGAAGGAGACATTAGGACGCAGTTGAAGGGAGAGGTTCCTAGCCGCAGTTGAGGGAGATCTTGCCATACCCTAGCCGCAATAAAGGAAAGATTCTAGACTCAGAAATAATGCCCTAATCCGTTGTCCTAGAAAGCTACCATAAGCAGTTCTAAAGTAGAGTAAGACGCTGTCATATGAAGGCTCTCATACGCAGTACAAAAGGAGAGACTTAGCCACATTTAAGGGTGCCCTAGCCGCAATATTCAAGGGTGCCCTAGCCGCAACATTCAAGGCTGCCCTAGGCCATAGTCAATAAGTGTTTTATGCAGCAAAGGAGGCTCGAATACACAGGAAAAGAAGAGGCCTTATCCGTTGTTATGAACAGACGTTATCCGCAGCAAATGAAGGACTGATCAGCAGCGCTATACGCAGTAATAAGGAGGCCCTAATACGCTAGTAAGAAGGAGACAAAATTTGTTGTTCAAGCCGCAGTCCAACCATGATTCTCTTGTGCCCTAGCCGAGTAGAAGGAACCATAATACAACAAGGTTAAGGGAGTGTTTGAGCATCCCTGTTACAACTCTGTAAGGGTGGTTTCTTCTTGTTAGAACGCTGAGTTAAAAGGAGCAGTGGAACAAACCTGTTGGGGTATCACTGGAAGAACAAGTATAATGTTTATGCTGCTACAGGAAGACTGTGTGTTAGGCCGCAGGCCATAACACCACAGTCAGTGTTTCTTATGGTTATTTGAAAGCTTAGATTAATACCATAATATATGGAGTTGTCATGCATTATACTATTGAGATCTCAGGCTAATAAAGGGTTGTATGATGCTGCTGTAACATGAGATGGACAAAGCTATTGTCATGGGTTAGTATTACTATGTTGACGATAAGTCAGATAATTTTTTGTTATATTAATTTAAAACTTTAACTTATATATATATATATATATATATATATATATATATATATATATATATTGATTTTATTATTATAAATTAAACTTTATAAAAGTCAAAAATCATTTAAATTTAACTACGTCAATCATATCAAACTAAAAACACACCCCATCTCCCATTACATATGAAAGCCTTACCTGTCAAATAAAATCTAAATGAAGGCGGTGGAAGAAGGCGGTGACCGCTTGAGAAGAGTATTTAATAATTTATCCCAAGCACGCTGAGGTAGAAGGGGGATGCGCTGGGAAGTAAAAGAAGAATGAGAATGGGAGATTGAATTCTGAGTTGGGTATCCGAATCGAAATTTCAGGACTGAGCAGTTATTCATTTCAGGACTGAGCAGTTATTCATTTCAGGACTGAGAAATTATTCTTGGGGCTTTCGGGCACGGGGGACTAAAATACTCTAATTAAGAAGTATTTTGGAGCTGAGTACCAAGGTTGTGCTCAGCTTCGCTGGGAGGATTTAGTCATTTGGTACTGGGAGTAATTGGAGCTACATCAGCAAGGAATTGGAGCTTCATCAGCAAAGAATTGTCAGCAAGTAATTGACATCAAACCAGGGAACTAGGCATGAAAATGTGAATTAAATTGGTGAATTATGCATAGACTATAATTGACTGAAATGGTGTAAATTCTATAGAAATTAATCGCTGTTGTAATTGTCAATTTTGTAGAATTTAATGATTTAAACTAAGAAACCGGATTCGCTGAAAGGAGGCCACGTGTCCGAATCCCGCGAATTAGACACAATTCGTTGGGGATTCGAATCCCAGAAGGGGACACGTCGTGTCCTAACGGGACACGTACGAATCCTGTACGTGTCCCGTTAAGACACAACGTGTCCCAATTTTGGGGTTCGAATCCCCAAAAAATGAAACCTGCGAGCATAAAAAGGTGCTATTCTTTCTGTGTTTTACCATTTCTCTCTTTCAGTTTTGCATACATTGAGCTGTGGGCAAGGAGCTAAGGGTGTGGAGCGTTCGGCAAGGAGATTCAAACACCAGGTCAGTGCGTTTCATCTCTATTTTTTTGCATTTCTATTACAGCAGTTTGTATATGATTTTTTTTACAAATTTGTGCATGTGTTGTTTATTTTTTTTACAGTATTCATGGCTCAATCAAGGGCAGTAGTTAGAGGCAAAGGAAGGGGAAGAATGTCTCCATTGGAAATGCCCCTCCTCCCTCAATATCATCAGAGTCTGCTGCAAGTAATGTTGAGGGAAGAGGAGGACCTAAAGACAACATTGAGAAATATCCCTTGTGGAAATATGTCACAAGAGAGGATGGGACAAGCACCAAGGGGAAGGGAGGAGGCAATGTGTAATGGAGATGCAACTTTTGCCACATTTCTTTCAAAAGCACATATTATCGTGTGAAAGGCCATTTGTTGGCTTTACCAGGTTGTGGAATTGGAGCTTGTAAAGTTGTTCCTTTACAAAAGAGGAAAGAAATGGAAAAGGAGTTCACTATTGGTATGGAAAATGTGGCTGCAAAATCAAGAAAAACCAAGAATGAAGACCCCCTTCCATTTTTGAGGAAAGGCACCACCAAATTTCCATTTGAGAGTTCTATTGGGGGACAAGCAGCAAAAAGAAGAGCAATTACACTTGGTCCAATGGACAAGATTTTTCAAAATGAGAAACGGGAATTGCTTGATCTCACCATTGCCTTCTTTTTCGATCAAAACTTCATATCATTTAATGTTGCACGCTCACCTCTATTTATTGAGATCTGTCAAGCTCTAACTCATGGGTCTCCATCATGTTATGTGCCTCCTGGTTCAGATAAGCTTAGAACCACATTGTTGACGAAGGCAAAAAAAGAGGTGCAAAAAATGCTTGAGCCTGTTGTAGCATCATGGCCAACATCTGGGGTTAGCATTGTTTCTGATGGATGGATAGACCCAGCGCGACACCCAATCATCAACTTCATGGTGTCTTCCTTGAATGGTCCAGTTTTCTTGAAAGCAGTGGATACACTTGGAGAATACAAGGATGCACAATTTATGGTGAGTTATTTATTAAAGTTATTGAAGATGTAGGTGTTGATTCTTGTGTGCAAATCATTACAGATAATGCACCTATTTGCAAGGACGCTGACATGATTGTGGAAGCTAAATATCCACAAGTGTTTTGGACACCTTGCATTGTCCATTCATTGAACTTAGCACTGAAATCCATTGCTTCTGTTGTGCTTTGGATTGGTAACATTATTGAGGATGCACGACATATCCGTAACTTTGTGCAAGATCATACAAATGCCCTCACTATCTACAAGGAATATAGCAATCTATCATTGTTGAAGATTGCTAATACACGGTTTGCCTCTTCATTCATGATGTTGAAGAGGTTGAGGGAGGTCAAGAGCGCTCTTGGGGCCATGGTTATTTTTGAGTTTTGGTCTTTTTGGAGAAAGACAGATCAAGTAGCCTCTAAAAGAGTGAAGGACACAGTGCTAGATGATGCTTGGTGGGAGAGGGTAGATCTAATTATTCTGATCATTGACCCTATCATTTCTTTGCTTCAATTTGCAGATATAGACAAACCCATCCTAGGAGAGGTTTATGAGGGATGGGATTCCATGATTGAGTCTGTGAGGAGCATCATTCTAAAGAGTGAGTGCCCCGAGTATGAGACATCACCAGAGGCCTTCTGTGGTACTATACAGGATATTCTTGTCGGCAGATGGGACAAGAATTGGACACTTTTACATTGTTTAGCTCACTCATTGAACCCAAAATACTACAGCCATGAGTGGCTGAATGGTGGACCTTCCCGCAAATTCCCTCCTCACATGGATGGTGAAATCTCAATGGGGAGGAAAGATGCGTTCAGGCAAGTTTTCTAAGACAGAGCATCCCTTGATGAGGTGGAGGATGCCTTTGCAGAGTTTTCCACTGGCAGTGGTCGATTTGCAGGATATGATGTGATTAGAGACAGGGGGGTTAAGAAGCCCTATTCTTGGTGGGCAAATCATGGGGAAACAAGCCCTCCTCTTCAATAGTTAGCCATGAGGCTCCTCTCTCAAGTGACTTCATCCTCTTGTTGCGAGAGGAATTGGAGCAAATATGGGAATTTGTATGGTGTGAAGAAGAGCAGTCTTGAGCAGTCCAGGGCAAAGACAATGGTGTATGTGCAGACCAACCTTCATCTTATTTACAGGCAGAGGGAAGAGTGGTTGAGGGGAAAGACAAAGATGTGGGATGTCTTTCCTGATGATATGGGTCTGGACAGCAGTGTTGAGTTGGCATTGGCCAACATGGATCTCCATGATCTAGTGCTAGAGTCTGTTAGATTTGATGACAGTGATATTTTCAAGGGGTCATCCTCCACACCAGCAGATGCAAAGGCGACTATGGATACAGGGGAGGAGGACGATGCAGAGGAGAGCAATGGTGACCATGATGATGAGGACATTGACGCTGATTCTGATGATGACTATGAGGATTGTTGACTCATGAGTCATGGGTTCCGGCTACCTACCTATTGCCTTGAGGCTTGTATACCTGTAGTTGTTTTATATTTTCTATTTCTATTTTCCATTGCGGCATTGCCATTGCACTACCTATGTACACATTTTGGTTTGATGACTTAATGAGAAAACTACTGTTGTCAATGTCTTTATCTTACTATCTTGTAAGTTTGTAACTATAAGTTGTCTTTCATTTATGAATCATGATTTATCATTTTATGTGACATGTTGATGTATTTGAATTTGGTATGTACTATGCATGCTAATTGCTATAATGTTAGTATGTTACTATTACTAACTTACTTTGTAAACAATAAAACTAACATCTAGATGATCTATGTTTGAAATCAATGAATTTGTATCATTAATGAGAATTTGTGTAAGAAATATCTAGTTTTTAATATATATATATCTATATATCTATATATATATATATATATATATAACGAATCCTACGTGTCATGTTCCGAGGGGTCAATGTGTCCGAATCTCGAATCCCCGTATCCTACGAATCTCGAATCCCCCTGTCAGGTGACTTAGGATTTAAATTGTGTTGGTCTTTACAAAAGCACCCGCAAACACTCCTAGCAGTTTTGGAGTGTTTCGTACCCACTTCCAGGAGCGCAAGAGCGTGGGGTACGTGCTCTCTAATGGTTGGGAGTGGTACTCGTGTAACATAGCCTATTTTGAGGGCTTTTGACCACCTTGGAGGAGGCACTCTTGACCTAGCCACCCTAGACCACATGTGTGGATTTGGTTGTATTTTGGACCATTTTGAGGGATGTCCCTATATTGGAGATTGGCACAGTTGTACCCACTTATTGTATTTTTCCTATTATTTTGACTTGGGCCACTTGTATTTGCCCTCAGTTTGAGCTAAGCACATTGTATTACATCATTGTATTGAGGAGGGTCTCCATCTATATAAGAGAACTCTCTCATTTTAGTTTGTTGGAAATCAATGAGAAAACTAGCTTAATGAGTTGTTGTGCATCTATCATTATTTAAGTGATTTTTCGATATTGTTGAAGGATTAGACTAATGTGGAAAAAGTCGAAGTCGGGATTAATTCGACAAGGGTCCAAAAGTTAAAAAACTCGTTAAAGTCGGGAGTTTTTTGAAAAAGTCGGCAAAATTAAAAAAACACAAAATTATTCATTTTTTTTAATTTTTTTTAACATATAGAGTCGAAGTCATAGTTTAGAGGTGTTTTCAGTGTTTTACTACAATGTCGTTCTTTACATGTGAATTCGATCACTAAAAGGATGCTACACCCTTACAGTTTGCATTCTAAGTGCATTTTATCACCAATGTTTTTCAACATTATGTTGGGTATTTTTAAATGGAGAAATACCAAAACCAAAATAAAAATTCACCACAGAGACAATGCTCTGTTTACTCTGTCCAGGATCTTTTGACAGGGAACCTCTTAAAACCAAAATGACTCAGAAGACACCATTACACAGTCACAACACATTTCTATTAATTTAAAACAAGCATTCTGTTACATATTTCTTCCTCTATGCAAAGAGGGAATTACAAAAAAAATTCTGTTGCAGTCACAGATTTTCCACTGCTGTGGATATTACATAAACAGCTTCAAAAACATTCCTGTGTTTTTCATTGCCAGACCAACATTACAGCACTGCTGTGCATATACAAAAATGAAAATCGCACTGCTGTGCACCAAGACAACACACACTGCTTTGCGCAGCCACCATACATACCACACAAAAAAAACTTACGCCCGCACTTACATAACAACATAAAAAAAACACGTATTAAAAATATAACGTGTGCCCATAACAATATTAAAGGGCCTCACCTAAACTACATAAAACATATATATAAAAAAATATATAATAATATATGTGGGACGTGTGCCCATCACCATATTAAACATATGCCCATGACTAAAATTAACGCCTCCACCTAATATCTACGAAGACACATTAAAGACCATTGATTCCACTACGGCGGTCAACGGAAAAGTCATTCACTCCACGTAAAAATTGATTTGACGCGGGCAGTGCACCTTCGGGAAGTCAACGGCAGTGATTGAGCGCCCAGATGATCCGACGTGGTTCGCACACCAACCTCAGGCAAACCAATCGACTTTTACCGTCCGGGGAAAATGGTTTTGGGCGTCGTACAAGAGACGCGTGGCGCCATGTCAATGTGTTCGGAGCCTCAGCTATGGATACCGCCTTTGGTGAAATGCGGTGCGGGGAGACCTGGCGGATTTCCTGAAAACCACCGCGCTGTTCAAAATTACAATTTAACACTCCCCTTTAATTTTAATAGCTGCGCGTTCGGTCATTCCCAAACACTTTCTCAAAAATTCGAAACTCTTCTGAACCAGTGGCTTCGTCAAGATGTCTGCAACCTATTCCTGGGTCCTGCAATGTTCGAGGACAATTTCTCCATTGTTCACTAATTCTCTGATGTAGTGAAACCTTGTATCGATGTGTTTCGTTCTCTTATGAAACACTGAATTCTTTGACAAAGCAATAGCTGAGCTATTGTCACAAAAGACCACTGTTGCTTTTGCCTGCTCTTGGCCTAAGCTTCTCAACATCCTTCTCATCCAAACTGCCTGACAAGCTGCTGCTGTGGCTGCCACATATTCGGCCTCTGCTGTAGATAATGCTACAATGGATTGCTTCTTAGAAGCCCATGAGATGGCTCCTGAACCCATATTAAAAACATAACCGGAAGTGCTCTTCCGATCATCTACACTTCCAGCCCAATCGCTATCTGTGTACCCAACCAAATCTGAATGTTCTGAGGCATGATATAAAATTCCATACATTTTAGTACCTTTGACATACCTCAAAATTCTCTTTGCTGCCTGCCAATGTACCTCCTTTGGCCTCTCCATAAATCTGGAAATCAAACTAACAGCATACATAATATCAGGCCTAGTTGCTGTTAAATACATAAGGCTGCCCACAATGCTTTTATACAAGCTAGGATCAAAATCCTTGCTGCTGTCCTCTCTGCTGAGCTTTAATCCCATTACTGTGGGAGTGATGGCTGCCTTGCATTCTTGCATGTTAAATCTGCTTAATACTTGATTTACATATCTTGCTTGTGAGATAAAAATTCCTTTTTCATTTTGCTCTACTTCTATGCCTAAGAAGTATCTCAACAAACCCATGTCGGTCATTTCAAATTCATCCTTCATGACTGATTTAAAATTCTCAATAAGATACATATCATTTCCAGTGAAAATAACATCATCTACATACAAGACAACAATTAAAATTTTACCATCCTTTTCCTTGATGTAGACTGTGGGTTCTCCTTCACATTTATCAAATTCATTATCCAATAGATATGAATCTATCCTGCTGTACCATGCTCTTGGCGCTTGCTTCAGCCCATAAAGAGCTTTCTTCAACTTGCACACTTTGTGCTCTTCACCTTTCTTCTCATATCCGAGAGGCTGTTCCACATAGACCTCTTCCATTAACACTCCATTTAGGAATGCTGATTTCACATCCATTTGGTAGACTTTCCATTTGTTTTGTGCTGCTATGGACAGCACTGCTCTCACTGTTTCCATTCTTGCAACCGGGGCGAAAGTCTCCTCATAATCTCTCCCATACTGCTGCTTGTAGCCTTTGACAACCAGCCTTGCTTTATGCCTTTCAATCTTGCCTTCAGCATTGCTCTTGGTCTTGTAGACCCATTTCACACCAATGACTTCTTTGCCTTTTGGTAACACAACCAAATCCCATGTTTTGTTTCTCTCTATGGCATTCATCTCCTCATCCATAGCTTCTATCCATTTCTTATCTTTAATAGCTTCTTCAAAATGAATAGGATCATCAACATGACAATACAAGGCAAATAAGGAATTCATTCCTTCATCATAAATGTCACTTAGATTTCTAAATTTCTTACCTCTTTCACTTGGTGTGCAAGTGCTTGAAGATGCACTTGAATTTCCTCCTTGTGGTGTGCTTGGAGAAGCACTCTCATTTATCCTCAATGGTGTCCCTTGCTGTCCTTGTGTTGGCGCTGCTGTTTGGGGATGCATTTCAGCCACTTCCTCTTCATCTTCATCATGAGACAAACAGTTCTTGACATTGACTGTTTTCTCTATGCTTCCATCCCAAGCTTCTTCTTCAATGAATTGAACATCCCTGCTAACAAAGAACTTCTTGGTAGATGGGATGTACAGCCTGTAGGCTTTGGATTCATCACTGTATCCAATGAAGATGCATTTCTCCCCTTTGCTGTCCAACTTCCTCCTTAGCTGATCCGGAATGTGTGCATAGGCCACACACCCAAAAACTCTCATGTGGGTGACTCCTTGCTTTCTCCCACTCCATGCCTCTTCTGGCACTTTGTTCATGACTGCTTTTGTAGGACACCTGTTCAGTATATACACTGCACAATGTACAGCTTCAGCCCAATACTCATTTGGCAAATGCTTTGCCTTCAGCATGCTCCTCGCCATCTCCATGATGGTTCTGTTCTTCCTTTCAGCAACTCCATTTTGCTGTGGGGTGTACCGAGTTGTGAACTGTTTATGTATTCCATTTTCTCTACAAAACTTTAGGAATTCATTGGAGATATACTCACCTCCTCTATCAGTTCTCAATACTTTTATATGCAGCCCGCTTTGGTTCTCCACAAGTGCTTTGAAATTTTGAAATTTCTCAAACACTTCACTTTTGTTTTTAAGGAAATATGCCCAAGTCTTTCTTGTAAAATCATCAATGAATGTCAAGAAATATAGGCTGCCAGCTAATGATGGAGCTTGCATCGGTCCACACAAATATGAGTGGATAATCTCTAAGGGTGCCTTTGCCCTTATACTTTTCCCTGATGGAAAACTCTCTCTATGTTGTTTGCCCAATATACAACCTTCACAAAGGCTGTCCGGCTTCTCTATCAATGGTAATCCTCTTACCATTCCTTTTCTGCTTAATAGGTTTAGACCTCCAAAATTTAGATGCCCGAATCTCAAGTGCCATAACCAGTTCTCATCCTTTGGCACGCTTTGGAAGGCCTCTTGGGTGACTGCTGCCATTTCCTTCTTGTTCTTCAAGTCTGCCCGGATCCGGAGAGGGAACATCCTGTTCCTTGTCATCTTCACTTCAGCAATGCATCTTTTGCTGGGTGGTATGTCCATGATGGTGCACACATCATTTACAAAGTAAACATTGTAACCCTTTTGGATAAGCTGTCCAACACTCAATAGGTTACATCTCATTCCGGGGACATAGTATACATCTGATATGGTTTTCCTTTCTCCTTGTTTTGTAAATATTTTTACCTCCCCTTTTCCCATAACAGACACTTTACTATCAGTTCCTAGTGTGACCTCTGATTTCAAATTCTGATTTAAGGCTGAAAAGAGGGCTATATTCCCTGTCATATGGTTGCTGCAACCTGAGTCTAAAAACCATATGTCCTCACTATGTGTTTCAGCCATGTTACAAGCTAACAGGACATTTTCTTGACTGTTGTTTTCTCTTGTAACATTTGCATTTTGTCTGTTGTTCATATCATGTTGTTTCTTTCTACAATCACTAGCATAATGTCCATACTTTTTGCAATAATAGCATTGAACATTAGATTTATCATACCTGTGTCCTTGAGCCTGATACTGATCTCTTTGTTGGCTGCTGCCTTGACCTTGGTTCTGATTTGGATTGCTGCCTCTTCCTTGTGCATTTGATGGGCATTATCCACAAAAAATATGATCATAACAGTGTTGATTCTTGGGAATGTTCTTCAGCTATTTACACTTCCTTGCTTGCTAGTCTAGATACTCCTTGTCCTCTTGCTCTTATGTCTCACAATCATGCTCGTCGAGGTAGGTATGCACTTCTTTTTCATACTCTTCTCAGTGTCTTATAGCAGCCTTCTGACAGCTTAACCTTTGGCTAATGTCTCTTCCCTGTATTTTTTTGCACATCTCATATAGATCCCTATTGTTTTGCAGACATAACATCCAGCAAGAGCAAACCAATAATAGCCATATATGTTTCAACATTCAACAGAATATAGCAACCAAGCAATTAATTTTCTCAGTAACACCAACCAACTATAATGCTCAAAATTAAGATTCAACAACAAAACAAATTGCACAACACAACGTTATCACCAAAATTTTAGGGCTATGTTTGAAAGATTCCACTCTCTGCCTTAAGATTAAACAGTAGAAAATTATATCATTTTCGCCTTTGCGGCCTCTTTATCCGCGGCCTGGGAGGGAGGCCAACTTTTTGGGTAGACTCCCGATTAAATCGAGAGTATAACGATTAAATCGCGATTTTTTCCTTTCTGAAAAAGTTGCCAAAACGTCAGGGGATTAAATCGTTTAGTTTAAAAAATCGCATTTTTTAGGATTAAATCGGGATTTTTTGCAGACTTTTTCCACACTAGATTAGACTAAGATATTTGTGTAAGTTTGCTAGAGGAAAAAGCTACAACAAGGCCAAAGAAGGGCACCATGCTCCATGTTACCTACTAAGTTATACCTAGCAAAAATGAAGACCCCATGGCCCAATGCACAAGGCACCTATCAAATTTTCAAATTCAGAAGTCCAGCAGGCCAATCTTGCCCCTTCTTCTCTCTCTTTTCTTCTAACTTCTTCTATGCAAATTATGTACCACCATGGGGAAATTATATAAAATAACACTAGCATGATGAACTTATGTAATAGGCTTAGACCCTTGGGACCTGGTCAGTAAAAATGTCACCCTAGAATTTTTTTTTTACTTAATTAATTATTTTTGTTTTTTAGCAATAAATAATTAATTGAGTTTTTCACTCACATCCTCCAAAGCTGGAGTACAATTACTAACTAAGCCTTGAGTGTGTTTTCTAAGCCTAGGGTCAATGTATATTAATTACCATGCAAGACATTATCCAGAGTCTTACGAAATCGAATTAGGAATTTATAGGATTTTCCAATAATTAAAAACTTCCCTTAGGGCGAGAATTTGTAACTAGATTGTATGTAACAAATAAAAAAGTGGCACTAGGAAATGTTGTATGGCATGTGAGTACTCAAAATTCACACTCATAGTACCATCATTATCTTGGTACCCAGTTTGGGATGCAAAAAATAAATATTTCTCAATGAAAATTCACATTTACTCATAAAAGTGAGAAAAAGACAAGAAAAATCATAAATAAAGAAACTGGGAACATGTGGGGAACATGTTTTCAGTCAACTCTCTCTCACAAGCAGTGAAGTAAAGTGACAAGGCATGAAAGGATCATTTGAGTGATGATTTAAAGCCTAAGTAAGGCCCGCGAGTTAAGGAATCAAGGGTTTTCATACACCATGAGTTAGAGCTGCCAGCAAGTCAAGTCAAGGAGGTCAAATTCCTCCTTTCAAGGGGTCGAGTTCAGTTATTTATGGGCTTGAGCTTGAGGTGGCTGATAGGTGAGAATCAATGTGGAAAAAGTCGAAGTCGGGATTAATTCGACAAGGGTCCAAAAGTTGAAAAACTCGTCAAAGTCGGAAGTTTTTTGAAAAAGTCGACAAAAAATCGGAAAAATTAAAAAAACACAAAATTATTCTTTTTTTTTTATTTCTTTTAACATCTAGAGTATCCACAACATCAAATAAATGCATTTCCACATAAACATGTAAAGTAAGCTAATATATAATATGTATATGAAGTTTAGTGCTACATCACATATTAAAATAGTGAATCAACTCCTAAATTTCAAGTCTTGTCTGAGTCTCAACTCTCAAGAGTCAAAATATCAACAAAAAATATAATAAATGTATATCATGAGTCATCTAAAAGTCATCAAGTAATCAGTCGCTGAGATCCTCTTCCCCTTTTAATTTTTGTTTCCGCTAATTGTATTAAGAAATAAGTCATGCATTTATTCAGTAGATTGTAATCTGCTTGGGTAATAAGGTGTCAGGTGGTAGGTCCAATGAAAATTAACAGTGAGTATCACAGTAGATGTGAAAATTAACGCTTGGTGACTCCAAGCTGCTTATTTTATGAGAAAACAATAGATGTCAGATTACTAACCTAGCCTTGGCATCTATTATTCAAAAACTCTTGGAGGTAAAATCCAATTCTGATACATAACCTTTCCCCAAATTTACAAGGAGTTGACCACTAAAGAAGATTCCCTTTCAAAACGTGCTCTCATTGCAGGAAGGATCTTTGCTGTCACAAGATTTCACAAGTACTTTGTTCCTGTCTGAAAAATGGGTTCTTTTTTGAGGCACTGGTTTTGTTTTTTTTGGACAGGTTGTTGTTAATTGATCTTCATGACCTCCTCTTTGTTGTTTCTTCTAGAATCATTCAACAACTATAACAATGTTTTTGATGGTGTGGGGTTCTTTCTACGGAAGACTGTTGTATGCCTGTCCTTCTGGTACTTTTGTAATCTTTTGAAGAGGCAATGGTTGTTAGAGTCTGGATCATTGAAAGCCTGGAGGCTTAGCCAATGTATACTTTGCTTTCTAACTAGAAATATGAAGTATAAAGATTTGTTTTTCCTTGGAAAACAAAAACGTATCTTAACCTCAAAACTAATAGATTACAAATGAGACTACTATGCTCGCAAGAAGTATGACAAACAATACAATGCAATAACTTGAAAATGCATGGATGGAAGCTTCAATTCACAGTTTTTTCACCTTTGTGGCCTCTTTATCCGCGACCTGGGAAGGGAGGCAGACTTTTTGGGTCGACTCCTGATTAAATCGGGAGTATAAGGAAAAAATCGCGATTTTTTCCTTTGTGAAAAAGTCGCCAAAAAGTCGGGGGATTAAATCGTTTAGTTCAAAAAATCGCGTTTTTAGGATTAAATAGGGACTTTTTGCAGACTTTTTCCACACTGGTGAGAATTCACTCTCCTTTTTGGTACAAGTTTCCCACATTTGGTAGCCCACATGTGACACCCAGCGCCAACTCTCCTACATTTCCCCCTCTAGAGACCCACACAATCCACTCTTGGGCAGCTGATATAACACTTGGCAATCTTATTTCCTTCACTTCGCAGCTCGATCTCTCATTGGGAATATCACTCTACCTTCATGTTACACTTGGTTGCCTGATTCCCTATGTTGATTTGGGGTACCATCGGATGTGCTCTAGCCACGAAATTTGGTGGAGAGGCTGGGGCACATGAGATCTCCAATACCCAGAAAGGGTTTGGGCAGATTTTAAAAAGATTAGGAGATATTAAAATAATTAATATTTTTAATGGAGTACCTAAGTCTAAACTTAGGGAAAATAAAACATTAATGTGTATTAATATGAATCTGTGTTAGAATGGTCCAAAAGACATGGATCAAGCCAGATCTAATCTTAGTCGTTGATTAGGGACTTAATCTCGGTCGTTGATATGTCAACAGGAAAAGTATAAGAGGAGGCTTGAGGGTCACTTGGAGAGTACACCAGATGATCAGTCATTCTATTCTCTAGAGTGGGGTTTGCTAAGAGAGATAGAATCAGTGATCGGGAGAGCAGCTGAGGGGCATTGAGTACAGAGAAACAGAGAAGGCAGAGATTGTGTTGGGAGAGCAGCGCAGCAACCAAGGAGGGTGACGCAGAGCCAGCAAGGGCTCACGCAGGGCCACACAGAGGCAGCCAAGTGCTGCGCAGAGCACCAGAGGGGCTAGCGCAGCTGACGCAGGGCCTCCTAGGGCTAACGCAGGCCTAGAAAGGCTGACGCAGGGCCAGCATGAGACAGAGAGGGGTTGACTCCAGTTTGGGCAGACGGTGGGGTTGCAAAGCAGTTTTGTGCTGAGGAGTTGCCGGAAGGTTTTTCTGGGGTTTCAGCCAAGAGATTTCTCTCAAACTGTGAGGTATAACTGCTAAGGAAATTCTCTGTTGGGTATGCCAGTTTCGGCACCGAGATTGTACTCTGATATTGCTTAATAAGAAAACCCTTAGATAGCTACACCAGTTTTCCCGCATTGGGTTTTTCCAAGGACATTGGTCCAAAAATAATGGTGTCATGTGGTGTGTTTGTTCTTGTTTCTTTTAGTTGCTGATCTGTAATATGTTGAGCATGCAATAGGGTTTATTTTCAGTATTTACTTTGTAAATAACTTGTTAAAGAAAAATAACAACTAGGTAGGAATAAATCAGAAAAAAGTGCATGAAGGGTTTCTAAACTAAGTAAACTTAGAAACTTCAACATGGTATCAGAGCGTGATTGCAGATCACAGGAGGACTAAAAGACATCAGTCAAGCGGAGCAATAGCAGTAGAAAACAACAGTCCCGAGGTGACAGAAGTTGTTGTTGGCATTATGATTCAAGTGTTGTCCTTGATGGCAACTCACTCAGAGGTTGGTACAGATGCTCAGAAGTTGGTACAGGTAATGGCAACTTAATCAGAAGACAGATCCTAGTACAGCTTACCAAGGAAGTTCATACACGCAGGTTTGTTAAGCCCAAGTCGCGTGTACACGCAGGTTGGCTTCAGAAAAAGCGCGTGTATGTGGAAAAGTACCTTTGGTCCATGGCGGTTAGTCCTTGGAAGTTGTGCCTATGGTTTCGGACCATTGTGTCTCGACGGGCGTGTCGATCCCTAGTTTTGAAGTTGATGGTATTGTGTTTCTATGGTTTTGGCTCTTGGTATTGAACAAGGCCTAAGGCTATATAAGGAGAAGATCACTAGGCAAAGATAGGGGTGTGGGTGTCTGACGCAGTGAGAGGATCTGGTATTGCTGGTTATCTGTTCGGGACGCTTGGCAAGGGTCGGATCTGACAGCAAAGGCAGAAGTAATCATTTCTAGATCTGCACGCGGGTTGCCTTTGGAGAAAGCGCGTATACACGCGGTTTTGGTACAGTGAAGTAGCGTATGCATGATAAGGGTTGATATTTCAGGTTGTTGCTGATTCTGGTGGTTGTTGCAGAGTTCTAGATTCTGGTTTGGGTTCTGTGTTCTTGATGACAGGGTTTCAGTGATTCGGTATTGGGTTGTTTAATGAATTATGATGCAAGTATAAGTTGATGATTGTATTGCGGTAATGTTTGCTTTGTACTCTTGGATCCAGTCTGAAAATTGATGAAACGTGGTCCCTGAAGGTTGTAGGGTCAGCACCTACGTACTAGTAAATGGATCAGCTAGTACAAGAGCTGAGGGGGTTGTAGCTCCCTTCCAGAAGTAGTTGGAAAACGAAAGAGAGGGTTGTAGCCCTCTGCAGGTTGTAGCCTGCATACTGGTAAAGGACTGCACCAGTATATTGTAAAAGAAGTTTCTCATTAAAGAAGAAAGAGACGAATTGCAGCAGGTGGTTTTCACCCACATTGGGTTTCCACCTTATATCATGGTGTTCATGTGTGTGGCTCTTGTGTGATGTTCTATTCTGTTATACTGCACCTGTTTACTGTTAAATTGCTTAATAATGTTCTGATGCATTTACTGAAGATAAGATTAACTGAATCATAAGATATCTGCATATACGCTAGTTGCTTTAGACACAGTCGCGTGTACACGCGGATTCACTTAACTGAAGTCGCGTATATGTTTCTGAGTATGAAATTGAAAAGGTTTTATTGATCTGATAATACTGATTCACCCCCCCCTCTCAGTATTATTTCCAACAATTGGTATCAGAGCAGGTCCTTCAGAGGAAGCTTGATCGCTTGAAGGAAAAGATCCATCAAAATGGCTAATCCAGAAAGAGAGGCACACATCAGGCCACCAGTCTTTGACGGGAACAATTTTACTCACTGGAAGATAAGAACCACTGCATATCTACAGTCTCTTGGAGCAGAAGTTTGGGGACTCGTAGAAGGAGGATACAAATTCCCATCAGCAACTCCTACAGATCCAGCAGAGAAAAAGCAATATGAGCTCAATGCCAAAGTAGTTAATGTCCTATTGAGTACTTTGACTCAATCAGAATTTATGAAGATCATGCATCTCAAATCAGCTAAGGAAATATGGGACAAAATCGTTACAAGCTACGAAGGAGATGATCAGGTAAAAATAGCGAAGCTTCAAACTCTCAGAATCCGGTATGAAACTCTTAAGATGCGAAGTAATGAAAGCGTAGCTAATTATTTCCTGCGTATGGATGAGATTGTGAATTGTATGAGGGATCTGGGTGAAGAATTTGAGGAAGTTGTCTTAGTTCAAAAGGTTTTGAGATCTCTGTCTACTAAATTTGATTCTAAAGTATCTGCCATAGAAGAAAAGGAGAATGTGCGGAAAATTACCATGTCACAGCTTCACGGGATCTTAACTGCTTTTGAAATGCGACAAGAGGTACCACCAGAGGCCGCATTCGAAGTGTCAGAGGAAGAAGATGAGGTAAATTTTGTCAAGAATCTTGAACGGGGAACTGGACGGTTCAAAGATAAGCTGCCTTTCAAATGTTTTCTATGTGGTAGAGTTGGTCACTATGCTGCTAGATGTCCTCATAACAAAGAAAGGATATATGAAGAAGATGGTAGAAGCTATTATTCCCATATTAAAAGTTCATTAAATGATAGTGAAGATATTAGAAGTCTCATGGCGCACAAGAAGAAGAATGCTTCATCCAATAATAGCGAGGATATTAAAAGTCTCATGGCACATGAAGAGAAGAATGCAGAAACTGAAGAAGCTGCCAAATTAAAAGAACTATTGGAAACAGAAACCAGGGTAAGGGAGAGATTGCAGGATATAGCAAAAGATCAGAGCACAACTATTCAGAGACTTGAATCAAAGATCCTCTCTCTAAAAGAAGATCTTGAAGATCAAGAACATGAAGTGATCAAACTAAAGCGACAAGTGGAAGAAGGGAGAAAAATTGAAGAAGACCTAAGGAAGCAGTATCTGAAAAAGGAAGAACAACATCAGGTTGAGGTAAATATCTTGAAAGGTAAACAAGAAGAAAAGGATAAGCTCTTACGATTTCAAGATAGTTCTAAAGTCTTGGATGATATTCTTAATAGTCAAAGATCTCCTGCTATCAAGACTGGTCTTGGTTTTCATGAATATGGTGAAGGTGAATCTAGTTCACAAGGTGAGGCAAGAAACTCTAATGAGAAATCTGAAATGCTCAAGGAACAACCAAGGAAAGAAATTCCTCAAGGAAGATCCTTTACTCCTAACTATGGACGTGATAGACGATTATTTCCTCCGCTGAATAATGTTGAATGTTATGTATGTCATAATCTTGGACATGTTGCAGCCAGATGCAGAAGTAGAATGGTTCAAGAAAGATCATCGCATCCCAAGTATTTCAGAGGGTATTGCTTTGCCTGCAATGCATATGGACACAAAGCAATTGATTGTGATAGAAGGAACATGAAAAATATAAGGTGTTATACATGCAACAACTATGGGCATAAAGCAAGGGAATGCAGGAGCAGATTTCAAAATTCAAGACAAGGGGACCATACATCATCACAGTTGCAGGAATTGAAGAAGACAGAGACAGAAAGGTGTGGGACAACTCAGTCAGCTGACATAACAGACACAGGGGAATCTGAAAGTGATGAGATTCAGTATTCCATCCTGCATACGCTGAAATAATGAAGACAAGTCGCGTATATACGCGAGTTACAGGCTGCAAAGTCGCGTATATGGAGAAAGGGCAGCAGAACAGACTCAGGAAATGGTTCAGACATGGTTGGCTCACACTCAGGGGGAGAATATTCTTCAAATAATGCATTGTTGGCATTATGGTTAGAAGTTGTTGATAAAGTCTATGAAGCTAAATGATACATCTTACTGTTTAGGAATGGGATTGCAGGCTGATGCTTATGGTACAGATCATGATGCTGTTGGTGGCTTTCATAAGTCTTGGTCTAGATATTTCGTCTCTATGTCATGTATCTCTTGTGATATCTCTTTTTATGGTGTCAAGGTCATGTAACGGCCTATGTTGGTTTCCCCACTATGCCTGGGATGAATGATGAATGTATGTTGAGTCTTTTGGTGATAGGAAGGTCTTCTATGATGTATAAGTCCTTGTTCTTCTTGAAGAACATCTTTTGCAGATCTTGCCTACAGTCAAGGGGAGCATGAACAGCACAATTCAGCAAGAGCAGGATGGATAGATTGGTACACTTTGGCATACACAAAGGGGGAGCACAGTTGGAGATTTCAGCAAGTACTCAGGGGGAGTATGGACAGCAGAAGGTATACCAAAGAAGAGAATATCTTGGTCCGCCCTTTGCCCTTGATGTCAAAGGGGGAGAGTGACTTGGTGTAGTGGTTGCCATCAAGTCCAAAGGGGGAGATTGTTGGCATTATGATTCAAGTGTTGTCCTTGATGGCAACTCACTCAGAGGTTGGTACAGATGCTCAGAAGTTGGTACAGGTAATGGCAACTTAATCAGAAGACAGATCCTAGTACAGCTTACCAAGGAAGTTCATACACGCAGGTTTGTTAAGCCCAAGTCGCGTGTACACGCAGGTTGGCTTCAGAAAAAGCGCGTGTATGTGGAAAAGTACCTTTGGTCCATGGCGGTTAGTCCTTGGAAGTTGTGCCTATGGTTTCGGACCATTGTGTCTCGACGGGCGTGTCGATCCCTAGTTTTGAAGTTGATGGTATTGTGTTTCTATGGTTTTGGCTCTTGGTATTGAACAAGGCCTAAGGCTATATAAGGAGAAGATCACTAGGCAAAGATAGGGGTGTGGGTGTCTGACGCAGTGAGAGGATCTGGTATTGCTGGTTATCTGTTCGGGACGCTTGGCAAGGGTCGGATCTGACAGCAAAGGCAGAAGTAATCATTTCTAGATCTGCACGCGGGTTGCCTTTGGAGAAAGCGCGTATACACGCGGTTTTGGTACAGTGAAGTAGCGTATGCATGATAAGGGTTGATATTTCAGGTTGTTGCTGATTCTGGTGGTTGTTGCAGAGTTCTAGATTCTGGTTTGGGTTCTGTGTTCTTGATGACAGGGTTTCAGTGATTCGGTATTGGGTTGTTTAATGAATTATGATGCAAGTATAAGTTGATGATTGTATTGCGGTAATGTTTGCTTTGTACTCTTGGATCCAGTCTGAAAATTGATGAAACGTGGTCCCTGAAGGTTGTAGGGTCAGCACCTACGTACTAGTAAATGGATCAGCTAGTACAAGAGCTGAGGGGGTTGTAGCTCCCTTCCAGAAGTAGTTGGAAAACGAAAGAGAGGGTTGTAGCCCTCTGCAGGTTGTAGCCTGCATACTGGTAAAGGACTGCACCAGTATATTGTAAAAGAAGTTTCTCATTAAAGAAGAAAGAGACGAATTGCAGCAGGTGGTTTTCACCCACATTGGGTTTCCACCTTATATCATGGTGTTCATGTGTGTGGCTCTTGTGTGATGTTCTATTCTGTTATACTGCACCTGTTTACTGTTAAATTGCTTAATAATGTTCTGATGCATTTACTGAAGATAAGATTAACTGAATCATAAGATATCTGCATATACGCTAGTTGCTTTAGACACAGTCGCGTGTACACGCGGATTCACTTAACTGAAGTCGCGTATATGTTTCTGAGTATGAAATTGAAAAGGTTTTATTGATCTGATAATACTGATTCACCCCCCCCTCTCAGTATTATTTCCAACAGTTGTTTCTAGCAGCGCAGAAACCAAGGAAGTGTGATGCAGAGCCAGCTAGAGCCACACAGAAGAAGCCGGGAGCTGCGTAGAGCCTCAGAGAGGCCAACGTTGTTGACGCAGACCCATCTGGGGTGACGCAGAGCCAGCGTGAGGCAAAGAGAGACTGACGCAGTTCATAGAGAGGCAGTGGCTGGAGTCTAGAAGGCTGCAGAAATATTGCAGAGTGGAGCTAGTGAGGTACTGTAGTCAGAACAGTACCTGACAGAGCAAGGCCAGAGGAGTTGTTACTGAGGGTTTCTAGCCGAGGAACCGGATCAGCAATGTAGTTGCATAGGACAATCAAAGTAGGGGGCATCTCGACAAGCAGTAGAAGGATTTCCAGGTAGGAAATCAGGACTCAAAGGGAGTCCAAAAGAGAACTTCTAGACGGGAAGTAGAGACTCAGAGGAGTCGAACAGAGAACTTCCAGGAGGGAAGTAGAGGAGCGTCATGGCACTTCACGGGGCAAGAGACCAGGATAGACTAGACGGAGCATCGAACTTCGCAGTCTGGAAGACCAGAATCTTATCAGTGCTTGACAGTGATCGTGTCAAGAACTTTGCCTTGAAGACGATAGCTATCCCATTCGAACCAAATGATAATGACAAGTACAAAGAGGCGATGGCGAGGGCCAAGTGCATCATCCTTGATGGGGTCAAGGATCATGTGGTACCACATATAGCTGAGAGGAAATGGCAGTTGAGATGTGGGAGGCTCTCAAGAACCTGTACCAGCATACTTCTATGCAAAGAAGAATGTTGCTCGAGAACCAGATGAGGTCGTATCAGATGAAAAAGGGTCAATCAATTGACACCTTCCTCGAAGGACTGAATGAGATTCGAGACCAGTTGACTGTTATAGGACACCGGATCAGGATTATGGTGAGGACAGCACTGAATGATGTTTCAGAAGATTGGGAAGTGTTTGTCCAGAGTATCCTGGGCAGAGGGACTCTCCTACCTTGGGAGAAGCAGAAGAAGAAAGATCTCTCCAAGATCAAGTGCTTCCACCATGGGGAGATGGGTCATTATGCGACCCAATGCCCAAGGAAGAAGAGTAAGGGAGAGTGTTCCGAGACTAAGGCAGTGCCAGCACTGGCAAAGAAGGAAGTTTTGACACATGATGATTGTGCCATGAGTGCACACGCACCACTTGAGAAGAAGTGGGGAGACATCCAGTTGTAGTCAGGCGGACTATAGGCAATGAGGGGCAAGATCCTTGAGGTTCCCAGCCTCTTGGATTAGACCTTGTTACGGGAGCCCCGACGAGGAGTAACAGGACTGGCTGAGTGGGTAGAGACGGATGCGGATGAAGCAGCAGAGAGAGCTACAATGCAGGAGTCCCGAGACAGCGCAGAGCTAGCAAGCTGCAGCAGTGCGAGAGGCATAGGAGTGTTGCACCAGTGCAGGAAGGCACAGAGAGGTGTGCAACGGTGCGAGATGCAAGGAGTTGTTGCAGCAGCGTAGAGGTCAGAGAGGGAGCACTTGTCAGCGGCAGAGGAAGCTTCAACATCACTGGGTGTTTCTAGCCCAACAGGGAGGTCAGTTGGGAGATCAGTTACTTACTTCTCAGTAACTGAGTTGCAATGCAGCGGTGGGTAACACGATGCAACATGATGAGAGGAGGTGCAGTGCAGATGCAGTGTTGGGAGAAAGGACTAGCAGCAGCACAGATGGAGAGGGAGTTGCAGTGCAGATGCAGTATTAGGAGGAAGGACCAGCAGTAGCACGAATGCAAAGGGAGTTGTCATACAAATGCAGCAGTGGCAGTGGCAGAACCATTGGCAGCAGTACAGGGGACAAAGTGCAGAGGATGTTGGGCAGGAAGGCCTAGCATCAGCACAAGTACCGATGCCGGATGATCAAAGTAATACTCAGTGAGGAGTATTGCTATAGCACAGTCCTCGCTAAGAGGGAGTGTTGATTTGGGGTAGCATCGGATGTGCTCTAGCCATGAAATTTTGTGGAGAGGTTAGGGCACATGAGATCTCCAATACCCAGAAAGGGTTTGGGCAGATTCTAAACAGATCGGGAGATATTAAAATAATTAATATTTTTAATGGAGTCCCTAAGTTTAAACTTAGGGAAAATAAAATATTAATGTATATTAATATGAATCTGTGTTAGAATGGTCCAAAAGACATGGATCAAGCTAGATCTAATCTTAGCCATTGATTAGAGACTTAATCTCGGCCGTTGAGATGTCACAGGAAAAGTATAAGAGGAGGCTTGAGGGTTGATGCAGGAGCATCTGACCCTCCTTAATCAAAAGAGGAATCCAAAGCGAAGAACGAGAGGACATGGACCATTGGAGCTGAACAAGGGATAATTCTGTTTAAACAAAGCTATTTAGGCGGAATGGATAAAAGTCTCGGGGAGACTTATTAAATGTATTCTGCCACATATGTACGCATATAGAGAGATTTAGGGGTTGTTAGAGGATTGATCGGATCCTTCCGTGATCCGATCCAATATTTCTTATATATATATATATGAGCCTGCGTGTTACTTAGGAGATAGAGAGTGACCAAAATGTAACCGAAGGGAGCACTGGTGCCTAAGGCTGAAATGCCTTAGATTGTAACTATTCTATATAATATAGAAAAGTGTGTGTTAAGTGTTGAATTGATGCACCAGTGTATTACTATATGAATAGTCTGTGTGTGTGTATTCCATATATAGAGTTGAATCCAGTATTGCAGGTTCGATCAACCATCGATCACTGTATGGATCGATGGCAATCTAAGATATCAATTATATCGGAATCAAGTCTAAGAGGAAATGAAGAATTGATGCACAGGAGCTGTCGAATCTGTGAGATCAACGGTCCAGATCAAGTCACATGGAGCAAAAACTTTTTATCGCATCGGCGAAATCCCTTGGACGATATTGGAACCGGTCCTTAAAGAAATGCGATTGCGATTATATGATGAAGCGACAACGGTAGGATCGAGAGTCAGGATCGACGGCTGCGATCTGATCGCTTATCGCAAATCGGAAAGGTTAAGGGCTGGCGGACGGAGGACCGTCGATGTGCCGATATGCGATTTAGCGCTGACCGTCAGATCCGAAAGAGTAATGGACGGCGGAGATCAACCGATCGGAGGTCGAAGGAACACAGTGATAAGGCTTTGAAGTGAGAGTCAGACCCGACGGAGTTTTATGAATGCGGGTTAAATCTTTTTCAGATCCAGGTTATGCTACGAATCAGGTTTTCCCATGTTTCCCTTTGTATTGCGATAAAGTGATGTAGCTCCGATTTTCAAAGGAAAACCGAATAAATGTGTGGTCCATGGTTTTAAAGGCTTAAACCCTCAATTACGCTTCCGATAGGGTCTGTGGGCCATAACCCACAGGTCCCAGGATCGATTATTTATAAAGAAAGGGGAAATGGATATACCCCTATTTTCCCTTTCATCATTTGGTATTAAAGCAGAAGAAGATTCTGCATGCAAGAGCAGATAAAGGTTAAGGGAAAGGAAAGTTTTCCTACGAAAGAGTGCAAGCAGAAGGAGAAGGAGGTACAGTTTTTTAAAGCTGGAGAGTTATGGTCTTACTGTCGTGCAGAGAACGGCAGCGGAAGGTGAGAAGACTTGCAGCAACCTAGAGCAAGGAGTGCTCAATTGGTTCCAAAGAAGAGAACCAGAAGGATGCCAAAAGACTGAGTGAGGAGAGCTTGGTGAGGTATCGTGTAGCAGAGGAAGAATGTTACTGCAAAGGTTGGTTGTAGCTCACAGAAGATCATGAAGGCAGTTCCACTGAGAAGTGGGTAGAATTGCTAAGGACAAGGAGAAGCATATGACCAAGAGGTCATAAATTTTTGTGCCTCGGGAGTCTGATGCAGGAGCATCTAACCCTCCTTAATCAAAAGAAGAATCCAAAGCAGAGAACGAGAGGACTTGGACCAATGGAGCTGAACAAGGGACAATTCTGTTTAAACAAAGCTAATTAGGTGGAATGGATAAAAGTCTCGAGGAGACTTATTAAATGTAATCTACCACATATGTACGGATATAGAGAGATTTAGGGGTTGTTAGAGGATTGATCGGATACTTCCGTGATCCGATCAATATTTCTTATATATATATATATGAGCCTGCGTGTTACTTAGGAGATAGAGAGTGACCAAAATGTAACCGAAGGGAGAACTAGTGCCTAAGGCAACCGAAGGGAGAACTAGTGCCTAAGGCTGAAATGCCTTAGATTGTAACTATTATGTATAATATAGAAAAGTGTGTGTTAAGTGTTGAATTGATGCGCCTATGTATTACTGTATGAATAGTCTGCGTGTGTGTATTCCATATATAGAGTTGAATCCAGTGTTGCAGGTTCGATCGACCATCGATCACTGTATGGATCGATGGCGATCTAAGATATAAATTATATGAGTAATATCATGCATAAACGGAGTATGGCAGAGAACTGTGTTTTAAATGTAGAAATCCACCAAACCGAAGCGGAATAAAGTCTAAGAGGAAATGAAGAATTGATGCACAGGAGCCGTCAGATCTGTGAGATCAACGGTCCAAATCAAGTCACCAAACTGAAGCGGAATCAAGTCTAAGAGGAAATGAAGAATCGATGTACAGGAGCCGTCGGATCTGTGAGATCAACGGTCCAAATCAAGTCGCATGGAGCAGAACCTTTTTATCACATCGACGAAAATGCCTTGGGCGATATCGGAACCAGTCCTTAAAGAAATGTGATTGCGATTATGCGATGAAGCGACAACCGTCGGATCGAGAGTCAGGATCGACGGTTGCAATCTAATCGCTTATCGCAAATCAGAGAGATTAAGGGCTGGCAGACGGAGGTCCGTCGATGTGCCGATATGCGATTTAGCGTTGACCATCAGATCTGAAGGAGTAATGGACGGTGGAGATCAACCGATCGGAGGTCGAAGGAACGCAGTGATAAGGCTTTGAAGTGAGAGTCGGACCCGACGGAGTTTTATGAATGCGGGTTAAATCTTTTTCAGATCCAACTTATGCTGCGAAGCGGGTTTTCCCGTATTTCCCTTTGTATTGCGATAAAGTGATTTAGCTCCGGTTTTCAAAGGAAAACCGAATAGATGTGTGGTCCATGGTTTTAAAGGCTTAAACCCTCAATTACGCTTCCGATAGGGTCTGTGGGCCATAACCCACAGGTCCCAAGATCGATTATTTATAAAGAAAGGGGAAATGGATATACCCCTATTTTCCCTTTCATCAAGGGTCACTTGGAGAGTACACCAGATGATCAGTCATTCTATTCTCTAGACCGTGGTTTGCTAAGAGAGATAGAATCAGTGATCGGGAGAGCAGTTGAGGGGCATTGAGTACAGAGAAACAGAGAAGGCAGAGATTGTGTCGGGAGAGCAGCGCAACAGCCAAGAAGGGCAACGCAAAGCCAACAAGGGCTCACGCAGGGCCACGCAGAGGCAGCCAAGTGCTACGCAGAACACCAGAGGGGCCAGCGCAGCTAACGCAGAGGCTCCCAGAGCTGACGCAGGGCCTCCTGGGGCTGACGCAGGCCTAGAAACGTTGACGCAAGACTAGCGTGAGACAGAGGGGGGTTGACGCAGTCCAATATGGGCAGACGCTAGGGTTGCAAAGCAGTTTTGTGCTGAGGATTTGCCAGAAGGATTTTCCGGGGTTTCAGCTAGGAGATTTCTCTCAAACTGTGAGGTATAATTGCTAAGGTAATTCTCTGTTGGGTAGGCCAGTTTCGGCACCCAGATTGTACTCTGATATTGCTTAATAAGAAAACCATTAGATAGCTGCACCGGTTTTCCCGCTTTGGGTTTTTCCGGGGACATTGGTCCAAAAATAATGGTATCATGTGGTGTGTTTGTTCTTATTTCTTTTAGTTGCTGATCTGTAATATGTTGAGCATGTACTGGTGTTTATTTTCAGTATTTACTTTGTAAATAACTTGTTAAAGAAAAATAACAAGTAGGTAGGAATAAATCATAAAAAGTGCATGAAGGGTTTCTAAACTAAGTAAACTTAGAAACTGCAATACCCTATGCTGCCCCCTTGATGGCATGCGCTGCTAAATGTTGAAAACTATGTGCAACCACATGGAAGATACGCTGGCCTACCTTGGGATCTCCTCCCTCCACTTGGAGAATTCGACCTCACATTGGGATCATCGTCTTCATTGGGATCTCCTCCCATTATATTCTATAAATGTAATTCCCCTCTCTTCAGCAAGCGATGGTTGGAAGCTTGAGCTTGGGGAAGTGTCGCTAGTATTGCTTTGTAATTGTTCTATCTTCATAATAAAAAAGAAGATCTTGGAGGTCCATGATCTTGCAATTTTTAGTGGTTTGCTTGGCTCTCCATTGAGGTAACCTTGTTGTGCTTTAAACTTAATTACTTAGATTTGGTAGCTTAGGCCTTGATAGGGGCATTGTTGCCCAAACGAGAAGATAGCAAGTAAATACTTGCTATCTTCTTGTTAGTTTGCATTCTAGAATCTAGTATTACATGCATTTCTCGGTTGAATAGCATGTTTATTTTTTCATTGTGCAAGCTACACCTATCCTACTAATCTTTCTTGCAAGATCTTAAGTGTGTTACAGGTTCCTCTTGCTTGGAGTTGGGGAAGTCCTTGGTTGGACCAGCCATCTTCTAGCAATAAAGAAGCATTAGTCCAACTTGGATCAAGTGTCTTCAAAAGACTTCAAGGGCCCCCTTACTCTCTCTTCTTTCCTCACCAAAACTCTAAATTTATCAGTGATTCTTGGTTCCATTTATAAGCATTTCATTGATATATCAAGTCTTTAAAGGATTTATTGGGTTGTTGTCCTATTGCAATCATATTTGTCAAAATTCCAAGGAAGCGAAAGTACAATTTTTTTCAACAGGATCAAATCATATATCAGCAATCTTATGTGTCATTATAAACCCATTCTGCAAGCTATGTAATGTAAATGATCCTAGTAAGACCTTGACTGTATGTAACAATATAGGTAAGCCTATTATTTTAGCGAAAAGTTTCATCCTAGGAGGTTTTTTGTCTCACTGACTCATGTGTTTCTAAACACAAATGGTCGACAAAGTTTTACCCTCCAGCCTCACCGAAAACTAGGGTGGAATTCTTCGTCAAAGTCTTAGATGAGTCCTAGTGTTCTAGATGAGTCTTTTGTAAAAGTGATTTGTGAATAATTTATGCTAGATGGCTAAATTATTTTATTACAAATCACTTGGTCTACTAGATCATGTTGTGTTGCAGAATTGGGTATGTGTCTTGAGGGTCTAAGTCAAATGCGTATTCGCCTTTTGAGGGTTGTAAACGTAAACATATTATGTAAATGAGCGTGGAAAAAATATTAAATACCCTCATGTAAATTATTTAATTTTTCTGGCAAAAAATTAAATAAACCAAAGCCAAAAAATTAATTGATTAGAGTCAAATTGAATTGTCTTAGGAAAATTAATTCTCCAAGTGGAATAATTCGTGGGTCTTAAAAGAAATAATTTTTTAAGGTCCTTCACTATGGGAATATTGTATATTTCTAGAAAATTTGGACCCTTGGACCTTGGTGGTTAAGTCAAAGTCAAATTTTTGAGGAAATTAGCTCAAAATAATTAATTTTGAGCTAATAAAAATGGAGTTAAATGAAAAATTCGAAAATTCTTCAAAAATAAAAATTCAATGGCTAAGATTAAAAAATCTTCAAGAGTTTATCAACGACCGAGATTATTTTGACAAGGATCAAAGAAGTTGCCCGTTAATTTTCCACTTAGAGGATTTAGCTATAAATTAGAGAGTCATTTGAGTGTCTAGCATGATGATCTCTGACTAAAAAATTGTTGCTGAAACTTTCATGTAAACTATTGTCCCACTGGGAACTATTTTTTCTATCATAATAAAGACTTTGGGGTGCAATTTCAAGGTGTTCCATGTTCATGATTTGTGGTATGTACTGACTACGGGTTTTCCTATGTTGTGTTGAATATTGGTAAGATCTGTTTTCATTAGATGGAGATAAATCATGCTATTGATAGTTTTGGGCTAAACTTAGGTGGTTTGATTTCACATATGATTAAGAGATTGGCTTCAGATAAATAAATAGTGTTTGCAGGTACTTTAATACTTGGTCTCCAAGTTCACAAACTTGGGCTGGAATTATTTTGCTTAAATCACAAATATTTGTATGGTGGATTTAATCTTATCTAAGGCTATAGTGTGCATTGGGTTTCTAAATTATTTTTAGCCATTCATCAAAAAAAAACTCCATATATATATATATATATATATATATATATATATATATATATTCTCAAAAAAATTATTTCAAAACCCTTGTACACTAGTAAATTTTGTGAATAGATTTGGAAATTATTTTTGCTAATTGGGGTTTTGGGCTTTTCGAGATTTTGTATATATTTGGAGTTTTGGGGTTTTGAAATTTAAATTTATTTTTTTATATTGGTATTTGGGTTTCTATTCTAAATTTGTTTCAGGATTGTAGAAGAAATTGGCATTGGAGAAATCAGAAACATTAGACATCTAGGGTTTTCAAGTTATTTTTGCAGGTTGTTTATTTTCAAATGGAGGAAGAAACCCATTTTCTGAAGGCTCTAACCCTTACCCAACCTAAAAAGATAGTGTTTGGGACCTATTTTGCAAGCATTAAGAAGGCCATAAGCCCTACAAGGGCTAGATCTCATTACAAACAAGGGTTTCTTCAAGGGATTGGCATTTTTTCTCTAACAATTTCTTTTGCAACGATTTTGGGGTTAACATTTTGTTTTCAGGTGGTCATCTTCATTGAAAGTCTTCCTAGCCATCTATAAGGCCCCAAGACCTCTTGGTTTGCTATCTGAATCCTAGTTTCTCATTGTTTTACCACTACTGTAATTTTTATTTTTAACAGTGATAAATAAGCCCTAAAATCACATTCAATTTGGTCAAAATAACTCAAAATTGCAAAATTTGAATTTTCCTAAATTTTGGCCATTTGGGCATTGGTTATCTAGCCTAGATCTGATTTTTCGCTTGCTGGAATTGTATTGCATAACTAATTATATTAGATCTGAACTTTTTCTGAATAATTCATCTAAAAGGCTCAAAATTTCATATTTTCAGTTTTGGTAATTTTTTCTAAGTTCTGGGCATTTTTTGGCATTTGTTCAAGCACTATTAGCTCACTGGTTTTCTGATTTCCTCACTGCTGTAAAATTTTTTACAGATCTTATATTTTCTGAATATCACAATCTAAAGGCCCTAAAAACTTGGTTTTTCCAATTTTCATAAATTTTCCCTAGTTTTGGGCATATTGGGCATTTGTTGTACCATCATTAACTTGTTGATCTAATGATTTGTTTACTGTTGTAATAAGTTACTTCAAATCTGATATATCATTGAACACTCCATTTTAAAGTAGGCTAAATTCATAAATTTACATCTTCTAATCATTCGGAGAAAATTCTATATAATACATTTGGTAAATCACATGATCTAAAGTGATTTTCTTGTTGTTGTCATAAATCTACTAAGTGCTGGAATTTTCTGAAATATTACTGCTCATTTGGATATTTGAGATCTAACACTTGCTTTTCTTGCTAGAAGTTACAAGGATTTCGGAATTTTACACTTAAAGCACTCACATATTTAAGCTCTAACTTTCTGATCTTGTGGTTGGTTGAATTGCTTTGACACTTGGAATCTAATTGGCATTGTGATAATAACATCTTGAGTAAATTTTATTGGTATCGTGTAATCATTGGCTAATTGACAAATTGGATAATTTATTCTAAGTATCTTGTAGATTCATTCATTGGAACTTTTATCCTTAAGCATTTGTCTTGTATTAAGATTGTCCTCTAATTGTTGTTAAGTATTGTTGTCATAATGAGTAATCATAATTTGAGTACTTAAACACTTAAACAATCTTAACTCAAGTAATTCACTCATCATCTTTGCACGAGCATTCTATGATCTAGTTTGCACTAAAAACTTACCTCCTAGCATAAGTAGGTTGATAGTCTGCTAGGGCAACCCTTTTTTGATTAGATTGAGGAATTCATCCCTTCTTAGTGGTTAACACAGTGACCTTGCAGTCGATAGAGCCACAGTCTTAGCAGTGTCCAAGGCACTGGGTGGTTGGAACACAGGCGGAGGTATCGTTAATCAAGCCTTTGTCTGCTTCCTGTTGGCTTCCATCCCACAACTTACTCTGAAGATTGGTTCTTAAAATAGTTAAGGAAGAGATTCAACTTAGAATAGGCATTTAATCTAAAATTTACCAACACTCTTGCATCACACCTAGCTCTTAGGACTTGCATCCCATATAGTTTAGTCTATCATATCAAGCAGCAGGTGTCCATCCGGTTACTTGGCATTAATTTACAGTAAGCAAGAATTGTGACTCCATAAGGCACCAGTCTCATACTTGAATCTAATCTAATCATTAATTTTGCTAGATTTAACCAAGTAGCTAAGCCACTGATCTGTGTCTTCCAAACAAGTTGGTTCCCAACTTGTTTTCCTTCCCCTCATTTCCATAGCAACTACTCCCCATAGCCTGTAGTTGGAAGACAGCTAGAACGAAGTGGGTAGGGATCAGAGTGACAGCCCCGCCCTAAGCGGTTGTTGCGGTGCCTATACAATCTAAGAGACAACATTTTTTGGCGTTATTGCCAGGGATATCTTGTTTTGAGCACTTCAACAACAATCCTCATTGTCTTCTAATCCATTTTTCATCTTCTTAATCCGTCAAGCACCACATCTTTTGACGCTTTGATATCTCACTAATCTTCTTATTGCCTTGTTTACTTCTTTGTTTGCACCTCAGCCCCTGGACTTTTGGGTTAGTTCCCTGTTTGGGTGGCGACTCCACTTTTTCATTTAATCACAAAAGCTTACATTAGAAAGAAACTTGGTAGCTTGGTTAAACAAATTACATATAATCATTCATTTTTCTCAGACAGGAAGCCTTCCTTGATATCCACCTACTTCTCCCTAACTAACTTTTCGGTTTTTTCTTTCTGGATTTTGGAGATAGATTCATGTTCAAGTTGCGACTCCTCTTATTTCATTTTTTACAAGAATTTCTGCTAGAGGCTCGCTTCTTGTGGATTTCTTAACTGTCTTGAACAAGGATCTCTCTGAGATCCATTAACTTCCCTTTCCCCTTAAGTGGATGACTTGTTCATCCCTTGTCATTTTACTAACACTCAACGTTATCCTCGTGACCTTCCAAAAGAGGAATATGGGGTTAAAGAAATAATAGAAATCATTAAAAGTATGCATGATGAGCAAAGAAATCAATTCAATGATATGCAGCATCACATAAAGAAGTTGCGAGAGAATGAGTTAAAGCATTATAGTGATCAAGAAGTACCATATTGTAGATCTTGTAATCACTTTCATGATGAATCCACTTGTGCCATTGCAAGAAGAGTCCTCGATAGTGGAAAGGCAGGAACTAGTAACCAAGTTAATCATTTTGACGATGAAAAGAAAGAAGACAAGCATCTTGTTAAGGAATTAACTCAAATGATCAAAGAAATGCAATCTAGTCAAGCAAGATTGATAGCAGATCACGCCAGAGAAATGAGTTCCATGGGAAACAGGTTACAAGCAATGGAGGTTACTCAATATAATCAAAGGATCAGTTTTCAGAACACGACGGATGCCCTAGAGGAAGAGCATGTTAAGGAGCTAAGCTCCATAAAAGTAAATCATAAGAAACAAATAAGATCTATTCAAGAAAACCATAACAGAATGATAAAGGATATGGAAGCTAATCAGGTCTCTTCAGAACAGGTTATTAGCTAGAGAAGTAAAGCATGCTGAGAAATTCAAAGTAATCAGACAACCACCATGCAGGACCATTTGGTCGCCATAAAAAAAATCATGCCAAGGAAATCAACGCTATTAAGGATGAACATTCCAACCAAATGAATGCCATTGAGGATAGGCTGCAGAGATTGATTAAGAACATAGACACTGGTCACATACAACAAATGAAAATTATGGAATCGATACACGTTGACAAAATGAAGGCCATAAGAATTGAACAAACCAGTCTTCAAAGTAAACTACTAAAAATGGAAAAATCACAGGTTCAGCCAAAACCAAAGGATCTAGTGCAGGAACCTCAAAGCAGCCTTTATCTTATTATAAAGAAGTCATTGATTCCATTGAGAAATGGTTAAACAAAGATGACCCAGGAAGGAAGGAAACTGAAGGAAATCAGATCGTTGATTGCAACGCCAATCCAGCAGTGTTGAAAGGGCAAGGTCATGAAAATAAATAAGAGCAGGTCACAAAAATCATGGATTTTCAAAATTTTCCAGATGAGCGTTATCAAAATCAGAGAGAAAGTTGCACACCAATCGCATCAACATCGACATCGCATCCTACTGAGAGCAAGCATAAAAGGCGAAAGAGAAGGAAGAAGTTTGATGCATTTGATGCTCGGGAGAAGCTCAATATTCGAATAAGACAGAGTCCTAGCATTGTCATAATTCAGTGTGGCACATCCAAGAAACAACCCACGGACTTGTCGGAAAGTCAGCAGATGCTCAACGTGCACTATGTTGAAGATATCTGATGCCATAGGGCATCTTTGTATAGTATCTCTAACCCTACTCCTTTTTATTTCATGTCATGAGATAGTTTTATTTCACACATTTATATTATGTCTTTTATACTTCAGTTTGTTAGAGTAGATTTTTCTAATCCAACGACATTTTCTATGTGTACATGATGATTTCAATTTTGAATGGATATCTATTTCATAGACTTATGTTTTCTTGGATGCAGGATTTTGGGGTTCTCACGTCCCTTCATGGGAGCAACATGTCCCCATATGTAGCCAGATGTTGCCCTCATATTTGTCAAAATTCCAAGGAAGCAGAAGTACAAATTTTTTCAACAGGATCAAATCATCTATCAACAGTGTTATGTGTCATTATAAACCCATTCTGCAAGTTATGTAATGTAAATGATCCTAGTAAAACCTTGAGTGTATGTAATGTTAATTTTTTTCAGATTGTTCTATGTTGTATCAATTACTTTAGCCCAATTCCAAACTTCAATTATCAATATTAGCAATAGTTCCAATTGTTGGAAATACTGAGAGGAGGGGTGAATCAGTGTTTCTTTTCAATTGTTATTTTCACTAGTTAGATCATTTGTATTTAGAACATAAAATGAACAATAAGAATAAAAGTTTTTATTAATTTCTTCTTTATAATAAATCAATTACAATATATATAGGGCTCCAACCCTAGACGAAGACACTGATCTTCAATCTCCCAGGCTCCAACTTGTATTTTAGCAAACACAAACTTGGACTTCCAAGGCTCCAACCTTGTCAATTTAGAAGCACCAACCTTAAGGGCTCCAATGCTATATTTGATTCAGGCTCCGACGTAGTTTCTTAAGGACTCTGATCCTCTAGGGCTCCAACCCTATCTTCCAAGGCACCAACCATGTTTTTTCGAGGCTCCAACCCCCAACTTCACTTTGTCAAGATGTATTTGGTTATCCTTCACGTCTCCCAATGTCTTCTTCAACGAGCCCTATCAATCTTCACTTAGTCTTCACGTTGGTCTCCACGTTACATCATCAATGACAACCTTGTCTTCTTAGAAGGTGTCGCCACTGCTCTTCATGTCACCCAAACAAAGATCTCCAAGGTTACCTCATGATGACATCAATGATGCATCATGGTCTTCAATATTATCTCCAAGACCTTCAAGATGTCTTCAATGAACAACCCAAGTCTTCACTGTTCAATACTTCTCTTGCCCAAAAACTTCACTTCCTCACACAGGTCCAAGGCTGCAACAGGTAGAGGCCTAAATGTGTACACACTCCACAGGTCAAAGCTCCTCCGGTGACTGCAATACTCAAGCTCCACTGAGGTCAATCAAACCACTGTTTCAAGATGTCTACACAATGTTGCTCTAAGGCTTCTTCACGAAAAACTTCTTTAATATATTTGCTCAACAAACTCCAAGGGATCTTCAACTATGCTTAGAGATGCTTCAATGAGGCCTTCAATCAATATTTCAAAGGTTTATACAAAAGGTTTACAATGTCTTCAATAAGGACATCACAAGGTCTGTTCTTTGACAAGTCTTCTTCAATGTTTCTTCAGACTTTCACCCACCATAGGCCTACTATAAATGTCATCACAAGTCTCTAATAACAGGTTCAAAATATCTTGTTGTTGCTCCAGATATCACTGGACCGAGGTTTTGTGCTAGATCTGTAGCCTATTCCGAGCTCCTGTGGAGAAATATTACAACAGGTCCGATCCACAAAAATGCTCCAATTTTGTGCCACAACAAGGTTACATAGTAATGATGGCAGGTCCGAGTTCTGTGCAAGAAATCTGACCTTTAACACAAGACTGTCCTCAAAAAGAATCTGCCCAAAAACAACATTTTCCTGCTCCTCGGCTTCCTGTAGTCTTGGTCTGAGGCTGCAACATGAAAAACAAGGTCTGTAGTCTTTAAAAGGTTCTTGTAGCTGCTTCAGTTGTCAATTTATAACCCAAACTGTATTCTTTTTTATCTCCTCGGCCTTGTTTCTCTTTTTGTACCTTATCTCTGAATTAATCACCGAAATCATGGTTAAAATGAGGTGCTAGACGTCATATTTATATAGGATTTCACCTTGAACTGAAGGGACACGTCTATCTGGAGGTAGGCCAACATGAATGGCTGATCATAGGTCGGCTAGCTTTAAAAATTATATTTTTCTAACTTAAAAATTCATTTTCTCTTTAACTACCGAGAGTTTGAGGGCAAGTGAGGGCTTGTTAGAAAGAGGAAAAAATCCTCTTTAAGATGGTCTAGGTCCCATTGAGAAAAGATGCCTCTAAGGTGGAAAAAATATTTTTTCTTTGTGATTGTCCTTAAATTTTATGCATAAAAAGTTTGGGACAGCATGAGGAATGTTTGGGACAGTATGGCTTCTCCATTGTTTGGCTTCTTCATCATCATAGGATCATGTAGGACATCCACGTCATCATGATAGTGTCCAGCAATGAGTGTATCATCCATGTCATCACATAATGGTGTAGTGATATGTTATAGTGCAACATCATTAGGAGAACTCCAAAATAGTCTTCCAACCCTCAAATGATCTCCAACCATGTTACCACCATCAAGTGTATGACATCATCAAGTATCATCAAGTGTGGTCATTCTTCAAGAGTCTGACATCATTAAGTGTATGACTCCATATGTCATTAAGAGTTAAGGTCTAGATCATCAAGTGCATGCAACATTAGATCAAGGACTTCTTAGGACTTCTTTCATTAGTGGTTTGACTTCTTCGTGACTTGACATCTTCATTGATGGTATCCTGTCAACCAAGAGTCATGACATCATCATCTGGAACCAAGCATCTCAATAATATTGACATCTCGATCCATGCCATATTGACATCAATGAAAACCTTGATTAACACCAATTACATTTAGTCTTTCATTCATAAATAGTAATTGAAGATAGAAAAATATAAACAATGACAAAGAAGACAAACAGTGCATCAACAAGGGACACCAGAAATTGATCAAAGACCAGGGAAAAACCCACAATGGGGAAAACCCTTTGTAATCCTTTTTCTATAAGATTGTCATAAAAGGTTCAACAGAGAGTACAATGAACCCAATACAATATGATCAATAATACAACCCAACAACTTCAGAAACCTGTATATAGTGGCCGAATATATTAGAGACAACTTGATTCAACCTTTGGACAACTTTAGAAAACTTCAGAGTATAGTCAACTGTAGTCAAACCCAGAGTCGCTCTCATCAAGTTAGCATGAGAGCGACTTTAGCTTCTCGGTCACTCTCTTGCCTATAACATGCCAGCGACCAGAGTCGAAATTTCCCAGTGTTGTGCCAGCGACCAGAGTCGAAGTTTCCCAGTGTTTTGCCAGCGACCAGAACAGAAACCCTAATTTTCAGTGACCTTCGGATCTGAGACTTCAAACCTCTGTACAACCTTTTCCTTCGCCAATGTACCAAACCAAAATAGATAGAAGAGAAGAAGATGCTTGATGATATGATGACCAAATGAGCTTCAAAGTCACTTGTATTTATAGGCTTCTAGGGGTGTCCAACAAGGTCCACTTGATGTTGCTGCCAACCTGTCCAAGTGTGCATGTGGGTGAAGTCGACCTGGTCCAATATCCATGAGTGGGTGCATAAATAAAAAACCAACTTTTGCTTGTCCAAATGAGGTGATCTTTAGGTCGATTTTGGTCCTCTCGGAAAGAGGAACTCAATGCCATCATCATCTCCATCAAATGAGTAGTCCAAAGGGGAATTTAACTGCAATTGCAAATTTTTAACAATCCCTCTCAACTAGGGAGAATTCCACCTATAACACATGTCCATCGATCAATGTGTCTTCCTATTCATCATGTGTACAAATATGCTCAACTCTATCTGCTGAAACATTCTCGAATCTAAAGAAGAAGAATCATAGGGAGCAAAACACTACCACCCTCTATCCATCGGGCTACAACCCAGAAATATGTCATCAAGCTACTACCTAGATATGTCATCAAGCTACTACCCGGAACATCATGGGGGAGCTACAACTCAACCCATATCGAGCAATAGGATACCTCATCACACAGGGGAGTAAACGCTCGACCCTGGAATTTCATCGAGGCGCTATAGCCTCAACCTGGAATCATATCGGGTCATCTCAACTCACAGGTCATCTCAACCCATCCTATTGCCTACTGAGCTTCCCATCGATCACCCAGTACAGTCATGTGGTAGAACACCTACATCATAATCACCTTGGGTTGTACACCCCCAAGTACACTTTCATGTTGGCCGGACGAGGAGCAATACTCCCAACAAGCCTGGCTTGTGGGTATGATGCTAACTAGGGTATACTCTGCAAATTCCAATATAGGGAGAGCTACTACTCCAACCCTATGAGAAACAAATAGGGGTAACGCCCTATTGTCCAAAGTTCCCTCAACCCCAAGAGCCCTCCATCTCGATTCCTCACCCTGGGAGCTCAAACAGGGTAGGAAGACTTGGCTCGGTGTCCTCGATCAGTGGTGCCCCTTATCAGGAGGGGTCATGTCCATCAGTCCAAGTTTCTCTTTGAATACCAAGAACTTCCCTTTCGACAAAGCCTTGGTGAGAATATCTGCAATCTACTCATCTGTCAATATGTGATGGAGCGAACTCTATGTGCTTGGCCTTGTCATGGAACACGGGATTCTCTGCTAGACGAATTCGACTCTTGTTGTCACAATATATCACTGTAGTGTCCAGCACCTGCTCAAATAGCTCTCCAAAGAGCTTCCTCAACCAAACTACTTCGCAGCTAGCCATGCTAGCAACAATATACTCTGCCTCGGTGGTACTCAATGCTACGGACTTTTGTTTCCTGCTCATCTAAGATATCATGGTAGATACAAGATTAAAACAACATCCAAACGTACTCTTTCGGTCAATAACATTTCCCGCCCAATTAGCATCAGTGTATCCATGAAGTCGAACATCTCCAGCAGAGTATCTCAGACCAAATGTAATTTTCCCCTGCAAATATCTCAAAATGTGTTTGGCAACAGTCCAATGTGCATGGAGAGGCTCAGTCATGAATTGACTCAACATGTTTACTGCATAGCATATGTCTCGACGGGTGTTCACAAGGAACATTAGAGCCCCAACCAACTATCTATACTCGAATGGATTCACCAAATCGAATCCTGCAGCTTCTCCAATAACTTCTTAAAGTTCGTTTCCATCGGTGTGGGTAGGGACTTACATTCTATCATTCCAAATCTTTCCAACAGTTTCACAACATATTTTCCTTGTGAAAGGAAGATCTCTCCACGCCTTTGCCACACCTCAAGGCTTAGAAAATAGTGCATGAGTCCAAGTTCCTTCATCTCGAATTCTGAGGATAACTCCCTCTTACACTCGATCATCAGAGGCTCACTACCTGTCAGAAATAGATCGTCAACATATAAAACCAAAATCACAGCATACCTTGGACCACCTTGAAGTAGAGGTTGGGATCGGCATTGCTTCTTGTGAATCCCAGCTTTATCAAATAACTGTGTATGCGGGCGTACCATGCTCTTGGGGCTTACTTCAAACCATACAATGCCTTCTTCAATCTACACGCGTGTGTATTATGGTCTCCTAGTTCAAATCCATGTGGTTGCTCAACGTATACTTCTTGTAGCATGCCATGAAGGAATGTGGTCTTTACGTCCATCTGATGAAGGGTCCATCCTTGACTTGCGGCAAGGGCAACTATCGAACGAATGGTTGTATATCGAGCCACAGGTGCAAAAATATCATCATAATCTTCTCCCTCTTTCTAGGAGAATCCTCGAGCCACGAACCTCGCCTTGTATTTTTCAATGCTTCCATCAATTCCATGCTTGATCTTGAATATCCACTTTGAAGTTACCACAGATTTATCCTTCAGTCTCGACACAACATCCCATACATCATTCTTCATAATAGATTCATATTCCTTGGCCATAGCATCTTTCCATACTTGTTCTTTTACGGCTTCTTCGAATGTGGAAGTTTTGTCTTGAATCAGAGTGCTCAAGGTTGCAACATATCCCTGGTATCTGCATGGCTTCTTCCTTTCTCGAAACGATCTTCGAACATGCAGATGACTACCAACATCCTGAAGAGTATCATGGTGCTAAAGTGGTCTCTTCCTAGTAGGAGGATTACTAGGAGGAGAATCTAAGGGATCCATGGGCTCCATGGGATCATCAAAAATATCAGTCTTGGATTCGGGCACGAATGGGCCATCCAAGATACCCATATCATTATTCTTCTCAGGAGGAGGCAGAGGAAGGTCTCTAGCTTTTCCAAGAGCGACATCTTCATTGAATGTAACATCCCTACTAATTTCAACCTTCCTTTCACTAGGAATATATATTCTAAATGCTTTAGAATTTTCACAATACCCAACAAACGTACCTTTTCTTCCTGTAGCTTCCAATTTGCTTCTTTTGTCCTTCAGCACATGGAAATATACGAGACATCCAAATATGCGGAGATGACTAATGTTGGGCTTCACACCTGTAAATACTTCTTCAGGGGTTTTGTTTTCCAAAGCTTGATGAGGCACCCTATTTTGAACATATACGGCAACATGTGAAGCTTCGGCCCAAAGAAATTTAGGCAACTTTTGATCATGGAGCATCACTCGAGTGGCTTCTACTATAGACCTATTCTTTCTTTCAGATAGACCATTTTGTTCGGGAGTATATGGTACAATTGTTTCCTTCTTGATACCTTCCTTTTTGCAAAAATCAATGAATTCATTTGACATGTATTCTCCACCATTATCAAACCTGAATGTTTTGATCTTCTTCCCTGTTTGATTTTCAATCAATGCTTTGAACTCCTTAAATGTTTCAAAGGATTCATCCTTATGCTTCAAAAGTATATCCATGTCTTCCTTGAAAAGTCATCAATAAATGTGATGTAGTAAGGATATCCACTAATAAAGTGCACGGACATCGGTCCACATATGTCAGAATGAATGAGATGGAGGATGTCAGTGGTTTTGTTCCCAGACATACTCCACCATGTTGAGCTTGAACCTTTGGAATCCCTGAGACCAAGTTCTCTAATTTCGGAAGAGCATCATAATGAAGATGAGCCAACCTTTGGTGCCATAATTTGCTTAGATGATTTGTATTATGAACCAATGCTAGTAGTGGCCTTCCAGTGACCTTGTACAGTCCTTCATATCTTGTTCCCAAAGTGAATGCATCTCTCATAAGAGATCCAACAGGCCAAGTAAGAACTTTTCCTTTGATGAAGGCAACCCTCATCCCTTTGTCTTCCAAAGAGGAGATTGATACCAAATTCTTCTTTAACCCAGGCACATACATTACATCATGTAATACAATAGATTCCCTGGAATTCAAATGAAATTTGACGGATCCAAAACCTTTAACGGGATGAGTAGAGTTGTCTCCAAGAATGATTTTTGAATTTGAATCCCTCTCCACCAAGTTAGAGAGAACTTCTTTGTAACCAAAGAAGTGATGAGTGGCCCCACTATCAACCAACTAACTATCCCACGAATTCGGAGGAGATGAACTAGTAAGAGCGGAAATAAGAATATATTCAGATTGATTCGCAACATTACTTTCATACCTGGAGAATTTTGACTTCTTTTGTGGCCGACGATCTTCTTCGTGGTCACTTGGAGTATCTCTTTTTCTTCTATCATTTCTCCCGTTGCGGTCATTCCATCAGTCATCTTTCCTCCTTTTATTATTAAACCTATTGTTGTTGCTTCTAGTGTTATATCGTGGTCCATTATTCTTATCAGGGTAATCTCGAGCAAAGTGCCCTCTCTTACGATAATGGAAGCATTCAACGTTCACAAGTTCCTTTCTTCCACCAGAATTTCGAGGAGTTGGCTTTCTTGAATTTGATGGACCTCCTTTCCCTTTCTTCTTCTCCTTGTCATGAGCAATGTATGCAGTGGGTTCTCCTTCTTCGTGCTTTTGAATCTTTCTTCTTCCTATCATTCTTGACTCTTCTTGAGTGAGCTTTCCAATGAGTTCATTAAATAAAGGGAGGACATTTGTGTTGCTTATAGTTATGATGAATGTTTCCCAAATAGAGGGGAGACCTCTTAGAGTTTGGACCACCAGTTCCCTATCCGGCACATCTTCTCCAACTCTTAACAATTGATCTCTAACACGAGAGATCCTCATTATATAAGATTGTATGGACTCTCCTTTGTTCATCTTGGTGTCTTTGAGTTGATCTTTCAAGGTGAGGATTTCATTTAAATTGTTGACCTCAAACATGCCGACAATATTATCATACATATCTTTAGACCTACTCAAATTTCCAACATATGCAAGTAGATTGTCTTGTAAACCATCAGCTATAATTTGTTTTTCTTTCCCCTCACCTTTCTTGTATTTGTTCTTGACAGCAGTGGATGCATTCTCCGGAGGCTCAGGTACCTTTCCTTGAATGTAGTCCAAAACATCATTGTTATCAACAATGATCTCCAACCTAACTTTCCATGCAGCAAAATTAGATGAGTCACCCAGCTTCTCATCACTCTTGAAGAAGGAAGTCATCTTGACTTTGACTAGATCGGTTCTTTCAACTTTCCAAAGATGAGTGCTTCAAGGCTTGTCTTCTTTTGGGCTTTTCCTTCACCTTAGCTCTGATACCATGTTAATTTTTTTCAGATTGTTCTATGTCGTATCAATTACTTTAGCCCAATTCCAAACTTCAATTATCAATATTAGCAATAGTTCCAATTACATTTAGTCTTTCCATTCATCAACAGTAATTGAAGATAGAACAATATAAACAATGACAAAGAAGACAAACAACGCATCAACAAGAGACACCAGAAATTGGTCAAAGACCAAGGCAAAACCCACAATGGGGAAAACCCTTTGTAATTCTTCTTCTATAAGATTGTCATAAAAAGTTCAGCAGAGAGTACAATGAGCCCAATACAATATGATCAATAATACAACCCAACAACTTCATAAACCTGTATACAGTGGCCGAATATATCAGAGACAACTTGACTCAACCTGTAGAAAACTTCGAAGTATAGTCAACTGCAATCAAACCCAAAGTGTTCTCATCAAGTTAGCATGAGAGCGACTTTAGCTTCTCAGTCGCTCTCTTGCCTATAGCATGCCTACGACCAAAGTCGAAATTTCCCATTGATGTGTTAGCGACCATAACAGAAACTATTAGAATAATGTTATTTTAGTGTTTAATGCTCATCTGTGATCTTAATTAGCAGTTTCTATTTTCTTAGTAGAAACTTGTTGTTTCTATTTTCTTAGTAGAAACTTGTTGTTTCTGTAAATACAGTTGTATTATTTATTGAGCTTCATTGCTCATTGTAAATCAATTCAATTCATTCATTCATTATGATATCAAAGCTCAGGTATTTTTCGAAATAATTTTTCACTGTTTGAAAAATTCATACGTCATTTCGAAATCGCTCTCTAGGAGTCTGAATTTTTTCTTTTTACTGGGTACATTCACCGAGTATTAATTGAGCCACTGCTGTTTTGATCCGACGTTGTTAATCATCCGATGGGGTTGGGATTTTAATATCTTTGGACGTGAATATTTTCATGGTCATGGATTTCTGTGTGTAACGAAGTCACCTTGCGGATACCCACTTCAATCGCATCGCCCTTTTTGCAACTTTGTTGCAGATCAGGCTTCTCATCGGTGAATTGATCGATTTCTGTTTAGAGAGAGGGTATTCCAAGATAGCAGAATTGCGATTCTTCTGAGAAAGCGCGGACACCCACAACAATGTTGTAATTCGATCGTTGGATATAAATGCGAACCTGCGCATCGCCAATCGCCATGTATTTCCCAACGCCGTCGTCGCCTTTGTGGGGTCTGCAAATTGTTTCCCGTCGCGTTTATTAAAGCTCGGCCGCGGAGTTTCCAAATATCTAGCGCCCGAGGGTCTCAAAATCTGAGAACCAAGACCACGGTTTTTTGGTTGATATTTGCATACAAACGGAGGTTTCTGTATCGATGCCATATTTAAAGGTGTTCCCGATCATTTGATTGTGAGTTAAGAAGACTATCGGGGCACAGTTTTTTTTTTTGTTGTTCGCTACGTCAAATTGGTAGCGAAAATAGCGTGTTCTGCTAAAACAACGTGGCGTTGGATTTCTGGTTAATCATTCAGTCTGAGCTTTTCTTCAGTGGGAAGCTTCCTTGTGCACGTATCTATGGCCGCATTCTGCTCTACGTTCCAATTCATCACTTCCTTCCATTCATAAACTCGTCAATTTGTTTGTCGCTCAACGCCAGAGGATGTGGACCTATTAGCTTCAAGTTTTCATCGAATTGCGAGCGCTGTTTATTTCTGTCACAGTTCTGAGTGGTTTCAGCGTGGAATTTTAGTCGAAACACTTGGTGAGTGACATTTCTCGAATTAATTGTTGGCTGCACAAATTAAGTCAACGTACATTCTCCAGATTTCATAATCGGTGGGGGCCGAGGGCATTTCATTTTCAGCCTTTTCAGAAGTCAGTGATTGGACGTGTATTTTCAGTGCATGTAAATTTATGCAGGCGTAATTATTGAGCGTGCGGAATTTTTGCACCTGTCAGATTTTGTCCAGATCAGCCAGCATCTGCACTGAAATTCGTGCCGGACTCCCTTGTTGTTTTCTGTGTTTTGAGAAACGTGCAGATGGCCTCGCTAACCAACCTAATGTTGGAAGGCAGTCAGCGCTTTAATGGAACCAATTATGACATCTAGAAATAGAGAATGTTGACCGTTTTTGAATATAAGTGTCTTGACCAGCTCGTTTTGGGCAAAGAGCTCAATCCTGGTACACCTGGTGCAGATCAAGATAAGTTTGATGATCGAAATCGAGAGGTTGTTATGCTTCTCAAACTCTCTGTGACTGATGATCAGTTACCACAGATTCCTTCCGGCAAGACAGCTGCCGAAATCTGGCAACATTTGAAGGAATTGCACGAGACATCCGACAAGAGCAGAGCTTTCTTTCTAAAGAATCAGTTGTTCTCCATCATGATGGACGAACGTATGTCTTTACAGGAACATCTTAACAAGATTAAAGACATTCGAGATCAGCTCGAAGCCATTGGTCGGACCATGGAGGAAGAAGATATGGTAGTCATCACTCTGAAAAGTCTACCAAAACCTTATGAGCACTTCATAGAAACACTCAACATTACCTTCACTACTATTGATCTGAAGTTTCCGGAGTTATGCACCAAACTCCTGCAGCAAGATCATTGGAAACAGCAGTTCGGTAGTGGTACTTCATCAGCCTCCTCAGAAAATGCTTTTGCTGCCAAATATCAATCCTCTCAGTCCTTTCAGCAAAAAGGTTCTTCTCAGCCTTCTGATCCTACTAAGAAGAAAAATGTGCAGTGTAATTACTGTCACAAGTTCGACCACATGAAGAAAGATTGCCGATAGAGGATTGCTTCTGAATAGAAGAAGCAGGGAGGGTCTCATCAGAAAGCAAACGTTGCAGAACATTCCGAGCAGAAGGAACCTGCCTTTTACGCCTTTATGGCTACGAGGTCCTCAAATCATGCCTCGTCTTCTGCCTGGTACATTAACTCTCGTGCATCACGTCATTTCTCTCACAAGCGTGACTGGTTTACTGACTTCTCATCTTTCAGTGATTCTGTGGTATTCGCCGGAAGTGAAGAGTACACAATGGTTGGCAGAGGTACAGTTCAGATCCAGTCTGATGGGCGCACACTCATCTTCCTGAATGTGTACTATGTTCCTGGTATGGAAATTAATCTGTTGTCTGTGAGCCAGATTATGAGGAACTCTCCTCAGCTTGATGTAGTGTTCAGTGCGCACAAGTGCTCCATTGACAGGGAAACGCGTCTTACGGTTGCTGTTGACCTAGAGGATCATGGTCTATACAGGCTTCTTGACACTGGTGATTCTCCAAAAGTGGCTCTATCAGCTTGTGTTTCTCCCATCAGCACTCTGTGGCATCAGAGATATGGGCATCTCAACATTCAGTATCTCTCTCAGCTATCTCGGGAGGGACTTGTGTCAGGGTTACCTGATATTCAGACTCAGCAATTGGGAGTGTGTGGTTCCTGTCAAGCTGGCAAGCAACATCGGTCTTCATTCAAGGATGAAGAATCTTGGCTCGCATCTAAGGTACTCCAGTTAATTCATGCTGATATTTGTGGTCCTATGAATACATCTTCAATTACTGGTTGCAAATATTTTTTGCTTATTGTAGATGATTTCAGTAGAAAGATGTGGGTGTACTTTCTAAAACATAAATCTGATGTATTTAGTATCTTTCAGAAGTTTAAGTCCTTAGTTGAAAAAGAGTCTGGCTGTAATATCATAACTCTTAGGACAGATAACGGGGGGGAATTTTGTTCTTCTGCTTTCTCCAACTTCTGTGATACCCATGGCATCAAACGCCAGTTAACTACACCCTACACTCCTCAGCAGAACAGTGTTGTCGAACATCGCAACCGTATGGTTGTTGAAATGGCTTTTTCCATGTTACAACACAGGAGTGTTCCGAACAAATTTTGGGTTGAAGCAGTGTTTACTGCTGTCTATCTTCTTAACTGATCACCTACTCAGGCTGTTAAGGGGAAGACTCCAGAAGAGGTTTGGTCTGGCCGTAAGCCTAAGATCAGTCACCTCAAAGTGTTTGGCTCGGTTGCATATGTTTGGATTCCAGCTGCTAAGCGCTCTAAGTTGGATTCCAAAAGCCAGAAACTCATGATGACAGGGTACAATGATCACCACAAGGCCTATAGGCTGATAGATTTAGACATTGATCGTCTTATCTTCAGTCGAGATGTAGTATTTGATGAAGACAGAGGGTTCTTTCAGTCCCCTCCTTCTGAGCAGTGTTCTGAGGATCAACCTCCCAGTGTTCTTCTTCTGTTAGGTCCACCTGATGGGAGGGATGATGCAGCATCAGTATTTGATGATGCACTACCTGAGTTCCCTTCGGAAAATAATCCTCCTCTCACTGCTCCTGTTGTTCCTGAGCCTCCTCCACCTACTCCAAATATTGGTTCTTCTACTCTCCGGCCTAAATGGTGGGCTAAAACTATTGGTGATCTCCAAGATAAGGAGCTCCTTGAAGGTAGAACTTCCAGAAATAAGAGCAAACAGCAGCCTACAATAAATTTTGCTCTCATGGCTAACTTACACAGTGTTTTTGAGCCTCAAACCTATTCAGAGGCTAAGGGTACACCTGAGTGGGAACAGGTTATGGAAGCCGAGTTCCAGTGTCTTCAGAAGAATCACACTTGGACCCTTTCTGATCTTCCTGCAGGGAAGAAGCCCATTAGCTGCAAATGGGTGTATAAAGTAAAATACAAAGCTGACAGATCCCTAGACAAGTATAAGGCTCGCATTGTTGCTCGAGGGTTCTCACAGAAGGAAGGCATAGACTATGAGGAGACCTTTGCTCCTACAGCCAAGATGAGTACCATACGGCTTGTCCTTGCCTTAGCAACTCAGTTCAATTGGAAATTCCATCAGATGGACGTAAAGAGTGCTTTTTTGAATGGTGACTTACAGGAAGAAGTCTACATGACGTAGCCTCCAGGATTCAAGGTTGCCAGTCAAGAACAGAAAGTCTGTAGATTAGTCAAAGCACTCTATGGTCTGAAACAAGCGCCTCGGGCTTGGTACATGAAAATTGATAAGTACCTAACAGATCATGGCTTTCAGCGGAGTCCATCTGATGCAAACCTGTATATCAAACACACTGGTGATGATATTTTGTTTGTGGTTGTCTATGTGGATGATCTTATCATTACTAACAGTTCAGCACATTTGATCCACGGTATCAAAAAGGATTTGTGCAACACTTTTGATATGACAGATTTGGGACTTCTTCATTACTGTTTGGGGGTTTAAGTCTGGCAGACTGAGAACAACATCTTTCTCTCTCAGTCCAAGTATGCCAGAAATCTTGTGGACTGGTTCAGAATGCAAGATTGCAAACCTACCACGACTCCTATGGAACCAGGGCTCAAACTTTCAACTCAGTCATCCTCACCACCTGTGGATGAAACTTTATTCAGGCAATTAGTGGGTAGCCTCAACTACCTTACTGCCACTAGAACTGATATTAGTTTTGCAGTGAGCTACATTTCACGCTTCATGTCAGCTCCTAAGGCTGATCATTGGATAGCAGCAAAGCGTGTGTTGTGTTATGTGAGTGGCACTCCTAATTATGGACTTCTGTACACTCGGAGTTCAGATCCTACACTTTGTGGTTACACAGATTCCGACTGGGCCGGTTCGGTTGATGACTGTAAATCTACAGTTGGGTTTGTGTTTAGTCTGGGATCCAGCGCTATCAGATGGACTAGTAAGAAGCAGCAGGCAGTGGCTCTCCTCGATAGAAGCAAAGTAGCGGGGAGCATTTAAGGCATCTTGTGAGGCATGTTTCCCAGGCAGGTCCTACTCCCTTGTTCTGTGATAATTAGGGAGTGCTCAAACTCGCCAAGAATCCAGTCTTCCATGAACAAACAAAGCATGTGGAAACCCATTGTCACTACATTCGATAGCTTGTTGAAGACGGATCCATTCAGTTGCTGTATGTTCCCACAACGAAGCAGCCAACAAACATCTTCACCAAGCCTCTTGGTCCTGATAAGTTTGTAAAATTCAGAGGATCTATAGGTGTTGTAAATAGATTGAACATTAAGGGAGGGTATTAGAATAATGCTATTTTAGTGTTTAATGCTCATCTGTGATCTTAATTAGCAGTTTCTTATTAGAAACTTCTTGTTTCTATTTTCTTAGTAGAAACTTGTTGTTTCTATTTTCTTAGTAGAAACTTGTTGTTTCTGTAAATACAGTTGTATTATTTATTGAGCTTCACTGCTCATTGTAAATCAATTCAATTCATTCATTGATTATAAACCCTAATTTTCAGCGACCTTCGGATCTGAGACTTCGGACCTCCGTACGACCTTTTGCTTCGCCAATGTACCAAACCAAATCAGATAGAAGAGAAGAAGATGCTTGATGATATGATGTCCAAATGAGCTTCAAAGTCACTTGAATTTATAGGATTCTAGGGGTGTCCAGTAAGGTCCACTTGATGTTGTTGCCAGCCTGTCCAAGTGTGCATGTGGGTGAAGCCGACCTGGTCCCATATCCATGAGAGGGTGCATAAATCAAAAACCAACTCCTGCTTTTCCGAATGAGGTGATCTTTAGGTCAAATTTGGTCCTCTCAGAAAGAGGAACTCAATGCCATTATCATCTCCATCAAATGAGTAGTCCAAAGTGGAATTTGACCGCAATTGCATATTTTTAACATGTAACAACTTAGGTAAGCCTATTATTTTGGCAAAAAGTTTCATCCTAGGAGGTTTTTCGTCTCACTGACTCGTGTGTTTCTAAACACAAATGGTCAGCAGAGTTTTTCCCTCCAACCTCACCCCAAAGCTAGGGTGGAATTCTTCGTCAAAGTCTTAGGTCCGTGCTTCTGTCCCCTAGACCCCTATAAGGATTTCACCTTGGATTCTAGTCCCGTGGGATCCATTTTACTGAACATTTGGTTTCAGGGATGGTATTTCATGGGAAACCCCAATTTTGGTTGTGTGGTCCCTCTCCCTTATCCGCTTATATTTGTTACACAATATTTTGTCACACCTCTCCCTGTGACATACCCCGAAGTGCCCGAAACATGACTATCATGTGGTGTACTCATTCATATATGCAGCTCAAATCCTCCCTAAGACATTGATTGGAAAATGCCTTGAGCTTCCCCTGAAGAAAATAGCTCTAAAACCCTAATTTGAGAATCATCGCTCTTATGAGACTAAAAACTGTGATGGTCCCCTGTTGCACTATACCAGACCCGCGATGGCATCGCTCCGTTTACTTGTATACCTGCAATGATCCCAAAAAGGAAATATTCCCAAAGAGGATGAGAAGCTTCGTGATCTAAAAGCTTCCAAAGCAGCAAGTTGGAGGTTGTTCGGCGTAGATGAGGTCGAGTTCTCCCAACTTGGCTGCTTGGTCTTATCCCTAAGAGCTACCTCCATGAGATGAGGGCCTACTCCTATCTTTGGAGAGATCCTAACTCCCTTTCCCTACCTATATATTCATCCTCTCCCATTCCCAAATGGTTGGCCTTTGTCTATTTGCACCCTTATGCTAAGATTGTGCCTATATGCTACTCATTTGGCTTGGAGAAGGAGTGCTTGCAAAGCTTAGCTTGGACTTGGACATTCATTCAAGGAGAGCCTATTGACATCAAGGCCTGGTTGTATGTTTCCTCCTTTATTCTATTAATATACAACTGTTGGTTCATTTTCCACAAATGTGTATGTTTATGTATCATTTGTCTTAACGCTCCTTGATCTATTTAGTGGGTTACATTTGAATATGCTATTTGTTTTACATGCCTTGTTGTGTATTCATCTCTCGTGCAGGTGTATAAACGTTGTGAGCAGCAGGAACGAGCCCGAGACACAAGTGATTCAAGGTCTTCAACAAAGGAGGATGTGATAGCATCAGAACGAGGTAGGCCATCTTCTTCGTCTCCATTTTCAATTGTAACTTAGGAAAGTGTCCAGTAAATTGTCACGTAAGTTGTCACTCCCACTCATTGCGCTAGAGGGATTGTCTCTGTCCGCAGAGAGGATTTACCTAGACAACAAAATGGTGACTCCACTCGGGAGCACATAACCCTTTCCATTCAATCCTTCACCTTGAGTTTGTGATGAGTTTGACCAATTGCAAGTTTTCTAGCTTGTTTGCTTTTCTGTAACTATCTTCACTTGCTGGTGATTGCTTGAGGACATTGATTTTTGACTGGTTTTGAAGATTTTTTATTTTTCCTTTCATATTCTCGCCCATCGCGAGTTTTCCTCACAGTCGCAATGTCATCACGAATTCTTTAATTACAGTCGCGATGATCCCAGAGTATAAGAGAAAATAGGGTTTTTCTTCTTGTTCTCAGTCTTTTTGTCCTTTATCAGTGATTTTCCAGAGTGTCTATGGTGTGTTTGTCCTGATTATCATGCTTGATTGATTGCAATTGTCTCTTGATTTGGTTTTTAGTGTGTTTGAAGCTTTTTTTCTTCTTAGGGTTTCTAGGGTTTCTAGCTCACCCTTCACTCATTGATTGATCTGCTTCTCAAAGATTGATCACTCCTGTTCAAGAGTCTTCTGTATCAGGACATATTTTACAAGTGCTTTTGGTTCTTTAGTGTGAAATTGTTCTCATTAGTGTCGAATCATATTGATGCTTTGAAGATCATTTTACTTCCATTGTCAAGCATAGATCACAAATTGTTTGCTTTGGTTGAATTGAAAGAAAGTGCTTGTTATCATTCTTATGTTTCGGAAAGTGAAAGTGTATATCATTTAAGTATTTTCGAGACATTTCTTGCATTCAAATCGGAAAGTGAAAGAGATTTTCATGATTAGTGAATTGTTTGCATTTCCCTTTACTTTTTGCATTCGTTTGCATTGATTGAATTAAAGTGAAAGGAAAATCATTATCGCATCTTTAGTGAAAAGGAAAAAGATTTTCATTTCTATGGCATTGCATTTGTTAGTAGAATGAAAGATTAGATTTCATTTTTACATATTGCATTGGAAAGAATTGTGTTGATGCTTTTTGGATTGTTTGATGCATTGATTGGTTGTTTCTCTTCCCTTGTTAGAATAGCCTTCATCGAATGAAAAGTTTCATTTTCATCATTTAGTTGCATTCTAGGAACAGGTGACATCATTGAGCCATCAAAACTGAAACTTAATTCAAGATTAACTTAAAATTTACCTCAATTAACCTAAGGAGCATTTGTCACTTAACGCAAATATTTAGAGGTCTAGGCTAGAGACGTGTTCTGATGTCTTAAAACATAGCAGTTGTCGTTAACTGCCTGCAGTGTATCCCGGGGGTGAAATCCCATCCCAGTATGGAAGTATATAGAAGGTTCTCCAGTACTTTTGGGTATATCGGAGGCACTTCAGTATGAAAAGTATATAGGGACGCTCTCATCGAACGGTTCTACATTAGACAACGCTAACACGGACTTGTGCTCCCCGTACCATCGCGTATATATTGGGAGACCCCATTAGGTTGCTATCCTTTAGCCACAGGTAACCGAGTCAGCTCCCTTGTAAATGTGATACACCGAACACAGTATTCGGGGAGATTGGTCGACGTACGTTAACTCCTTGGCTTCGGCTGGGGTGTACATTGCGATTCATGAATACTTGGTAAACCCTATTGCCTAGATTTTACTCATTTTGATTTACTTGTTATTTCGTGTCAATAAAATTAACTGCCAACGATAGAACCTACGCAGTTGCTTCTTGGCCCAATATTGAGTAAATCCTTGTAATTTTAATTTTAATCAACCCTCAACGAATCTCCTCTCCTTTTTCTGCTCATGACAGAAATTCGTCGTGGCTAAACCATTGAGTTCACCCCAAAGTTCCCCTCCGTTGTCTGATATTGAAGGGTCTTCACAAGGAGTTCATCCGAAACTTCCTCGGTCACTTGAAGCTTAAGGCTTTGAACTTGGAATTGTCCCAAGCATCCAACCCCTTGCTTCTCGTCCTTCACCTTCGGATTCCTTTTCACCTCAAGAATCTGATCCAGAAACCCCTTAGAGTCCACAGAGGTTTCTCTTACATCCGTCGAATCCATTATTTGATCATGTTGTGATATCTCCTCAACATCCTTACAATCCTTATGATCAACCTGTTGTCCCTTTGGAGTTATCTCCTCGTACATCTTGGATTCCTCCTCACCAATTGTTTCCACCCATGGATTCAGAAGGTGAGATCCCAACTCTCCTTCGGGTCATTCAGAAGTTTCCACTACTCATACTCCTCATGTTGATGATGAACAAGGGTATGAATTTCCTCTAGAAGGCTTTCCTTTTAAGCGAAGAGTCTCATCTCACACACTTCTTGAAACTAGTGGGCCTATGTCTCCTCCTGGTTATACAACCTTAGCCCAGTTAGTTCCAGGAACTCCTAGTGCTTCATCTTTGTATCAAAATCCCATTTGGTCTTCCAATGCCATGGCTACTACTGCTTCGTTTATTCCAAACACGACATCTAAAATTTTTGTACAAACTGTTGTTACGCCAATTCCAATTCAACCAACGATTTCATCGCAACCTGTACCGTCGTTTAAACCGTCCATTCCAGTACAACCGACTGTTTCATGCCAGGTTTCCGTTAGTTCCTCCACCCCTCCGTCAAGTGGACAGAATGTACCACTGCCTAGGGCAGCAATATCTAAACATTCCTCTTGTGTCAGGTGGAACCCATGTGAGTGGATCACAAACTCACATGGTTGGAGTTAATCAACCTTATTTTGGTGGTATTCCTAACCCTGTTGGTCCATCTGGGTCGGGTAATATCTAATATCAACAGCCTTACACGGCTCAGATTCCACTCCAACAAGCTTATGTCCCATATGGTTCGCAAGCTCTAGTCAATCCACCTTACATTCCACAAGCAGGAGCCTATGTCCAGCCTGGTCAATCCATTGTTCCTGGTGGATATGGTCAGATTCAATTCGGAAATTATCAATACCCACAGGGTATACCCCAAGGAACTGTCCAACAACCCTTGCAGCAACGAGGGCAGCATTACAACAGCAAGGGCAACCTTTGTAGCAGCAAGGGCAACCTTTGCAGCAATATCAACAGCCTTTGCAGCAGCAAACTTAGTTTGTTCAGCAACCTACTCAACCTGTGTATCTGCAAGGTCAACCTTTGCAGCAGCAAGGCCAACCTTTGCAGCAGCAAAGTCAACCTCTACAGCACGCTCAACTTGTCTATCAACAAGGTCAACCCTTGTAGGCACAAGGTCAAACCTTGCAGCAGCAGGGCCAATCTCTGCAGATCCAAGGTCAACAGGTCCAACAACCTTACAATCGGTATGTCGTGTATACTGCTTATCAGCGGCCTATGGTAGGTCAATATCAAACCTACCCTGGACAAAGTCCGCCTTATGGTCAAGGTACCTTTCAATGGGAGCAAAATCAAGTTCCCTATGGTCAAAATCCTCCGTTGTGGGGGCAGAACCCTTACCAACAAGGTTGGAACCCGCAGTTTGGGCCTCCTCAAAGGCCCTACATGCCATTCAATCTGCAATTGCCATTTTTAGCTACGTTGGAACCAATGTTGTAGTAATCGTTATTGGGATAAATTCGGCAAGGTAAAAAATCGGAAAAAAATCGTAAAATACAAAAATATTCATTTTTTCCAATTTTTTTAATATCTAAAGCATCTACAACATAAAATAAATACATTGACACATAAATATGATAAAAAAACTAATATATAAGATGTGTAATATCATTTCTAGTGCTACATCACACATAACAGTGAATCATGTCCTAAATAGTAAGTCCTGACTCCTGAGACCCAACTCAGCTTCAAAATATCAACAAAAAATATAATAATGTATCTCATATCATGAGTCATAATGTCATATACAATGAAATGAACAAAATAACTAAAGTATAATAGACTAAAGTCTAATACTACTAATTTCCTCTGCCCCTCTTGCGAGAAAATGCAATAGCTTTCCCTTTCCCTCTAGATGTAAATGCCGGTGGAGTTGACAGTGGACTCTACTGTGCTCTAGAAGCTAAAGAACTAGGAACTATAGGAGGTATATCACGTCCTCTACTGGTGGCAGGGGTAGCCCCAATAGGTGGTGTCACCTCCTCCTCCTGTTGCTCCTCCTCCTCCTCCTCCTCCCCCTCTACGCCTTCCACTACCTCCTGCTCTAACCAATCATCGGCAGACTCCATGAGAGGCCTCTCGACCTCAACCATCCATGCAGCAGTGGTGTCAATCCCATCCAATGAGATAACCTCCATATCAGGTGTCCTCTCAAGTTGTCTCACCCACGATCGAAGATTGTAGTAGACGTAGACCATGTCATTAAGTCGTTGGGACTCCAACCTGTACAAAGATCATGAGATAATAAATTATAATTATAAAAAAAATATTGTTTAATGAATTCAAAAAATTATTTGGAAATTTGCAATATTTTAAGTTTTAAGTTTAACCTGTTGCGCTTCTTGTTGTGTATTTTTTCAAATACACTCCAGTTGCGCTCACATCCTGAGAAGCTACATGTTTGGCTGAGGATTTGAATGGCAAGCTTTTGCAGAAGGGGTACCCTGGCACCATACATTCTCCACCATGCATCTACAACAAAATTACAAATAAAATTTTAAATAAACATAAGAAAAAAAAATAAATTTGAAAGTCAAAGAAAAGTATGAAGTTATGAACTTGAAGAGACAATGAAATTTGAAACAAACTAAAAAATACCTGGCATTTTAGTCGTCCTATCAGTCACAGCGATGTCAAAGCCAAATGCCACCTGCTATCCTATATGTCTCCATTTCTTTGGAGATTTTTGCACGTTTTGCTGGAGATCGCACCATCCTCTTAACACAGGTTAAGAATCCATCCATGATCTCAGCATCAAATACGAACCCACATGGGTAAGAAAATGCGGGGTTCAGCTAGATCCCTGCAGCATGAATAGGACGATGGAGTGCGTTGTTCCATCGTTCATCAATCACTTCCCATATGAGGAGTTGTTTCTGAAACCCCTCATCTCCCTTATCATCATAGTAGGCCCGAATGGATTCTTTGGCCCTATCCATGGCCTCATACAAATAGCCCATTGCGGGCTTCTCACCATAAACTAATCGAAGAACCAAAGGTTCAGTAATGGTGCACACCTCCTGCACTCCCGCCCAGAGGTCTTCCTGGTATGAAACTAATCTGCATATGGCCTTTCCTTCTGGTTTACGGCTCATTGTCAAAGCACGCCACTCCTCTGAAAGAAACATTCTCTTCACATCCCACATAAAATTCAACAGGGATAGAAGAGATATGAAACTGGTGGCAAACCGTGTAATGGCAGGGTGCACCAACTCTTTGTTGTTGGTGAATTTTCTCATCAAGCTAAGCACAGATGTATGATTATATATAAATTTTGTAATGCTTTTTGATGACTTAACAATATCTTTGACAAAGGAAATTTTCCTATGTCCTCCAACATCAAATCAATACAATGTGCATCACAAGGTGTCCAAAATAAACTAGGATGCCTCTCCATAAGCATCCTGCCAGCAGCAACATAATTTGCAACATTGTCTATTATGACTTGGACAACATGTTCTGCACCCACCTCCAAAATAAACACATCCAGCAAATCACATAACATTTTTGCATCTTTGATATGTGAAGATGCATCAACAGATTTCATGAACATTGTCCTCTTGGGAAAACTAACCAAGAAGTTTATAAGGGGTCTCCCCTTTTGGTCAGTCCAACCATCTGATATCACAATGCATCTTGTTTATGCCCATGATGCCCTAAACTCCTCCAATCTTTTGGTGCAATAAACCTTTTAATTTTGAAGAATCTGACCTCTAAAGTCATCACAAAAAGGGATTTTGTACCCTGGACCAACAGTTGCAATAGCATCAATAGCAAGCTGGAAAAATGGATTATTCCTTGCAATGCTGAAAGGAATATCACTCCAAAGGAGAAACTTGACCAACAACTTGTCAGCTTGTTCTTTCTCAGCTTTTTTAAGCATTGAAGTGATAGATGGTTGTGAACCAGGCGTGGTTCTAGGAACAAAAAATGATGAAGCAGCTACCGGGTTGGTTGTAGATATTGATGCTGAAGTAAACCCAGTGCCACTTCCTTCACCTAAGCCTAACACCCTCTTTGCTAGTTGCCTCTTCGTTTCTGCTTTGGCCTCTCTGTCGTGCTCTAATTTTTCCAATTATCTCATGGCTCTTCGGATGATTTCCGGATTTGTATTTGTGCAAGGCCCTACAGCAAATCCAAGGATTTGTGCAAGGTGATACATCAATCTATAAACCCCCCCGACATATGATGCCCACACAACTTGCAACTCAAATTCATTCTATCAAACCCTCCATCAAGTTCACTAAATTCCCACTGAGGGTCCAATTTCCTTGGCATGTTCGTAACTTGGTTGAACTCTTGACTCTTGAGTTTTAAATTGTAAGATGAACTTTTAACTTTGACCTTTGAAGTTGAATGGTGAACCTATGGCAAAATAATGATTGCAAGTTACAAAAATTAATAAAAATTACATATATGAGTAACATGACAAAGCACATGGAATTTTTGACAATTTATTAATTTAACAAACAAAAACCCCATCAAATCAATTCAAAAATATTTGATAGACAATGGGTTATCCAAACCCAACCAAAAACATTAAAAAAACCAAAACAAAACACATAAATTTGGTGCCCATACCGGTTTGCTGGAGAAAGTTGATCCTCTCCTCCTCAGCACTAAATCCACCAGGGTTTTTGACTCGTTTTTCTCCTCGAATCAGCTCCCAATCGACACGTTTTTTTCTCCCAAGTTGCTTCCAATCCACCGTTGCCCCTGACTGTCCAAATGAATAAAAAAATCATTTTTTCCTCGTATAAACTCGTCGTTCGCTGGCCTCGTGATTATTACCCTTTGAATCGCGATTTTTTCCGTTTTTATCACGCTTATTTCAAACAATCGCGATTTTTTCAGTAAAAATCGTGAACAAAAAAAAAAAACTGCTTAATAATCGGACAATTATATCGTGAAAAAATAAAAATCACGATTTTTGGATTTAATTGTGATTTTCGCAACACTGGTTAGAACTGCCTAATGTCTCGAGGCTTACCAATGATCCCATTCTTCATTCGACGTACTAGGCTCCAGTTCCTACTAAAATTCCAAGTGATTGCCCTAAGTTCGAAGGAAAACCTAAAGAGGACCCTCAAGCCCATGTGATGACATATCACTTATGGTGCTCTTCAAATTCTTATGTTGACGATTCTATCCGTCTTCACCTCTTTCAGAGAACCTTAACAGGTGTTGCCACAAAATGGTATGTCAAGTTACCTCGAGGTACCTATGCCGACTTTAACTCTTTAGCTATGGCTTTCCTCACCCACTTCCAGTTGCCAGTTCATTATGAAACTGGCACTCATTTGCTAACATCTCTTAAGCAAGATACTGCGACACACATTTCCAATCATATCCATGAATGGAGACGTAGGCGTCGCCTCATCAAATTCGAGATTCCTGATGAGTTGTTAACTGAATGGTTCACAAAATCATTTGTAAACAAGATTGCTAAAGATATAGCAATGGGTGGCTGTGTTACCGAGGACCAAGCTATTTCTCGTGCCCAGTATTTAGACTTAGTCTATTCCCAATCTGGCACGTTATATGAGATGTTGCCTGATGTACCACCTGCTGATGGTATAACTGGATCAGTGTCCCAGACCTCCACTAAGACTTCTTCGAAGCAAAAGTCTATTTTAGATAATGGTTCCAACCATCTTTCGAAAAGTTCATCAAATCCTGGTAAAACCTCTGAGGTCCATGTCGTCCAGTCTACCACGGCAGATAAGGCCTCGAAAGGTAAGAAAAAGGGTAAAGGTAAAGCCAAATCCGATACCCCGAAACAGGATCCACCCAAGTCATCTGCTGATGATGCTTCCAAACGAAAGCCGAAATATCCTTGCCTCATTTGTGAGGAAGACCATTATACCAAGGATTTTCCCCGACGTGCTGAAGTTAACAGTCTTTTGAAAGGGACTCCAGTTGTTTTGAAAGAACCATTTCCATCTTAGCAGACGCAGTTGGTAGACCAACCGCAATCCTCTGCCTCCTCTAGTTCTCAAGTTTTCATGATGCAAGGTTCATCGCCTATTTCTATCGCTACTCGATCAAAGGACTATCAAACCCCTCAGAAGCAGACAGTGGAGAAAGAAGTCACTAATATACCTTCTACTTCCACTCCATCCAGTTCTGGTCTGCTCCATATTGAGTAACCTAACAATGAATCTGTAATCCGACCATCTCCCAAAGGTGTGCTTCGGAAATCATCTTATAATCCGAACGCTAGAGCTGCACAATAATTAGATGCCTTCTCATGGAGTTAAATCCAAACATTTTGCTTTAAAGAGGGTTTTTCCTTCAAAAAATTCCGCCCCAAAACCATCGCGCATGTTTTTATTAACAGAGCGGATGCCATCACGAGGGCCTTTCATCTCGGGGGCAATCATCATGGGTCCGATGAGAAAACCCGCAATGATCACCCACGCGGTTAAAAAATGAAAATCCTCCTACTGGAAAGCAAAAATCCATTAAAAATGCATCAAAATGTAATAAAATGCAAGAGCAAAGACAGAGCTCTTACCTGCTACTGACGGCTCGAGAAATGATGCCATGGATCTCCCACACCGTTTGCCTGAAAATCGAAGGAAAAGGGGTAAAATGCACTCTCAAAATTTACTGCAGTGAAATGGTAAAAATGTTTTAACTTGTGGTCTATTTATAAGTTTTAATTTCATTTTTGCCATTATTTTATTAATATTTTATTATTTTTCTCGATATCAGTGATCAGTGGTTATCTTTGTGCAGTTACAGGTACTTTTTGGTGGAAAAGTGATTATTATTGACTAATTCAAACGAGTTTTTGTTTTATCTATTTTTTCGGACTCGTTAAAAATAAACGAAAAAGGAACCCCCTGGAGTCATCTTTAAGCTCTTTTTTGACTCTCGAAACATGAAAAGATCATCGAGTACTTGTCTTTTCGAACTCGTTAAATTAAATGAATTGATGTCGTCTCAATATACGTTTACCCCTTTTTTGGGCTGAGATTGACTATTTACGAAAAAGGTACACCTTGGTCGATATGGTCAAGAGGTTCTCTCGAATATTGTTTTCTACCTTTTCGGGTTCGAGGGACAAATTACGAAAAGGGACATGATGGAGTTTTATTTTTTGTCTCTTTTTCAAACTCTCTAAATATGAAAAAGATACTGAGTTATTCTTACGTCGGACTCGTTAAAATTTTACGGCGAAAGACTCGTCAACCAAGTTTCTCCTTCCTAGGGCTCGTAAAACTTACTAGGATGGATTCATCCGAAGAATGAACTTACATGACAAGCATATGTTATTCCCTTCAAGCTTGTGATAAAAATAATTGGGGTACTCGCTAGAAGTAGTGGGGAAAAATGAAAATGAAACATCCTTTGTATAGGCAGCATGTCGCTCTTGAACATGACACTCTTCTGATTTTCGTGTCGAGTTTCAGATATCCTCATTCAGTCACTTGTCCTCCTGGGTTTGGGTGGTCCATTTTTGCCTCTCATCTGACTATTCCATTTTGTCATCATGACCTTTAGTCTTATGTTGAATCAAATGCTACCACACTTCGGAGTCATGTCGCCAATGTTCAAGAGAAGTCCGATCTGTAGTGATTTACCTATACATTGTCTAACCCATTGTTATAGTCTTGGATCTTATTCATTTCATTCCGCTTTATTCCTTGTTTCGTGTCGATGATGGGGGACTCATCATGGCCCTCCTTAGACGGGTCACTTCCTGTCAACTTCAGCTCATTATCCGAGAAGATGACTTGGAAACTCCCTTTTAGTACCTTAGTGCTTGCATGCCTTAATGGCAAGTTATTCGCATCCGACGACAGGTTTCCATCATTGGCCTTCGATCAGGTGAATCCACGAGTGTTCGACTTCAGCTTCATTATCACATTCACAAATTGTACTGTCGTACCTTTAGAGGCATTGTCATTATTGGTGGTTTCTCTCGTGTTTGTTAATGGTCGACATCATTGGCCAGTAATTAGGCGGTTTTCTAGCATGTTCGACTTCGACGCATTCATTCACATGTTAGAAATTGTACTTTGATCGGGTTGGGATGGAGCACAAGACCCTGAGTCTTGTCTGATATGACTTAGGCTACGTGGAGTTGTGTTATTCATGATTGTACACATGTTTCTGCTATACGGAAGGTTGTGACCATACCGAGGGACTTTACATTTATGATGATCCTTCTATATCGGGTGGTTGCGTCCATACCTTGGGTCTTAGATTTACAGATGATCCTTCTCATTTGGATGGTTGCGCCCATGCCATGGATCCTTTCATATTGTCCTTATTATCCGAATGGTTGCATCCATATCGTGGATTCATGTCTTGATATTAGATATGTATATGTATATAAGTCCTTGATTTACAGGTCTCCTAACAGTGTTTGTTCTTGTCCTTGCAAAAGCTCATAAAGCATCTCAACCATCACTCCCCGTTTTGCCTCATGATTTAGGGGGGCATTTGTTACACAGTATTTTGTCACACATCCTACACTTCCCTGTGACATACCTCGAAGTGCCCGAAACATCACCATCATGCAGTGTACTCATTCATATATGCAACTAAGATCCTCCCTAAGACATTGATTGGAAAATGCCTTGAGCTTCCCCTAAAGGAAATAGCTCTAAAACCCTAATTTGATAATCATCGCTCTTATGACACTGAAAACCGCGATGGTCACCTGTTGCACTATACCAGACCTGCAATGGCATCGCTCTATTTACTTGTATACCCGTGATGATCCCAAAGACGATGAGAAGCTTCGTGATCTAGAAGCTTCCAGAGCAGCATGCTGGAGGTTGTTCGGCATAGATGAGGTCGAGTTCTCCCAACTTGGCCTCTTGGTCTTATCCCTATGAGCGACCTCCTTGACATGATGGCTACTCCTATCTTTAAAGAGATCCTAACTCCCTTTCCCTACCTATATATTCACCCTCTCCCATTCCCAAATGGTTAGTCTTTGTCTATTTGCACCCTTATGCTAAGATTGTGCCTATATGCTACTCATTTGGCTTGGAGAAAGAGTGCTTGGAGAGATTAGCTTGGACTTGGACATTCATTCAAGGAGAGCCTGTTCACATCAAGGCTTGGTTGTATGCTTCCTCCTTTATTTTATTAATATACAACCGCTGGTTCATTTTCCACAAATTTGTATGTTTATGTATCATTTGTCTTAACGCTTCTTGATGTGTTTAGTAGGTTACTTTTGAATATGCTATTTGTATTTGTATGCCTTGTTGTGTTTTGATCTCTTTTGCAGGTGTATAAACACTGTGAGCAACAGGAACGAGCCCGTGACGCAAGTGATTCAAGGGCTTCAACAAAGGAGGACGTGATAGCATCAGAACGAGGTAGACCATCTTCTTCGTCTCTCTTTTCAATTGTAACTTAGGAAAGTGTCCAGTAGATTGTCACGTAGGTTACTAGTCCCACTCATTGGGCTAGAGGGGTTGTCTCTGTCCGCAGAGAGGATTTACCTAGACAACAATATTACCCCCTCTCCATTCATTATTACCCCATCCATCACTTCTCCCACCTGGGTCCACATTCCTCCATCGGGTCCACATAGGGTCAGCTCACCCCTTCCCCTTACCCACACTTTGGGTCACGGCATGGAATGAAGCTCGGAGCTTGATGCAGCTAAAAAGAAAGTTAAAAGCATATATGGCTACATTCAACAGGAAAAGTAACACAAAAAGCAAAAGATGGTCGGGACAAACATTTAGCACGTGGGCAAAAGCCAATACATGAAGCTATACCCCATCATCATGGCCATCACCCTAGTTCCAAAAGGTTCTATGAACCTTCCTCATCATATAGGAACCCATGATTGTCCCAGCCCCTGGAGGGCGATGAACCACCCTACCTTAAAGGGGGGAATTCACTGCTATATCTTATACATCATGCTCTAACCCCTTGAGCCCCGAGCAGTTAATATAAAAGGAAAAAGGCATATAAGAAAGGGTGGAAAAATCAAGGTCGGGGCACCTCATGTACCATGATTTCTCCCTCCTACACCTTATAACCCAAGTGTGAGCTTCCCTCTTATTAGCTACCCCTATGCCCCAGCATGTGACCTAGGGTTTCCCCCTCTCCTTCCCTACCTCATTCACCTATCTGCCACATGCCACCACCATTTGGCGGATGTAATTTGACTATATTATCCCCTTTAAAAGCAGAAACTACCTACTATAGTACTTGGTTAACCCCATTAGGAGTTTAGGAGACATTGACACATCCCGAAGCCCATTATGGAAGGGCAGGCCATTATGAAGTCCCCACCTGTGGTCCATGATTAGGTAAGCTCATTTGCTCAATTTCTCTAATGACTTGTTGTACTGGAAGCCTAGGGGACGCATTGGATCTTATGTAAGATTGCAGATGGTTTCCATTTGGGGTTTGGTCTCCCTATACGGGGTCCTAATCCTCCAGAGGGCTACATTGGCACATATAGGGTGAGCGTTGAGAGCCATGGGCCTCCACAGCAGCAGATTGCACTTCATGGATCCCCACAACCATTCAGAGATTGTTCGTGGTTCACTCATTGGACGAGGAGGATGCACCTGATCCATCATGCCCAGTTGGCCCCAGATCTACACCATACACTTGGCAGATGATCCAGGACTTCTACGATGATGTGGCATCTCCTACATTGTCATCTTGGCCCTTGAGGGCGACCTACAGGCATCTTCAATTTGTTTGGAGACCCATGAGGACACTTGTGTGCCCCCACAGTCATTTGGAGCACCACAGGTTATTACAAGGGGCCAACCCCTTATCCATTGCTTTTGAGGGTCCTATTCTTCATTGTGGCACCCATGGACCTCATTACGCCTCTTAGAGGGCCCTACGACACGCATAAATTATTATTTGTCCTCTTGAGAGTCTTATCTTTTCATGTGTAAGCTAGTTTGGTGGACTTGTCACCAAAGTTAGGTCATTTGCACATTATTTTATTTTTAGGGGCTAATGTAGGCTCATTAGCTAAATCGAACTCCTAATTAATGTATAAATAGGAGTTAGCTGGATTCATTTGTATCATCATTGGACTTGGGATCTGTCTATCTTTAGAGAATTTTGCACTTTTTCCTTGGAGGATTATTTTGGATGATGGATGAATTTTGATGTATGCATTTGGGCTATTTCTACCTTGAAGCTTCTTATTTGCAAATGTTATGTTGGTTGGATATACTCTCTAACATTGTAAGTACAAATTTAACGCTATTTTCTTGTTGCTGCATATATTTGAATTTCGCTATAATTAGGGCGAATTGTTGCATGTACGAAATGTGGAATTATGTGTCTATTTAGCTTATTCTTTGTATGGGCCATTGTTAGATGAATGAAATATCCAAGACATCATATTATCTTGATAATCTTGCACCATTTTTATGAAGTATAAATGCTTGAAAGTCACTTTTCTTCTCTTTCCTCTAACATTGGATGCAGCTGACTTTTGGAGCCTCCTTGAACAAGAAACTAAATCCTTCTTCATTATTATCCTTGACTCCATATCCCCAAGTGAATTAGGCACTGGTCCCTCAAAAAGGGTGATCATTTAACCCTCTTTTTACCCTTTTCCCCTTTCTTCCTAGGTCTAGCCCCATTAGGTCACCTTGGGCATCAATATCCCGAGAGACTAACCACAAGAAAACATTGATCTCCTAGATACAATTGCGTTGGTGGGCCCCGTTGCTCTCCTCCAAATTTGAAGCAATTCTGATGGTGGAATCTCCAGACACCGCAAACCCTAAACCTAGGATCAAGTTTTTCCTAAGTGTTCCCAAGGCTAGAACCTATTAGGATCAATTTGGCATCTTTGGGAGAAAATTTTTGTTTGATCCTTTCCCTTCACCTTGGCCAGGTTAAGAGCATCATTGGTTGCCAAAATCCATCCCCTAACCTGGGTTGGGTCCACTTAGCCTCGTGTGGTCCCATTCTTTACCAAATCCTATTTAGCAAGGACTACTCGAGAATCCAAGTTCTCAAATGGGTTTTAGGGATTGAGAACATCTTTTATAGGTCTTATACTTCTACCTCATCCCCTTTCCCTAGAAGATCAAGTCCCTCGCTTAAAGAGCAAGCAAGCCCTATCCTTCAAACTCTTCTAGGAAGGGAATCATTTGGGTCACTCCGCCCCTTATTGATCTGCACTTTATAAGTGACTTCCCAACTATCGATGAAAATCCATAAAGAGTAGGGAGTCTTATCTATGGTGACAGTGGGCTAGGTCTCCATAGTTGCCCTTGACCTAACAGTTGTCCTCATAGGAACCCCTTTAGGTCCTTTAATAGTTTGTGCGGTAAAAAATCCCAAACATTTGTATGGTGGATTTAATATTCGCTAAGGCTATAGTGTGCATTGGATTTCCAAAGTATTTTTAGTCATTCATTAAAGAATAAACTCCATTACAAAAAATATTTCTCAAAAAAATTATTTCAAAACCCTTAAACATTTGTAAATTAAATTTGGAAATTATTTTTGCTAAATGGGGTTTTGGGTTTTTTTGAGATTTTGTATATATATAGAGTTTTGGAGTTTTGGGATTTTGAAATTTAAATTTATTATTTTATATTGGGTATTTGGATTTCTATTGTAAATTTGTTTCAGGATTGAGGAAGAAATTGGCATTGGAGACCTCAAAAACCCTAGACGTCTAGGGATTTTAGGTTATTTTTGCAGGTTGCATTGGGGAAGAAACCCATCTTCTGAAGGCCCTAGCCCTTACCCAACCTAAAAGGCTAGTGTTTGGGACGTATTTTGCAAGAATTAAGAAGGCCATAAGCCCTACAAGGGCTAGATCTCATTGCAAACAAGAGTTTCTTCAAGGGATTGGCATTTTATCTCTAACAATTTGTTTTGCAATGATTTTGGGGTTAACATTGTGTTTTCAGGTGGTCATCTTCATTGGAAGTCTTCCTAGCCATCTACAAGGCCCCAAGGCCTCTTGGTTTGCTATCTAAACCCTAGCTTCTCATTGTTTTACCACTGTTGTAATTTTTATTTTTAACAATGATATATAAGCCCTAAAATCACATTTAATTTGGTCAAAATAACTCAAAATTGCAAAATTTGAATTTTCCTAAATTTTGGCCATTTGGGCATTGGTTATCTAGCCTAGATCTAATTTTTTGATTGCTGGAATTTTATTGCATAACTGAATATATCAGATCTGAACTTTTTCTGAATAATTCACTCAAAAGGCTCAAAATTTCAAATTTTCAATTTTGGGATTTTTTTTCAAGTTCTAGGCATGTTTTGGCATTTGTTCAAGCACTAATAGCTCACTGGTTTTTAATTTCCTCACTGCTATAACAAATTTTTCAGATCTAATAATTTTTTAATATCACCCTCTAGAGGCCCTAAAAACTTGATTTTTTCAATTTTGATAAAAAATTCTAGTTTTGAGCATATTGGGCATTTGTTGTAGCAGCATTAACTTGTTGATCTGATAATTTGTTTACTGTTGTAATAAGTTACTTCAGATCTGACATATCACTTAATACTCCATTTTAAAGTGGGATAGATTCATAAATTTACATTTGCTAATCATTCAGAAAAAAATAAAATAAATAAAATAAAATAAATAAATAAATAATAATAATAATAATAATTTGTTTCATATATTTGGTAAATTTCATGATTTAAAGTGGTTTTCTTGTTGTTGTCATAAGTCTACTAAGAGCTAGAATTTTCTGAAATATTATTATTGATTTGGATATTTGAGATCTAACACTTGCTTGTCTTGCTCCAAGTTACAAGAATTTCTAAATTTTACACTTAAAGCACTCACACATTTAAGTTCTAAAACTCTAATCTTGTGGTCAGTTAAGTTGCTTTGACACTTGGAATCTAAGTGGCATTCTGATAAGAACATCTCGAGTAAATTTTATTGGCATCGTGTAATCATTGGCAAATTGACAAGTTGGATAATTTATTCCAAGTATCTTGTGGCTTGATTCATTGACACTTGTATCCTTAAGCACTTGCCTTGTATTAAGATTGTCCTCTAATTGTTGTTAAGTATTGTTGTCATAACAACTAATCATAATTTGAGTACTTAAACACTTAAACAATATTAACTCAACTAATTTCACTCATCATTTTTGCACGAGCATTCTAGGATCTAGCTTGCACTAAAAACTTACCTCCTAGCATAAGCTAGGTTGATAGACTCCTAGGGCAACCCTTTTCCGATTAGCTTGAGGGATTCAGCCCTTCTTAGTGGTTAACACAGTGACCTTGCATTCGTCAGAGCCACAATCTTTGCAGTGCCGGAGGCACTGAGTGGTTGGAACACAGGGGGAGGCATCGTTAATCAAGCCTTTGTCTTCTTCCTGTTGGCTTCCCTCCCACAACTTACTCTGAACATTGTCTCTCAAATCAATTAAGGGAGAGGTTCAACTTAGAATAAGCATTTAATCTAAAATCTACCAACATTCTTGCATCACATACAGGTTATTCTATCATATCAAGCAGTAGGTGTCCATCCGGTTAATTTGCATTAATTTACATTAAGCAAAAATTGTGACTCCATAAGGCACTAGTCTCATACTTAAAATCTAATCTAATCATTAATCTTGCTAACCAAGTAGCTAGGCCACTCATCTGTGTCTCCCAAACAAGTTGGTTCCCAACTTGTTTTCCTTCACTTCATTTCCATAGGGACTACCCCCCATAGCCTATTGTTGGGAGACAGCTAGAACGGAGTGGGCGAGGATCAGAGTGACAACCCCCGCCCTAAGCGGTTATCGCGGTGCCTATACAATCTGAGCCACCACATTTTTTGGTGTCGTTGTCAGGGATATTTTATTCTCAGCGCTTCAACGACAATCTTCATAATCTTCTAATCAATTTTTCATCTTCTTATTCCTTCAAGCACCACATTTTCTAGCGCTTTGATATCTCACTAATCTTCTTATCGCCTTGTTCACTTCTCTATTTGCACTTTAGCACTTGGACATTTGGGTTAGTTTCTTGTTTGGGTGGCGACTCCACTTTTTCATTTATTCACAAAAGCTTACAATAGAAGGAATCCTGGTAGCTTGGTTAACCCTGCTCTCAGAGCTCGGTTAAACAAATTACATTCTAGTAAACGTTCATTTATTCTCATACAGGAAGCCTTCCTTTATATCCACTTGCTTCTCCATGACTAACTTTTCGGTTTTTGCTTTCTGGATTTTGGAGATAGACTCATGTTCAAGTGGCGACTTTACTTTTTTCATTTTTTAAAAGAATTCTTGCTAGAGGCTCGCTTCTTGTGGATTTCTTGATTGTCTTGAACAAGGATATCTCTCTGACATCCATTAGCTTCCCTTTCCCTTTAAGTAAGTCATCATGGATGACTTGTCTGTCCCTTGTCATTTTACTAACACTCAAGATTATCCTCATGACCTTCCAGAAGAGGAATATGGGGTTAAAGAATTAATAGAAATCATTAAAAGTATGCATGATGAGCAAAGAAATCAATTCAATGATATGCATAATCACATAAAGAAGTTGCGAGAGAATGAGTTACAACATTATAGTGATCAAGAAGTACCATATTGTAGATCTTGTAATCACTTTCATGATGAATCCACTTGTGTGATTGCAAGAAGAGTCCTCGATAGTGGGTAGGCATGAACTAGTAACCAAGTTATTCATTTCTACGATGAAAAAAAAGAAGACAAGCATCTTGTTAAGGAATTAACTCAAATGATCAAAGAAATGCAATCTATTCAAGCAAGATTGATAGCAAATCACACCAAAGAAATGAGTTCCATGGGAAACAAGTTACAGGCAATGGAGGTTACTCAAAATAATCAAAGGATCAGTTTTCATAACAGGACAAATGCCCTAGAGGAAGAGCATGTTAAGGAGCTAAGCTCCATAAAAGCAAATCATAAGAAAGAAATAAGTTCTATTCAAGAAAACCATAATAGAATGATAAAGGACATGGAAGTTAATCAGGTCTCTCTTCAGAACAGGGTATTAGCTAGAGAAGAAAAGCATGCTGAGGAACTAAAAATCATGCAGACTAATTAGATGACCACCATGCAGGACCATTTGATCGCCATAAAAAAAATCATGCCAAGGAAATCAAAGTTATTAAGGTTGAACATTTCGACCAAATGAATGTCATTGAGGATAGGTTGCGGAGATTGATTAAGAACATAGAGGTTGATCACATACAACAAATGAAAATTATGGAATCAATACATGCTGACGAAATGAAGGCCATAAGAATTGAACAGACCACTCTTCAAAGTAAACTAATAAAGATGGAAAAATCACAGGTTCAACCAAAACCAAAGGATCGAGTGCAAGAACCTCCTAGCTCGTCAAAGCAGCCTTTATCTTATTATAAAGAAGTCATTGATCCAATTGAGAAATGGTTAAACAAAGATGACCCAGGTAGGAAGGAAACTAAAGGAAATCAGAACGATGATTGTAACACCGATCCAGCGGTGTTGACATAGCAGAGTCATGAAAATAAAGAAGAGCATGTCACAAAAATCATGGACTTTTTAAATTTTCCTGATGAGTGTTATCAAAATCAGATAGAAAGTTGCACGCCAATCGCATCGACATCAACATCGTATCTTACCAAGAGCAAGCATAAAAGGCAAAAGAGAAGAAGGAAGAAGTTTGATGCATTTGATGCTCGACAGCAGCTCGATATTCGAATAAGACAAAGTCCTAACATTGTCAAAATTCAACGTGACACATCCGAGAAAAAACCCATAGACTTGTCGGAAAGTCGGCAGATGTTCAGCATGCACTATCTTGAAGATATTTGATGCCATACGGCATCTTTGTATAGTATCTCTAACCCTACTCCTTTTTATTTCATGTCATCAAATAGTTCTATTTCACGCATTTATATTATGTCTTTTATATTTCAGTTTGTTAGAGTAGATGTTTCTATTCCAACGACATTTTCTATGTATACATGATAATTTCGATTTTGAATGGGTATCCATTTGATGGACTTCTATTTTCTTGGATGCAAGATTTTGGGGTTCTCACGTCACTTCATGGAAGCAACGTGTCCCCATATGGAGCCAGATGTTGCACTCATATTTGTCAAAATTCAAAGGAAGCGAACGTACAAATTTTTCAACAGGATCAAATCATTTATCAACAGTCTTATGTGTCATTATAAACTCATTGTGCAAGTTATGTAATGTAAATGATCCTAGTAAGACCTTGAGTGTATCTAACAACCTAGGTAAGCCTATTCTGTTGGCGAAAAGTTTCATCCTAGGAGGTTTTTCGTCTCACTGACTCGTGTGTGTTTCTAAACACATATGGTCAGCAAAGTTTTTCCCTCCAGCTTCAACCCAAAGCTAGGGCGGAATTCTTTGTCAAAGTCTTAGGTGAGTCCTAGTGTTCTAGTAGAGTATTATGTAAAAATCATTTGGGAATAATTTAAGTTAGTTGACTAAATTATTTTATTACAAATTACTTGGTCTACTAGATCAGGTTGCGTCGCAGAATTGGGTATGTGTTTTGAGGGTCTAACCCAAATGTGTATTCCCCTTTTGAGGGTTGTAAATGTAAATATATTCTGTAAATGAGGGTGGAAAAAATATTAAAACCCCTCATTTGAAAATTAATTAATTTTTCTGGTAAAAAATTAAATAAATCCTAAGCCAGAAAATTAATTAATTAGAGTAAAATTAAATTGTCTTAGGAAAATTAATTCTCCAAGTGGAGAAATTCGTGGGTCTTAAATGAAGTAATTTTTGAAAGTCCTCCACCAAGGGAATATTGTATATTTCGAGAAAATTTGGACCCTTGGACCTTGGTGATTAAGTCAAAGTCAATTTTTTTTGGAAATTAATTTTGAGCTAATAAAAATGAAGTTAAATGAAAAATTCGAAAATTCTTCAAAAATAAAAATTCAACGGCTAAGATTAAAATATCTTCAAGAGTTTATCATTGGCAAAGATTATTTTGACAATGATCAAAGAAATTAGCTGTTATTTTTCCACTCTAAGGATTTCGCTATAAATTAGAGTCATTTAAGTCTCTAGCACGATGATCTTTGGCTAGAAAATTGTTGTTGAAACTTTCATGTAAATTATTGTCCCACTGGGAACTAGTTTTTCTATCATAATAAAGACTTTGGGGTGCAATTTCAAGGTGTTCCATGTTCATGATTTATGGTATGTATTGACTACCAACTTTCCTATGTTGTGTTGAATATTGGTAGGATTTGTTTTCATTAAGAGATAAAATCATGCTAGTAATAGATTTGGGCTAATCTTATGTGGTTTGATTCTACATATGATTAACAGATTGTCTTGAAATAAATACATAGTGTTTTCATGTACTCCAATCTTTTGTCTCCAAGTTCACAAATTGTCTCCAAGTTTAAAAACTTGGGCAGGAATTATTTTGCTTGGATCCCAAATATTTGTATGGTGGATTTAATCTTTGCTAAGGCTATAGTGTGCATTGGGTTTCTGAAGTATTTTTAGCAATTCATCAAAGAAAAACTCCATAAAAAAAATTATTTCTCAAAAATTTGATTTCAAAACCCTTGTACATTTGTAAATTTTCTGAATAGATTTGTAAATTATTTTTGCTAATTGGGGTTTTGGGTATTTTGAGATTTTGTATTTATTTGGAGTTTTGGGGTTTTGAAATTTAAATTTATTTTTTTATATTGAGTATTTGGGTTTCTATTCTAAATTTGTTTCAGGATTGAGGAAAAAATTGGCATTGGAGACTTTAGAAACCGTAGACGTCTACAGTTTTCAGGCTATTTTTGCAGGTTGCTTATTTTCAAATCAGGGAAGAAACTCATTTTCTAAAGGCCCTAGCCCTTACCCAACCTAAAAGACTAGTGTTTGAGACCTATTTTGAAAGCATTAAGAAGGCCATAAGCCCTACAAGGGCTAGATCTCATTGCAAACAAGGAAACCTTCAAGGGATTGGCATTTTATCTCTAAGAATTTGTTTTGCAACAATTTTGGGGTTAACATTGTGTTTTCGAGTGGTCATCTTCATTGGAAGTCTTCCTAGCCATCTACAAGGCCCAAAGGCCTCTTAGTTTGCTATCTGAACCGTAGCTTCTCATTGTTTTACCACCACTGTAAATTTTATTTTTAACAGTGGTATATAAGCCATAAAATCACATTAAATTTGGTCAAAATAGCTCAAAATTTAAAATTTGAATTTTTCTAAATTTTGGCCATTTAGGCATTGGTTATCTAGCCTAGATCTGATTTTTTGCTTGCTGGAATTTTACTGCATAACTGAATATATCAGATCTGAACTTTTTCTAAATAATTCACCTAAAAGGCTCAAAATTTCAAATTTTCAGTTTTAGCAATATTTCCAAGTTCTAGATATTTTTTGGCATTTGTTCAAGCACTAATAGCTCCCTAGTTTTCTGATTTCCTCACTGTTGTAACATGTTTTTCAGATCTGATATTTTCTTAATATCACACACTAAAGGCCCTAAAGACTTGATTTTTTCAATTTTGATAAAATTTTCGTAGTTTTGGGCATATTAGGCATTTGTTGTAGCATCATTAACTTGTTGATCTGATGATTTGTTTACTGTTGTAATAGATTACTTCAGATCTGACATATCATTGAATACTCCTTTTTAAAATGGGTTAAATTCATAAATTTACATATGCTAATTATTCGGAAAAAATTTGTTTCATATATTTGGTAAATTCCATGGTTTAAAGTGATTTTCATGTTGTTGTTATAAGTCTACTAAGTGCTAGAATTTTCTGAAATATTACTACTGATTTGGATATTTGAGATCTAACACTTGCTTGTCTTACTCCAAGCTACAAGGATTTCTGAATTTTACACTTAAAGCACTCAAACATTTAAGCTCTAAATTTCTGATCTTGTGGTTAGTTAAGTTTCTTTGACACTTGGAATCTAATTAGCATTGTGATAAGAACATCTCGAGTAAATTCTATTGTCATCGTGTAATCATTAGCTATTTGAAAAATTGAATAATTTATTCTAAGTATCTTGTAGATTGATTCATTTACACTTGTATCCTTAAGCACTTGCCTTGTATTAAGATTGTCCTCTAATTGTTGTTAAGTACTATTTTCATAAAGAGTGATCATAATTTGAATACTTAAACACTTAAACAATCTTATCTCAAGTAATTTCACTCATCATCTTTGCATGAACATTCTAGGAGCTAGCTTGCAATAAAAACTTACCTCCTTGCATTAGCTAGGTTGATAGACTCCTACGGAAACCCTTTTCCGATTAGCTTGAGGGATTCATCCCTTTTCAGTGGTTAACACAGTGACCTTGCAGTCATTAGAGCCACAGTCTTTGTAGCGTCGAAGGCACTGGGTGGTTGGAACACAGGGGGAGGTATCGCTAATTAGGCCTTTGCCTGCTTCCCATTGGCTTCCATCCCACAACTTACTTGGAAGATTGTTTCTCAAACAATTAAGGGAGAGGTTCAACTTAGAATAGGCATTTAATCTAAAATTTACCAACATTCATGCATCACACCTAGCTCTTAGGACTTCTAGCCCATATAGGTTAGTCTCTCATATCAAGCAGCGGGTGTCCATCCAATTACCTGACATTAATTTACATTAAGAAAGAATTGTGACTCCATAAGGCACTGTTCTCATACTTCAAATCTAATCTAATCATTAATCTTGCTAAATTTAACCAAGTAGCTAGGTCACCCATCCGTGCCTCCCAAACAAGGTGGTTCCCAACTAGTTTTCCTTCACCTCTTTCCATAGGGATTGTCCCCCATACCCTGTTGTTGGGAGACAACTAGAACGGAGCCGGCGGGGATCAGAGTGACAGCCTCCGCACTGAGCGGTTGTCATGGTGCCTGTACAATCTAAGCAACAACATGTTCTAACAGCAATACATTTAGCTAAGAAAGTGTTAAATTTTCTTAGGGCTACATTGTTCTTTACTATTGATAATTGCATTTATACTTTTTATCATCTGCATATACATTTACCGCATAACATTTGCAATTATATAGAAAGAACAATACCACCAACAATGCAACGAAACATAAAGGAACAACAGAGGAAAAGTATGCACATATATAGACACCAGGATTGGTCGGAGACCAAAGCAAAGCCCCACAAGGGGGAAAACCCGGAATTCAATTCTTTTTCTTCTATTAGAGATTCATCAATTATTCAGCTAAGATACAAAGTATCCATAGTGAGATATATCAATACATCAGGCCGCTTAGGGCCACTCAAAGTCAGTTCACAACTTCGAATGTGAATTAACTTTCGATAATCAAATGAGTCCAGGAAGGCTTCTGCCATATCATTGTTGCATAAGCTATCACGTAACCACTGAACCATGTCTGGCCACCCTGGGCCACACCAACTATTGAAATATGTAACTAGGTTCGGTCTTCGTAATGACATATGTAATCATGATTTTATGTATTTAATGAAAAAGAGAAAAATAAAATTATTAATGTTATTCTTGAGGCATGGGTTTCATGCTCAAGGGAGATTAATTTTTAGGTCAAGCACCCATTAAGTCCTTCTAGGGCTTTTCATTGCGTTTACAAGTCAATTGAGTCATTGTCATGTATGAAAGTCTATTTTGGGCATGTTACATATTGTAAAGAAAATTTATTTGAGTCAAAAGAAAGTCAAAAGACACTCCAAGACCTTGTCATGGCGCAAAGATCAAGTCAGCCTAAATAGAGGGTCAAGCCAGCCTAAAGATAGCAATTTGTACCCCTCAAAAGCCTATATATAAGAAGGAACTCGACCTCATCTGGACATACTCCCAAGCAAGTTCGATCTCCTCGAGATAAAAGCTGGAAAAGGAGGAAGAAGAACAAGATCGAAGTTTTGGGCCTCTCTCTCTCTCTTTTGTTAGGCTTTCTACAGTTACTGGGTAAGATGAAATTTTGAAGTTGCATTGAAGCTTTGAAGCTACAAAGAAGTTGTGAAGTTGCATTAAAGTTGTCAAGTTGGCATCGAAGTTGTGAAGCTACATCGAAGCTATGAAAATGCAACTAGGTCGAAGCTGTGAAAGGTCGAAATTGTGAATATGCTAGAGAGGTTGAAGCTGCAGTGGAATCTGTCAGTCGAAGTTGCAGAGGAATTTGTTGGGCAGAAGAATTTGTTGGAGGTTGAAATTGCAGTAGTTGCTAAAGGAACTGCTAGAAGGAAAGTGCGTCAAGGGACTTGGTCTTGGAGTGTCTTGGTCAAGGGTCATAAGTCTTGGAATTCGTTTATTGAAGATTCTATAAGAAGAGAAGAATTCTTGTGGGTTTTCCCCTCAAGTGGAGAGGTTTTGGCCCAGGCTGGTCGCCTATATCTTGTGTCCTTTTGTCTCACTATTCTTTATGGTTTGGTAGTTGTGGTGAGCCTTGGTATTGCACCAAGAGTGTTACAACTCCCAGGGGCTCCTCAACTCAAATTTTTCAACCTGGGGTTCATGCAAACTTAGAGGTGACAATGCTATATGCACAGTAGCTCAGATTCGACTCATGTCACCCTTAGTCATGACATTAGATCAAGGTGTTCAAAGACCATTCCTCCAATTAAACTATAGTGAAAGCACAATTGAAAACTGATTCTTAACTATGAAAATGAAAATGACATTTGTTCAACTCATAGATGCTAACTAACACTACATAAAAGTGAAATGGCTAATCTACCTGCAGAAGTAAAGTTACTCTATCTTGCATAATTCATCAAATCAGTGACCTAATTGCATGTACCATTGATCTACTTCACATTTGCTTGAAAATCACAATTTGAACTTGTCTCATGCTTGTGAATGAAAAAAACACTAATTCTACCCTATTTTGCAGTGAGAAAACGAGATGGTTGGAATGGTCTAGGAGCTTCTCTTGATCATCAAATCACAAGTTGGGGTTATTATTCATCTTGACTAAGCTAAGGTTGAAGTGGGGAGCAAAAACAGGTGGAGGAAAGTGGTGCTACTTATTTATGACAGCTGATATTTTTCTTGGATTCCTCTCTCCGAGAGGTGTAGGATTGATCTAAAGATCATCTGATTCTGACATGTACAAATGAAGTTATGAATTTATTTTGATTATGGTCAAATTGTCAAGATTGGCAGCAAATTTATGTAGGCTCAAAAGCATAACAGTCACGTCTATTCATCCTCAACATTGCATATAAATAGAATGTGACTTAGCCACATTTGGACACACTCATCTTCACACTTCTCTCTCTCTCTCCCCTCATTGATTGGGTACGGATTTCTAGGCCTCTCTCTCTCCACACGCCCGAAATTTCAGGAGAGCGAAATTTCAAGAGGCCAAAATTTCAGATGGCCAAAATTTCAGGAGGCCGAAATTTCAGGATAGTTTGACCAAGAGTTGACCAACATGCATTGACCTCCTTTGACTGCATCTAGGGTTGACCACAGGAGGGTTGTTTGACCAAACTTTGACTGGGCTAAATTTGACTGTTTTGCGGGGTTGTTTTATCTTGTTGTTTGGAGATCAAAGTTGACTAAAGTTAACCAATTTGTTGAGGGTCAAATCTGCCCTGTTGACCAACCTTGACTTTTCTGGTTAGGGCTCTTTCATTGCTATTATAAAATATCAGATTTATAAATTGTACTCTCTGCAGAACTATTGAAGACTGTAAGAAGAATTGATCAAGGGTTTCCCCACATTGGGGTTTGTCCCTGGCTGGTGCCACATCTTGTGTCCTCTTGTCTTGGCTTGTCTTCTACTGTTTATGTTTATGTTCTATCTGTATTTTACTATCATGTTGATGTGAATGCTAATCTAAATATTGATACTGGGCTAATAAAGAAATTGAAGTAAAATTGCTCTAAAGCATAGAACATACCATTGTTGCCTAAAATTAACAAACTTGTAGATGCTAACTAACACTACATAAAAGAGAAAGGGCTAATCTACCTGCAGAAGTAAAGTTACTCTATCTTTCATAATTCATCAAATCAGTAACCTAATTGCATGTACCATTGATCTACTTCACATTGCTTGAAAATCATAATTCTAGCTTGTATCATGCTTGTGAATGAAAAAACCACTAATTCTACCTTGTTTTGCAAAGAGAAAAAGAGGTGGTTGGAATGGTCTAGGAGCTTCTCTTGATCATCAAATCACAAGTTGGGGTTATTATTCATCTTGACTGAGCTAAGGTTGAAGTGGGGAGCAAAAACAGGTAGAGGAAAGTGATGCTACAGGCCGGCTACATGTGCTGCTACAAAAGGTCCTGTATTGCTATAGGAGGGGTTCCGAGAGCCTTTTTAGGGTGGAGATGGTGTCTTGAAGGCATGAAGAGGTGGATGAAGGTAGGAGGGAGTGAAGGAAGGTTGGGGAAGCCTCCTAGCCAAGCCCAGGACCTCTCAGAGGTTTGTCTTGCACCAAGATGAATGCCCATAGTGTCCTTAATTGTCTAAACAGAGTGACTGTGGAAACAAAGTTTTGGGAGCAAAATTGAAGGGTGGAAGGAGAATATGGAGAAGTCTGAGTGGATATGAAAGAGGTGTTCTCCCTTGCAGATCAACACAACCCTGCAACTAGCCACATGTATGTACCAATTGATCATTAACAGAGTGATATAAATTATGATGAAAAAGATGAAATGAATTTGAATAACATATATTTTATGCCACAACACTATTTTGATCATTGAACTAACTCTTAAGTTGCAAAAAGTAATATGAAGAAGGACAACTAACATCTATTTGTTTCCAAGAAGTCATAAACAAAAAAAAATTGGACTGAGATTGTAAATCTTTCCAACCATTCTCAAATAAGAGAGGTGATAGGGAAGCCTGCAATCATAGGTTTTTATAGCTTAACATCTACTACAATCAAAGAAAGACATGAAATGCTTTATACTAAGAACAAGATAGAAATACAAAAGAGGGACCAAAGCCTCTAGGCCGGGCCCAAACCCAAGGGTTTCCACCCTCTAACACTAGCTCGGATGCAGCTTAATAACCAACTTCTCATTATCAGAAAATGGTAGTCTCATCCATCATATGAAAGTTAACAATGACAATGTCAAGCCCTGGGCTCAATAGCTACTCCTAGCTAAATCAAAACTCTGAATCCTAATGAGCCTTTCAGCTCATTTATTTATACAAAACGGTAGCTGATAGTGGCTCCCTTGAAAATAGGAGTGATCCCCTCCTTGATCTTGAAAATTGTGGATTTTGTCCTCCTTGAGATTCTCATGCACTTGGAGTTACTCTGTTGTCAGTGAATTCAAGCTTGTGAGTGAGGATTTAGTGAACTCAAGCCAAGTTAGAGAGTTAAGGAGGTGGACAAGCCTCCCTAGATTCTCTCATGATTGTCTTCGTCAAGCCCCTACATAGTAAATGCCTCAAAAATGCTTCTTTTCTTGCAATTTAATCACATTAGGCCACCTACAATGACAAACACCTTTTACTCTTCTTACTAAGCATATTATAACAAAAAATGTGAATAAATGTGAGAAAATGATAGTTTTAAGGCTGGAGGATAGCATAATGAACTTCAAGATATACCTATTGATGGGACCATCATCACCCCCTGCTGAAGGTGTTGCTCATCCTCTAAGCAACTTAGTCATCCACATGAAGCTCATTCATGGCCTTAGTGGCCTCTCTGACATCCCAAGGCACCTTAGTTGGTGTGCCCTCTTGTGGATAAAAACCTGCATTTGCCTCTATCTCTATCCATACCTTTTGTTCCTCTGCCTGGTTCCCTTCTTCTTGTAAGCCCAACAACAAAGGTGGACTGAGTTTGAGTCCTATCCATTTGATTTTCAGTCTTTGCATGATTCTTTTGTATAATGGGGTTCTTTCTAAGGCATTCCTTAGCCTTTCAGGAGAGTGATACTCTCTTATTTGTAGACTATGGGGTAAGGCATGCCACCTTCTCTGAAAAGCTTGTAGACTCTTTGTTCCTAACATCCTAAAAGTGTCCTCAAAATGCAGAATGGCTTGTTCTTGTGTTGTTATGTATCTAGGTGCTAAAACAGGATCAGAGGCAATAAGGTTATGATTGTTGATGACAACTTTAGGGCTTACTAGCTCTGCTCTAATATACAAGGGTTCCTTCTCTTCTTTTGTCATTACCTTTTTCACTTCCTCAACCCTTGCCTCTTCATGAGTCAACCAAGATGTTAATGCCATTAGTTGCATGTCTCCCAATCTTGAATTGGGATCCCAAAAATTCAGATATGTTAGAATGAAATTGTGCATATAGAATTCAACTACCTTTGCCCTATCTTCCATACTAGCTTGTTTGCAAAACTCAATAAACTGCTTGTAGTCTTGAAAAGGCAAAGATCCATACTGTGCTAGTATCTTAATTTGGAATTGCAACCATTGTTCCTTGAGGAAAAGAGCATAGGATTTTGATGGTTTCCTACACTGTATGGCTTCCATAGAGAGACTTGCCATAGTGGCAAGTTGTGTATCTTTCTCTTGCAGCTGCTCTCTCAACCTTGTGTTTTTTGTCTGTAGTTGCTCCCTCATAATTGACTCTCTTAGTCTCAAATCACTCAACTCCTTGCCCATTTCAGTGACTTTCTCCTCCATGAGGCCCACATCTTCTACATTCTTAGATTTGGCAATTTGCATCCACCTATGTGTTCTGCCTCTCTCTATTTCCAACTCATAGAGGAGTGGGACTACAAACTTTTCAGGTATGATCCTTCCTCCCTCAATAAATTTGTAATAGGACCCTAAGTTGGGTTGTGGATCAGGTTCTTGAAGCTCTTGGAGGTATTTTTCATCTACTTTTAAGGTGGCCGCTCCTTCCTGTAGCTTCTTTTTCTGCTCCTGTAGCATTCTCTGTTTCTCTTCTAGCTACCCATGTTTCTCCTATAACTCCTCTTTTTCTGCTTGCTCAAGGGCAGCTTCTATCTTAGGTTTCCTGAAGGTCACTACCTTGGTAGTGGGCCTTCTCTCATATGTCACAGGTGGTTTGATTTTGCCCTTAGGAGAGGTAATCTTTTCAATTTTTCCTTCAATAGGCCCCACTTCTCCCTTTTCACTAGGTGACTCCTCAATAGTGATAGGGGTCTCTGAAGGAGGTTGTAGTTTCCCCTGCCTAACCCTGGCGCTTTTCTTTGTTTTGAAATATAGGGGACCTTGCCTCGGTTTCCTCCTTTTGGGCTTGATAGGAGTGCTCAATGTGGCAAATGTGGCAGCCACTTCTTGCTTTGAATTCCCTAGAGAAAGACTTGTTTGATGTCCTTGCTTCTCTTTTCCTTGGGATTTAGAAGTCTTCTCAAGGCTTCCTTCTTATTCTACTTGTTTCCCTTCTTCTACTTCCTTAAGTTCTACTTCTTCTCCCTTTGTTGTTGTTGCTTCTTCTTCCTCTATTCTGCCTGCCTCTTATTCTTCTGTTTTTTCTCCGCTACCTCCAATGCTAGAGGCTGGTGTTTCTCTAGGTGTGATGGCTTGGTTTTGAATGAATATCTCCCTATCCATGTCCACAAAATCAGTCCAGACAACGAGGTTCCTTAAGTGGCTCAAAGCATCCATCACAATTAACTTGATGAGGCCATGGTGGGCTAAGTGTTGATGCTTTCCTTTCGTCACCTTCTGCCTCATTTCATTGATTGAGTGTAGTAGCAAATGGAGAAAACAAAGTCTTTGAGGGAGAGGCAATTTCACTTTGAATCTTAACTCATGAAGTAACCTAAAATGATAGGCATATACCACACTCAATCTCCCTTCACAAGATATATATTTGAGGATGTGATAAGCCACCTCATCCTAGGGGTATGGTAGGCTTTCTCTTCTTACTCCATTCTTATCTTCTATGGGCTTCTCTCTCTGAATGAAGAAGTTCTTCCTGGCTGTCACACTTACTGCCTTCTCCTCTTTGCTCCATCGAACCCCCAAGGGTAAGGTGGTCACTCTACTTATGGTTTTAGGACTTAAGGAGATGGTCAATCCTCTGACAACAATAGTGGCACTATCTTCCCCTTGAGGATGCAGTGCCATGGAAAATTCATGAGTGATATCATCATCATATCCTTTTAGCAGTTCAAAGAAACCCAACCATTGATGTCTTCTGAAGATGTTCACTACAGGGGGGTGTTGGTGAATCCTCTTGGTGTCTGTGGGTTCTCTTCTATTAAATTCTCCCCTCGTTTCTTCTACTGCCCCTCCTTGGTGTTACTTAGGTGTGGAATTCAAACAAAAAATTAAGCACTCTAAGTTGTGGAAACAGTGTTAAACTCCTTTTTATCAGTGAGGGAGAAGGATGCTAGAATTGATATCAAACAAACTCTTTTTCTCTGCTTCTACCCACAACAATTTCCAGAAAGACCTCCTACTGCTCAATTGTCTACTACAGGCTGTCAATTTCAAGCAGAATTCTCATGCAAGTGGAGTGGATGGAAAACAAGGAAGATGTCACTTACTTCCTTTTAGGTCACTGTGGCTCCCTTTCACCCTTCAATTCCTCCTATAGCTCCTTCTCGGCCCTCCTATAACTTCTTAGCCCTTCTTGTAGCACCTACAAACAGGGTTCGAAACTTCTCAGTGGCACCTTCAGTGGTCTAATAACAATACCTCATCATTCCTCCAACTGCTTTTTTTGAAATGAGAGAATGTGCAAATGAAGTCAAGCCCAGTATATAATATTCTCTTTGTGGAAAAGGCTTGGAGTGCTTTGGTGACATGGCATATACACGAGTTTCCTTTTTTGGACCGTTGTCCCCACTCCTTGTAATCATTTCCCCTCTCCTCGTGATTATCACCCCACTCTTCATGAACACCACCTCACTTTGAGTTGACATATCCATGTTGCATGGGTGACTAATACAAACTTAAGTTTACTAGTCGAGGGTGGCCAAGTTCACTGGCCACCTCTAGCCTATTAAAACTCCTTTCTCGACCATTACACATTTTAGTCATTTTATGCATAGGGAAGAGGTGAGGGTTTCCATACCTGAAGCCTACCTGTGGATCAAATTGTTGGAGATGGTTGCATGTTGGAGTTGGGCCATATAACATCATGATCTCAGAGGGAGTTGACTCTTTTGCTTGTTTCTTGTGCATGTCTTCATAACTTGATGATACCCTGACTGATAACTTTGTTGTGTATGTGCAGGTGCTCCCCTGATGTTTAAACTGCTGCTGCTGCTCGTGGAATGCCTTCTTGAGGATGATGTCCCTTCCCGGTTGCAATCATGGCCCCATCATGCTTTTTGTGGGTGAAAAAAATAGGATCTCAGGGATTTCTGTTGTGACTACACAGGCTGCTACAGGAGGAGTTTTCTCCCTGTAGCAGTCATTTAATCCTCCCTTGAAGTCTTCATCTTGCATGTTGGTGTTGAGGGGAAGTGATGACAGGTCATGAGGACAGGGTTAGAGTCATGAGGAAGTGGTGTAGATGTTGGAGGAATAGAAAACAGGTGTTTTTGTGTTTTATTTTTTAGAGGTAGGACAGAGTGGAAATTTTGAGAAAGTTTTGGCTAAATGGAATGGATGGGTGATGAAGGAATCATTGGAGGACCCCCTTTATCATTTCCTAGAGGCAGCATGGCCTTCTGGTCTATTCTTCCCATTGGATCCCCCTCCTGTAGCCTCACAGGCTTCTCCTGTAGCATTACAGGACCTCCTATAGCAATACAGGTTCCCCCTGTAGCAATACAGGACCCTCCTGTAACATCACAACGAGGAGGTAAAATTGGAGTGTTTGGTTGATTGGATGATGGAGAGAGATGGGTATGTGAGTGGAGAGTGTGGAGATGAGGTGTATGGATGGAAGGATGGATGGAAACTTGTAGGTTTTGTCCTATGGCCATAAAATTTGCCAACAGTGTGCAGTGTTGCAAGAGAAGAAGAATGTTAGCAGAAATGGTGTAAGAGCTCCTTCCATATGTTTCTCTTTTCTCTTTTGTTTTTTCTTTTCTTTTTTTGAGACAAGCAGGCTACCTCTGTAGAGGTTTTCAGCCTGCATGCCTGCCCTAGGCACCTCAGAGGAGGTTTTCACCTAGGGATCTTTTATTTTTATTTTCCCCAATTTTTTTTCTCTTGGGTTGCCTCAAAGAGGTTTTCAACTCAAGAGTGGGCCTCAAATGCCTCATGGAGGTTTTCATCTAGGCCCTCTTATTACTTTATTTCTTCTTCTTTTTTGTTTTTCCTTTTTTTAGAATTTTGGTGGACTGAGGGCTATGAGCCTCCCAATCACATTTAACTCTCTGCTAAATGAACTGACAAATTCTTCCTTAGACAAAGGTTTCTTGTACAACTTCAACCTATGACCATTGACAAGTAAGGGAATCCCTTCCTCATCAATGGTTCTGATTTGGATAGACCCATTCTCATGACACTTCTCTTCTAGATAGGGACCCAGCCATCTTGTCATCAACTTCCCCTTGAAATCCTTAAATCTGGAATCATACAACAAGGCCCAATCTCCTTCTTGGAAAGTCCTTTCTCTGATGTGCTTGTCATGCCAAATCTTCCTCTATAGTTGGATTACCTCAATGTGTAGGAGAGCTTGCATTCTAAATTCATCTAGACCATTGAGTTGGAGCAACATTTCTTGTTGTGTTGAAGTGATATCCAAGTCTAACTGAGCTTCCATCCTCAAGGTATTGTACTCAAATTCAATAGACAATAGGGCCTTCTTCCCATAGACCATGTTAAAATTGGCAACTAGGGCCAAACTTCATGTGGGTCACCTTATTCATGGATGATAATATTTTTACTAGATTCCTCTCATCGAGAGGTGTAGGGTTGATCTAAAGATCATCCGATTCCGATAAGTATTTTATGGAGATATGAATTTATTTTGATTATGGACTAATTGTCAAAGTCGGCCAGCAACTTATGTAGGCTCAGAAGCCCAACGGACGCATCTATTCATCATCAACATTCGCATTACAAATATAGGATGTCTCCTCCTCATTTGGATACACACTTCTCATCACATCTCTCTCTCCTGCGCAGAAAAAGAGTCTCTTCTCTCTCTTGCGCAGAAAAGACTATCTCTCACACGTGTGGAAAAGGGACGCAGATTTTAGGGGTGCAACTGCAGATCGGAACTTTGACCAGCGTTGACCAGAATTCTCTCTCTGTGGACTGCACAGTAGGTGAAGCTGACTCTCTTTGGAAGGCCGCATTTTTTGGTGAAGGAATCAAGGTGATCCGACCACTGGTTTGACAAATATTGACTGCCCTAGTTCAGGGCTGATCTAGGGTTTGTTGCTACTGATGTAAATCAGATTTTTGTACTATTTCTCTCTGTTGAATTATTGATGATAAAAGAAGATTTGATCAAAGGGTTTCCTCATATTGGGGTTTGTCCCTGGCTAGCCGCCACATCTTGTGTCTCTTGTCTTGGCTTGTTTTCTGTTGATCGTTTAATGTTCTATCTGCACTTTACTATGTACATGTGATTGCTAATTTGTGGATAATAATAAGAAAAATAAGTAAACTGCTCTAAGCATAGATCATACCATAACTTAACATGGTATCAGAGCTAAGGTGAAGACAAAGCCCAAGCAAGAGCAAGAGCAATCACCGAAGAGAAGGTTGGCAAGGCTATCTAAAAGAATTCATGGGGTCCTCATCACACTTCCCTGCTAAAGACAAGCTCCATGAGAAGTCTGACTACCACAGATGGAAGATGTCTCTCGATCTAACATTAGAAGAACAAGAAGTGTTGGACCATGTGAGAGGCGGAGTTGTTGAGCCTCCATCAAATGCATCCGTTGCTGCTAGGAACAAATGGACCAAGGGAGAAGTCAAAGCAAAGAAGATCATCCGGGACTCTATCGACAAGCGCTTGGTGGCCTATGTTTCTAAGCTGAACACCTCCAAGGAAATCTACGATAGACTGGTGAGTTTATTTAAAGTTAATGATGCAAATCAAGTTCTGTTTCTTAGAAATAAGCTGAAGGAAATTAAGAAGGGCAAAGATGAAAATATGCAAGCATATTTCTTAAGAATCACCGAGATCAAGAACAATCTCCTATCCATTGGGGAAGTCATTCCAAACAGGGAAATGATACTCACAACTCTTGAAGGACTACCATCTGAATGGTATATATTCAGGATTACTCTCCTCAACAATAATGGAATTCCTGGATTTGAGGAATTAATGGCAAGATGCATTCAAGAAGAAGCAAGGATGGAAGAACAGGAAATGCCCACACTTAAAGGTCATCTCGCTGCCTTTTCTTCTCATGCTAAAAGAAGAAACAATTCTGAGGCTAAATCCAAAGGAAAGGCTGGACCAAAGGGTGGAAGAAAAGGACGATGTTACCATTGCAATAAACCAGGTCATTATGCAAGGGAGTGTCCTGATAAAAGAACTCGCACCGGGATGATGATCAAAATCCCTCTCAAGGCAATCAAAGAAATGGCAGGTCAAATGGCCGAGGTAAAAGGAGTGCTGGAAATCAAGGAAGAGGACAACCATTCAAGAAGGCATGAAATTCCAGGTATGAATCTAACACTATTGACAATAAGCAGGATGAATATTATCTACCAGCGACTCTATCTACCTCTGCTCCTCTGGACTCGCTGGGAAATTGGCTTATTGATAGGGGTGCCTCAAGGCACTTCACTGGTTACAAAGAAGTTCTCCATAATCTGATAGAGAAAGAAACCAACCAAGAAAGTGTCCTTGGAGATAATATGAAATATCCCGTGAAAGGTGTAGGCAATGTCTCTCTTAAATTGAATCAAGGTAATACAATCCACCTACAAGATGTATTATATGTACCTGATCTCAAAAAGAATCTGGTGTCCATTTCGGCAATGGAAGACAAAGGGTACAAGGCGGCTTTCAACGATGGCAAGGTACGTGTATGGAAAAACAATATTAAAGATGCCTTCACTCTTGGGTTTCAAGTTGATTCATTATATCAAGTCGGAGGAAGTCCGCTAGGTGTCATGTCTTGTGACACATCTCTTCAGTCCAAACTATGGCATCAGAGGTTTGCTCACCTTCATTATAAAGCTCTATCTGATGTAAGAAAAATGGTGACTGGGATGCCCGAGTTCAGATTAGAGCAAGAAGGTGTATGTCCTGGATGTGCCGAAGGAAAGCTAAAAAGGGGACCATTCCCCTCAAGCCAAAGCAAGACCTCCGATATATTGCAGTTAGTTCACTCATACATATCTGGTATGATGCCTGTGAACTCCTTGGGAGGATATTCATATTACCTCACTTTTACAAATGATTATTCTCGCAAGACTTGGATATACTTCTTGAAAAAGAAGGATGAAGTGTTCTCCTATTTTCGACACTTCAAAGCCTTGATCGAGAATCAAACCGAAAAGAAGATCAAGATCTTAAGGACTGATAATGGGACTGAATATGAATCTAATGAGTTTCATGACTTTTGTAAAGAGGCTGGCATTAAGAGGGAGACTACTACACCATACACTCCTCAACAGAATGGTGTGGCGGAAAGGAAGAACCGAACGTTGTGGAAGTTGTCCGTGCTATGCTCCATGATCAAAGACTTCCGAAGTTTCTATGGGCCGAAGCTGCAAACACCACCATATATGTACAAAATCGATGCCCCCATCAAGCATTGGTTTCCAAGACTCCGAAAGAAATGTTCACCGGTAAGAAACCTGACATATCTCATTTTAGAATTTTTGGAAGCCCTGTATATTTTCATGTGCCGAAAGAGAAAAGGAACAAATTGGGTGCATCTGGAAAGAAAGGAATCTTCGTGGGCTATAGTGAAAATACTAAGGGCTATAGAATCTATGTAGCTGGTCAAAGGGAAGTCGTGATTAGTCATGATGTCACCTTTGACGAAGATATGGCTCTCAGCAAGGTGAACAATCTTCCTACTGTGAGGAGCTCTCAAGAAGCTGACACCAGGGAACCGAAAGAAAAAGATGATGAAACAATGCCCGATGTGGAAGAACCCATGGATCCTATTGATCCTCCTCCACCTGAGCCTTCCTCTTCTAGGAAGAGGCCTTCATGGCTTAGGGGGACACTTGATGATGCTGAAGGACACACTGCACCCCGAGGAACCTTCCGTGAAAGTAAGAAACCAAACAGGTATCAGGGATACCTAACCATCATGAGCACGATCATTCAAAATGAGCCTTCATCATTCTCAGATGTCATCAAGCATCAAGTATGGAAGGATGCTATGACCGAAGAATATGAGTCTATTATGACGAATGATGTCTGGGAAGTGGTTCCCAGACCCCTGGACAAGACAATTGTCACTTCTAAATGGCTTTACAAGATAAAGCATGCAGCTGATGGAAGTACGGAAAAGTATAAGGCTCGTTTTGTCGCTCGTGGCTTCTCCCAGAAGGAAGGTATAGACTATGACGAGATATTTTCACCTATTGCCCGATATACCACCATCCGCTCGATCATAGCCCTTGCTGCTTTGCAAGGATGGAACCTACATCAGATGGATGTCAAGACTGCATTCTTACATGGTTCGAGCAAAGAGAAGGTCTATGTGGAGCAACCCGAAGGATTTGAGATTTACGATCGAGAATCTCATGTGTGCAAGTTGAAAAAGGCCCTCTATGGGCTAAAGCAAGCACCCCGAGCATGGTATGAGAGGATCGATAGCTACTTGATGAAGCTGGGATTCACTAGAGTGAAGCCGACCCTAACCTTTACTTCAAGGTTATAGATGACAGCCCTCTCATACCAATGCTTTATGTTGACGACCTCTTTCTAACAGGTGCAGACCCTCTCATTCACTAACGTAAGAGGGAGTTGGCTTTTAAATTTGAAATGAAGGACCTAAGACTGATGCACTATTTCCTAGGACTTCAAGTTTGGCAGAAGCCAGTGGAAATTTTCCTATCTCAAGGAAAATATGTGGTGAAGGTATTGGAAAGATTCGGTATGGTGGACTACAAGCCCATAGCTACCTCGATGGAGCTTGACTTCAAAAAGTTAAGCAGTAGTGTTGCTGGACCTATTTTACGAAATGCCACCAAGTATCATCAACTTGTCGAAGCATTAATGTTCTTAGTGAACTCCTGTCCAGATATATGCTTTGCAATCAACATATGGTTGACCCTCACCACATACATTGGATTGGTGCCAAGAATCTGTTGAGATATCTTCGTGGCACAATTACTTATGGGTTAAGATACATTGTCGGAGATGTGAGATTATTTGGATATACTGACGCTGATTGGGCAGGCAGTGTGGTGGACCGTAAGAGCACTTCCGAGTGTTGTTTCTCCTTAGGATCTGCTTCGATATCCTGGATGAGCAGGAAGTAGAAGTCGGTGGCTTTGAGCACCGCTGAGGCAAAGTATATTGCTGCGAGCATGGCCTCCTATGAGGCACTCTGATTGCGAAAGCTCTTCAGTGAGCTATTTGGATTTACATTGGATACCACCGTGATTCTATGTGACAACCAGAGCGAGATCCATTTATCAAAAAATCTTGTATTTCATGATCACTCCAAGCATATTGATATCAGGTACCACTGTATTCGAGATATGGTGCAGCGAGGAGCAATAAGGCTCCAACATATCGGTACAGATGAACAGGTCGCCGACATTTTGACAAAGCCCCTAAGAAAGGTCAAATTCCTGACTTTCCAAGAACGACTTGGTGTCATTCAGAGACCCTCTGATGAGGGTCAAGTATGATGTACTAAGCTCTGGGAGCTCCAGGGGGGGCGCGGGGTACTTCTTGGAGCGACATATGACCACAGGGTGACTCACCATCCCCTGTTGGTGCACTTTGTACAAGGTAAAAGGTTCAACCTTCCCCTGTGACACCCTGTGGCAACTATGGAACAGGATGATTAGTTCTCCTGTGGGCTAGGATGATTCGTTCTCCATGGCGACTATGGAACAGGATGATTAGTTCTCCTATGGGCCTGGATGATGTGTTCTCCATGGCAATTGTGGAACATGATGATTCGTTCTCCTATGGGCCAGGATGATTAGTTCTCCGTGGCATCCACTAGACAGGATGATTCACTCTACTGTGGACAGGATGATTAGTTCTCCTGTCGAGGCATCCTACCCATGCAGTCTGGGACTCATGGGAAGTACCTCTCATCTAATCAATGAGCAAGGAAATGAGGATAGGGACCATAGTGGTACCGATGGATGCATCATTGTATCTACCGTACTCCCTATGCTAGGATGACCTTCATTGATCTAGGATCAATGATACTAGTCTGGGACCAGTGAGAGTGGTACACACTCTGAGACTGACTTCAGGTCAGTGGAGGATGGTATGATACAACCTCGATCATTTCTTCTTCTTCATAATTCGAGCAGAGCAGAGCAAAGCAGAGCAGAACCGAGCAAAGCAAAGCAAAGCAGAGCAGAGAAAGAAGGGTCAAGCCATACATGACAATGCATTTGATGGATGGGTAGCAGTGACGGTCCGACAAATTGCAAATGAAGTTCTCCCTAGTTGAGAGGGAGTGTTAAAATTGGCAACTAGGGCCAAACTTCATGTGGGTCACCTTATTCATGGATGATAATATTTTTACTAGATTCCTCTCGTCGAGAGGTGTAGGATTGATCTAAAGATCATCCGATTCCGATAAGTATTTATGGAGATATGAATTTATTTTGATTATGGACTAATTGTCAAAGTCGGCCAGCAACTTATGTAGGCTCAGAAGCCCAACAAACGCATCTATTCATCATCAACATTTGCATATAAATACAGGATGTCTCCTCCTCATTTGGACACACACTTCTCATCACATCTCTCTCTCTCCTATGTAGAAAAAGAGTCTCTTCTCTCTCCTGCGCAGAAAAGACTCTATCTCTCACACGTGTGGAAAAGGGACGCAGATTTTAGGGCTGCAACTGCAGATCGGAACTTTGACCAGTGTTGACCAGCATTCTCTCTCTCTGGACTGTGCAGTAGGTGAAGCTGACTCTCTTTGGAAGGCCACATTTTTTGGTGAAGGAATCAAGGTGATCCGACCACCGGTTTGACAGATATTGATTGCCCTAGTTTAGGGTTGATCTAGGGTTTGTTGTTGCTGATGTAAATCAGATTTTTGTACTATTTCTCTCTACTGAATTATTGAAGATAAAAGAAGATTTGATCAAAGGGTTTCCCCATATTGGGGTTTGTCCCTGGCTAGGCGCCACATCTTGTGTCTCTTGTCTTAGCTTGTTTTTTGTCGATCGTTTAATGTTCTATCTGCACTTTACTATGTACATGTGATTGCTAATTTGTGGATAATAATAAGAAAAATAAGTAAACTGCTCTAAGCATAGAACATACCATAACTTAACAGACCAACTCAAAGGGAGTGAATCCAGTGGTGGTCTGCCAAGTGGTGTTGTACGCCCAAGTAGCTTCCACAAGTTTGTCTGCCCAATCTTTTATGTTGTTGCTAACAACCTTTGTAAGAATGTTCTCCAATGCTCTATTGGTGACTTCCACCTGCCCATTTGCTTGAGGGTGATAGGCAGTAGATGTCTTGTGCTTGATGATGTGCTACTTCATAAGGTCTTCAATCAAACTTGATGTAAATTGTGTTCCTTGATCAGTGACTAATTCCCTCAGAAAACCAAATTTGTAGAAGATATTCTCCCTCAGAAATTCAACCACCTTCTGCTCAATTGCTTCTTTTACTGCTTTTGTTTCAGCCCATTTGGTCAAGTAATCAATGCACACAATGATATACCTTTTTTGTCCTTATGGGGGATCAATAGGCCCAATGAAATCCATGCCCCACTTTTCAAATGGCTCTAGAGTCACTTGAGGTTGTAAGGGCATCTCATCCTTGGGTGTTGGCTTACCCATCCTTTGACACTGATCACACCTAGTGGTGTATCTCCTTGCATCTTGATGTAAAGTGGGCCAATAATAACCTGATTGTAGAACTTTGAAGGTTGTCCTCTTAGCAGCAAAGTGGCCCCCACAGGGCCCATCATGGCATGCTGAGAGGATGTCAAAGACCTCTTCTTCCCTCACACATCTTCTTAGGATATGATCTGACCCCAATTTGAAAAGGTTTCCCCCAATCCAGGTGAATGGGGTGCTCTTCCTGACAATCTTGCTTTTCTCCCTAGAGGATAGGTTAGGAGGGAACCTCCCAGCAACCAAATAGTTGGCTATATCAGCAAACCAAGGAGAAAGCATCGAGATGGCAAAGAGATGTTCATCTGGAAGTTGATCATCTATCATCTCTTCCTTTCCTGCAAGCAAAGTTAGTCTTGACAAGAAATCTACAACCACATTCTCCTTCCCTAGTTTATCAATAATAGTCAAATCAAATTTCTGTAATAATAACAACCATCTAATTATCCTAGCATTGACATCAGGTTTATTCATTAAATACTTAATGGTTGCATGATTAGTGTGAACCAAAGTTTGATAACCAATGATATAATGCCTAAACTTGTTTAGAGAATGTACTACAGCCAAGAGTTCTTTTTCAGTGACAGTATAATTCAACTCAGCTTTAGACATATTCTTACTAATGAAATAGATAGCATAAGGCAATTTATCTTCCACTTGTCCTAAGGCAGCCCCTACAACTTTGTCTGAGGCATCTGTGTGTATATGGAAAGGTAATGCCCAGTTGGGACCCCTAAGGATGGGTGCAGTGGTCAGCGTTTCTTTTAGTATTTTAAAGGCCTCTTAACAGTTGCTTGTCCAACAAAAATCTGAATCTTTAGCCAGTAGACCAAACAAGGGTGAAGCCAGTTTGCTAAAATATTTAATGAACCTTCTATAATACCCAGCTAATCCAAGGAAACTCCTAACATCTCTTTGCTTTTGAGGGATAGGGACCCTTTTGATGATGGCAATCTTGTTTGGGTCAACCTGTATTCCCTCCTTGGATATAGAATGGCCAAGGACAGTCCCTGCATTCATCAAAAATTCACATTTCTCAAGGCTCAATGAGAGATTCATTTCAATACATTTCTTCAAGACTTTGCACAGATTGGAGAGAGCTTCATGGAAGTCACATCCATAAGGAGTGAAATCATCCATGTATATTTCAACAGAGTCATGAAAAAGTTCAGCAAAAATACTTAGAACTGCCCTCTGGAAAGTAGCAGGGGCATTGCACAAACTGAATGGAAGAACTCTATAGGCAAAGGTACCCCAAGGACATGTAAATGTGGTCTTATCTTGGTCTTCAGGGCTGATCTGGATTTGGTTGTATCCACTAAATCCATCCAGGAAGGAGAAGAATTTCTTCCCTGCAAGGCCATCTAGGACTTGGTCAATGAAGGGCAAAGGAAAATGGTCCTTCTTTGTAGCCTTGTTAAGTTCCCGGTAATCAACATAGATTCTCCACTTCCCATTCTTCTTGGGAACTAAAACAAGAGGTGACACCCACTCACTATTTGAAATGGGGTATATGAACCCTGCATCCAGTAGCTTTTGTAATTCTTCTTTCACAATGTCCTTAAGAGTTGGGTTCATCCTTCTCTAGGGTTGGTGCACAAGCTTGCATCCCTCCTTGATGTAAATATGATGAGTACAAACTAAGGGATGCACACCTTTCATTTCCTTATAATCCCAAGCAAAAGCATCCAGGTGTTTCCTCAATACATTTCACAATTGTTCTTCTTGTTTGGTCGAGAGAGGGGTTGATCTTTAAAGTTTTGGATGGGCCAAACTCTACAATCTTGACATGTTTTGGACTTGAGTCAACAGAGCATAAGTCAGTCCAAGGACTACTCCCAGATTATTTCATCAACTCATCAATTGGTATGGGAGTGGGAGGTTGATTCTGAAGGATATGGTCAATAAGGTCATCTTCATCAAGTTGTCCCCCTCCTATAACAGTATCTAGAGTGCAAACTGGGTAGGGGGTTGTATGATACAATTCATCCTCTTCCTCGTCCTTTAACCATATGGGTAAATCATGTTCAATAGAAGGTTGAGCAGGAGGATACAACACAAGTTGTTTTGATAAATGTCCATTCTTGATAGTCATGTTCCCAGCCCTACAACTAATGTAGGCATCAGCAATGGCCAACCAAGGTCTTCCTAAGATGAGAGGATAGCCATTAAACTTGGTTTTGGGCTGGAGGACCAGGAAATCAATAGGGTACTCCCAGGAGTCAATGGAGACCATGACATCCTCAATAATTCCCTCAAGAGATATTGTGGATCTGTCTGCAAGCTGCAACACTGTGGTGGTCTTTCTCAAAGCCCCTTGGAGATTGAGCTTCAACATGGTTTCCCTAGTCATCACATTGATTGCAGCCCCAAGATCAATTAAGGTATTAGGGACCATAATGCCATCAATGTGCACATCCACTACTGGGCTACTAGGGTCTAGGTATTTTGGGGAGATCACCCTCCCAAGCATCAAATCAAATAGTTGTCCAACAACATTGATGGTGGGGGTATCTCTTCTTCTTCTCCTAGGCCTTTTGAAACATTTTTCTTTAATAAGCCTGTTGTAGATGGGAACATCTTTAATGGCCTGGAGAAGGGGTATCTTGACACATAAATTCTTCAATTCTCCCAGAAGTTCAACCTCTTCTAGGGTGTGCTGGTTAGGGTGGATCAACCTTTCAGGATAGGGGGTGCATTGACTTGAGGGACACTCTCTTCCTTCTCTCCTTCAAGCTCTTCAAGTGGAGAAGGTGGGTGATTATCTGGGAGCACCCTCCCAGACCGAAGGTTGAGTTCTTGGATTTCCATAGCATAGGCAGGATAAGATGTTTCCCCACTATAGACCTATTGTGCCTGCTTATTGTTCAAGTGCAGATTAGGCTGAGCAAACATTTGAGGTTTCTTAGGTGGAGTAGGGCGTTTTAGTTGTGGTTGAGGTTGGGGTGGAGGCAGTAAAGTAGGAGGCTAGTTTGTTCGAGGCCTCCACACTTGTGAGGGGTTGCCCCATTGGGAATATTGTGGTGGATATGGCTAAAAAGGATGGTTGACAGGTTGAGGAGGGTATGGAGGAGCATAAAGCCAAGGAGGAGGTGTGGACCATGATGGAAGAGTGGAAGGGTAGCAAGGCAAAAAATGTGCATTATGATTTGAATTGTAGTGAGGATAATGTGCACCTTGCATGCCTTGTTGATATGGCCGAGGTCCTAGTGGCCTCCTTTGGTTAATGAAACACAGTTTTTCTGACCCACTCTCTACTCCTCCCTGGTATACAGCTTTTAGGCCTGGCAGAGAGGGACATTTGTCTATTGCATGATTCTCTTCACATACTAAGAATACTTCTATAACATTCAATGGGCATTCATTCCTCAGATGTCTTTTAGTACATCTAAGGCAAAAAATAGCTAGTGCCCTTTCTACTTCCTCTTATTTCCTTTTGATTTGCATAGTATCCATTTGCAGGGCAAAGGTGTGCAACATTTCACTCTTGAAATCCTCCAACATATTCCCTATTTCATGCTTGATGGATGTTGTGGAGGGAGAGGAACTGACCAAGTTTTGGCTAGACCTACCCTTCTTCCTAATAGCCCTAGAATAATTCTTGAATACAATTTTGATGTCATCATAAGGCAATTGGTAGATATATCCTCCAGATAGCATGTTGAGGGTTTCCATTACATCTTCCCTAATCCCTCGGAGAAGAACTAGCTTGAGTGACTTAGCATCAAGGGTATAGTTGGCACTCCTATAATTAAGTTGAAACCTTTCTTCATAGTCTTCCAAAGATTCATCAAGTCCAAGGGTCATCCTAAAGATTTCCTCCTTTGTTTCTTTGGGCCTACAGTAATCCTGGTATTTATCATTGAAGGGTTGTTGCATTTGGGCCTAGGTAATAGACTCATAAACCAGTGCAATGCTGCATCTTTGAGGGTAGAAGGAAATAGCGTCAGCTTCTGCTCATCAGAGGCATAGTCATGGGTCCTACAAACAACAACAAGCTCAAACATGAAGGTGTCAAGATCTTCAGAGGTTAGGCCATAGAAATGTAGAAGGGCGACAAGGCTTACATTTTTAATCCTAGCCTCTCCATTGGTTTCTCTGATAGGGAAGAGCTCATTGTTCTAGTTTTCAGCCATGGTTTGGGTAGGTGAGATGGGTTCTTCTTCTTCCCCAATAGGTTCTTCAAAAATTTCAAGTTGCTCACGTAGAGGGTCTTCTAACTCCCCTGTAGTCAGAGAGGGAAGTTCACAATCACCAAAGAAGAATGCAAGTTGACTGCGTGAGGGTGTGGGGGTTTTTGGCAAGAATTTCCTTGATTATCCCTACTCCTACGAGGCATGAAAGAAAAAAATAAATTTGAATTTTTTGCTTTTTCAAAGCAATAAGACTTATGCAAAACAGAAAAATAATGCTCAAGCAAAAAAAAACACCTAATTAGACACCTACCAGGCAATGACACCAAAAAGTGGTGAGCCTTGGTATTGCACCAAGAGTGTTACAACTCCCAGGGGCTCCTCAACTCACATTATCAACCCAGGGTTCATGCAAACATCGAGGTGACAGTCCTATATGCACAGTGGCTCAGATTCTACTCTTGCCACCCTTAGTCATGACATTAGATCAAGGTGTTTAGAGACCATTCCTCCAATTCAACTATAGTGAAAGCACAATTGAAAATTGATTCTTAACTATGAAAATGAAAATGCCATTTGTTCAACTTGTAGGTGCTAACTAACATGACATGAATGAGAAAGGGTTAATCTACCTATAGAAGTAAAGCTACTCTATCTTGCATAATTCATCAAATCAGTAACCTATTAATATGTACCATTGATCTACTTCACATTTGCTTGAAAATCAAAATTCTAACTTGTATCATGCTTGTGAATGAAAAAAATACTAATTCTACTATGTTTTGCGGTGAAAAAATGATGCGGTTGGAGTGGTCTAGGAGCTTCTCTTGATCATCAAATCACAAGTTGGGGTTATTATTCATCTTGAATGAGCTAAGATTGAAGTGGGGAGAAAAAACAGGTGGAGGAAAGTGGTGCTACAAGGCGGCTACAGGGGCTGCTATAAGAGATCATGTATTGCTTACAGGAGGGGTTCCAAGAGCCTTTTTTAGGGTGGAGATGGTGTCTTGAGGGCATGAATATGTGTTAAAATTGGACAACTAGGTCCAAACTCCATGTTCTGATGCTCAGATTAAGAGGCTAATATTTTTGTTGGATTCCTCTTTCTGAGAGGTGTAAAATCCATATAAAAATAGTCTTAATCCGATGAGCAGAACTTATATTTTGAATTTATTATTCTTAATAAATTATATGTGCAAGGTCAGCCAGTTTTGTAATGTAGGCTCACATGCCCAACAGATGTGTCACACACCCTCATTGATGGATATATATATACAGGAAAAGTTGGAGAGAATTTGAACACATCACAACTCACATCTTCCTCTCTCATCCTAAAAGTACGAGCTACCTGGAGGGTTGTTGTGACACATGCTGGGCTGGCTGACCAAAGGAGACTTTGCTGGTTGAAGCATCCTGTTGACCGCCGAAACGAACACATACAATTTTCTTGTTTCTGATTTGTCTTCTGTAAGATCTGCTTATATGTTCTATCTGCATTTTGCTTATCTACTTGTATGATTGCTGTGAGAAAAGTGAAATTGCTCTTAGCATAGAACATCCTCAAAACTTAACATGGTATCGGAGCTGAGGTGAAGACAAACTCACTTCAAGTGATCTCCTCTCCACGTCTTGGGTTTTGGAGAAGGAGATTCACACTAGATTACGCCGGCCTAGTATGATGCCCTAAGGGAGAACGCAGTCATGAAGTCATACGCTATGCAATCATACGCTGGAGTTATGTATACGCTGTGCAAGGAGTTATGTATACGCTGGAAACACATATATAACGCAGAGGAGGTTCTGGCAGTCATATGCTGGAGTTATGTATACGCAGGAAATGGATGGTTCTGAGATTTCAGATGGGTTCGAGTTCTTCTCTTTGATGGTTTAGAATTCTAGCTCGCATTCATTACAGGATAAGAGCTCACATGGTCTATATTCTCCTCACTTTGCCTCAAGATTTCTCACGTAGCAACTACAGCCCTATATATAATTCTCTCGCATTGGTACAAAACGCTCAGTCATGCCCTAATTCTCTGCAATGATATTGACACTAATTCTATGTGATGTATTATATTGAATCTCAGTTCAATTCTCTGTAATTAGATGTGAGACTAATCTTGTATTCTAGTATGATTCCTCTGCGTAATGTATTGGTATGGATCTCTGTTCGAATATGGTTTCCTCGGCATATTATAGTCTCAACATAACAGATCTCAGCCCAGTCATATGTGATCCCTTGACGTAGTAGTCCTGACACTGAAATACATGGTTTTGTATCCAATATAGTCACGACTTTGTCTCTAGCTTCACTAATATGTTGTAAGGTATAGCATGTAGCCGCAGTGATAACAAGCACGGAAGAACCGCAGGTAGAGCCGCATGCATAACATGATAGCCGCAGTGATACAGTCAGCCGCAGTAATGAAACCATCGTCGAGATCCCTCACAGTCAATGAAGAATGCATACGCAATCAAAAGCAACGGAGCTATGAAGAGCCGCAGTCATATATGAAGCCGCAGTGAGCCGCAGTTATATATGGAAACGTAGTTAACCGCAGTTATATATGGAGCCGCAGTCATCTCCACATGAAGCTGAGGACAAGGGTTTGACTGCACCTCGCTATAAGAACAGTCATCAACTCGGGAGACAGTAGCCTCAGAATATAAGTAGATGAACATATCTCGGTGCTCTCACAATAGTGCATTCGCAATCACAGTGAGGAAAAGGTTTTCAATTATACGGTGGCATACATGTAGCAGCCCTAACACAATGGAACAGCAGTGAGACGGTGGCATATGTGTAACAACTCCAACACAATTAACAACAGTGATAGAACTCTCGGCAAACTATTTCTGCAGAATCGTGTTGATGAAATAAGTTTCCATGATGCACAATATTCAGATCTATGATATCCGCAGCAAGGTATTGATTGCACCGTGGTGCAGTCATGGCACTCTCGGCATCCTGTAACGTTCGTTGATCTGGCAGCGTGGGATCTGGCAACATAGATCAGGCAGCGTGTATTAAATGATCTCGGCATAAGGACGCAGTCACCATGAATGAATACCCTCGACCTCCACACATCTATGATATACCTGTAGTTGATCTATTATAAAGCAGTTATACTACAGCGTGGGATCCGTGTTAATGCCACGTAACTGTAGGTGACAGCGTGGTAAAATCCAGCGTTGTCTATGAGAAGAAGCAGTCTTGACTACAGATCTCGGTGGTTCTTCTATAGATGTTTAAGTATATTGAATAACAGTATGAAGATAATCCAGTAACGTATCTATTGCAAACAGTGATCTGAATTACAAGAAGTGACAAGGGTAAGGATCTCGGTTGGATGAAAATCTCGAATGAAGGGACCGAGTTATCTCACACAATAGTCCTGAAATGTAGATCTCGGTGAAATCCATATGGCAGTACAAACATCTTGTACAGCAGTAACGTGGAGTATTAAATGATGTTCTAATATGCTATCACATGTATGGTTCAGTGCTCTTTCAATGAGAATATTTCGGTGCTACTACAACAAGGGTTTTTAGTGCAGACACTGTGATGAAGTCTCACCACAGTGCCACAGTCCCGGTGAAATCTCAGTAAAGGATTTCGGTGCTATCTAAGGGACAAGGTCTTGTTACTATCTCAAGAAAAAGTCTCGGTGCTACCACAAAGGACAGTGACTTCAATTCGGTGTTGTGATTTCAGTTTCGGTGTTATTGCAGAAGTAGAGGTTCAGTGTCATTGTAGAGATAAACTCAGTGACCACAAGATTCGGTACTATTAGAGTGACCTCAGTTTGGTGCCATCACATGACCACTATGATAGGACGTTCTACTTCTACAACCTTAGTGATGCATGAGATCAAGAGCAGCATGATGATGCATGATGCATATGCAGTGGTGCAGCTTGAGAACTTGATGTAGGATGATGATAGGTGAAGGAGTCACCTTGGAGGATCAGTTGAAGCAGAATGTCTTCAACTGATCTCATCGTTATAGGAGATGATCTATGCTCAGATCTAGACAAGTCAAAGTGTTGACTTCTGTTGTAAATGGACACCCTCGAAGATGCTGAGGGTCATGCTGCCCCAAGGGGAACATTCCGAGAAAGCAAGAAGCCGTGTAGATACCAAGGGTATCTAGCTGCCATGAGTACTATTATACAATTTGAACCTGGATCTTTTGAGGAAGCCATCAAGCATCAAGTCTGGAAGGATGCTATGCATGAAGAATATGAGGCTATTATGAAGAATGATGTCTGAGATGTGGTCCCGAGACCGAAGGAAAAATCTGTTGTCACCGCTAAATGGCTCTACAAGATTAAACATGGATCTGATGGGAGTGCTGAAAAGTTTAAGGCAAGATTTGTTGCCCGTGGCTTCTCTCAAAAGGAAGGAATTGACTATGACGATATATTTGCACCTGTGGCTCGATATACCACCATCCGATCCATCATAGCCCTTGCTGCTACGCAAGGATGGAGTCTTCATCAGATGGATGTCAAGACCGCTTTTCTGCATGGTGCAATAAAGGAAGAGGTGTATGTAGAACAACCTCTGGGATTTGAAGTTCAAGATCGAGACACTTATGTCTGCAGGTTGAAGAAAGCCCTCTATGGGTTAAAGCAAGCACCCAGAGCTTGGTATGAGAGGATGGATAGTTACTTGATGAAGCTGGGCTTCACTCGAAGCAATGCTGATCCAAACCTTTACTTTAAGGTTGAGGAAGGAAAGCCTCTCATTCTAGTGCTGTATGTGGACGACCTCTTCCTGACAGGTGATGACCCTCTCATTCATCAATGTAAGAGGGAGCTTGCTGCTGAGTTCGAGATGAAAGACCTAGGACTGATACACTATTTCCTAGGCCTGGAGGTCTGGCAGAGACCTGGAGAGATTTTCCTTTCTCAAGGAAAGTATATTGTGAAGCTTCTGGAAAGATTTGGGATGGTGGACTGTAAGTCCGTGTCGACACCAATGGAACTCAACTTTAAGAAGTTGAGTGGCAGCGTTGCAGGGCCTATCTTGGTCAATCCTACTGAGTATCGTCAACTCATAGGAGCTTTAATGTTCTTAGTGAACACCCGTCCGGACATATGTTTTGCAGTGAATACTTTGAGTCAACAGATGGTTGAGCCTCATCATTTTCACTGGGTTGGTGCCAGGAATCTTTTGAGATATCTTCGGGGCACGATAAACCATGGGCTGAAATACACTGCCGGGAGTGTGATACTCCGAGGATATACTGATGCCGATTGGGCTGGCAGTGTGGTGGATCGTAAGAGCACATCTGGATGCTGTTTCAATCTTGGTTCTGCTTCGATCTCATGGATGAGCAGGAAGCAGAAGTCGGTGGCTTTGAGCACCGCGGAGGCCGAATACATTGTTGTTAGTATGGCCTGTTGTGAAGCAGTTTGGTTGAGGAAGCTCTTTAGTGAGCTGTTCCAACATGTGCTAGATACCACTGTAATACTCTGTGATAATCAGAGTGGGATTCGTATGACTAAGAATCCTGTGTTCCACGACCGATCCAAGCATATTGATATCAAGTACCACTTTATCCGGGATATGGTACAGCGAGGCGCCGTAAGGCTCGATCATATAGGAACTGATGAGCAGGTCGCGGATATTCTCACTAAGCCCCTGGGGAAGGTCAAGTTCCTAACCTTCCGTGAGAGTCTTGGTGTCGTGGAAAGACCCTATGATGTGGGTCCTGTTGGACGATGAGCTCTGGGAGCTCTGGGGGGCTTTGGGGATAGCTTCTCGGAGCTATAAGCACTCATAATGCTTCTGCCCCACCCTTGTGATTATTGAGCTGGTTCGCCACTCATTTAATCTGTGCCCCGTATGCATCCTACCCATTGAGTTCAGGGCTCATGGGAAGTACCTCTCATTTGGCCAATGAGGTGTGGAAAAGCTAGAGACTATTAGCAAAGACTGATGGACGCATCAGAGATTGCCGTACTCTCTATCTAGGATGGCATGGTCCAACCACTTGATCTGGGATCAAGATTTGTGAGGTCTGGGACCTCTGGACTGATTATGTCAGTCGGGGAATGATGTCTTTGTGACTGACCCACTTCTGTTCTGAAATAAAGAAGCCAGCAAAGCAAGTTTCGGCGGGATGACTCACGATGTTAATTGCACTAATAGATGGAGTTCTCCCTAGTTGAGAGGGAGTGTTAAAATTGGACAACTAGGTCCAAACTCCATGTTCTGATGCTCAGATTAAGAGGCTAATATTTTTGTTGGATTCCTCTTTCTGAGAGGTGTAAAATCCATATAAAAATAGTCTTAATCCGATGAGCAGAACTTATATTTTGAATTTATTATTCTTAATAAATTATATGTGCAAGGTCAGCCAGTTTTGTAATGTAGGCTCACATGCCCAACAGATGTGTCACACACCCTCTTTGATGGATATATATATATACAGGAAAAGTTGGAGAGAATTTGAACACAACAACTCACATCTTCCTCTCTCGTCCTAAAAGTACGAGCTACCTGGAGGGTTGTTGTGACACATGCTGGGCTGGCTGACCAAAGGAGACTTTGCTGGTTGAAGCATCCTGTTGACCGCCGAAACGAACACATACATTTTTCTTGTTTCTGATTTGTCTTCTGTAAGATCTGCTTATATGTTCTATCTGCATTTTGCTTATCTACTTGTATGATTGCTGTGAGAAAAGTGAAATTGCTCTTAGCATAGAACATCCTCAAAACTTAACAATATGTCTTGAGGGTAGGAGGGAGTGAAAGAAGGTTGGGGAAGCCTCCTAGCCAAGCCAAGGACATCTCGAAGGTCTGTCTTGCACCAAGATGAATGCCTACGATGTCCTTAATTGTCTAAACAGAGTGACTGTGGAAACAGAGTTTTGAGGGCAAAATTGAAGGGTGGAAGGAGAAGATGGAGAAGTCTAAGTGGAGATGGAGTCTAAGTCTAAGGAGGTGCTCTCCCCTGTAGATCAACACAACCCTGAAAATAGCCACATGTATGCATCGATTGATCATTAACACAGTGATATAAACTATGATGGAAAAGATGAGTTGAATTTCAATAACATTTATTCTATGCCACAACACTATTTTGATCACTAAACTAACTCTTAAGTTGCAGAAAGTAAATATGAAGGAAAAATAACATCTATTTGTTTCCAATAAATCATAAACAAAATGTTTTTCGACTTAGATTGTAAATCTTTCCAAACATTCCCCCACAAGAGAGGTAATAGGGAAGCCTGCAATCACAGGTTTTTATAGCTTAACATCTATTACAAGCAAAGAAAGACATGAAATGCTTTAAACTAAGAACAAGATAGAAATACAAAAGAGGGACCAAAGCCTCTAGGTTGGGCCCAAACCCAAGGGTTTTAGCCCTCTAACACTAGCTCAGATGCATCTTAATAACCAACTTCTCATTATCAGAAAATAGTAGTCTCATACATCATATGAAAGTTAACAATGGCAATGTCAAACCCTAGGCTGAATAGCTACTCCTATCTGAATCAAAAATTCGAATCGTAATGAGCCTTTCAGCTCGTTTATTTATACAAAAGGGTAGTTGATAGCAGCTCCCTTGAAAATAGGAGTGATTCCCTCCTTGATCTTGAAAATTGTGGATCTTGTCCTCCTTGAGCTTCTCATGCACTTGGAGTTACTCGTCTATCAATGAATTCGAGCTTGTGAGTGAGGATTTGGTGATCTCAAGCCGAGTTAGAGAGTTAAGGAGGTGGACAAGCCTCCCTAGATTCCCTCTTGATTGTCTTCATCAAGCCCCTGCATAGTAAATGCCTCAAAAATGCTTCTTTTCCTGCAATTTAATCACATTAGGCCACATACTATGACAAAAGCCTTTTACTCTTCTTACGAAGTTTATTATAACCAAAAATGTGAATAAATGTGAGAAAATGATAGTTTTAAGGCTGGAAGATGCATAATGAACTTCAAGATATACCTATTGATGGGACTCATCAAGTTGTTTGATGAAAAGAATACAATAATAATCAAGGTGAAAAAGAAGCTAATCAAGATAAGTAAAAATACATCCAAAAAATTTATCGAAGTGAGAGAAATCACATAACCTAGTTGCCCTAGATTTCTCAACATGGTATCAGAGCTAAGGTGACAAGACAAGGAAAGGCAGCTTAAAGAAGGACACTCAAGGACTGAAGCACTAGAAGATCATCAAGAGCATCAATCATCAAGAAGGACCATTCATCTCAAGGATCATCACATCCCAAAGGAAGAAGACCTCAAAACCCTAGCTCATCCGAAGAAGGGTTCTACATTTGAAGCATTCTTGAGAAGCTCATACATTCCTCAATCATCATCACAAAGAAGATCTCAAGGACTCTTTCTCATCTCAAAGAAGGACTTCACATTGGAGCATCTTGAAGCCTCTACATCAAAGAAAAGCAAGGAGAAGGCGTTGTCATCATCATCTAGAATTCAAGGTGATCTCCCTCTCTGAAAGCCAAGGATCACTCTTGAAGGAAGACAACTTCATCAAAGAAGACATCTTCTATCATCAACATCATCAAGAAAGGCATCAAGCTCAAGATTTCATCACTAAGGAGCAACTTCAGCTGACAAGTAAGTATCTTTATATCTATATTTGAATCTATCAAAATGACTTCATTTTGCAAGGAAAGCAACAAATTGGTTGGGTCAACAAACTATCTTGCATGGAAGAAGAGGACAGATTTAATCCTCATAGAAAATGAAGTCATTGATCATGTTAAGGGTTTAATTGTCAACCTCCAAAGGAAGAAGCCCAAGCTCTAGCAAAATACATAAAGGAGGAAATAAGGGCTCAAAGTATCCTTATAGAATCAAGGATTCTCGCATCCCATATGTAGCGAAGTTATAAAATTCAAAAGACATATGACAAACTGGTAAAATTATTCTCCCTAAGTACTACAAGAGAAGTAACATCACTAAGAACCGAGCTCTACAAGATGAAGATATCAAAGGAAGAAGGAATAGCCTCATACTTTATGAGGGTGTCTGAAATACAAGACAAACTGCAAGAGTTGGGGGAAATAAAATCCTAAAAGAATGTTTGAATAAATTCAGAATGAGCAAACAGCTCAATGATAATACAGAGATATTTACAATAATAGAAACATCAGGTTTCTATGTAGAATATGGAAACACTCAGTTTCGTCTAAGAAACTGCTTAAAAGAAAAATAGCAACATCTAAAAGACTGAGTATTAAATACTAAATAGGAATATTCTAATACCCTCCCTTAATACTCAATCTATTTACAACACCAATAGACCCTCTGAATTTTACAAATTTATCAGGACCAAGAGGCTTGGTGAAGATGTCGGCGGGCTGCTCTGTTGTGCGAACATATTGCAACTGAACTGAGCCGTCTTCAACAAGCTGGCGAATGTAGTGGCAATGAGTTTCCACATGCTTTGTTCGTTCATGAAAGACTGGATTCTTGGCAAGTTTGAGCACTCCCTGATTATCACAAAACAAAGAAGTAGGCCCTGTCTGGGAAACATGCATATCTGCCAGCATACGTCGAAGCCAAACTGCCTCACAGGATGCCTTAACTGCTCCCCGATACTCTGCTTCTGTTGAGAAGAGAGCCACTGCCTGTTGCTTCTTACTAGTCCAAGTAACAGCACCGGATCCTAAATTAAACACATACCCAGCTGTAGATTTACGGTCATCAACCGAACCGGCCCAGTCAGAATCAGTGTAACCACTGAGTATAGGATTGGAACTTCGAGTGTATAGGAGGCCATAATCAGAAGTGCCACGCACATATCGTAGCACACGCTTTGCTGCTTGCCAATGATCAGCTTTAGGAGCGGACATGAAGCGAGAAATGTAGCTTACTGCAAAACTGATGTCAGGTCTGGTAGCAGTGAGATAGATGAGACTACCCACTAATTGCCTGAATAAAGTTTCATCCACAAGGAGAGAGGATGACTGAGCTGAAAGTTTGAGCCCTGGTTCCATAGGAGTCGTGGCCGGTTTGCAATCCTGCATTCTGAACCTGTCCACAAGATTTTTGGCATACTTGGACTGAGAGAGAAAGATCTGATTTTCAGTCTGCCAAACTTCAACCCCCAGACAGTAATGAAGAAGTCCCAAGTCTGTCATCTCAAAAGTTCTGCATAAATCTTGTTTGATCCCATGTCAAATGTGCAGAGCTGCCAGTAATGATAAGGTCATCCACATAGACAACCACAAACAAGATATCATCACCAGTATGCTTGATGTACAGGTTTGCATCAGATGGGCTCCGCTGAAAACCCTGATCTATCAGGTACTGATCAATTTTCATGTACCAAGCCCGAGGAGCTTGTTTCAATCCATAGATTGCTTTAGCTAACCGACACACTTTCTGTTCTTGACCAGCAACCTTGAATCCTGGAGGCTGCGTCATGTAGACTTCTTCTTGGAGATCACCATTTAGGAAAGCACTTTTTACATCCATCGGATGAACTTTCCAATTGAACTGCGCTGCTAGGGCAAGGACAAGCCTTATGGTACTCATCTTGGCTGTAGGAGCAAAAGTCTCCTCATAGTCGATGCCTTCCTTCTGTGAGAACCCTCGAGCCACAAGCCGAGCTTTATACTTGTCTATGGTTCCATCAGCTTTGTATTTCACTTTATACACCCATTTGCAGCCTATGGGCTTTTTTTCTGCAGGAAGATCAGAAAGTGTCCATGTGTGATTCTTCTGAAGACTCTGGAATTCGGCTTCCATAGCCTGTTCCCACTCAGATGTACCCTTAGCCTCTGAATAGGTTTGAGGCTCAAAAATACTGTGCAGGTTAGCCATAAGAGCAAAATTGACTGTAGACTGTTGTCTGTTCTTATGTCTAGAAGTTCTACCTTCAAGGAGCTCATCATCCCGGAGATCACCAATGGTTTTAGCCCACCATTTAGGTCGAAGAGTAGAAGAACCAATATCAAGAGTAGAGGAACCAATATCAGGAGGAGGTGGAGAAGACTCAAGAGCAATAGGGACCGTAAGAGGAGGGTTATTTTCTGGAGGAAGCTCAGATAGAGTAGTATCAAATACTGATGCTACATCATCCCTCCCATCAGGTGAACCGACCGGAAGACGAACACTGTGAGGCTGATCCTCAGAACACTGCTCAGAAGAAGAAGACTGAAAGAATCCTCTCTCTTCATCAAATACTACATCCCGACTGAAGCTAAGACGACCAGTGGCTATATCTATCAGCCTATAGGCCTTATGATGATCATTGTACCCTGTCATCATGAGTTTCTGGCTTTTGGAATCCAATTTAGAGCGCTTAGCAGCTGGAATCCAAACATATGCAACTGAGCCAAATACTTTGAGATGACTGATCTTAGGCTTACGGCCAGACCAAACCTCTTCAGGAGTCTTCCCTGTAACAGCCTGAGTGGGTGATCGGTTAAGAAGGTAAACTGCAGTAAATACTGCTTCAGCCCAGAATCTGTTTGGAACACTCCTGTGTTGTAACATGGAACGAGCCATTTCAACAACCGTGCGGTTGCGACGCTCGACAACACTGTTCTGCTGGGGAGTGTAAGGAGTGGTTAATTGACGTTTGATGCCATGAATATCACAGAAGTTGGCAAAAGCTGAGGAACAAAATTCCCCTCCATTGTCGGTCCTAAGGGTCATGATATTACAACCAGATTCTTTTTCAACTAAGGTTTTAAACTTCTGAAAGGTACTAAGAGCATCAGATTTATTTTTTAGAAAATACACCCACATCTTTCTACTGAAATCATCTACAATAAGTAAAAAATATTTGCAAGCAGTGATAGAAGCTGTATTCATAGGACCACAAATATCAGCATGAAGTAACTGAAGTACCTTAGATGCGCGCCAAGATTCTCCATCTTTGAATGAAGACCGATGTTGCTTTCCCGCTTGACAGGCGCTGCATACCCCCAACTGCTGAGTCTGAATATCAGGTAATCCTGACACAAGTCCCTCCCGAGAGAGCTGAGAGAGATACTGCATATTTAGATGCCCATATCGCTGATGCCATAGAGTGCTGATGGGAGAGACACGTGCTGCTAGAGCCACTTCTGGAGAGTCACCGGTATCAAGTAGCCTGTATAGACCATGGTCCTCTAGGCCAACAGCAACTGTTAGACTGGTCTCCCTGTCAATGATGGAGCACTTGTGTGCACTGAACACAACATCAAGCTGAGGAGAATTCCTCATAATCTGGCTGACAGATAGCAGATTAATTTCCATACCAGGAACATAGTATACATTCAGAAATATGAGTGTGCGTCCACCAGACTGAATTTGAACTGTACCTCTGCCAGCTACTGTGTACTTCTCACCTCCGCCAAATACCACAGAATCACTGAAAGGTGAGAAGTCAATAAACCAGTCACGCCTGTGAGAGAAATGGCGTGATGCACCAGAATCAATGTACCATGCAGAGGAAGGAACATGATCTGAAGACCTTTTAGCCATAAAGGCGTAAAAGGCAGACTCTGTCTGCTCAGAATGCTCTGCAACATTTGCTGTCTGATGTGGCCCTCCCTGTTTCTTCTGTTCAGAAGCAATCCTTTGTCGGCAATCTTTCTTCATGTGACCGAACCTATGACAGTAATTACACTGCACACTTTTCTTCCTAGCAGGATCAAAAGGCTGAGAAGAACCTTTCTGCTGAAAGGACTGAGAGGACTGATATTTTGCAGCAAATGCATTTTCCGAGGACACTGATGAAGCACTACTACCAAACTGTTGTTTCCACCGATCCTGCTGCAGAAGTTTGGTACATAATTCTGGAAACTTCAGATCAACATTTGTGGTGGTTATGTTGAGTGTTTCGATGAAGTGTTCATAAGATTTCAGTAAACTTTTCAAAGTAATGACTACCATATCTTCTTCCTCCATGGTCCGACCAATGGCTTCGAGCTGATCTCGAATGTCTTTAATTTTGTTGAGATGTTCCTGTAAAGACATATGTTCGTCCATCATGATGGAGAACAACTGATTTTTGAGAAAAAAAGCTCTGCTTTTGTCAGATGTCTCGTGCAGTTCTTTCAACTGTTGCCAGATTTCGGCAGCTGTCTTGCCAGAAGGAATCTGTGGTGACTGATCATCAGCGACAGAGAGCTTGAGAAGCATAACAGCCTCTCGATTTCGATCATCAAATTTATCTTGATCGGTACCAGCGGTACCGGGACGAAGCTCTTTGCCCAAAATGAGCTGATCAAGACGCCTGTATTCAAAAATGGTCAACATTCTTTGTTTCCAAATGTTATAGTTGCTGCCATTAAAGCGTTGATTTCCTTCTAACATCAGATTGGTGAGCGTGGCCATTTTCCCAAAGAAAATACAGAAGGCTGACACAAAAAAAATGTAGCTGCCTGCTTATCCTGGTGTAAATCAAAACAGAAAATATTTACCCAGCAAAAATATATCTCCCCAGTCTAGCAATAGAGCAGGTTCCACTGCTGTAGCTGTACCCTTCTTTTAAATTTTACAATAAATATTCACGATGGAAAAAATCCGCTGTCTTGTATATGATACCTTGGACACAGTTGTATTCAATAGATTGGAGCGATCATCTGAAATATCCCAAATTGGGAAAACTGTCGGCAGACAAGATCGTTGATGTTAAAACAAATACGTAGATTGAACAAAGTGAACCCACGTGAGCCGTCGAATGCCGTCAAGGCTTCACGACTCTGCTACGATTTTTCCCGGTCTCTTCTTGCTGGATCTCTGAAAAAAAAACGCTGCTGCTTCACAGTAATTATTTATCGGTCTTCTTGCTGGATCTCTGATACAAAACGCTTTACCGAAGAAATAGCCGGATTCGAAATGTCGGACTTTAATTTCAAGGCGATTTCACAATTCTGAGCCGGAAAGCCGTCCAGTTTTAATTCACGATTTCACGATTCCAAGCCGGAAAGCCAAAATGACTTTCACGATTCCGAGCAAACTGGCCAGCCAAAAAACAAATCCCGCTCCCACGAAACGGTCACCGCCACAAAGTTAATTCCTCAGAAAAATGATCATGCAGGAGAAGAATCCATTTTTGTATCGAGATGGACGACTGTAAGCTTTTATCACAGCGAGCAAAGCCGAGGCTAAGACTCAGTGAAGGCTACCTGGCTTACAGAGGGCTCGACCTTAGAAAGGACTCAAGAGATTAAGATGCAGAGAGAATAACTGTTCAAGAAATCTCTTAACCTCGCTCTGATACCATAAAAGAATGTTTGAATAAATTCAGAATGAGCAAACAGCTCAATGATAATACAGAGATATTTACAATAATAGAAACATCAGGTTTCTATGTAGAATATGGAAACACTCAGTTTCGTCTAAGAAACTGCTTAAAAGAAAAAATAGCAACATCTAAAAGACTGAGTATTAAATACTAAATAGGAATATTCTAATAAATCCGATGAGGAAATGACCATTGTGGTGCTCAATGCACTACCAAAGGAATGGGGCAACTTCGTATCAAGCATTTATGGAAAGAAGGAAGCCACCCCATTCAATGAACTTTGGTCATTATGTAAGATTGAAGAAACCAGGTTGAAGGCAAAAAGTGACATGGGATCAAATGAACAAATTCAAGCATTTGCTGCCATGGCTAAGAGAAAAGGAAAGTTTGGGAAGTTTGGTCCTCAGAAAAAGAAGAAGAATATGTCAAAGATCCAATGCTATGGCTGTCAAGAATATGGGCATTACAAAAGAGATTGTCCAAAATTCAAGAAGGACAACAAAAGGAAAGAAAGAAATGAGGCTCATATCACTGAAGAAGTGGAAGAACCTGATGAGAAGAAATCCAAAGGGATAGATCTTCACTATTAGGGTTTCTCCAATACATAGCAAGGAGAAGTAGGAGGTGAAAAGACCTCCACCATGGCAGTCAAGATGAGAAGCATTATGACGAGATGCATCTTAGTAGAAGATGGCATCATACTAGAAGCATATCGTTGAAGCAAGAGCTCATGATATCATTAGAAAAGCTTGAAAGAATAGTTGAAGTAGAAGTCTACATGGATGTAGCAGTCATCATATAAAGGAAGTAGCTCTTGGTAACCTCATTGAAAGCATGTGTAGTGCATATGGTTGAAAGAAATTCATCTAGCATGATAGAAGGAATTCATCATACATCATCATCATGAGAAAGGAGTTTCTGCCGGATGAGGATAATCTACATCCTTTTTTGGAATCTTCATTAGAAGGTTCACCTCTCTTGGAGGAAGCATCTCGCTGAGAATTCCACCTTGTATCAGATTCATTGTTTAGAAGGATGATGATATGGTGACAAAGGAATGCAACATGTCGAGATGGTTGAAGTACTCTCAATCAAGAAAAGAAAGTTGTTGAAGGAAGCCTAGACCAAAAGGAGGAAATAGGTATGTATGCATGCATTTAATTGAGTCATGTCGTCATATGGTTGCATGGGTAAATGCTTTCTCTCATGAACATGATCAAAGAAAAGAGATCTCCTCCTTCAGAAAGATGCATGAATGCATGGTTGACATATTGACTAGATGAAATTAACATAATACGTCCTCATATGGAATATGAGGTGGTTGACAAAGATGAAGGAACTATGGATGAAAGTTCCTAGGGAGCAATATTTGAAGAAAGAAAGAAGAGATCGTGAAAGATGCAACCATGGTCACATAGTAAAGGAAATCAACATCGGATAACTAGAAGAATTGGCCATGACATCTCCATAGAGAAGGCATGAAGACCTTCTTCTTCATGATTTGAATCCTCTTCCTCCCTAGGACATTCTTTAAATACTGGAAGTTCTTCATCATCGAAGTCAATCAAGAGATCCTTAGATTTCTTGAATGCAATACTTTCATCAAAGATCACATCTCGGTTTACTTCATTTCAGTGCCCTTCCTTTATATAGATCTTATATGCCTTTGAAGTGTTACTATAGCCAACAAATATACCCTTCATGCTTGTAGGATCCAACTTCATTCTTTTATCTTTTAGAATGTGAATGTAGACAAGACAACCAAATATCCGAAGATGGTCTACACACGGTTTCTTCCCAGTGAATGCTTCCTTAGGAGTCATGTTGTCTAATGATCTGTGAAGACTTCGATTTTGAATGTAGACAGCAATTTTGGTTGCTTCACCCCACAGAAATTTAGGCAAGTCTTGATCATGTAACATGGCTCTAACACTTTCCTCAATCAAGCGATTCTTTCGTTCTGCTACTTCATTTTGCTCTGGATTATAAGGAACTATCAGCTCCCTCTTAATTACAGCCTCTATTATCTCCTTTGAAGTTTATTCTCCTCCATTGTTGGATCTTAGTACCTTTATGCTTCTTTCTGTAAGATTTTCTACTCCTGCTTTGAATTCTTGAAATTTTTTGAATACTTCATCCGTGGTCTTTACTAAATAGATCCAAGTTTGTAATATTCCTAATTAGCCATGGCTAATTGGAATATTCGATTTTGCTCAATTTTGCCTACTATAGTTATTTATAAATAAAAAAAGTGAGAAAAGGGGGTCATAACTCAATTTTGGAATAAAGTCACTCCCTAGTAGCACAACGTTGTGACTTAAAGGGGAAGCCAAGGGGGCCAAAGGACCACGTAGAGGAGAGGCCCACGTAGACACTTGGAGGGACTGCGTAGATGGATAGGAGCACGTGCCAAGAGGGAGGCTACATTGGAAGAGGTGGGCCTTAGGATTGAGATAGGCCAACGTTATAAAGGAGAGAGAAGCCTCCTCATTTTGGCATTCGATTATGAGCATTTGAGCTAGCCACTTCGACTTGGAGCACGCTGGCTGTTTAGCCTGTCTGCGGCACTATTTAGTGCACTAAGTGTCTCCTTTTGGAGATCTCACCCTTAGCCCTGGGGGACTTCAAGTGCCTACTCGGGCAAGGTATTTTCAGCAGTCTTTTTGCAGTAGTTTTGATCTTTGGCATTGAGGTGGAGCTGAGCATTGGAAGACTACGCAGTCTTGAGAGAGTGGGACACAATTCCTCTGGGCGCAGTTCCGGATTGAGGATTTGTGGAGGAGTTGAGCTGGGATATTGAGCAAGGGATCAGCGCTTGCATATTGGAGTGGTTTGGCAGAGTTTCAGGCAATATCTTGGAGGATTCTACTCAGTGGCACCGCCCAAGGGGGCGATTTTCGGGGGTCGACCATTTCAGAAAAGCTTTCTGGGTTTTCTAAGTAGGGGCGGATTCCAGAGTTTCAGCATCTTCTGAGGAGGGGAACAGTCCCAAATCCTCATTTGATTTGCAACAGTAGCAACAGCACGACAGTTTCCCAGCAGCATCCACGCAGAGGCCATTTCTTTGTTATTCTGAGTGTATTTCTTCACTTCCCTGGTGCAAGTCGAGGTGCCATCCTTCTGATCACCTCCTGTACTCATTCCATTACTCAATATAATAAAATGGCTTAGCATTTCTCTCTACATTTCTCGAGTATCTGCTTCTATTTCATGCTTATATTATTATATGTTACACCACTGTTATTTTTATCATTTTGAGTTTCCCGGTTATTATATTATTTGTGCGTATCTGGTTGGAGTTTACTGGGGTTTGGGGGAAAATCTCTGAAACGGGATATTACAGTGGTATCAGAGCATAGATCTGGCTCAGCCTGTGGCGCTAGGAATCTATGACACCGGGCGAAAAGCCCTACATCTGTTACAGAGGTAGGAGATACAGAGACACTGGGCGTAGGTTGGAGAACACCTACGGAGAGGGAGACTGTGTTCGGGTGGTGGACATAGAACAGGAGGAACCTGTGGTGGACGCAGAGCAGGAGGATCCGATGGCAGATGAGGACGGGAAGAGATTTGCGGACATGCTCCTCAAATCAGTGCAGGATCTGTCGAGGTAGATCGAGGTGATGGGGCAAATATTCACGGCGGTAGAGGCTAGACAGCGTGAGAACCCACGGGTTTTCCAGGTTGGTGAGGCATCGGGTACATCCCACCATTTTCCAGAGCAGGGAGCCACTCAGCGTGATACCACTTAGCGGATGGCCTCACATGCCCCTACAAGTTCTACCATGCCCACTTTCCTAGGAGCAGACACGGGGGCCGGAGCCCAACAGGAGGCAGAGCCCGGTCATATGGGTGATTATTTTGCAGAGTACCAGGCCTATGGGCAGGAGTTCAGGGATGCTCTCTCATTCAGAGAGTTTGTTCAGCTCCAGCGGGATAGCAGACCCCGTGACCATCACAGAGGACACCGGCATTATCACGATGGAGACACCCACCGCACAGCTAGTAGATTCCACTTGCCTACGTTTGATGGTTCATTAAACAGTTCGGCAAGGTCTTGGGTGGAGAAGCTGGACATCTATTTCCAGCTTAACCAGATGTCGGAGGTAGAGTCCATCAAGGTGGCGACATTACATTTGGATGGTGAGGCCCAGGATTGGTGGTTCCATGGGATGGTTACACTCGGACATTCCACAGTGATGACATATGCCGAGTTCACCAGGAGATTGATGGAGAGGTTTGACCGGAGGGATCCAGAGCAGCACTTTGTTGAGCTGATGAGGCTCAAACAGACAGGGAGCCCAAAGACCTACATTGCAGACTTCTTGAGGATTTCAGTGATGGTGCCAGATCTATCCACAGCACGGAGGATCTACATGTTTGTTGAGGGGTTAGAAGAGCCACTTCAGGGTCTAGTCAGTTCCACTAGACCAGCCACACTCCAGGATGATATCAGCAGGACCCGGGACTTACAGGATGCCTTACCCAGGACCCAGACACCTTACCCCCAAAAACAGGGTTTCCAGCCTAAGGGGAAGGACGTGAGGATTCCGCCTCCAAAGGGGAATCCAGGACGAGCACAAATTGATGATGACGCCAGGAGGGAGTTGAAGAAGAAGCAGTTGTGCTTTACCTTTCGGGAGACGTGGGCACCAAGACATAGATGTGCTGCTGGCAAAGCACACTTTATTGAGGTCTTCTCCGAGAGCAGCGAGGAAGAGGATGAGGAGGATGATGTGGAGGCAGGAGATAGTCATGTCGTGCAAGGTCCCTTGCCGCCTCCACCACCAGCAGCAGGTGGTGCAGCTTTTGCACCTACCGGAGGAGCCCTTGCAGCATTGCGAGGAGTTCCCAAGTATTTGACGCTGCGCGTACGGGGGACAGTACGTGGCCAGCGAGTATCAGTTTTGGTTAACAGTGGGGCAACCCACAACTTCATCGATGCACAGATGGTTGAGCGGAGAGGTATACAGACAGAGAGCTTTAATGGATTTTCAGTTTTGGTCCCAAGAGATCAGACCATGGTGTATGCTCGTTATGTCCCAGAGTTATCAGTGACGATGGGCACCTACACACTCACTGACCACTTTTTCGTGGTCAATATTCCGGACACCAACGTAGTATTGGGTGTTCAGTGGCTTATCACTCTAGGGAAGGTCACAACAGATTGGAAGGCCCTAGAGATGGAGTGGGATGATGAGAAGATAGGGAGGCATGAGAAGATACGGGGACAGCACACATATCCGCCTCAGACTGTTTCGGCTCATCGGATGGAGGCAGTCTTCCGGAAGGGAGACACAGAGTGGGCAGTGGCGCTGCATGCATCAGAGGCAGGGACTACAGGGCAGACAGTGCACCCAGAGATACAGTCCATCCTTAACCGGTATGCCATAGTATTTGGGGAGATTCCGCAGGACAGCCACTGGATCGGGGGTTTGAGCACACCATTGAGCTTGAGCAGGGCATACAGGTAGTGATTACTACCCCCTATAGGCATCCCAAGGCCTATCGGGATGAGATTGAGTGGGCCATTCAGGAGTTGCTGACTCTTGGGCACATTCAGCCGAGCACGAGTCCTTTTGCTTCTTCCGTGGTGTTGGTGAATAAGAAGGACTGCACATTGAGGATGTGCATTCACTATAGGGCCCTGAACAAGAAGACACCGAAGAACAGGTACCCCATACCCAGGATCGATGAGTTGATGGATGAGTTGAGAGGAGCACGGTTCTTCTCAAAGATTGATTTGAGATCTGGGTACCATCAGATTCGCGTGAGGGAACAAGACATTCCCAAGACCGCCTTCAGGTGTCACTATGGGCACTTTGAGTTTTTGGTGATGCCCTTTGGGCTAACCAACGCCCCAGCTACATTCCAGTCTTGCATGAATCACATCTTCCGCAGTCACTTAAGGAAGTTTGTGTTGGTGTTCTTTGATGATATCCTCATTTACAACAGGACTTGGGAGGAGCATCTCTAGCACATTGAGACAGTATTGCGCATCTTGGAGGAGCAGCAGTTCTATGCCAAGCTCTCCAAGTGTGAGTTTGTGTTGACAGAGATGTTATACTTGGGACACATCATAGGGGTGGACGGAGTGAGAAACCACGAGGAGAAGATCAGGGCCATCAGAGATTAGCCGAAGCCGAGGAATGTGACAGAACTTCGAGGATTCATTGGCATTTGTACTTACTACCAGAAGTTCGTCAAGAGTTTCTCACAGCTTGCTGCACCCCTTACAGAACTGACAAGGACAAGGGCATTCAGTTGGTCGGATACAACGCAGCGAGCCTTTGACAAGCTCAAGGAGGTTATGAGCAGCTGCCCAGTGCTTGCATTGCCAGATTTTACGCAGCCATTTGCTTTGGAGTCTGATGCGTCGGGAGAGGGGATCGGCGCAGTGTTGATGCAAGGAGGTCACCCTATAGCCTTTGAGAGTCGGAAGCTCCTTCCGCACGAGAGGTTGTATTCTATATACGACAAGGAGATGTTGGCCATCATGCATGCATTGGCCAAGTTCCAGCAGTATTTAGTGTGTAACAGGTTCAGGGTAAGGACTGATCACAACAGCCTTAGGTTCTTTTTGGAGCAGAAGAAACTACAGAAGAGGCAGCAGAAGTGGATCAGAAAGATCCAAACATATGACTTTGACATTGAGTATATCAAGGGTAAGAACAACGTGTTAGCAGATGCCCTCTCACCTAGACCAGCCACGTTGTCTCTTATGAGCTTGGATGCAGACTGGAGGGCTCAACTCTTAGTAGAGTACTCCAAGGAATGATTTGCATGTGAGGTTCTGGATGAGAAGGTGGCGGATGACAGGTACAGGGTGGTCAATGAGATCATCTATTACAGGGACCGGATCTTCTTGACTGAGGGGTCTCAGCTCAACAAGAAGATACTCCAGGCATCACATGATTCACCATTGGCCGACCATCAGGGGTTTACCAAAACCTACAAGGCCATTAGAGAGAGGTTTTCATGGAAGGGCCTCAAGGAGGACGTACTCCAGCATGTCCGGGAGTGCAATGTTTGCCTGAGGAACAAGGGGGAGATGAGCCATCCCGCAGCATTATTGCAGCCTCTTCCCATTTTGGAGGGGAAATGGGAGTGTATTACGATGGACTTCATCACTGGGTTGCCCATGGTACAGGGCAAGGATTACATCTTTGTCGTCGTTGATCGGCTGACAAAGTACGCACATTTTTTCGCCATATCCGCACACTACACAACAGCGCAGGTGGCTGAGCTATTCTTCAGAGAGGTCTTTAGGCTACATGGTCTTCCTAAGAACATCACCGGTGACAGGGACAGCCGTTTCATGGGCGGGTTTTGGCAGGAGCATTTTCGGCTAGTGGGGACGGAGTTGACACCGAGTACCAGTTATCACCCACAGACAGACGGGCAGACAAAGATAGTTAACAAGTGGCTGGAGGGCTATTTGCGTAACTATGTCAGTGGGCAGCAGAGAGCATGGCTGAAGTGGCTGCATCTGGGGGACTACTGCTACAACACTACACATCACATGTCCATCGGTATGTCACCATTCTATGCTTTGTATGGATATCATCCCTTATCTTTTGCTGATGTGATGTTTGGTGCTAGCAAGGCTCCGAGAGCCAAGATTTGGATCCAAGAGAGTCAGGATATTCTCCGAGCTCTCAAGGATAATATGGCTACAGCGCAGAACAAGCAGAAGCTGTATGCTCACAGGGGTCGGGTGGAGAGACAGTTTGAGGTAGGGGACTTGGTCTACCTATGATTACAGCCATATCGACAGTCCTCGCTGAAACAGAAGGGGGCTGAGAAGCTCAAGCCCCGCTTTTATGGGCCATACAGGGTGATACGCAGGATTGGACAGGTTGCATATGAGTTGGAGCTGCCCCAAGGCAGCAAGATTCATAACGTCTTTCATGTATCATGCCTGAAGAAGGCATTGGGACAGCATGTGAGAGTGACAGATGAGCTACCACCCACGGACGATGAGGAGCATTTGGTGTTGCAGCCAGAGGCTATTATTGATACCAGGGAAAGGCAACTGCAGAGCAGGACGATCTGGGAATTCTTGGTGAGGTGGAAGAATTTACCGAATGAGGATGCCACTTGGAAGAGTGAGAAAATTTTGCAGCATGCATCACTTCAGTTGCTTGAGGACAAGCAACATTTTGTCGGGGGAGACTGTAATATTCCTAATTAGCCATGGCTAATTAGAATATTCGATTTTGCTCAATTTTGCCTACTATAGTTATTTATAAATAAAAAAAAGTGAGGAAAGGGGGTCATAACTCACTTTTGGAATAAAGTCACTCCCTAGTAGCACAACGTTGTGACTTAAAGGGGGAGCCAAGGGGGCCAAAGGACCACGTAGAGGAGGGGCCCACATAGACACTTGCAGGGACTGTGCAGATGGATAGGAGCACGTGCCAAGAGGGAGGCTACGTTGGAAGAGGTGGGCCTTAGGGTTGAGATAGGCCAACACTATAAAGGAGAGAGGAGCCTCCTCATTTTGGCATTCGATTATGAGCATTTGAGCTAGTCACTTCGACTTGGAGCACGCTAGCTGTTTAGCCTATCTGCAGCACTGTTTAGTGCACTGAGTGTCTCCGTTCGGAGATCTCACCCTTAGCCTCGGGGGACTTTGAGTGCCTACTCGGGCAAGGTATTTTCAGCAGTATTTTTGCAGTAGTTTTGATCTTTGGCATTGAGGTGGAGCTGAGCATTGGAAGACTACGCAGTCTTGAGAGAGTGGGACGCAATTTCGGATTGAGGATTTGAGGAGGAGTTGAGCTGGGATATTGAGCAAGGGATCAACTCTTGCATATTGGAGTGGTTTGGCAGAGTTTCAGGCAGTATCTTGGAGGATTCTACTCAGTGGCAGCGCAGGGCCTTGCGATTTTCGGGGATCGGCCATTTCAGAAAAACTTTCTGGGTTTTTCTGGGTTTTCTGAGTAGGGGTGTATTCCAGAGTTTCAGCATCTTCTGAGGAGGGGAACAGCCCCAAATCCTCATTTGATTTCCAACAGTAACAGCAGCACGGCAGTTTCCCAGCAGCATCCACACAGAGGCCATTTCTTTGTTATTCTGAATGTATTTCTTCACTTGCCTGGTGCAAGTCGAGGTGCCATCCTTCTGATCACCTCCTGTACTCATTCCATTACTCAGTATAATAAAATGGCTTAGCATTTCTCTCTGCATTTCTCGAGTATCTGCTTATATTTCATGCTTATATTATTATATGTTACACCACTGTTATTTTTATCATTTTGAGTTTCCCGGTTATTATATTATTTGTGCGTATCTGGTTGGAGTTTACTAGGGTTTGGGGGAAAATCTCTGAAACGGGATATTACAAAGTTTTCTTTGAGTGGTCATTGATGAACGTTACATAATATAGATGACCTCCAAGAGACTTTGTAGACATAAGACCATAGACATCAAAGTGAATGAGATCCAGGATTTCTTTTGATCTTGAAGCACTGCTTCCAAATGGTTTCTTAACATTTTTACCTAATGCACATCCCTTTCATACTCCTTCATGATCCTCCTTAAGTTCAGGGATGCCATTCACCATTAAATTTAGAGTTGGTAAGATTTTGTAGTGAAGGTGTCCAAACCTTTTATGCCAAAGTTCACATGGACTAACTTCAATATGAACCAAGGCTTGAGAGAGAGGTGTCAGCAATCTGTTGAGTCTCCCTTCACGAATCCCAATGACTTTTTCATTGTTGATGCTAGAGTCTTTATCCCATACCATAACCTTTCCATCTATAAAAGTGACTCTATCTCCCTTATCCTCTAGACATGAAATAGAAAGTAAAAAAAAATTGCAAACCTGGTACGAATAGGATGTTATTAAGATGAATGTTTCCTCCATTCTCCAGCTCCAGCGAAGTTGATCCAATCCCTCTTACAGGATAGCTCTTCTTGTCTCCAAGTTCAACAAAGTAGGAAGTTTTTCCTCTTGATAGGGATTTTAGTTGTTTGTGCTCACCTGTCATATGTTTGGATGCTCCACTGTCAATTACCCATATGTTTTCATCTTCAAACGTACCTGTAAGGGTTGAGAATAGACCTTCGTCTTTTGTAGGAGAAGTCTTGGTCATGCGACTCTTCATAGATAATAATAGATTCCAAAATGCTTTGATGCCTTGCTTCAGGTGACTTGCCATCGTAGAGAATTGCTTCAATGACTTCTTCAAAGATGTAGTGATCTTCATCATGCCCTTTGTCAAACTTAGCTCTCATACCATGTTGAGAAATCTATAGGGTTATGATTAGGATGATTTCTCTTATACTTGATAACTTGTTGTGATGTATTTTTACTTTTTCTTATTTATTAGCTTCTTCTCTTATTATTATTTTTTTCTTATCATCAAAAAGCTATCAAAAACATGATGATCAATAATACACAAGAACACAGGATGTAAGCTGCAAGCCAGGGCTAAAACCTCTCCACTTGAGAGGAAAACTCACAAATATCTTCTCTTCTTATAGAGTTCAAATGATGAATTCCAAGACCTTTAGACCAAGACCAATACCCTTCATAGACCAAGTCAAACCTTCCAAATGATGTGCTTCTTCTATCCAAGACAAACCCAGTCAAATCTCTTCCAGTTGCACAACTCTGACCCCCAGCTACAAAATTTCGGCCTCACTGCAGGTTTGAAATTTTTGGCCCCTACAACAGTTGTTGCTTCCACACATGTGAGAAGATTTAGGGCTTCCAAGGCTCCCTTTAACCTTCACTTGGGTTGCTTCTCCTTCAAGGGCTTGTTAGTAACCTAGTAGTCCTTTCTTCGACCTTCTTTCTGCACTTTTCACAACTTCGACATTCCAGCTACAAAAGCCTAGCCTTCCTTTTTCACGTGTGAGAGAGAGAGAGATAACCCAAGAACTTCATCCTTCATACTTCTATCCTTCTTTGGTTGCCTTTCTTCTACTTCTTTGCTTAAATGAGGAGAAGTGAGTGAGTGTCCATTGAGGTTCGAGTTCCCTCCTATATATAAGCTTCCAAGGAGGCCGACTTCTTAGCTACTAGGCCGACTTGGTCTTGGAGGGTATTTTGACACTTTTAATAAAAAATAATTCTTTTGACATGTTACAATGTGCCCAATGGGGTCGTCTTCATATGACAATGGCTTTATTGACTTCTTAACACTAGGACAAACCCTAGAAGCACTCAATGGGTACTTGACCTTTAAATAAAATGACCTTGAGCATGAAACCCATGCTACAAAAATAACAATAATATTTTTTCTTTCTTTTTACAAAAAACAAGAATAAAAAATGCATTTCATATTTATGAAGACCGAACGTAGTTACACATTTCAACACATAGATCCCTTTGTGGATTGAATCCCTCTTGATCTAATAATCTATTTTTCGAAGTGCATTTGAGCTACAGGTTGCTCCAGCCCTTGGAAACCCCAAGTTCACAGACTATGAGGGGATAACACTTCGTTTGGCTTCAAGTCTTAATCTAATGAATATTTGATGCAGGAGGGTTTTGCCAAAATTTAAAATTTATTCAAATTCTCTCATTTATTTACTTGTGCTGCAAAGATTAATATGCTAATAAGAGCAATTTTATTTTTGTAAAATATTGTAAATAATATTTTAATCTAACCCCTGTATTTTAATACTAACCCATTATTTCTATTTTGTATAGTATTGGGGTTTTTGGGTTTTATTTGAATTTTTTGTATATATTGGGCATTTGGGCTTTCTATTTTTCATTTGTGCAGGTGATAGCTCAAGGGTTTGAAGCAGAAATCAAATTTTGGAGAGCCCTAGCCTCACCTAGCCTAAACAGCTAGGGTTTCAAGGGTTTCTAGGCCTTTAGAGAAGTCGTATAGCCCAAGTGTGAGGGCTTGATCCAAGGTCTTGAGGGCTAGATCCAGCCTTCCCAAGCTCAATTTGCTCAACGTCTAGCTTAGAAAGGAGGCTGCAACACTTGGAGGCATTTTTTGCAGTGCTTTTTGAGGTAAAAAATTATTTTTTTGTGGTTCCAAGGGTGTCGTGTGGATTTGTAGCCTCCTGGAGGCTGGCCACAACCCCTAAGCGGCCTCCCTCCCTTAGTCGTAGCCCTTCCAGGGCCTTTTTCCCTAGCGGAAACCCTTTTGAGGGCTTATCTTGGCAGCCGCGGACCTAAGGAGGGATTTTCCTCCTTGTCGCAGGCCTTACAAGGCTTTTCTTCCTTGCCGCGGGCCTTAGAGGTCTTTTCTTGGCAACCACGACCCTTTGTGGGCTTGTATCCCTAGGTCGTAAGCCTATTTGGCCTTCTCACCCTAGTCGCAAGCCTTATTAGGCCTTTATCCCCTAATTGCAATCCATTTTTGGCTCATTTTTGGCCTTTGGCAATTGATTTGGCACTAATATTTTGTGTTTGCAAGCTTATGGTAAGTTTGGCAAGGGTTTGAGTTGATTTCCATATCATTTTTTCCATTAACATATTGTACTTCAGGCTAATACTTGGTTTTGCAAGCCTACCATTGGTTTGAGGAAGGATTTCAAGGGTTTGAGGTCTCATTAGCCTATCAATTAGCCCTGGAAGCCCTAATCTCTATCATAAGAGGGCTGATCCATCAATTTTTCAAGCTAATAATTTGTGTTGCAAGTGTTTGAAGAAGCTCTAGTGCATATAAGAAGCTCATCTATCCATCCAACAAGGCCTCAAGGCCTAAGGGTTTGCCTCCTCTCCCCTCTTCTCCTCATTGTTTTCATGATCAGATCTGAAGTGACTTTGTAGCAGCAGTATTAGTCTCATATAATCATCTCTAAAAACTCTAAAATATCTTCACATAAGTCTAAGAACATTTCACACTTAACATAAAAGGCTAATCAACCTATATTCTCTTAATTGGTGATGTTCTAAATGATTTTATATAAGTGAAAAGAGGTCTAATATATGCTCATATGTCTGATATATACTTGTTTCAGTGGGAAGAAATCATCTTACTAAGGCCTAACATTCATAAGAAATCATTTCTAAGTCTTGGGAACTTTACCTCTCTTTGTAATCGTCCTAATTAGCCATGGCTAATTGGAATATTCGATTTTGCTCAATTTTGCCTTCTATAGTTATTTATAAATAAAAAGGTGAGGAAAGGGGGACATAACTCACTTTTTGAATGAAGTCACTCCATAGTAGCACAACATTGTAACTTAAGAGGGGAGCCAAGGGGGCCAAAGGAACACGTAGAGAAGGGGGCCCACGTAGACACTTGGAGGGACTGCGCAGATGGAGAGGAGCACGCGGCAAGAGAGGCTACGTTGGAGGAGGTGGGCCTTAGGGTTTGAGAGAAGCCAACACTATAAAGGAGAGAGGAGCCTCCTCATTTTGGCATTCGATTATGTTGCATTTGAGCTAGTCACTTCGACTTAGAGCACGTTGGCTGTTTAGCCTGTCTGCAACACTGTTTAGTGCATCGAGTATCTCCGTTCGGAGATCTCACCCTTAGCCCCGGGGGACTTCGAGTGCCTACTCGGGCAAGGTAGTTTCATCAGTCTTTTGCAGGAGGATCGATCTTTCGAGTTGAGGAGGAGCTGAGCATTTTGATGACTGCGCAGTCTTGAGAGAGGAGGATGCAGTCTCTTTTGGTAGGAGCTCCGGATTGGGTTTATGAGGAGGATTAGAGCTTGGAGATTGAGCAAGGGATCAGCCCTTGCATATTGGAGGATTTTAGCAGAGTCTCGGGCAGAGTTTTGGAGGATTCTCTTCAGTGGCAGCGCAAAGCCTTGAGGGATAGTGTAGATCCTCAAGGGGGTGATTTTCGAGGGTCAGCTATTTTAGGAAAGCTTTCTGGGCTTTTCTGGGTTTATTGAGCAGAGGTTGATTCCAGAGCTTCAGCATTTTCTGAGGAGGGTAATAGCCCCAAATCCTCGTTGGATTCCAGTAGTAGCAGCAGCATAGCAGTTCTCTGGCAGCTTGGACGCAGTTCAGAGAGAGGCCATTTCCTTACCATTCTGAGTGTATTTCTTCACTTGCCTTGTGCAAGTCGAGGTGCTATCTTTCTGATCACCTCTTGTACTCTTTCCATTACTCAATATAATAAAATGGCTTAGCAATTTTCTTTGAATTTCTTGAGTATCTGCTTATATTCCATGTTTACCTTATTGTAAGTTGCACTACTGTTATTTTTATCTCTTAGAGCTTCCCGGCTACTATACCACTTGTGTGTTTTTCTCCTATACTCTTAGACAGAGTCTGGAAAGGGCCAGGTAGCCTCCAAATCTCGTCCTCTTTTCAGAGGCGACATATCTGGTAAACGCTCTCCCAATCCATCTCTGGTTGGAGTTTGCTTGTGTTTGAGGGATATCCCTAAAAGGGGATATTACACTCTTGTTCGAAGTGCATAACAAAGTGTTAAGTAGACTACTCTTCTAGCATTTGGTATCTTATATTGGGCCGATTGCATAAGTTGTATCTTGCATTCATAGCACTCTTTTGTAGCACTCTTGCATTTCATTGATGTCCTATATTTTTGGAGATCATTGTCAGCAATCTCATTTCAAGAATAAGTGTGCTCTAATTGGCTCTCATAATAAGCATTGGTTTCATTATTGCAAGAAGTAAATCTAAATGGCATAAGTAATAATCTTAATCAATGTGGTGAATATCATTATTGTATCTCTTGTCTCTAATCAACATATCAAGTTTAGAGAGATTTTACCATTGATAATTGAGAGAGGTTGGTTCATTCATGAGATTTGCTGATAGTATTTTTTATTATTGAATATCATTGATGAGCATTTATTTATTGGAGTAATTCAAAGTTTTTTCCTTTTGAATGATATTTTCACTTTGATATTGCAAATTGGGCATCATATCTTGTGGCATTGTGATTTCAAGTTCCTCTTGCTAATAGTGCATTACAATAAGTGTTGTGGGATCAAATAAATCTTGTTGAGGAACTCATTTCGGTTAATAATCTCATCAAGGCAATCACTCACATCTTGCATTTCATTCTAAGACCTATGTCACATGGTTCGAGTTCGAATTGGAGTTCGACAACAATTAAGTTTGATTCGAATTCGAATTTTCTGATCAAGTTCGAATGAGGTTCGGCATTAGGTTCGACTATACATATTTTTCAATATATATATATATATATATATATATCTATATATGACCTCAGTCTAATGGAGTAGGAATAACCTTGTATAATGGACGTTGCAAAGATTGAAGGATTAGACATTCTCGGCATATCTGTTTTAGCATACAAATCTACCTAGACATATCACAATTGCACAGCTAGTGATCTCGACATACCTGTGAGGATCTCAGCTGAATGGAGTAGCAAAGATCTAGGAAAAAGGCACAGTGTCAATGGATCTCGCATAGCAGTCTTGGCATCAAGGCCTCGGTGATACTCCTGTAGAAGTCTAGACTCTAGACAAAGAAGAGTAGTGATAGAACCTCTCTCTCGGCCTAATAAGATTGATGTTAGACGTTGTCTCAATCACACACACACACACACACACACACACACACATACACACACACACACACACATATATATACTACAATTGTGGCACAATAACAAAGCCGCAGAAATGATCATTCTCGGAAGATACAATCCGTGCATAACAAAGAGCCACAGTAACCATTACAGTCTCGGAATAAATGAGACAGTAAGGACCTCAGTATAGTGAGGAATAGTATCTCATCTCGGTGGATCTATTTCTTAACAGTCAATGTATATATATATATATATATATATATGGAAAGATCTTCGGATCCCTCACTATCTTTACATGATCTCACTGTCTCGGTGTAAGAAAGATCACAATGATCCTGCAGTCATGGAATACACTCTCGCATGATCACAGTCAACATGATGGTCTAGAGTACAGTAATGAAGGTAGGATAAAATAGCGATCATGGCTGTCATAATGAAGTTCTCAGTGCATCATTAAAAAAGTCGAACCTTAAAAAATTCGTTAAAATTCGCCTTCAGGTTCGTTCAGGTTCGTTGAGGTTCGTTGAAGTTCGTTTAGGTTCGAGTTCGTTCAAGTTCGACTTGAGGTTCGAATTTCAGGTTTGGCGAACCTAAACAAATTTCAAAATTTTTTTTTCAGGTTCGCCGAATTTCGAACCTGAACCTTCAGGTTCGTCGAACCCTGTGACATAGTCTAAGACTACATGTGCACATTTAAAATATACATGTTGGAAATACTGAGGGGGGGGTGAATCAGTATTTCCAACAATTGTTACTTTACCAGTTTAGATCACTTATAAACAGAACACAAAATGAACAACATAGAATAAATAAATTTATTAATCAAAAATGACGAGGACACCAATCTTCTTCTTTACAATAAATCAATTACAATAATGTTTAGGGCTCCAACCCTAGATGAAGACACCAATCTTCAATGTACCGGGCTCTGACTTGTATGGTCCCAAGCTCCAACTTGGTCTTTATGAGGATCCAACCTCTAGGGCTCCAACCCTATCTTCCACAAGGATCCAACCTTGTCTTTAAGAGGCTCCAACTTCTAGGACTCCAACCCTCTCCACTAGCACAGGCTCCAACCTGAGCAACAAGCCTTGACAATCTTCAATACCGCTCTCAATCAATCTTCAAGAATCCTTCTCTTATCAATGACAACTTTAGCAACCATAAAAGGTGTCGCCAATACTCTTCATGATACCCAAACAATCTCTTCCAAGGTTACTCCATGAGGGATTTTAATCATGCATTAAGATCTCCAAGAATGTCTCCACGATCAGCTTTTACAAGAGTCTTCAGTAGGTCTTCCAGATATCTTCAATAAGCTACTCTAAGAGGGTCCAAACAATAATCCTCAAAGTATGCTCCAAATCTTCAACAGTCCTTCCCAAAACACTCCAACAAATCTTCAATAATGCTCTTAACAGGAAGGTCTGCTCAAGGAAGGCTGATCTTCTCCTAGATTTCTTCAATAATGATGCTTTCAAAAATACTCCAAGGATGCAAATTACAAGATTCCAAATTCTGTCCAAAAACCACCTTCAAATACTCTAACAAGGCCGTTCCAAGTGTTGTAAGTCTGTTTTAAAGTGGCCTAACAATGGCACAAGGCTGTTTCAAAAATATCACCAAGTTCTCTTCAAAATGCCCACAAAATAAGCCAAAAATGTCTGCTCCCTTCTTTTGTTCAAAGATATGCTACTCAAGGTCTTCAAAACAACGCTAATATTATGCTTTCAACCTTCCAACCAGAGTCTTCAATGTCTGCAAGACAAATTCAAAACCATGCCTCCAAGGTCTGCAATACCCAGCCAATACTTGTGCTTCCAATCTTCCAACCAAGCAGATCCAAGAAGATGTCTCCTTAAGTCTGCAAGAAGATGCTCTATCAGTTCCCTTCTTAAGTCTGCAAAGAATGCTCTCACAGGTTTGTTTTGCTGCCCTTCAATTGATCAAAGTCTGCTGTCAATTGGTAAGGTCTTCAAGAATGCAATCCAAGTCAAGGTCTGCAACCAATCCTTCAGAGATGCTGCTCTAAAGATGGAGGTCTTTTAGCCTTGTAAGAAGTCTAAGACAGAAGTTTGTCTCAAGAGGAAGAGGCCTGCTCCTTAACCCAAGGTCTGCTGTACTAAAAAAATTTAAAAATCTGCTGATGACTGAAATCCGAGTTCTGCTTCTAAAAGGCCTTCTATTTACTCTGAAAAATTGTATCTTTCACTGTGTTCACAACAGAGATTCACAAACTTCAATTTCTCCCTAAATTTTGCTCCAAATCCGTGTTACCCTTCTCCACACAACTGCATCTCTTTTGCTGTACCTTCTAGGCCTTACCACTCACAGTTTTAGGCCTTGGAAACCTCCACAAGGCACCCTACAACCCACAGTTTGATACAGCAAGAGTTCCGCACTTTGTTCAAGGGTTACACCCTTTACTCCACCTGCACTAGTCTCTGTGCACCTGCGGATTGAAGAGAAGGCCCTACACTAGGCCTCTCAGCCATCAAACAAGTCCTCCACACAATGCTGCACCTGCGGGCCTGAAACCTTACCTCAGACCCTTGCAAATTTCTTACAGATCCGAAATTCATACTCAAATGGATGATATCGGTTGGCTATATATAGTGGTCTTGTAAAATAGAAGAGACATGTCTATTTGTAAAGGCCATGAGCCTACATAAGTAGGCTCGTTTATATGAGCAGTTTGACAATTCGAGCTTAGAAAAAGCATCTCTCAAGAGACAAGAAGTTTGGAGGCAAGCTTATACTCATTGGAAAGCTACAAATCTCCTCTACATGCTAGTGTAGTCTTCTTCTCAAGTTGTGACCTCTAATGATGAAAATTTTAAAATTTCCCCCATCATCTGCATATTTTTCATGACAGCCCTAATTGAATAATTCTTTCATGGAATAAGG